>JANXHW010000004.1:2573333-3857500 GCA_026170595.1 Plestiodon gilberti rubricaudatus
GCTTTACCAACTGAGCCAGATCCCCCTGTAGTGGAAATTGCGGAAGATTGGCGAGGAGTTAGCGGTGTTAGCAGTGGTCCCCTGTTTTGACAGGTCCAGGAAGGAAGGGGTTAAAGGATTGCCTGTTTGACAGGACTGGGACACAAAGGGTTACCACCCAGGACTGTGTAGGTGGAAGCACACCTGCAAGTAATTGGGTGTGGCCCACAGGTGTTGCTGTTAATTGAGATGAAGCTGGGACTCTGAATGCAGTGGGTGTGGCTCGCAGCTGCACTCAATCAGCATTGATTGGAAGCCCACAGCTGTAGCCAGTAAAGAGTTGATAGGGACTAAAAGTATAAAAGCAGCAGCACTTGGAGTAGGAAAGAGCCTCGCCAGGGGGACATGCTGCCAGACTGCCGAATGACAACTCTGCTCTAGACGGGGATACTCTGCCGGACTGACTGCCCACCTGGATTGTATGGTATTGGGAGACGCTCTGCCTGACTGGAAAGTGGAGAGACCGGGATTGATTGGACTTTGTGCTACAAGACTCTTTGCTGGATGGGATAAAGGCAACAAGGAGATTCTACTGCTGTGAAGCAACGAGCTGGACTTCTCTATGGAAACGGACCCTCATTAGCTAAGTAGAATTTTATCTGCCCGGGAAGGGCTAATGGACATTTATTGCTGGAAAAGTAATAAATCTTGTAAATAGTTGCCTTGGAGTTCAGTGTTTTCTTTGACACACAATTGCAATTGAAAGGGGAAAGGAGCTAACATTGCCTAATGTGGACATTGGAGCTACTTAAAGGGAATACTAGTTTGCTCCACCAGGAGTAAAGTTTGGGGTGCAACATTTGGGACACGACACCCCCCTGCCTTGTGATGTCATTGTACAATTTGACGGTAAGGCCACAATGGGAGTATTGTGTCCAGTTCTGGTCACCACCTCTCAAAAAGGATGTAGTGGAGCTGGAAAAGGTGCAGAAGAGAGTGACCACAATGATTGGGCATCTCCCTTACTAGTAACAGCGACAGCAAAGTGGATGGGGCAGGGGTAGCAGAAGATGGGTTGACTATATACAACCTCCGGTTTAGAGGTAGCCCATCTCTGAATGCCAGATGCCAGGGAGTGGCGACAGGACACAGGTCTCTTGTTGTCTTGTGCACTCCCTGAGGCATCTGGTGGGCTACTCCAGCAGGGCTTATGAAAGGGGCTTACTTACATTCTAGATATGGTCATAATAGAAGGGGGGGTGGGTGGGGGAAGAACCCCCTTCTGCAGGCAAGCACATGCATTATCAGTGAACTAGGGCCCTCAACAATCTCCCTTGTGGTTTGCTCTCCAACTACTGATATTCAGAGGTGTCCCACCTGTGAATTTGGATCTAGTGTGTAGCGAATAGCTAGCTTGTTGAAACCTATCCTCTTGCACTTGCCTAATCTTCTAAACTAGAAGCCATCACATCACTTCATCTCGTGGCAATGAATTCCATAGGATAAATTGTTCCAAATTGTCTGAAGAAGTATTTCCTCTGTCGGCACTGAACCTACCAGCAGGCGAAGCTTGTCTCACCCCTGCATGCAATCCACGCCTGCATCTTCTGTAGACATGGGGGGGGAGGGCCTTCGCTGCATCTAATCACCTGGGCTTCTTCGCCGCCGCCTTCTCCTCTTCCTCCCTCCCTCCCCGCGCCATGCCTCCGTTCTGCCTCTAGATGTCGCCCTCCGCCACCTTTCAGTCCGCCACAATCTCCCCACCCCACACCATTCTCTCCTTGTATTTTTCTTTCTCCAAGATCCACGATTTTTTTTTTCTAAATTCCTTTCTGATCTCTTTCCGGCCATGTGTGATTGCAGTTTCCTCTGGGCGTCCATTTCAGTAGCCTGAAATTAATCGGCGGAGAATAAAGCAAGGAAGAGCCGAGCGAGAAAGGAAGAGCGAGAGCTGCTGGAGGAAGGAAGGAAGGAGGAGCAGCCCCCTCCCTGACCGCCCTGCGAAGCTGCTTTCCCGGAGGGAGGGAGACCGCAGCTGCTGCCCGCCAGGCTGCTGCAGAGGAGCTCCTGCCCCGACCGACCGACCTCCTTGCCTGGCCCGGGCGGGGGAGTCACCCTGCCCTGGGGTCCGCCGCACGCAGCTGTTTCGGGGTGAGCCCCCTCGATCCCTGCCTGCCCCGAGTCCTGACTGCGGTGAGCGAGCTGTCTCTGTGCCCCCCCCCCGGTGGTGGGGCTGCTGCTGTTCCGGGGCATTGCGCCACCAGCTCCCTCCGCGCATTTTCTCCTGCCGGCGTGCCAGAGCGGGCAGCAAAGCAAAGCGCACCTCGAGCTCGGCGGCTCTTCTCGCAGCAGCCACTCCGAATTCTCGTGTCTGTCTCCATTCCCAAAACAATGACAGGATCTGTTTCCTCCCCATAGGTCACCAGCCTCGTGATTTCAGCCTCCATGATGCAGGCGATCATCGCCCCCCCTCTGGATCGGATCTGAAGAAGAAGAAGAAGAACAGGCAGCCTCTGCTCCGCTGCAGTTGGTTCCAGGCGTGCAGTGGGGCTTGCTTTGCGGAGACCCCCCCCCCCTTCCCGGATGACACCTTCCAGAATTGCGGGCTCCTCCTGCTGCCTGCGCCTCCCAGCCCTGAGACTAGTCCTGGCGCTCTGAGCAGCGCCTGGAAGGAAAGAGCGAGGCTCGAATCCAAAGGAGACCTTCTTGTGGCCTCTCGCAGGAGATCTGAAGCCTGTTATTAAATTAAGGGAAGGAACAGCCCTGCTTTGTGCTTTCGTCGTCCCCATTGTTCCTCCTGCAAGAGAGGGATTGCCTGCCTGCCTGCCTGCCTGCCTGCCTGCCTGCCTGCCTGCCTGCCTGCCATCACTTGGAGTTGCCTGCTCTGCTGACACCGGCCTGGCCATGTGGTGAAGATGTCTCTGTCCAGGCTGAACAGCAGTGTTGTCAATGGTCTCCTGGAGGACCCCTCCCCCGGAATGGAGGCCGGAGGGGGGGACATGGCGAGGGTCCTCAAGTGCCTGGAGTTGGGCACGGTTCTAACGCTCTTCTACCAAAAGAAATCCCAGAGGCCCGAACGGAGAAGCTTCCAAGTCAGGTTGAAGAGCCGGCAGATCACCTGGAGTCGCACACCGGAGAAGGTGGAAGGGGATGGTGAGTACTGTGGGTAGGGGCAGAAGTCCTGGTGGAAGGCGCCAAGGGGTGGGGTGGTTGTGTGTATGGCAGCTGGAGCCGATTCAGGAGCATTGCCTGAAGGTCTTGGGCGGCTGGGGATCCAGAGCTGAACTGAACTTTCTGCTTTCATGGAAGCAACGCGACCGCATGTGACTTGCTCAGATCAGTGGTGGGCTGGCCGGCGGCCTGTGCCCCTGGGGCCATTGCTGCCCCTGCATGACCTGTGCCGTGGGGACATGGTGGCTGCTGTTGGCGGCTCAGGCCTGGCTGTCGTGTTTCCTTAGGATACTCTTCCTGTGTGCATCCCCCGTCCATCTCATAAGGCAGCATGCCAGTCGGGACTGAGCCATCTCTGGCTTCAGAAAGTGGTGGGATGGGTCAGGCATGGAGACTTGTCAGGGAAGTTGACGGGGTCTGATGTCGATTGCAGCTGCTCCAGGGAAGCCAAGTGCGCTGGGCTGAGCTAGGGAGGTTGTCCCGCTAGTTGTCCCGTATGGCTCCCTTGCTGGAGGGCTTCGCTGGAGAGCTCCTCAGTGCACATTGTAGCAAGGGGGGGCACGCGGGTGCAGCAGCCATGACTGTTTACCGCCTTCAACTCTCTGTTCTATAGACTTTCACCAGAGTGGTGAAGCAGAGTTCTGTGGACCAGCCTTGTCTTGGGGTTACAGACTCAATGGAATGGCCCGGCGGCTGGCTGGCTCCCTGCAGGGCCAACTGTTCCAGCTCTGCCTCTTCCTTGACTTTTGCCTTATTGGTGTTGTTTGTTTGTATGCCCTGCAGGGCAGAGACTTTGCTGTTTCTGTTTCCTGGGCAACCTCAGACATTGGTAGCACTCAGTCAGGCCTACTCAACCCGTGAGGCACCAAGGGAATTTTGCAGTCCTGCCCAGGACCTCTGGGTGGCACCCATAGGGGTGATCCTCGTATGGCAGCCTACTAGGGACTCGATAAGCCTTTCTGGCTATCTGGGCTGCAAAGCGAGGGTGGGAAGGAGGGTTTGTTAACTTCCTGACGGACCACAAAACAGGGTTGATGGTTCCCCTTTTATTTCTTAGCTTGATTTATAACCTGTTTTTAATTCAAAAGAGCTTTGCATGTAATTTAAAAGAATACACTAAAATGCCACATTATGTTTCAGCATTCCCACAAACTTCTTTTAAAAAAAAGTGGCAAGGAAAACAATAGATTTCTCAACTGCCAAATAACTGATGGAGTAAAAAGACCTTGGCTTAAATTTTAAGTGATGCAACCACATAAGCAACAAGGGGAGTGCATCTGCAACATAGGGGCTGCTACAGGAGAGGCCCTGCGCTTGGTAGATGATGGTCTGGCTTCTGCAAGTTGTGGACTTGGAGCAGGGCCTGTGTGTAGTAGTAGATGGGGGAGGGGCATTGTAATGAAGAAGGAACTTTTTAAGATGCCCTGGTTGTGCAGGTCTGCACTAAACAGATATTCTTAAATACTATCTCAAATGATTGATAGTGACAGTTGTGCAAGAGCGCAGGCTAAGTGTTCTTTGAGGGACAGGTCATGCTTTCAGCTGGGGAAAGAGCCTTGCACTTTCCAAGGGTTGTCCCATTTCCTGTGCTGCTTCTGTTAGCATAAAAGAGTCAACTTGAGAGCGCTCTGAGAAGAATGCAGAGCTACTTTTTGTGAGGCTAGCAACTCGGAGTACCCTTTTTTTCCAGAGCCTGGTCGTGTCTCGCCAGTGTCCTAAACACAGCCGGGACTATCTATGGGTGGAATTGGTTGCCCAAGATCTGTGCCTTTTCATGTCTGTTTCCTTGCACCACAGTAGTGGGCTGTGTCTATGATGGGAAGATTTGAGCTTCCCAAGGAGGTTTTTGTTCTGGGTCTGTAAGATGAGGGTGAAATGCTTTCCAAACGGCCCATGGATTTTTTCACCAATCTTTTCATAGTTGCAATGAGGCAACTTTGCTCTGTGTTAAGAGATGGTTCACTCTCCAGTTGTTTCATGGAGAACATCTCAGCAGTGATTGAGACACGATCAGACAGTGATCAGACATGATTGAGATGTATAAAATTATGCATGGGATGGAGAGAGTAGATAGAGAGAAGTTCTTTTCCCTCTCGCACAACACTAGGACTAGGGAACTTCCACTCAAATTGAGTGGAGAGAGGACTAAAACAGACAAAAGAAAATATTTCCTTTGTTGTTGTTAAGTCGTGTCCGACCCTTCGTGATCCCATGAACCATATCCCGCCAGGCCTTCCTGTCCTCCACTATCTTCCTGAGTTCGCTCATTTTCATGTTCGTTGCATTGGTGATGCTGTCTAACCATCTCATCCTTGGCCTTCCCCTTCTCCTTTTGCCTTCAATCTTTCCCAGCATCAGAGTCTTCTCCAGAGAGTCCTCTCTTCGCATTAGGTGGCCAAAATATTTGAGTTTCAGCCTTAGTACCTGTCCTTCCAGGGAACAGTCAGGCTTGATTTCATTTAGAATTGACTGATTTGATCTCCTAGCAGTCCAAGGGACTCTCAGGAGTCTTCTCCAGCACCACAGTTCAAAAGCATCTATTCTTCGGCGCTCAGCCTTCCTTATGGTCCAACTCTCGCAACCATACATTGCTACTGGGAACACCATCGCCCTGACTATACGAACTTTTGTTGGCATGGTGATATCTCTGCTTTTTATTATGCTGTCTAAGTTTGCCATAGCTTTCCTTCCAAGGAGTAAGCGTCTTTTAATTTCATGGCTGCTGTCTCCGTCTGCAGTGATCTTGGAACCCAGAAAAGTAAAATCTGTTACTGCTTCCATTTCTGCCCCTTCTATTTGCCAGGAATTGATGGGACCCGATGCCATGATCTTAGTTTTATTAATGTTGAGTTTCAAGCCAACTTTTGCACTCTCCTCTTTCACCCTCATCAAGAGGCTCTTTAGTTCTTCTTCACTTTCTGCCATTAGGGTGGTATCGTCTGCATATCTGAGGTTGTTGATATTTCTCCCGGCAATCTTGATTCCGGCTTGTGATTCATTCAGCCCTGCATTTCTCATAATGTACTCTGCATATAAGTTAAATAAGCAGGGTGACAATATACAGCCTTGCCGTACTCCCTTCCCAATTTTGAACCAATCAGTTGTTCCATGGCCGGTTCGAACTGTTGCTTCTTGTCCCGCATACAGGTTTCTCAGGAGACAGGTAAGGTGGTCTGGTACCCCCATCTCTTTAAGAATTTGCCACAGTTTGTTGTGATCCACACAATCAAAGGCTTTTGCGTAGTCAATGAAGCAGAAGTAGGTGTTTTTTTGGAACTCTCGTGCTTTCTCCATGATCCACCGCATGTTGGCAATTTGATCTCTAGTTCCTCTGCCTCTTCGAAACCCAGCTTGTACGTCCGGTAGTTCTCGGTCCACGTACTGCTGAAGCCTAGCTTGTAGGATTTTGAGCATAACCTTGCTAGCATGTGAAATGAGTGCAATTGTACAGTAGTTTTAACACTCTTTGGCACTGCCCTTCTTTGGAATTGGAACGTAAACTGACCTTTTCCAATCCTTTGGCCACTGCTGAGTTTTCCAAATTTGTTGGCATATTGAGTGCAGCACTTTCACAGCATCATCATTTAGGATTTTAAGTAGCTCAGCTGGGATATTATCATCTCCACTAGCTTTGTTGTTAGTAATGCTACCTAAGGCCCACTTGACTTCACTCTCTAGGATGTCCGGCTCTGGGTCAGTGACCACACCAGCGTGGTCATCAGGAACATTAAGATATTTCTTGTATAGTTCTTCTGTGTATTCTTGCCATCTCTTCTTAATCTCTTCTGCTTCTGTTAGGTCTCTGCCTTTTTTGTCCTTTATCATGCCCATCTTTGCACAAAACATTCCCTTGATATCTCCAATTTTCTTGAAGAGATCTCTAGTCCTCCCCATTCTGTTGTTTTCCTCGATTTCCTTGCATTGTTCATTTAAGAAGGCCTTCTTATCTCTCCTTGCTGTTCTCTGGAACTCTGCATTCAGTTGTTTATATCTTTCCCTTTCACCTTTGCTTTTTGCATTCCTTCTTTCCACAGCTATTTGTAAAGCCTCATCTGACAGCCACTTTGCTTTCTTGCATTTCTTTTTCTTTGGGATGGCTTTAGTTGCTGCCTCCTGTACAATGTTACGAACTTCCGTCCATAGTTCTTCAGGCACTCTGTCTACCAGGTCTACCAGGTCTAATGCCCTAAATTCTTCACCTCCACTGTATACTCATAAGGGATATGGTTTAGGTCATATCTGACTGGTCTAGTGGTGTTCCCTACATTCTTCAGTTTAAGTCTGAATTTTGCAATAAGAAGCTCATGATCTGAGCCACAGTCTTGTTTTTACTGATTGTATAGAGCTTCTCCATCTTTGGTTGCAAAGCACATAATCTATATTTCGTTACCCAGTGTGTAATTGGTTTGTGGAACTCCTTGCCTCAGGAAGTGGTGATGGCACCTGGCCTGGATGCCTTTAAAAGGAGATTGGACAGATTTATGGAGGAAAAGTCCATCATAGCTTACAAGCCATGATGGGGATAAGCAACCTCCTGTTTTTAGTAGCAGGCTATCTCTGAATGGAATCAAGATCTCGGAATCAAGATTGCCGGGAGAAATATCAACAACCTCAGATATGCAGACGATACCACCCTAATGGCAGAAAGTGAAGAAGAACTAAAGATCCTCTTGATGAGGGTGAAAGTGCAAAAGTTGGCTTGAAACTCAACATTAATAAGACTAAGATCATGGCATCTGGTCCCATCAATTCCTGGCAAATAGAAGGGGCAGAAATGGAAGCAGTAACAGATTTTATTTTTCTGGGCTCCAAGATCACTGCAGACGGAGACAGCAGCCATGAAATTAAAAGACGCTTACTCCTTGGAAGGAAAGCTATGGCAAACTTAGACAGCATAATAAAAAGCAGAGAGATCACCATGCCAACAAAAGTTCGCATAGTCAGGGCGATGGTGTTCCCAGTAGCAATGTATGGTTGCGAGAGTTTGGACCATAAAGAAGGCTGAGCGCCGAAGAATAGATGCTTTTGAACTGTGGTGCTGGAGAAGACTCCTGAGAGTCCCTTGGACTGCTAGGAGATCAAATCAGTCAATCCTAAATGAAATCAACCCTGACTGTTCCCTGGAAGGACAGATACTAAGGCTGAAGCTCAAATATTTTGGCCACCTAATGCGAAGAGAGGACTCTCTGGAGAAGACTCTGATGCTGGGAAAAATTGAAGGCAAAAGGAGAAGGGGAAGGCAAAGGATGAGATGGTTAGACAGCATCACCGATGCAACGAACATGAAAATGAGCGAACTCAGGAAGATAGTGGAGGACAGGAAGGCCTGGCGGGATATGGTTCATGGGATCACGAAGGGTCGGACACGACTTAACGACTGAACAACAAATCTCTGAATGCCAGGTGCAAGGGAGTGGCTACAGGATACAGGTCTCTTGTGGTCTCGTGTGCTCCCTGAGGCATCTGGTTGGGCCACTGTGAGTTGCAGGGAGCTGGACTAGGTGGGCCTTTGGCCTAATCCAGCAGCCGGGCTCTTCTTATGTTCTTAGTGTTTTACTACGGAAGTAGATCCCCTGCTGCTGCTGCTGCTGCTGCTGCTGCTGCTGCTGCTGCTGCTGCTGCTGCTGCTGCTGCTGCTGCTGCTGCTGCTGCTGCTGCATAAACACAGTGCCAAGATGCAAAGGACCAGTTGGAATTCTGTAGGAAGAGGGAGGGAGGGGGCAAGCAGGATGTGTTCCCTGTACCCTGGCAGGGATGTCCGGGGAGCCTCTGGTTCACAAGCACCTGCCAGCTGCTCTGAATAGTGCTGAAATGATTTGTGATCATCGCAACTTCAGCCTTTTGAAATGTTGGCTTTTAATCCAAATGCTTTCAGAGGCTTCACATGGCGGCTTGTGCCGGAGGCAGCTGCAGCCATTGGGTTTCCTCCATCGTTAGTACATCACTGCAAATGATTCATGCTTGAGAAGTAGCCAAGCTCCCACCTCTGAAAGAGCTCAGATTCCTGATGAGTCTCTTTTTGTTCTTTATTCCAAAGCAGCAGAAGAAAAGCCTGCTGGGCCAGACCAAAAGCTCCTCTAGCCCAGCACCCTGTCTCCAACACTGGCCAGCCTCAGATGCTTCTGGGAAGCCCATAAGCAGGGCAGGGAGGTTTAGTCCGCTCCTGCTGCTTGTTTGACAGCATCCGGCACTTGCTGCCTCTGAGTGCAGAGTTTCCCTACCGCCGTCATGGCTAATAGCCATTGACAGCCTTTCCCCTATGACCATGGTGCCACCCCTCACCACGTTGGATCGGCTTGCCCGGAGGGAAGAGCAACCGCAAATAGCTTCTCCCGAGTCCCTGCTCTAAATCTAAAGCCTCAGCACTTTTCGTACAGGCCAACCGTCCGCATTCCATTCCGACAGCCTGTTCGTGGAGACATTGCCCATCTCCTTGAATACTGCTTGGGTTGCCAACTTCAGTCCTCCTGTAGGGCTCCTGGAACCTTGAATGTCTTCTTCCTGGCAGAATCGTGTGGGCTTTGCAACTATATGTTCTGACTCCAAACTCGCAGATTAAGTGGGGGAAAATTGGATGTTCTGTGGCAAAACACTCACGGTTAAGGAAACCCACGTGGGTTTTCCAAACGTTTGATTATTCTGTGGGAAATGCCCAGTTCCACATGGGTTTGTGCATGTTTGGTTTGGGCTTGATGCTCTGCCTCGTAGAAGGCAACTTCTTGCGCTCTCAAGCATGGAGCGGGCTGTCCCTGGAGACAAAGGGACTCCAAACTTTTGGCTGAGCTCAAGGATGTTCCAACTACAGAGGGGAAGCATCCAGGAGCCTTTTCCAGGAGGAAGCACCACTCCAGGAGGAAACGGCTCCGGGATGCTTTAAACCAATTTCCCTGAGGAAGCTGACTAAAATTGTCAGCGAAACGTAGGATTCGTAGCGAAATTGTCAGCGAAACGTAGGATTCGTAGTGAAATTGTCAGCGAAACGTAGGCTCTGACAGACACGTAAGAACCAGCCTGCCTGTTACTATTCTGTTTGGGACTTAATAGAATAGAGCATATAAGAACTTGTTAGGCTTAGTGTGTTTTAAAGTTTATTTTAACATGGCCTCAATACCCAAAAGACTTTGTGTAAGACATACTGGCCATGAAAGTCTAAGTTGCCAAGAAAAAGAGAGTCTTGCGAAGAAGCTTTATGAGTCCAGTTTCCTGGCTACTCCCAGATTCCAGCAGAGTGGTGGCCCTTGCTTTCTTTCCGAACCCTTTGGTAGGGTTTCTAAACAGGCATTGTGCTCAGCCCCTCCTGCCACTGCCGCCCCATCCCAGAGGTGTCTCAAGTGTGCATGTGGGTGAACCAGTCACTTCAAGCTGGAATCCTTCTGAGCAAACTGGCTGAGTGCAGGGTGTGGTGCTCCAGCAGATCTTATCGTGCTTTGAGGTCTGCAGCTTGGATCAGCAGACGTGGCAGCAGCAGCAGCAGCAACCTATATCCTGCCACCCTGTCAGGCTGCTGTGACTTTAACACACGGTTTAATGCCAACACAAGTCCTAGATGCTGCACATACCCTGGAAGGGATGCAGTCCCTGCTCCTGGTCTGCAGCTTCTTTAGTTGGAGGACAACTCCAGGGATGGGGTGGGGGCAGGCTAATGTTCCTCCCCCAGGACCAGTTGCTTTTCATCCTCTGGGGTGAAGCCAGACAATGCCTCTTAGAAGGTCTGCGTTGGCCCAGGAACTGGCAGTTGCAAACCTCCGCCTGTCCTTATGATGCCGTGGCCAGCGTGGAAGGGTTGGGGGATAATTCAGTGGCAATGGAGGCACAGGGGTGATGAGCATTGGGTGACTGAAGCCCTGAAGCTCTGGGAGGATTTACCCGTGATGCAGCCATTGCAGTAGCGGTTCCCGGTACCCAGTGGAGGTTTCTACCTTTCTTCTTGGTTATAAAGCTCTCCTCTCTGCTGCATCCCCAGCTTCTCTCTCCATCCTCTCGTGTTTCTGCCCACTGGCGTCACTACAGGGGGGGGCGGAGCTGTAAGTTCTTCCGTGATCGGAGCCTCCGTTACACGGAAGAACGAAGCGCCCCGCCCCCACGCCTTCCGACCCATTCAAAGCAGTGAAAACAACGCGCATTCACCGCTTTGACTGGGTCGGAAGGTGTGGGGGCGGGGCGCTTCGTTCTTCCGTGTAACGGAGGCTCCGATCACGGAAGAACTTACAGCTCCGCCCCCCCCTGTAGTGACACCAGTGTTTCTGCCCTCTCCCCCTCTCAGGGTCCCTGCCCACGTGGCTCTCGCTCTGCAGACTGGACCACCACCCAGCCACACGTCTCCTCCCTGGCCTTCTGTTCCTCACCTTGGTCCATATCCTCCATTCCCTCCCAGCAAGTCCAAAGGGCTCCGCTCTGCCCTCCTGCTCCTGGATGTCCTCAGCACTGCTGCTCCCTCTCCGTTGCTGGATTCTTTCCCTCCATGATTCACAGGGTTCTCTTCCTGCTGGCCGGCCAGCCAGCCAACCACGTTGCTTGCTTGGTGTTTCCACGGGGACCAGGTCCTCCTCCTCCTCTTTCCCGGTCTCTGTTCTTGGCTCCTTGCTGTCCTCCCCCTGCTGCTGTCAAACCCCACCCACGGCTGTCACTACCACCTGGGTGCTTACAATGCCCAGCTCTGCCTCTCTGCCCCTGAACCTTCTCCCTCGGCCCAGTCCTGTATCTCGGATTGCCTGCCTGACATTAGCTTGGGTGCTTCATAGCCAAGACTGGCCTTCTGGTCTCTCCGTCCTCTCCTTGTCCTCTCTCCTTATCCACTGGCCATAGCAGCATCTTCTTCACAGAACAGCCCCGTGACGGCCTTGGCGGCTTGATCTTCGACTCCTCTCTTTCCTTTGCTCCACATATTCAGTCTGTCACCAAATGATGTCTTTCTCCAGCCAGTGCATCTCTGTCAAGCGGAACATGTTTTCGAAGATGGAGGGGAGAGGGGGGGATCCCCTGGAAGGGAAAGGAACACTTCCTTGCAGACCCTGTGTCCCTTTCCAGCCTGTTGACGCATTGCCTCTTTGGAGTGGTTGCGGCCTCGGGAGCCAAGTGAGGCCTTCTGAGCCAATCTGGGGAAAGGAAGGGATTAGGGCTTGAACCCACACCTGACCCCCACCCCACCCCTTCTCATGTTGCTTCGGTTCCAGTGGGGATTATGTCAGTTCATTGGGAAGTCCGATTTGCTGGTTGTCAAATTGATCTGACCTCTCCCCTGGGATTGTATCTATTAGAGGCTGCACTCTGTGATGTCTTTTGTATTTTCCATCCCCCATTTTCTATGGGCAGTTTTTAATCCTGTCAACAAGGTGGTGGACTTGAAACAAAGGTCGGCGTCGTCGCAGTCCATCCCTTGACTTATTTATTCTCTGGGCAGGCAGGCAGGGAAGTGTGTTGCATGTAAATGAGGGACGACGTGCTGTTCAAGGCAAAAATGGTGGCGACTGGGATTAATTTAGATTTATATGACTTTAGGCCGCCAACCCCTTTCCAGATGAAAGCTTCTGTACCTTGAAACAGAGGGAAGTCCAGCAGCGTGTGTGTGTGTGTGTGGGGGGGGTTGTTCTGTCACCTTTTGGATTGCTGCTTGAAGCAGAGGACCTTCTGTCAGGAAAGGAGCGGGCCATTCTATTTAGGTGGCAGGCACAATATTTTCCTAAAATAGAATTGTTATTAAGTGCTTTTCTATTACACGCACATATAGCCGTGTTCAATAAAACCAAACAGTGCAAAGGATAAAACCGATAATCCAGACGCAATAGAAAATGCATCCTAGCTCAGCAGCAACAATAATGCGAGCACAAAAGCAGGTTGCCTTGAACCCAGGCAAGCTGTCTTGGCTCTCAAAGAGGCAAGTTGTCCCTCCAGTCACTTTCTTTGGCCAGGGAGTTCCAGAGAATCAGGGCAACGTCCCTGTTCAGAGTCCTCACCAATCTCGCCTTCAAAAAAAGAAGGGATGGAGACCAGCGCTTCCTCTGCTGGCCTTGGAAGACCGAACGGAAAAGGAGCTTCAGAAGAGTTCTGCCAGATTAGACCCAAGATCCATCAGGCCCAGCCTCCCCTTCCCCATAGGGGCCCATAACCCAGGTGCCTTCAGGAAGCCCAGAAACAGGGCACGATGGCAGTAGCCCCCCCCCCCACTGTTGCTCCCCAGCAGCTAGCGTGTGGAGGCAGGGCGGCCCCTGCTCGGCAAAGCCCCAGGTGAGGAGGGTCTCTGGCATCTCTTCTGTTGTTCACATTGTGGGCACCTGGTTTTTGAATGCGTCTGCAGCCCCTTTCCTAATTTT
Source organism: Plestiodon gilberti rubricaudatus (assembly GCA_026170595.1). NCBI lineage: Eukaryota > Metazoa > Chordata > Lepidosauria > Squamata > Scincidae > Plestiodon > Plestiodon gilberti. The sequence continues at coordinate 2,586,794 of JANXHW010000004.1, forward strand.
GAAGTGTGATCTGTACGCTGGATTTATCCACGTCACGCAAGATGATGATGCACTTTCACTCATGGACCTGTATATCTGTGTTTGTTCATGCTATATGTAAACAAATGAAAACACACTTCTTAGAACTAACAGAATCTTTGTCGTTTTAAGAAGAACTGGAATGCCTGGTGGCCCCCAAACCCAGTGCCCCAGTGGTTGCCCCTAAATCCTTCCCTGCACGGAGGTTCCAGTTAACTGCTGCGACTCACAGCCGCCGCTAGACTTCTCCTCCAAGCATCCATCTAATCCTCATTTTCAAAAGCTATCTAAGCGAGTGGCCAGTCATTGCTGCAACTTGTGGTAGCGGGTGCCATACAGTACATTAATGTGCGTTCGAGGGAGAAGGAGCCGCTCTAGATGTGCAAGACCCGGGTCATTCAAGCTTTAAAGGCCATGACCAGCAGCAGCCCTTTGAACTGGGCCTGGACGTCTCTTTGCCACAAATGCAAACATCCTTGACCCTCCACTCTCCATGTTGTTGTTGTTGCCACCGAGAACATGGCACTTTGCAGAACAGCATGCAAGACCCGCCACAGCTAGAGCAGTGCATACAAGTGTGCTTCGTAATGATTGGCCTTATCACGTGGAAAATCTGAGTGCCTGAAGGAAGGTGTGGTACTACTGGCAGGGAGACTTTGCATGTAATGCGGCTCATTCTCACAAGGTGAGCCAACTGCATACAGCACAACAACTGTGCATAGAGCTCGTCCACCCCCTTAATACTTGTGTGGGAGGAGGAATTTCAGGGCATGGCTTTTGCCTTGGAAGGATGAGACCATGTGTCCCTGTGGAACTTCTACCATTGGTCTGGGAGCCCTGCCCTCCTTTGAATATGGTCACCGTACCCTTCACAGGAGAGCGCTGGTTCGTGACTACTAGGCTGCTTGTGTAATATGTGGGCTGCCTTGTGTGAGCCAGGATCGCAAACTGCATTTTGATCCTGGTTTGTAAGGGTGGTTTGAGGGACTGTGCAAGCCACAGTTTGTGAGTTCAGCTCCTGGCAAACTGGTTTCTGTGAAAGCAGAAATAAATCACAGAGCATGTGAACAGTAGGCGTGTTCATGTACATCAGAGCATGGTTTGCATGCAGACCCAACCCTCTGCCTGTCTTTTGCTCCTCTCTCTAAAAGACTATTGTGGTGCGCCACGGTGAGGGATGGAGACCATCCCATTGAGGGATGGAGAATTCCCATTGATTCAAAGGGAAAGGTGAGAATCATTTAAATAAAAATAAATAAATACAGATATCGTCTTCACTGGGTCAGGTCATTTGTGAGCTGTGGCCCTGCCAGCTGGCACTGCAAGATATGTCTCTAGAAAGAAATAGGATTAAAAAAAAATTAAGTTGCATGTGCGCACGCACACACACACACACACACACACACACACACACACACTGACAGTTTCTCCTTCAAAGAGAACCATCAACACAATAGACGGATAATGCTATCAAAATGCTCTCCTCCTGCCTGCCCAGTTCAGATGCTGAACTAACAAAGACATGAGCTGTACAGCTTCTAGACACTGGGCGGGGATGGAGTTCAGCCACACCCCAGCAAACGGAGGGTCAAGTTGCTGCAGTACTGGAGTTTAATGGCAAGTGACGGAATTTGCCTGCGTAGAGTCGCTATGTAATCACCACCGTAGGGAAGTCAAGTCCGAGACCCCGTCGCCTCCCAGGCTGGACCCACCCAGCCCATGTCTGGGGCTGCTGCTGCTGCTGCATTTAAAACAAGGCAGGCTCAGCTTGCCAGTCCATTGAGAGAGGAAGACTCGTCATTGCCAGCAGCAGGGTGGGAGCTGGAAGCAGAGAGATGAATCAGAAAAACAGAACCGCCCTGCCGGCCTTGGTGAAGACTGTTTTCTAGGTCTGTGGTTAAGAAAGACATTCAATGACAAATAGATCGCAGCACAAGTAAGAGGATAGCCAAAGCTGTGTGAGTTTCACAGTTCCAATCACAAGTGTGGAAGGTTGGCATTCTGCTCCAAAGTCAGTGATCTGAAAATCTTGGTTATTATTTACAAGATACTAGTCCTCATTGCTATGAAAATGTGCGAGCAATGCCTGGTCTAAGAACTTTCTTTGAGTAGCCAGAGCAAGGCCTCAATAATTTGGGCTGGTTCTACACTGGCTGCTTAATCTGGAATAGCTGTCTTTTGATGACATGCTTCTTATGGGCGTTCAGATGACACCACTGGCAATCCATTGCACTCTGGGATGATTTTCTGTGTTCTCCTGTCTTTGTGACGCAATTGTGTCCAGGGCCAGCCTAAGACCTCCTGATGTTTGAGGCGGGGTGCCAAATGCTGTCCCCTCTGCCTGATGAGATGTGTCAACCCCTCAGAAGGAAAGGAGAGTGAGGGGCTAGAGCAGGGGTGTCAAACATAAGGCCCACGGGCTGCATACGGCCCCTGGAAGCTCTTTATCCAGCCCACGTGATAATTGGGCTCTCCCAACGCCTTCCTTTCAGCAGCACCGCTTCTGCCGAGGCTCTGGGAGGGAGAGACGGAAGGGGGCCTCAGAAGGCAAAAAACGCTACGGGGGAAGGAAGGGGCAGACTGAGAGGGGTGAGAGGGAGGCGCTGCCAAGGCGCTGGGAGAGCCCAGCGATCACTCGGGAGATGCCCTTTCAGCAGCAGCGCTTCTGCTGAGGTGTCACTTTGCAGACCATTTCTTAGCTGCTGAGCTACAAAGTGATGTCTTGGCAGAAGCGGCGCTGCTGAAAGAGTGACCTGCGTGATAATTGGGCTCTCCCAGCATGATAATTGCACTCTCCCATATCCTGAAAATATTATCAAGATTTGCATATTGTCTCTTCTGACATTTACAGATGAGTTCCTACATGAGAACAAAGGGCTTATTTCTGGCCATCATCTGCTTAACAATGTCACTTCTGGCCCTCAGTAGGCATCATGAATGCTATTCAGTCTGCTGTATGAAATGAGTTTGGCATCCTTCTTGAGTATCTCAAACTCCTCCCCTCCTCCTTCTCTTCTACCCTTTTCCAGTCCAGGAAATGGGAGGAAGACCAGTGGAGGCAAGTGGGTGGATGGAGGTGGGCACCCCCACCTACTGCCTGATGCAACAGCCTCAATTGGCCTCATCAATCGTCCAGCCCTGATTGTGCCAACAGAAAGCGCTATTGGAAAACTTGCTGGGAGGAGTGGTCTGGTATCTGGTTGTTTAGAGGAGGAGGAGGAGGAGTGGGGACATGGGGGTTTATGCCCCACCATTCCTGAGAGGCTTCCAAAGTATTCCCAAAGAGGATTTCTCTTGTCCCCTCTTCTGGCAGAGCAAGGCCAGGAGGGAGAGCCGGCCAGATCACAGGGCAGCAGCACCCAACCTCCTTTTCCTGCATGCAACGTCAGCAGAGCATCTTGGAGGCTGCAGTCCTTCCCTCGCTCTCTCTGAGTCACTTGCACAGAGCTGCGCATATAATGCTTAGAGGAGAGGAGGGCAGGTTGGCCAGCAGCAGCATGGAGGGCAGACAGGCACTCCGCTTCTTTATTATCCCAGGCAGTTTGAGCAGCTGGCCATAGGGAGCACCGCTTCAGAGACCTGCCTTCCCCTGGTAGCAGAATTGTGTTAAGCTTTTTTTTTTTTTAAAAGGAAATTAATCAGGGAGGGCTGCTGCTGCTGCTGCCCCGCCGCCGCACTTTACTTTTCAAAAGCAGGCATTTCCCCCCGTGTGTGGACTGGCACTTGGGATTTTCATAGCCTGGGAAACGGCGCTCTCTGGATGGTGCCCTTTTCTTGGTCTCGATGGTGCAGCCAGCATGGTGTAGTGGTTTGGGAGTCGGACTTAGACCTGGAAGATCCAGGTTCAAATCCCTGCTCAGCCACGAAGCTTCCTGGGTGACCTTGGGCCAGTCACTATCTCGCAGCCCCACCTACCTCACAGGGTTGTTGTGAGGACAAAAAGGAGGGGAGGAAATATGTGCACCACTCTTAGCTCCTTGGAGGAAGGGCGGTATAAAAATGTGAAAAATAAATAAATAAAATAAACTCAATTGCCACAAAAATTATGGCCTGATCTTTCAGCTCATTGCTTGCCTACCCTCACTTTCCCCAGTTTTCCCACAGGGTGGCATCACTAGGTTTTCTTGTGGCCACTTTTGTGTAGGAGCCCCTTGTTGTTGTTCAGTCGTTAAGTCGGGAACCATATCCCGCCAGGCCTTCCTGTCCTGCACTATCTTCCTGAGTTCGCTCATTTTCATGTTCGTTGCATCGGTGATGCTGTCTAACCATCTCATCCTTTGCCTTCCCCTTCTCCTTTTGCCTTCAATCTTTCCCAGCATCAGAGTCTTCTCCAGAGAGTCCTCTCTTCGCATTAGGTGGCCAAAATATTTGAGTTTCAGCCGTAGTATCTGTCCTTCCAGGGAACAGTCAGGGTTGATTTCATACCCCTTACCTCGAAGTGAAACGCCTCCTCAGCTTCGGTGCAGGCTGACAGTCAGACATACTGTTTATTGTTAGACTCAGATGGGACAGAATCGGAGCGGATCTGGAAAGAAAAGTCTTACGGGGGGAGTTTGGCTGTAGCCCATGGTAGTGCCCACGCCCAGCCCTACATTTCAGCCAATGTATTTGCAACAGTTATTGCAAAGCTTTGGGACACCCGATGTCAAGGCCCTGCTTCCCAGCACTGCATTTCTTCTTTCCTGAGAAGTTGGAATCTGAAGCAGGTGTAGGAGAGGAGGTGCTCTGGGCGGGACGCAGGTACTTGGGAAGGTCAGCACCAGCACCTGGAACAGAACCTGGAAGCAAATTGGCAGCATTTTGCACCAGCTGAAGCATCTGAGTTGTCATCAAGGTCAGCCCCACACAGAGTGCATTGCAGTAGCCAAGCCTGGAGGCTGTGGCAGCATGGAAGGGGCAGAGTTGGTGGAGCAAATTGTGCCGATAAAACTCCCTCTTCACAGCAGCAGCTACCTGCTCATCAAAACACAGAGCTGGATCACCTCCCAGACTCTAAAGCTGCGCTAATAAAGCAGATATACAGCCATAGGTGGACCATACAGGTCACAGACAGGGAACACCATCTTAAGAGTCATTCCTGGGAATGCCTCTTGGAGCCATACTTACTTTCTGTAAGTACTTATATTAAAAATAATTCAACAAAAATCTACTGCCTGAATGATCGATGCTCCTTTGCAAACGACTCATTGAACCAATTAATTGAGGCAGTACTGCAGTCCTTATGCGCGTGGTGGGAGGAGCCAGGGATGCCACCCTCGCACGCACGCTGCCCCATGCCCACCTCTGCCACGGCGTGCTAAATAGGGAAAGACCCTTACTGTGCTCCGTCACATGGTTTTCGCAAAACAGGAAGTGTGGGACTTCTGGTTTTATTTAAATGGACCATGTGAACGAAGGTGCTGGGTCCCTTTAAATAATACCAGACGCTGTGTACTTCCTGGTTTGCGAAAACTGCGTGATGGAGCACAGTGAGAAAGCAGACCAATGCGGCTCACGTCTGTGGTAGGCTGGAGGGAGATGGTGGCAGAGGGGGTGAAAGGCACCCCAAATCCACACACACACACCCCCAGCCATCCACCGCTGATGCTTCCCAGCTGCTTCATGGCTGGGCAGAGCCCTGGTGGAAGTGACCCTATTAAATAGGCTGCAGACTTAGAAGATGTCTGATATCTCCAGCGTTTTGTGTGCTACTCTGGAATGAGAGGCCACCCAGAAAGGAGAATTCCGGAGTGTGTGCAAAACTCGTTCTGCTTGCCACCGAGTGCCTGAGGTGGTGGGGGGCAAGGCTACTGCAAGGGCAGCTGGCTTACCTGTGAGAGCCCTTTGGATTATTGGTGGTGGAAAACCTTTTGTACCTGCTCTCTGCCAGTGGCCCTGCTTGCATGGGTTGATTTGTGAGGTGGCTGGTCCTGCCTCTTGGACAATTGTGTCACCTGCCCCTCATCTATACACAGGGGAGCCTTTGTTCCTTTCTCTCCCCCTCCTGTCTTGCCAGTGAAAGTGAGGGAAACATTGTGGTTGAGGTGGAGTGAGGCCACAGACGCCCACCTGCCCTGGGTCGGAGCTCCAGGAAGCTCCAGGGGCTGCCCAGTCCCTGCTGGCCTCTTGCTGTGTGCTGTGGTTTCCCTTCTAATGGTGAGCGGAAGTGCTCTTGCTGTTCCTAAGGCCGCTAAAAGCTTCAGGTCGTGCCCTTCTGCAACGCCTGCTTGAACGCCACGTCCGTAAGGGAAGTGACTCCATGTGTGCATTTGGCCTCTGGAACAACTCTCTGGGTTGCTCACTTCCCATTAAGGCACAAGAGGGATGTTGACTGCACCTGGAGCAGAATTCACGACCGCTTTCATGGCTGAGAACGCGCACACACTCTCTCTCACACACACGCACACTGACTTGTGGGCAGTGTGTGGGAGCACGCATGGGAGAGTTTGATCATGTCTGATCGTTTGCCAATAACATCGAGTGTAAGTATTTTTTCAGGGAACCGCGGGTGTTATATTGTCCAGCTCTGTAGCCACCAAGTTGTGAGGTGAAATTTCATACTAGGTATGGAATAAACTGCTCTCAGCAAATATTTCAGAGGAGGGAACAGAATGGAGAGCTCCTTTGCTTAAAGAAGGGCCTGGTTACAAAGGAGCGGTTAATATCGGCATAACCTGGGGGTTGGAAGGGTTCTTCTAGCTGCAAGACATTGTAAACAGTAAAAATTCGATTCCTGGCCTGGAGGTAGATTTGGAGAAATGTTATGAAGGGTGGCGCTTTAAGTCCAGCGCTTCTGTTATGAGGTCAAGACCATCTTACAACACGCTTTGCGTGGACCTGCCCTCGAAGGTCAGAGGGGGACTTCCACTAGCGTGAAAGGCCGCAGTCCTCTTCATGACAGTAGTAGGTTGCCAGGAGTACATTACACTTGCCCCTTAGTGTGTATCCTGTTTCTCTGGAGAGTTCTGGACACAATTAAAGGTGCTGGTGGGAACCTTTGGAACGTTAAATTGTTTGGCTTTTTTTTGCATATTTTCAAGATCAGCCTTTCTCTGGATCCTGTGTTCCAAAACAGGAATAGCAAACACCTTAGATTAGAACATCGGAAGAGCCCTGCTGGATCAGGCCAAGGGCCCATCTAGTCCAGCTTCCTGTATATCACAGTGGCCCCACCAGATGCCTCCGAGAGCACACAGCCAACAAGATAACCTGTTTCCTGTCGCCACTCCCTTGCATCTGGCATTCAGAGATAGCCTATTACTAGGACCAGGAGGTTGCTTATCCCCCTCATGGCTTGTAACCTGTGATGGACTTTTCCTCCATAAATCTGCCCAATCCCCTTTTAAAGGCATCCAGGCCAGGTGCCAGCACCACATCCTGTGGCAAGGAGTTCCACAAACCAATTATATGCTGGGTAAAGAAATATTTTCTTTTGTCTGTTCTAATTCTACTGCCACTCAATTTTAATGAATGTCCCCTAGTTCTGGTGTTGTGCGAGAGGGAGAAGAATTTCCCTCTATCCACTCTCTCCATCCCATGCATAATTTTATACGTCTCAACCATGTCCCCCCTCAGGAGACTTTTTTCTAGACTGAAGAGCCCCAAACTCTGTAGCCTTTCCTCGTAAGGGAGGTGCCCCAGCCCATGAATCACCTGGTAGTGGAGGAAGAGGCAAACAGACATTAGCTTTTAGAATTTTCTGTATTATTTCTCATTACAAAACAAATTCCAAAGTGGTGCATAAAGATTAAATGTTAGAAAAGGCAAATTAAAAACAAACCCAAAATCACCAAGCAGGAAGATCAGTCTCAAAAGTTCCTTGGAAAAGAAAGGTCTTGAACTGCCTTTGAGAAGACATTGGGGGGGGGGCACATGAGCCTCTTGGGGAGGGTGTGGCAAAGCCCTGGGGCCACCACGGAAAAGTCCCTGCTTAGTGCTTCTCATGGTGGCCAGTCTGGCCTCCACATGAAATAGAATTCAGAGCAAGACCTCACTGACAGATCTTGTTGTTGTTCAGTCGTTAAGTCGTGTCCGACCCTTCGTGATCCCATGAACCACATCCCGCCAGGCCTTCCTGTCCTCCACTATCTTCCTGAGTTCGCTCATTTTCATGTTCGTTGCATCGGTGATGCTGTCTACCCATCTCATCCTTTGCCTTCCCCTTCTCCTTTTGCCTTCAACCTTTCCCAGCGTCAGAGTCTTCTCCAGAGAGTCCTCTCTTCGCATTAGGTGGCCAAAATATTTGAGCTTCAGCCTCAGTACCTGTCCTTCCAGGGAACAGTCAGGGTTGATTTCCTTTAGGATTGACTGATTTGATCTCCTAGCAGTCCAAGGGACTCTCAGGAGTAAGGAAGGAGACATTCTTTGAGATCATCAGGACCTCAATAGTTAAGGCTGATCCCTTGCCAGACGATCAGAAGTGGCGCAGGACAAATCCAACTCCCTGAATACATACTGCAAAAAAGTTCATCCAGTCGTTTTACTGTGAGCCACCCTGACAGCTTCCACTGCAGAGGCGCTAATAAGCATTATAAGTCAGTAAGAACAAAGTGTGTTCCAAGGTCAGAAGGCCAGTAAAGGTGGATGAGCTTCCCTGAAAGCTTTGCTGTGGACCAGAGCCAACCTTCCCCTGCAGCAGCGTGCAGCTGACGGCTCACCTGGGACGAGGCGGAGGCCCAACATCCAGATTCCCAGCAGCCGGCCTGGCAACTGGGATGCAAAAGAACAGGCTCTGTCTGCCGGTCCGTCTGTTGCCTCCCTCATTTAGTGTCTTGTCTGTCCTCCAAGGTGCTCCAGGCAGTAAACACGTCCCCCCTGCTCCATCTTTTCAACAGTCCTGTGACCTTGGCTAGGCTGAGAGGCAGAGTGGCTGACCCAGTGCCACCCACTGACCTTCACGGTCATCAGGATTTGAACACAGATCTCTCCAAGCAACTCTGTCTGTCCCCTCTGCCAGGCGGCAGTCAATAGGGCCCAGCTGCTTTCTTCTCTCTGTTGCTTTCCCAGCTCAGTCCGTTCTTTCAGCCCCAATGGGCTTTCAGTGCTGTTTGGCGCACAGGACTCTCAAACGGGGATTGCAGCTCAGTGGTAATGCACAGACCTAGCCAGGAGAAGAGCTTGGATTCAGTTCCTTTCATCTCCAGTAGCAGGGCTGGAACGACAGGCTGCCATCTGAGTCCTGGACTGCTGCCAGTCAGAGCAAGCCATACCAGACTGGACAGACACAGCAGAAGGCAGCTTCGTGCGAGCTCAGAGGCAGGCAGGAGCCCCCTTAGTCCCTCCCGCCTCATCCTTCCATCGCTGACTGCTAGAGGAAGCCTGGGGCTGACTCTGGACTTGGTTCCCATGCGTGTGGGATGGAGGTGGGTGGGAAAGGGATATGATGGCTTTCTAGGGCCACAGATCTTTCAGTAGTAGGGCTGAGTGCTGAAAGATATGGAGTCGTAGTAATTCTAGAGGGCTCCTTCCCTGCTGAGGAATTGCAGTCAGCTGCAACGTATTGGAGCGAGGAAGACACAGTGGCTGCCTTGAGGTGGCTCTGAGTACCTCACCGTCTTTCAGCTAAGCACTGCCTGAAAGGGAGGATGAGGGAAGGGGCCAGAACACAACTAGACCAGGACCCCCCCCCCCCTTTCACTCTCACACTCCCTCAGAGCTGTCTTTGTCCTCCAGACCAAGCTGGCTCCTTCTGCAAAAGTGTTTGCACCTCTGTGCTCCTGAAACCCTTTCCCAGAATCTTCAGCAAGGTGCAAGAATTCTCGGTCTGGGTTTCATCTGCAGAGAGTCTCTGGAGGTAAAACGATTGAAAACTACTGGGTGATCCAGATGGGAAACGTCTCTGTGGAGCTTATAAGAACATCAGAAGAGCCCTGCTACTGGATCAGGCCAAGAGCCCACCGAGTCCAGCTTCCTGGATCTCACAGTGGCCCCACCAGAGGCCTCTGTGTGCCTTTAGTGCTTAAGTGGCAGGCTTCAAACAGCACTAGTCTGGGGGGGGGGAGTAGCTTTGGCAGGGGGCAGTTTGCAGCAGAAAAACAGCAGTGGGGGGGAATGGCTGCCACCATTGTGCCACATGTGCCACAGCCCAGTTTGGATTGAGGCGTCACTTCCAGCTGTCCATGGTGGGGAAGGAAACCCCACCCCCCCACCCCCGGTCAGGAATCAATGACCTGTTCAACATCTTATGTACCGGTAGTTTGCTGTCAGCATTGAGCAGGGGGTTGGACTAAATGACCTCCGAGGTCTCTTCCCACTCGAATATTCTATGGTTCTGTGATCTGAAGCAGCAGCAGCAGCAGCAGCAGCAGCAGCAGCTCCTTCTGCCTCTGAAGAGCCTCCACAGTGGTGCTCTTGGAAGGGCTTGAACTACCAACGTTCAGCTGAATCAAGCACTCGCTCAGAGCGTGCTGTGTTTTTAAGCCACTGAATGGATTTTTGATTCCCGCTTTCTCATTCAGTTTTCTGAACTCCTCCAAGTGTGGAACAAAGTGATCAGTGTCTCTCATGGATAATCACCCTTTTTGGGCCCTCCTCGAATATCATGTGCAAACCTAGACAAGTGGACAGACACCCAAACTGCAGACTTCTGTGAATACGCTGGCAGGCTAATCTGTCCCCAAAGGAAGGCAAACAGGCAGCCCGGTTTCAACATACCCCTCCCCACCTTTCCTTGCAGCCCATTGGCTGAGCCCTGCCAAGAAGGCGTGGCTCCTGACGTGCTGCACAAAGAATAACTTTATTTGTGGCTATTCAATAAATAGACGGTTGGGGTTTGGCAACGGCAAGGGGCAAACTTGGATGTCATACAGGACGTGGGCTATTCAGAGATCAGTCTGTCTGGGAATTGGGGTGTGTGTGTGTGTTCTCTAACAGTGGCTCAGGTGGGTCCCAACAAAAGTCTTGCGCTTCCTAGCGCAAGTCAGCCACACCCTGCCGAATCCTTGGGCCACTTGCCCAGGTCACTTGGCCTTCGTGTCCGTCGCCTCCTTTGCTGTGTCCGGGGAGGTGGGTGCACGGCAGTTTTTTAGAGGCGATCTGCTGCCCGTAGTGCTCAGTCGTGGGTCCGGGGCAGTCAAAGCTGGCATAAGACACCAGGGAGCGGAGAGGGGCGGCCTCAAGCCAGCAGCATCCAGTGCAGCCACGGTCTGGTTCCACTGCAAGGCGAACAGAGTGAGCTCTGTGGCTCAAGAAGGGTGGCCAGTACTAGCCTGCTTGGTCATCTGCTCGGCAGACCCCTGCCCACAGGCCAACCCAGGCAAGGTCGGGCACTGGCTGGGCGCCCAACAGAAGGTCGTGTCAGCCCCTGAGCCCGCAGTGGCAGCCAGTGTGCCAGCAAGACATGGGTGGGTGTCATGGGGGCAACAAAATAAAGGAACGGAGCCTGCTCCAAGCCAGGGCACAGCAGAGAAAGAGAAGAGCTGCAACCAGAATGAACCTGTTCCTTTCATAAGTATAAATATTCCCAACGTGTTCAGAATGATCTTCCTCAAGGGAATCTTCTTTTTCAGAGCAGGTCATTGCCTACGGTGCCATGGGGCGGGGGCAGGGCGCAGCAGTAGTCTAAGTTGTCTTGTAGTCTAAGGTTCAAGAAGGGAGACAAGGGAGAGAAGAAGATGGAGGTAAAGGGAAATGGGGGAGAATAGGCATTTATTTCAGGGATATGTACGTAGACTTCACGACAGGGACTACTAAGGCAACGTGCAGAGGTTTTGATGTGGAATTGAAGAAAGGAAGTCTTAGACTGCAACCCTATGCACAGTTACTTGAGAGTAAGCCCACCTGCGTTCTATGGGACTTCCTTCCCATTAGGCATGTGTAGGAGGATTGCACTGTAATGTAGCCTTTAAAAGAAAGAAACAGTGGAAGACCACTTCTCCCTTGGATCGTGCCCCTGGGATGTGTGTGTCTACACACATGAAAATGGAACCATGGATAGGGACAGTTGCATCGCTCTGACACTGGGACTTTGTGCATACGGATGATGGTGCTCCAAGCGCACACCGTCGTTGCATGTCGGCGCGATTGGCGCATGTGATTTCACAGCCCCCCTTCCCCACCACAGGCTCTGACTTTCTTTCCTGTCCTCTATCGGCGACGGTCTGTCAGACCCACCCAGCTGGAGATGGAATTGTTGCTGGAACCCCAGGAACTGACTGGTTTCCTGCCCACTTCTCCAGGACAATAACCTCTAGAGTGACTGCTGGTTCTCTCCACGTAGCTCTGATCATTGCCCTCTGCTTGCTGGACAAAAAAAAAAGGCCTCTTTGATTTGGAGAGTTTGTTTGGTAGTGAAGAACAGTATTCTCTATTCTCAGTAGATGTTTTTTTATGGGACATGGGATAGTTATGTCAATGAAAATAATTTATGTTGTACGACTCTGAAGGGTCAATCAGGTGAAAGCTACTTTGTGAAACATTTGATTTGTAAAGTTCTGCAATGCACATCTGCAGGACAGTATTAGACCTTATGTGTTATTATAACCATAAAAACAGAAGACTACCAAGATCTTGGCGCTATTTTTTTTTTATGACAGCCACTTCCAGAAGGGGAACCATATACTTAGCTTGTTAATCTTCAAAGTGCCACAAGCCTCTCTCTCTCTCTCTCTCTCTCTCTCTCTCATGGTAAGCCAGTCAGTTTATCCTTACACAGAAAGTGCTTCCACAGAGGAAATGGCAGGAAACCCCCACTGAGACTGTCAAAGGAGATACTACAGCTTGCATGAATTTTGCTGCATGTAGTACATGTGATGAAATAAACACGTATGCCAGGGGTGGCCAACTTTCCACCATGAGGGCCTCTGTGTTCTTAAGAGTTGTGTAGAAGACAGAATTTTGGCAGCTGCCATTGCTGCTGCTGCTGCTAAAGCAGCTGCACCTGCTGAATTGCCCTCACCTATGCACCCCTGACGTATGCGATTGTGGGTGTCATGCCTCCTCCTGCATGGAGGATGTGCTTTCCCTGTAGGCAGTGTGTCCTGCTTGAAGGGGTCCTGAGGTTCAAGAGCACGCACAGAGTGCCAGAAGCATTTTAAACTGACATACAGTATATTTGTCCTCTCTTTCTCTTACCAATCTGCCTCCTTAGATTTTTAAGACTTACGGCATGCTCCTATGCAGGTTTACTCAGAAGTAAGCCCCACAGTGTTAAATGGGGGTTGCTCCCAGGTAAGTGTACATATAGGCTTGCAGCTTCACTCTATATGCTAGCTCATGACTACTAGTTAATTTGCAAGCATTTAAATATCTTACCACTTTCAAAATTAGTGACCAGCTTCTTTTCCACACACTGGTGGCAGGCAGCCCTTGTTTGCTTTACCCCCTGGAGAGCCAGGTGGCATTGGAGAGACCAAGGAGCCTCCTAGAGGGCCTCTTGCCCACTGGGGACATGATTGAGACATATAAAATTATGCATGGGATAGAGAGAGTGGATAGAGAGAAGTTCTTTTCCCTCTCACAGAACACTAGAACTAGGGGACATCCACTCAGATTGAAGAAAAAGAAACAGACAAAAGAAAACATTTCAAACAGACAAAAGAAAACATTTCTTTACCCAGCGTGTAATTGGTTTGTGGAACTCCTTGCCACAGGATGTGGTGATGGCACCTGGCCTGGATGCCTTTAAAAGGGGATCGGACAGATTTATGGAGGAAACGTCCATCACAGCTTACAAGCCATGATGGGGATGCAACCTCCTGGTTGTAGGAGTATGTTTTCTCTGTGCCAGGTGCAAGGGTGTAGCAACAGGATACAGGTCTCTTGTGGTCTGTTGTGCTCCCTGAGGCATCTGGTGGGGCCACTCTGTGATACAGGAAGCTGGACTAGATGGGCCTTTGGCCTGATCCAGCAGGGCCCTTCTTATGTTCTTACGACCCCGTCTTGCAAAGTGATCATCCAGATCAACAGTCTCTTGGTCACTGGCGTCACTGGAGCGTGGCGGGGGGGGGGGTGGGCCGCCAGGGGGTGACACGCGTCATGGGGTGACGCGCGCTCCCCCTCACGCGTCACCTCCGTGACGCGCGTCGCCCTCCGGACGCTCCGAGGCCGGCCCGGGAGCCGGCCTCGGAGCGTCCGACCCCGTCGACGCTCCAGGGCCTTCTGAAGGCCCAGGCAGCACGTCAATCCGGGTATTTCCCGGATTTTCGCGCATGCCCAGACCCGTTTTGAGGGCAAAAAGCCCTCAAAACGGGTCTGCGCATGCACGAAAATCCGGAAAATACCCGGATTGACGCGCTGCCTGGGCCTTCTTTCAGAAGGCCCTGGAGCGCCGACGGGTTCGGACGCTCTGAGGCCGGCTCCCGGGCCGGCCTCAGAGCGTCCGGAGGGGGCGACGCGATGCGGGGGGGGAGCCGGGTGGCCCCCCCCGCGCCTATAACGTCGCGCCCCTAGGGGGGGTGACGCGCGTCCCCGCACTAGGGTGACGCGCGTCTAGTGACGCCCCTGCTCTTGGTCTAGACAGCATAGCCAGAAACCGCACCTCAACAAGCCTCCTGGCTGTTTCTTTGTACAGAGCGGGTAATGAGAGTGTGCTCCGCTACTAGGTAGGCAGACAGACAGCTGTAATTTTAACGGATGAGATCAAGCTGCCCCAGGAAAGAGCAAAGGCAGACAGCCGGAGACAGACTCAGGGGAGAGGGAACTGGCAAGGCTGGGGATGACGTTTGGTGACTTGGAGGGCACGGAGCAAGTTTACTTCTCCGCTCCGGTGCAGACTCACTGCCCTTTGTCTTCTTGGCAAAGTCACCCAGAGCACTACGCCGGTTTGAAATTGGCTACAGTGTCGTGACTTCCACCAGAGAAACAGAGGAATTAGGGTTTCACAATTGTGGAGAATTCTTCATTTTTGAGCCCGAAACCATTTTGAAGAATGAGGACCCCTTTAGTGGTCAGTATGGTGGCTGCACAGCTGATCCTGGGCCACCCATGTGGGGCTGCTTACAAATCACACCAAGGACGGACCTCACCAGGGCCAGCCAGGAGTCAATCACTCTTGCCCAACTTATGACCAGGGTGCATCGTTCGTTGCAAAGCTCTCCCCCCTCCCTCCCTCCCCCCTCTCTTTCTGGGAGGGGCTCTTTTGAGGATGGTTCGGAAACTGTGTTTGATCCAAATGCGGCTGCCACAGCTTGTTTACTGCAGCCACTGGTCACATCACCACATCACTCTGATTCTCCACCATCTTCATGGCTTACCTCTTTGTTTCTCCATCCAGATCAAAGTGCTGCCCCAGCCTTTAAAGCCCTTAATTGGCAAGAACCAGGAGGGTCAGCCCAAGACTCCCAGTGCCTGAGGCAAATGCTGCCCCCTTTGTTCCTCTGGTCCTTGAAGATGGAGAAAGAAGAGGGGGGTGGAGTGGGGGAGAAAGTGAGCTAGAGAGGAGGGGAGTGGTGGGCTCATCTGCTCCACTCTGCTCTTCGTTTTCTAGTCCAGGGAGTGGGAGGGCAGAGGTGGGTGCCCTCACCAATCTGTGGCCTGAGGCGACTGCTTCAGTTGGCCGCATGGCTGGGCAGGGCTGTGAGGGCCAGGATACACAAAGCACCGTTTTCTTCTCGATGAACCTTACCTGCCCATGCCCTAAGATCGGCTCCGCCTCTCGTGGGCACATGGGACAGGGTCTTTGTAACTGGAGGTGCCAGAACAGTTGAAATGTCCTTCCCAGGGAGATCTGGCAGACTTTCCTTCTCCCCATGTTTAGGTATTTAAGGGCGCAATCCAATCCTGCTTAGGCCACCGTTGTAACCAGCGGCCCAGCGAAAACGGGAGGCCCCAGAACGGAAAGGGGATTCAAATCCCCTCCAAAAGGGGAATTCAAAGGGGATTTGAATCCCCTTTCCGTTCTGGGGCCTGTGGCCTAAGTAGGATTGGATTGCGCCCTAAAACTCACTTCTTCAAGCAGGATTTTTATGTCTCTGGGGTTTGTGGCCTTCAGAATTTATTTTTACTCCGTTGCCCTTGTACTTCTTAATACACACGTTTGAACTGTGTATTTCTATGTTTTTATTTTGCAGAAATTGTTTTAATTATTTGTGTTTTATGTATGTATTTGCTTCTGAAATTTCTAAATTACTTTGGAGAGATGTGTGTGTCCAAACCATACAACAAGTGCAGTAAAATTCAGTTAATAAATAAAAAGACTCTGATGTTACCTTTTTATCAACACAAATCTTAAGAGCAGTATTATCACCCTCCGTGATATGATTGAGACATATAAAATTATGCATGGGATGGAAAGAGTGGATAGAGAGAAGTTCTTTTCCCTGTCACACAACACTAGAACTAGGGGACATCCACTCAAATTGAGTGGAGGGAGTATTAAAACAGACAAAAGAAAGCATTTCTTTACCCAGCGTGTAATTGGTTTGTGGAACTCCTTGCCACAGGATGTGGTGATGGCACCTGGCCTGGGTGCCTTTAAAAGGGGATTGGACAGATTTATGGAGGAAACGTCCATCACAGCTTACAAGCCATGATGGGGATAAGCAACCTCCTGGTTGTAGGAGTAGGTTTTCTCTGTGCCAGGTGCAAGGGAGTGGCGACTGGACACAGGTATCTTGTTGTCTTGTGTGATCCCTGAGGCATCTGGTGGGGCCACTGTGTGATACAGGAAGCAGGAGTAGATGGGCCTTTGGCCTGATCCAGCAGGGCTCTTCTTATGTTCTTATGTTCCATTTGGGAGCCCAGAGTTGGAAAGAATGTCCATTCCCAGACTTACGGTGCGATTCTCCCTTATGTTCCGCCTGCGGAGCGCGCGCTGGAGCACCTCCCTTACGAGGAAAGGCTACAGCGTCTGGGGCTTTTCAGCCTAGAAAAAAGGCGCCTGAGGGGGGACATGATTGAGACTTATAAAATTATGCATGGGATGGAGAGAGTGGATAGAGGGAAATTCTTCTCCCTCTCGCACAACACCAGAACCAGGGGACACGCACTAAAATTGAGTGGAGGGAGAGTTAGAACAGACAAAAGAAAATATTTCTTTACCCAGCGTGTGATTCATCTGTGGAACTCCTTGCCACAGGATGTGGTGATGGCACCTGGCCTAGATGCCTTTAAAAGGGGTTTGGACAAATTCATGGAGGAAAAGACCATCACAGGTTACAAGCCATAAGCAACCTCCTGGTTTTAGAAGTGGGTTTTCTCTGTGCCAGGTGCAAGGGAGTGGCGACTGGACACAGGTATCTTGTTGTCTCGTGTGCTCCCTGAGGCATCTGGTGGGGCCACTGTGTGACACAGGAAGCTGGACTAGATGGGCTTTTGGCCTGATCCAGCAGGGCTCTTCTTATGTTCTTATGTTCTTATGGTGGGTGTCATAAACGTGCCATAAAGGGCGTTTATGGCTTCCGGAGAGTAAGGGCCGCCGGCGCAGAGGCCAGCAGCTCTCTCTCTGCCTCCGGACCGACCCAGTAGCTGCTGGGGTGGGGGGAGGGAGGGCCGGGCGGTGAGGGAGGGCGGCTGTTGGCTGGCCCAGGCCGGGAGGAGGCGGGGATATTGGTGGTGAGCTCCGTCGATATCCCCAGCCCTCTCCCGGCCTGGGCTGCCCTTGCCCCACCGCCCCAGATGTATGTCGGCTCAAGAGCCGACATACGTCCAAGGAGGCCCATTGGGGCTGGGTAGTCCTACACCAGGGGAAGGGGACGAATGTCTGCTTCTCCCGAGGAGTCCCTGTGCCGTGCCAGAGTGGCCTGGGAAAGGCGCAGGATGCTGCGGCCAGCCTTATGGACTGGCCACGGATCCTTACGCAGGATTGAGTCGTCTGTCAGGGCCACCTATCCGCCAGCTTCTTCACTCCCTCCTCGGGGCAGTCCAGGAGGAGGAGGAAAGGTGAACCTAAGAAGAGCCCTACTGGGTCAGACCAGAAGTCTGTCTTAATCAAACCTGTAAAACAAGAATCACCTCCTGGGATTACTATAAGACTGAAAGCCCAGTCCTAACCAACTTTCCAGCACCGATACAACTGCAATGCAGCCCTGAAGTAAGGGAAGAAATGTTCCCTTGCCTTGAGGAGGCCTCCATGGCTGCCCCTCCAGCACAGAACGCTGTGTGTGCCCTGTTAGCATAGCTGCATCGGTGCTGGAAAGTTGGTTAGGATTGGACTGCAAAGATCTGTGTGGCAAAACCATTCAGAACAGCCATGAGCCATGATTTTCCCTAGGTGTAAAATTGGAAATAATTGGTGCCTAATTTTGTCCAGGGCTCTGCCATGATGAGCTCTGGAAACTGGCGTCCAACTCTAGAAACTTCTAAAAGTACACTCAGTCCTATTTATAACACTGAGAAAACAAAATTGCCCGGTTGGGGGGCGTGAGTAATGTTGCGGTGACAGTCCCTAAAGGTGATGGAGCAGACAAGACCTAAACAGACAGGTTATTTTAAAAGCACTTTTGTCCTTTCGTGAACCACAATGATGTCTGATCTGGCCCTGCTGCTTTTGGGTAGGACAGGGAAACATCCCAGTCTTGTCTATTATGTTTCGTTCAACCAGGAGCACTCAGATAGAAGGGCCCCTCTCCTCCCTCCCCCCTTTCAGTCTGGTTGTGCATGGATCCAGTTCTTCCCCACTCCTTGTGTGGTGTGGAAAACTGACAGCTCAGACCTACACACACACACACACACACACACACACACGCCACCAGTTCGGATGCAGCAGTGCCAAAAACGGCACATGCTGCATCCTATGGTGGTGGGGGAACGATCCGAAGGCAAATGGGAGGCAAGTAAAATATTTTTTGTTTAAAAAGGTAAAGGTATCCCCTGACAATTAAGTCCAGTCGTGTCCGACTCTAGGGTGTGGTGCTCATCTCCATTTCAAAGCCGAAGAGCCAGCGTTGTCCGAAGACGCCTCCGTGGTCATGTGGCCGGCGTGACTCTCCTTGCCGCAGCGCGTAGCATGCAGCTGGAACATGGAGCGCTGTTTACCTTCCTGCAAGCGGTACCTATTTATCTACTCGCATTGACATGCTTTGGAACTGCTAGGTTGAAAGGAGCTGGCCAAGCAACGAGCGCTCACCCCGTCGCGGGAATCGAACTGCCGACCTTTCGATCGACAGCTTATGGTTCAGCGGTTTAACCCACTGCGCCACCCGCTGTAAACTCTGGGGCCGCCTATGGGTCTCCTCAGACATACAACATCTATTTCCGAGGAGGGAAAAGGGGCAGGGAGACTTTAAAAAGAGGAGATAAGATCCGACCTGCGCCATTGCAGCCAGATCCACCCCTCCCACCTCCTCCCCGACCCCAGTTTATTTATGTATTTATTTTTCAAATTTTTATACCACCCTTCCTCCAAGGAGCTCAGAGTGGTGTACATATTTCCTCCCCTCCTTTTTGTCCTCACAACAACCCTGTGAGGTAGGTGGGACTGAGAGATAGTGACTGGCCCAAGGTCACCTAGGAAGCTTCGTGGCTGAGCGGGGATTTGAACCTGGATCTTCCAGGTCTAAGTCCGACTCCCAAACCACTACACCATTCCTCCCCTAGAATGCCCAGTTCCACCCCCTCTCCACCCACGATCTCCCCCCCCCCCCGGTGCTGTCTTACCTGCTCCGGAGCAGGTCACCAGCTGCAGTAGCAGGCTGCCCTAGTGTTCTGGGTATGTGCGTGTGTTTGAAGACATGCAGGTCTTGTGTGCGAAGGGCTTCTGGGTGAGGCTTTTGTGATATTCAAAACACGAGCCCCCCCCCCCTCCGGAGACCACACTGCCACTCGGGGCTGGAGTTTGCAGGTCCTCACTTAAAGCTGTTGATTGGTTCTTGGAAACTGCAACTTTAAGCGAAATGACGTATAATGAAACCAGTTTTACCATAGGCTAATTGGCATACATAAACAAGAGTTTACTGCATATTTCTGGTCACAAAAATATATAGACCCAAATAATATATATAGACCCAAATAAAGACCCAAAACACTTCTAATATGAAACATTGAAATAAATGTGAGCTTTCCTGGCCAGAGAAATTCCACGCAGACATAGGGAGAACGTTCAAACTCCACACAGCCAGTGGCGCCGGCCAAGAATCTATTCTTTTTCTCAACAACTTTAAAACGAAACAACTTATAATGCGACGACTTTCAGTGAGGACTTGCTGCGTTCTGTGCCCCGTATATGAGGAGTCTGCATTCTGTGAGGTTTCTGGTCAGTGGCGTCGGACCCTCTCGGGGTGGAAGCTCCTGTCTGGTGGGATTCGATATTCGCTTGCCCGCCTGGCCATCTGACCTGCTCCGGGGCAGGTCGCCAGCTGCAGGAGCTCCACCCTGAGCTCACGTCGCTTGTCCACCTGGCCATCTGTTCCCCTGCCGTCAGTTGGGGGATAGGATTAGGCCATGAGTTTCCAAAACCCTCCTGGAGTAAGCTTGGGAAACAGCCCATTTGGGTTTCTCCTTGGGTTGTGACTGGTCTGGAGAGGAAAGGCCAAGGGAGAGGGAGGGAGGTCTCGGTAGGGGGTAGGTAGGTTGGCTCTTCAGGTGCTTGGGTTAACCCAGCATGCAAAGACAGAATGAGATCCAGGAGGCACTGCAAGGCAGATTGCAGAAACGAGGTGCTAGGAAAATGTGTTGGGGCTGGCTGCACATTGTATTTTAACTGGTGGTTTTTCATCAGTTAGTGGCACTACTAACTGATGAAAAGCCACCAGTTAAAATACTAGTGGCATCTGTGTTGCCACAGAGTGTTCAGACTGATTCATGCTGGATTCTTCATCCATCTTTGCCAAGACAAGAAGTGCAGAGACTGGGAATAACTGTGGGAAGAGGACGTCAAGAGACAAGTAGCCCAATCCTGACTGTGGCCGTAGCCATAAAATAGAACAGAAGGACAAAAACCCCACAACGTCCTTTGCTCTGGTTTCTGAACCCTTCTTAGATAAAGTTGCCTAACTGGAATGCATGACTGGAAAGGAGGCTGTCTGCATCACACTGGCTGTGAACGTTGTTAGTTTAGCAATCAAGGTGGCTAAAGGGAGAATATGGTAGAGATTTATAAAGCGGTGCTTAATTTGGTGAGAGTGGTTATAGAGAAGAGTTTCTGCCTATCTCGAAACATTAGAGTTGGAGGTCAGCCCTAAAATTGATTGGCAGGAGGCAGAAAGTTCTTCACATCATTGAGAATTAACTCCTGGAAGAACTCAGTGGCACAAGATGTGGTGATGGCCACTGGCTTAGATGGCTTTACAGGGGGATTAGAGAAACCGCTGGAAAAGGAGCTTTATCCATGGAGGCTGTGCGGAGTGAAAGGCACTATGCCTCTGACTGTCAGCTGCTGGAGGATGCAAGCAGGGGAGGGCCCTGCTGCCACGCCCTTCCTATGGGCTTTCCAGAAGCATCTGATTGGCCACTGTGGGACGCTGGACAAGCTGGACCCTCATTGGTCTGACCCAGAAGGATCTTCTTGTGTCCTCAAGGCCCATTGAATTAAATTGTATGTCCTTCTGAGTGAGTGCACATTTAGGAATGCACTCTTTTCCTCTCATCTGAATTCGTTCCCCTGTATTTTGCCCTCGGTGAATATAGTGAACAATGGACTCCCTCTTTCTTGCTGATAGCATAAAATAAAATAAAAATATGTATTAGTAGTATTATCTAGCACCATCAGTGTAGTTGCTTGAGAGGCTAAAGGTGTTCCTGTTTGCGGTGATGCAAGGTGTTACCTGTAAATGCCGGATGAGGTGCTCTTTGCCCGTCTCCTGCTGCTGTGGCTGGGTGGTTAGAGAGCAGCTTTGTGGAGTAGCTGGTGGGGCTCTAGACCTGCTTCCTCCTCCTCCTCCTCCCCTTTTGCCCCTGCCAGGAGTGTTTCTGGCCACTCATGCAAACGGTGAGCGCCTTGCTGGTGAGGACTAGTCCCTTGGCTGGACTTGAACCTGTCCTGCCTGGCTCCCAGCCTGTGTCTTTGTGCAGTGAGCCACCAGCACCCTGCTTTGCCTGAGTGCTATTGGGGCTCCCCTTGTGACTTGTTCCCCTGGCAAAAGGGCTCCTTCCTGCTCCCTGCCCCTTGAGTCCACACGGACTCAAACCCTTGCCGCAGAAAGGCTGGCGTGTCCATTTCACATGGCATCGGCTCAAAAGGGTGTTCTGTGGCTGTGGCTGTGTGTGAGCAGACTTGAACCCTGGGCGCAGGGGGCTCCGTCCTAGCAGTTCTTCTTTGTTGCTGTTGCCTCTGTAATTCCTGTAGGAGGCGGGGGGTGCTGTGGCACCCTTATGTCATGTTGTGTGTGTGTGTGTGTGTGTGTGTGTGTGTGTGTGTGTGTGTGTGTGTGTGGTGTCCTTGAGGCATCTCCTCATGGATGGGGATGCTGCCTGTTGCTGTGCTGCTCATTCTTAGGGGCTGGCAGGGGTGTGTGTGTCCCCCCAGCATTGGCCACTCCTTGGCCCTGCCCCCGCCCCCTGCTCCATTCACCCTGGTGGCGCTTTTCGGCCCACCAGCGACGGGGCTGATGGGATGCATGCAGCGGTTGGCTCTTTGGACATCACACCAATGAATGACACACAGATGCCGCACATGGATGGCGTGCTGATGTCACGGCGATGATGCGCTGCCGGGCTGCACCAGCGTTGCTTTGCCAGGACAGGCCGGGCATTTGGTCCTTGTTGGTGGGGCCCTGCCAGGATCGATGGGCTGAGGATATAACAGACATTGGGGCAGCATCCATATGCCCCGTCGTTGACACAGTGTCCAAGCAGAATTGGCTGTAAGATCAGCAGGTAAGGTAGAAGAGAGGGAACAGGCGGAGCGGTCGACAGAGAAAGAGAGGGGGCAGGCAGTCCAGATGCCTACAGGTGTGATCTGGAATCACTTCTGCGCAGACCTCAGGGTGCTGTGTGGATATTTTTCTCACTGCTGGCTGGAAGCCAGGCAATAGAGAGAAAATGGCCAAATATTAGAAGCTTTGCAACAGCACAACCATCAGGCACATCTGACATAAGGAAGGAGCCAGCAGCCCAGTTTTGAGCAGGGCCAGATTTCGGGGCAGGCAGATCAGGGAACCTCATGGGGACGGGGACACACCAAGCATTTTAGATATTCTTAAAATTAAAATGCTACTATAAAATTGGAGGATTTTTTTATTTTTGATATATGACACAAATACATACAGATTTGCAAATGCAGGTGTCCAGATTTGTTGTTGTTTTTATGAAATTGATAGATCCTGCCTGGAGATGCATCAAAGTTGTGAAAGGGGCTACAAATGCAATGAAAAATAAGATATTTAAGAGCGAGATTTTAGAGTGGGTTCAGACCCCCCCAAAATCCTGTAAAGTGCCCCCCTTATAAATAAAGATGCAAGCAGGAAGTAACAAACAGCAAGAATTATGTAGAATGTCGAAACTGAAACCTTTTTGAGGTACAGCCATTCAGGAGTATTGTGTACTGTGTTGCTTTTAAAAAATAAACCCTTTTTTTCAGGGAGAGAAAAGGCACCTGGTGAGGCCAATTTAAAATTATCCAGCCAACCCATTACAGGGAAGGGGAAACCTCAAGGCTGTGGCTAGCAAAGAACCTGACGTGGGGGTGCCGCCGCCTCCAGCCAGGGAAGATCGTCTTTCTTGGGGGAAATGGAGAGAAAGCCTGTTCCATATGCAGCTACGTGGGAAAAGAATTCAGTGTCAGGAAATATTACTTGTGGCAGGAAGGGGAAGAGTTTTGATGAAAATAGCAAATGTCTGTCATAATTGCAAAAATAACTCCTTGCAGACCAAATTCAGCCCTGGGTTCCTTGATACCCTCCTTGTGCGTTTTTTTTTAAGTCAAAGATGCTACTTTCCATGGGAATATTTTTCCCCTTTCTCAGGACATCTCCACAGAGATGGAGAAGGAGAAGGTGGAGCACACCGGAAGGGATGTGTTGTTTTCAGTATGGAATGAATGGTGATCTTGCCTTTCCTTCCCCAAATGAACACCCAAGGTGGCTAACAATATTCGTAGAACTAAAAAATACATATAACAACATAAAATAAACATTACACAATAAAACCGATAGATAAAAACCCCACACACGTTAACATTAAAACAATAGAGGAAAAATTAATATTACAGAACTCAGCAGCATAAAACATAATAATAAAATCATGAAATAAAAAGTGTAAGCAGCAACCGTAAAATACTATAATGCAAATTAAGAGGCACCATAAACTGCAGGAAAAGTAGCATAGCAGTAGGGAGACACAGAATGAAATCAAATCAGAGACATAAAACAATACTAATACTGTACACACAAAATATGATTAGTGGGCTGGGGCATCTCCCTTATGAGGAAAGGCTACAGCGTTTGGGGCTCTTCAGTCTAGAAAAAAGGCAGCTGAGGGGGGACATGATTGAGACGTATAAAATTATGCATGGGGTGAAGAGAGTGGATAGAGGGAAGTTCTTTTCCCTCTTGCACAACATTAGAACCAGGGGACATCCACTAAAATTGAGTGGAGGGAGTATTAAAACGGACAAAAGAAAATATTTCTTTACCCAGCGTGTAATTGGTTTATGGAACTCCTTGCCACAGGATGTGGTGATGGCACCTGGCCTGGATGCCTTTAAAAGGGGATTGGACAGATTTATGGAGGAAAGGTCCATCACAGCTTACAAGCCATGATGGGGATAAGTAACCTCCTGGTTAAAGGAGTAGGTTTTCTCTGTGTCAGGTGCAAGGGAGTGGCGACAGGATACAGGTCTCTTGTGGTCTTGTGTGCTCCCTGTGGCATCTGGTGGGGCCACTGTGTGATACAGGAAGCTGGACTAGATGCGCCTTTGGCCTGATCCAGCAGCTGGGCTCTTCTTATGTTCTTACGTTCTTATCCCCTCCATCCTTACTGCCCCAAAGCCACCCTAAACAGAAACGCTTTCAGTCCTCATCGAAACACATCAGGGGAGACAGCAGTTCTCAGACCTCCAGGGAGGGAGTTCCACAGCTGAGGTGCCACTGTCAAGGAGGCCCTGCCTCTTTTTGCAGCCCCCCATCTTCCATTGGGAGTGGCACCCAAGGGAGTACTCCTTTGGACGATCTGAGGGGACAAGATGGAATGCATGGAAGGAGGTGGTCCCTCAGGTACTCTGGTCCTGAGTCATATTGGGCAGGGGTTCTCAACCCCTTTGGGGCCACGGACCACCTCCGGGGTTGCTGCTTTTCCGTGTACCAAAGGAAGTAATTGGCGATGACATCATCACCATTTACTTTCGGGGTTTCGGCCGCGATGGAGCCCTGGAAACTATAAGGGGTCCGTTTGGGGTCCGTTTGGCTATCATGACTAATAGCCAGTGAAACTTCTCTAATCCCTTTCAAGCCAGCGCAGCCAGTGGCCCTCACATCTTATGGCAGCAGCTTCTATAAACTGACGCTGTGTTATGTGAAGGGCTTTCTTCTGCCTGTCCTGAATCTCCTGCCGATCAGGGTCACCAGATGTCTCTGAAAGTTCTAGTAATATGGGAGTGGAAGAAGAACTTGTCTTTTGC
Organism: Plestiodon gilberti rubricaudatus; assembly: GCA_026170595.1. Taxonomy (NCBI): domain Eukaryota; kingdom Metazoa; phylum Chordata; class Lepidosauria; order Squamata; family Scincidae; genus Plestiodon; species Plestiodon gilberti. The sequence goes on from JANXHW010000004.1 coordinate 2,612,220, forward strand.
CCCTTTTCCCCACACCGTGCATATTTCTATAAGATATTAATTCAGTATAATCACCACTCTGGGACTCCTGTGAACTGGTTCAGAATATAGAGCCAGATGGCCTTGAAGATGACTCTAGATCGGAGGTTCTCAACCTGTGGTACGGGTACCCCTAAGGCAGTGGTTCCTAAACTGGGAGGTGTGGCTCCCAGGGGAGCCGCGGATACCAGCCAGGGGAGCCGTAGAGTGCCATGGAATCCTCTCGGAATAAAGTGTAATGCCAATTGGCAGGCATCAACATCATGTAATGGGGAGCCACGGCCAACGGTCACCAATGGTCAAGGGAGCCGTGGGTCGAAAAAGTTTGGGAAACACTGCCCTAGGGGTACTCTAAGCCCTGCCCCTTATCTGCCCCATCAGCAGCTAATTAAGTGTTAATTAACATGGATTTTAAATTTTAATTATTTTCGGAGGTACCTCCCCCTTCTGTCTCTCTGATTTTGGTGTTGGGCTTATTTTTGTGCTTTGGAAAATGTACTTTGGTGGGGTGGGGGAGGGAGGAGCCTCTCTCTCTCTCTCTCTCTCTCTCTCTCTCTCTCACACACACACACACACACACACACACACACACACACACACTCACTCACTCACACACACACACACACACACACACACAGTTAAATAAGACATTTTTTCACATTTAAAATTGTTTTAGTACTTTTTATTTAACAATTAATTACCTAATTACTTAATTGATTAATCCAATTAATTAGCAGTTGATTAGCAGGGGATACTTCAGAAAATTGGACCGTGATAGGGGGTACCCGGGCCTCCAAAGGTTGAGAACCCCTGCTCTAGATTAATTAAGAATACAAGGTTATGAGCTTTTGTCCATTCTGTAGTACCAGTCACAACATCAAGAGAGGGGACGACTCAGCAAATGTTGTAATGATGGGATTAGAAATATTGTAATGATGGGATGGACAAACAAGTATAATTCTACCAGGTCTTTGAACAAACATTAACGTCTTTATCTCTGTCTTGCAGTGGACATTAGAGAAATTAAGGAGATCCGGCCAGGAAAGAATTCCCGGGATTTTGAACGATATCCGGAAGATGCTCGGAAACTGGACTCTGCCTTGTGTTTCATCATCCTGTATGGCATGGATTTCCGGCTGAAGACGCTGAGTCTTGCTGGTCAGTCAAAGGGGCTGTAGGGGAAGGGGAAGGAAGGCCAACTCAGACCTGGCCTCAGTCGTTCATGTTCTTGTCAATTCCAGATTAGATGACTGTAACACACTTCACCTGTCCAGGCTTGTAGCTGTGTCTGCAGGCAGCACCAACTATTCAGGGTGGTGAAAGCAAAAACGGATTGTAAAGAGCTCCAAAAGGATCTCTCCAAACTGAGTGAATGGGCAAAAAATGCAATTCAATGTAAATAATGTAAATGTAAATAGTGGCCTCCTGCGCTCTGGCGGATGACCGAAGATTCACCAACTAAGGTAGGCCAGTGGGGGAGGCGGGACAGGGGGTGGAGGGGGCAGGGCAGGATGAGGGATGGGTGGGTGGGTGGAAGGTGGTGGTGATGGGGCAGGGAGGAGGACAGGTCGGGCCCAAGAAGGGGGCAGATAGGGTGGCAGTGGCGCCCGCCGAATCCTAACCCCCTTTCCAGGCCCAATCTGCCTTCACAGGTCAATGCGGACTTGCGCCAGCTATAGAGCTGGCCAAGGTCTGAATAGTTGACCCGTGATGGCTGCTGGAGCTTACCCCAAGGCAAGGGAACAAATGTTCCCTTACCCCGAGCAGGCCTCAACATGCTGAAACTCTCCTGCAGGATACAGCAGAAGCCATGTTGGCGCCACTGCATCAACGCATGGAGAGTTACATAGGATAGGGCTGCCCGTAATCGGGCTACCACACTGGGGCCAAAAATTCCAGCTTCAGATATACACTGATGTCAGTGACTAACCAGGAAAGAGATCCTGGGGTTGCATGTTTAGCCCAATTTAAATGTTGACCCAGCATGCAGTAGTTGTGAAGAAAGCAAGTTCCATGCTAGGGGTCATTAGGAAAGGGATTGAAGATAACACTGCTAATGTTATACAGTCCTGCCGTTACACAAATCTGTGGGGTGGCTGCATTTAGAATACTATGTGCAGTTCTGGTCACCACATCTCAAGAAGGATATTTTGGAGCTGCAAAAGATACAGAAGAGGACAACTGAAATTACAGTTGTCAGAAATTACTGACGACACTAATGCAACGGAACATTTTCCTTCTGAGAAACAGCTAAGTGACTGGGGGCTTTTTAGTTTAGAAAAGAGGCGACTAAGGGGGGACCTGATTGAGGCTTACAAAATTATGGGGTGGAGAAAGTGGATAGAGAGAAGCGATTTTGCTAGCACAAGTCCGAGGAGAGAAAGGGGGCAGGAAGGCTGCTGCCAGAGAAAATAGGATCTGGAGCATGCCATCATTGCCGGATCCACCCCCTCCCACAGCCTCCCCGCCCTCATTCTGCCATCCCCCCACCCTCCTGCTGTCTTACCTGCTCCGGTGGGTGGCGGGAGAGCCGACAACACACACAGGAAGACTCCAGCTTTCTCACCGGCGTCACGGCAGCGCACTACTCAGCGTGCTGCCGGAAAGCACTTTACGGTACCTTTGCAGCAGTCGCCACCAGCGGAATGAGCGTTCTGTTGGCGGCAAGGCCCAATTGGGCCACTAGTCTGCGTATTTGTGGAACTGGTTTAAGCTGCTGCAATCCTATACACATTTACCTGATAGTAAGTACCGCTGAACTCAGTAGAACGTACTTCTGAGTAACATGCATAGGATTGTGCTGCAAGTCCAGGATTTGTCCAGTTCTACTGAACTGCCCTTAGTGCACGGCGTTAAATCCACATAAATAGCCCTAATACATCATGAACTCTTTTGTGGTGCGGGATGTCTTGAGAGGCAAAGATGCAGAGCTAATCAGGAGGGTTGTGAATTTTTCTAGGCTAATACCAAAATCTGGTCCTATGGTGAACTGTAATTCTGCTTCACCAATCACCACCTTAGGAAATGAGTTTGCATTCGCTCGTTTTTACTAGTTTGTCTGACGTTTGGTCTTGTAGTCCTTATTTGAGTTTGAGTCTGGAATGTAAAGGGTGATATTGTCCGGCGGCCTTTTGTCTGCTATGGCCACTGGCCAATACAAACAAGCTCCCTATGACTAATAGAGCATGGAGAAGGGTGTGGTGCACCTGCCTGCAATTCTGTCTTCACGCCAGTGCAGTGAAGGCAGGAAGCCAGTTGGTCTGTACTTTTTTTCCTGGAAATATCCATGTTTCCCTTTGCCCAACCTTTCGCCCACATTGTTCTAAGCCAGGGGAAGTTGCCACCTCTGGCATCAAAATGGTGTGAGATTGAATAATAAAACAGTGTTCTTGGATAGATGAATTAAAGGATCGATCACATCATCTGTGATTGATCATTTAATTCATTCGCTGGTCATTTGGTGTTTCCTTCGGAGATTTTCGTTCTGCTGAGATAGAGGCAAACGCTATTGGTGATGTATAGACATAGATTCTGAAATAAGAACATTCCAGAAGAAGGGTGCTGAAAGGCTGGAAACTCTCACTATGAATAAAAATGCGCCTACACATTCCTTCCTGGCCTTAGAAAGAGGGTTGAAATAATCTGCAAAGTCCTGTTAAAGAAAGCCTCTCCAGGTTCTACCAAGGAGTTTGCATTTTTCCAAACACGAGTACAGCAGAAGAAGAAGGCTGCCATCGCCTCACGACTATCATTCAGGGGCTTGTAGCCTCCAGCGCCCTCCTCCTGGCACGGAATACCTAACCATACAAAAGGAGGCTGGTTAAGTCAGGTCACAAGACGACATCCCCCTCTTTCTGTCTTCCTTCACAGTGGTCCTTCCTCACCCCCCTTTGATAGGGTGCCCCAGAATACTGAGGGGTGAATAGGGCGTTAGATGCACCGTAGAAGGGTTAAATGTTGTGTCCCAGAAGGGTTCCTTCAGAGACAGGTGGGTCGTCGCCGGCTGTGGTTAAGCCTAACTTCAGGCCGCAGTGCATCCTGGAGAATCTCTCTTCTGGCAGAAGGGTCTGGCTCAGTCGGGAGAGCTGCCGTCTTGTAAGCCCGAAGACCGGTGAACTTGATAAGTTCGAGGCACGCCACCGACAAAAAGCTGTGAAAGCCTCCAGGAGGAGAGATAAGAGCTCCAAGCTGCGTTAGTCAAGTGTGGGAGGCGCCAGCCAGCAGAATTGTCAGACTGTAAAAAGGATACCACCTGGAAAGTAGCCGTTCATGAAAGATTGGACATTTATATATATTGTAAAAAACCCCAAGGGGGGGGGTTAGGACAGCCTGCCCATGTACACCGCCTTGGATTAAAGTTGGAGGAGAAATCCAATGACCGAGAAAGGCGGTATATAAATACTGTATATTATTATTGTTATATATATTATTCTTCCTTCACCATCCTCTTCTTTTCCTTCTCAGCTTTCTGTGAAGAAGATGTCAATCTCTGGGTGACAGGCTTGAACTGGCTGGTGATGGACACGCAGCGATCACAGACTCCGCTCCAGATTGAAAGGTGGGGGGGGGGGAGGGAGGCTGGAGACAATGTGCTCTTGTGCATCAACAACCGTGTATGAATAGTCCAGAATGTCCTGGTAACATTTCCACATACAGAATGCTGCAAATGCAGCCTCAGTAGGAATAAAACACCCCAGCCTGCCTTTGGCTTCTCCTCCCCCCTGGGTATCTTGGCCAAGACGATCCTAAGTCTCTGCATTGCTCTCCTCACTCCAGCGAAGCTGCCCGGTGTCCTCCTCTGCTCAGCTTTCTAGAGAGGAAGGGATCAACTCCCTTCTTCTTACAGGCAGAGCACAGGCGGGGGGGGGCAGGGTAGGGGCCAGGGGGGAAGTGCCCATCACAAGTACCGGTTCACCCCCCACCTCCCCTCCATTGCTGGCCCTGTGGCTGAAATGAAGCTGCACATGGAAAGAGGACTGCAGTTCTATGCCTGCTTCAGTGTGAATGTATAGAATGAATGAATGTATTTGTGTCCTGTCGTCAAATATCTGTCTTCCCAAAGAGGTTCACAATAGATGGAAGACACAACAGACAAGACAGCACTGCCACTCACAGCACACACAAGGCCCGAGTGTTGCCAGAGGGAGGGTGCTTCCTTCTCAACCGCCCCAAAAGCTCAGCCAGGCTAGTATACGGTACTATCAAAACCAAATTATCAAAACTTCAGAGAAAATATGTTTAAGGTGGGAGCACTAATGCAAACTCCAAAAACAACCCAGTATTTCTCTTTCAGAAATCTAACGCATGAGGCAGAGCTCACCCCCCCCCCCCGTGCACCTTGCCCCTTCTGTGCCCCCCCATCACCACTATGATGGAGGCATCCTAGGAAGGGATGAAGGGCCTTGACTGGCTGACCTTTTCAGCGGAGACATCGTTAAGGGGGGCAGTGGGGCGGACCTGGGTGGCAGGCTGCCCAGCCGGGGGGGTCGACAAAAAGGTGGCAGGGGGGGATTTTTAACCCCTGCAGGGTTTTAAAAAGATTCTAATCTAGTGCCGAGCAGCTGACACAATTGTACAGTATAGCGCTGAGGCACTAATCTAGAGTTATGGGGCTGGGGGGGGGACCAGTGGGGGCTGTGGGGAGACCAGGAGGGGGGCTGAGTTGAACAGCCACATACACTTTTCACCGCCACCTCCATTAAAACAGCCTCCTTTTTAAAGTGTGTGTGTGTGTGTGTGTGTGTGTGTGTGTGTGTGTGTGTGTGTGTGTGTGTGTGTGTGTGTGTGTGTGTGAGACGTCACTTCCAGTGGTGATGTCACTTCCGAGGGCGTCACGTGGAGGAGAGCTCCAGATACCGCCACTGCTTTTCAGAAACAAACCAAAGAAGGATTCGGGTTGAAAAATCCACTGTCTTTTCAATTTCGGCAGAACAAATTCCACATATATTCCTTTATGAGAATAACTCCACATACTTTATGTTCACAAGAAAGAAGGGCACGTCTCCTTACTAGGTGCTTGGTTCAAGGAACAGGCAGCTGTTCTCTGCAGCGCGTCCTGCCAGCGACCTTCCTGCACCATCCACTGCCCTGTTTAGATCTTTGGCCTGATGTCTAGCAAAGCCATTCTTACACTCCCACTTCCGGGAGGAGGAAACGTAACATCTGAACTGTTGCAGAGTTGGGTCCTGCCTTGCCTGCGAACGAGACTAGCAGTTGCAACAACAGCCGTCATTCTTGCCACCCAGTAGTAAATTCCCCCGGAGACGCCTGTGAGAAAGGCTTCCTTTTCCATGCCAGGAGATCATTTTACAATACACATATCCCCAGCTAAAGGCTTACGTGCTCTCCCTGCTCTTTTCCTAGGTGGCTGAGAAAACAGTTTGACTCCATGGACAGGTCAAGAGAAGGCAGGTAAGGGAGGGAGGACAGTTCTCACTTCAGTGGCGCTGGGGCTGTGGATACTTTGGAGTCTCTTCTTGATGGTTTCCAGCCATCTGCGTGAAGCATCCTCAGGCCCCCCCCACCCCCCCACCAGCAGAGTGCAGAGAGCCCTTCAGAAGAACAGAGCAGAAAACGGTGCCCAAGATGTGTGCATTCCACTTGTCAATGGAAAATAAAGGGAAAAGCGTTGGGAAAATGTACAGGCAAAGTCTGGTGAAGTCTGAAGAGAGAGGCTGAACAACGTTTCCAGGGAGCATCACCTCCCTGCACTGCCCCCCCCCCGCCCCCAGGTTTCAGTGCCTTTCACTCGTCTTTTTGCTGATGCAGTAGTTCAGATTCTGTGAAAGCCTGAAGTTTGGCAGGAGAATGAATTGTGTAAAACAAGCATGTGCAGTATGTGGAAAGAGGCTTCACCTGCATGATGTAGTCTGTTGGCCGCATTTGGAATTTGGGGAGGGGGCCAAAGAGCACACACAGCCATTCCAGTGAGCGCCTATTCACACCCGGTGCCTTCCCCGACCGACCTGCACTCCTCCTCCGCTCCCCGCTCTGAGCCAGGTGCCTCTCGAGATACGGGGCTCCCAGTCATCTTGTGCCTGCAGCCCCACCCAGCGCAAATGGGGGGGGAGGGAGGGGGCCTCATAGAGTTCATTTTGTTAGAACAATTTACAGGCAGGACAAAAAGCAGCTACATAAAGTGATGTTCGCATAAGTGAGAATAGAATTGATGCTATGTAGTAGGAAATCCTCCCTTAATGTGATTGATGAAGACATTGGTTTCTTCTACACGCTCCCTGTCACAGTCCAGTAGTAACTTGTGCTGTGAGTGGGAGGTGGGCAAGAACCGCTGGCATGGTCTGCCACGTGAAAGCGTCTTCTGTCTGGCTGCCACCACGGAAGCAGCTTCTAGCTTGGGGACCCTGGACTTGTGATCCAGCGGCTTTCCCAGTAGCCAAAGGCGCCACCTTTAGCGCAGCTTCATTACAGCACCCGGGTTGTTCGACAGCCATTGTAGCCAATGGGAGCTGTGCATTCTGGGTAGGAAGGGGACAATCAGTTCCCATTGTCTTCAGTGGTATTTCGTTTAGCGCAGTTTCACGCGGTGCTTGGCTCTGGAGCAGTGGTTCTCAAACTGGTGGGTCGTGACCGCCAGGAAACCCGGGAGTGGCTGCTACCCCCTTAAGGGGGGGGTGGCAACGTGTGGTGATGTCGGCGACATCCCACCGCCGCCTCAGAAAAACTTTTTTTTAACTTACCGGGGGTTGCACCAGCCCTCTGGAGGGTGTGGGGGGCCTCCCTGCGCTTCACATCGGCTACCTGAAGCAATCAAGACGCACTTCCGGTTTCAGACAAAAAACAGAAGTGAGTCTCGATCACTTTAGGGAGCTGATCACTTTAGGGAGCTGATCACGCAGGGAGGCCTGTAGAGGGGGCCGCGGCCCTCCTGCATCCTCCGGAGGGCCAGCACGACCCCCAGTAAGTAAAAAAAATTCCTTTTTGTCCTGGCAGCGGCTCGATCCTGGGAGTGCCACTGCCGCCACCGCCACCAGCCCACCCCCTGCAAACACTTAGGATTTCCCCAACTCGTTGGTGAACTTTGAAAAACGCTGCTCTGGAAGAACGGATCCCTGTGTTGACGGAGATATTACTGTACAGAGTACAATGGGATTGGCTATCGGGAATCCCCCAAAATTCAGAATCTAAGGTAAACAAACAACAGGACTACATGTTTACTAGAGATTTTGACAAGGGTTTCAAAAAGCAAATATATAAAAGGGAGAACAGTGAGAAAGCATTTAAGAAAAGAAATAAAACAAAAGTATACGGAATGAAAAAATAAGCACAGATAAACGCATTCAGCTAACCCTAACTAGACTTGTTCCCTGTTGTAATCATGCTCCAAATTAAAGCCATCTTCACCCGTGAAGCAGCCCTGCCTCTTGTCCCGTGCAGCAGTCAAGTCAGAGCTCTCTTTGTCCAGGTCTTCTCTTTTCCAGGCAGGAGCTGCTGTGCTCTGGCTCGGCCCAACTTATTGGAGAAACCCCTGATTTTACCCAGCTGAAGGACCAGTTTAACAGCGCAGTCCTGTGTAAAAATATGTGGCTGGCCTAAACGGCCGGCCGTTGTATCCTAGGCCCTTTCCAGGCCGTACCAACACCTCTAGAGTGCACCTCGGGAGAAGGGGATGTTCGTCCTCTTCCGCAGGTGTAGGCAAGCCCTATGGGCCTCCATGGATGCACACCAGCTCTAGAGCTGGCGTACATCTGGGGAGGCCGTGTAAGTACATCCGGGTAGGCCGTGGGTAACAACGAGGCTTGGGATATTGACGCCGATATCCCCGCCCCTTCCTAGCCTGGGCCAGCCAATAGCCCCCCTCCCTCGCCGCCCTGTCCCGCCTGTCCCTACCTCGTCCAGCGCAGCACTTACCTGCGGTGGCCAGTGCAGGTTTGGGATGCCAGGGGAGTGAGCGATGCCGGCCTCTGCGCCGGCGCCGCCTACTCCTGAGTCGCTGCCAAAGTGCTTTATGGCACTTCTGAGACGCTTTAGGCTGGCAGAGCAAGAGCTCCACCGACCTAATGTTACACAGGATTGCGCTGTAAGTTTCATTTCTCCAAAGTAGTGTTTTTAGCTTCCCATTACCCCAAAGCCTTTCCCCCCCCCCTTTTCTGTCCACTGTTTTTGTTTCCTGGACTGACCTGTCATGTTTCTGTCTAGCGCCAAACTGAAACTTATGAAAGAAATTTCTCAGGCAACCATTTTACAATACAGAACCGAGCAAAAATACAAGGAAGAGGTACATTCCTTCACACACACACCCTTCTCTGGCAAGATTATACATTCCCCCCATCCACTCTTCAAAGGCAACCCCGGTATTTTACTTCCTGTCTCTCAAGAGTTCATCTATCAGCCATGTGGACTTCTACCCATTTCATGGACCCACACCTCTGATCTCTCCTTGTTATCCTAGGAAGCTGAGGAGCAGCAGGTGGAGAGGGGAGAACTGGGGATTCTGGCAGTAAGAGGCCGAGAAGAGTGGGGTGGGTGGCTAAGAGGAGCTGATGCCAGTGACTCATCCCTGTGACACTAGGAATAAGACAGACTCCCTTGGGTCTTCTGGAGAGGACAGGCTTGCATCTGGGCTGAGCTTCTTCAGGCTGCAGGATGGGAAGCTTCTCTGTACCAAAGAGCTTCTCGGTACTCAGAAACAAGCACTGCAGGGAGAGGGATTCCAACCCAGCTCTGTTTGCAGGGAGAGATTTTGTAGGGGGGAGCAGTCCTTCTTGTCAGCAGCCCTCGCCTGCATTGGTACAATTTGGGTGCAGCTTTGCCACCTCTTTGAGAAGGAGTCTCTAGGCAAGCCTGAGCCCGCAGCCTTTGCCTGATGGTTGTGTACATGCGCTTCCGCCCGGCCTTGCAGGCTGCCCTCCTTTGGCGCTGCTGCTGCTTCTTGCTTCCCTTCCCAGTTGCAGTCACTAAGTCTCAGTGACGATGGTGACGACCAGCTCCCCACCTCCACCCATGTTTGCCTTCAGATGCTGGTCACAATGCTGCTGAATGTGGAAGAGTTGGGAACCAGGGAGTGTTGTGCTGGGAGCATCGTTGAGAGGAATTGGGCCAGTCTGTGGGAAAAACAAAAGGGACTGACAGCCCAATCCTATACTCACCCCACCCTCATGTTGCATGTTGTCCTTCGCAGGCGCTGACTGCCGCCATAAAGCAGTCAGCGCCAGTCATAAAAGGCCTCTACGCAGTGTGCTGCCGGGAGCGCCGGTGGGAAGGCCTGTGCCTTCCCGCCTGTGTCGTCGCTGCTCCTGGTTGCTGGAGGAGGTAAGATGGCGGGCGGGGGAGGCGGGAAGGGTGGCGGCAGAGCAGAACGGAGTGGGGGGGAAGCAGAACGGAGGCAGGAAGGGAGAAAAACAGGGCTGGGGTGAGTGCCGAAGGGGGACGGGGATGGGGATCCGGGAGCGGGTGGGATTAGCAGCGCTGGTGTTGCCGATATCCTATGCCGCTCCCTGGACCCTGTCCTGCAGCGCAGGTGCACGCAGACCTGCGCCAGCTATTTAGCTGTCGCAGGTCCAAGTGGACCCGTCCACACACTGTGGAGGCTTACCGGATTTCCGCTACCACCATAGGATGCAGCGGTTGCCATTTTGGCACCACTGCATTGGCAGGAGGGGAAAGGATAGGATTGGGCCCTGGAGCTGGAAGAGGAACATGGGAAGATGGGTGCTGTGAGGATATGATGATCATGAAGAGCTGCTCCTCTAGCCCAGTCCTCCAACTGGCTCCAGAGACTCCGGCAGGCAGGGTCCTTCCCAGCCCTCCGGCAGCCTCCTGTCTTTCTCAATGGAGACTGAGATTTGGACGCTCATCTTGCAAAGTCTGTGCTCTAGCGCTGAGCTAAGGTCGAGGCGTTCAGAGCACCATGTTTCCCTCAGCATGGCAGACCATTGAATTTGGACCCTGCTTAAGCACTGAGCCACACTTTCCTGGATCAGAAATGAGGGTGCAAAACATTTGTAGTGGATAACTGAAACCGTGGATAGCGAATCAGTGGATATGGGGGCCCACCTGTACTCTGACATTAAATTTACACAGAACGCGATTTTGTTCGTTTATTTAAAACACTCCACTTTTATCCAAGTGGTTTCCACAGCAAGGGAATGAGAAGACTGTGATACACACACCCTTAGGGGGGAAAGAAACTGTCAAATGAGAGACCCGGGGAGGCTACAGAGGAATGGGAGGAGGGATGTGGCAGCAGAAGGAAGCTGGGAAAGGAAATGTGGCTGCTTGGTGTACCCCCCCGAATGCACACACACCAGAATTCAGTCTGCAATTGCCACCTTGCCTGGCTGTCGGATGCTGCTGGACCACTACGGTCAGAGGATTGGGCAGACTGGTCTGTGCAGTGTTCTTGCATTTGGGACAAGGTTGTTGGCTTAAACAGCTTCTTGATCCCAACCAACTCTGATTGCATGAGTGGGCAGAAATCACCATCCCATCTTGAAACAGGAACCATCTCCTTCGGGGTTGATATCATAGATGATGTGATAAGATATGAGGTTTATGAAGATATGATTGGAGTAGAGAGAGGTTGGTTGAAATCATTCAGCTAAGCCGATTGGCAGTAGGTCACGGACTGAAGGGCAGGGCCATAACTCCAGGGCAGAGCATGTGCTTAGCATGCAGAAGGGCCCAGGTTCAAACTCTGGCATTGACTTGTGGAGCTCACAGAGACAAGATGTCAGTCACGGTCACCAGTTTAGATGTCTTTTTCAAATGACTAGTTAAATTCGAAAAAGGACAGGTGTCTCAGTGGCTATTAATGGCATCAGGGGAAATATTTCATCTGGGTACCATACACTGAGGACAAAAACTACCATGGCATAAGAACAGAAGAACATCAGAAGAGCCTATCTGCTGGATCAGGCCAAAAGCCCATCTAGTCCAGCTTCCTATATCACACAGTGGCCCCACCAGATGCCTCAGGAAGCACAAGACAACAAGATACCTGTGTCCAGTCGCCACTCCCTTGCACCTGGCACAAAGAAAACCTACTCCTACAACCAGGAGGTTGCTTATCCCCATCATGGCTTGTAAGCTGTGATGGACTTCTCCTCCATAAATCTGTCCAAACCCCTTTTAAAGGCATCTAGGCCAGGTGCCATCACCACATCCTGTGGGAAGGAGTTCCACAGATGAATTACACCAGGGGTGGCCAGCCTTCCACCATTAGGGCTACTGTGTTCTTAAGAGTTGTGTAGAAGACAGAATCTTGGCAGCTGCAAGTGCTGATGGTGCTACTAAAGCAGCTGCACCTGCTGAAATGCCCTCACTTATGCAACCATTTAAAGGGCCAGCATTCATGTTGAAAGGTTGGCCACCACTGAATAACACGCTGGGTGAAGAAATATTTTCTTTTGTCTGTTCTAACTCTCCCTCCACTCAATTTTAGTGCATGTCCCCTGGTTCTGGTGTTGTGCGAGAGGGAGAAGAATTCCCCTCTCTCCACTCTCTCCATCATCCCATGCATCATTTCTCCATCCCATGCATCATTTCTCCATCCCATGCATCATTTCTCCATCCCATGCATCATGGCCTTCATGCCCTCTGCTTGTTGACCTCCCAGAGGCTGCCATTGGAAGCAGAAGGCTGGACAAGTTGAGCCTTGAGCTGTCCCAGCAAGGTCACTGTGATCTGCTCAGGTAGAGCATAAACATTGGTAGGTTTTCCTAAGTTGTCTCGGCTTCATGGAAGGAAGGGTTTCCAGTCGTTTCCGCAAAACAAGGGCCCTTAGTTATGCTGTACATGGACATGTGCACATGAATGTATGAGACTGCTTTATATTGAGTTACACCATTGGTTGATCTGGCTACCCCAGTATCAGCTATTCTGACTGGCTGCAGCTCTCCAGGGTCTTGCTGCCTGTAATCCTTTCTACTTGGCAATACCAATGACTGGCCCTGGGACCTCCTGCCTGCCAACAAAGCATGCGCTGCGCTACTGAGATGCGGCTTGTCCCTCAAAGGGGATCTTCTTCCACTGAGAATGGGCACTTTGCTTAATTGGCATGAAGACGGACTGTGACCATCAAAAGTGTGTCTCTTTCTAAAACAAAGACACTGCACGGAAGGCAAACACTCACGGGAGAACCAGTCCGTGAAGCACACAGCTCCTGAGGAGGCAGCAGCAGCAGCTGTAACCTTTACCCCTTCCTGTATGCCAACAATCTGTAAACAGGATGCTGGATAGGAAAGGACGGGGGACTGTGCAGGAAGAGAAGGGCGTGGAGGCAGGAAGTGATGCAGATAGGACGAGGAGACAGTGGAGATCCAAAGGGACTTGATACACGGCCTCATAAAGTTCCACATTCAAGTTGTTGTTAGACATGTTGGGAACTTGCTTTAATCCACAGAGATTATTCCATGAGAAATGGAGTGATCAGCATTAAAACATTTCCCATTGGATTCATTTTCAATTCACTTTAATCCTGGTCACATGATTTTAATAATCAGTAGTTCATTTTAATCTCGGTGAAATTTATTCAAGATAATGATCATAATTGCACTTGGATTATTATATCAGAGCATCCCTTGAGTCCTCCCTGGTGTCACACTAATCAGATATTTTAATCCCAGTGGAATTATTTTATAAAAAGACTCGTAACTCTGCTGAGAATTGTCTTGTTAAACCAAACACTTTAATCCAATTTGGGTTTCAAAATGTGCCTAATCTCACTAACGTTATTTTATACATTTAAAGCTTTGATGGTATTACTTTACAAAGCAGGCCTTTTCAGCAAACTCTGCAAATGTTCTGTAGCTGCCATTTTTTAATCTCACCAGATTTATTTTATATTGAACTGTCATATTTAATCCCTGTTGGGATTAGGGATGCAGCCAGTAGACATGTTTTGCGTTCTGGAATAACTAAACATCACAGAGACGCTGTGGCCCAGTTCAGACATCACAACAAATAATGTTGTGAGGAGAACATGCTGTTATGCTTCTCCTCATGCGCTCCACTTTTTTCTGTTTGCTTATGACGATAGGAGGTTGGCAGTGTCCATTCACAAACTGCAGTTTTCCATTAATATTATTTTTTTAAGCATTAACATTGCTAATTTTCTGCAGCTATAGGTCTTGGTGGTCAAGCCAACCTGAGAACCAGACCCTATGGCTTTAGAACCCTTTCCTAATTCCAGATGTGTGCTGTGGTGCAAACCCTCTTCATATGTTATTCTTCTCCCCACATTCAGTGAACTCAGGGAGAAGGAAGTCCATTGGGTCGTCATGTCCCCTACATTGACACACTCCGTGGCCATTGTGGGGAGAAACTCTCCCAGGATCCAGGGCTTGCCTGTGCCAACAGGTGCCGAAGGCACAGAGGGCCACGAGGGGTGGCCAGCGACTGTGTTGCGTGGGGCTGGTCAGCATGGCCACATTCCCCTCTCCCCGCATTCACTACGTGCAGGGAGAATAACCTAGGAAGAGGGCTTCAGAGATGGGTAAAGCAAGCAGTGTGCAGAAGAGAAACCAGCAGAGCCAAAGGGCCCCTGGGCTGGCCCACATGCAGTGGGCCACCTGTTGCCTACCAGTGGCTCGGATTCTTGCAGCGTGTGCTGGTCTGATCTAGCAAGGCACTCACTAGTGCATCCTGAGGATCGCTTAGCACGGCTTAAGTGGTCTTGAGCCTGCACTCTTGCTTTCAGTCTTGCACGCAGTCGTGTGCCACCAGCTGCACCATGGATTTGCATCAGGGCATTTCAATACCGCTGTTTTTATTTTCGATCCTGTCCAAATCATCCCTAGCCTGGAATTTGCTGTTTTCTCAGCTACTGCACAATACAGCACATTCAAAGTGCGTTTTTCTCACCACAGAGTGACTAGATCTACTCTGGTGCAACCTGGATTGGGTGTATATGCATGTATATGCATGGGTGTATATGCACCACACATTCCATGACAGAGAATGTGGACTTTACACATATTTATTTATTTTATTTAAAGAATTTATAGCCCGCCTTTCTCCCGAGGGCACTCAAGGCGGCTTACAACATATTAAAATACATATAAACACATTAAAATAATTAATAAACACATTAAAATAATTAATTAAAACAATTTAAGTTAAAACAAACAACCCCAGTGGGTCACCTGCATTTACATGTGTTAAAAACCATTTGTTAAAAAGCCAGCCCACCATGTCAGACATCGAATGCCAACCTGAATAAAAATGTCTTAAGGCCCCACCGAAAGGCCTCTAAAGAGGGAGTCATTCTTAATTCCAGGGCGAGGGAATTCCACAATTGGGGCACCACAGCTGAGAAGGCCCTATTCCGCGCCGCCATCCCCCTCACCTCTGTTAATGGCGGCACGGTCAACAGGGCCCCCCCTGATGACCTCAGAGTACGGGTCGGATTATAAGGAAGGAGGCGGTCCCTCAAATACCCTGGACCCGAGCCATTAAGGGCTTTAAAAGTCAAAACTAGCACTTTGAATTGTGCCCGGAAACGAACCGGCAGCCAGTGTAGCCGCCGAAGCAACGGTCCGACTGCGTCGAACCGACAGGCCCCGGCAACCACCTGGGCCGCCGCATTCTGCACTAGTTGCAGTTTCCGAACAGTCTTCTGAACAGTCATATGTGAACACTACAGTCCTTTTTTGTTCAAACAAGAGGTGCTGGGGCTCTGCCCAGAGCTGCGCACCCAAAACCAGAAGCCAGAAGTCGAACCTGAGGCATGAACCCCAAACAGTGCTCTCCTTCCCATTAGCTAACATGGGCCACCGTCTACCAAAAGGTTCTCCTGCCCAAGCCTTGCGGAAACAAACTATTGTGCTCTTGCGCAACTCTCCCTTATTTCATTAAGGATAGCATGGAAGAACTTTCCGGTGGATTGCGACCTCGTGAATCAAATGTTTCTGTTTCTTTCTTTGCTGCTCACAAACTGTCCCTGAATTTGGACACCTGCTGTCTCCCCCCAAGCCATGGTCTCCTCCTCCTGTTCCCAGCGGCTACCGGCTATTAGGGCTTGCCAGCTGGCCCCAAATAAAACACCCAGCACGGATGTCACTAGCGCGAGGCGGGGAGGGCGGGACGCCCCCGGGAGAGGCGCGCAGAAGGGTGACGCGCGCGCGCATCAGCTCCCCTGCGCGCGTCGCCCGGAGGCCGGCGCTTCTGGGCCTTCTGAGGAAGGCCCACTGCGTCGAACGTTATTTATAACGTTTTTCGCGCCTATGCAGACCGTTCCTGAGGGGAAAGGGCTGCCCTTTTCCCTCAGGAACAGTCTGCGCATTTGCGAAAAACGTTATAAATAACGTTCGACGCAGTGGGCCTTCCTCAGAAGGCCCAGAACAGCCGGCCTCTGGGCGGCGTGCGCAGGGGAGCTGATGTCCTCTGTGCCGGCTGCAACGAGTAAAGGTGCCAGGTGCGGGGGGCGCCCGGGGCAGCGGCTGACGGGTTGGCCCCCCCAAAATCACGGCGTGGCCTAACAGCCACACTGAAGATTGTAAAAGGGGGTATGTCTGGGGGGTCATTAGGGTGACGCGCACTCCCTGCCCTGGGGCCGCACGCACCCTAGTGACGCCACTTGCTGCACATCAAGGTACAAACAACAACACACCATTGCCCAATAGGCAGCAGGTAGTTCCAAGGTCTCAGCAGCCCTGGCTTCCTCGGTCCTCTCTCTCTCTCTCTCTCTCTCTCTCTCTCTCTCTCTCTCTCTCTCTCACACACACACACACACACACACACACACACACACACACACACACACAGAGGTGCAAAGTCTTAGGCAGCTCCACCTCTGCCTTCACCATGTATGTGCCTGTTGTCTGCCCATCCTTTGCTGCTCTGCTCAGGTTCCTGTTCTGGAAGTGTCCTTCTTTGTGTTCTTGTGAGCGATGGAAAGGCTCAGCTGCGGGGCACGGGCAGCTCCCTGGGTGGTGCATGCAATGGCACCGCGCAAGCAGCTCGCTTGAGTGTCATCTGGGCATTGAATTTTGGCGCGTTCTGCAGGCCTCTGTAGGCCTCCTGCTTGCAGCACCAGCCTGCAGGTTAAAGCAGAAGCAAGGAGGTCAAAGAGGCTGGAGAAGTCCCTTCCTCGAAAATTGCATCTAGTGAAGAACTGTGCCTGTAATCCACAGAGCAGCTGGGTTAAATTAGCAAAGGCAGAGAGGGTGGAGTTGGGGAGGGGTGGTGGTGTTGGGGGAGGGCTTCACCTTGCTGCCACCTGCTGTGCGAAGTGAGGAATTGCAGGTTATCTCAAATATGAAATTACAGAATGAGGTCCATTGAGCATAGTGGGACTTATATATAGGGTTGCATTGTAAGAACATCAGGCTAGGATCAGGGAGACCCCAGTTCAAATTTCCATTCATCCACAAAGCTTGTTTTGTAACACTAGATCAGTTACACTTCATTCAACCTAACCAAACTTGCAGGGCTGTCGTGTGGATAAAGGGAGGGGGGGAAAGGCCCATGTATACTGCTGCTTCTTGGAAGAAGGCTAGGGTAAAAATGTTTTGATGACAATAAGGGGCAGTCCAATTCTGTCTAACTAGGCTGCGGTGTGGGTGTAGAGTCCGCGCTGCATCCTATCCAGATAGAACCCAGTGCCGGCCTGGAGCTCTCCGTGGCGGCTACGGCACTTCTGGGTTTACGCTGCCACCACCGCCGACTAACTAAAAAAGAGCATTTTGGACTTTTCCGTCTGCAGCGGCAGTGGGAATCCAGGTTGTGCGGTGTCTCTAGCCGCCGCTAGGTAAATCTACCCCCCTTTTTTTACTTAGTTGGCATTGGCGCGAACCCAGCAGTGGCGGTGACTCCATCCTTACGTCGCCACCCCCCCTTAAGGGGAAACATGTTGTCTCCCGGCAGATCTTGAAGGTTGAAGACCACTGTATTAGGAGATATATTATATCCCGCCTTTCCAATAACATGTTGAAGGTGGCTCACAACAATAAAGTATTGTTACTTGACCTTCCTTCAGATGTTACAGCAGCCCTTGAATGCTCGAGGGGGAGAATGCGATGTTCATGCACAGAGTTATCCTAGGGTAGCCCTGTGCAGGCAAAGAGCGGCAGCCGTGAGGTAGCTGCAGTCTGCATGGTTCTGTCCCCCAATGCATTGAAGACTCACTCACCAGCTTGCCTGGCGAGTTTTCTACCTTTTCAGGGCATGGTTGTGGGTCAAGTGGGATTTGGCCTCTGAGCGTCCCAGAGAAGAGGACGGGTGCAGATAGGGTCCTTGGTTCACACACATGCACAGTTCTGTTCCTTGTCTCTCTTTCTCTGTGTTGCAGCATCACTCCCAAGGATCTGAAGGCCATGTTACCCCAGGTCAACTACCGTGTGCCTAACATGAGGTTCCTACGAGACAAACTTCTGGTAATTGAAAAAGGACTTCCAAGGCAGCAACTCACAAATTTGGATAGATAATAATTAAAAACTATACAATCCATGCAGATGCATCTGAGCTGATTCAATCATGACATTGGCAGAAAGATTAATACAATCAGCAGGTGGCTTCATCAGAAGTTAAATCTTCAAACACCTCTGTTTGTTTCCAGTATCAGCTTCAAGCAGGAGTTGTGACAAACTGGGAGTGTTCTTTGAGACAGAGGGAGGGCAAATCCACATACAAGAGTCTTGGCACCGCTGGAGCAGCTTCCATAAAACCTTCCCTTTTCTCGTTTTCAAACAGGAGCTAGAAGTCAGGACTGAAATGACCTTCAGCCATTTTGCACACTTCTACAAAAACCTGATGTTTGATGCCCAGAAATCGGTAAGAAACAGGTAACAATGCAGGAGACCTGCATGAGGTAGATAGGAGAACCACGGTCAGGATCACGGAGATGAGTGTAGCAAGGGGGCTTGGAAAGTACCATAGGTCGGAGCTGCACTTCCAGAGGATCTGCACAGGGTTCACACCACAGGAAGCTCAAAGACCTCTGTAGCCAGATAGTTCTTCTGAGTTAGAAGGGGTAGTTAGATTGGACTGAGGAGGCATAGACACCGGATGCAGAAGGAAGAAGGGAAGGCAGGCAGGCAGCCCTGCGATAGTGATGTCCAGCCGAGTGTGGGGATGTGGCCTTGTTGGAGAAGGGGGCAGGATTAGGTGCCTTACCTCTGTGAATAGATCTCTACCCCCAAGGTCTTCTTCATGCAGGCTGGGTGAATAATACCCTCAGCTTGGCTGGGATGCACAACATTTTCTTGACTTGGCACCATATTCCTTTGCTTAAGCAAAGGTAATTTTTGAAACACAAAACAACTGTGTTAGGAACCTAAGGGCGCAATCTAGCGGAGAATAATGCCAGTGTAGCGCATTGGCGGGTCTGGGCTGGGAGGGGGTGGGGATATCGGCGCTGAGATGCGCCAATATCCCAGGCCCCGTCGCAGCCCGAGCCAGCCTTACACGGCCTCCCTGGTTGTGCGCCAGCTCCCATTGCAGCCTACGCCACTTACACCAGGGGAAGGAAATGAACATAAGGTTTTAAATGTAATGTTAGAGATTTGGTTTGATAAGTCTCTGGAGGTCCCCGTCCCCTGGAGGTCAGACACTGCACTAATTCTCTTCTAAGAATATAAACTCTAGCGATATTCCCAATTGCCTGGTATGCGCTTCAAAAATTTGTTCATCAAGCTTTAACTGAACGGTCCTGCTAACCAGTGAAAGTCTGTGGTCCTGGCAGCACCCTAACTGTCTCTCTTTCTCTGGCCCTGTCACTCCTTTGCATTTCAGATAATTGAACAGCTGGAATTGTCTTTCCCCTTGCGGTAAGTATGAAGGACTCTTCCGTTTATCTCTACATGAAAAGGAAAAGCAAATCTATGATTGTTATACTGTGCTTTCGCCAAGGAGCTCAGAGTGCCTGACATGCTACCTGTGTGGATCCTCACGACAGCCCTGTGAGAAACAATAGTTGGCCCAAAGTCACACACACCTGTCTTCTGTCTTCTTTGGTGGCCAGCCAGATGCCTCCAGGAGGCTCATGACTGAAGCGAATAGTCACCTCTCATCCTGGCATCTGCCCCCAGCAACTCTGGCATCTGCCCCCAGCGCTCTGCCTCTGAAGGGGGAGATTCCATATAGCAATCATGGCCAATAAAAATGGCTAGACTCGGCCCAATCCTACTAGCACATTGTGCTGCTGGAACGAGCACTCCAATGGCACAAGGCGCTTTCTGGCAGTCGCGAAATGCGACCCACTGGAGCACGCGGACTGGCCGCCACTGGGAGTGGCGAGTGGCCAGCTCTGCGCAACAGCGGACACCTGCCGCCCACTGCCGCAGGTAAGATCACGCAGGTAAGGTGGGGGGTGGGGACGGGGGCAGGGAGGAGGGCAGATTGAGCCTGGGAAGGGAGTGGGTTCAGGGGCAGTGACGCCTGCCAAATCCTCACCCCCTTCCTGGGCCTGATCCACCTTCACAGGTCCACACGGACTTGCGCCAGTGATATCACTGGAACAGGTCTGAGTAAACCCACCGGACCAGCAGAGGCTTACCCTGGGGCAAGGGAACAAATGTTCCCTCACCCCAAGGAGGCCTCTGGAGGCCTATACTCCCCTGAGCCGCCACATTGGCACTGCATCTTCGCATGGGAAATTAGTTGGGATCGGTCTGTCAGCGTCCATGAATTGGTCTCATTTCCTGTTCAAGTCATCTAAGCCTCACTGAAGTATTTCAAAGACAAGCCAGAGGAACTGGATATGTCTCGACTTGGATGCCTCCGTTCCAAGGCTTACATTGAAGAAGCATGCGCAAACTTCACCAATGCACCTGTTTATGTTTATGTCTCTGTTGAGTGTATTTGCATGCAGATTTTGTGATCCCTCTCAACCACACTCGTCTTCTTGACTATCTTCCCAGAAATGTGGATCGGCCAGAGCTCTGCCAAATCACACTATATGACTTCCAGAAGTTCCTGCAGTATGACCAGAAGGTATTTTCAAAGAGAGGAGTCCTTGTTTTGCTACGATGGACAGAAACATGGGTTTGGGAGAGCCTCTCCTGTGAGGAAGAACATGGCAGAGAGACACTCACCCATTCCATCAAAGAGCACGTGGAAAAACTCTGTCATTGGTAACTGAAAGCCAGTGGTATGATATCTGAGACTTTTTTGGGGGTACAAACATGAACCGTAAGAACATCAGGAGAGCCTGTCTGCTGGGTCAGGCCAAAGGCCCATCTAGTCCAGCTTCCTGTATCTCACAGTGGCCCACCAGATGCCTCAGGGAGCACTCAAGATAACAAGAGGCCCGTATCCTGTTGCCACTCCCTTGCATCTGGCATTCAGAGATAGCCTGCTACTGAAAACAGGAGGTTGCTTATACCCATCATGGCTTGAAACCTGTGGTGGACTTTTCCTCCATGAATCTGGCCAATCGCCTTTTAAAGGCACCCAGGCCAGGTGCCATCACCACATCCTGTGGCAATCATCCTGTGATTTTTGGCTGCTGGAGGTCTCCCCTTGCCCTGGGGTAAGCCCCAGCAGTCGCAATGGGTCAGGCCTGCGCCAGCAATATTCCTGGCGCAAGTCTGCGTTGATCTGTGCAGGCGGGCCAGGCCTGGGGAAGAGTTTTGGAATTTGGTGTGTGCTGGCGCTTTGGTGTGTGGGCCCAATCCACCCACCCCCTGCCTCCATATCCTCCCCGTTCTGCCCTCCCCCTTCAACCCCCTCCCCACCACATTCCACCCCTTGCGCAAGGCTTACCTGCTCAGGCGTGCCTCTGTCACACGCTGCTAGAGCACGCAGGAAGGCTTGATCGCGTTTTTGTGGCAGCCTGCGCCGGCGGAACGCATGTTCTGCCAGTGCAGGCCTTCGATAGGATTGGGCCGTATGTCTCACTGAGTTCAATGGGCTTTCCTCTCAGGTGCGTGTGATAGGATTTCAGCCTTAGACTTCAAGGTGCCCCAAGAATCTTTCTTGTGTTACGTCCATAGCCAGCTCGTGTCTTTCTCAAGCTAAAGCAAGCACGGAATTTTTTTTAAGTGTGGATGTCTTTTTCCCAGGCTCTCCTCTCACCGTCCACTGCTGAAAGGGTTGTATGTGAATCTTCTTGGTGACACCAAACTCTGTCCCTTCCCTCTAGGAATCCTGGGCTGGTGACATTGCCAAAGTCCGGGAGTGCCTGTGCAGCTACCTGCGGGATGCCTTTGGTGACACGACAGAACCGTTCTTCCAGCTGGATGAGGTGGGTGCGATGGTGCCCCCAAGACTCCCTCCACTAACCCGGCCAGAGGGTCGGACTGACCTAAGGCAGATTTGTGCCTGCCCCCCCCCACACCCCCTTTTCAGGCCCTTCTACTAGAGTCACTATCCCTTTTCCCAGAGTATTTCTTACAATAAACAAGTAACATCATTGACAATTAAAGAAATAATCTCCCAGGTGCACTTCAGTGTATTTGAGCAGCTCACAGTTAACTCTGATTCAGGCTGAAAAGAATTACAGAAGTTATTATAGTTAGTTGTTGTTGTTCAGTCGTTAAGTCGTGTCCGACCCTTCGTGATCCCATGAACCATATCCCACCAGGCCTTCCTGTCCTCCACTATCTTCCTGAGTTCGCTCATTTTCAGGTTCGTTGCATCGGTGATGCTGTCTCACCATCACATCCTTTGATAAAATTATTAAATAAAATGGTGATGATGAAGATGATGGCCACAGCAGGCACTTTGCCTGCAGGAGGGGCCGGCTTCACCCCGGCAGCATCTCCAGGGGAAAGAGTGAGGGAGCGGACGGTGAGACAGCCTGTGGCCGGAAACCCTGGGCAGCTGCTGCTTGTCAGATTAGCTGACACTGCTGGAGCAGATGGACCACTCACTGGCCAGGCTCGGTCCAGGGCAGCTTCTTCGCACATGTTCACACATGGACTGCTCTGCCGCAGGAAGAGAGGCCTCTCGGTGGTTAAACATAAACAGGTGGCTTGTTAAGGGGAACATAGCTGGGAAGGCGGGGGGGGGGGGGGCGGGGGAGAAGCTCACAGCAGCAGGAACAGGATCCTGGCAGTCAGTCTCTGCCTCCTAGACCAGTAGCATAGCTGGACTCGCACCAGTGGGGCAATGCATTACCGCCCCACCCACCCCGCCACCGGAAGAATGGCCCTGATCTGGAGCCAAGTGGATCAGGGCCATTCCGGTGGTGGGGCGGGCGGGGTGATGACGCATCGCCCCATCCACCGCCCCACTGGTGTGAGTCCAGCTACGGCAGTGACCATTGGCTCCTTGATCCTGGCAATAATAATCTGCAGCCAGAGGGGCCCTCATAACTATTACTGTGGGGCCCCTACAAAGCATCAGAAGATCCTGGCTGCTGAAGGCCCCTCTAGTCCAGAATTCTGCTTCCCAGAGTGGCTGGACAAAAGCCGCGTCCAGGGAGCCCGACTCAGGGTGGTGTGTGTGTGGGGGGGGCAGTGTTGCTGCAGTGTTGTCCACTGCCTGCGAACCTGGAGATTCCATAGAGCCATGATGATTAAGAGCCAGTGATCCTCCTCCTCTCGGCCTCCATATGTTCATTTGCTTCCCTTCTCAGACCACCTAAGCTGTGCAGATTGTCTGCACGCATAGTCCCAATGCAGAGATAGCTACAGACAGTTCAGACAGTTGGCTCTTCCACACAACCCCAGCCACTCAACTGCACGGTGTTCTCCAAGTTTCTGAATCAGGGGAGGGGGGCAGGCCCTTCTCTGTCTCCTCCCTCTGCCTCTGAAGCTTCTCCCACTCCTTGCAGTCCCCGAGGTCCTTAACTGGGTTTTTTCTCCCCTGCACCCCACAGTTTCTGACGTTCCTTTTCTCCAAAGAAAACATGGCGATGGACTCCAAATATGAGCGGGTGGTGCCAGAGGAAATGAATTACCCTTTATCTCAGTACTGGATCTCATCCTCCCATAACACGTAAGAGCTTCCCTACGCATCGGGGTCCTTTGCTCTTGGAGACAGGCCTCGTGGTCTCCTGGCAAAGGAGTCGTTTAGGTCACACTAATACCCACTGGCGACACGTGGCCACTTCTGTACAGAACGCTTTCAGTTTCCCGCAGCTGCAAATGTGGAGCCACAGCACAGATGCCACCCTCCCCAGCCCTGTGGCTTAGTCACGTTCTCACATCCAAGGAAATGGTTGGTTAAAATGGTTCACCAGAATCATTGGACAAGGAGGTTGGTCAGCCTCATCCCATTGATGTTTAGCAGTGCGATCATTTCACTCCGGCTGTGGATTTGGCCTTCCACTGTGGTGCATAGCCAGGTTGCTCCTAGCACCCTTTCCATCATAAGCCGTGGCCTTTTTCAGGAGCCACACGCCCAAGGTCATTCCCTCTCTTCCTCTAACAGGTATCTCACGGGCGACCAGTTCTCCAGCGAGTCCTCCCTGGAAGCCTACGCCCGCTGCCTCCGGATGGGTTGCCGTTGCATAGAATGTGAGTGGTCTCCGCCAATCCTTGGGGCCCCGAGTCCAGTTAGGCGGGGGGGGGGGCTCCAGCTCTGGCTCCCAACAGTTTCCTATCCCATGTGAGGACAAGACAAAGGGGTTCTGTGAGTCACGCTGCTCTTTGGCTTTTTGCCCACAAGGGGACAGGGCTATTCTTCTCCTAGCTCAGGACCAAGTGAGGTGAGCTTTGATTTGAGCCCAGTGTCAGTAATAAAGTTCTTCTGAACATCGTAGGGTCCTCTTCTGTCACCACCACCACCACCACGTCCCTAACTCTATCTGGGACTGGAGGGCTGGGCAGCAGATGTGGAGGCTCTTTTCCAGTCGGCTCTTTGCAGGAGTAGAAAAACCAGAGGCCATAATTGTGTGACGAGCAAATAGTTGAGCTGTGATCCGCACACCTGTATGAATGAATGAATGAAATGTGAAATCCTCTCTGCCCTCAGTGGACTGTTGGGATGGTCCCGACGACCTGCCAATCATCTACCACGGCCACACCCTCACCTCCAAAATCAAGTTCTTGGACGTGCTCCACACCATCAAGGAGCATGCCTTCACCACCTCTGAGTAAGTGATGCCAGCCAGCACGTCTCCTGCCGCCTCTCTCAAGGATCCAAAGGCTCTTCATTTTCTGTCTCTTTTCTAAGGGGAGGGGGGGAATGTTGCTGCCTCTTACGAATGACTACGAGAAACATACTGATTCAAAATTGTTTCCGTGAAACTCTGTCACTTTTTGTAAGGTGGGAGGCGGCTCTTCCTCATTGTTCGAAAGGAGTATCGAGGCAGAAGCTTCTTGTGCTTTGACATTTGTGTGGAAGGTCAGCAGAGTAGGTGGCAGATACTTTGAGCAGAGGTGCTCCAGCAGCATGAACTCTTGCTGGGGATAAAGCACATCAGTCCTCCTTATACTGTGCCAGACCGTCCTGGGCCTATGGCGGCGGCTCTCCCGGGTCTTGGGCAGAGGTCCTCCCAAACCTTGCAGCTTGAGAGCCTAGAAAGCCTTACCAGAAGCGACAAAGTCAAAGGCAGTAGCAGAGATCTACAGGCAGAAAGGCCAGCGACACAGAGAGCCGGAGCACAGTTTTCTCCAAGACAGAACACTTGCCTGCCTGCCTGCCTGCCTGCCTGCCTGCCTGCCTGCCTGAAGGGTGCCTTCTTGTGTCCCTGTGCTCTTTCCACGCCATTGTGCAGACCTGCCTAGAGAGTTGTGTGTCCCGCCAAGACTCAGGAGTGACACAGCCTGCTTTTCCTGCAGGTTTCCCATCATCCTCTCCATCGAGGACCACTGCAGCATCGTCCAGCAGCGCAACATGGCTTCCCACTTCAAGAAGGTCTTTGGAGACATGCTGTTGACCAAGCCAGTAGACATCAATGCTGATCAACTGCCCTCACCTGCCCAGCTCAAGAAGAAAATCCTCATCAAGGTACTGCGGCGGCTCCCTGCAGCCAGCAGGGGCCAGTGGGTGGGTCAGCCTGCCCCAACTGGAGCATTGCGTTGCCCCACCTGGCAACTTGCAGGGAAAGGGGCTTTTCAGTTTGTGACATGACAGCCTCCAGTTAAAGAACAAGAACGGAAACAGTTGTCGTTGAGAGAACATCTCTGGTGGCTGGGTGGGTGTGCTCCCCCCGGCAAAATCTAGCTGTGCTCCAAGCTCCACCCACTTGACCTGCACTGCTCTACGCTCTCAAGATTGCCCCTGGTCTGGCGTGGATTTTGCGTCATCCAAATCTCCCTTAGTATGCTTGCTTAGGGGATCCTGAAAAACATACTGTATTTGCCAGGGACGGGCGGTGAGGCAACCCCGCCTCCTCGTAGTTTATGGTAAAGCGCCGCAGCCTAGCCGGGGATTGCGCGTGCATGCTACCCACTTGCACTCGAGTATGCAGGCAGTGCGTGTGCAGAATCCCCCAGTTAGGCCGCGGCGCTTTACCGTGAACTACGAGGGAGCAGGGTTGCCTCACCGGCTGCACCCGCACCGCACCCCCCTGGTATTTGCCATGGTGATCGTGAATAGAGGAGGCTGCTTAAAAGGAGCCAAAAGTTAACATGGTCTTAAAAAGCATCTGCCCTCAGTTCGTTGCCCATTTTAAAATCCCTTGTCGTACTAACAGTCATAGAGGCTAAAAGGGGGATCTAAAGACGATAATAAAGGGTTGAGAAAACACGCATAGGTTTGAGGACAGCCCCCAAATATGAATCGAATCCTGCCTCACGAATATATAGGCACTTCCTCTCCACATAAACACACACATGAGACTTACTGCACATTCCTCCGTACCCAAACGTGAACCGTTTTGCAGCCACGCAGCATCAGTTCCTCCCCATTTTCTCTCGGCCTGGAAAACCAGACTGCTCCCTTTCCACTCTCGTCACTAAGGAAAAGGAGCAGAGCCCCAAGAGCAAGTTGGCAGCTGGGCCTTCAGGCGTGATTCAGGCCTGGCCTTCAGTCGTCGTCATCCCCCCCCCCCTCGTTGCTCCTCTATGCCCTTCTGGCTTTGACATAGACCCTTATGTATGTTTGCATTGCTTCTGAGGAAATCACGGATTTTCCATGTATGTATTGGAAGCCCCGCCTAGCAAGGAAGGCTGGCTACAGCTCTGCCTCCCACCTCAGAACGGTCTTGTGCCCCCTCCATCATCACCCACCTTGCCATTGATGTCTCCCCAGGTCTTGACTTAAATCAAACCAAGTACCATTCAACCCATGGTCCCTATGCCTACCCTCCCCCCCTCCCCAGCCCATTTTTTTTTATCCTGACTTCCACTTTCCCTAACAAAATACCCGTATCCTTTTGCCACTCCCTTGCACCTGGCAAAACCTACTTCTAAAGCCAGGAGGTTGCTTATGGCTTGTAACCTGTGATGGACTTTTCCTTCATAAATCTGTCCAATCCCCTTTTAAAGGCATCCAGGCCAGGTGCCATCACCACATCCTGTGGCAAGGAGTTCCACAGATGAATTACACGCTGGGTCAAGAACTATTTTCTTTTGTCTGTTCTAACTCTCCTGCCACTCAATTTTAGTGAATGGCAGCAGGTGTGCGAAGGTCTAGTTTTTAAAAGATCCCCGGCTATCCTCATGAGTCAGGAGACAAGCGATGGCCACCCTGGCCACCCACGGGCCTCTGCAGCTTCCCTTCATGCCTCCTTCTCTTCCACTTGTAGCACAAGAAGCTGGTCGAAGGGAACCTTTACGAAGAGGTCTCCATGGCCAGTTACTCCGAGAACGACATCAGCAACTCCATCAAGAACGGAATCCTTTACCTCGAAGACCCCATTGACCACGTGAGCGTCTGACTGAGCCTGTGACCCCATTTCTCTTCAGCAGCCCCCCCCCCCGTAGTGCCCTCCATTCGCTTACATGATCAAAGGGATAAACTGAGGCTAAAATGCATTTAGAGCTAGAAAAGAAGCCCCTTATTGACTAGTGGGTTGCATGGGGGTTGAGGTT
The DNA here is from genome assembly GCA_026170595.1 of Plestiodon gilberti rubricaudatus. Lineage (NCBI taxonomy): Eukaryota > Metazoa > Chordata > Lepidosauria > Squamata > Scincidae > Plestiodon > Plestiodon gilberti. The sequence goes on from JANXHW010000004.1 coordinate 2,640,059, forward strand.
GGGCCTAGGCATTTGGGGCGGGGGCGGGGTTAGGGTTAGGGTTAGGGTTAGGGTTAGGGTTAGGGTTAGGGTTAGGCTCCTCCTGTGCTGGGCCGTCTCCTTCCTCGACATTTGGCCGTGCGAATGGTCTTGGGGTCCAGGCCTGGTCCCATCCACAGTGGCCAAGCATGGGGTGCTTCGCATTCAGAAGGTCCCTGGCGTATTCCCTGACAAATATCTCAGGCAGCAGAGCTGGGGAAAGCCTCCCAGCTGCGGAGGAAATGTGTGAAAAATGGCTTCCATCCTGTCAGAGCTGGGCAGGCGGGTGATCAGGTTCAGTATCCAGCAGCTTCATATGGTCCTAATCAGGTGGCGGCAGCAGGGGAACGGTGGGGCTGCAGGAAGGATAGGCAGCGCGGAGGATCTTCGGGTGCCTGGTTCAGAAAAACTGGCTCCAGAATGTATTGATTCAAAAATGTAAACACCACACTATTGAAATAGGTGTCAGGCGGGTGGCCAACAGCAATACCTTTCAAACAATGAATACAATCAAATCAAAATGGATCCGCAGCAGCAGCAGCAGCAGAAATAGACAGCAGGGTCTAAACAACAGCAAGGATACAACTGCAAAGTAGAAGCCAGAGTGGAGTGACATTTGAAAAGGCCTGGGTAAATAAAAAGGTCTTTGCCTAGTGCCGAAAATACATGAGGGTAGACGCCAAGCCAGCTTCTCTCGGGAGAGCGGCCCAGAGAAAGGGCGGCAGGATCAAGAGGGCCCTCTCTCCTTGGTCAGCACCTGCCTAACTTCGGATGTAGGGAGAAAAGGGGCCCGTTGAGGGGAGCGCTTCTCCGTTGCCCACTCCATGGTTGTACCTAGGGACTAGAAGCATGACAGGTTGTTTCATGGTGGAGTGCTGGGCTTCTGTGTTTTCATGATGATTTAGGCCGCACCTCGCCTCATGGCTCACAGACAGGCCTCCGCCTTCCATCCACCCTGACCCTGACGTTTCTTGACAGACCTGGAGCCCACACTACTTTGTTTTGACAAGCCACAAGATCTATTACTCTGAGGAGACATCCCGTTACCAGTCCAATGAGGATGAGGAAGAGATGGAGCAGAAAGAGGTGCGTTTCTGGCGCAGGAGAGGGAGAAGACAGGGCAGGGTGTGGTGATGTCGCGGGAGCTGAGGGAGGGTGGTCTACTGCTGAGGAAGCAAGGGTTGGGCCACTCTCGTTTTTAAGCCAGGGAAAGGAATCGTGTTGATGCTTGCCACAATGCCACCACAGCGGACGAGGAGACAAGGAGACGCTGAGGTCATTTCACAGGAACACGGAGTGTCTTGTGGCCACGGAAAAGGACTTGAAAACACTTGGTTGCAGGGTGGCCCCCTTGCCTGTGGCGACGGGCTTTGTGTGCCTGCAGCTGTGTGCAAGGTTTGGTTTTCAGGATGTTTGGGCAGGTCAGACACAGTTTTCCTGAGCTTGCGAATCCCTGATCTGCCTTCAGGTAGCACTTTTTGAGCATCCAAAGCGCCTGACAAGTGCCTGTTATTGGTTTATTTAAAATCCTCGTTCTGCTGCTCTGGCTTTCCATCCACTGGGTAGCAGAAGGGTGTCTCATCTCAGGAATCCACACAAGAACCCTGCACGGCAGGCCAGTCTCATTCCCTGCGTATCGCAAGTGAGGGAACCAAGGCTCCGAGAGGCCATGGCTCCCTGACGGCCAGCGAGCAAGATTCTGGCCGTGCTGGGATTTGAACCTGGGCCTTGTGGTTCACAGCTTGGCCTCATAGTTGTCACATTGTGTATTTTTTTGTTCATGGAAATGTTTATATCCCACCTTTCCTTTTAAAATGAAAGTGTCTGAGGAAGCTAAGATCAGCAATTAGGAAGAATTAATGCAGGCAGCAGCAGCAGCAGCAGCAATGACAGTCGAAAGAACCGGGAGCCAGGCATGCGATCAGGTCTCGCTCATCCGTTGTCAATCCAGCTCAAGTGAGCCTTGTTCCAGGCAGGGCCGCTCACAACGGGGACATGGAATAATGTCATGATGTTTCTGGGAAAAAGGCTGATAAGCCATTGGGGCAGGATATGAAACCGGCTGTGCTTCCCCCCCCCCCCCATACTCTTTCTTCTTTGATTCCACATGTGTGCTTTCCCCCTCTCCCCTTCCTCCACCTCCCTCTCCTGCTGGCTTTATCAGGAGTTCAACAACAACGAGCTGCACTTCAGCGAGAAATGGTTCCATGGCAAGCTGGGCGGGGGCCGCGACGGGCGCCAGATTGCTGAGAAGCTGCTGCACGAGTACTGCACTGAGACGGGCGGCAAAGACGGCACTTTCTTGGTGCGGGAGAGTGAGACCTTTGTGGGCGACTACACCCTCTCCTTCTGGTAGGCCATGGGGGACACACCACAACCCTGAACCAGCGCACAGCCAAACAGGCACTCGGAAACCTCCAAGAGGAGAGACCCGAGTTCCTGTCTGTACGTGTGTGAGCCTGTCTTCATAGCAGCACCAGCACCTTGGCACTGGGCCTTAATGAGGGACACATCACATGCCCAGACAACGTTATTGAGGCATTCAGTCCCGAGAGGCCGTTGGTCTGTAGCATAGCTGGGAGTTCAAGAGCTCTCTTCCTTCCACATGGTTTGGTGGAACTAAGAGAGTGTATCCTGTGGATGAGTGTTGTCTAAAATCAGGCACCTTTCGAAGCATTCATCCGTTCCCTAGAATTAAAGAATGGCTTCTCAGGGTCCTCTGGCAGCCATTGGGCACGGGGCAACAGACAGACAACCATTCTACTACCCAGGGGGAAATTTGACATGGCTTCTGCAAGGGGAAGTCTTGCCTCACAAACCTGTTAGAATTTTTTGAAAAGGTCAACAGGCATGTGGATGCGAGCGAACCCGTGGATATTAGATATCTGGATTTTCAGAAGGCGTTTGACACGGTCCCTCATGAAAGGCTCCTGCGAAAACTCCACAGTCAGGGAATAAGAGGGCAGGTCCTCTTGTGGATTAGGAACTGGTTGAAGACCAGGAAACAGCGAGTGGGAGTCAATGGGCAATTTTCACAATGGCGAGAGGTGAAAAGCGGTGTGCCCCAAGGATCGGTCTTGGGACCGGTGCTTTTCAACTTATTCATAAATGACCTGGAGTTGGGGATAGGCAGTGAGGTGGCCAAGTTTGCGGATGACACTAAACTTTTCCGGGTGGTAAAGACCAGCAGGGATTGTGAAGAGCTCCAGAAGGATCTCTCCAAACTGGGAGAATGGGCAGCAAAATGGCAGATGCGCTTCAATGTAAGTAAGTGCAAAGTGATGCACATTGGGGCAAGAAACCAAAATTTCACATATACGCTAATGGGTTCTGAGTTGTCTGTGACGGATCAAGAGAGGGATCTTGGGGTGCTGGTGGACAGGTCGATGAAAGTGTCGACCCAGTGTGCGGCGGCTGTGAAGAAGGCCAATTCCATGCTCGGGATCATTAAAAAGGGGATTGAGAATAAAACGGCCAATATCATTATGCCTTTGTACAAATCGATGGTAAGGCCACATCTGGAGTATTGTGTCCAGTTCTGGTCACCATACCTCAAAAAGGATATAGTTGAATTGGAAAAGGTGCAGAAAAGAGCGACTAGAATGATTTGTGGGCTGGAGCACCTCCCTTACGAGGAAAGGCTACAGCGTCTGGGGCTTTTCAGCCTAGAAAAAAGGCGCCTGAGGGGGGACATGATTGAGACTTATAAAATTATGCATGGGATGGAGAGAGTGGATAGAGGGAAATTCTTCTCCCTCTCACACAACACCAGAACTAGGGGACACGCACTAAAATTGAGTGGAGGGAGAGTTAGAACAGACAAAAGAAAATATTTCTTTACCCAGCGTGTGATTCATCTGTGGAACTCCTTGCCACAGGATGTGGTGATGGCACCTGGCCTAGATGCCTTTAAAAGGGGTTTGGACAAATTCATGGAGGAAAAGACCATCACAGGTTACAAGCCATAAGCAACCTCCTGGTTTTTTTTTGTTTTGTTTTTTGTTTTTTTAAAGAAGTGGGTTTTCTCTGTGCCAGGTGCAAGGGAGTGGCGACTGGACACAGGTATCTTGTTGTCTCGTGTGCTCCCTGAGGCATCTGGTGGGGCCACTGTGTGACACAGGAAGCTGGACTAGATGGGCTTTTGGCCTGATCCAGCAGGGCTCTTCTTATGTTCTTATGTTCTTATGTTCTTATGACCATGCTGTGGCATCCAGGTAGTAAGCTGAGCCTCTTGTCAGTAACATCCTGCAAAGCAGTGGAAAGAATTTCATCAGAAATCCAGGGAAGCCTCGGAATTGTCGGGCCATTGGCTCCCCACATGGCACGTTACCATTTTGTAAATGATCGTCTGCAATTGAAATATGCTTGATATTAAGAGCAAGCCAACTTCCGTTGTTTGACTTTGAAGGGGTGAACTTGAAAGTCAGCTCACATACTTCCCCATACTTCACTTCATTTATGCTTCTTATTGGTCAGTGGTACAGAGTAGCACAGGCAGAAAAGTCAGAGTCAGCCCCTTGGTCCGGATAGGTCAGTATTGTCAACACTGGCTGGCAGCAGCTCTCCAGGGTTTCAGCTGGGAATGTTTCTCTGCCTTGCCTGGAGATGCTGCCTGCCAGGGCTTGAACCTGGGACCTTCTGCATGCAAAGCAGGGACTCACTCGTCCACTGAGCTGTGGCCCCAATCCGAACATAAATGCGGGGTGAGAAGCAGCTCAGTGGTTGAATCCACACTTTGTTTAAGGCCCCAGGTTCAGTTGCCAGCATTTGCCGTTAAAAAGGTCTTGGGTAGCAAGTGGTGGGAAGGGCGCTACTGAGGTCTTTACAGAGCTGATCAGAGGTGTAGCTACGCCCCTGAGGGGGGCCGTCGACGCAACACCCCCACGTGATGCCGCAAGCCCCGCCCCGGGAGTGTGACGTCACTGCCGCTGCGCCACTGTCGAATTGCGGCAGTGCCGTGGCGCAAAAGCACCAACACACACACCGGTGTTTTCATCGCCTTTTCTGGGACGTACGGAGCCAGGGAGGGTGGAAGGACCGATCCTCCCACCCTCCCAGACTCCATGCAGCCTAAAAAAGCCTGCAAAAACACCGGGGGGGGGGGGGGTGTGCTTTCGCGCAGCGGTGCTGAAATTCGGCGGCGGCAGTGCACCCCCTCCGACACCCCTGGGGGCCACCGCCCCCCTAACGACGCCACTGGAGCTGCTGCCATCCGGAGTGGACAGAACTGGGCGAGATGGTCCAGCAACCTGACTCAGTACATGGCAGCTTGAGGTGTTCAGAGCGGAATGCACTGGCTCTGTCTGGATGGCTCTGTGGAGCCTCCATCTTCAGAGGCACTATACCACTGAACACCAGTTGCTGGGCAGGAGCAGTAAGAGAGAGCTTTGCCTGCATGCCTTGCTTGTGGGCTTCCCACCATCTGACTGGCACTGTGGGGGGACAGGATGCTTGGTTAGATGGGTCTTTGATCTGCCCTAGCAGCCAGGCGCACCGTACGTTCACCCATGGTTACAACTACGCACAGAACAAGAATGTAAGGTAGAAACAGTTTGATGAGGGCAGCGCAAACTTAGCCAGAAGTGAGGCACAGTCCTGACCATTAGGTGCTGTTGAACAAGCGGTTCGGAACGTTTGTTGCACGACTTTGCCTGCATACTGTTGCGCCTGCTGGAAGAGGGTGTTAGGCGAGTTGGTCAAGGCACCAGGGTAACACCCGTGGGAAGGCTTGAGCTGTTGTGGTCCATGCTCTTGTTTCACAGAGCACCTTGACGACAAGCTAGTGTGTGTGGTGCCACTCCCAAAGCGTTGCCAAAGATGGCGCTAAATTTCTGTCTGCGGTAGCAGAGAGAGGCAGGTTCCCTTCCTTCCAGTCCTGCACTTAATGAATAATTTTCCCCAGAGAAGTCAAGTCCTCTGGTCCTCAAGCAACTTCAAAGCATAAAAAGTTACTATCGGGGGGTTTTAAGGTTCAACTTTGGAATTAAAATAGGTATTTGGATGAGAATTTGTTCTTAACATGGAGTTTCTTGCATCTATAATTCGATGCGCAAGATTGAAGCTAATTTTAGAAAATACATAATTTCAGAAAACCGACGTGCAGTAGCGCCCCTCTTCTGACATGGGAGGGCTGAATGCTTAGATGGCAACAGGCTCTCCTCCGGTCATACCTGTGTTCAGTTGCACATCTGCAGTGTGATACAAGCACAGGTGCTTCTCGTGGTCAGGAAGCCTGAAGAGGCAGGGTTCCTGACTGCAGGGGGGGGGGGCGGTTGCCTATGCGCACAGCCCTGCTTCTGAAAAGGGCTCCCGTCCCGTCTGCTGTTTTCAGATCGGCTTCCATCCCGGGGAATGACAGTGGCTGGGATGGGAGAGCGAGCAGCACACCTCTTGCCGACTCTGTCCTGTCCTTCCTTCACAGGCGCTCCAGCCGTGTCCAGCACTGCCGCATCCATTCCCGGCAGGAAGCCGGTGCCACCAAATTCTACCTGACAGACAACCTGGTCTTTGACAGCCTCTACAGCCTCATCTGCCACTACCGCGAGGTGCCACTGCGCTGCAACGAGTTTGAGATGCGGTTGACGGACCCTGTGCCACAGCCCAACGCCCACGAGAGCAAGGAGTGAGAAGCGTTGCCTCCTTGTCCTCCCCTTCGCTCCCCCTCCAATGCGTGCGCGTCTCCCCACTTTGTCCGCATTTGGCACTAGAGCCTGGTCAGGGTTCAGGGGTGGAAGCAGGGGTGTGTGGAGGTGCCCTGGGGGGAAACATACCCAACAAAGGACTCTGCTGAATTGAAGGCTCTGCAGGGTTCCAGGGAACGTGATCGAGGAGGCAGAGCTCATTCTCCAGCCGATGGCATTCTTGCAGGCCTCTGCTTCATCTGAGCCAGGGGCTCACCAAGCCTTAGCTTCTGAACCTATTTTCAATATCAATTTGCAGTCCTGAAACATGTGACAATCGTTGGGCATGTGCAGAGTGCATTTCTTGTGCCACTGGGTAACAACCACCAGGCCCCACATACGTGGAATCGAGGACCTGGATATCCTTCCCCCAAAAGGTTCTGTTCAGAGAAGCTGGAGCTCTGGGCTCCCTCACTGGGGGGTGATCCAGAAAGGTAGCATACCAAGGGGTCAGCCCAGGGCCCCACAGAGACTGACGCTGTCTGCAGGGGGTGAGTCTCAATACACTCCTGGAGCACACCTGAAGTGTCTTCTAATCCACTGTCTGTTTTGTCACACCCAGGTGGTTTCATGCCAACCTGTCCCGCTTACAGGCAGAGCACATGCTGATGAGGGTGCCGCGGGACGGGGCCTTCCTGGTGCGCAAGCGCAGTGAGCCCAACTCCTACGCCATCTCCTTTCGGTGAGTGCCCATGTCACTGGTGTTTGCATTCCTGCGCTGGGGGGAGGGAGAAGCAGCTGGGGCTGGAGTTGCAGCAAATAGCAGCGGGGAGGGAAAAAATGAAGCTTCCCCTCCGCTTCCCCCACCATTTCTTTATCTCAGATTGTTCCCTCTCAAAGCTACTTTTTTGCCCTAATTAGCCAACGGGGTTTGTTTCACACAATTGCGTGTAAAATGTCACTGCGCCCACAAAATTTTATTTTGTGTAGCAAAAAAGCTTCCTGATGAAATTTGCTTTCTTAAAAACAAATAATAACAACATTTACGGCCCAATTTTATGAGGGCCTTGTGTTGCCGGAACTAGCATTCCAGCAGTGCAAGACCCTTCATGGCTGTTGCAAAGTATGACATGCCATTCTGTGCCGCTGGGCCGCCTTTGCAAGCAGTGAGCGGGCACGGCAGCGTGCTAGAGGCCTGGAAAGGAGCCCAGTGCTGGTAGGTCAGCACAGGGGGTGGGAGGGAAGCGGGGAGGGGGTTTGGAACAGGGTGGGGAGGGGGGAGGAGATTGGGGTGGGGAAGAGGTGGATCATGGCCTCAAAGAGGGCAGTATTGGTGGCAGCAGTGCCGGCAATATCCTATCCCCCTTCCTGGCTCCAGTCTGCCTTCCCAGGTCCACTTGGACTTACGCTAGCAATATAGCTGGCGCAGGTCTGAGTAGGCCCTGTGGGCACTGGCGTCACTACAGGGGGGGCGGAGCTCTAAGTGCTGCTGAAATCAGAGCCTCCTTTACACAGACGAACAAAGCGGCCCCGCCCCCTCACCCTCGAAGCCTTTCAGGGAAGCGAAAGCAAGTGCAGGAGACTCCCTGCACTTTGTCTGTGTAAAGGAGGCTCTGATTTCAGCAGCACTTAGAGCTCCGCCCCCCCTGTAGTGACGCCAGTGCCTGTGGGGCAGCGAAGGCTTACCTTCAGGCAAGGGAACAAATGTTCCCTTACCCGGAGGAGACCCCCGGGACTCCCCCCCACCTCCACAGGATACGGCACACGTTCTGGTGGTGTGACTGCATTGGCGGGGGGGGGGGTGTCTAATAGAATCCAGCTGCTAATTCTCTGATGTCTATAAAAATTGGGTTAAAGGTGTCTGGGCAGAATAAAGCAATGTGAGCAGGGAGGAAACCCCCCCCCCCACTGCCCCCTTCTCTCCTTTGGGTTACACTGGCTGCAGGGCGGAGGGGAAGATCAAGCACTGCCGGATTCAGCAGGAGGGCCGACTCTTCATGCTGGGCAGCTCAGCAGAATTTGAGAGCCTCCTCGACCTGGTGAGCTACTACGAGAAGCACCCGCTCTATCGGAAGATGAGGCTGCGTTACCCTATCAACGAGGAGACCCTGGAGAAGATGGGCACAGCGGTGAGTCTTGGGGTGGCTTTCTGGGGTCTTGCAAGATGAACCACGTTCCCTTGGGGGCACACAAATCTCAGCGGTCGTGTTGGCCAGGACAGGAGCGGCTTGCATCCGGTCCTGGTGACCTCCCTTTCATCTCCCCCTTACTTTCTCTCTTCCCCAGCTGTAGGGTGGAGAGGAAGTAACACTGTAAAAGTAATGCCCCTCCCCACCAGGGTAGCGGGGCCCCGCCTCTTTTGCTTTGGATCTGCTGCACAGTGCCATGTGGATGGTGTTTTCCACTGGGGCAAAACAGGCTCTTCGTCCGCAAACCACCTACCCCACTTTACTTTAAGTAGTGAACCTCACTCAGCATATCTTACAAGATCCAATGAATTCTGATGACTGGGGTGTCTTTTTTTCAAAACGGAAGAGCCCATTGTTGCTGATTAAAGATTTATAATGAAAAGGAAAGCTTGTTTGTTATGCTGAATGATGACAAATGATGGCAAAACTCTGCTTGAAACTTGCACAGGCCATAGGGATGTGGGGCAGCCACCCTGGGGCTCCTCTAGATGGAAAAGGGGGATATTACCTTGACCCCTCCTAACTGGGCAAAGAGGCACCTCTCCAAGTGGTGTCCTCTTATATTCAGCAGGCGGAGAGCAGAGTCTTGCCTGGAGTCTTTTCCAGAGGCTGTTGCTGGGTCTCTTTCCCATCTTTTGGGGATTGTGAGCCCTTTGGGGACAGACAGGGAGCCATTGATTGATTTGTTTAGCTACAGAAAGCGCTTTGAGAACTACATTTGTTGAAAAGCGGTATGTAAATATACTCAATAATAATAATAATAATAATAATAATAATAATAATAATAATAATAATAATAATAATAATATTTAAAACTAAATGAATAAAGCCAAGAGTATGGTGTGGGGAAGAATGATGGCCAGTCTGACTGTTCCCTTACCCTGTCCGCTTTCATGCTCCCTGTGCCCCTCCCCACTAAGAGAAAATGAAAAGAAGAGATGGGGGGGGGGGGTTCGCGGCTACCTGAACGGCCCTGTTTTCCCTTGCAGGAATTGGACTATGGTGCGCTGTACGAGGTGCGGACCCCTCACTTCTATGTGGAAGCCAACAAGATGCCCTTGGCCAGGGTAAGCAAGCCAGAGCTCGGGGTGCACTTAGCGGTCGCCATGTTTCCAGGATCAGGAATGGAGGGCGCACTTCCCAGCAGCCACTGCAACCACTGCAGCCACTGCTTCCAGCTTGCCATTTATTCATCTCTTTTTGCCCCACTTTCCCACTCCTCAAATAGGGATAAGCTCAAAGAACTTAACATTAATAAAGCCACAGCAATAGAATCAAATTACATTTGAAAGCCCAACCCACAGCAATAAGCAGCAATAAAACATTACAGCAAATGCAGAATCTTAAATGGCAAGAGAATGGAAGGTTCTCTGGAGCAGAAAAAGACTTTTAAGCAGAGCCAGAGATCTGGCAAGGAGGAGAAAGTGCTGCCTCTAGCTCCCGAGGCTCCCAGGGAGTTCAGCCTTCTACGGAAAAGACCTTTCACCAGTAGTCCAACTTGGTTTCTCCTTCAGAAAGCAGGTACGGTGCTATTTTAAGTGCTCCCCCAACACCGTCTCATCCTCATGGATCCTGCTGGACAGTAAACCTGGGCTGGATATTCTGGGGATCACCAACCTATGAATGCCCCTAAATATATGATCAGCGGTTGTGAGCCACCCTGGTGGTGGCCTCTGCAGGACTATTGGGTGGGAGGGATGCAAGTGTCTGAAATACCTACCTACCATTGCCCTGTGGCTGATCCCCTTCCTGCATGTCTCCCTCCCAGTCCATAAGAAAAAAACAGTCCCAAATGCTAGAAAATCCTTGGTCTTACTTAGGAGCAGCAAAAATCCTGCAGAACAAACGGGAGTGCAGTGTGCATAAGTGCATTTCTGTTTTCAGAGTATGGATTTGCCTTGGCACCGAGTTGGAAGAAATTTATTTTTAATGCACCCCTGGTGATAGCAGCTTTTTTTTCTTCCTAGTGTACAGTGAAAGCCTTGTATGACTACAAGGCCCAGCGGGAAGACGAGCTTTCATTCTGCAAACAAGCCATCATTCACAATGTTGACAAGCAGGATGGAGGATGGTGAGTCCCGTCGGAGGCAGAGGGAAGGAGCAGGTGGGGTGGCAAGCAGTGGGGAGACACAGCCACTCTTTGGTCTCTGTGGCACATGTGCCCGTGTATTATACAGTTCTCACAGGAATAGACACGCCCATGAAAAAACACAGTATGTGAAATAGCCCCATATATGTCAGAACTGTGTCACAAGCACAAGGTGAGCTGATAGGACACAGAGAGAGAGAGAGAGAGAGAGAGAGAGAGAGAGAGAGAGAGAACGAACAAACAAACAAACAAACAAACAAACAAACTGTGAAGAAGGCCAATTCCATGCTCGGGATCATTAAAAAAGGGATTGAGACTAAAACGGCCAATATCATTATGCCCTTGTACAAATCGATGGTAAGGCCACATCTGGAGTACTGTGTCCAGTTCTGGTCACCACACCTCAAAAAGGATATAGTTGAATTGGAAAAGGTGCAGAAGAGAGCGACCAAAATGATTAGTGGGCTGGGGCACCTCCCTTACGAGGAAAGGCTACAGCGTTTGGGGCTCTTCAGTCTAGAAAAAAGGCGGTTGAGGGGGAACATGATTGAGACGTATAAAATTATGCATGGGATGGAGAGAGTGGATAGAGAGAAGTTCTTTTCCCTCTCACACAACACCAGAACCAGGGGACATGCACTAAAATTGAGTGGAGGGAGAGTTAGAACGGACAAAAGAAAATATTTCTTTACCCAGCGTGTAATTCATCATTCCTCCATGAATTTGTCCAAACCCCTTTTAAAGGCATCTAGGCCAGGTGCCATCACCACATCCTGTGGCAAGGAGTTCCACAGATGAATCACACGCTGGGTAAAGAAATATTTTCTTTTGTCTGTTCTAACTCTCCCTCCACTCAATTTTAGTGCGTGTCCCCTGGTTCTGGTGTTGTGCGAGAGGGAGAAGAATTTCCCTCTATCCACTCTCTCCATCCCATGCATAATTTTATAAGTCTCAATCATGTCCCCCCTTAGGCGCCTTTTTTCTAGGCTGAAAAGCCCCAGACGCTGTAGCCTTTCCTCGTAAGGGAGGTGCTCCAGCCCACAAATCATTCTGGTCGCTCTTTTCTGCACCTTTTCCAATTCAACTATATCCTTTTTGAGGTGTGGTGACCAGAACTGGACACAATACTCCAGATGTGGCCTTACCATTGATTTGTACAAAGGCATAATGATATTGGCCGTTTTATTCTCAATCCCCTTTTTAATGATCCCGAGCATGGAATTGGCCTTCTTCACAGCCGCCGCACACTGGGTCGACACTTTCATCGACCTGTCCACCAGCACCCCAAGATCTCTCTCTTCATCCGTCACAGACAACTCAGAACCCATTAGCGTATATGTGAAATTTTGGTTTCTTGCCCCAATGTGCATCACTTTGCACTTACTTACATTGAAGCGCATCTGCCATTTTGCTGCCCATTCTCCCAGTTTGGAGAGATCCTTCTGGAGCTCTTCACAATCCCTGCTGGTCTTTACCACCCGGAAAAGTTTAGTGTCATCCGCAAACTTGGCCACCTCACTGCCTATCCCCAACTCCAGGTCATTTATGAATAAGTTGAAAAGCACCGGTCCCAAGACCGATCCTTGGGGCACACCGCTTTTCACCTCTCGCCATTGTGAAAATTGCCCATTGACTCCCACTCGCTGTTTCCTGGTCTTCAACCAGTTCCTAATCCACAAGAGGACCTGCCCTCTTATTCCCTGACTGTGGAGTTTTCGCAGGAGCCTTTCATGAGGGACCGTGTCAAACGCCTTCTGAAAATCCAGATATCTAATATCCACGGGTTCGCTCGCATCCACGTGCCTGTTGACCTTTTCAAAAAATTCTAACAGGTTTGTGAGGCAAGACTTCCCCTTGCAGAAGCCATGCTGACTCTCCCTCAGCAGAGCTTGTTCTTCTATGTATTTTAATATTTTATCCTTAATGAGACTTTCCATCATCTTCCCTGGAACAGAGGTTAGGCTGACCGGCCTGTAGTTTCCCGGGTCCCCCCTCCTTCCTTTTTTAAAGATTGGCGTGACATTAGCTATCCTCCAATGTAGGCAAGTCACCGTGCGGTCCTCACATCCGTCACAGACCCCCCTTTCTATGTTCCTGACTATAGAGTCACCCACAACAAGAAGCCCCCTTCCCCCCCTCCCCAGAGGAGTATCCATAGTGCGACTGGATACGGGCCCATCACCTGAAGAAGGGTTGTACTGGTTCATACGTCATGATAAACTATCATTATTGCTACTCAGGAACGGGAAGCTGAAGGAGCATGCAAGACCGAGGAGGGTGGAGGGGAAGGGACGTATATGAGCCCGTGGCGGGTGCTTCTGAAGCGCAGTGAGAGAGCAGGTTGTCTGCATCAGGCCCGGATGTCCCTTGGCGGAGTGGGAATGGGGGACTCTGGGTCAGAGTCAGTCGTTTGACACTGCTGTGGGAGTTGCCAGTGATGGGGACTCGAGTCAAATGACTCGTACTCTCGCATTTACTCTTACTTGTGGACAAAGCAAGCTAGCACTTACTCCTACTTGTGGGTGTAATGACTTGCCTTTTCGAGTCATGTTCCTTTAACTATCCAAAAGCCAAGTCCTTTGTCATTCAGAGTACCCATTAACACAGGAATGCAGCAGAGGTGGGGAAGGGGAGGAGTAATCTTCCTGTAGAAAGCAAATGAAGGCTGAGGTGGGGGTCTTGGAAAAAAGGGTCCAAACAGCTCCAGTGATCTTTGAAATATCCACATGCACACATCAGAGCTGTTCATGGAAGAGTTAACTTGAGTTTTATGTCTGATCTATAAGGCAACCAAGGAAGAATATTCTCTTCACAAACTGCAGTGAGAAAGTGGGGTGGGAGATGAGAGTTGGGGTGTTTGAGTGAAAATCAGGAATAAATGCTGGGTAGATCAGAAAGACCCAGCAGGAAGCTCCCTACCACAGCTTCTCCACTGCCCCAGTCCTATCCCTTGCCACTTGCACTGATGCTGTGGGGTGATCAGGAGGCTTCTTCCTCGAGAGGGAAAAGCGATTCCCCCAACCTTTTTGCAATGGCTTGGGGATCTCTTCTGTTGTATGTCGCCTCCTCTCTGTTTCCACCACCCCAGCCCTTTTTTGCAAATACAAAATCTGTGCAGCTCCTCCAGTTCAGTTGCATGCCTGTGTCCATTGCAGGAGGGGTTGCAGCCTCCTGGATTCATTGTAATGTAAACTGGGACAAGACAAGCACTCCTTCTCTGTAATTATATGCCCAGGTGTCTGTGTGTTGAAAAAACACCTTTCTCCCACCCCATTAAGTCTTAATTTGGGGGTGTTTTTTAAATCACAATACAAAACACATAATTTATATATAAATTTAAGCATGAGACCTAATCTTCTCTAATTATTATAATTGTATTTTGTGGGGGGGGGGATTGGATGTAAGCAACTTCAAGTGCAAGTGCAGGGGTGGGGAACCTATTTGCCATGGAGGGCCATATTCCCATGGGGAAAATTGGTTGCGGGCCGGCCATTAGGCCGTCTGCATTACCACCACCCCCGCGGCAAATTTGACGCCCCTGGTGCAAATTTCGGGCCCCTCGCCTCTTTTCTGCGTGCACCCCCTCCCCCATCGGTCCCCTTAACTTCAAGGCCGCTGCCGCGCATCGCTCCTCTGACCTAGGCCGGCAGCTGGGCCCGTTCCGAGCTACCGGCCTAGGTCAGAGGAGCGACGTGCGGCGGCGGCCTCAGAATGACTAGGCCGGCAGCTAGGCCCGTTCCAAGCTGCCGGCTTACTCACCTCTGAGGTCGCCGTCGCCGCACGTCACCTCTCAGCGCTTCTTCCTTGTCCGGCTGCACGACTCCTTCTGAAACCGCACATGCGCAGAACGCCGGTCTTCTGCGCATGTGCGCTTTTAGGAGTCGAGCAGCCGGACAAGGAGGAAGCACCGAGAGGTGACGTGCGGCGGTGGCCTCAGAGTTGAGTAGGCCGGCAGCCTAGCCGGCCTAGTCACTCCGAGGATGCCGCCGCCGCGCATCACTCCTCCGACCTAGGCGGGCAGCACGGAACGGGCCGAGCTGCCGGCCTAGTTCGGAGGAGCGACACGCAGCGGCCTCGGAGTGACTAGGCTGGCAGCTAGGCCCGTTCCGAGCTGCCGGCTTACTCACCTCTGAGGCCACCATCGCCACGCGTCACCTCTCGGCGCTTCTTCCTTGTCCAGCTGCGCGACTCCTTCTGAAACTGCACATGCGCAGAACGCTGGCATTCTGCGCATGTGCACTTTCAGGAGTCGAGTAGCCGGACAAGGAGGAAGCGCCGAGAGGTGACGTACAGCGGTGGCCTCAGAGGTGAGTAGACCGGCAGCTCAGAACGGACCCAGCTGCCGGCCTAGTCACTCCAAGGCCACCGCCGCGCGTCGCTCCTCTGACCTAGGCCGGGAGCTCAGAACGGGCCTAGCTGTCGGCCTAGTCACTCCGAGGCCGCCACGCGTCACTCCTCCGACCTAGGCCGGCAGCTCGGAACGGGCCGAGCTGCCAGCCTAGGTCAGAGGAGCAACGTGCGGCGGCCTCGGAGTGACTAGGCCGACAGCTAGGCCCATTCCGAGCTGCCGGCTTACTCACCTCTGAGGCCACTGTCGCCATCGCCGCGCGTCACCTCTCGCCACTTCTTCCTTGTCCGGCTGCGTGACTCCTTCTGAAAGTGCACATGTACAGAAAGCCAGCGTTTCAGGAGTCGAGCAGCCGGACAAGGAGGAAGCGCAGAGAGGTGACGTGCGGCGGCGGTCTCACAGGTGAGTAGGCCAGCAGCTCGGAACGGGCCTAGCTGCCGGCCTAGTCACTCCGAGGCCGCTGCCGCTGTGCGTCGCTCCTCCAACCTAGGCCAGCAGCAGCTCGGAACAGGCCGAGCTGCCGGCCTAGGTTGGAGTGGCAATGCGCCGCGGCGGCTCACGGTGAGCGGGGAGCCTTCGGTCTGGGTCTCACGCGGGCCGGACTCGCAACTCGCGACTCGTAGTTTTTGGCCTTACTCGCACTCGACTCGTACTCGTGCAAAAATGACTCGCACTCGACTTGTACTTGTGGGCAAAAGGACTTGTACTTGACTCGTGCTCGCCTAAAATTTTTGGCACTGACTCGTACTTGGACTCGTACTCGTGCAAACATTACTCGTACTCGCACTCGCACCCGTGACTTAGTTACTTAGATACATCCTTGGGAGTTGCAGACTGCAGCTCTCC
Organism: Plestiodon gilberti rubricaudatus; assembly: GCA_026170595.1. Classification (NCBI taxonomy): domain Eukaryota; kingdom Metazoa; phylum Chordata; class Lepidosauria; order Squamata; family Scincidae; genus Plestiodon; species Plestiodon gilberti. Next base: position 2,656,169 of record JANXHW010000004.1, read on the forward strand.
TGTCCTGGCTGCACGCAGGACCCACAGGCATTGAGGAGGAGGAGGCCATTGGAGCTGAGCCCTTTTGCGTCTCCTGGCCCCAACTGCCCCCCCCCCCCGACTTCAAAGGGAGGATCCTGAAAGGGGCAGCCGGTGGGCCTGGAGCCGAGCAGCCTGCCAGCATTCAGCCACTCCTAGCCTGATGCGCTCCTTGCATTGGCCGGTGGGCAGTGAGTGGCGCACAAGAGGCCCCGCCCTCCTTGCTGCCTACTCCACCCTTGCTGTCAGGGCTCGGGCACGACGTCTCCGCAGCGGACATTGGTGCCAGAGATCTGACCGGTTCGTCTGCCTCTAAGGCCGGCTGTCGCTTGAGATCAGGGCCGCCCATGTCAGCAAGGAGCCGGGCGTCGCTATTCCAGAGCAGGAAGCAACCCGCCGGTTTCACCTTTCCGACTGGACCCAGACATGGAATGGAATCCTTCAGAATTTCAACCACATCCGTTGTGGGGGGGCGGAGGGGGCGTTTGCCTGCCTGTTCCACGCAAAGGAGCGCTTCTTGTGCAACCTGTGTGAGTTGTTAACGCAGTGTGTGGTGGTGGTTTTTAACTGCTCCTTTTCTGTTTTCCCATCCCAACTGTTCCTCTGCCATTGCGTGCAGTGTTGACATCCCTAAAGGTCCCCAAGTCAGTCTGCTTGCCTTGTTCCTGTTACCCTTTTCAGGTGGCGAGGAGATTACGGGGGCAAGAAGCAGCTCTGGTTCCCAGCCAACTATGTGGAGGAGATCATGAACACTTCTGGGCCAGAGCAGGACGAGGCTGTGAGTTCAAATCCCTCCCGTATCTTTACATTTCTTTTGCCACAGTTTGTGTTCCTGTTTATTGTCCTCATTAGGGCAAGACTTACATTTACGGAAGGAAGCTTCCTTGCCTTTTATAGCTTCTTTAACTGTGCTCGTTAGCCATGCCGGCACCCTCCTGGACTTAGTCGAGCCCTTCCACTCCAACTCAGTGGCGTACCTAGCTCGCCGGGCATACCTAGTGGCGTACCTAGCCCATGTGACACCCCCATGATGTCACAAGCCCTGCTCCCTCGCTTGTGACGTCACCCTCCGGCAGTTTTTTCAGTGAAAAAATGCCCCCATTTTTTTCAGCAGAAAATGGCCACTATCATAAAAACGAGATGTGATAGAGCAAATCTGAGATCAGATTTGGAATCAGCACCCTGAAATTAGTCTAAAACAGCTGCAAAAGTCCAGGCTGGGAAAAAAAATGGTAGACCAGTGTAAATTTGCTGTTTTTCATTGATTTTATCAAATGCAATATTTGATATCTCAAAAACCTGATGTGCTAGACAAAAGCTGATGCCAGATTTGGAATCAGCACCCTGAGATTAGTCTAAAACAGCTGCAAAAGTCCAGGCCAGATTGATTCGTGGGCTGGAGCACCTCCCTTATGAGGAAAGGCTACAGGCTACAGAGAGAGAGAGAAGGGGGCATATTCTACATTCTCAGTTTTGTCACAACAAAGGTAATTTGAGGGGCATAAAACTGCAATTTAAGATCCAGTTTCACAAGACTAATGCATTTCTTGATTAACCAGTGCACGTCTAGAATCTGCAATTAGAGCTTTAATCAGTTAAACTGATTAATCAGTTAACGTTGGTAGCCTGTGTTTGTTTAAAGTATTTTATGTCTATTGATTGTTGTACAGTCATTAATTTTAAATAGAAGTGTAGCTGTTCCATTTGATTTGGGGAGCACAGCAGTGGAATCGCAGGACTGGGACTTGAGGACAGAGAACTGGATTTGTTAAACTTTGTGTCCTCCTTTGTGTCCCTTTGTAAGCTATTGTCTCTGTTCAGCTCACTGCCCCAGCTCTTTTCTTTGTCTCTTTCAGTCAGTAGAAAACAGCCCCCTAGGCAACTTCCTGAAAGGCTTTATTGATGTCCCTTCCTGCCACATCGGTAAGTGTCTACAAGATTTGCTGTTGGAGAAGGGAAGGGTCCTGTGAGCCTTTCGTCCTCTGGGAAGAAAGGATCAGAATATCCTGGGACACAGACCACATTTGTTGCCCAAATCACAGAGCTAAGAATTATACTAGACCCTCACTTCCTGTTGACAATCCTGATCTTACTTCCTGTTGGCTGCCTTTTGGGTGGGAGGACCAAAACAGGAAGAGAACATCTTGCATCTCTCTGGGATAGCCCCTACTGTCTTTATCTGTCATTGCCTGCAACGTATTCGTTTGGAAATTGAAAGCACTAATCGAACTGCTCAGGGAGTGGAATAACAGGGACAGCTGAGTTGGGTACAGAGGATTAGTTGCAGATCCGAAGAGGAGTGAAGAGGGGGCTTGTCCAGACAGGCAACTTCTTCCATGGAGGTAGTAGACCACACTTCTGATGAGCCACTGACCAGTCTCTGGTGAACCACCAGTGCTGGGATTCTTGCCAGGGGCGCTGAACCAGGGGACCTGTTGTTCTTCCAATCCAGCAAGGCCCTTCTTCCTTTCGTAAGTAAGAGTGCAGACTCACAGTCACTTAGTGAGGATGGTTGGTTGCGATTCGGCTGCTAAGAAGAGATCCACAGCACATGCTCTTGCTTTCTAATGCACAGTGGGGGATTCCTGGGGAGAAATAGACTGCACAAGCCAGAAATCAACCCCACCCTTTGCGTTGCTGAACTGTCATTAGCAGCGAGAAGCACCAGAGGGAAACAGTCAGTGCTGGGGCCAAGGTGCTGGGGCCCTGAGGCAGAAAGCTGCACTTGCAGGCGCCTGAACGTACGGACAGCCACGTCAGGCTTTCGCGCAGCTGGTGGAGTCCATCTGTCCCGACGTTTTCGCACAGGTGCGATAGAGCTGGTTTTGGAGACGGAGAGACATGCAGATTGGTGAGAGGGAGAGAGATTCTGGTTTGGGGGACAGAGAGCAATGCTATCTTTTGCAGACACACAAGTGGTGGGTCAAGGAGAGACAGTACAGGACGGAACAGAACTGCATTCGTGTTCCTCTCCAACTAACGCAAATGCAAATGGTCACTTCTTGTAAAATGTAAACTACAAGTTGTAAACTGCAACTAAGCTAAGCTTCTCAAGCACCCCCCTCGAAGCTGCTCAAAGCCCATGTTGTACATTACACAACAAAAGAGCAGCATTACCACAAAGTGTAGATTCACTAGGGAGTGAATTATTTATTTTATACTGTTTTCCTATACTGTTTCTATACTATACTGTTTTTCAGCCACTACAGAGGTTCACAATTTTGCTTATGTCGCATAAATAAATACTGTTTCAACATAAGCACAGACCTCCAGAACCTAAACTGTACTTAAGTTTCTTATCGCTTGCAGCTAACCCCACGGAGGGACAAAGGACCAGTACAAAGCAAACTGAACAGAAACAAACGGTGCAATCCTAGGCCTGCGCCGCCCGCCAAAGAGGCCAGAGAACAGCGCTGTGGAGAGAATATGTCCCGCTCTGAGAGGGGCTGGGGCTGGGGGAGGGCGGGGAGGGGGCGTAACGGGGCGGGGAGAGGGCGGATAGGACCTGGGAGGGGGTGGGATCGGAGTCCTTGTCGGACACCAAATCCTATCCACCCTCCCAGCCATCGAGGCCTGACACGGGGCTTCTCAATTCAGTGCCGCCGAATTAGGTGGCGCTGACCCAAGTAGCCCCATAGCGGAGACTGGGGTGTTATTCAGGGTAAGGGGACAAATGTCCCCTTACTCCACGGAGAGCACCCAGCCTGCTCCTCTCCAGCACAGGATACAGCGTGGGCCTGGCACCCACGCTGCACAGGATTGGGCTGAAAATGTATGCTTTGTCGCCTCCGTGGTGGCCTGCGAATTCAACCAGGAGCTCAAGGAACGCAGAGCTCTGCTAACTGATTAACAGCCCGATCCTGCTTAAGATGTTTTAGAAGTAGGTTTTTTCTGTGCCAGGTGCAGGGAAGTGGCAGCAGGAAACAAGTTATCTTGTTGTCTTGTGTGCTCCCTGAGGCATCTGGTGGGGCCACTGTGTGATACAGGAAGCTGGACTAGGTGGGCCTTTGGCCTGAGCCAGCGGGGCTCTTATGTTCTTATGTGGCGGCTGGCCTAAAGGGCTGGCCGCTGCGTCCTAGGCCGATTGTGGGCTGCGCTGGCGCAGCCTGGGGCTCACCTCAGGGGAAGGGGATGTTCGCCCCCTTCCCCCGGTGTAAGCAGTGTGGGCCCCGATGGGCCTCCTTGGAAGTGCACCAGCTCTGGAGCTGGCGTGTGTCCGGGAAGGCCATGTAAGGCCGGCCCGGCCTGGGAAGGGGCATAGGATATTGGCACAAGCCAGCGCCGATGTCCCCGCCCCTTCCCAGGCCAGGCCAGCCATTGGCCCCTTCCCTCGCCACCCTGCCCAGACTCCCCATGCCCCTGTGCCGACCGGCATGGTCCTTACCTGCTTCGGCCAGCGCAGGTCCAGGTAGGTGGCGGAGTAAGTGGTGCCGGTCTCCGCACCAGCGCCGCTTACTCCAAAGGAGCCACAAACTTGGTTTATGGCACGTTTGCGACTCCTTAGGCTGGCGGAGCACTCGCTCCACCAACCTAGTTTTAGGCAGGATTGCGCCGTTAATGAAAGAAGAGAGTCTAGGTGCTCTTTTTCTCTGTGGTAGTAGGTCTCAAATTATGGGGTGCCCCTGGTGGTGGGGTGGGTGGGGAGGAAAGGGAGTACAAAGCTCCAGAGTGGGATAGTATTATGTGGCAAGTGGAACCTTTCTCCCATTACCACCCAAGACAATAGGAGTTCCTCTACTTGAGAATCTCCATTCATTCACATCGGATTTGTGGTAGTGGAGGGACTGCAAACCCCCCCCCCTTTGCCCCATCGTTCTTTGGAAAGAGTTACTGCTTTGTTTATATGAGGTTCTCTCGTGTGTCGTTTTAGAAGGGGTCAGAGATGTCTTCTTCCTCTTCTGATGGATTAGTACCCCAGTGCACAGATATTTGCACACAGCAGCAGGCTGCTGCACACACTCAACTGTGTGCAAGGCTCTCTGCACAATCTGCTGGGGAACAAGTGGCTGGTTCTGGTTGGGGCTGTTTAGAAGGGGGAGGATCTCCAAACCTTTGAAAAACACTGCTCTGTGTTCATTGTATAGGAACAAGAAAGCAAATATTCAGAAGTCCGTCTGAATTTTATGGCCATATTTTTAGGAATTGCGATTTAAATTTTAAAAACCACATTCTCAAGTTAAAACACACACACAGTAGGAACAAACACGTACTCTTTGTATCGCAGAGAATCTCTTGCCAGAGAGCTAGTCCAAAAGTTTGAGGGCTTTTGGAGACCTGCCTTCCTTTCCTTCAGGAAAGAGCATCTTCTCTCCAGGCAAGTGCCCTGGCTGTGCCAGTTCTCTGCGCACCCCACCACCGCCCAGCCTGGGTTCTCCTGCCTGCTCCATGGAGCTGTCCTGCACTGGGGGCCCCTTCCAGTAAAGCCTCCCCCTCTGGTGTCCTTGTAGTTATCTCCAAAGACGGGAGGAGCTCCAAACCATTTGTCTTCACCATCCATTCCCAGCAGATGACCCACCCGTCCCAGTCACTGGATGTTGCTACAGACACACAGGAGGAGCTCAACGACTGGGTGGCCAAGATCCGGGAGGCCACGCAGAATGCAGATGCCAGAGTGAGTCGCTGGAGGAGTATTATGGCTTGGAGCTGTGATTGTTAGCCTTGTGTTGAGGAGGCCTCCTTATGGAGACGCCAGTAGTTACTGGCAGAAACAGGGAAGAGGCGAAAAGAAGAAAAGGAAGGGAAAGACACAAGAAAGGGAAAGCAAATAGCAGGAAAAGGGAAGAGAGAACCAGGCAAGTGGGGTGGGGTGGGGGGAGATCCTGGAGGCCCCTTCACACTGTCCCAGACACGCCTCATTACAGCCCTGCAGTTCATTCAACGAAAAAGGCTTCAGCTTCTGCATCCACACGGTGAGGCTAGAGGGGGGTGAGCGATGACTTCCCTTGACTCAGGGAGCAAAACACCAGACGTCTTGGGAGCCCTATTGCAACAACAGAGCAATTGAATGGAAGTAGTGCTTAGGGTTCCTTTCCTGGGGGGGGGGGGGGAGGCTGTCCGTGCTGATGCCAGCTATCCTAGAATGTGTGTTGTAAAGATGGGGATGCTGCCTCTTCAGTTGAGCCATAAGATGGGCAGGTGACTGACCAGGGTCAGGATCTGGACGCCTGCTCACGAAGCCAGGAGCATCTGGGTGCACAGTAGGAGGCAGGGTCTGTATTGCTCCTTTGCCTCAAATGTATCCCTTTCCATACACTGGCAATTATTCGATGGCAGTTTTAGAAACAGTTCCCCACCTGCTGGATCCCTTTAGCATCAATTCAAATGAGGAGAGTCCATCTGTGTTTTGCTTTCCCTACACAGGGTGTGTGTGTGTGTGTGTGTGTGTGTGTGTGTGTGTGTGTGTGTGTGTGTGTGTGTGTGTGTGTGTGTGTGTGTATGTGTGTGTGTGTGTGTGTGAGTGAGAGAGAGAGAGAGAGAGAGAGAGAGAGAGAGAGAGAGGATTTCAAGGGCTCTTTTTGACCTTGTGCCTTCTGTGCAGATGCAGGAAGGGAAAATCATGGAGCGAAGGAAGAAGATTGCCCTGGAGCTGTCAGAACTCGTGGTTTACTGCCGCCCTGTGCCTTTTGATGAGGAGAGTGAGTGTGCCCCTTTCCCCCCCCATCCCATCCAACCCCACATGACAGAGAAAAGGGGGAAGGGATTTCTATCATTGTGCCCCACAATCACCTGTGCCCAAGACACCAACCTCCTTGGCATCGTTTTGTCTTCCAGAGATCGGCACAGAGAAAGCCTGTTACCGGGACATGTCTTCCTTTCCCGAGACCAAGGCGGAGAAGTATGCCAACCGCAGCAAGGGCCAGAAATTCCTGCAGTATAATCGCCGGCAGCTGAGCCGCATCTACCCCAAGGGTCAACGCCTCGACTCCTCCAACTATGACCCGTTGCCCATGTGGATCTGTGGCAGCCAGTTGGTGGCCCTCAACTTCCAGACACCTGGTAAACCATCCTTCCCTGTGTTGGTAGCCTTTCCCTTCTCACACAGCCTGGGCATTTGCTGGGCCTCCAGCTCTTCTTTGGGGGGATTGACCTTAAGGCAGAGTTGGCTGCTGGAGGATCAAGGGATTCCTAACAAACAAATGTTGCAAATTGCACAGGAACAGTAAGGGACACATTTCGTTCAAAACCTGGAGGAGATCTGCTTGGTCAGGTCAGACCTGCGAGGACCAGCCTTGTTTGGCTCCTCCCCTCCAAGGGTTTCAGTGATGCGCTTGCTTTAACTCATGCTGTGAGGCTAAAATAGCATTTGTAGGCTAGTAGTATATCCAATAGTACCCATCTACTAGGGGAGAGTTGTTGCCTTCATCTCCTGCGAGTGGACTTCTTGGAAGCATCTAGCAGGCCATTGTAGGAGGACGCAGGATTCTGGGCTAGTTGGACCCGCCTGGGTCTGACTTGGCAGGGCTCTTTGTACATTCATATGATCCCTCCCTCCCTCCCAGGGGCGTCGCTGGAGCGTGGCGGGGGGGTGGGGCGCCCCCGGGTGACATGCGCGCCACCTCCGTGACGCGCGACACCCTTCGGACGCTCCGAGGCCGGCCCGGGAGCAGGCCTAGGAGCGTCAGACCCCGTCAGCGCTCCAGGGCCTTCTGAAAGAAATCCCAGGCAGCTCGTCCATCCGGGTATTTCCCGGATTTTCATGCATGCGCAGATCCATTTTGAGCCCTCAAAATGGGTCTGCGCATGCGCAGGGTCGGACGCTCCGAGGCCGGCTCCTGGGCCGGCCTCAGAGCGTCTGGAGGGCGATGCGGGGGGGGGGAGCCGGGTCGCCCCCCGCGCCGATATCGTAACCCCAGGGTGACGCGCGTCCTAGTGACGCTACTGCTCCCTCCCTCTCTGCAGTTCCCACCCCCACCCACCCAATCAGCCCTGGGCACCATTTTCAGAAAACCAAGGAGTCCCATGGATTGGAATAATGCAGCAGGACCAATTCCTGACCATTCACTTCCTTGGACCTCCCAGAAACCAAACTTGCATTGCTCTGTAGCTTCATGTGGCTCCTGAACCCATCCCATCCCTGCCCCACGCTCTGTATGCTGACCCACTGTGACCCATGGAAAACAACATGGTTTGTTTTCTCTGAGCTCTGATTGGTTTGTGCTTCCAGACAAGCCAATGCAGTTGAACCAGTCCCTCTTCATGCTGGGAGGGCGCAGCGGGTATGTATTGCAGCCAGACGTCATGCGGGATGACCTCTTTGACCCCTTTGACAAGAGCAGCCTGAAGATTGTGGAGCCCATCACCATTCAGTTGCAGGCAAGTGACATCAAGAGGGTACAGGGGCTGGTTGCTGGTGCCCAGCTGGCAGGTGGTGTGTGTGTGTGTGTGTGTGCACAGTTTCTTATCGCTTGCAGCTAACCCCACGGAGTCTTCCTCTCTCCCCCCAGATCCTTGGGGCCCGGCATCTTCCCAAGAACGGTCGCAGCATCGTCTGTCCCTTTGTGGAAGTGGAGGTTTGCGGCTCCGAGTTTGACAACAGTAAAAGCAAGACCGAGGTTGTCGGTGAGGGGCTGGCTGGTTTCCTGCTGTGCGCGTGTGTGAGGGAACAGGAGCTCCTCGTAGCGCTAAACCTGCTCATTTCAGGGCCGTTCCCTTCTGCAACCAGAGACGTCCCCATGATTGCGGCACATAAGAATTCTGAACCATTTGCCCCCAAGCTGTTGTTTGCTCACTTCCCAGTTTCCTCAAATTTCTTAGCCATTTCCCTGCACAGTGTGAACATAAAACTCTTATTTACTCTGATAATTGATCCGTCTAGTCCAGTGTTGTCTACGTTCAGGAAGTCAACGCTGGGCTCAGGAACCCTGAGCGTCTTTCTCAGGCAGAGAAAAACCTTTGCCCATCTCACTACCTGAGACCCTTTACCTGTAGGTGTCAAGAACGGAACCTGGGACTTTCTGAATATGAAACCTCTTCCTGTGGTCATGTGACTGGTCATGGCCAATTGACAACTCAGCGAGTGATTTGTGGGTGGGACTCGCAGTTAACCTGTTTGCTGCCAGTTGCCCCCTGAGGCCTTGAAGACAGAGTTGATAATGAGTGTTAGATTATTTATTTTAAAGTCTCATAGAATGGAAAATAATTTCTGAGAATTGTAGTGCACAGTCATTGGAGGAGGCGAAGGAGGCAGACAGAAAAAGCAACACAAACAGACTCCTGTACGATGTCCTATTTCACACTAAAAATGGACCATTATGTAACATTGTAGAGAGATCTCGGATATCCGGGTTTAAAAGCCATGTAAAAAGCCATTTTAAACTCGGATATCTGAGATCTCTCTACATTGTAACGAGCCATGAGGAAAACGTCCGATTGTCATTATGTAACAGCGTCAAAATCCTTCTCTCTGACACCCAGTTTTCTATCTGCAGAGAATGTCTTTCCTGGGGGAGCATTCCCTCATGTGAGCCCCCACCTGCAGACTGTCATGGTACATCCGAGAGGAAGGTTTCTGTCCTCTGTGAGAACTTGGCGGAGGCCCTTCAGATGATTCCATTCTTCCAGTGGAGGGAGGGGTGTGCGTGCAAACGCCTAGCGCAAAACAGAACCCAACACAAATGCCTATGCATCCGGGGGGGCGGGGGCGGGGTTCTTTCCCTTCCGCCCTGTCTTGTAATGGCCACTTGGGGTTAGGGACTTGTCTGACTCTCAACATGCTGCTTTTTTGCCTTTTCTCTCTCTCTCCCCCCCCCCCCCCCCCCGGTGCAGCTGACAATGGACTCAACCCTGTCTGGCTTGTCAAGCAGTTTGTCTTTGACATTAACAACCCTGAGTTTGCCTTCCTGCGTTTTGTGGTCTACGAGGAGGACATGTTCAGCGACCCCAACTTCTTGGCGCAGGTGACCTTCCCCGTCAAGGGCCTCAAAACAGGTACAAATGGAATCTCCTCCCTTTCTTCCCCACCCCAGGCCTGGACCCTTTTTGCCACTGACCCACAGCAGCACAGACCCACAGTCTCCCTTGGCTGTGGCGTTCTTGGCCGAGGCTCAGAGAAATGTGGCAGAGTCTCCCTCGTCGCCAAAGATGCCACAAAAACGGCAGGGAAGATCTGTGGCCCAGGGTCATAATAATAATAATAATAATAATAATAATAATAATAATAATAATAATAATATACAATATTTATATACAGCCTTTCTTGGTCATTGGATTTCTCCTCTGACTTTAATCCAAGGCGGTGTACATGGGCAGGCTGTCCTAACTTCCCTAATGGTTTTTTTCCCCCAATATATAAATGTCCAATCTTTCATGAACGGCTACATTCCAGGTGGTCTCCTTTTGCAGTCTGACTATTCTGCTGGCTGGCACCTCCCACACTCGACCGACGCAGCTGGAAGCTCTTATCTCTCCTCACGGAGGCTTTTCACAGCTTTTTGTCAGCGGCGTGTCTCAAACTTGCCATTCATCGATCTTTGGGCTTGCAAGGCGGCGGCTCTCCCGACTGAGACAGACCCCTCTGCCTACTAAATGCCAGACCCCTAAATGGCTACTGCGGTATCCTGCGGGGGGTGGGGGTGGGCAGTTGCGGAGGTCTCCTGTGGGTAAAGAAACAACTGTTCCCTTACTCAGGGGTAAGCCTCCACGGTGTGAGGGTCTACTCGGACCTGTGCTAGCTAAATAGCTGGTGCAGGTCCATGTGGACCGGTGCCGTGGGTTCGGATCCAGGAAGGGGGTTAGGATTTGGCTGCCGCTGATCCCGCCCCCTTCCCAGACCCGATCCACCCACCCACCTACCTATCACCGCCCTGTTTTGCCCTCCCCACCACCCCCACCACCTTACCTCCAGCGGCGGGTGACTCCGAATCCGATGGCGCCAGCAGGAATCCTCCGACCTTCCTGCCAGCGTCCTGGCAGCGCACTGCCGGAGCGCCTTTCATGACTGGCGCTGCGACAATGGCAGGCCCAGGTAGGATTGTGCCGTCACTCAACTGCGCTTCCAACTGGCCATGCCCTTTCTTTCACCCAGCACAGCACACTGGGATAGGCAGGTCAGCCTCCCCTATACACCTTCCCTTTGAAAAGTCTCTCTCAAAGTACACTGTAAAGGTATCATGGTACCTGCAGTTTTATTCTCAATCCTGTTCCTAATAATCCCAAGCCACATGTTGAATGGACATTCTCATTTAATTATCCCCCCATCACCCAAGGTTGCTTTCTTAAGGCGGAAGCACACCGGCTGCGTTCTGCGTGTGGCGTGTGCGGCGCGAGAAACGCAGCCAGATTCGAGATTTCTCCAGGGGAAGCGTCAAACGCAAATGAACTTCTCTGCGGCTCCCGGCGTTCAGTGGGACTTGCCTCCGGCCGGAAAGAACACAGACGCAGCTGGTCGCAACGGGCTGCATGCACGCAGAGCGCGCCCAGTGTGCTTCAGCCTTTCATCACCACATGTTCAGATCCCAGCCAGGAGAGTATGAGCTCCTCCCCCCCCCCCCCCCCCGGACAGGCATCACTTTACACTTATGTCCACTGAACCTCATTTGTCATTTTGTTGTCCAGTAGCTCTGTTTGAAGAGATCCTTTCGGAACTCTTTGTAGTCGCCCCGCCTGGGTTTCCAGCATCCCAAGTAATCTGGCATCTTCTCTAAGCTTGACCACTTCACTGCTCATCGCTGCAGGCTTAATCTAAAACAGGTCTCACCTGCGATTTAATAGGAGAAATGGTTTGTTGGCATCATTTGTTTTGGTTCTTCCACAATTCTCAGGATTCCGCTTTCCGCTTTAGACATGGTGAGGTTCTGACTTGCATTGACTTCTGACCCCTGCCTGCCTGCCTGCAGGTTACAGGTCGGTGCCCCTGAAGAACAGCTACAGCGAGGACCTGGAACTGGCTGCTCTGCTGCTCCACATTGAGATTGTCAACGCCAAGGTGAGCCATTTCCTTGCACCATCAGACTGGTCTCTGTTTCCAGCACCAGCCTCCTCCCCCCAAAGAGCCACACAGCAATTGCCACACAGCACAGTTGCGTTGAGGGAAGGCCCAGCCCGCTGGCACAGGGCACAGGCCAGGGCCACCAGCAGGAATGGCTGGCAGCCCCAGGCACACGCGGATGGAGTGCCCAGCCCCCGCCAGAGCCGGTGAGTCAGTGCAGGGGTGTTCCGGGGCATTCTGCGGGTGGATCAGGGCCGTCTGAGGATGTGCCAAGGGTGGGCTGGGGGCAGATATCGGTGGCAGCAGCAGTGCTGCCGATATCCTATGATCCCTTCCCGGCCTTGACATACCCTCCCCACCCACCCCTGGACCCACTTGGGTTTACGTCAGCCGAAGGGATGGTACGGGTCTGAGTAAGCCCATCGGAGACCATGGTGCAGCAGAGTAGTTAAGTAAAAATGTTTTTTATTTACCTCTCCGTCACGCCACGATCCCCTGCTGGCTCATAGCACGCTGGCTGCACCAGCACCTCTGCATACTGTGGACCACCCAGGATAGGATCAGGCTGTTAGACAGAGAAAGTTCAGGGGGCAGAAGGGGCAGCTTTCACCAACAAACGTGGATGCGAGTCCCAGTTTTAAAATCCCCAGCTCTTCAGCTGTTTGGTGCTAGATAAGGGCTTGGTTGTTTAGGGCTGGGGCTTTAAGCACAGCGCTAAACTTCAAAGCCCAGCAAGACTCGCTTAACGATGGCTTCACTTCACAACAGGGATTTCAGAACGTATCCCCCTCGTTAAGTAATTGACACGTGTAATTGGAGCAGGTGGAGGGACATGCTTTCATGTTCCTGCGCATAGATGCCATCCTCCAGATGTGTGTGGCTGAGCTTCTCTGGGTCAGAGGTAGGCTTACCAGATCTCCAATCGGAACAGAGTGCTAGACCTTTAGGAGAAGGAATGTGGACAGGTGTAGCTTGTTAAACCCTTAGAGCACAATCCTAGGCTTGTTAAACCTTAGAGCACAATCCCACTGAACACAATGGGGCTTGCTTCTGAATAGACATGCCTAGGATTGTGCTCTAAGGTTTAACAAGCTACACTTGTCCACATTCCTTCTCCTAAAGGTCTAGCACTCTGTCCCGGTTGGAGATCTGGTAAGCCTAGCCAGAGGCAGCATGGCATCTAGGGCCGGCCGCCCACCACACACAGGTGAAAGGAGGGCAGCAGTTTTAAGTGCCTCTTGCAGAAGCAGCTTTGGGACCAGAACTTTCACCCCCCACCCCTCCCGGTTTTGTCTGCTGCCCATGTTGCAGGAAGAAGACGACGAGAACCTGTACTCCTCCATACAGCAGTGGCGGGACCTGGCCAACGAGCTCTCCAACCAGGTGTCCAGCTTTGAGCAAAGCAACAGTTGCGACTCGCGTTATCAGCAGCGCCTAGACGAGCTGCGGGCAGCTCAGGAGCGGCTCATGGAGCTGACGGAAGTGCGCAACAGGAAGTGAGTTCAGGCCACCAGGCACTCTACTAAGAGGAGGACAAAATGCCTGCCTTCAAGGACGGGCCTTGATTGATCCGTTCCCCGTTCACAGCCCCACCGGTTCTCCTTCGTCCCTGCTCACACACAGCTCTTCTGCTGCTGTATCCTCAAGCCTGTGCCACCAGAATCTTGTGCTCTGCTACCCTAACTGTAGAGGTTTCCAGAGCTGATCAGCTACTGCTGGGAGGGCTGAAACGAGGTGAGCTCTTGGCTGTGCCGCCTAAAGCCCTGTTCTTTTTCCCAATGCAGGTTGATGGAGAAAAAGAAGCGAGACCGGCAGCTGGCCAACAGGCGTAACTGAGGCAGCCCCGAGGCTCACGTCCTTGGCTTGCCCCTCCTGACGGGGAGCCTGGAGCAGCCTTTCCCTTCCCAGACCAAACCCCAAGGAGGCCTTCGAAACCAGCCTTTGCCTGGATCATTCTCTGCTACCGGAGTCCCGGCCGGCCAGCCGGCTGCCTGCCTGGTGGCTGGGGCAGAGGCCCCAGTAGCACCAGTGCAATCAGAGCAGGCAGACGCTCCAGCCGCCTAGAGCCTCACCAGCCGCTTCTCCACTCTAGGCAGCAGACTGGCTAAGCGGCCACAAAAGTCTGCTGGAATGGAGGCCCTGCCGTTCCCCAGGCCCCATTGCAGACGTTCTCTATGAATCTCTTCATTGAAAAGTTTGGGTTGAGCTCAGTTGTAAGCTATAGTGTTTTCCTTCCATGGGGGAGGGGAGGGGGGCCTTGCTTTTTTAAAATTTTCGTTTTTTTGGGGGGGGGGGAGTCATTTTGGTTTGAAAGAACGTTGGTGGTGGATCTGACTACCAGCAATCTCACTTCCCAAGAGACCTTTTTCTGCACGTAAAGACCTGCACCAGCTAGCAGAGAAAAAGCTGAAGGACGAGAAGCATAAACAGCAGACCTGGGAGAGAGAGAGAGAGAGAGAGGGACTGATGAAAGGCACTGAGCAATCAAGGACTTGCAAGGCAGACGTGATGAACAGGATTCGAAGGAATGAGACGAAAGAGGGTCGCGCAGGCATGAGGTGGGGGCAGCGTAGGCCAGGGTGGGGAGGCCAGACGACAGGCCCTTTGCTGGAAGGTCACGGGTTCAGGCTGCTGTGGCACAGGTAAGTCCACTATCCTTAAGCACAAGTCCCAGTGGGACCAGTCGCAGCCTTGCTTCCACGCACAGCGTGACCCTCCTGTGTTTTCTCCACAGTTGGGCTTACTCCCAAGTAGGTGCACCTAGAATCACAGCGTGGTATATTTATTTATTTATTGCAGGGAAGGCGGAAGGCCTCTTTCTGCCCCACTACCTTCCTCTCCTAGGGGACAAATGCTCCGCTGCTCCGAGCCCTTTCGTGTGGCGCAGACTCTCTGCTCTCTGGCTTTCCTCTAGTCAGCTGATCACAGCAACGGGGGGGGGGGGAGGCTAAGCCAAGGTTACCTGCCACCTCACAGTCGAGGCACGAGGCCATGTCTGGCCTTCAGCATTTCTGGATCCTTCCCAGACACAGTATGAGGGTCTGTCTCTCTCAAAAAGAATTAACATGGGGATGTGAACACCCCCTCCTCCAAGAACTGTCACCAGTCTCATTGAAACATTTCCCCACCGCTCAGCATGGGTTTCTGTAGTCAAAGAGGAGACTCTACCTGCACTTGTGACAACTCAGAGCGGTACAGACCCATCTTGAGCCATTTCTCCACGCTCGTCATATGATCATTTGGTTTCTCCCCCCCCCCCAAGTTCCCCAGATGTTTCACTTGGATGGAGGAACTTGCCAGTGTGCTCCCAGCTTCACCTCAGCAACAGCGTCAAAGCAGGAAGTGACCGTTGTCAGCTGAAGCGAAAAGTTGCAGCAGGAGTTTTGGAAGAGGCCGAGTTTTCAGCAGAGGAAACCAGGCCCAGGAGGATGGCAACCGCCTCCAGCACCGCAAGAAAGCTCTGGTGTGGAGAGGATAGGCTGGCTCGCCTAGTCCAGCATCCGGTCCCTACAAAGCCCTGACACACAGCTGTCCAGCTGCCCCAAGGAAGAGACCTGGCCCAGCCCTGGAACTGGCCCTTCTGCAAAGGGGTTTAGCCCACCTGCGCTCCTTGCACTCTCTCTCTCTCTCTCTCTCCCCTGCCTTTCACACGGTTGCACATTCAACCATGGCTATCCAAGGACCAATTTGACACAGGCGCCACAAGACTGTCTGGGATCATCCAGGGTAGTCTAGTGAGCAAAACAGAACCAGATGCGAGGCAAGAGAACCCGCCTTGTCTGCTCACCCAACGAAGTAGCCAAGGGGGAGACACTGTGCGAAAGCAAAGCCTCAGATGCCCTTCACACTAATTCCCAGGCAGACTGGACTCCAGCTCTCGGCCTCCAGCTCTGAATTCAGTATCCTGAGCATTTCTGATGCACAGCCAGGCTTCAAAAACATGCAGCTTGTGTCTGTTTAATAACTTCTCATTTGAAAAGAGAAAATGCAACTGGAGTTGGAGTGTTTTCATAACCTTGAATTTATTTATTTTTTTGGAAAAATTACCTCAGAGTCAAGGTTGGGGATTGACTCCGAGATGATTTGCCTGTTGAAAACAGGTGTAGAATAAAAGTCACCCGTTTCTTGTACAAATTTTACTTACACACACACAAAATTTTACTTTTACACACACACACACACACACACACACACACACAGAGAGAGAGAGAGAGAGAGAGAATTCCTCAGAGACTACATACTGTTGTCACTCAGTGAGCAAGGCTTGTTCATGCAGATAGCTGTTAAGTCTGAAAAGCATGCCTCTTTAGCACTCTTCTTGTGCAGAAGCTCCTCTGCTGTAAAACTGACAAATGTTGACCTGGTGGAACTGCACAGAGCAGCAACCCTGGTTTGTCTTGAGCAATAGCTGCCAGAGGCAGTCTGCACTCATCTGTTGTTGGAAATATAGATCGTACTATTGCAAGTCTGGCTGTAGCTTGGAATGGAGAGCTCAGAAAGAAATTGAGTTGGCCCATTTAAAGGTTCGTAGAGCATTTATTAGGTCCTGCAAAGTCCTGAGGCTTAGAAATGCAGATAGCCTCTGGTGGTTCATCACTGATAGCACAAGTGTGAAACAAGTAACAATTCTCATGGTTACTTTGAAGGCACCTCCCCCCCCCCAGCTCCACTGAAAATACAGCTGGTTGTGGGGGGTTTTTACCCCACTGGAAATTGTCAGTGTCACTGAGGTGAGTTTTTATTCACAAAAAATAAACCGTACATGGTATCTGGCTAAATTTTAGAAATGTTATAAACCAAGGTGTTGGTGACAATGTCCTAAAAGAGCAAAGTTGTGGTATGACTAATGTTTACATTATAGCAAGGAATATACCTTTGATGTAATAAAAGGTTCCTGAAGGGCAGGTTGAATGCTGAAGACATGTGGCCCGGAGCAAGAGATCAGGCCAAGGCGCTGGAGTTCTGCAGCAGAGTCATGAATGCAAAAGCAGCAAACTGCACAGCTGTGTACTTTATTCCAATTGCACCCACTGGATTGATTTGTCACCATAGACAAGGTCAGAGGCTGGGAAAGTTGAAGTTATTCTTTAATTATGCACTGGGATGGAATCAAAAGGGTGAAGATGCCAACTTGGGCATAGTGGCAGCCAAAGGCGGTGGCAGCCCCAACTTAACACTACAGAAGATAAAGGCACAGGCTTCATGGCAACAAAGGCAGGCCAAGTTTCTCCTGCTACTGTGAGGCCTGTGCACGTTACTAAGGCTTCTTGCTAGAGATTGTGTGGTACCAGCGATGGATGGACAAGGGTGGTCTACTCATAGGAGCTGAAGGGCCTGCACAGCAAGGCACGATCCACGTGAGCTCTGCGTTGGCACAGCACCTTCACAAAAGGTAGCAGCAGCAGGCTCAATCCTCCAGGGTCATTTTCACAAAATTCTATTCTGTTCACAGACCCTATTCTAAAAACAGGGACTTCGTCTACACAAATACTCAGACACCCTGTTCATTTCAATCATGTTTGCACAAGACAAGAGAGATACTGCAAGCATGGCCTGTCCAGCTGAAGGGAAGAAGCCACTGAAAAAAGGAAACTGGGTTACCAGCAAGAGGTCAAACCTAGGAAGGTTGCAGGCCTCCTAACCGGATCAAATTCTGCCTGTCAAACTCTTCTTGGCTTGATGCTCTACCTTCAGGGCTGGTTCTCTTGGCTGGATCAGCTGCTGGGAAGAATGGACTACCGCGTGAAATGGGGGCTGCTGGAGAAGCAGCAGTTGAAAGGATTGCGCTTGTCCAGCTTACTATGCAAAAAGAAAGGACAGGGAGTTGACACTGATGAAAATGGGAGGGAAAAGGACCTTCAGTAGCAGAGCAAGGTCTTCTTCCTTTACCTCTTTGAGAAGGGGGTGCAAGGGCCAACCGAGCAGGAAGAAGAGGAGCAGAGACCAGACTGTGGCATAGTCTGCACAGCCATAGGGTCAGAGATTTGAACAGGTTGAGAGCACGACTTGCAACTGACAGTTCCGTGCTCAACACAACACCTTGTCTCCTTGTGTAGATCCCAGCATTTGGGGACGATGGAACAATGTTCAGGCCTTTTATTCAGGGTACAGCAGCACTACCAGAGTTAACATGTTTATTTACAGATGCGCAAGAAGAGTCACAATTAAGTTACAGAATGGTCTGCTTTGCTCTGTGCCCAAACTTTCCTGGAAACCCCTTCTGCTCTTGTCTGTGGCCAGCTCTGGCCCTCTCTGTCCTGGGGCTTCCAGCAGACTTGGGGCAGAAGCTTCTCTTGGCAAGATTATTAAACAAACAAATGTTGCTTTAACTTTTTTTCCCCCTCACTGGCTAGAGGGAGTGAGAGAAAGATAAACGTTAGGGCACACTGCTAGTACAATAGAAGGAAATTTAGCCAGCCAGTTGTGTTACTTCAGGAAGGTCTGGAATGAAAGGGGGGGGGGGTTCCCATTGGAAGGCACCAAGCCTTTGCATAGCCCTGCCTCCACTCCCCGATAATTTCCACAGAAAATACCCAGTATTAAAAGCACTGGGCTGGGAAAAGCATCTGCCCGAGACTGTGATGAGCAGCTACTCAGCAGTTAGAACTGAGACAACTTGCTAAAGTGGCCTGTTGCGACTCAGTAGAGGGCTGTTCCGCATATGTTTGTCTTAGGGGAAGAGGCAGATCCTGTAACCTTTTTCAAACTTGCAACGAAAATGAGTTGGTTGCATTTTCTTAATTGACGGTGGTTTGGGCGATGAAGCAAGTACACGCAGCATGTGAAGCGGCCTCTGCCAGAGCCAGGAGTCCAGAATGCCCAACATCCAGGCCTTTGACCAGGGCACAAAGGTCCGCAGGGCTCTTCTGGGCTAACCCGCCAAGCATTGACCTGACCAGACAAACACGTACCTCCACACTGCCCCCCAAACACCCACGCATCCTAAACAAAGACACTCTAAGACACTCCCACATCCTTCCACCCCACAGCATCCAACCGTTGGTGATTCAGGATTCCTTCCAGTGAGAATACACTAAAAATGCCTCTGCGCACATGGGAAGTGCCCTTCCCGTCCCTCCACACAGCATGAATTGGGTCTATGGGGCAGATGGCAATGCTCGTCCAAACCCCGAGTCCCTGTGCTGTTTTCCCCAATTCTCATCCAGCAGCTCTTCACCATTAAAATGCTGCTGCTGCTGCTGCAACTCACTCGCCCCCTGCAGGTTCTGCATTTTTTGCACATACCCAGCACTGGGCTTTCAACTCTTCACCAGACCTATAGAGACCAGTGAACACAAGCTCTCTCTCCACACCAGAAGTCCACTCCGGGGGGGTTGTGGCAGCCCAGCCCTTCACAGCAGCTCTGTTCTTCTGAGCCCCCCCCCCCTCTTTAACCAGGTTTGGAAAGTCAACACAGAGGAAGTTCTGGGGTAGGAAGCTTTTCTACAGAGTTCACTTCTCCTACAGCAGCACAGAAGAGTTCACACAATCCCATCCCAAGAACAATCTTGCTGCTCAGCTTTCTGTGAAGGCATTTTACCCACTTGGTTTGCTTTTGTGCGTTTTTTTCTGATGTGCACAGTTGGAATGTGGGGGGGGGGAATGATGACTAGGATTGCTTGGCAACATCAGAGAGAAAGGCAGGAGGAATATTAAGCATTCATCTCTCACACACACACACACACATCCTGGAAGCGGCTGGCCTAGTGTTGGCACGACATGCGCAGGAGAGAGAGATTGTGCCATGCCTTGGCACACAGATCACGCAGGGGCCGATGTGAAGACAAAACAGCCTCTGCAGACACACACAAATGGCGCACTCAGTCCTGCTGAGGGATAGGAGCCCCTCCTCCTTGCTCTCCAAGGTTTCTCATTCGCCCTGGCTAGGATTGTGCAGGAGAACACAGACTCCTTCCTTTCCCAAATCTAGTCCTGGCTTTTGCAACTTCCATCCAGCATCAGTGAGATTAATTCTGCACTGGCCAGAGTCCCTAGTCCTGAGGCCACAGGCGAAGAGCTGACCAGATTTGCTGGAGCCTGCCTGCCTGCCTGGGAATCTCCTGGCTCCTCATTCCCAGGGCCGCAGCACAGGCAGGGCAAAAGTCAGGCAGACATCAGACTGAATGGGAAGGAGAGAGAGAAGCCTGAGAAAGCAGCCGGCCTGCCAAGAGGACGTCCCTACAGTACTATGCTGAACGTCCCGTGTCCGTGCTGGTTTAGAAGAGCCCACTTCGAATGGAGGAAATGGCAACTCCAAGCTGACTTGGGGTGGGCAGGAGGGCTGGCGATGCAACACTGAGAGCCCAACGTTCCAAGAGGGGAGGGCACAAGAAGCACAAGGGACCACGGTTGCCAGGAGAACGCATCCCTTCCAGTGCCACTCCCTGATGGGGCTGGGTGGGAAGGGACCCATGTATCCTTTGTATGAAAATAAATCTATTTAGCCAGTATTTCTACATGAAGTTGTCCGTCTCTATTTGCGACTGGCTGGCTTTTGCTTCCAAGAGTGCAACTCTGCATTCACTGCACAACTAGCTGCATTCTGTTGGCTGAAGTCTCCACAGCTCAGGCTTTTTCCTTCAATGCCGTGGCTGCAGCGACCTAGGAAAATGCCTCGCCTCGAGCTCCAGGGCCACCTGACCATCCCTATGCTAGTTTTGCCTCCATCTTGTCCACCTATTGCAAAGGTAGAGTGGGATCTACTGCTAGATCTGTTGGCGATTTGCAGCGGATCAGCAAGTTTCTGACTCCCAATAGTTAAGCAATAGCCAACACAACTGCAAGTGGAAAAGAGTTCTGCCAGGACTAACTGCCTGCCTTGTGCTGCTCTGCTCCAGATCCCCATAAAACGGGAGCATTAGCTTAGCGGTTGCAGTTGCCCTCGAGCAGGCGCTTGCATACCTGCGCTAGCCAAGGACAGAGCTGCGAGTCACAATCCCTCATCCGTAGTTGCTCGGGGCAGATTTGTATGTGCCTGTGCAGTCCCCCAGGGCATGGCTCGTGGTCTGCGGTAGGCCACTGGCCCCACCCCCGAGCCACCATTTTTGCATTTGGCTCCAAGTTGGTGGGTGCTAGAAAAAAACAAAGTGGCGCCCAGAAGCCTGAAGCCCTTCCACTGGTCTCCCGCCTCTTGTAAGCCCTCTGGGCAGGAGGAATCACATTGCTCAGACTTTTACCCCACGCCAAACACATCGTTGGCCCTAACTAAATGGGGGGGGGGGGGGAAGAGGGTAGAAACACTAGCACTGCATCTACCCCCTCAATGCCTTCCGCAGTTCCTCACATGCATAATATGGCCAGGATGGGGCAATGCAAAGCAAGGTGTCCTGGCACAGCCCCCTCTCGGCCCTTGCACAGAAAGACACTTCTGGAAGAATAAGCCACACACAGGTGAAGTCATAAAAAGGCTGTATTGGAAGACGTGCTGTGGAAATGAAGGTTGACACCACCACATACCAACGACTTCTTTCCTTCCCCTGAGATGGTTTAAGGCAAAGGTTACACAAACCGCTCAAGAGAAAAAGAAAACCTCACAGCCCAGATCCCAAGAACTTAAATAAGCCAAGAGACAACATGCACTGATCAAGGCAACCGATGACTGCACAGAAATGGAACCA
Organism: Plestiodon gilberti rubricaudatus; assembly: GCA_026170595.1. Lineage (NCBI taxonomy): Eukaryota > Metazoa > Chordata > Lepidosauria > Squamata > Scincidae > Plestiodon > Plestiodon gilberti. Next base: position 2,677,730 of record JANXHW010000004.1, read on the forward strand.
CCACCATCGCCCCCACATCAGCCTCAGAATAGACTAGCAAGACTGTTCCAAGCAAGCAGAATCCCACGGCTGGACTTGTCAGGTAGCCCACAAAAAAGTGCAATGGACAAAACGGCAGCCAGCCATCCCCAGACAAACAGGAAGAACTGCACTGACTGCCACCGTGGTCTTATTTCCAGCTTCTAGGAGCCCCTGCAGATGCGGCAAAGGAATGCAGAGAAATCTTGGGTTTCTGCATCACTGCCAGGTGCAATATCTTCTGAAAATTCCTCCATCTGTTCACAGGGTACAGAGCAGGAAATCTTGGGAGAGGTGTGGGTATAATGTCCGAGGTGGTTTAGAAAACCAAAGCAGAAAGGGCCACCGTGGCTACATCTGAAACAAACAATTCCACACAGGTGAGGCACTTTGGCATCTTCCCACTAAAAAATGCCTCTGCACCATATTTACTGCTCAGGAAATAACAGAGATTTTTTAAAAAATGTGCAAAGTGAGCAATTTTCTAAAACCCACACAGAATCCCTGAATGTCTTATGAAAAAAGAACCAGCTTTTGTAGTTTGGAAGAACATCTGAAATACCAAATTATTTAGAGATGGTAACTGATAGAGAAGATCAGTCCAATCCAAGGGACCAAGTTACCAAAACATGTCCACAGGACTTGGGGGTGGGGAGGGGTGAGGCGGCCCAGCTGAGCATGTTTTTAGGAACCATCACAGCAATTCAAATCACTAGAAGCGAGTTTGATCAAGGAAAAAAAATATTAAAACGCAGGAGAATAATAGAGACAGCCAGACAGCTGTAAATAGTCACTCTCTTCCCCAGTCCCTGCATCTGTCACTTATGGTGGGCACTGGTTGCCACATTCTTCATGACGAGCTAGAAGCAGGGTTCCAGGAGCTATCACAAGTTGCGGCGACGACACTGGAAGAGACAGAGGCTCAAGCAGCACAAGTTATTCAATGGGCCTAGTGGGGGCTGCGGACATACTGAAGAACAGGGTGTAAGACCACCACCCCAGCTTGTCCAGTGCTATTCTTCAGCTTAGAAGACGGGAGAGCTGTCCGTTTGTTGCTATAGAAAGCCGTAAGTGCAAGAAATTAGAGGGAAGGAGCAAAAGGCTGAGGCAGACATTATCAGGGCCAGGCCTCCACGACTCGGCCAGGTTCCTCCTCCCCAGATTACTGCCAGAGCCAAGCCAGAAATCCGCCCTTGGGGTTCAAAGTGCCTTTTGAGAGCCTTGGACTCTCCACCATCAGGAAGCCCCAACCATCACCTAACACTGGGGGCTCTAACCACGACAAGTGCCAGTCAGGTGCAGACAGGGCTGCCATGGAGCTCAAGAGAGTGGGTGGAAAAGGTGCACAGAACAGCAGCCAAGGCTGGGATTCCAGGTCAAACCCAGAACTTACTGCAGGAAGAGTTTCTTGCCCGAGACCTCTCTGTCGAGGAGGAGGAGGAGGAGTTCTCACTGAATTTTGGATCTGTGGAATCCAGGCGAAGCGAGAAGTGGGGGGCTGCGACCACTTCCTGGTGCAGAATCACGGTTGCGAGTCACAGTTCAAGCCCTTCATTGAGCTTCTGGTTCCCTGAGCTGTAGACCAGAGGTAAGACAGAGCCCGGCCGGGCCAAGAAGGACATCTCGGGATGGTTCACTGAAGAGGGCGAAATGGGGAAGACTTGCAGCCATGCTATTCCCAGCTGGCTGACAACGCTGGGCTCCCAGGAGGCTCCTAGGGCCAACTGACTCTTTCTCCCGCAGGCAATTCTGGGAACTCCTTGAGGTACGGCTTGGAAGAGAAAAGCAACCTCAATTCGGCAGGGCTGATGATGGTCTGCAGCAACTCACTGGTCACTTATAAAGTGCCATTTTCTTGCTTTGGTACATGTACATGTAGGCATCACAGAAGAGGCGCTTGGCTACTCCTTCCATGTCCCGGGGCTGTTCCCTCGCCAGGGCAGCCACTGGCATCTCCAAGTATTTGGCGACCTCTGGGCACAGTGTCACGGTGGGAATGTTGTAGCCGTTCTCATCACCTGTGCCAAGGAGAGGGAGGTGGGTTTGAGGGCTGGAGATTTCTGGGCCACAAGATAGCCTTCGCTTCGTCTGCAATAACCTCTAACCTGGCATAAGCAAGGGTAGTCTCCTGTAACTGCAGAGGCATGAAACTGGCATGGACTCCATGAGATGCACAGGGTCAGGGGGCGGAGCTTCTGGGCCTTGTCATGACAGCACCACTGTTACAGGCCAATCCCACCCTCTCACCTACCTCCCCCCCCCCCCCCAATGGGCCATCACCGGTCCTATTCTTCTGCTTCTTGCACCACAACAACCAGAGAGATTGTCTGGGGCAACAGCAGCATGAGAGAGAAAGGAAAGAGGCGCTGGTTGGAGCCACTTGGCCTGATGTGGCCTCAGCTACTGGAGGACAGTATGCGCCACGTGCTCCTTCCTCATGGCATCTGGTCTCAGAATCATCCTCCTCCTAAAATTGAAATAGTTCTACTACTTGCTCCACCCCAAGAACAAAGTACACAAACTGAACACATGCATGCAGGCAGAACAAGCGGGTCTGCATGTGCTCTATTGATCCATGCCAGCGTTTCTCAACCGGTGGTACCTGAGCTGTTGTCTAGTGGTATGCGCGACACCTCCCGGCCGGTACCGAGACTGAGATGCTACAAACTGCGGTAGGAGGCTCGGCTCAGCGGGTAGAGCTCCAGCACGCGGTTTTCACACTCTGGAAAAAGCCCACCCACTCGCCCTGAGCCTCTTACCGCTGCCTGTAGTGCTGCGTCTGGCCTCCCAACCCAGAAGTAACTGGCGATGACATAATCACCAGTCATTTCCAGTGGTACTTAAGATAATTAGACCACAAGAAGTGGTACATCAGGAACAAAGGTTGAGAAATCCTGATCTATGCAGTCTCTGCTGCACTGAGAAGTTGTGCTGTCTTGGCAGGGACCACTACAGCCATTAACCCCTGCCCTGCTGCCAAGTGCAGCAGAGCATTTAGAACACTCCCTTTTTGACCTTACAAGAATCCTGCAAACTAATGTGAACACTAATGTCAGCTGCCAAGTACAAGTGCCAAGCACTTGCGTAGTCACACCCCCTGGGGAGGTGGGGAAGTGGCGTGGCGACCCCCCCCCCAACGTTGCTGGCCGCTCAAATGAAACGTAAGCCTCCAGACGGGCAGGAGGGCCAAAAAAAATGCAGCAGTTTCTCTCACCCCTGTCCACCTGCTCGAACCTTTACAATACAGTCGTGGCATGGTTGTCGCCCCCCCCCATGTGCCACCCAGGGGCCCACCGCCCCCCCCACCCTAGGCGGCCCGATGCTCCTGGTGCCGAGAAAAGGGCCTGGGAAAGAAATCTCTAATTTCAGGAAACCACAATTAGCTAGAAAAGGCTAGTTCATTTGGGGAGGAGACCATTCCGACGCATGCTCCAAAACTCCAAAGGAGAGCGGAGGTGCAGGTGTAAAGGGCGTCTGCTGTAGCTTTGTCAATGAAAGATTGTTGCCCATGAAGAAATAAAAGGTTAGCGCTCTACTGATGCAGTGTGCCAAATCAGGGGAGTACAAAGTAGCACAAATCCTGCCATGTAAGTGTTATTCTATGGGCACATAGCACTGGCTGCTTAGAGGCAACCACCCTCACTGAACGGGTGTCAGTGGAGAGAGAGAATCTTTTCCTCCCCAGAGTTAAGGTCCACCTGTTTCAATGGTGCTCTGAACAGTTGGGCGTGTGTGCGCACGCACGCACGCGCGCACGCGCACGCGCACACACACACACACACACACACACACACACACACACACACTCACCATGCCTGTCTGCCATGCTGTCAAAGAACATCCAATTCTCTTTCTGTGGTCCATATTTCACAAAGGAGACATAGTGGCTGGTCTCAATGCAAAGGACAGCAAAGAGCTCCAGTTTTTCTCGGGGCACCCACAGACTGCCAAGATGGTTACTCTTGCAGAATTCCTCAGGGGTGTGAAGCTGGGTTAGCCGATGCGTTTTCCTCTGGTAATGAGAGTGAGCCTGCAAACGGGCATGAGAGGGAGCGAAAGGCAGTCATGAGGCTTTCTGGAGGATGCGCAGACGGCATAGAAATTCACTCCGCAGAAGTGGGTCAAGAGAACCTGGCCATGCCCCCCCCCCTTTGGCTTCTTTCTGGCTTTCTAGCTACGAGCCCAGATCTGTGTGTATTCCAGATGTCTGCATGCTGGCATTAAAAAGAGTCTGCTGAATGGTGCAAAGTTTGTCAGCCTGAGAATCTCTGCCTTAAAAAAAAAAAAAGTCTTTAGTCTTCATGGAGGCTGACAAAAGCACTGAGCCCTCTCTAAACCCTTTTTCATATGTCTCCTTGCAGAAAACATCCAAGCTATATGGAAAAAGCATTGGGACAGTTCTGCAGAATTATACAAACATACTTCATCTGCATATTGTATTTTTTATTCTGTTCGCTGCATTGGGCCTTTTGTTTCAAAAAAGAAAGGAAGGAGATAAATATATTTTAAAAATAAATACGGTAATCCACCCCATTCACAGAGTTTGGACTTTTTTTTTTTTTAATAAGAAGGGCATCAAACTAGGGAAGCACAAGCATCCCAGTGTCCCAAGGAAGTGTTGGCAAATGCTCCAGCCTTTCCAAATGATCAGTTCCATTGCGCCCAACCTTTTAACCCTGGAAAGGCAGGGGATTCCTCACCGATTCAGGGTTAGAACCGGGCGATCTGCCTCCCCAGTCACAAAGCTGCAACACTTTCCTGCCAAGGATTCTGGGACTGGTAGTCCTCGTCTCTCCTTGGCAGGAAAGAATGTTCCGACAAGTGCTTGGGGGGCCTGCTGCTCTGCCATCGTTGCCTTGTCTTTCTCCAGCGGGAACAGTCAGTCCTCGGCTTCTGGGGAAGGCAGCTGGCAGTGCTGGTTGCTGCAGCAGCAGGAGGAGAATTTGGAACTGCTCAAAGCACACTGGCCAGCAGATCTGCGTCTTGGTGTTAAGTCACCTTGTAAGCACCTGAACAGGGTGCTGCATGTGTGTTCGCTATTCCAACCACCCCCTTCTGAACGCTCATTAACCTACAACCCACACAGCACTGAATCAAGGCGAGGGCCCAGGAGGCTGCAAACGTCTCAAATCAAAAAATAACGTTCTGAAAACATGACCTGTAATGCAGAACCCGGGAACTCCCCAGCACCTCAAGCAGGATTGCATTGAAAAGAAAAGATAAACTTATACCTGGCCCAAAAGCTGGACTCTGAGAATCTCAGGGGTTTGACTTTTATACGGGAAGTGTGAGAAGAGGCTGACAAAGACTCGAAAACCAAAGAGAGAAACAGCTCTCCAAGCTGGACTTGTGTACCTAACAGAGCTCTCAAACAAGACCCACCTTGGTCTTGCTTCTCTCTGCCCATGTCCCCAATGAAATCAAGGATTTCAAATCCTTGCAAACAAGCATACGCAGGCAGATCTATTCCCATCGCAAACTGTCTATTGGCATGCCCGGATTCCTTCACAGACTATGCACAGGTCTTTCTGGATACAACATCATTGGTGCAGTCCCCTCGCACTTCTTTCCAGAAGTCTCAAGAGGGGTGAATAAGAACCGGATGCCCCACACATGGAACCTCCTTCCTGGCCCACAAAAGGAAAAGGAGATACCTGTCTGCAGCAAGAATCGCAGTACTGCTTCAGACCCACATCTGCAAACATCTTGTCTTTGAAGCACGCAGAGCACTCTTGCGTGGCAACGTCTCCACACACAAAGCATTCCCGGGGACCTGCAAAAGATGCCAAAAGATCAGACCCTGAAGCTTTCAGAGCCTGCCCAAGACGAAGGAGGCACCTTTAGTTGAAAAAGGCCTTCCTGGGCCCAAATGATGACTGACCTTTGTGGTGTGGCTGCCACCAGAAAGCCTCCCTTCTCATAAGAACATCAGAAGAGCCCTGCTGGATCAGGCCAAAGGCCCATCTGGTCCAGCTTCCTGGATCTCACAGTGGCCCCACCTCAGGGATGCCTCGGGGAGCACACGAGACAACAAGAAACCCGTATCGTGTTGCCACTCCCTTGCACCTGGCATACAGAGAAAACCTACTATAACCAGGAGGTTGCTTTTCCCCATCATGGCTTGTAAGCTGTGATGGACTTTTCCTCCATAAATCTGTCCAATCCCCTTTTAAAGGCATCTAGGCCAGGTGCCATCACCACCTCCTGTGGCAAGGAGTTCCACAGATGAATTACACACTGGGTAAAGAAGTATTTTCTTTTGTCTGTTCTAACTCTCCCTCCACTCAATTTTAGTGCATGTCCCCTGGTTCTGGTGTTGTGCGAGAGGGAGAAGAATTTCCCTCTATCCACTCTCTCCATCCCATGCATAATTTTATACGTCTCAATCATGTCCCCCCCTCAGGCGCCTTTTTTTCTAGACTAAAAAGCCCCAAACGCTGTAGCCTTTCCTCATAAGGGAGGTGCTCCACCCCACTTCAGCAGCAACTGGCGGTTCAGACCCCTTGCAGTAGCGGCCATAGAGCTCATGTGGAGTCAGTGTCAAGGAGCGACAGCAGATGCTTCCCTCACAGGTCCTTTCGGAGGCAGGCAAAGCGCTTCCTTATTTCCCCAGGCCCTCCTAAATATCAACTCATGGGCTCCTGTTAATGTTAACATTGGGAAGTTTTATTCTGGTATTTTTCATCAGTGCTGTGATTTGGGCTTTTTATTGTGTTTTATTATTTCCATACGCTGTTAATACTCTGAGGTATAAAGTAAAATCAAATCAATAAGGTGAGCAGGGATTAGACTGCCCTCCACACCACCCTCTTGGGTGAGTCACATGGAGCCATTTCCTGAACCATCATCCGTTTTGCACAGTGCAGCTCTACAGAAATCAGCTACGTAGCAGATCAGGACCCGCCTGTATTAGCAAGAGTGTGCTTCTACGTGGTCCTGTGCCCCCACCAGCCTATCCCCCCCCCAACAACAACTTACTATCAAGCAGCAAGTCAGTGATGTCCAGCTCCAAGGAGGGGATGATTTTGCTGAACATTTTGTATTCCTTCCCAAAACGGGGCATTTGAAGGATAAAGCAGGATGGAATCTAGGCAGGAAGAGAAAACCAAACCCAGTCACAGGACTTTCCTTCTGATCATGGGGGTCATGCAATCACACACGGAATCTGCTGGGGAAGGGTCTTCTAGGGGCTATATCAACAGCCATGAAGCAAAGTCACACTCAAGGCAAGAGAGGACAGCAGGCTCTTAAAACGTTCAACGGTTGTGTAGAAAGGAGAATGTCGGCAGGTGCAAGTTGCAGGAGTCCTGCTGTCCTCCTTAAAAACTGATGACTTCATTATGCCTCATATCTCTCCAATGTTAAAAATGGTTCTAAACTCCTCCCAACCCTGAAAAAAATCTCAGTAATTTGGTTGCATTGCATTTGATCTCTGCTTGAGACACACTGCAGGGGAAACAGCACATACCAACATTTGGAAGAAGACACAATGTCTAGGTGTTTAAATGAAAATGCAGTTCAGATAGGAAAGCTTGGTTACAAAGGAGAGCATAGATACAGTGGGCATAAGGGAAACCTGGTGGAACAGAGAGAACCAGCGGGATAAGGTTATTCCAGATATAAACTTGATAGAAAGGACAGGGAGGGGCATAGCTCTGTATGTCGAAGAGGGCATAGAATCCAACAAACTAGGGGTTCTCAACCCCTTCGGCATGGTCTACCACCTCAGGGGCCGCCATCACACCGCATACCACCAGACGTAAGCGGCGATGACATCATCAATACTTACTTCTGGAGTTTTGGCTGCAACGGAGCCCTGAAAATGACGGTAAGGAGGTCAGGGCGGGTGGGAATCCCGTACTCTCGAGCTCTGCTGGCTGCCCATCATTTTCAGGGCTCCAGCGTGGCCACAATGGCAGCCGCCATCTTGTCTCCGAAAGTGTCGGCGTACCACCAAAAGGCAGTCCACGTACCACTAGGGAACGCAGACCGACCACAGGTTGGGAACCTCTGAACTAGACCAATTAGAACTGAGTACTAACTCTTAGAACAGACTCCTTCACAGAATCTTGGGGGTGGAACTACCAGGCCCAAAGAGCCATTTAATACTGGGGACCTGCTATCGTTCTCCTGATCAAAATGCGGAGGGTCTTTTGCCTTGGAAAAAGTAATAGCCAGGGAGGCACCCACAGGAGAAGGTGGTGTCGAATGGGGGACTTCAACTGCCCTCACACAGACTGCCTGTGCCTAATTTATCTATAGATTGTCTACTCCGGTTGCCAGTGGCTCCGTACCCGTCTCCTGCACCACCATCTGACAAATCATGGACTGGACCTGGGATCTTCGACAGGTTCTGCACAGGAACATCATGTTAAACGTTACGCAGCACTAACCAAAACGCTTGTGTGGTGGAGATTGAGAAGCAGGAAGTTAGAGGAGTTACATGGATGCATACTCACCTCCACCAGCTTGAGGTCAGAGGAGAGAAAGGAATGTTCCACCAGCTGCTGTACATTGGGCACCACCAGGTCCTCCTGCTTGTCCATGAATATCTGGTAGCAGTAGCACTCCTGCTCTGTCAGCCTGCCAGACCTGCAAGCAGCAGGCCGGTCACTCCTCTGGGGCCATCAGTCTTCCCCAGCTCACCCTCCCTCCCAGCAAAGGAATTCTTAGGGCAGTTGCAGCTGTCACAACAGTGCAAAGCCAACAGTGAGAGGACAGTCACTTTTGCAGGCTTCGCCACACCACCACATTTATCATGGGCAACAGTGATGCAGTTGAGTGGAGGCCAGATCCCCACCCCACCCTGAGTCAAGCCAACACAGCCATATTGCCCACCATCCTCAGTGCACCATTTTGTATTTCTAAAGTCAGTTGAGGGAACTAGGCTTTTGGACGCCTCCATCAACTACCCCCACCTTGGAGGCTATTCCGGCTTCAAGCCAGCAGATTCAACCACACCTGAAGTGGGTATTAATTCACAGGAACCTATCAAAGCAGTCAGCTGGCAATGGCGTTTCCTGTGCCCTCACTCTCCCTCTACTAGACCACCCGCTGTCTCTCTGAAGGTGGCCATGTACAAGCCAACAGTCCCACTCACAACACTCTCCCAACATAGTGTCTGGATTGAGGGCAACTCCCTTTTCCTCCTGTCTTCTCTTGCCTAGAAAGGGATACAGCAGGGCCCACCGTATCCACGGGGATACGTTCCAGGTCCCCCTGCGGATACATGAAAACCGTGGATAGGGGCAAACGCCCCCTCAGTGGTTTTCTGAGCTGTCCCTGCCCCCTGCGCATGCTCACACAAGCGCAACCATCACCACCCAGGCCCTTACTTTTAGCTCAGCAGCCTTCATTTCTTCCTCAAACAAACACGATAAGCAGCCTCCTGCTGCTTATTGCACACAAGTAGAGCGAGACTAGGTACTAGAGAGGCTCTGCAAGGTTAACAAGAAGTGCTTCTGTTAACCTTGCTGAGCCTCTCTAGCACTTAGTCTTGCTTTACTTGCCTGCAATAAGCAGGAGGAGGCTGCTTATCGTGTTTGTTTAAGGAAGAAATGAAGGCTGTTGAGCTAAAAATAAGAGCTGGGGGGGGTCGCGCGCATGTAAGGGGTCATCCGCTATCCGTGGATAAGTGAATCCACGGATAGCGGGGGGCCTGTAGTTTGCCAACCCCCCTCTACCGTTCAAAGCACTTGTCACCAGGTAAGCTCTGCAAGGCAGAAAGCCTCTTTCAATACTACGATTCCTTCCTAGCAGCAGAACAGGATCATCTGTATTCTGACCTCTCTGGGAAAAAGCACAACTTACTGCAACTTCAGAAGTGGCTCTAGCCCAAAGATGTGATGCATGATGAGATTAAGAAACTCCTCTGGGTCTGAAAGTGCAAAGAAAAAGGCAAATGAGACCCTGCACAAGATAATAGCTGGCTCTTCTTCTCCAGAAAGAGAATGCCACTGCCAGACATGGGCAGATCTTCTGTTTGAGGGAGGGTTAGTGCTTAGGAGAAGATGGAAGCCAGCCAGCCAGCCAGCCCACCCTCACTAGCCAGAAGAACAACACATGGAAAGCGAAATGGGAAGAGTTAATTTTCCCTGCTTAAGTGACTACGGCAACACCAAGAGGAATTTGCTATATTGATCTTTGATGCAGTAGAGCTGCCACAACGAAATTTTACTATCTCTGATTTTACTATCTCTATTTGAGAGATATCATTGTAGGATATAGGATTGTAGTTTTTCCCAACCCAGAGGAAAGCCATTAAAAGCCAGAGTTTGCCTTGCAGCAATAAATACCAGCTCTCACTAGGTCAAATGTTCACTCTAACAAGACATTTGCCACACCAAACTGACAAGTAGAACCACCAGATGGTGACTGAGCCATGTCAAAAAGTGAACAGCTGAAGGGAAAGGGGACATTTTAAACTAGTTTCTATCGTCTGGCAGAGCACTAAATTAAGCAAGTCTTGGCAATGCAGGAAACTGCACTGAGGCACAACTCCCCCCCCCCCCGAAGAAGAATCTGTCACCTTTCTCAGATGTGGCAAAGCTGGAACATTGCCCCTTCTCAGTCAGCTGGCATCGAAGGTCCATCACGCTGCCTGCAGCAACAAAGCCGTTCCTAGGAAAAGGAGAAAACTGCAGCATCTCTTTCAGATGGAGACAAAGGAAACATGCAAGACACAGTCAAAAGCTTTTGGCTCGTATCAGTATTCGCTACCTGCTGTGCCCCACCAAAGCCAAATGCTGAACAAACTTTGCATTAAATACTGTACATTCTCCTGCATTTGCATATGTTGCCTCATTTATTCCCATTCTGCCAGTTATGTTGAGAATTGAAAACAAGGAGCTGCACACCAGCCCCTTACCTCTGGTTTCAAACACTGAAATCCCTATCAGATCTGGTTCAGCTTCTTTGATTCCACCAAGCATTGCCCATCGGACTTCAAGCTTCCCTTCACGGCCATAAGGGCTAGACGCCCGCCCGCACGCCCGCCTTTTTAAAATGGAATTGTAGACCTTAGATTCAGCATTTGTCTAGTCTAGTGCAATAGTATTAATCAGCACGAAACACACACATGGAGGTGAGCAACAAAAAGAGAAGAGGGCGCAGGAAGCACACAAGGGGATTGATGCAACAGGCTGGGGCAGACCGTGACCAACTTACTGGCGGAGGGGGTTGACGATCTTGTCCCGGAGGATCTTCTGAACGTGCCCATCAGGTGGGAGGGAGGGTTTGAAGAGCATGGAGTCCAAGACAGAGGTGCAGGAGAAGAGGCTGTGGTGAAAGAGGAGGCGCTTGGTCACTCTACTGGGCTGGCAGCAACACTTCAGGTGGCAGGACGGTAACAGAGCAGTAGTGGGGTGTTTTTTTTAAAACTGACACAGAGACAGAGAGAGAGAGAGATTGAAGCAACAACATGAGCACCAGCGGAGGAGAGAAGTTTCTATTTGAGAGAGCGTACAGTGGCCCAACTCACAATTCAAGGAATTGCATTTTTCCTGGCAAAACTCCAGCCTTGCAGTAGGTTGGGACATGAAGCCAGAAGACAGCAAAGTTGAATACGAGGAGAAAGCTCGGCCAGATTTTATTAGAGATCTACAATCCGATTGGAGCAACCAAATCAGGCCATTTCCCACAGGCGGAACGAATCTCATTCAGGCCCTTAAAGGGTCCCGGGTTCAGAAAGAAGGCGAGTGGAGCCACCGACCTGAAAAGTGCCGCATCCATGTAACAGGAGTTGCAGTGGCCCTGAATCCCTCGCATCCGCCCTCGGAGGACACGCACAGCAGTATCATCCCTCAGAGGGGGAGAGTTGCTCAGTACCTCCGGAGTATCCGATCCACCTGAAACAGACAGATGATGCCTCTTTTTAAAACAGGACTCTAAAATCCGGCACCAGGAGACATCCACTAAAACTGAGGGGCAGAAGAGTTAGGACAGACCAAAGAAAATAGTTCTTTACCCAGCGTGTAATTGGTTTGCGGAACTCCTTGCCACAGGGTGTGGTGATGGCACCTGGCCTAGATTCCTTTAAAAGGGGATTGGACAGATTTATGGAGGAAAAGCCCATCACAGGTTACAAGCCATGATGGGGAAAAGCAACCTCCTGGTTTTAGAGGTAGGCTCTCTCTTAATACCAGGTGCAAGGGAGTGGCGACTGGACACAGGTATCCTGTTGTCTTGTGTGCTCCCTGAGGCATCTGGTGGGGCCACTGTGAGACCCAGGAAGCTGGACTAGATCTGGGCCTTTGGCCTGATCCAGCAGCCGGGCTCTTCTGATGTTCTTGTTAAATAACTCTGTTTCTGAGAAATGTGTTTTTTCTTCTTAGCAGTTGCTAAGAGGAGCCGAGCTGTACACAGCATATCAATACAGCATATCTAGGGTACGGACGAGAGGCAGAGGGGAACTTACTGAACTCAGTGTGCTCCAGGGAAGTGTGGCTGTTACTCTGGAAACGCATGTCTGGCTGGCATGACTCCAGCGACACAAAGAGGCCCTGCTTTGGCGGGCAGGTGAAGTAGCGCACGCCTTGCCATTCGCCGTCAGAAAAGCCCTTCTCTTCATCCTGTGAAAAAGGGCGACCACATCTCTCAGGCAGGGCAGGCAACCACACAGGGGGCAGCAGGACTGTGGATCAGAACAGCTCCTGTGCACGATGTATCCTGACTGGTCACAAGTTACACAGAACTCGGACTCCAGTTGGGTGTCTAAGCAACATCTGGGCCAGAGGACAACGAGGAGCAGAGGTGATGCTGACGGCACCAAAGTCCAACCTGCCCCACAGTTTCACCCAGCAGGAAGAGAGACCTGGGGGAAGGTGAGAGACCTGCCGCCGCCGCCGCCGCCACCTGCTGTGACCTTCCTTCGGAAAGAAGCACCCTGAATGCCTGCCAGATCCCACCACGAGTGAATAACGCATCCAGCACAAGTCTAGCCCGCCCGCCCGATCGGAGCTTCAGCTGACAGTGCCCCCACTGCCGCCATCGTCACCACTCCATGCAAAGGGCACCAGACCAGCGGGCCCCCCTGCGACTTTCTCCCCCACTAGAGAGGCTTCAAGGTGGCCACGGGCAACGAGAGGGACACTGCTGGCCGCTCCCTCACTTGCCCCACACCCCTTGCAGGACCTGCAAGGGACTGTCCTGGCCCAGACGCTGGGACACCCACTGACTGGCAGTGGCCTGGAGCAGGGCGAAGCTGCTGCAGACCCTGACACAACGCTGCCTCTGCAGCCGACGGTCAGAGCCAGGAAAGGAGCAGACAGCTGGAGCAAGAGGCAGAAAGCAGCAGAGAGGCCAGAGGCCAGCAGCTGCGCGGACAAAGGAGGAGGCATAGAGCAACTCCGGTGCTGCTCTCCAGCTTCTGCCGCCACCTGTCCACACAGGCATCAGGCGCAGGTGATGCTCCAGCCTCTGCTGTGGAGACAGGGTGGCAACGGCCATTTGGGTTTCCACTGCCTGAAGCAGCCACTCCATGTCGCCTCACGCGATGGCCAGCCCTGCTGACAAGGCTCAACGGGAGCAGATTAATGCGACCACTGCTCTCAAAGACCCTGGTTCCAAGGAGGGGCCAGAAGCAAAATCCTGCCCTGCCCCGCCCCCAACCCCCCTCCCCCTGTAAGCTCCTACCCGATACCCCATTGTGCGTTCTGCTTCTTGGTCACACTAGAACGTGTTGCTAGAGCGCCCAGGAGCTGGACATTGCTTGCACCTACCAGTTCAACGCCAGCCATTTTCTGCGACGTTCCCGACAGGCAGCCAATCCAGCGAATCGTTCCCGTGACTGAACGCTCCCCGCCCATGCTGATCTGCACAACGGAGTTCACCCCAAGGGAGGGCGGCTCAGGGCCCAAGTCCTCCGCACTCTCGCGCCTTTTACGTTTTGTGTGCTCCTGGGGCCCAGAATCCACCTCGACTTCAAAGACTGAAAAGCAACACACAGGCTTGATGCTTATTTTTCTATAACTGTACTACTGCCTTGGCGAACACTGCTCCGAGTGCCATTTTGCCAGAAAATGTGGCTTTAAAATAAAGTAAAATGAAAAACAACATAGGCGAGGCCAAGAGTCAGCCTGGAGACCAAGTGCCCCATGGCGGTGCCTCTCAGCCTTCCATGACTGCTGTAAGGGAGGCTGGGAAACCCATTCTGGGCGCAGCCCTGGCACACCAGGAGGAGCACACCCGTTGCTCCACTGCATACTCGATGGCTGGCCTCAGGGGAGCCCACCACCTCTCAGTCTCCCACCCGTCATGGGGAAAATAGGAAAACTCACCTGCTTTACAGGACTGTGATGAGGATGACGGAGAAGATGCCTTGGAAGCCTTTTAAGCAGTTAGGCAAAGGCCTACCCAATACCCAAAGGCTTGGGGGCGAGGAAATCCCCCCTGGCTGGTGCAGAACAAAGAACGCCATCTCTCTCCGAGGACAGGGCCCCTCCCGCCCGCCCTCCGAAGCAAGGGGCACATCTGTGCTACTTCTTCTTTTCACAATGTTTGGAAGGGGGGGGGGAACGCCCCAAAGAACCAAAAACAGGCTCATTACGAAAGTATGGGGGGGGGGAGAAGAGATTTCTCAGGCTGCAGCCATTTCAACTCAACCCCCCCCCCCCCCCCCCAATTCTACAGTACAATGAGAAGGTCTTCTTTCCGGTCTTCCTCCAGAATAGAGAACAGAAGCTACGGGGAGAGACCACCAAAGCGTCAATTCACCTGAGAAAAGCAGCTCTTTTTTCACGACGGAGTCCAGGGGGATCACCCTGAAAACATCTTCGGGTGCTTCTTCTTCCTACCAGCAAAGAAAAAAGAAGGCACAGGGCTGAAGGCGAAAGAGCATCATGCGCATGATGAGCGAGTAGCTGGCTGTGTGAAAGGAAGGCTGCATTGACTGTACCAAAGACTTACTGACCTTGGTGGAATAACTCTAGAGCAGTGGTTTTCTAAATTTTTACCTTTCTGCACACATATCTGCCACGGATCCCCCCCGAACATGTGAAAAGGAACTCTTTTGCATTACAGAGGATGCTCAGGGAACATTTTACGTGATGCACACAATTTGTGTGAGAGGCCGGTCAAGCCTCACCATAAACTGAGAATGCAGATCATAGGAAGAGACTGGTAACAGTGGGCAAGCTATCTTCCAAGCAACCTTGCATGCCACTGAACAACCTCCGATTAAGTTTCCATGAAACCCCAGTTCCTCGGAATAAATTCTGAAACCTACTATATTCCAGAACAAATGGCTTCAAGAATGCCGGCAATCACTGCATTGCCTAATGTGAGCTAATCCTCCGTGAGAGGCACAGCCAGAGGTGGGGAGAGGAGAGGCTGCCTTCCATGAAGTCAGGCCACTGGCCTGTCGAGTTTGGTATTGTTTAGAAAGTTGACTGGCGACACCTTACCTGGAAACGCCAGACATGGAGCCTGGGACCCACTGCACACAAAGCATGTGCTCTACTGACCTACCCACCCACCCACCACCATTCTCCGCAGCGGCCTCAGATGAAGGAAAGGGGCTAAGCAGGTCCCTTTTGTCCTCCTCCTTTGCTTCCTCCCCGACTCTCCATTTTGGGAAGAGCTGCAGGGATTCCTTTCCGTCCATCTCTCAGAGCTCGGCCAGGCCCCATTTCTCGGGATGAGCAGCCCTCTGCTGCCCTTCCCTGCCAACGTTCCGTTTCCTTGCACTACCTGGGAACAGCCACAGCTTCTCCGGAGGCATCCAGGGGCCCCCATCCCTTCTGTTCCTCCATCCCAGCAGCACCAACCTCAGCTTCCCATGAGCCCCCTTTCCCAGCTCCCCACGCAGGATGGGGCCCACTGCTCTACATCCTCTTCTCCTTCAGAAAGAAGATGGTTCACGCGTTGGGGGACTGAGGGGAAGGTGCCCAGTGTTGAGAAAATCTGTTTTACCCCTCAGATTTATATTCAATGAAGTTAGAAAAACCCTGGTGTGGAGAGAATGAAAATCTGTTGCACTACCAGAGTCTGAAATTCAGGCCTCTGCAATTGGATCCTAACTGGCCGTTCTTCGGGGTGCCTCCGAACTACATCATATCCACTATTACGCCAGGGAAGAACTGGCAGCTCCTGCTGGAAACAGGGAAGATCAGTTGCACAATTGCCCCTCAACAGTCTTGTCTGTGCAAATGCAAACAGGGGAACCATCGTTCCCAACTTTTAAGACGGCAAGACGTGCACAAACGTCTTGCACCAAATAATACACAGAGGGCTGATGGGCTTCCTTACCGGGCATATTTTAACCATCCAGGTGTTCTCTTCTTGGTATACGGCCATTACTACTCCCCGCCTGAAGACATCATCCAAATAGAAACCAACCGAATCCCCCACTTTCACAGGAATAGCCAGGGCTGCGTCCAGTTTCGCCTCTCGCTTCGTCTCGTCATTCTTTGGCGCTGGTACAAACCGTAGCTTGTTACATGGCAGAAAAAGACCACAGTTCTGCTTGCACTTAAAGTACTCTGTCCCATGAAAGATGCCATCACAGTTGCCTTTCCCTTCACCATCACCCTGGAAAAGTAGGAGACAGGTTATGCATCTGAAGCCATGGGCAAAAATAGAGAGCGGGCTTGAGCATGTTTTCTGCTCCAGAGAGAGAGAGCGCCAGCAACATCACGGAGGAATCCAAGTGTTCTTATTGAGAAGCAAACTACAGGTTCACACCCACTGAGCAAAACGCATCGAAGCAGTGTCACAACGTCTATCACCAGACAATGAGCACGCAGCAAAATGGAATTCAGGAGCCACCCCACTAAAACAGACGAAGGTTACTTCTATATTTCCACTGCTCCCAAGGAGCGCATTTTTCATTTCCTTAAAACGTCACTTTATGGTCTCTGCTTAATGTAATTGTCTACTCCAATTTCCTTTCTTCTTTTTAAGACTGAAAGAGATCTGAAGACAGCAGGTTAAGATGAAGACTTCATTGTGCCTCAGCGCAAAAACATTTTTTTCCTGCTCTCCCAAATCACAAGAGTTCTGTAGAATTCCAAAATCTTGTGCATTCTGGCCACCGGCTGGCCAATAAAAAAATATAAATGACTCATCTGCTCTCATGTGAATGGTGGATTTTTAGAATTGGGCAAAAACAACTTGCTCTCTCGTAATAAAAGACAAAGTTCTAAAGGCAAGGAGACAGGCAAACAGGATCACAGAGAAGTGCTTTGAACACATATGCTATATCAGGTTCCCAACCTGTGGTATGCGTACCCCTAGGGGTACGCGGACCGCAGGCTGGGGGTACGTGAGATGCTGTCCTATATCAGCTCCTGATCGCAGTAGCTGATAAGGCCCGCCCATGCCGCAACCCAGAAAAATGTCCCCCAAGATGTTTCCCGGTAGCTTCTCCTACCTGTTCTCCTGGGCGCCGCCATCTTGGATCTCATGAAATCTCGCGAGATCAAAGATGACGGCACCTAATTCTCACGAGAATTGGGCGCCACCATCTTGGATCTCGCAAGATTTCGTGAGATCCAAGATGGCGGCGCCCAGGAGAACAGGTAGGAGAAGCTACCGGGAAACATCTTGGGGGACATTTTTCTGGGTTGCAGCACGGGCTGGCGGGTTCTCCTACTTGTGCCGCAACCCAGAGGGAAAGGGTACGTGGGGGGGGGGGGGTTGTACGCAGGAGTTTCATGGGCCTCCAAAGGTCCGGGGGTATGCGGGGCAGCTGGAGGCCTGCGTAGTGGGTACGCAGGCCTCTGAAGATTGGGAACCCCTGTGCTATATAATACTACATACGATCACAGAATACTAGGGTGGGAAGATACCTTGAAAGTCATCTAATCCAGAGGTTCCCAACCCCTCCCTGGCCGAGTACCACCAGAAGTGGCCGAGTACCACCAGAAGTGACTGGCGATGACATCATTGCCAGTCACTTCGGGGTTTTCAGAGGCCAGAAAACACAGTGAGGAGGCTCTGGGCAGGTGGGAGGGCTGTTCTCAGCATTCCCAAGAGGCTCGGCCAAAGGCAGGAGCCTCATGGGAGCAAAAATGCACCACCAAAAGCTCTGCATCAGAGAGGGATTCCAGTGGTCCGAGTACCACCAGCAGTTGGCCAAAGTACCACTGGTGGTACTAGTACCACAGGTTGGGAACCCCTGGTCTAGTCTATTAATCTGCTTGGTGCCAGCAGCTACAGCATCCCTGACAGACGGCTATCCAGCCTCTGCTTGAAAACCTCCAATGAAGGAAAGCCCACCACTGCAGGAGGCCAGAGGCTGTTCCAGTGCCAGGCAGCTCTTACAGCTGGAAAATTCTTCCTCATGTCCAGCCTAGACAGACTCCCCTGTAGTTTCAACCCATTGGTCCTAGTCCTCTCTCAGGAATCACAGAAAGCAAGCCCCCCGGTTCTTCTGTGCGACAGCCCTTCAGACACTGGAAGCTGGCTATCGTATCTACCCTCAGTCTTTTCTTCTTCAGCTTACCAATATCTTTCTTCAAATGCGGTGCCCAGAACTGAATGCAGTCTGCCGGGTGAGGTCTGACTAGCACAGAATACAGTGGAATTATTATTTCTCGTGACCTGGATTCTCGGCCTCTGCTGATGCAGCCCAGCAGCGCATTTGCTTTTTTGCAGCCGCAGCACATTGCTGGCTCGTGCTCCGCTTGCAGCCTAGACCTTTTTCATACATGCTGCTGTCCAGCCAGGTTCCCCTCATCCTGTGCTTGTGCCTCCGTTTCTTTTATTCCTATATGCAGGACTTGACCTTTGCCCCCAGGGAACATCATCTTGGTGGTCTGGGCCCACCGGAGGAGCCCGTCAAGATCATTCTGAATCTTAATTCTGCCTTCCAGGGCATTCGCTCTCCCCCCAGCTGTGTGTCATCTGCACATTTGATAAGCGTACACAAGTTTATGCCATCATCCAGATCATTTATAAAATGTTGAACAGGTCGTTATTGACCTACCTGCAGCTCTACCCCAAAGTAAACTGGCCAGAGCCCAGATGGCAAAGGACTTCTATGAAGCTCTCCAATGTAGGAGATGATGCCAGGGAACGTCTGCTGATCCAGATCCACAAGGACCTGCTGGCCCATCCTGGCATTCATGGCAGCGTCCAGGCCATACTTCTCCAGAAAACAGTTCAACCTTTCCTCAGGATTGCTGATAGCCAAGAGGAAATCAGCTACACTCTTGTTCAGAGGCTGCAGAGTTTCCACATCCATAGTGGCCACAGAATCATCCGCCATCATAACAAACTTCCAGAAACGAGTGGGTGGCAGGTCACTGCTGATGTGCTGCAGATACGTGTGTTCGTCCAGGAAACACATACTCCCTGCAGGAAATATCTTGCTGCCATAAGGGTGGTTTTCAGTCAGGATGTAATAAATGTTCTTATATTCCCGAGGACGCTGGCAAGAGAAGGGCACAGCCACAGTGGTCATCTCGGTATTCCTTACGCCCTACAAAAAAAATAATTACACAATCACAACTGCCGATCATGACAACTTACCAAACTATTGCAGCTTGCCGTTCATAGAAGCTTCATTTAATCGTATATAAAAGTACAAATCACTTAGTACTGCTTGCAGATCAACTCTTAGATAAGCTGGTCAAGACAGGGGGCAGATTCTCCATCACCCTTAGCGTACAAGTTATGCATTTACTTAGAGCCAGGATGCAGCAAATTCTCTGACAGACAGCAAGTGTTGCCAGAGGTTTTTCTAGGAAAAGCTGTGACTGTTGAAACAGCTTATAACTGTAATGTATTGTAATGTATTCCCTGCTTGTCATAACAGCTGGAGAGAATACAAATGACCTAGATTATGTAGGAGGCCTCCAATCTTAAAAGGGGCCAATCTAAGAAAGAGCAATATTGACTTCAAAGGAAACTAAGGCTGCAATTCTATACACACTTACCTAGGAGTAAGTCCCATGAAGCTCAGTGAGGCTTACTTCTCAGTAGACATGCACAAGATTGCAAGATTGTATGAAAAACAAGGCAATGTTTATATGAGATAGCAGCAAGCACTACAATGGCTAAGAGAATGAACTAGAAGGTAACTGGTTTAAATCTTGCCACTAGAACTCACTAAGTGACATGAGGGAAGCTCTTGCTCTCAGTATCAACCCGTCTCCCCTCCCCCCCATAATCATATTCTACACAGAACAGCTTTACAGGGAAGATGGAAGGTTTACCGAAGTGCTTTAAACACCCTGAAGTGCTACATATTAGTGACTGACAAGACAGAGAGAGGCTTAAAATGAAACATTTTGAGTATCGGCCTCCGCCACTAATACGGCTGGATTTCAACTGGGAGTCAAGGAGACAGTTTTAAGAATACTGAGGATGAGGAGAATGTGAAGACTAACAAAAGTTAAAGGTGCCATAGAACCTTTTAATTTTGATGTTGCAAACAAGTGTTGGATGGAATTCTGTTCTTGGAGTCAAGTTGCTCTGTGTGTGTGTGTGAAAACAAATACAATTGCTAGTAGATGAGCCCTTGTATTAATCTGTTGTAGCAAAAACAACAGAGTACTGTGTATCTTGTGGCACCTTGCAGACTGACAGATAATTAGTTGCAGCAGAAGTTTTCATGGACTAGATTAAACTTTGTCAGACGCGTGAAATGTGATCTTTAACAGGCAGACTACACAAGCACGATTTTATTTTTCACTTTTCAATCCCAGTCAAGGAACCATCAAAGCAGTTTGCAATATAGAAAATAAAAAAAAGTTTTAGAAAATGCATTTTAAAGCACACCCAGCCCGGCCGCTCGTTCCCAGCGCCAGCCCGGCAGTGCCACCGAGGACCGCTCCCGGCCCATCTCAACAGAACTCCTTCCCTTCACCGGTCCAGCCAGCCTGCGCGGCGACCACCTCTAGCCCGGCGGCCTCTCTCACCTCTTCCGCCGCCAGCTCTTCCGGACCCTCTGGAGACTTCCGCACTGCCGCCGGAAGTGTCTGGCACCGACAGGAAGCCCACCGTTGGCATCAACCACGAGGACACGGCCAATCAGGGCGAAGGGGAGGGCGGGACAAATGCGGAGCTTTGCCCAATCAAGAGGTGGGAGTCCCGCCCCCGGCTTGATGTCCTCCGACCTTGGCCAATAGCAGTGGCGTGTGTGTGTGGGGATGGTGGCCTGCGTCTGCTGCGGACGGGATGAAACGTTGGGGGGCGGGCGAGACCCCGGTCGGACTCAGGCCCCTCGCTCCGGCCCTGGAGAGGTGGGAAGAGGAAGCGCAGGGGAGAGGCTACACGGTCAAAGTACACGGCTCCGCCCGCAGGCGGGGGAGGCATGCGTGGCGTCCGCTCTCTGGTCCGCTCGACCTGGCCCCGGCGAGCAGAGCTGGGCGCTGTTCTTTGAACGGGGCCACGGGGAAGGAGGCCCTGCTCGCCGAACAGCCAGCGGGACGCCCCAAACAGGGATCATAATTCTCCGACATTGGACGCTGGAAGCTAAAAAGACGGTGCGAGGATCTAGGCGCGCGAGCGTCAGACTTTCACCCTCCATCGCTTCTCGCCAGCACTACTGCGCGGTTTGCTGGAAGGATACTAAAAACAGAGGCTGCTGCTGCTGCGAGGATTAGCCCTAGAAAGAGGAGCTTTCTTTCTTCCTGAGAATGATGCTCACTCTGCGCCTGGAGCTGAGAGTTTTGTAAGCAGGCTTGAAGTTGGACGTCACCCGTCAAACTTGAAATACAGATGCATAGAAAGAAAAGCGAGCCCTGTTTTGTGTGTCTGCGCGGCTTGCCAGGACGGTGAAGAAGTTTCTCTCCTCAAAAGCCAGTTGTCGAAAAATGCAGCTAAAGAAAGTAACGTGATTGCAGATCCAAGCTGATGTTTGCTCGGCTTGCCTGCGCCTCTGCTGGCTTCCTCGCTTGGACAGCAGAAGAAGCCACTCAGCTAAGGGGCCAGACTGGTGAAGTTTCCCTGGGCGGGCTGCATCAGACCATTAGCTCAGGCCCTTCTCCGAGCCAGGGAGAGTGGCTCCATCCCCCTTTTGACCACTTGGTGGCACCAGAGTCTCCCAACAGCATCTCTTACAATGCAGCTATGCAAGAACAGAGGGCTTTAATAAGGTGCATATGATATGACTACGGCTTTGACTGTTTTTCATTTTGTTCTGTATGAAATAAATTCCCGAGTTGCTTTAACCTCTTTCATGCAATTGGCTGTTTAATTTCCTCAACTGCCTAGATCGCAAACGTCTAAGGGCAGAAATACACATGGCTAGGAAAACTACTGTTCACCCACTCCAAGCCATGGCAGTGGCTACAAATAAAGATTTGAGTATCTCTGAACATGTGCAGAATCCCTTTTTGCCAGCTGCTGCATAAGCCTAGAACCGGCAACTTAACCCTAGGGTTTAGTCAGGGAGTCAGGCAGGGGCTGTGACTTCTATGCCTCTCTGTGACCGGATGAATTTCACTAGGAACTGCACATGCATGAATTGCACACTGCACACGTGAATCACACACTGGGCTTGTATATGGCCTGTGTCACAGGCTGTGTGATCTGAATGCTCCCCAGTAGGTGCAAGGACTGTAGTAGTGAAGTATGATGAGAAAGGAAAAAAAATTAATATTAACATACAGTTCACATGTGACAGGGCAAAAATGCTTTTGGCTTTTGTACCTAAGCTTCATAATCAATGTTTATGTAAGCTTCCTAGTAAATTAGTTGGAAGACAGGAGAGGGCCTCAGAAAGAGAGAGGGACAGATCAGATAAGCAATGCATTGAGGCTAAGCCATAAATAACCTGGGAGCCAGGCACCCACAGCTTGAGAGAGAAACCAAGAGATAAAATTCCTTTAGTGTCTGGTAACTGAACAAAGGAAAGATTTTGAAGATGTGCCATTTTATTTGCGCATGTGTGAAACTTTACACTGAAAAACATGAGAATTAATCAAGGTAACGCCCAGATAGTATAAAAACTGTAAGCTAAGGAGCTTCCATGCTCCACTCTGTTTTCAAGCTGTTAAGCTCTGAGTGTGAGTCTCTTGCGCAAGATAAATTCTCTTTGTGTTCCTGCTCCGACTATCCTGGAATGATTATTGGTAAACATCTCCAGTTTACAGTAGGCCTCAGCAGCACTGACCAGAGAATCCAGCCAGAGGCTGCAAAAGAGATGCTGCTTCATAATTCTCCCTCCATTTTATATTATTCAGGACTACTAGACGGGTCATGGGGTGGCACAGCAGGTTAAACCGCTGAACCATGAACTGTCGATCAAAAGGTCGACAGTTCGAATGTGCGTGATGGGGTGAGTTCTCGCCACTCGGCCCAGCTCCTGCTTACCTAGCAGTTCGAAAGCATGCTAATGCGAGTAGATAAATGGGTACCGCTTACGGGAAGGTAACAGCATTCTGTGTTCCAACTTCCAGCCACATGCTACGCACTGCAGCGAGGAAGGGCTGATTCACACTACAGTTTTCCAGGCGCGGATGCCCCAGCCCCAGCGCGCAGAGCTGGCCGGAAGTCCTCCTGCTGTCCCGCCTTCTTGTGAAGGTGATTGGAGGTAGTTCTGATTGGCATGCAGCCACTCTCCCCGATTGGTAGGCTGCAGTAGCTCCGCGAACCCTCCCAGCTCCGCGAAGGCAACCCCCTCAAAAGGTGAGGGGAAGCCATTTTTCCAGCCTCTTGCTGCTCCGCAAGCTTCCAAAATGATGTCAAAGAGCTCCGCGCTACGCTCCGCAGATCCGTGACGCGCATGGATTCCTCTAGGCTGAAGTCATGCCGGCCAGACCACGGAAGCGTCTTCGGACAGCCGAGCAGAGGCTGCTCTTTGGCTTCGTAATGGGGATGAGCACCGTACCCTGGACTTAAGTGTCAAGGGATCCCTTTACCTTTACTAGTAGACTTGCACCACAATCCCTAACATGTGTACTAAGAAGAAAGTTCCGCTGTTCAATGGAACTTACTTACTCTCGTGTGTCTATTGTACAGGATTACAGACTTAAGTAACTGGCCATTCTTCGTTAACAGGGACATATTATTCCCCACGTACATCACGCCGGTTGTTCAGAATGAAATAGTGAAAGCTGCCACGGGAAGCCTCGTGAATCGTCGTGCAAACCCAAGGCGGGGAGGGAGGGTCTCAAAGATACAGGGGGAGAAGGAAGGCAAGAAACAGCGAGCCAACCACCCTCTCAGCCGGCCGGGGCCCAGTGCGTGAGTGCGGCGGCTGAAGCTCTCGTCACAGAGGGCGCAGTTCTAGTGTGGTGACTCCGAAGCGGGGCGCGTTCCGGCGTGTAGCTTCGGGCCGACTCGTGCCAGCGGGCGGGACTCGGAGGCAGCCGTGTGCTCTTCTTCCCGGCCGGGCGGGGGGGGGGGGCAGCGGGACTTAACGGGCTCCCTCTTGGCTGCGGCGGTTGCAATCCCGGGACCGTTATTCGCTCGGCAGAGGCGACGCCCAGCGCTTGCAGCCCGGGCAGAGGAAGGGCTCCGGCTCCTCCCCCTGCTGCAGGGCTCCCGCTCGGGGTCTCCGCGCCCCCAGCGGCCGGCCATGGCGGGCTTTTTGAGAGAGGGCTGCCGACATCCACACCACCATCGCTCTTCCGCCCGCAAGGTCTACAGCCGGGCGCTGGTGGAGTATGTCCCCGTCGGGCTGCCGCCGCAGAGCCTCCTGGACCAGCTGGTGAGCGACATGCAGCGCCACCTGGAGGAGATGGAGAAGGTGCGAGCCGTGATGCTGGACGCCTACCCCGGCCTCTCCCCCTCCCCGTCCCGGGTGGGCGGCCGGGGCGCCGGGAAGCAGCTCGGCGGCGACGACGACGACGGCGGCGAGGACGACTCCAGCAGCTACGAGTTCTCCGTCGACGTGGCGGGCTTCTCCCCGGAGGAGCTGGCGGTGAAGCTGGAAGGGAGGAAGCTGACGGTGAGCGGGAAGCACGAGCAGAAGGCGGAGGAGGCCGACGGCTGCGTCTCCCACGAGTACCGCGAAGTGCGCAAGGAGCTTCGCCTGCCGGCCGATGCCAACCTCGACGCCGTGGCCTGCACCTTCTCGCCGGAGGCGGAAATCCTCCGCATCGAAGCGCCGCGCCTGACTCTACCGCCCGCACCGGAGAGGACCATCCCCATCAGCGTGTGCAAGACGCCCCCCGACGTGGCGCCCCTCGGGCAAGAGGCCGTCGGCAGCCTCCCGGAGGCTAAAGAGGCGCCCCCTGCCAGCGGGGCTAAAGAGGAGCCCCCTGCCAGCCCGGAGGCGGGGGCCGTTGCTGCCCCCCAGTAAAAGATAGCGCTGAAGAGCGAGCGAGCCACCTTGAGCCTCACCTCGAGGTTTTGCGCCGCCTTGTCCTCCTCGTTGCCCTTGAGTGGGTTCAAACGCACCCGGCGGGACGTACTACGAGAAGCGCCGCGCCTCCTGCCACCACAGTGCTGTTGCTGGCCTGGCCAGCAGTTCTCCTAGTAGCAAGCAAGCAGAAAAACACCTGAACGCAAAGGGTTGGGACCGCTTCGAGACCAGCGCGGCGCGGGTCTTCTCTTTCAATAAACTCGCCTTTTTTCTCGCCCTTGGTATTTCTCTGACGTGCGGTTCTTTATACACATTGGTTGCTCGTAAGGAATTAAAAGGGGTCATCCGAGACGAGTGGAAATAAGGTTCTCTCTGCAACTTTATGATTTCAAAGGGGGGCCCATTTGGTTTGCTGGCGCCTTTAGCCTGGGGTGGTACCTGGTCGGGGTGATCGCGTGTTGTACTGCCGTCGAGCAGATCTGCATCTCTAGTATCAAAAGCTTCCGCAGGTACAGTGGACGTGGTGGTTTTTTTCACCCCTGCCTAAGTGGTCACCGCTACATCTTCTTGTGGCAGAGAGTTCCACAAGTTAATTATTATGCATTGTATATCGACTTCCTCACGTCTATTCTCTGGATCTCCTCCACGCAGCTACACTGAATGACCCCCAAGTTCTACCATTAGGAAAGGGAGCCCTCTTTGTGTCCAATCTTCATTCTCCGTATCGTTTGATAACGATAAGGTCTCTAACCTGGTCTAACCCTTAGCTGTCTTTTCTTTCTGAAGAGCTGCTCTTCACCCCTGAAACAAAGCACTCCGCTAGCAGCCTGCAGAAGGAACGACGGATGGGTTCAGGCCACAGCACCGGCTCCAAAGAACCCGGGCTGCTTCTATCACGTATCGTTTACTTCTCAGCGCTGGAATATCGTCTCCCACAAATGCACTGGCCCAAAGGAAGTATTTTCTCTTCCTTTGCATTAAACGGGCAACACTTAAAAGGACGCTCTCCAATAGCTGAGCCTCATTAAGATTATAACAAATAAAAATGAACTGTACAAAGTCTTCACTACAGTATTTTCTGCCACTGCCACTGAATCCTACTTTGAGTTTTATTGTCCTTCATTTAAGAATCCTCCCAAACTCTTGGAATGGGTTGCAGACGGTTAAAACAAAAGTCCTTTGAAAAACGTTTCAAAGGCAGTTTTCCTGAGCCGCTCTCTTGATGGAGGGGAAGTCGAGGAGCTCCTCTCACACTCCCAAATCAGTGTTGGGTCACCCCAAATCATACACTTAGAAGAAAAGCACCCTTTCGAAGGCAAAGGATTTTTGTTTTTAAAACGGCTGGGGGCGGGGATTGACCCTTTCCAACGCTCTGCTCCTTATCTGATTTTATTTATTTTTCACATTTTTTTTATACCGCCCTTCCTCCAAGGAGCTCAGAGTGGTGTACATATTTCCTCCCCTCCCTTTTGTCCTCACACCAACCCTGTGAGGTAGGTGGGGCTGAGAGATAGTGACTGGCCCAAGGTCACCCAGGAAGCTTCGTGGCTGAGCAGGGATTTGAACCTGGAGCTTCCAGGTCTAAGTCCGACTCCCAAACCAACAGCAGGGTCATGATAGCAATGAGATTTCCCAACTTGTACCTCTTAGAGCTGGCATAGCATTGTGTACAAACATACACTGCAGAGGGGAACACAGTCCTCCCCCCCCCCCCCCCCCGTTAAGAGCCTAAGGAAAGCCCTGCTGGATCAGACTGAAGGCCCATCTAGTCCCCCTGCTGGTCCACCCACTGCCTCCGGGGAGCGCACAAGCAGGAGTAGCACCCCTCTCTCCCACCGCTGCAGCAGCTGGCAATTCAGACATCCTGCCACTGAAACTGGAAGCAGCACATAGCCGAGTAGCCAGGCAGACCCATCCTCCACCCATTTGTCCAACTCCTTTTGAAAGCCATTCACACTAGTGGCCATCACCACCTCTTGTGGCAGTGAATGCCACAGACTAGTTATGTACTGTGTGAAGGAGTACCTCCTTCTGTCCACCCTAAATCTCCTGCCAAGCAGTTTCAATGAAACCTCCCCCTTCCAGTCTTGTGAGAGGGGGAGAAAAGCCCCCCCTCATGCATAATTTGGTCAGAGCTAGTTCCTGTCCTCAAAAGCTTGCAGTGCTACTGGAGAGTGGCCAGGAGGAAGGAGCATGAAAAGGTGAGGGTGCCTGAGAAAACTTCTCTTCATGAGCTTCTTGCAAGGAGTTGGCACCGAAGACCTGGCCACCACGTTGCCCACTTCCAGGGAACAAAAGCCTAAGCACAGGCTATTGATGGTGCTTACAGAGGCCCCGGCCAGGCCCAACCCTGCAAGTGGTGTAAGGTTCCCCTTAGAGCTGGCTCACTCATGAGGCCAACTGAAGCTGTTGCCTCAGGCAGTAGACTGGCAGGGGCTGCCCACTTCCATCCATCTGCTCACCTTCACTGCTGCTCCTCCTCGCTGGACCGGAAAGGGGGGGGCACAGCAGAAGTGTAGAGAAGAGTGCTGGGCTAGAGTGTTGGAGGAACAGAGGCTGGCCCATCACCAGGTAAGGGGGGCAGCATCTGGTACACCTCCTCAGGCACTAGGAGGTCTCAGGCTGGCTCTGGTTCCGCTGTACGTTTCGGATGGTATCCTGGTGCACTCAAGATCTCTCTCTGGACAGCACTGCTCCCCCCCCCCCCGTATCCTCCAGCTGCTCTTGAAAGTGGCCTCTGTTTGAACAGTGACTTACTCTGGGGGTTGGGAGGGGGAAGAGTATGTTGCTGCTTGAGAAACAAGTCTAAGGACCCCTTTGGAACTAGTTGTGCCATTCTTTGGTTCCCAGCTGTTGCCTTGTTGAACACCGTAACTGACTTGCTTGGGAAAAAGGTGCCTGCACTGGGCATGGCAGGCGAGAGGTACCCAAACCTGGTTGGCAAGGGCTCCAACTTGACCGATCAGAACGTGTTTGCACTTGCGCTCATCCAGTATTCTGTCTTCCAATATCAACTTCTGGAAACTCACCAGCAGTTTTGCACACAAGACAGCAGCCTTTGTGGATCCGAGTCCTGCTCATTCATCCTACTGTCCATCTGCTTCTAGCCCTCCAGTAGCATCTGCCACAGCCCAGTCCGATGGAGCAGCTGTGATTCTCCTCTATACTTCAAGATAAGAAGCAGACACATGTACCAGCAGGCTAAAATCTAGCTTAAGCATTAGCATCATTTATATTTTTGCATAGTATTAGAATAATTTAGATCCATTCTAAAAATTGTTGGTCTCTCCAGTATTCTCTCTCTTACCTAGCGGATGGGCACCTTGGTTACAAAAAAACCCAAAACTTAAATTGGGGAGAACACATATAATCTGACCTGTTAACCCAAATATAAAATTCAGCAGCACTAGTAATCAGGGCACCTTCCTGCAGGGTTTTACATTATGTTATTTCAGTTTTCCTACGCACAATCAAATCTCCGATCACCCTCTCAATTCTTATTGCCAACTCTTCTCCCAGAAGCAGGCTGTAGACCACCACAGCAGAGAATGAGATTATACAATCCTTTTCTGCTCTTGCTCCAGTTTCACAAGGGCCAGTACTGAACCAATCTGGATTTAGCCTACTGTGCTGCAAACTGGGGTAGAAAATTCCTTGTTCACAGGACGCCGTGTTCTGTGCCAGACACCAGAGTCCCACCTTTGCCCAGCAAGGCAAGACACAAGCAGAGTCCTAGATTTGGACCACCATCATGGATCACATCCTTCAAAGCAAAACATCAAGTTCTTAAATAAAAGAAGGCACAAAGGTGGCGCTTTTGTATAGGCTGTAGTTGCAAGGACGACTCGGGGGGGGGGCAGAGGCGGTGCTTGTCGGACTCCTAGCAGGAAAGGTCATTCATTGGCTGCCTCTTTGAAGGGTGGCGAGGAGCAAGTGGAGCTTTTCTGTCAGAGTGACCTGAGAACGGGAGAAAACAACCAATAGTGAAGAACAGAAGGTGGACAGGAAGAGCAGGAACTCAATGGCGGAGCTGAGCACCCTTTTCACATGCCCTGGGTTCATGTGGGGGGTTCAATCCTTGCTAGGGTGGCTCAGGCGGCAGGTGATGGGCAAGGCTTCTGCCTAAGATCAGATGGAGGAGACAACAGGGGGCTTCTGACTTGGTATCCGGCGGCTTCATAGACTGGGCTTGTGGCTTCAATTGGCTCTGCTCTTCTCCATACCACAGGCAACTGGTGTAAATGCAGCAGAGAACGGGATCCGCCCCCCACCCATGCTTTTCCTGTCCTCTGTTCATTGCCCCTACCTATTACATCCAAGTAACTATATGTCTGTCTCTGAAATGCAGCCCCTTCTGGCCAGGCAGCACACAACAGCAAACCCTATGCCCGTGATGGCGAACCTATGACACGCGTGTCACAGGTGACACGCAAGGTCATTTTGGGTGACACGCCAGCGTTTCCCCCAGGGCCCCGACACACCTTTTATTTTCGCAAACGTTTTACAGGCTTGTCTTAAACATTTAGGGCAGGGGTTTTGGCAGACCTCTTTCAAATTATTATCTAGTAAAATTCAGCAACAAAAAAGTCACTAATTGATGTTAAATAAAATGAAATGTGTTCTATAGTTTACAATGTTTCACAGATATGGGAACAGATGCCATGTTTGAAAGGACTTGAAGTTTAATTTCCTTCATTCCGTCTGCGGGTTTCCGTTTGGCGGCTGCCTATCTGGGGAAACCCGCAGACGGAATGAAGGAAATTAAACTTCAAGTCCTTTCAAACATGGCATCTGTTCCCGTATCTGTGAAACATTGTAAGTTGATCGCTGGCCATGAAAGCTTCTGTGACAGATTGTTCTACAGTTGTTTTAAGTTTAGTTCAATTCAAAATTACTATTAAAAGTAACAATAGTCAAAGTACTATTAAAAGTTTGGGTGGTGGGGTGACACACCAGCAGAGTCAAGTTAGGCATTTTCAAAAATGTTGACACACCAAGCCCAAATGGTTCGCCATCACTGTGTATGCTGAAGTTCGGAGCAGCAAATGGATTTTGCAGACTTGAAACACCAGAGAAATTTAGATCGCGAGGGCAGCTTGCATGTGAGTTGGGGTGAAAGATAGGACAGAAGCATCCATGTAGGGCAACCTCTGCACATCCTCTCTCAGAGCTCAGTGGACCTCTGGCTTTGTGCTGGTCTGAACGTAAACTGGTGCACTACTGCTGCACCCTAGCTGGCCTGCCCTTGTTGCGCACCAAGTGCGGTAGGACAAGAATGAGCAGCTCACGGTCATAGGTCTGTAGGAGCAACTGTGCAGGAACTCAAAATATGCTTTCGATATTGAAGAGGAAACCCATAGCCCACTTAAGTTCAGTCTTCGTTCTCACAAAAGAGTCGGGCCTTAACACGTCACAAGCTGCAGCCAGTGGACAGGGGGTTGCCCTTCGCCTTCTGCAACCGATACTCTGAATTCCATTGAAACGGAGGGGCAAACAAAACATGGAAGGGACACGACCCACCCAGCAGCACAGAAGTCATGCTGAATGCGATGAAGTGGGGGGGGGGAGGGAGAAAACAGGTGAGATTTAAGTGCACCGGGGAATGCCGAACTGGTGACCTGCCTGTGCTTCTTCATCCTGAAATTGCTTGGTTCTCCACACCTTGGGGAGGTGGTTTTCAGTTTCACCACTCTGCTAGGAGATAAATGCATGGGGGGGGGGAGGTAATGGAAAGCTTTAAACCCCCCCCCCCATTCCCAAGTTAAAACTGGCCTCTGCTTTAGAAGAAGCATATATGAAGGGACGCTGAAGCCTAAGAACTGAGCTCACAAGTACCTGGTAGGCCTCTGGAGCCTGCAGTCGCTTATGGACGGGGCTGAGCTTGCTCAAGGAGGCCTGCGCATAGTTCTTGATCTCCAGCAGGCTGGGGAGCGACTGGCAAACCTGCTTGGCGGCAGCAGCAGCAGCAGCGGAAAAGGCAGAAGAAAAGATGTGCAGATGAACCCACAGCCTTATTCCCCAAAGACAGGCCTAAGGCTGCAACAGGCGTTTTCCAGCCTCGGCCTGTTCCTTACTCTCACGATCAGCACTGTCTGTTGCTCACAGTGCAGGTGGTTCCCATGTTTTTGGGAAGGTGTCTGAAGCTTGTGAAACTTGCTTAGTGTCTTGTCACCGTCCCCTGTCGTCGTCATCCCCCCCCCCCCCCGTTCATGGCCACTTAGCCTTGTCCTGCATATTTTCAATCTCCCCCACAGAGTTCTTACTTCTTACAAACCGCAGAGGAGGTAATAAACCTGTGTGTCAACTGTACCAAGGTGGGTTTGCAACTAAATCCTCCCCCAAAAGATAAGTAGACAGCTAGCCTGTCAGGGTGAAAATGAAGCTAGTCCCTGACATGCTAGTGTTCTATGTGCAGGGATCCTTTCATGAGGGAGCACCCTCTCATGCAAGCCCCCAGTGGCATAATCCAGAGAAAAGGTTACTACCTCAGTGGGAACTAGGGTCTAGTTTTATATAATGTGTATTATCCTTCCAAGAATCTCTACCCCACCCTTTCTCCCTTTGGCAGGCTTAAGATGACTTACACCAACTAAAAACATTTATCAATAAAAAAAATACAGTACTGTACAGTCTGACTGATAACCAGTCTGTTCTACACAAAAAGCTCCCAATCATGGACTTTGATGAGACATCACCCATTCTATTTATTTCTCAGTTAGGCTTATATCCTTCCTTATATGAAGCCTCAGGCCAGGCTTCAGATAAGCAGGGTAGACAAAAGGCGTCTCTCTAGACCAGATCCGGTGGTGTGCTAAAGGAGTGGGGAACAGACCACAGCAGTAATGTTCTCTGCCCACCTGCCCATTTTCCAGGTACGTGTGGTGGAGGGTTTCCACTGCTGCAGGAGTCACCTTTCCGACTTCCCTGGTTCTTCCCAGAGTCCAGAACGTAACCTCCTGCCCAGTCCTTGGCGGAGGCTCCTCTTCCAAAGCCATCAGATCCATACATGGAAATCCTGTGAACAGCGGGGGGGGGGGGGGGGGGAGATGCAAGCCTGGCCTGAGAACACAACGATGGGATCAGCAGCACTCTGCGCCTGCTGCAGGTGGCAGGTAGCCGGGGGAGGGGGGGCGCTGCTGCTCCTACAATCCCATAATGAAAAGCTTCACAAAGTCTATAACTAGACAATCCCAACCGTGCAGGGAAGACTACGGCAGCACCCAGATTAGTCTGGATTAGTCTTGGGGGGAGCCTTTGCTCCATATGCAGAAGGTGTTGGGCTCAGCCCTTAGCAGCACTGCCAAGCAGGGCTGGGGGAGCCCAAAGCAGAGCCTGGTCTGGGCGGACGGTGGCCAGACTCAGCAAGACGATGGTACTCTGGTTCCGAGACGAGCTCTTGTTGTAACTGGTTTGGACTTTTCAGAGGCAAGCAATCAGTGGGGATCTGAAACCTTCGCCCCAGATGGATAGGCCAGAGGCTTCACTTTCCCATGGTGATTGAACAGCCCAGTGGACTTCACCCAGCAGCAGCCGCACAAATAAAGTCAGCACTCATGAGCCACTCTTGGAAAAATTCTGGCTCAGCAAAATCTCCTTGGAAGGAGCACAGATGCCAACTCTGACTAACACCGCTTCTGCATGGAGTGAAACAATGCTGGACTTGGATGGGAAAGAAATCTGGGGTCTGTCTGTGTGCATCTTTGCAAAACAGATTTCTATATTGCCTCTCAAAATCCAATTTTACAACATAAAATGTAAAACAATACAACAAGACACCTAGTCAGGGTTCATCTTCCTGGTTCTCAGTAAGCGAGGGCCTCCTTCTCAAAGGCCTGGAAGAACAGAAAGGGTTTTGTCATCCTCTGAAAGGAGAGAAGCCACGAGGCAGAGGACCAAAGAGCTGGGCTTCTAGAGGACATCAATCACCCACGAAAAGAGGCACCCAGAGCAGCAGGGCCGTACTGGGCGAGATTTAAACAATCCCGCAGCGGACTCAGACAGGACGACGATATCCTCCTCCCCCCCCCCCCCCGAGGCTCTGGTCCGAAACCAGTTACGGCTTAACAGTCAAAACCAGCACCTTGAAAGTTCTTGGAATGTACCAGCAGCCAGTGAAGTCAGCATAAAACAGGAATAATATGTTCCTGCTGGTTTATACCAACCCAAACCTGGGCTGTTGCATTTGGGACCAACTGAGGTCTCTAGGCAGCCTTCAAGGGCAGCCCCACAGCTCAGTGGCAAAGCATCTCACCTGCAGCATCCCACAGCCTGTAGACCACCTTGCTTCCTGGTATGGTCATCTTCTCTTCGTCTTCGGTCACCTTCAGTCTTGGGCAGCCGTTCACTTCTACCAACTACAGAGGGACAGACAACTAAAAGCAGCCTGGCATTTATTTGTGGGCAGCAATGATGGAGCGAGTGGTCGGGGGGGGGGGGAGACGGAGGCTCGCCAGGAGGTAAAGTGGGGGCATATTTGTATAGAGACAGTCATCCAATGAAGACAGTGATTGGACTGAATGTGTCTTAAAAATTAGAGCAACCTTTTCATGATTTGGGGGTATTAATGCGAATGGCCCTTGCTTGGGGAGACAGCGGGAATGGGGGAGGAGGCGGCGGCATGGTGGCACCCAGGGAGCTAAATTGTTTTCGTTTTGTTTTCAATGGTGCAGCACAAGCTGGCTTCTGTTGCTCCCAAGAGGAGTCTGTACTTGGACAACGTGAAAGCAGAGTGATGGGCGATGAAGGGTGGGTGGTTTGTTTGTTTCCAACACAAGGCTGCGAGTGGGTCACAAAGGGTGAAGTTAGGAAACTAGTGCAGGTTCCAGAGTCCTGAAGTGGTTTTGTCTTTTTAAAAAGCATGTCTCTAGTCATACAGATCAAAAAGGCGCAGGCAGTTCTGCTGAAGTCCAAGAGGCCACAAAAACCTGGGCTCAAGACTGTTGATACTGCATTGCTCTCGATTGCCAAGAACACCCCAAGAACACGTCTGTATGGATCAGAGCATCAACGGTGCCGTTTCAGCCATTCTGGCTCTCGTACTGCATGCACATGCACTTGTCTGCGCACTGCTGCGGCCCGTGCTGGGTCTCCTGCCTAGTCCGCATGCTTGGCAGGGACAAGGGTGTGACCCCCTGACCAGCAGAGGCACAACCCAAATCCTTCCTTAGTGCCCAAACCGTGGTTAGCTCTGCCCCCTATCCTTGCACAGTTTCCCTCAGAATCACAAGGACTAGAAGACGGCTCTTCTTTCTGCCCCCAAAGGTGGACTGCTGGCACCGTCAGGAAGGTGACCCAGGAACCAACTCGTCGGCCCGTCCAAGTGAATCAGGGGCGGAAACACAATTACCTTGTAGACACAGCCCAGAGAGGGCTGGAGTGGGCAGGTCACCAGGTGAGTCCCCACGCCAATCAGGTCAATTTCATTTCCCTGGAAGGGTACAGAGGAGACGTTATGCACCTTTCTGATATGGGAACTGCACATTTTTCACTCAGCTTCAACAGGATGCTCACATTTTGGAGACTGAACGGAATCTCTGCCAGCCCCCTCTCCCAAGCCTGGCCTTGAAAAGCCCTGCTGGAGTAGACAGGTGAAGAATTTGTGCTACAAGCTGGAAGCCCCTGTACTCAATTCAGCCAACCAGGGGGCTCATGGCCATCCACTCTCCCAGCTTCTAATGAAACAAAGATAATGGGATAATGAAACTACGCTACCTTACAGGGCCGTTGTAAGAATTATTGAGATAACGTACGTGATGGACATTTAAAGTTGACTATATAAATATCAATCCGTAGTCGTACTATTTTCTCCAAAGGATAAGGGCACTGCCAACGTATCACCAAGACTTCCTGATCCCCGACACCCCCCCACACACACACGCACCAGTAACCATTCTTCACCTCTTGCATCAGCTCCTCAAGGCTCCATTCACTGACATCATTGCTCACAGCGATGGGAACCGTTTCAAACCATGGGACCTGGAAGCTGGACGGGAGAACGTTAAGAGGAGCTGCCCCAGACCGAAGCCATCTGGCTCACCCAGCCCAGTACGGCTTGATCTCAGGCAGGGAGACCTTTTCTAGCCCTGCTTCTCCGTCTTTTGATGGGAGATGCCAGCAAGTGTCCTGCCAAGCTCACCCTCATCCTGGCGCTATGAAATAGATTGTGCAGGTCTTCCCAAAAGTGTTTTGCACAACTCACTCTTCAGCCCAAAACGTCTGCTTTTGCAGAATGTGAACTATTTTCACAAGGACAGAAATGGTTGAAGGCGAAGAAGAAGAAGAAGAAGAAGAAGAGGAGGAGGAGGAGGAGGAGGAGGGGGCTTTGCAAAGCATCCCAGTTCCGTCTCCAGTGAAATGATCTGGCATCCGCCAACCTAGACTGCACATCCATACAGCCTTCCTGGATTCATTAAAGGGCTCTGCCCTCTTTGGAGCTTAGAGAGGGGCGGATTCATTAGGGACAGAGGACGTGCTTACCCTCCAGTCCTACTGAACCATCCCCAATGGGACCTTTCAAATGTGACAGAGGCAGCAGCCAGGGGTCGGGGCAGCAGCAGTGAGGACTGGGCTCAGGGGGTTCCCACCCCACTAGATCGACTGAAGAAAAGCCTTGACCCTTCCCTACACCTGGAATGAGTTAAGTAGTGGTGGCTCAGGACTTACTACTTGCTACAGGTCTGAAACACGCGCCGTATCTCCACCGACTGCTTCGCCAGGTCCCCGCTGTCCAAGCGCACTCCAATGGCTCGGTATCCCAGCTCATTGAGCGCCAGAGCAACAGCACAGAAGTTCGGGATGCCGCTCCTGTAGACAGGGAAGGGCCAACAGCAGAGCATCAGCAGAGCCCTGCTGGATCAGACCAAAGGGACTTGAGACCAGCAGCCTGTTTCCAGGAGTGCCCAGCTAGCAGCATCCCTCGGGCACAGAGCTTCCATTGAGTTCCCATGGACAATGTCGGTTTACAGACTCTTCATTTTTAAAAGCCATCACAGTTCAGTGTTGTGAATACCATTCCCAGAATTCGAGTATCAGGAGGGGGAGAAAAGCTTTTCTCTATCCACCTCCTCCACACCAGGCATCAGGTGTGTAGTCATTTCCCCCCTTCAGTCAACTTTTCTTTAACTACAACACCTCTCAATGCTTTAGCCCCTCCTCATAGGAAATCCTCAAAACAGCGTCAGTTGAAGTCTCAGAAATGCAAATCAAAGCAGGTTCCGGGGAGAGATTAGCCAGTCAGTCCTGGGCTAGACCAAGATTAACCACTAAACTTGCCAGGGGATCCACTACCACACTCTGGTTAGTGGCCCTCAGAGTTGTAATAAAAAACAAGGAAGGTCCCACAAGTCTAAAGGGCTGCACACACCTTCTCCACCTTAGCACCGACCCTCTCTGGGCCCAATTCTAACAGGTTGCTGCGATGTTGGAACTCATATTCCGGTGGCACAGCAGCCTGTTCAGGGCAGGCTGTCCAGTGCAGCTTGCGACACTATCCAGTGTCGCAAACTGCAACACGCTGTCATGTGCAACCAGGCCACCGCTACACAGTTTGTGTAGGAGAACTTCCCAATGGGACTGAGCCCCAGTGGATAGGATCTGCCATCTCCCGTGGGTGAAATGCAGATCTCTCAAGGGCTGGGAAGCTTTCCCAACAAAACCCAAGGCAATCCCAATTCATAAATGCTGGGCTTTGAAACAGGCTGGAGCTTGAGAACGCCAAGCTTCAGCTTACCTCATGACACAGTAGGTGTCCACCAATCCCTGGAAGTTTTGGGGGAAGGTGATGGCATAGGACACAAAGGCCGCCAGCTCCCCACCGTTCACCTTCTCCAAGGGGACGCGGAGCAATTGGCAGACCCGGCTCAGCCAAGTCTCCACTAGGGATGGAAAGTCCACAGGCTCCTTTCCGTCCAGG
Source organism: Plestiodon gilberti rubricaudatus (assembly GCA_026170595.1). Taxonomy (NCBI): domain Eukaryota; kingdom Metazoa; phylum Chordata; class Lepidosauria; order Squamata; family Scincidae; genus Plestiodon; species Plestiodon gilberti. The sequence continues at coordinate 2,714,854 of JANXHW010000004.1, forward strand.
GGCAACAGGTCCTGTGGGAGGAAACGAAGGTCTTTGCTGCGGTTTTGGGACCTACGGTTTGAACAGCGTTATCCCCAGATTCTGATAGTCAGAACTGGGCTACAATCTGGGCCAGAATATTTAAAAATGTCTCACCTCTCACATGATTCCACCAACTTGCTCAGGTCACAATCATGGCCCTGCTTGCCTGGTCAGGGCACCCAAACTGGAAAGGTCCCTCCCCTCGGAGGCTTGTCTGGCCTGAGTGCGCTTGGATATCAGGGGGAAACTTGCTCGGGTTTTTTGGCATACTTTCAGCATGGACAGTAACTGAATTCCGGCTCTTCCTTTTCATAAAGTGGCCCCTTTTTCTGTTTTTTATCTACTGTGCTTCAATTTTTTAGTAGATTTTGTTTATTTGTTCTGCTTTTAAACGTCATTTGTTTGAGGCCTTGGGTGGGGGATTGTTGGTGGGCCAGAAAGGCAAGATAGTAGTATCTTAAAATAAATATACAGTGCTGTTAAATAAGAGTGTTAGAGAGCTGGAGCAGCATAGGGGCTAAGACACTGAGCTGTGAATCAGAACTTCCCCAGTGGAAATCTTGTTCTCTGCCCGGAATCCAGGAGGCGAACATAGGTAAGCCACCCTCTCTCAGCCTCAGTCCCTCCTTCTGCAATAGGGGGATAAAAATATTATACAACAGTGGTTGTCAAACTGGTGGGTCGCGACTTACTACGAAAACCTGATGCAGTCGCTACCCCCTTAAGGGTCGTGGCGACATGTGGAAACATCCCGCCTCCAGGAAAAAGGTGGGTTTTTTTAAAACTTACTGGGGGTCACACTGGCCCTCCGGAGGGCGCAGGGAGCCCCTCGGCTCCCTCTGCGGGCCTCCCCACGCTTCAGATCGGCTCCCTGAAGCAATTGAGACCCACTTCCGGTTTTCGTCTAAAACTGGAAGTGGGTCTCAATCACTTCAGGGAGCCACTTCAGGGACGCTTTTTTCCCCCCAGTGCTGGCGCAATCCCGGGAGGGCTGCCACCGCCCCGACGTTGGCCCACCCCCACGAGGACTTACAGCTTCCCCTACCCATGGGGGGAACTTTGAGAACCGCTGCTTTACAGGGTTATTGAACTATATCAAGAGAATACACGTGAAGCATGTATACTTTGAGCATTCAGAAAGTGCTAAACAAATGCTAAGTATTACTGAATGCCCGATATCGGCAGTTCTCAAACTGTGGGTTGCGACCCACCATTGAGAACCTTAGCTGTCCCCTGCCCCCTTAAGGGGCAGGGACAGCATGGTGGTGGCGGTGGAGATCCAGGGGATTGCTGCCGCCGCAAAATTACTCGAAACCGCCACTGCTTCACTTCCGGGGGCTTGGGGGAGCTTCGGGGAGGCCTGCGCGACTCTCTGCAGGCCTCCCCGATCTTCAGATCGCTACTGTGGGAACAATTAAGTCAGCAGTTGGCAAACCACACTGACGACAGGACTTGGGCCAGTGGCTGGCAAACCACGCTGACCTTTCCTGACCTGTCCTCACATTTCTTCACACTATCTGGAACGTGTACAAAAGCACAGCATGTTTACAGCAGCAGTACATGATAAGATTGTAACACATTCTACATGTGCCTGTGTGAACTAAAACCTGCTGAAACAGCTTTATGCCTACACTGAATTGTATCGAATCATACTGCCTTTAAGGAATGTGGTATTCTAATAAAAGGGAGCGTTCCGCTGCGTTCGGGGTGCCTTCCCATACATCAGACTAATGCCTCCGAGTCTTCCATCATCAGCGGGTGCAGCTCAACGCTACAGCTACAAAACGGCGATCTTCGGATGCTTCCATTTTTCGCAAAAACAAGGATGGTGAGGGGACTGGAGACCATGTCCTAGGAGGACAGGCTGAAGGAGTTGGGCATGTTTCGTTTGGAGAAGAGACAGTGAAAAGGGGTCATGATAACTATCTATACACATCTGAGGGGCTGTCACACGGAAGATGGAGCAGATTTGTTCTTGGTTGCTACGGAGGGCAAAACCAGGACAAATGGTTTATTACAACAAAGGAGATTTTGGTTAAACATTAGGAAGCATTTCCTGATGGAACAAACTGTTCAGCACTGGAACAGCCTGCCTTGGAAGGTAGGAGTAGACGCTCCGGTATTGTGGGTCTTTAAGCAGAGGCTGGATAACCATTATCGGGGACAGGGCCTCTGAGAGGGGGGTTAAGGGGGTACGATCATACCCGGGCCCAGGGCCAAAAATGGGTCAAAAGGGGCCCCTGGAGCAAAAAAAGGGGGGCCCAGGAGCCAAATTCACATGAAGCGAAGGGGCCCAAAAGAAACTTTGTACCCCCTGATAAAATTCCTCTGAGTGGCCCTGCTTGTGGACAGCCTGCACTGGTAGGGGGCTGGACTCGATGATGCCATAAGACTGTTGTTTCTTTGTAAACCTCTATACTACTTTTCTTTTTTAAAAATAAACATTCCTTTAAACAACTATTGGTTAAGGCCGCATGATGACTTTCGTGGGCTGTCGGCACCTTTGCCTTCGTGGCCCTTCCCACCATAATACCAACATTAAAAATTATTTTTGATATAACTTTAAGTACCTCAACATTTTTTTACCTGTTTTAGGCAAAGATTAATGGATTTTCATGGGCCCTAATCATTTTTTCTTCTATTTTAAAAGAAATTAAAACATTTTCATGGGCACTATGCCCATTGCACCTCATGGATAAGTCGACCCAGCTATTGGTGGTTCACAACAATCAAAATGTGTGCAATTCAAAAGGCACCGTTAAATATGTCCCTCTGAAAACAATCTTGAAAAATGCCAAAACAAAACACGCTGGTTTTGAAAGGTCTTTAGATCAAGTCTTTCAAAAATAAAGAGACTGAAAAGGTGGCTTAGCTCAACTGCCTCCTCCCACCACAGCAAGTTCCACCCATAGCTAGGGTAGATAGGCGGGGGGGGGGGGGGCTCTGCTCTCACTCAGCAACCCAGATATCCCCCCCCCACCTTGAGGGCCTGCAGTTGTCTGTACACTCCTCCTCCCGTCTGACAGAACCCACCCCAACTTAACCTCCTCTTTTCTGGGAGGAGAGGGGCCCTTCCACAAGGCTTCCTACAACTTCTCCCCCCAATACTGACCCGTGGGTTCACCTCAGCCAGCGAGGTGAAGGAAGACACATAAGAGTGGGCCACAGTTCCCCGCACTGGAATCCCGTAGAGTTTTCCAGCAAGGACATTACTGGTAAAATCGAAACCTGGAACAGAGAAGAGAAAAGCAGCATGCAGGGAGGCGGGCGGAGGAAGGGGGGAGCTGCACCCACTGCTCTGCCCCCCCTTTCTGACGCTAACCGTGCTGCGTGTCCACAGGGACTAAATGAGAGAAATGAACACTAACATTCCCAGGATACCGAATTCTGCAACCAAATCCTGTACCAACTGGAACTGTAATACACTCTTGTCCTGCTTGAAACAGATATGGAGACAGTCGCCAGGTTGTGGGGAAGAGTTTGACCTGGAGCGTCAGAGTTTTGTCCTCCTTCTCAGGGACTTAAGCAGAAGGAGTAAAGTATCAGGGCGAGGGGGCCAAGCTAGCTTTCTGCTGGGTATGATGAACGTTTTGCTATCATCTCTTCCCTCCTGTCCCTCAGGCTCCACCCCCGAGCTGACAGGCACCATTAGGCTCTTTTACCCCTTATCCCCAGGCTCCTCTCCTTGAACCTTGGGCCCAAGGCTGTGAAGACCCTACCTGAAGGATGACCGACAGCCACACAAGAAAGAGTCAATGCACACGTTGCAATGGGCGAGGGAGGCGGCGACTGCAACAGGCAAGCGGCACGGCGAACTCACCTCCCACGTACGAATACATGGACGCAGAGAGGCCCCCATCAGGGCCCTGAGCTCGACGCAGCCCCATCTCCATCAGCTTCTTGTCTGGGCCTGCTGCGAGCCGGAACCTGGCGGCATTTGTGGCTACCAGGCTGCAGAAGGAAAATCCAGTTGAAGATTAACTGCTCCTTTTATTAGCTCACCATATTCCATAGCAGTGAGGCAAATGAGGTCACAGTTTGGACTGGCTGGATGTTTTTTAAAGCGTGTGTGTGTGTGTGTGTGTGTGTGTGTGTGTGTGGGGAAACGGGACGACAAAGATGCATGTGGTGCATCTTAATGCAATGCTGAGATTTGGGGAGGGGGAGTAACACCTTCTTAGAAGTTGTACACTTAGGGCACATCTGCACCTTGAAAGCCTGCAGGGCATCTGGCTGGTGCTTTTGAACGGAGACCAATCTGCATCTGAACATAAGAAAAGGCTCTGCTGGATCAAGCCAAGGAGAACTCCTCTAGTCTAGCACCCTGCTTCCCACAGGGCCACCAGCAGGAGGGACAGGCAGGCTGCTCTCCCGCCACTGACTGTCTCCAAGCAGCCCTATCCCACATTACGCTCTACACGTAGGAAGAGACTTCCATACAGGAGTTGGTTAATCTGCCTCCAGGAGAATCCTGCCCACCCCCCTAAGTACAGGTTGCAGGGACTGAGGCGCATGAATGACAGTCCCAGGTCAAGAGATCTTCTAGTCAGATGTCAGCCAAGGCACACAGAAGTCCTGTGCCGCCCGCCTTCAGGCACCCCTCACATCTTCACCTGGCATAGTTCACCAAACACAGCAAGGTGGTCTCCAGCAGCTGCACCACTAGCAAAGGACCCTTCACTTGCAATAATGGGACCTGCAGGAAGAGAAACAGGTTTGCGCCGCAGAACAAGGCTCCCTTGCAAGTGATCGGGACACGTCATTTCTTCACTATTTCAAGAATCTCCATCAAATTTGAGATGCCCACGCGATAAACTATCATGTTCTTTGAAGCGGAATTTAAAAGATCCACTGGGTATCCGTTGAAGGAACAGTCACAAGAGGCACTTCAGGTGGACGAAAAAGCCCTCTTCTATCATACGCTGGCTTGGCTTCTTCACTGGGAAGGAAAGCCATGTGCCAGCCAAGATATCACTGTGACACATCAGACCAATATCACACTGCTAGAAAGTTCTCCTAGCAATTCCTACCTTGGAGAAGACGACAGAGCCTTCTGGCGCAGACAAGACAGAGACTTCGGATGCATCCACAGTGCGCAGGTACTCAAAGAAAGCTTTCTCCATGGTCACAGGAAGAACCGACTCAAGATACTTAATGTCTGAAAAGAGGAATCCAAAAGCAACAAACTGTGCGCACTGAGGACCAACAATTTGAAGAAAGAGAGAAGAGCACAGGGCAGACACACGCTATGCATCTAAAAAACTTTGCTAAAGCTGCCATTAAAGAGAAAAGTCTCAAATAGACTTTATCAAGCATCAGGTAAACAATTGTGCTACAGATTTTTTTTTTTATAGTTTTCATATTCCATTTTCATATTCCACTTCACTGATTGGCTGCAATATCTTTGTTGCGGTTTTTGAGCAAAGGTTGAAATAGTAACAATGAGCTCATTGTTACTGCAAACAAATTCAAGCCTGTAACAGAAAAGGCTGCTTCTTCTGCACCGACAGCACAGAAATCAGGTGAATGAAGCTTGGGTGTTCATGACGCTGCGGAGTGTTTTAAGGACTTGTAGCCAATTCAAGTCACATTTGCAATTTCTTACATTTTGCTTCAGTCATCTACATTGGCCTGCTTTTCTGCATAGATAATTTTGATAGGCTCCAACGACAAACACTTTGAACGTGACATAATTAATTATTATTATTATTATTATTATTATTATTATTAACAGTATTTATATACCGCTTCTACCATATCCTTCATCTGAATCTTTTTGGAGAAAGATTATGTTTCCCTTTTCTGTGAATGTTTAGAAAATCCAGTCCCTTTTTGCTCTATCACCTCAGAACCTTCACGGTACAGAATCCGTTTAAGATTACCCTCTCCATTCCCTGCCTGCACTCTTTTTCCCTCGTGACTCCTGACTACTGGAATGTTCTTCCACCGATATCCGATTCTCATCGTTAAGATATTCAAGAACTATGTTAAGACACACCTGTTCCTCCTGCCTCTCCCTAATTAACCCTCCTCCTTCCCCTTTCCTTCATAATGTGCCTTGTCTTTACTTTTAGGTAAGAGCAGAGTCCAATTTCTTTTTTTACGTTTGTATAGTGTCTAACAACTTTAGGTATAGTAATAACTAATCAACAAGAGTTGCTCAAAAGCTTCTCTCATCCCAACCAATGGGACTCCAAAGTGCTCAACTTTGGCTGGAACGTGGCCCAGATAGTACAAGGGTGTCAAGCTGCCACATATCCACAGAGAAGCACACTTGGCAGCTGTTTCCTCATGGTTGGAATGCCTTTTCCCTGGGGACTGACCAATTCCCATAGATTTCTAAGCAGCTTTATAAAACCTTTATAATAAAAAGCTAGCGAACCAGGAAGCCTCTCCGCAGCTGAGTATAAAAGCTGGAAGGAGACAGGTCTGGGGGCTGAGACACACCAATCTTCATCTATGTGTTTTTTCTACTCTTTAGTTTTTTTTTAATTTACATTAGTTATGTGACCAGCAAGCCACAATGAACAAACTGTACTTGTCAATATAAAACAACCCAACCAACCAACCAACCAAAATAAATATTATATATATATATATAGGCAGGCTCAGCTGAAGGCAGGTTTGCATGATGCTCAAGTCTAAAGACAATTCTTACAGAGCCCTTTCACTGGCTCCAGGAACAAAGAAAGGGTTCCCGTTTTCTGTCACAATGAGGGTGTGCAGCTCTGAGCCCAATGCCCGCCTGTCCCCACCCCTTTTCGCTTTTTGATAGCAAAAAGACAACTCCGACTCCCACACTAAAAGCGCCTTCGAAGGGTCTGTCTGGCTAGCTGGGGCAGTGGGAGACATGGCCATTCCAAGTCCAATCCCCCCTCCCTCTTGGGCATAACGCCAAAGGCAAAGCAAACACAAGCCTCACCCCAACTTTGCAGGCGGGGGGGGGGGCTCGCACAGGTGCACTGCTGCCAACATTCCAAGGCAATATGAGGGCCAAGCGCTTGTGTAGCCCTTGTCTTCAACTGGCTTACGGAAGGGGGGGGGGGTCCACCTCAACATCCAAGGTGTCTCTTTGTTGCCTCCTTCCTGAGTATGAAGGGCCCCACTCCAAACCTCTCCCTCATCCATTTTTGTGCCCCACATGTCTCTTCACAGAGCATTTCACTTTAGCCATAATAAGGGGAGTGATGTCAAACGGGCTAAAAATGCAAAAAGCTTCTTGCACTTTTCCCAGGAAGTTCCACGGATTCCAGAAGTCCCATGTTTACAAGGCCAATATCAAGGAGCCTGAGTTCTGTTTTCAAATGTGTGTGTTTGCAAACACTAATGCAAATGTTTGCAAACACATATCATGATTTGTGTTCAGTTGTGGTCCCATCCCTCTTTCGCACGGCCCATCTTGGCTGGAAGTCAACAACAGCCCCAAACCGCAAGGGAAAGAGACTCAATCTTGGCTATGATGCAAGCTGCAGAAAGACAAACCCCAGCTGAGACGCAAGACACCTGAGAGAATGTGAGAGAGAGAGAGAGAGAGAGAGAGAGAGACGGTGGAACAGCCCAGTTGCATGGCCACAAAGCTGCTGCAGCCTGCAAAATAAAAGCATCCATCTCTTAGCAGGGATCACGTGTGGACAGGAAAGAGATCTCCACGCAATATGGAGGAGGGAGACACTAAGCGCAATCTGGGCCACACCATCAGGGGCCAGGAAGCAGGAACACTATTCGGCATTCGATGAATCCTAAGAGCACCTAAGATGAAGCCAAGTGAAACATTGTTACTAAATCACATACCCATGTGGACAAGAGCAGCACTGGAGCCTGCAGAGTGCCGAATCCAGACAGATCCTCTGGCAAGGGCTCTCTGCTGGAGGCGGCTGCCATGCCAACCATGCACGGCTCCCGATGGTACTGGAGCACCTCCCTTATGAGGAAAGGCTACAGCATCTGGGGCTTTTCAGTCTAGAAAAAAGGAGCCTGAGGGGGGGGGGACATGATTGAGACGTATAAAATTATGCATGGGATGGAGAGAGTGGATAGAGGGAAATTCTTCTCCCTCTCGCACAACACCAGAACCAGGGGACATGCACTAAAATTGAGTGGAGGGAGAGTTAGAACGGATAAAAGAAAATATTTCTTTACCCAGCGTGTAATTCATCTGTGGAACTCCTTGCCACAGGATGTGGTGATGGCACCTGGCCTAGATGCCTTTAAAAGGGGTTTGGACAGATTCATGGAGGAAAAGACCATCACAGGTTACAAGCCATAAGCAACCTCCTGGTTTTTAGAAGTGGGTTTTCTCTGTGCCAGGTGCAAGGGATTGTCAACGGGAAACAGGTTATCTTGTTGGCTGTGTGCTCCCTGAGGCATCTGGTGGGGCCACTGTGAGATCCAGGAAGCTGGACTAGATGGGCCTTTAGGCCTGATCCAGCAGGGCTCTTCTTATGTTCTTACTGTCAGATGGAGACGGACCATGAGCAGCAACCGTTTTTTCAAGAACTTACAGGTGCCTCTTCTTGGACAAACGCGTTTGTGCGCTGTCTTTCAGCTGATCCAAATGGCATAACTGGAGGGCACGTACAATCATAAGAACATAAGAAGGGCCTTGCTGGATCGGGCCCAAAGGCCCATCTAGTCCAGCTTCCTGGATCTCACAGTGGCCCACCAGATGCCTCAGGGAACACACAAGACACCTGTATCCTGTCGCCACTCCCTTGCATCTGGCATTAAGAGATAGCCTATTACTAAAACCAGGAGGTTGCTTATCCCCTTTCACATTCCTGCAGACTCATGGTCGTGCAAGGCCAAAAAGCAATTGGAGATGCAATTCATTCAACTCTGTACTGGCTTCTGTACAAAGCAGCCAGAAGTTCTTTTTAAGACTTATTAGGGGCTTTGCAGAACTGCTACTTGGTAGCAGGGACCTACTGGAGACCTACTGAAAGGGCCGACACAGACTGAAATGCTGAAAGGTCAAGGTACCCTTAGGGTCGTTGGCAGGAACCAGTGCGGCACAATGGTGTACCTACCGGAATGACAAAGAAACGGCTCAGAAAATCCGTGTTCAAACTTGCCTCTGCCACGAGCTCGTAAGGCCTTGGGCATGCCATTCTCTCTCAGCCTCAACCTTCTCCCTCCCATCTACAATATGGGGATAGCAATACCTTACAAGGTTGTAAGAACTGTAAGAACATATTGAAGGGTTTCAGACACTCAAAAGCCAAGTAATTGTGCCATTCTTTTCAGTATGCAACACTGTAAAGATTTTATGTTCTTACCTTACGACTTTGTCTAATATTTTAACATTTGTATTGTGCTTTGTTTCAAGCTTGTTAGCCATGTCGAGTATTGTGCCCAGAAAAGTGACCCGTACAGTTAAATAATATAAATTATTATTAGCTGCTACAAAATTAATGATGGACTTGATATGACAACAGCTCTGAAAGTTGCTCTCCATCTAAGGCTGCAATCCTATGCAGGCTTACTTGGGAGTAAGTTCCACTTAACTCAATGGCCCTTACTTTTCAGTAGACACATGGGCTGTAAGCCTCACGTCTGCTAGACCAGCAGTTGCGCTCCCCAGCCAGCCACGCGTCGGGCTGCTCGGAGAGAACCTCTGCCCATGTGCAGAGTGACGCTCAGGGCTGGGGGGTTGGAAGAGGCAAAGCTCCGGCCAAGCGAGGGTTGCGGCACTTCCAGGGGTAGGTGTAGATAAGCGGCCTTTACCTGTCTCGGAGAAGCGGAAGGCGCGCAGGAACGCCAGGCACTCGTTCAGCCCCGCGCAGAGAGCGAAGCCGCCCTGGAAGGGGCAGCGGCGAAAAAAGAGCTCGAAGCGCGCGGGCTCGCGGTGCCGCCCAGCTCGCCAGTAGCCGTAAGCCATGGTGAACTGGTACAGGTCGGTCAGCAGCGCCAGCGAGCCGCGCAGCCGCTCCAGCCCCGGCTCCCCCATGACCAGCAACAGCGGGCAGGAACGGGCGGCGCGGCGCGGCGCGGCTCCCTGCCAGGGAGCCCCAGCCCACCCCTTCGCCCGTGGCGCAGGCAGTCTCCCAGACTAGTCCCAGCCCCACGTGGGGGGCAGAGCCGCCCGGCCAGGCACCGCCTTCCCTCAAGGGCACATGGGAGATGTATGCTGCTGCTGCTGCTGCTGCTGCGAAGGGCAGCCTCGCCGCGCCTGGCCGCAGAAACCGCCCTGGCCGGAGCAGGACGGAGGCGGCTCTGGTGCCTGCGCGGCCACCCCCAGCCCCAGGGTCGCGCCGGCGAGTCGCCCCCCTGCTGCGCCTCAGGGGTGCCGGCGACCAGTGGGCCAGCAGCCGAACCCTCTTCTCACGATGCGGGCACTTGACTGCGCTTCGCACGTTGGACGCGCTCCCTGAGCCCGGGACTTCGTGGGGTGTCGCGTGAACGCATGCTGCTGCTTCCCCCCCGTTCACTCAGCCCGGCTCAAGGGGAGCGGGGAGGGCGCGCAGAGCCCAGCTCCATGTGTTCGTCACGGTCTCACCCCTATATATTCTCTACACACGAGTCCGCACCGTTTAGGTAGTTTTTAGCGCCTACGTACTGCTGCTTGTACACATGTTGAACAAAACATGGGAATAGGCCTCTAATCTTAATGTGGTTAGAAGCCAGGCTTGATCAGGATTCTATAGCCTCTGGAGAGGTTTCAGTTTCTGTAGCATATTGTAGATGATATTCAACTGAATGTGCATAAAAAGGGGGGGGTGCCACTATCCTACTATCCCGTGTACTGCATACACCTTCATTTATGCTGGACACGTGAACAAGGGCTGCATTGGAGAGTGTTGATTTCCCCCAGGGGAGAAACCAGGTTGCAACTGGGATTCTGCCTCATATTCCGAGGGGTGCTTGCACTGACGACAGGAACACCACTTTAAAATCTTCATACTTATGGCTCCCAAATAGAAAAGCTGTTCCTTTCCACAGCCATGCGAGGCTGTCAGAAAGGTGAGAGTAAAAGGTGAATTCACAAACTTATTGCAGAAGATCAGAGCTGCCATTTAGACAAACCCAATGGCAAAACTGATTTTCCTGAAAAGCTGTGTACAACCATGAAAACGGCTGACTAATATCTGAGATCCATCCAGCCATCAGACTTCTGAACAACAAGCTCTTTCAACACCAAAAATGATACAGCTGTGAAGTTAAATGACTTACGCGATGACCAAGTTTTGAAGCTCAAACAATGGTGTACAAATCACTTGATACTGTGATAAAGAGCGATGAGACTGTGAATTTCCCACTGAATGCCCCTGGAGAGTGCCGGGCCACTGCCTTACTTTAGGTCTGTGCCCCTGCCATGTTGTGCGATTTGAATTCATCAAAACTTTGTAATCGCACAAGACTTTGAATCAGGGTCCTCACACATGACATTATCAAGGCTGCAGTTTTTACAGGATGTGCAGAAGGGAAAACTATTTATTCCACACATCCCTATCATCCTGTCTCCCTACGCTCTCAAATTTAAAAGACTGCAATTTTAAAATTAAAGTGTTTTAGATCAGTGTAGTGGTTTGGGAGTTGGACTTAGACCTGGAAGATCCAGGTTCAAATTCCTGCTCAGTCATGAAGCTTCCTGGGTGACCTTGGGCCAGTCACTATCTCTCAGCCCCACCTACCTCACAGGGTTGTTGTGAGGACAAAAAGGAGGGGAGGAAATATGTGCACCACTCTGAGCTCCTTGGAGGAAGGGTGGTATAAAAATGTGAAAAATAAATAAAAAATATAACCTTACTAGGAAAGGCACCCATGTGCTCAATAACCCTTACTCCAGAGTCAATACATTTAGGATTGCCTTGCATAGGTCTGGAAGCAAGCAGAGCTCTCTCTCTCTCTCTCTCTCTCACAAGCCCAGTTCTTTCCATCCCCTAACAAGGAGGAGACATTAAATACTAGCAAAACCAGCCCCTAAGTACCAGGCAAAATGTAGAAAAGATGAGGACGTGTGTGTATTGCAAAGAGGTGGTTGGAGGGGAAGAGTGCAACCCACTGTCAAGAATGGAGAGGTTTTGACTGCGTCAATAGCATTTGACTGTAGGTGCAGGACATCTGGCTCAGTTGGTAGAACGATCGTCTCATAAATGGCTGAAGATCTGAAGGACAGCAATTCGAGACAGCCGGAAGTGTCTGAGAGAGCTGCCGGCACGCCGAGCTGATAAGTTGCAGAGCCTCTGTGGGGGAGTAGAACTGCAGCTGCAGCACTTGAGTGGCAGTCAAGGTTGCCTGTCAGCTGAAGCGTGGTGTGGCGAATGCCAGAGAGAGAGAGAGATCTGGACTGTGAAAGCAACATCTAGAATGAATGGTTCTACGAATAATTACAATGTTATTGTGGAACTCCTTGCCAGGGGATTTGAGAACAACCCCCTCCCTCATGACTTTTCGGCAGGGGCTCAAAACGTTTGTTTCGTCTTGCATTTGGGTGATGGGTTGTTGTCTGCCCCCAGTGCCTCAGTCTGTTCTGCCTTGTTGTTCTGCTCTACATTGTCCCCCCCCAGTGGATTTTATTGTTTTTTAACTTACTTTATGTATTGTTTTTAAATTATGTATTTTAACTTGTTGTTGGGCATTTGCCTTGGCAGTGGAAAAGGCAGGGTATAATTTTTTAAAATAAATAACTATTGTAAAAACCCCTTGGGGTTTAGAAATCCTGCCCATGTACACCGCCTTGAATTAAAGTCGGAGGAGAAATCCAATGGCTAAGAAAGGCGGTATATAAATTCCGTATATTATATTATTATTATCATCTTCCACAGGACTGCATGGCTCAAATACCAGAAGACATCCTGGCAGAAGGGCAGAGCCCACATAGCACGTGCACTCTACTGTACAACTCTGCCACTTCAGATGGTGACCCAGCTGCTTACTCCATTTGTGCCAGGGCTGGTAGCTATCACGACCTGAAAGACAGCAGGTTGGGTCAGTTATATAGCTGGAAGGCCATCTTCAGAAATGTCTCCATGCATACTCAGTCAGCTGAATCTGCTAGCAGCCCAAGCAAGCTACCAAAAAGGGATTATAGCACAGTCAGCAGGTCATTCTCCAATACAGTCCAGAAGCTGCAGGGTTCAGATGGCTGTGCCAGGAGGACTACAAATGTTTCCCGGGGGTGCTAACCTGTGCATTTCACTAACTGTCCAGTTATACAGATGCTCATTTGTTTAATTATAGGGATAAACCATGCCCATTTATGCCCAACTGATTGTCCCTCTTCCCCTTTCAAAAAGAAGGATGGAATTTCCTTTAGGTAGAGCTTAACAGCGCAGCTGTCTTTTGTAGCTGCTGTATTAGTATCAGGGCAACTCCCTGACTTTGTCAAACCTGTCTAGCATGTGACACTCGATGAGCGCACCTAGGCTCCCACGGGACTCAACAGCTAGCAGCAACCTGCAAGGTAAAGCATGTGACCAAAAGCAGTTCCAGGAGTCTTAAGCACCGGTTAACGGGATGTCAGCAGGTGCAGCTATTTCCTTAGTTGCCAGCCATCAGTAGTAGTTATTCTTGTGGGATTTAGCTCAGCAACCATACAGTACACCTGATCTAGTGCACCTACTGTCCAGATGTGAAATGTACTGAAGAAAGCCACTCCTTATACAGGCAGACAAAACACCCGTCCACTGTCTTCAGGAGGGGGCAGGTGGTGGCGAGAAGGGCCTTCCCTGTGGTGACACCCTGGCTACAGAAAGCTCTCCACTGCCTGGTCCTGACCTTGCCGTCTTTTTGGCAGCAGGTGAAAAACCTCTCAAGCATCAAGACGCAGGTCTTTATTTAACCCAGCAGCCATATGCTCTCTCTCTCTCTCTCTCTCTCTCTCTCTCTCAGATTTTATTATTTAGGACTACCTTACAATAACTTTAACCATGATAACAGTCTCCAACAGAACTGCAGCACCCACAGCAACACTTATTATGCTCTATCTAAGCCACTTCCTACAAATACTAGAACAGGATTACAATCTTGCAGACCTATCATGACTATGACTGAGTTTTGCCCATGTTCCGCTCTCCCAATTGGTGGGAAAGCATGTCAGCTTCCTTCAGGTGCCGACCAATCCAAACCCACCCACCCCCATCAGGTGGGGGAGAGCAGGCGCCTCAATGGAAAGGTTCAAACTCAGAGTCCAGCAGCACACCGATTCAGGAACGAGACCCTCACACCGCACTAGTTTGCAACGCTTGACCTTTTATTCGCTTTAGAAAGTGTAGTAAAGGTTTGCTGTTAGATCTTGTTGAAAGCAGCTATGTCAACACTCTGCACCTGAAAACAAAAAAAGTCAAAGTGAGAAGAGCTTCTGCATCAAAAGGCCTGCAGACCCTTACAAGGACTCTCCTGAAAATTCAGAGATGACCAAAGAAGGAAGGTTGTGTGTTCCACAGGTGTTCTGCCAAGCACGCACGCGCACACCCACACCCACACCCACCCCGCAATCCTTACAAAAACTAACCCTCGCGGTGCTTTAGATAGATGGTCTCTTTAGCTGGCACAATTTAATGCAAGCACAACTTGGGGATGGGGACAGGACTTAGAGCCTAATTCTTGCCTATAGACAAGGTCTTTCTTATCCTGCCCCAACTGGTCATTGTCGTTGTCCCATTCTCCCCCCCCCCCCCCCGGCATCCCAAAGCATCCTGAATTCTAAACACAAAGAATACTATTGCTGGGAGACGTCAATCTCTGTGTAAAGTTTTACACACATAGGATTCATGGGAGACGGACTATCCTTGAATAAAATGTTTAGTATTCACACTGATTTAAGGGTTCCTGCAAACTCAGAAAGGCACCTGTGGCACAAGAGAGGCCTCTCCCTTTAGCAAGCACAATGCTTAGTGACCGCTAGGAAGAACCTGGGCCTCCCAGGACCAAGGAAATAGCAGCAGAGGCAGTAACAGTAGAGGGAATTCAACATCAGGACCAAAGCGTAATATACTGCACTAGTCCATGTGTGAATGTAGGCAGGCCTCTGTCAACCTGCAGTCTTCAGGGAGAGTGCAAAGCCTAGGGCCGAGTCAGATGTTGTCCAGCAATACTGACTGCATGGAAACTGAATATGGGGGGGGGGGGGACCAGAAACATGAGGAAAATCCTGCACTTTTGCACTTGTTTGCTGTTGCTTGCGACTCTGAGGCAGACACTTTGGTGCCGTGTTTCCTCCCTCCTTCCAGGTATCCAACAGAGCAGCCCGCCTCCTTAGTGACCCCGCAACATCTCCAAGGGTGCTGCTGAACACCACCCGAGAGGGTGCAGCACCTGAATGCACATTGGGGTATGTGCCTTCATTGCAGGACCCTCTTACAAAAAGCCACCAAGACACAGACACAGACACAGACACAGACACAGACACACACACCGGTGAAAGATAAGCAAAGAGGGGAAGCAAGTGCTTTAGCTCAGCCCCAATAGTATCGCTGTGGTTTGGGCTTGTAGAACTTGGATATCTCCCCCAAACCAGGATTATGTCATGTGAGTCAGGCCAAACTACCAACGGGAACTGCCCTCTGCAGGGAACTTACATGGTCTTCAAACTTGGTGATCTCCTCTTCCAATATATCCGTCCCAACCTTGTCATCTTCTACCACACACTGAATCTGGAGTTTCTTGATGCCATAACCCACTGGAACCAGTTTGGAGGCTCCCCAGACCAGACCGTCCATTTGAATGGATCGGACGCATTCCTCCATCTTGGCCATGTCTGTTTCATCATCCCACTAAAAAAAGGAAGGGGCAGCAACACTGGTAGTAAGCAAAATGCACAGACCAAGCTGACCCAAGGCAAAATAAAAGACGCTCGGGAAGAAAGAGTTTGAGACCAAAAGCAAACCCGCAAAATGGAAACCCCAAATAAGACTCACTCACATTAGCTAACCAAGCAACTTCCTAGTTAGAAAACTTGACATGTCATTTAAATTACTATTTTTTTTAAACTAGTCCCTCAGAAGCTCCTTGGTGCCAGGTAGGTCACACCATAATCATCATCTACAGAGAAGGGGCCTCCCCCAGATAGAGGAGACAGGCGCTTACGGGCTTGACATCTAAGAGGATGGAGGACTTCGCAATCAGGCCAGGCTTCTTGGACTTCTTCGCCGCATACTGCTGTAGCCGCTCTTCCCGAACTCGGGCAGCTTCCTGGTCTTCCTCTTCATCATCACTGCCAAATAGGTCAATGTCGTCATCATCTTCATCCTCAGCAACAGATTCTACTTTCTTCGCAGAAGCAGAAGGCAGCTCAACTTTCCTTGCGGAAGTAGATAGTGGCTGCACCTTCTCCAAAGGAAAAAGGAAGAAAACAAAAAGGTTAAACCGCCCACCGTAAAGGAAAAGCAAAAGAGTTTCAGAAGCACCCAAGAGACTAGGAGGCAAGTTTCAGGAGCAGATGAGCTCCTACCATGAGGGCAGGTATAGAGGCTGCCAATGTTTGTGGGGTGCCAGTAAGCAGCCTACACAATCTGACCCATGAGGCACAATCCACCAAGGAACTTTCTCCTGCGCAAGCCCTACTAAAATTACTGGGAACTATGCAAGGGCTCCTGTTCATTTCAATGGGACTCACACAGGAGAAGTTCCCATGGTAGGTTATGCCCCATGGTAATTCATGGGACAGGCTCACAGTTTGGTTTTTCCAGGAGCTTAAGCTAGGGAACATCTAGCTAGATCACGATCAGGGACCTTTTGTTGCTTTCTAAGTGGCTCCAGTTCACATGCAAGCTTCCCTGGGGTTAATGCAGCCAGCAAGGCATGGGCGAGGGGGAGAGGCGCTGGGGAGGTTAGGGCCTGAGACTTTGAGTAGCGCCTCAGCTCCATCTACTGGCTATTAATGGTTATTCCATCCACTTGGTGAAGCCAAGTGGATGCTTTCAAGCCAAACTCAGGCATTTTCCATCAGCCCACTTGTACAGTCAATCCTCACTACCCATGGGAAGTGTCACTTACTTTGTGCCATTTGCGGTCTGTTCTCGCCTATCCATGGCCATTCTGAAGGTATTAATGTCAATTTGATTTTCCCCCTAACCCACTGATCCCATAATGGTTACGATTCCCATAAAAACCAATATTCCCCTGCAACAAAGCCACAGGCAACGTTCAAAGGTACGCTTTGTTCACATGGAACAGCAGCAAAATCTTCGAAGGAGAGCTGTAGAATACTCATCGGAACCTTTTGCAAATGTGCACGGATTCTGTGGCAGACAAGATGATGTGGGAAGTATCCCTGAGAACTTTTAATCCAGTGATTTTCCGAGGCAGGAAATTTACCTGTATACCTGTCAGGTAAATTCTCCATTTGTACTGGTAAAATTACCGTAGCTCTCAAGTAAGAACCATATAGCATGGTTCCACAGAAGACAAGGAACCCATTATCATTTATGTCACATGAGACCACCGCCAAACACTGTGCAAGTTAGCTTGCTGCTTAGGCTACCAATATAAGGGCAGATACAGAAAACTTTGCTTGGGAAGACTTGAGTGGGGGTGGAATTTCAATCAACTTTGTATTCTTATCTGCAAATGGAATGAACTCTGCAACAGGTGGTTGAAGGCTCCTTTAGGAGTGATCTTACCTGCGTAGGTGGTATGGGGGAAGGGTGATGAGAGGTAGATGCTTTTTCCAGCACACTCAGGCGTGTTTCCAGTCTAGAGATCGCAAGCTGGAGATCTGTAACCACTGGAGATGTGCAGAAGGAACACACACAATTCAGGGAATCAGTAAACAATACAGAACAGCTGGCACTCGCATTTCTTCCTTCCAATTAGCAGCAGCAAGACCACCTAGCTCTCTACAACGAGGAACAATACACGCCATCCCCTTATTTTAAAGAAGAGATCAGAAAAGGACACAGTGCCACGCCACACCCTGGAACTCCCATACCGCACACGCCCAGGTTTCACCACTCACCACTATGAAGGTTTTGATTCTCTGCCTCTAGGTTTGCAATCCTGGTGACCAGCTCACTTTGGTCTCCAGCAGGTCCTGCAGAAGAGGCGCTGCTCACACTCTGCAACAGAGAGAGATGGTGTGAAGGACGGGGGGGGGGGGGGGGGGGAGGCCAAATGACAGTCATCAAACAAGCAACATACCATCCTGACAGACTTGCAGCAAGAGGAGGGAAATTAACCGGGGCGGGGGAGGGGAAATGGGACTATCAGAGAGCAACCAGGACAAATGGTTTTCAAGCAAAAGGTACAAGACAAAGCACAAGGCTGGCCGCCCAAGTGATGGAACTGGTGTGCACGGGGGTCAGTTTCCTCTAAAATGTAACTGTTCAATCATCCTCTCTGTGGCCAGTATCTTGAACATGCAATAATATTATTATTAATGTATATACTTGTCTCCAAGGAGGAGCATTTGTGTTCCACAAAAGAGGGACCTGTTCTTTTAAACAGGGGAAAAAACAAACAAACTTGTGCCAGGCATGATCTGAATCCTGCTATGAGACGGCATCATGAATGGCAGGTGACGTGAACAACTTTTCCTTTCAGTGGTGGGTGACCACTTCACAAGACTGGCCCAGGTTACTCCAATTCTCCTCTAAAGAATTTGTCCGGTGTCCAAAGAACTCCACAATCTAATGGGCAACTTAATTTTTTAAAACAAATAAAATTCTAACAGCAGCCCCTTTTAAACGGGGAGGGGGGGAATTGAAATCCCTCAAAGCAGTCTGTGATACAGCAGAGCTGTTCAAAGAAAGTGTCAAAAACTGTACTAGAAAGCACAAGCTCCTGATGCGAGCCTAAGCACTCTGTGCACGGTGGAATCTTGCAGCTAGGATGTAACGACAGCCCTGCCAGCTTCCAGAAGAGGGACCGAGAAGTGTGTGCATACATGATTCTGATACTAAAAAGTTAATTTCACTGAGAAAGTACAATATATTCCAACTGAGATTCTCTCTCAACCCTCTCAAGAGGCAATTCCTGATGGATGGCTGAACATCACTGGGCAAATATTTAGCAGACACTGATGTGCAGGTGGACAACTTCAAGGCACAATGCACGCAAAGCGGCAGGATGAGGAAGCACTCTGGGTAAGTCAACAAGGCCCCCAGGCCAAACCTCAGACAGACAAATAGGTTAGTGATGCTTCTCCCCTTTCCCAAGCGACTTACAGTCGCGCGACCCGACCGCTTCTTGCGACGAGGAGGAGAGGCTTCATGGGGGTTCTGTAAGACTGTCTTGAGCTAGAAGGGCAACAGCATATCGGGGTGGTGGTCAAAGAATGTTCTATTGACTCCGATTCTTCCATGCAGCCGTGGGACAGGCAAGCACAGCAGGTAGCCCCACAGGTGGGAAAACACGGCAAAAGGAAAGGGAACCAGAGAGCAACCCCACCCCCACCCCCCACTGTACCAAAGCAAACCACCATCACAGAAGGCTCGTCCCGATGCTTCCCATCAATTTGGGGGAAATGGAAGAGCCAAGTCTGCAAGTTATATTTTTATGTACTGTCTATTGTGCATCGATAAAACACTGCAAATAAGCAATCTTGATGTGATTGTACATATGTGGCATCAAGATTCCTTTTGTGCATTGTTCTGCCAAAGCACACACATGTATGTGTTCCCACACACTGGTACATTTTTATGTACCGTTTCTCCCCAAACTCCTAGGAGGATTCATTTAGGGCAGGGGTGGCCAACCTTTCAACATGAATGCTCCTGGACCCCTTTAATGGGTGTACAGGTGAGGGCATTTCAGCAGATGCAGCTGCTTTAGCAGCGCCATCAGCACTGGCAGTTGCCGAGATTCTGTCTTCTGCACGACTCTTAAGAACGCAGAGGCCCTCATGGTGGAAGGTTGGCCACCCCAATTTAGGGCTTTTGTTTATTTAGATTTTACGGATACTATCTCTGTGTGACAATTCCCTCCAGTTCTATCAGAAGCTGCACCCTGCGATAGTGAAAGTTTGGTCTCTTCTTTCTGACTCTCATCTGGGGTCAATTAATGTAATGTAATTTTTGTATGTAAAATTACATACAATGTAATTTTTAAATCAATTTTTAGATGTTTTTATTAACTTTTTTTGCTGTTTAAAAAGTAATTATCTATTTTGTAGAGAGATAGCAGTCACGGGTGAAAAAGCCATGTGAAAAAAACTTTAAAATCCAGCTAAAAAGAAATAACGATCAATCGATCCTGACAGCAGTCTCCGGTTTTCCCAGCACGGCAGTCAGACAAAAAATCATTAAAATCCGAAGCTGGACAAAGTACAACCTGACGTTTTGTTTCTTGCCTCTAGAAACATTTTTGAAGGGCAGTCAAAAGACTGGCAGATGGTGTCTGAAGTCAGCGCTCAGCTCGTCTTTTTGAATAGTGAAAGCGCGGGAAACAGAGCGATCTCAAGCGGAACCGACGCGGAAGTCTTCAATCAGCTATACAGCTGATCCTGCAAGCATTCTAGTAGTCTAGTAACTACTACTAGAATGTTACAACTACTAGAATGCTTGCAGGATCAGCTGTATAGCTGATTGAAGACTTCCGCGTCGGTTCCGCTTGAGATCGCTCTGTTTCCCGCGCTTTCACTATTCAAAAAGACGAGCTGAGCGCTGACTTCAGACACCATCTGCCAGTCTTTTGACTGCCCTTTGAAAATGTTTCTAGAGGCAAGAAACGAAACGTCAGGTTGTACTTTGTCCTAGCTTCGGATTTTAATGATTTTTTGTCTGACTGCCGTGCTGGGAAAACCGGAGACTGCTGTCAGGATCAATTGATCGTTATTTCTTTTTAGCTGGATTTTAAAGTTTTTTTCACATGGCTTTTTCACCCGTGACTGCTATCTCTCTACAAATTGTTGCTGGCCATGAGAGCTTCCACTCGAGAATTATCTATTTGTATTTTTTGTATTTTATTTTTGTGTAAGCCGCCTTGGGTCCCTTTGGGGAGGAAGGCGGGATAGAAATATTGTTAAAAATTTTTTTATAAATCTTTGCTTCATTTAAATGGATTAAGCCACGTCAAGCTGCACACACTTGGCTTACAGCACAATTCTATGCATGTCTACTCAGAAATACGTCCCATTAGGTTTAATGCAGCTTACTCCCAGGAAAGTGCGTATAGGACTGCAGCCTCAGTTGCTCTGTCATCTACTTCTAGTCGTCTCTGCCTTGCAGCCTGCATTCAACCAATATTTTGGTTCTTGTTGCGTCACTTTCTAGTTTTCCCTTGTGCTTCTTCATTCCCACCCCCTACCAGAAGCCTCTCTTCACAGCCAAAAAGACCTGGGACTCCGCCCACCTCAGGCTGGCATGCCCGTCAACTGACCGTGGTTAAATATTGTCAAATGCTTAGTGAAGCCATGATGCTGATGATAGTTGAAGCTTGTTGCCTACTTACACACCTGACCAGGATGGATAAAAACCAATGTTTTTTTTTAAGGTTAAAAAACTTTTTGGAAAGCATACAACCACCACAAAACCCTATATAAAGAAAGTGTTGATTTAAGATATGCTATGGTTCCAAAAGGTACCTAATCATGGAATAGATATTAAGATTCTAACACAGCTGTTCTCAAACTGGTGGGTCATGACCCACCAGGGGAACTGGATGCTTCCCCCTACCCCCTTAAGGGGTGGGGAAAACATGGTGGTGGCGATCACAGGGATCACCACCGCCAGGGGAAAAATGTGCAAAAAGGGGGGGTGTACTTACTGGGGACTCCAGAGAGTGCGGGGAGGCCTGCGGACCGCTCCGTGGGCCTCCTGCACTCTCCAGAGCCCTCAGTAAGCACAAAACCCCCCTTTCTCACATTTTTTCCCTGCCAGTGACGATCCTTGGGACCAATGCCACAAACAAAGTTCTCCCTGCCTCATGGGGAGAACGCTGAGAAACACTGCTGTAATGAATATATTAATGTAATTTTTAAGGAAAGTTTTGTAAATAAGTTCCAACAGGCCATGGACTGGGTCTCTACATTTACCGGTAAGCATGCTTAATACTTAGCATTTGCATAGCGCCTTCTGAATGGGCCGAGTGTTTCACATGTATTATCTTGATGCTGCCCTTCCAACAACTCTAAGACAAGCATTACTATCCCCATATTACAGACAGGGAGCCAAGGCTGAGAACGAGCCGCTTGCCTAAAGCTACCTGGTTAGATCACTGCACTGGGAAAATTGGAACCAAGGCAGCCCCAGGTTGTACCCTAAAGGTTCCAGAGGCTCCTGAATATATTTAGAAAGATTAACCAATTGCCCCAATGGGACTCAGTGTAGAAGATCCCACTAGAGATGTGCTGTTCTTCAATTCTCAAACTGTGGATTTACGTCTCCAAAGATAACATTTGTCCAAAGCAATATATGGAGATCTGAGCTAAAAGACCTGATCAGCCCTACTGTCCCTTTGCAAAATAGCGTTGACAGTCTTTTCTCTAGAAGTGCCAAATTTCAAGCACGTCAATGAATAAAGGATTGGGGGAAGTGGCATAAAATACAAGGGAGGAGGACCGTAATTAAATAAAACAAGCAACTTAAATGTCTGTTTGGGGATCTAGTACAACATGGAAAAATAGCCTGTAGGCACCATTAACCTGGTGAATTAGAGATTGTTTACCTCCCAATGAGTTCACAAATAACTGTTTCAATTAGCTTTGGTAAATAAAGTAACCAAATCATCATTTTCTGATTTACCTACAAAATTAATCTGAAAGTTTTTCAAAATTAGTCACTATTTTAAAATTTATACCATGTACCTTCTAAACATGAAAACTACAGCTGAGTTGTGAAGAATGTATTTTAGGATTATATCAAACAAGAATGATATACTTGCTATAAATACAAGAATGATATAATTACTGTTCCAATTTCATTTATGGTTTAATTTTGCAACAGTAGTTTGATCTTGATGTTCCAACGTAAGAGCCGAAGAACAACTGGTCACATTTATAGAAACCCGACTACACTTGAAATAATAATTCACTTGTTTCTGAAAAGGTAGTGTCATTGTTTCCCCAAGAACAATCAACTCATTTGTTTTTGTAACTAGGACAAGTATCAAACCTGTTGATGATTAACTGCTGTAAGTTACTCTCTTAACCCCATGGGACAGAGCAAGATCTCAACCTAATACATTTAAAAAGTGTCTTTGTTGTTCTAATAAAGTTAACGCTTAAAAATATACACAGTTACTTGATCATTATTTGACTGGTCAATTGAGCAAGTCTTGCGTGAGCTAAATGTCCAACCTCAGCCCCTCCAGGCATTAGAAATGAGAAGAATATGCAAGACCACCGTTGCAAATTTGGCTCTTCCAGATCCCAGATTTGCTTTGGGCAGGACAGACAACACACAGGCTCACACATCAGTCTACTACTTACTTCCCCCCCCCCCCATCCCAATAAGTTAGTTTTATGTCCTCATAAATGGAGGACAAAGTGCCTACACCTTTAATCATTGTATAGAAGAGGGAATTTGGGCAGGTGCAGCTTTTTGAGCTGCACCTGCCAAAATTCCCTCTTCTAAACAATGGTTAAAGGTATAGGCACTTTGTCCTCCAGTCTTTCTGGTCACCCTGGATAAAAACCAATGACTGTATTTTTTTTAAAGATTATTTTTACTGTTAATACACTTTAAAAAAAAAGGCCTTTGTGATTATAGTTTTAACTTAAAATTTATGAAATAGGAATTAAGAATTGAATGCTATGAGACAATGTATTCATCTTAAAGATGTAGGTTTTCTTGGCCGGTACAGATTACAGAGTTAACAACAACATTCTCCAGGTAAACTGGCCAGTTGTTAAAAGTAGAAAAAAAGACGCATCTTCGCCTGACTTTTCCATGGTCTTTACTCCCAACATGTTCAAAGGTTTGCTAACAGCAAAACAAGCAGCTGTCTGTCCATTACAGACAGCCCACTTCCAATCTCTTTAAGTACCTTCACTGACTGCTACCTGTGTTCTGAAAGTAGAATCCCCTCTTCAGGTTTTCCCCCCTCTCATGGTATCCCATGGGTCGCGTTCTCTTTATAAATCGGAAGCCAACTAAGGAGTCTTCCCATTTTTAAAAGGAAGAATCCTTAAGAGTAAATACTAGTTGGCTTCCGATTATCAAGAAAACTTAACTATGTTACTGAGGGCACAGCAGCTCCAGCTCCAGCCCCTCTGCAGGCTTCTGTTCTTGCTCAGGGAGGAGGAAGCACAGGACCGACTCCTCCTCCTCCTCCTCCGACTGAATTGGACGCCTACAGAGCAGGGGTGGTAGGACTGTTTCCCTCTCGTGTACGGCTTCTGCTGACAAGAAGTGCGTTCAAACCAAATGAAGGACTGCTTTTCTGAACAACTCCTTGCAGCAATACTCAACACAACCAGAAGCTGGTCTGAAGACACATGGCCGCTCTAGGACGACGGAAGCGAAGCAAGTTGGGTCTGAGCTGCCTGAATGGACAACTGCCAGCCAGATGTGAGCTACTCAGAAAAAGAGCAGGGAAGAACCCGAGCCGACCGCTGCTGGAGCCACCCTGCCCAGCATCCCGCTTCCTCCAGGACCTGCTCAGATGCCACCAGTGACAGCCCACAAGCAGGGCAGGAGGACAAGAGCCCCTTTCTCACGGTTATTCAGAAACAGGCTCCATTTCGCTATCATGGCGGACAGCCACTGACAGACTTCTCCATTCATTTGACTCGTCATCTTTCAGAGGGATCCAAGCTAGCAGCAGTCATCACACCACATCTTGTAGTAGTGGGTTCCATAAATCCAAAACTGATTAATGTACCTAACCAATGAATGCCTGTTTATCTTTGTCCACCTAAACCCAGAGTAAGTTTCCGCAAGAACATTCTGAGTTACCGTCCAACCCAAACCAGTTCACAAGAGGCTGAAGAAGAAAAGACCATCACTTTGCAGACACACTGAAGTGAAGCCAGCTGGGTAGGGAAGAGGCCTGTCCAGCACACCCTGGCCCAGAAATACACCCCTTCGGGGCAGGTCTGTTGCTTCCCTGCAGAGCGCTCTTGTTTGGGAGAAGTTCACTGTATATGCTCTGCATTCAGCCGAGACAGAGATGTTACATGCCACCATTTTTGGTGGACACTACTCATCTCAGGTGACGGTGGGGAACTGCAGGCAAACGCTCCCCCACATGTATTTAGCAAGCCACTTTTATACAGAGTTGCTCCATGTAGCTCTGTATGGTCCACACTGACTAGCTGCAGCTCTCCAGGGCATCAGGCAAGAATTTTTCTGTGTTCTACCTTGGAGGTGCCAGGATCGAGCCTACATTCAAAGGAGGTGCTCCACCACGGAGTCATGGCCCCGCCCCGCGTACAACACTAGCACGTCTGAACAGAAGCCTCCTCTCCAATAGGCTCGTGTTGTACATGCAGGTACCTTTTTTTAAAAAAATGAGAACCATTCAGACCTGCTGTCTGAAATGAAACAGCCCAGCAAAAGCTGAACCATACAGCTGCTCTAGTCATACGTCCTGGCTCTGAATGATCCCTCGAAGGCACAACACACTGAGGGCGTTAGGATTAGTCTGCAAATGCACTTTGGATACAGCAAGCAGGACAATCAGCGCATGCCTCTCACACCCCCTTGGCAAGATGGAGCTCGTGTCACCTTATTCATCCCCTCTAAGATTAGAATCTAATCATCAGAAAAGCCACACACGCAGTGCCTATGGGAGCTCAATCACAGGAAGGGTGGGGAAATCTCTGTGAGATATGCCATAGCTAGGAAAAATGAATGCAGTTAGCCAGCTGGTGAGAGAGCGCCCAGGTACTCACTCCGGCCAGCGACTTCTGGATATTCTCCCTGGCTCTGGCAATGTCGCGTAGGATCGTGCTGGCTCCGTTCTCCTGCAAACAGTGCAGAAAGAACCAAGTGGTTGTTTGTTTTTGTTTTTTAAAGTACATACAGATACAGGAGAAATTACTGAGGGTGGATCACGCAAAAACGAGGGAGGAGTGTTGACTGACTACCACAGTGAGGCATGAAAAACAGCGCAAGGCCCACCTGCTGCAGGCCAGGGCCGTTCTGACAGCAGCTCCAGCCAGTGGCGTCACTGGAGGTGGGACGGAACGCTAAGTTCCGCATCGCCCTGACCTCCGTTACTCACCAGCACGAAGAGGCCCCGCCCTCTCTCCTTCGGAACCGTTCAGTGGGACGAAGGCAACGCGCAGGAGACTCCCTGCACGTTGCCTTCGCCCCACCAAATGGCTCCGAAGGCGAGGGAGCGGGGCCTCTTCGTGCTGGTGAGTAACGGAGGTCAGGGCGATGCGGAACTTAGCGTTCCGCCCCACCTCCAGCAATGCCACTGGCTCCAGCCCAGCTGCGTTCTGGAGCACCACCAGAGGGACGGGCGCAGGCAGCAGGCACGGAACACCCCAGCTGCCCACTAGCCTTTGCTTCAGAAGGCTACTGATGATGGCACAACGGTCTCCAGGCTCTCCACTCATGCTTTGGCCAATGCACTATTTGACAGTGACTATTTGAATATTTTGTATTGGCAACATTGTTTCCATCCTGTTGCTACCTGCCCTGAGCCAGGCAAACTGCCCTGAGGCATCTGGTGGGGCCACTGTGTGATACAGGAAGCTGGACTAGATGGGCTTTTGGCCTGATCCAGCAGGGCTCTTCTTATGTACTTATTATGTAAACAGATGGGCTAGAATGGAAACCAAATTATCAGACAAAATGTGTCTTGCAGAAGCAACAATATATCACTGCTTTGCATTTTCTGCACCAGGAGCACCCTAAGTCTAACTGCACTTCTGCAAGTAAAAGATATTTGCTTATTTTGAACACAGCTGTGCTTCCAGCTCCAGAGTGTCAAACAACTTGGTATTTACCCCACTGAAGACTAGAGTGGTGGAATAGAAAGCAGGGAAGGAAGGAACAGCAAGCTAATTACAGATAGATGCTGGAATGGTTCAAGATATGGGAGTCCTAGCAGAGGGGCAGAGTTCTGCCACTCACTAATGCCACCCTCTTCGTTGGAGTTGCCAAGCTCCTCTCCACCACTGCGAGGACCGGAAACGCTTTCCACATTCCACAGTTCAGAACACTGAATATAAATTGCCCTCATGCTCTCCTGATACTGGCTTGCGTTTCTTGGTGTGACAGTTGTTGCTAGACTGTGGAAACTTCACTACTACCCCTCCTTCGCATGGTGAGGATTACAGGTGAAGAGGCTATGACAAGTACCTGCACACTGAGCTGGAGATGCATTAATTTTATGAGCAGTGTTTTGATATCTGGTGTACAGAGGGTTTTTTTCTGGATTAGAACTGGAGGCACTCTTCACTCTTATAACCAAAAAGCCACAAATGTAGCTCTCCATCATCTCTCAGAACAATGAACAAACCCCTTCCTTGTAAGTGCTGCAGAATACCCTGTTAATACTGTTTCCCAGTCAGGCAGAACTTAAAAGAGATGGAAACATCCTTTTTGGTCCGTCAGTCCTTCAGATTACTGTCCTTCAGTTTTTTTTAGTCTTTTTGTAGTTGTAATTGTTCAAAATTGTTTTAATTTTGGACTTTTTTTTTGTATTATGGCAAATTTTACTTTTGTAAGCCATGGGGGCGCTAAGTGCTTGAATTTTTTTTAATATTGGTGGGATGGGGGAGATCAATGCTGCACAGCACCTTTGTACTCCAAGGGGCACTGAATGGGGTGGAAAGTCCAACAGGGTGGGCAGATCTGACAAGGCATGCCCCATCCATCCTTCTCATGGCACACTCTGAAAAATCACTGCTCTGTAGTATCCTGGCAAGCATCTGTGTAGTCCTCATTGGCGAGACCCGATTTAGAAAGATGTTGGCACTTTGCCAGGATGCAGACCAGTTAGTAAGATCTGCCTTGTGGGTCTCAATGAAAAACCCTTTGTTCCAAGTTACCGTATTTCTTCGATTCTAAGGTGCCATCAATTCTAAGGCGCACCTTTAATTTCGTTATCACCAGCAGGGAAAAAACGTTTCCCCCCAGGATTTATGTGCGAATTGTATCCCCAAAACGTAAATGGTACCCCTTCTTGCTTATTACCAGGGCTTGTGGGGGCTTCGGGGAGGCCTGCGCGACCCTTTGCAGGCCTCCCTGACGTTCAGTTCGGCAAAAAACAGTGGTTTTCAGCCATTTCCGGTTTTCACGAAAACAGGAAGTGCCCGAAAATAGCCGTTTTTTTTGTCGAACTGAACATCAGGGAGGCCTGTGCGACCCTCTCCAGGCCTCTCCGATCTCCAGTTCAGCAAAAAATGGCTATTTTTGGGCACTTCTGGTTTTCGCGAAAACCGGAAATGGCTGAAAACCACTGTTTTTCGCCGAACTGGAGATCAGAGAGGCCTGCAGAGGGTCGCACTGGCCTCCCCGAAGCCCCGGTAAGTAAGGAGGTGGCATTTTGGGGTGCAATTTGCACACCTTCGATTCTAAGACGCACCCCCTTTTTTAAAATTGCTAAATTTGGAAAAAACGTGCGTCTCAGAATCGAAGAAATACGGTAATATATTTTGAAGTTTTATACCCCGCCCTGCCCCCGTACCTTTTAGAGTACCTGAATGCTAATTATTGTAGGTGTGCAACTTTTACTCTGTCCTCCAACCTCTGCCACAACTGAGTGCGTGTCTACCAGTTGGCAGACCTCCCCTCTGCTTTGCGCTCTGGTGACAGAAAAGGGGAAGAATTTGCCTTGCATGCCCAGGAAGGAGTTCCAGGAAGTCAGATTGAATTTTAGATTTCTCTCCCTGGTAGGTCAGGGGTCCCCCTTTCTCAGGTGCACTCCTGCAGGCTTTTGGGGAAGCACTCTTCAGGACCCTGGGAGAACAAAGCGCGGCTCTGGGAATGTCTCCCTCCTTCATGTGAGATGCCCTGTCTGATGGGTAGCTCACCCCCACGCTTTCAAGGCACCCGCATTACACACACATTGTGAGAGGGAATCTGTTTTTGGGCTGTGTTTTGACAAATTACTGTGAATACGAATCCCTACAGAACAGAAGATGAAAAAAATGGGAAAACTGGAAAAACAGGTGAAACGTTAAGAGCTTGCAACTCACAGTTTGCAACTAAAGCTTGAGGTGCTAAACTTCATTATGTGACACTAGAACTTCTGAAACACTTTCATTGTTGACTTTTACCACTTTACTGATGCTGTATGATGCTATTGCTTATTCTATTTTATCATGCCACACAAACCTTTTCCTTATGGTATCAGACATTTAGGGCAGTTTTTGGATGAACGTGGAATGGCTCTGGTATGAGTTAGAATTATTCCCACTGAAATTAATGTAATAATTGTACTTGTTATCCAGACTTTCACGATAAGGGCTGTTTTCAGAAACGGAAGAGGTACGTATAAAGAGGGAAAGGTGCAGAAGCAATTGGCAGTGAGATGCCAATTATGCCTACTCTACGGCTGCAAGCACAAATATACTGGAACAAGCCCAGAACTGTTACCCAGGCTATAAAAGGAAGTCCTGTCCCAGTTCCTGAAGATTACAACTACCTTCCAGAGCAGCTTAATGCACCATTGAAATTAGCAGCCTTTGGCATTTTTTACAAATTTACAATGTCTCAGTTTGCTACCTATGAGCTTCCTAATCTGAGGGATAAAGGAAGCAAACAGGCAGAAATTCCACAGGCACATAGCATGCTTCATGCGGGAAACAGGCTGGTTGCGCAAAACCCCATGCTACTGCTTGTGACCCCAGATTCGTCAGATCTTCAGATTTCAATCTGGGTTCCCCACAGGGAGAGGCTCTCGTATACAGTGGGCCCTTGGTAACCGTGGGGGTTTGGATCCCAGAATACCCGCGAATACTGAAATCCACGTATAGCAAAGTCCACTATCACAGATATGGGGGCTACTGTAAAAACCTTGAAGGGGGGAGGTTAAAAATAGCGTTTCTTACCTTTTCACTGGCAAGCCACTCCATTTGCAGGGCTTTAGAAAGGGACTGTGCAATGCATTCTGGGGTGAGCCTGGGCAAAGGGAGGGTGAGTTGCGCAACCCGGAAGAGGCTTCTGGAGCACGATTTTCCTTTCTAAAGCCCTGCAAACAGTGTGGTTTACCAGCAAAAAGGTAACACTACTAACCTTTTTTCCTTTTTAAAGGTTTTTATAGTGGCCCCCATATCCACGAGCATCTGCGTTGAGACAAATCCATGGATGCTCAAATCGCAGATACTGATCTGAGTATCAAATCGCCCACTGTACTTAGGTTTCTACGAAAAAAGGAGAGAACTGTAACTCTCTTTGCAAATACATGCATAGCAGTTTCAAAATAAATTTCCACAGGAAGAGTTTTTGATGCCTACAAAGCACAATTTGTCGAACACCATTATTCACAGCCCACAAAGGATAAGGAAGAATCTGTGCATCAATTTCTTCACCTTTTCTCTCCCTTAGTCTAAGGCTGTCTTCTGTAACAGGGCAACAGGAAAGTAGGAGGGGGAAGCTTTGTTCCTTACCATACAGGTGTTCTATGCAGCCCGAGATAAATAAAAAAACCCACATCATTAAATCTAGCTGCACCTTCAACATCAAGGGTGCTTTGCTCAGCTAAACCACAAAGTGTTGTTATACCCTGGGGCCTGAGTGTAAAGTGCTAATTGCACACTGATGCTCCAACCCTGGCAGTCCTTCCACAACAAACCAGAAGATTTGGAAGATAGCAGAAGTCACATATTATGGTTTACCTTCCTACTAGAGCACACAAGGTGCTTCGAATACTTATTATTCCACCCTGGCCTACAAACTTTAGTGCTCCAAAGGATAATTATTTAGCACCAAGTTTCAAGAACAGGTGACAATGAATTTGAAAGGGGGTTGAGCTGGGAACGTTTAATACAAACTGGGGACCACAACAAGAGAGAATGTTACAGTAACCCTGCAACACTTAACAACTTACATTTTTTTCTAGGCTTTACAAACAGAAACCAGCTTACCCCAAACTATGAAAACTGTACAAATTGACTAACTGGTGGAAAGAGAACAAGACAGTCACTACATCACTTCTACAGTGAGAGAAGAAACTCTTCTTTCCCCAGAATGCACTAGAGAAGGAAGATCTCCCTCTCAATGCACTGCCAAGAGAGACTCAGAACACTAGGAAATGAGAATGCAACAAGCAATAGCAACCTTTGCACTGGGTAAAAGCCCATTACAGGGCAAGGGAAGGCCAGGCAGATGGAGTAGGTCATGAAAGCTCTATGAACAATGTTGAGCCTACTCTCTACCTAGGAGGGCATTACTTCTGCAGACTCTACAGCCACCATCCACTTCTGCATATGAATTACTGGGGTGGGGGAAGAGAGTCCAGCATCAGCAGAGGATGCCCTGCTTGTAGGCTTCCTGGCCAGAAGCATCTGGCTGGCTACCCACCCTGAGAAGTAAGATACCGGTCTGGATTAGATCTACTATTGGTCTGATCCAGCAGGGCTCACCCTATGCTCAGTGGGCACTGGGTTAAGACAGTGACAGGATAGGACTCAAGGAAACAGGTAAAAAAAAAGGTGCTCCACTACCCTGCTGTCATGTGCTCCAGAAATACCATGGCATCAAAATGGCTTAATTATGTGAGGCTAGAAGGTGTTAAGTGTCTTACCTGATGGCAGGAAGGGTTTATAACTGGACCGTTCATCTGTTCATAGTATCTCTTCTCAGCATCATCATACCTGAACTTATCAAACCAGATCTTATCGTGCATGAGGAAGCTGGCTGCCATTTTTCTGGAAAAGCAAGGAAACGAAATAAATGCCTAAGAACAACCCATTTAAGCAAGTAGGACCAGCTTAGTCAACCAGCAGCAAATCTCCCCTTCCCCTTGGGACTACAGCCAGTAACAACTCACTAACCTCCAACCCACTAGATAGAAAGGCTTACAGAAATGGGTTCAGTTAAGGACAAACCGCCGATTCTTGGCTTAGCTGCCTGCTCTGGTTTGCTCTTTACATCATGGAATAAGAAACATCCCTTTTCTAAAAGGACAACCCAAGGCCAACGACACCGTATGTTAACTCTGAATTAAGACCCCACATGCTTGTGCTTTCTAATTTAAATAGCAGTCCTGGGAGGCCTGATGTTGATCGGGGTGGGGGAGAAGAGGAGTAAAGCTCCCATCCCACACATCATAGTCCCAATCTTGTTTCTTTCTCCCACCACAGTTGCTATGTGTTAAAAAACAAGCACACAGGGCTAAACTAACATTAACATGCAGTTCCGCCCTCAGGCAAGAATTAGGCATGTGAGATTCCATACATCCAGAGTACAACAGGTTACAAGAGCTCCGCCTTGACACTGCCTAACCCTTTCTAAAATGACAGAGCCCATCAGCCGTGGCAGGAGTCCTCTAGGTCACCAGTTCCATGGACAAGCATTCGGCACCCAAATACATCACAAAAATGATCCCATGTAGCTGGCTTGAAGTACATCAATTTATGGGCACAAAGGTGTGCTGTGCAAGCACATTAACTACCCTCCATCAACACAGCTAGCTCAGTCAAAGGCAGAAAGTTGAATTTGACTAAAGGAGAACAAGACACACACACTTTGCCCACTCACAGTACATTTGTGGAGGCCTTCATTTAGCAGCAGGTGCATCCAAGACTACATTTGCTACTAGAGGAGAAGTGCACGCATTCATAAACAATGGGGGAATTTGGGATGTGGCAGTGGAATTCATAGCTGATGGGTAATGAAAGGCAACCAAGAGTCTTGTCACACCTTGAAGTCTGATTTATGTCAGTATAATTTTGTGGACTACAGTCCACTTATGCCAAGAAAAACTAGTTCCCAAGAAAAACTGGTTTGTCTTTAAGGTGCAACAAAATTCTTTGTTGCTTTTCCTGCAACACACACGACTATCCCTCCAGGGGCAGTTAAATGCTTTCCCTTCATAAGCACAAGAACTGAGGTGGCCATACAGTACATAGCAGGAGACTACACCATGAAGGAACACAGGATAAAATATTTTGAGAAGGGGTGAGGGAAGAACTTGACGAAAAACCAGAATTTGAAATGCTGTGGCAAAAAAGTAGAGAAGAGCAGCATAAAGCCAGGGCAAAGAAATGTTTTCCAGATATATCTGTAGTTCTGTTTTATTTCACTTGCATGATATCCAAAACCTTCCCAGGTTAGTTCAAAGCTCCCCAAGCCACATATGTTCTTAGACCACCAGCAGCTGATGGTATCTCTTTGCTAAGCAGCATGTGTGCTGTAGTTCTAGAAACAGCCACTATTTGAGATAATCAGAAAGAGGTCAATACAACCCATGAACTTTATACGTCCTTTCCGGCATACGTGGGGTCTCAGACCACGCCCAAACGCCCAAACCAGGTACAAAAGGGATAGCTACCCAACAAGTTGCACAGAGAAGGGTGCACAGATTCTCCATGTGTGATCACAAGACTAATGGCAAATACCTAATTTAGAGGTACAGAACTACTACCCAAGCTATGGTAACCCAAGCTTCCAATCACTTCCTCAAAGACTCTGCAAGATTAATGGAAATAATGTATAAACTCAAGTCATACTGAGAGCTACTAATGGTAATTTAGAAGGGGAAATTCCTATGGCTTTGCCTCCACTCAAACCAAATGAAGATGGACTTCTATTCTGGCCTGTTAGCCTTTTTCTACAAGCAACACACATGCAACGTATTTTTATATTTGCATACACACACAGCCCCAACCTCACACACACCCCAACCAACATTTTTGCCTTTACACACAAGCTCATCCACCTCTATTCTGGCCCATTAGATTTGAGTGTGTTACCCCAGAACAAGCTTTTCCTACTTAGTGTTAGATTCTGGCGCACTTGAAGCCCGGGCAGGAGGCTGTGATGGCTTTGCCAGCGTTGTTTCAGATGATTTTGTGCTCTCGGGTTTATTTGCCAGTGTCAAAGCCTTGGATGCGTAGTACTGTGCTTCAGCGCTGTCGTATATGGGTTTGCTAAGCCATGACGACTCACTGTCCTTGTGCATGAAATACCAGGTAGGTGGCGAGTGTGTAGCATCTTGAGGTACAGTAAGAGTATAATTCCCCCTCTTGCTTGCCATCTGTTTCACTGTACTACGGCTTTTTTTGTCTTTCCGGCTCCTCTTCGAGGATTCTGGCCGGCCACGCTCCTGCAACCTCACCTTTCCTGGAGGGTGCCCATCAAACATGTTTGCATAGAAACATCTCTCTGCATCATCATAAATAGGCTTCTCCAGCCACACTTCAGAGATCAGAGCCTGTAAACTGGATATCTGAGGTTTGCCGTTCACTGTCTGGTTTGAAGCATCAGGCAGACTGGGGGAGACAAAGGAAACACCAGTATGATCCATGGACTGGGCTGGAACGCCTGGGGTTGAAGGGGTAGGCAGGGCAGTCACATAGCCTTCGTCGGGCGTTGTTTGCCCAACGCTGGCCTTGTTGCTTTGCAACGGCACAGAGGGGAGATCCAGAAAGTGCGGCAGAACCACCACCTGGGATTTTTCAACAAACCCCTTCTCAGCGTCGTCAAAGTTGAACTTGTTGACCCAAACATCCTGAATGACATGGTGGCAGGCAATTAGGCCGCTATGACCACACTGCAAGAGGGTCAGGTTTCTCCTTGGCTTCACCCCTTGAAAATCTACTTCTGACCATGGCAACAGTGCAGACTGCTTAGCAGCCAGGAGCTTCTCAGGGGCGGCCTGCGACAACTCATCAGAAAGCTTCTTTCTATAGGCTGTTTCTGCCTGGTCAAAGAGAGGCTTGTCAAACCACACATGGTCAGCCAATAACCCAGCCAGGACAAAATCCACTTTGGGGTTCAAGGACTTGGCTCTGGGCGAGCACTTCCTTTTCTTTTGCTTTT
Source organism: Plestiodon gilberti rubricaudatus (assembly GCA_026170595.1). NCBI lineage: Eukaryota > Metazoa > Chordata > Lepidosauria > Squamata > Scincidae > Plestiodon > Plestiodon gilberti. The sequence goes on from JANXHW010000004.1 coordinate 2,749,635, forward strand.
TCTCATTTCCTGTTCTGTGCAGATCTCCTTTCAACTCTTCCTCAACAGGCTCGTCATCATGGTAGAAGCCGTTCACCGCCACCACCTCTTGGCAGGTCCCAGCAGCAGAGGCTGCAAGAGCAGCTTCTCTTTCGTAGTGGAGCCTCTCCGCTTCGTCATACTTGTGCTTGTCCACCCAGACCTTTTCTGCTGGATAAAGAAGCTTCCTTGTCCTCATCTTCCAAAGGGCGGTAGCATTAAGAGACAAGCACAATCATATAGTTGCAAAAATAACTAAGACATACTAATGGCATGCAGAAGATTCTAGCTATTTCAAGACTACCCAGTCCTTGATCTACTTGACTGTTTTTGTTACAAATAAATATGGCACTGCGCCTTAAGTTGCAGGCCACAACCAATCAGAGCACTGGCAGGATCTGCAACATGGACTGCAGCCACTGGCTTGGTTCAGACATCACATTCCTGGTCCAAGCAATGGTCTGTTGGATTGGGAACAAGCATCAGGCTCTCCTCCTTGCATGCACAACTTCATGGAAGACTCCGACTTGCTAAATTAATCTGCTATATCCAAACTGGGAAAACTGTGGTTTCAGCGCTCCCTACAAACCTAGACAACAAGCTATGGTTTGATGCTCGTTTGCAATCCTGGGCATTATGGATCACTCAGACCAGCTTCCTGGCAAAGTATGGTTTAATAAACAGAAAGTCTTCTACGAAGCCCAGTATATGAGGAGGAGGAGAGTTTGAGCTCATCCCAAATCCAACAAAGGACAGTTTGCTAGACCAGGAAGGAGGTGTTTGAATGCATTTCTCTCATCTTTTTTTTTTTTTTAAAAAGAAAGTCCTGCACACAGAAATATACAGGACGCTACCAGGCACAACGGCAGAGACAAGGAAGATCGAGCAATTATCTTAATTTGGACTCAGACTTAATTGAGTTAGACAATAACTCTGACAGAACTAAGCAGCAGCTCCTTGGTCCAAAGGTTGTCTAATACATCAAAAGGTCCAACTCCCTCCCACCACAAAAAATTAGCTGATCCATCTTGTTGCCCTTTTTGTATGATGGGACCACCATACATTTATGTGGTGAACCTTTTATCCAAGGGGTTTAGTAACAACGCTTAGCATCCAAGCCAAAGCTATCAGCCAAGTTGCAACATATCCTCTAGCCACTGTCGTAATTCAAGTGCATATAATGCATAGCATGAAGAACTGGAAAAGAAGGTGGAAGAATTTTCTAAAACATTTGACAAGGACTCTCTACTCCTCCTGGAAGAGGGAATCCAATACAAAAATTTCAAAGCTTAACATAGTTATATTTCATTCGAAACCCCATGGAAAGTTAGTGCAGAAGGAGCGACCAACATGCTCAAGTACATGTTATTATTACTGAAGTTAGAACTTCTGCAATTTAACTTTTTAAAAATGTAGTTCCAGAACAGTAGTGAAGATGCTAATAGATGTGAGGTATAGTTCTTGTACAAGTGAACAAAAACAAACATGGAATGCCCTCAACTCCAGGAGGGTGATTTTTTTTAAAAGAACTTTATAATTCTTAACATGCATCTTAATAAAACTGTCCTGACTTACTATTGGTGACTGGACACAGAATGATTGTTTCACAAATTTGTAAACTTTTACTTGTTAAAAGTCCAACCCTGGCCCCATGTGAAAATCTACACATCCCAAGTTCATCACACGATGTTGAAAAGCTGGGAGCTGTATGAACTAGGTCACGAGAGAAGACTGTGTCTGAAAAACTCTAGGGAATTATGACTAGCAAAAGTCCATGACATCACAATGGTACCGAAGGGTAAGAAAAACAAAGGGTTATGGGAGGGATCTCTTGGGTCTTCTCCAGTGTCTTTTCTCAGTGCATACTATGAATACAGCAACAGGTTCACTGTGCATTTCCAGCACACTATACAATGCAGACCCTATGCCTGCTCCAACCTCAGATTTCTAGCCTTATAATACTTTCAATGATGCACTCACTCAACGCAGGAACGAGCAGCTTGTCCCATACAGGACAAAAGCCGCATCAGAGACATGAACTAAGTTCAGGGGATGAGGTGATACAGTGGGCCCTCCGTATCTGTGATTTGAGCATCCGTGGGTTTGTCTCAATGCGGATGCTCGCGGATATGGGGGCCACTGTAAAACCTTTAAAAAGAAAAAAAGCGTTAAAAATAGCATAGTTTCTTATCTTTCGCTGGCAAATGGCTCCATTTGCAGGGCTTTAGAAAGGGAAATCGTGCTCCGGAAGCCTCTTCCAGATGGCGCAACTCCCCCCTCCCTTCTCCAGACTCGCCCCATGCATTTTGAGCCTCCCCCCACACATTAACACCTCCCCCCAAAAAGAATGAAACCACGATATGTGAAGGTGCACTGAGTAGGAAGCGAAAATGCCAAATTTTGTTTTAGCATTTGTCCATTTACAGAAAGTGCCAGTACAAATTAAGAGGCTCTGAGCCTGCCATACTCAAATCAAACTACGGCCATATTATAAAGAGAAATTAACCTAAAGAAGCTCTCCCACTCACTTAATAAAGCTTGGTTTATCTCAAAGGATGAAAAGACAGGGTGCATTATGAGACATGGTCTTGGCTTTACTAGATTAACTGCTGTCCAGAGAATTAATTTGATCAGCCGAAATCCCTAAAATGAAACACTTGACTTTTTTCTTGGAGCTTTGTCCTCTAGTGCTGTGGTATGATTAAAAAAACATTTCACAGCATTTTCCACATTTTGGAAAATAGTAGAATTAGATTCAATTGTTTTAGGAGTAAAGTCCACGAACTAACATTACTATGCAAAGAGTGGTAGCATTTTATATTTAAGATACCTTATAAATTATAAGGTATCTTGAATATACTGCCTAGAGTAAAGCCTACTGAGCTCAAAGTAACTGTTTCTGCTTCGTTCAAGCACATTTGGACTGGCTCTTGCATACTTTGTATTTTTCCCATCATATAGCGTTTGTTTTGTCAAAATGCTAAGACTAATGTCTATAAAGTCGTTAATTGCTTAGGCACCACGTGCTTCCGAGGCCACCTTCTCATCTTGACAGTCGCAATGGTGCCTTCAAGACTGAGCCATCCACAAGATCCACAAGACCAAATCTGGTGGGGGGGAGGGGGGGAAGCAGCCACTATACAATTGCAGTACTTCCACCAGAGGCTTATAAGCCCGAGTTCCTACGGAAATCATTGCAAGCCTTTTCTGTTTGGGTTGGCATTCAACAGACAGGGCTCTGCAGGTACTTTAATGTACTTTAAATGTTATAATTGGACATTCTTATTGCATTTATTATTGGTACACGTTCCAAGTTCTTAGAAGGGGGTACGGCTTGGAGCTGATAATGACTGTTGAGAAGGGGCAAGACAGACCACAAGAGAAACACTCCTAAAAGGCAAAAGTTCCTTAAAGAAAGAGAAGAAATGCGGGTGATACGGTACATATGGAAACGCGAGACATGGTTTTCATTAGGAGGTGGTAAGCACTGCAAAAAGAAAATACATCAAAGACAACTCCTCCCCTGCAAAAACACCCCAGCATCAAAATGAAAAGCAAGTGTGCAAGCTAAACAGCAATTGTGATATATATATATATATATATATATATATATATATATATATATATATAGAGGTGCTTTGAAAACAAAACTTAATAAACTCGTCTTAATGGAAATCATGTTTAGTACAAGCAAGCAAGATTTGCAACAAGTACTTACTTTTTTAGTGCCTAGGACAGCATTAAGAAAGAGAAGTAGGGAATTAAGAATGCTTTGTTTCTAGAGACACTAACCGAAGAGTAAAACCAAGTGAGCAGAATGGCAGGCAAGAATTAGTTCAATCCTAGCTAAAAGGATAATTAGAACCTGCTTATCACAGTATGCAGCATGAGAAAATGTCAATGGCAGCACAAAAGCGTTTTTAACTTTTGAAAACTTTGCTTAACCCACAAAGTGTTCACAACATGATGTGATGTGCTGTCACCACCCAGCAATGTAGAGTGGGTCACAAGCAGTCACAACAATACAGGATCCCTCAGCTGATCCACTCAAGCCCCACCCTGCAAATAGCAAAGTGGTTCCCCCAAAGCTTGATACCAAAACCTATTTAGTAGAAATACATGACAAGACTTCTACAAAACGTTTTAGAATGTTTGTAGTTAAAATTTTCCAGGCTTAATGGCCACTGTCTCTTGTGAGTTTTTCTTCCTAACATTTCCCCCGTATCTGTGACGGGCATTGTCAAAGGCAGGGGGGGGGGGGGGGAGGAGAACAATTGCATGGATGATATTGTATTTTTCCATCATATATTTCCAACAATTGCGCAGATGACATGCTTTGTCAGTCAAGAGCACTTGTGTGTGTTCAAATTGCATCAGGTGGCCCGCTTTCATGACATGCTCTGCCACAGCTGATTTGTCTGGCTGTTGTAAGTGGCAGTGCTTCTCATGTTCCTTGATCCTGGTGTTATTACATCTATTTGCGGTGCCTATGTAGACCATGTTACAGCTGCCTAGGATCTTTTGCTGAACATGCAGGGTTTGCTGTACCTTGCAAGTGGGCAAAAAGATAGGTCTGAGGTTAGCACATGTTTCACAGTTCTCCCAATACAGTCAGTAACTCCTTTTATGAAGGGCAGGAACACTTTGGACAGAAGAGGGGACTCATTAATACCCTCATGACAAGAGCAAAACAAATTTCTGAGTCATAGGCACACCTACAGGCAGAAATAGATCATGTCACACAGGCACTACAGGCTAATGGATATTCCAAAATTGAAATCAAAAGAGCAACACAACCACACAGGGGGAACATACCACAGAGTGTCCCACTGGACGAGAGGACCAAAGGCACAATGACAGCACTTCCTGCTTAATGACATCACTTCCAGCCGTAGGTCTTACAGGGGCCCCAACAGATTGTCATTCTACCAAAGGGGGTCCCGGTGCTAAAAAGGTTGGGAACCACTGGGCTAGAGCATCTTGGAAGCACACCTTGTCCTTGGAAATGTTTGCTTGTAAGGCTCCCAAACATGTGTGTGGTTTTATCTCCACTTTCTTTCCTTTGCCCATGTTGCTCCTCCCCCCCGCCCCATTTCTCACTGAAAATGGCCTCGGTCTTGTTGCAATCCCCAGAAGTTAAAGTATGAAGACAGACAGAGGGGTGTGCTTGACCATCAGCCATGTAGCTGAAATGGAACTGCACACAGAGTGATTTGCCTTGTTGCCATCAGGCTCCCTTTCTTGTCTCCAACTGGGGCAGGTTGTCCATGTGACCAGCAATCAATTGGCTGGAACTGCGGATCAATTTATGAGTTACCTCTCTGGTCAGAAGCAGTCCGTTTTTTTGTAAAGGGTTTTCTCCTTGGGAGAGCTTTGTTTTCAAGGTTAAAAGACAATGTAAGAATGAGGAAAAAACCTTCCCTGTGAACGTTGGGGGTGGCAATAATGTGAGGCGCCTGAATCTGGACGTTTTCAGACCTCAGAAGGACAAGCCCGAAGGGGAAACTCCTGACCTTTTCAGCGAGCAAGAGCTGCACAGGAAGACTGCCAAAGGAGGACTGGCAACGCAGAAGGAGGGACTGGCACAACTTTCGCCATGAAAAAAGCCCCAGATTGCTGTGAACATATGGCTGCAAATCCCATGTGGGTTGACAAACATGGATATGGCTGATGGCTCACAGATGCATTTTGCCGCTGAATAACTGCAAGTCTGGTGAAGGCTGAAAGCAGCAGGTTTCTCTGGGTATATACCCTCCCAGAAGACGATTAACCAAGTCACAAATCAAAACAATTCAAACAGACATGCAACACTGGCTAAAATATTTAGGATGGATTACAAGTCTGCAACCCATTCTTCAGGTCAGAAAAGTCTTTCCATACAGGTAAGAGAATAGCATCTACCACTTCCAATCCACTAACTCCATTCCACATCAATCTGGAAACAGACGCATCCTTATTCACACCAAAAGTCCACAGAGGAGTCTTCAGGTAAAGATTTCGAGAGTACAGGGCCCCCCCCCATCCGTGGATTCACTTCTGTGGATTGGCGCCCCCTTCGTCCATTACCTTCGTGTGTGTAGTGCTGGTGCCAAGCCAGTGCGGTTCTTCCTTATTAGCAGCAGCGCCTGAATGCTTATAGCAAGAGACACACCAAACGTTAACAGGAGCTACTAAAGCTGGATTCACATTTAACTGCGGATGTCCCTGCCCAGCATACGCGCTGATCAGGCGCTTGGAGCAGGGGAGTGTCGTTCTGCTTGTCGTCCCTCCTGCTGTCCCGCCTTCTTAAGAAAGCGCAGCTGTGATTGGTTAAACACAAGCGCGCTCTGATTGGCCGAAGTCTTGTGAACTCTTGCTCTGCTTGCCTTTTCCTCTCGGAAGTTCTTGCCCTTACTTCAAGCACAAATTTTATATCATTATCCCAGCATGAACTGGGAACATTTTGCGAGTTTTGCAATGACATTTTGCAATAATGAGGCTTGCTCTGTCCTCGTCCTGTGTTTACCGGGGTTTCCCTCTCGGAAGAACAGTGGAATAGTAACCTCCGCGGCGATTGGAGCTACTTGTGATTGGCATGCAACCACTCTCCCCCCCCCTCACGCAATTGGTGGCTGCAGTAGCTCTGCGAACCCGCCCACAAGCTCCACGAGACAAGCTCCGCCAAAGATGACCCCAAACCATCTGAAGCGACTCAAGCGTAGGTGCCCCAGAATGGTGTCCTATTTCATGATGAATATGCAAAACAGCTCAGCGCGGGTCCGTGAAGCACACAGCAGGGACATCCGCCGTCAAGTGTGAATGGGGCTTAAGTCTGCTTGCTCTAAGCATTCAGACGTTGTGCTATAAGCTGCTTATAAGCGTGCTGCTTATAGCACAACGTCTGAATGAGGTGGCCAAACTTGCTTAATGTAAGAGCCACATACGATAAACTTCAGATGTTTCAACTAACTGCGGAAAGAGTGGGAACCTATTCCCTGCAAATACAGGGGCCCTACTGTAGTTCAAAAAGCAACTGTCTTATTCGTGCTGAAAAACCAATATTTCAAGACAGGCACCTGGGGATTTTCCACAGCAGAGATAAGAAACACCTGCGAGTAAAAAAAGGATGTTCTCTTAATTACCACAATCCAGAAAGAAAACAGTAAAGAGTGTTCGCTATAGGTTACCTGAAAAACAAAAGCAGTAAGGACAGCGAGGAAAAAGAGGTGTTAAGGAAAAGAAAGGGGAGATCCACCTGTAAACAACATTTACTGAGAAACAGACCATTCTGTAATGTTCAGCTTAGTTGAGGTACCATATGCTAAGAGCACATAATTAAAAATGGAACAGTGATTAGACCAGAAGCTAAACAAGAGGGGAATGCAGAGCAGAGCAGTCTCAGGCACCAATACTACAACTTTTCAGAATGGTGCAGCTCTTTATGATCACAGTAGATTTTACAACCACTCAGATTTCAGAGATCGGGCAAAAACAACAAGCTCTTGCATTCATCAATAGGAAGTACAGTAAGTGCAGCTACATTTTCTTGGCTTTGCACAAGCCAGGTTGGAGGAGGTGAGTGGAAGGGCTAGACCACAACAGAGCTATGTTACTACGGATAGATGAGCACAGCAGACATAAAGACTCCTTGATTCACAATTCCTCTTCACAGATATCTCCACAATTATCCCAAAGAGGATGACTGCACAAGTGACAAAAGGCCACCAAAGAGAGAAAGACAAAGGGCGCAATCCCACCTAAATTTAAAATGGCGGAGTGAGTGCTCCAGCGTTCCAAGCAGTCACGAATGTGCCGTAAAGCATGTTTGCGACGACTTTTGAGTAAGAGTGGCCGGTGTGGAGGCCGCCCGCCCTCACTCCACTGCTAGATTGTTCCCGCAGCCACCAGAAAAGATAAGTGCAGCACCAGCGGGGGCAGTCCGGGAGGCGAGGGAGGGGGGCCACTGGCCAAGCCAGCCCGGGGTGGGGATGGCAGCCGCCATATCCCCAACCCGTTCCCAGGGCCAACACGACCTTTACATGGCCTCCTTGGACTTGCGCCAAGTAGACCACTGGGCTGCTCCCAGAACGGGGATAGGATCCGGCAGGCGGCCTGGGCCAGTGGACAAGAAGGCATATGGATTTGTAGAAGAAGAATCAATATTGGAGGTACAATTAAAATCTGAAGACCAGATAATTTCAAAAATGTATAAATTGCTTTTGAAGTTTGAAACAGAAGAACAGGTTAAAGAATGTACGATTCATTGGGCGAAAATTGTAGGTCATGTTATTTTAATGGACCAATGGGAACAACTATGGTTAAAACAGTTGAAATTTACGTTAAATGTTAATATTAAAGAAAATATGTATAAAATGATATATAGATGGTATATAACCCCAAGCAAATTAGCAAAAATGTATGAGAAGGTGACGAATAGATGTTGGAAATGTAAAAAGCAAGAAGGAACTTTTTACCATATGTGGTGGACATGCCCCCAAGCAAAGAAGTACTGGACTCAGATTCATAAACAGATTGAGTTGATTTTAAAGATTAAGGTTCAAATGAAACCGGAAACATTTTTGTTGGGTATGTGGGAGGATCATGTAGGCGAAAAATTTCAAACTTTGTTTTTATATAGGATAGCTGCAGCAAGAATTTTATATGCACAATATTGGAAGAATTCGGAGATACCTTCGCTGGAAGATTGGTGGCTGAAAGTTTTGGACTATGCTGAAATGGATAAACTTACAATTTTAATTAAGGAAAAGTCAGTTAACCTTTTTGTGAATAATTGGAAACCATTTATTGACTTTTTAAGAGAGAGAGAGGAATGATGTGATGATATGCGGATTTAATGAATAGAATGTGGGTGTTGTTTTGGCTTAGTTGGAAATTATATGTAGAAAATAGTGAACAGTATGCTAGTAGGATGTATTGCTTCGCGCTTGCTATAACTTTATGAAATATGTATTGTTTTTATGTTTTAATATATCAATAAAATATAAATATATATTAAAAAAAAGGATCCGGCAGGCAGCCTGGGCCACCCGCCAGATACTTAGGCAGGATTGCGCTATCCGTTACTGTATTTATGCCTTCACAAGCTTCCTGAAACACAAGAAGGAATATATCATTTATATATTCCTCCTCAGGGCAGGTTCCAATGTCACCTCCTCTTACGGCTGCCTTAAAACAAATCTCACAAGAATTAAACAAACTCATGAAGGATAGGCCTAGCCACGGCTATTTGCTGAGATCAGAACCTCCACATCCAGAGATAACGTACTTCCGATTATTGGATAAGCTTCCTAAGGGCATCAGGCAAGTCACTGGCACCAATACAAGATGCTGAAATAAATAGACTTTAGGTCTGATTCAGCAAAGTGGTTCTTAAGAACTAGCTGAATAAGCAGAGAGAGGCTGTGCAGTAATCAGCATAGTGCAGCAGACAGTTTTGGCCTGGGGAGGCCCAGGTTCGAATCCCCAGTCAGCCATGAAGCCCCACCAAGAAACCCCCCCATCTCCGCCTAATACTAGTTAACCTTAAAAAGTTCTGTGTAAACGCTAATAGGTTTCACACACATTAACACATCAGCCCAATAGGAATATCCCCAAATTACTGATGAGGGGCTGAGGCTGAAAAGAGCTTGCCTGAGCCTACCTACATTGGGAGTTCACAGCTGAGATGGGATATGAACCAGCAGTCTCCCAGATACATTATCCTAACCCAGGGTTTCTCAACCAATGGTACTTGTACCACCAGTGGTACTTTGGCCGATGGCTGGTGGAACACGGTCTGCCGGCCCGTCAGAACCCCGCTCCAACCCAATGCTTTTGGCAGCGCGTTTTCACTCCCAAGAGGCTCCTGCCTTCGGCCAAGTCTCTCGGGAACAATGACAAGGGCCCTTCCACTGGTCCAGAGACTCCTACCTGCATTTTCCGGCCTCCCAAAACCCATAACTGGCGATGATGTCATTGCCAGTCACTTCCGGTGGTACACAGCAGGAGAGTGGCGCCAGATGTAGTACTCCACCCAGAAGGGGTTGAGAACCACCTCTGTAACCTAACCACATATGATACACCTATCTCATAAAAATGCTAGGGGGAAAGCAGAATTATGGAAAAAGAGATTCCAAGACAAGAGATTCTGTGATAAAGCAAAAACAACTGATATGATGAACCCCATGCACTCTGAATCTAGGTCTTCCCCAGCCCCTCAAACATACACATGGCTCCAGGGCACGGCCCAACTATCTGGTACAGCCAGGGCCATTCAGAAGAATTTTATCAGGGGGTACAAAGTTTCTTTTGGGCCCCTTCCCTACATATGAATTTGGCTCCTGGGCCCCCCTGCTTTGCTCCAGGGCCCCCTTTTTGACCAATTCTTCGCCCTGGGCCCAGGTACAAATTACCCCCTTAACTCCCCCCCCCAGAGGCCCTGGGTGCAGCCACCTTGTTGAAGCTAAGGAGGTCTGGTTCTGAGTATAACATCAGAAGCGCCCGGCTGCTGTATCAGGCCCAGGGCCCACCTACTCCAGCTTCCTGTATCTCACAGGGGCCCACCAGGTGCCTCAGGAGCATTCAAGACAACACGATACTTGTATCCTGTTGCCACTCCCTTGCACCTGGCATTCAGACAGGCTACCTCTAAAACCCAGAGGTTGCATATAGTCATCATGGCTTGTAACCTGTGATGGACTTTCCCTCCATACTCTGTCCAATCTCCTTTTAAAGACACTTATGCAAGGTACCTTCTTTCCACAGCTATTTGTAAAGCCTCATCTGACAGCCACTTTGCTTCCTTGCATTTCTTTTTCTTTGGGATGGTTTTAGTTGCTGCCTCCTGTACAATGTTACGAACCTCCGTCCATAATTCTTCAGGCACTCTGTCTACCAGGTCTAACTCATAAGGGATATGATTTGGGTCATATCTGACTGGTCTCCTGGTTTTCCCTACATTCTTCAATTTAAGCCTGAATTTTGCAATAAGAAGTTTATGATCTGAGCCACAGTCAGCTCCAGGTCTTGTTTTTACTGATTCTATAGAGCTTCTCCATCTTTGGCTGCAAAGCACATAATCTATCTGGTTTCGGTATTGACCATCTGGTGATGTCCATGTGTAGAGTCGTCTCTTGTGTTGTTGGAAAAGAGTGTTTGCTATGACCAGCGTGTTCTCTTGACAGAACTCCGTTAGCCTTTTCCCTGCTTCATTTTGCGCTCCAAGGCCGAACTTGCCTGTTGTTCCGTTTATTTCTTGATTTCCTACTTTAGCATTCCAGTCTCCTATGATGAAAAGGACATCTTTTTTGGGTGCTAGTTCTAGAAGGTGTTGTAGGTCTTCATAGAACCGGTCAACTTCATCTTCTTCGGCATCAGTGGTTGGGGCATACACTTGGATTACTGTGATGTTGAATGGTTTGCCTTTGATTCTAACTGAAATCATTCTGTCATTTTTGAGGTTGCACCCCAGTACTGCCTTTCCCACTCTTTTATTGACTATGAGGGCTACTCCATTTCTTCTAAGGGATTCATGCCCACAGTAGTAGATATGATGGTCACCTGAATTAAATTCGCCCATTCCCGTCCATTTTAGTTCGCTGATTCCCAAGATGTCAATGTTCAATCTTATCATCTCATTTTTGACCACATCCAGCTTGCCTTGATTCATAGACCTCACATTCCATGTTCCTAAGCAGTATTGCTCCTTGCAGCATTGGATTTTCCTTTCATCCTCAGACACATCCACAGCTGAACGTCCTATTGGCCTTGGCCCAACCACTTCATCCTTTCTGGGGCTATTTGGAATTGTCCTCCGCTCTTCCTCAGTAGCATATTGGACACCTTCCAACCTGAGGGGCTCATCTTCCGGCATCATATCTTTTAGCCTTTTGGTACTGTTCATGGGAATTTTCTTGGCAAGGTTACTGGAGTGTGTTGCCATTTCCTTCTCCAGTGGATCACTGAGTGAAAAAGAAATGCAAGAAAGCAAAGTGGCTGTCAGATGAGGCTTTACAAATAGCTGTGGAAAGAAGGAATGTGAAAAGCAAGGGTGAAAGGGAAAGATATAACCAACTGAATGCAGATTTCCAGAGAATAGCAAGGAGAGATAAGAAGGCCTTCTTAAATGATCAATGCAAAGAAATCGAGGAAAACAACAGAATGGGGAGGACTAGAGATCTCTTCAAGAAAATTGGAGATATCAAGGGAACGTTTTGTGCAAAGAAGGGCATGATAAAGGACAAAAAAGGCAGGGACCTGACAGAAGCAGAAGAGATTAAGAAGAGATGGCAAGAATACACAGAAGAACTATACAAGAAAGATCTGAATGTTCCTGATGACCACGCTGGTGTGGTCACTGACCCAGAGCCGGACATCCTAGAGAGTGAAGTCAAGTGGGCCTTAGGTAGCATCACTAACAACAAAGCTAGTGGAGATGATAATATCCCAGCTGAGCTGGGATATAAATCCTAAATGATGATGCTGTGAAAGTGCTGCACTCAATATGCCAACAAATTTGGAAAACTCAGCAGTGGCCAAAGGATTGGAAAAGGTCAGTTTACGTTCCAATTCCAAAGAAGGGCAATGCCAAAGAGTGTTCAAACTACCGTACAATTGCACTCATTTCACAGGCTAGCAAGGTTATGCTCAAAATCCTACAAGCTGGGCTTCAGCAGTACGTGAACCGAGAACTACCGGAAGTACAAGCTGGGTTTCGAAGAGGCAGAGGAACTAGAAATCAAATTGCCAACATGCGTTGGATCATGGAGAAAGCACGAGAGTTCCAAAAAAACACCTACTTCTGCTTCATTGATTACGCAAAAACCTTTGATTGTGGGGATCACAACAAACTGTGGCAAATTCTTAAAGAGATGGGGGTACCAGACCACCTTACCTGTCTCCTGAGAAACCTGTATGCGGGTCAAGAAGCAACAGTTCGAACCTGCCATGGAACAACTGATTGGTTCAAAATTGGGAAGGGAGTACGGCAAGGCTGTATATTGTCACCCTGCCTATTTAACTTATATGCAGAGTACATTATGAGAAATGCAGGGCTGAATGAATCGCAAGCCGGAATCAAGATTGCTGGGAGAAATATCGACAACCTCAGATATGCAGACGATACCACCCTAATGGCAGAAAGTGAAGAAGAACTAAAGAGCCTCTTGATGAGGGTGAAAGAGGAGAGTGCAAAAGTTGGCTTGAAACTCAACATTAATAAAACTAAGATCATGGCATCTGATCCCATCAATTCCTGGCAAATAGAAGGGGTGGAAATGGAAGCAGTAACAGATTTTACTTTTTTGGGTTCCAAGATCACTGCAGACGGAGACAGCAGCCATGAAATTAAAAGACGCTTACTCCTTGGAAGGAAAGCTATGGCAAACTTAGACAGCATAATAAAAAGCAGAGATATCACCATGCCAACAAAAGTTCGTATAGTCAGGGCGATGGTGTTCCCAGTAGCAATGTATGGTTGCGAGAGTTGGACCATAAGGAAGGCTGAGCGCCGAAGAATAGATGCTTTTGAACTGTGGTGCTGGAGAAGACTCCTGAGAGTCCCTTGGAGTGCTAGGAGATCAAATCAGTCAATCCTAAAGGAAATCAACCCTGACTGTTCCCCGGAAGGACAGGTACTGAGGCTGACGCTCAAATATTTTGGCCACCTAATGCGAAGAGAGGACTCTCTGGAGAAGACTCTGATGCTGGGAAAGATTGAAGGCAAAAGGAGAAGGGGGAGGCAAAGGATGAGATGGTTAGACAGCATCACCGATGCAACGAACATGAAAATGAGCGAACTCAGGAAGATAGTGGAGGACAGGAAGGCCTGGCGGGATATGGTTCATGGGATCACGAAGGGTCGGACACAACTTAACAACAACAATGCAAAGTACCATGATGGTACTACCATCACAACATCCTGTGGCAAGGAGTGCCACAGAGCAATGATTAGAGGAGACAGCACCTGTGAACCTAACTGGCATCCTCTTGAAGTTCTATGGCAGAAAAGTAGAATAAACGTAACTGTATATAAATACATGTCTGTACGATATTGCCGTTTGAAGGCCCTATATATGGTCCAGTCTGCTATGCACTCCAAGCAAGAGTCCCTCCCACAAATCTGGGGAAAACGGCTCCCCTCCTGCCTGAAGGCCGAGCTACATTGTCCGCCTCCGTGCGTCGGGTGTCCCGCCCCCAGGTCAAACAACAGGCTCTGATTGGCCGGACGTAGCGCGGACGCAGCAAAAGTCGAGGTGGCCTCGACAATGTAGCTCGGGCTGGACATTATCATCGTCATCCACGCATGGTGTGAAAGAATAGGAAGCACTGCAGTCACTTTGCCAAAAGCGAGCGGGTCCTTATCAGCACTTAGATGGGAGACATCCGTGGGTGCTACGTTAAGATTCATGGTGGGAAAAGACAGGATTTAAACGAAGTGATAAATACAAATAGAAACGCTGGGGGGGGGGGCAGAGAGCCACCCAGGCACCACGCTTTCACTCTCCCCCAAATCCAAAAACCAAGAGCCGCCCCCCTTCCGCTCCTCACAGTGAGTGGGAGAAAGAGCGAGAGCCGAGGGCCCCCGTGCCCCCCACTCCCGCGGTGGATGCTGGGAGGTGGGGTCCGTCCAGGTCACCCCCCCGGGTTGCCTAGCGCCTCGCTCGGCTCCAAGAACCGCCCCCACCCACAGGGGAGGCAGGCGCTACTCACGCAGTGACGGCAAAAGAAGGAGAAAGGAAATAACTCGAGACAGCCGGGGCACCAGGAGGAAGACTCGGCCGCAGGTCCGCTCCGTCCAGCCGCAGCCTGCAAGAGGGAGAACACGTGCCCCGCGGAGGATTGTGGGCCTCCGCCTCTCGGGCAAACCACCTCACCTACAGAGTGGGGGTGAGCGGATGGGTCGAAGGAGACGAAGTGTGGACGAGAAGGGAAAAGGAGGCCAGCGAAGTAAATCGTGATTCATGAGGAACTCGATTTATTTTTACTGTCAGGGTTTATTTGTGCGAATAAAGTTTTCTTTTTCAGTCCTTTCCCCCTCAGCGACTGTACGAATGGAATAGCCCCGGCCGTGAAGAGAGGAATGGAAAAGGCAACGCGCGCTGACAGGGGAGGTGGGCAGCAGCTTTGAGGTTCTGTACAGGGATGCAACAACAACCCCGCCCAGTTGAAGATAATGGAATATTCTAAAGGCCGGCGGCGTTGGTGGAACGTACTAATTTAGTACGTAAAAAGATGGATATAGATTAGAAATAACTCTTCTCTCCCCCCCCCGTATTTCCTGGACTGGAACAATCCAAGAACTTGGAAGAGTCCAATGGAGTGCCAAAAAAGGGTGGGAGGAGAGGCGTAGAACGTTCCATGGAGAGAGGGGTGGACAGAAAAACGATTTCACGTGGCGCGTGCGCTATTCTCGCCGGCCCGCCCTATCCGAAGGCTGGTAAAGGAGAGAGAGAGAGAGAGAGAGAGAGAAAAGACAAAAGACGGCGGCTCTCTCTTCCTTCCCCCTCCCTTTCCCCCGCTTTTCAGCGCTCCCCGCATATAACGCGCCTACCTTCCGAGGGACGGGTTTTATGGCGCTTTGGCTAGCACAGACCCTCTTCTGCAGTTTCCGGGCCATACTTGGGCACTGTAAGACTAATCAAGGAAATTTGGAGGGGGCCTGTCATGGCAGGGGGCCAGGATGCTCTGCACCCTTCAGAGGACGGCACTGAGAAGCCAGATGGCCTGGCGGGCAATCGGAGCTTGCCCGTGGAGCTGTTAGCTCAGGCAGTACCAGGTCCCCTGGACCAACTTAGTGGCACTACAGATGGTGGTGGCAGAGGGACCTGCGCCACGGACACTTTGCCACTGTCCACATCAAAGATGGCGTTCCGCCGGGCCTACTCCATTAAGGACAAACTGCAGGCTATAGAACGTGTGAAGAAAGGCGAGCGGCAGGCCTCGGTGTGCCGGGATTTTGGGGTACCTGGAGGTACCCTTCGCGGCTGGCTTAAAGATGAGAACAAGCTGCGCTGGTTCCTGGACCAATTGGGTGGTGAGGTGGGCACCCACCGCAAGAAGATGCGCCTGGCTAACGAGGAGGAAATTGACCGTGCCGCCTACACTTGGTTCCTCACCCTGCGCCAGCATGGCGTCCCCCTCTCTGGACCTATCATCCAGGCCCAAGCAGAAGCCTTTGCCAGGCAGATCTATGGGCCTGAATGCACCTTTAAGGCCAGCCATGGGTGGTTCTGGCGGTGGCAGAAGCGACATGGTATCTCCAGTCAACGCATTTATGGGGAAGGCGCTAGTGTTGTGGCAGCAGCTGACACACCTGCCCTCAAAGCTGAAGTGGGTGCTGGTACCCCTGGTTCAGCCTTCTCAGATCCTGCTCCGTTGCTCGTGTCTCTACCAGATGCTGGCCCATCAGATGGGGGAGGCTACAGTGATGACCAAATCTATAATGCTAACATCACGGGGCTGTATTGGAAGCTGCTGCCAAGCCAAGCCAGGCTGCTACAGCCCTCTGGTCTTCCACAATCGCCCTCCTGTCACCGGCCACCGTTAAAAGACCGGGTCACTGTATTGCTGGCCGCCAACTTAACGGGCTCTCACAAGTTGAAACTGCTGGTGGTTGGAGGCCTACGGGACCCTCCTTGTCTCCGTCACCACAACCGGGACAAGTTTCCAGCTTGCTATCGCTACAGTCCTGAGGCCCGGCTTAGTCCTGCCCTTCTCAGAGTTTGGTTCTTTGACGATTTTGTGCCCAGTGTGAAGCGTTTTCTGCGTCGCAACTGCCTCCAGCAGAAAGCAGTGCTGCTGCTCAGCTGCCCACCATCCTCCGGGGATGGCCTCCTTGAGAACCCACCCCAGCTTCAGACTCCAAACGGCTCCATCCGAGCCCTCTTCCTTTCTAAGTCAGCAGCAGGAGGCTCGTTGGGAGGGGGGAGCCGCATCTCAGCGCCACTGGAACAGGGCGTGGTGTCTGCCTTCAAGCAGCTGTACAAGCGGGAGTTGCTACGGCTGGCTGTGTCCTGTGCAGGGGCCGCAGGAAGCACAGGAGCATCTGCTATGGGCGTTGGTGGGGGTGGCTACCTGGACTTTGTTCGCTCCTTTCTTCTCAAGGATATGCTGTACCTAGCAGGCCTCTCCTGGGACCTCATCCCAGCTGGCTCCATTGAGAAATGCTGGCTGCTGGGCTTACGTGCTGCCTTTGAGCCCCAGCCTGGAGAGGACAAAGAGTCCGGAGAGGCCCCTGCTGCTGGTGTGGCAGACACCGCAGTCTTCAGTGACCTCACTCATCTGGCCGCTCTCATGTGCAAGCACTTGGCTCCAGAGGACGTCACAGACTGGCTCCACTTAGATGATGTGGTCACGGACATTGAGGAGGGGGAAGAGGAGGGGCGGTCTTCTGATTGGGGAGATGAGGGGGAAGAGACGATTGTTGCAGGAGGAAGTGGTGGTGGTGTGGAAGAGAGAGGCCCTCCACTGCCCACTGCCCAAGAAGCAATAAAAGGTCTGCAAAAGGCCATACAGTGGCTAGAGAGCCACAATCCCCGGCAAGTTGGGCCACTGAAGCTTGTGCAGCTTCGGTCCTTCATCAGTCTGGCCAAGCGGCTGCACCAGGTAGCGACTGCGGACTCTTCACAAGAACCAGGGCAGGTCACGTGACCGTCCTCTTGCACTGATGCAAAGCAGATACCCTGTAGTGTACAGTATTATTCATGCAGCAATAGGGAATAATGCCCTGAACCCATAATCTTTGAGAGGTGCTGCTATGCGAAGATAGCAGAACAGGATAACTTCTTGCCCCCCCTTAAGTTTGGGGTAGGGGGCTGTTAAAGGGTTTACTCCAGGAAGCACCTTTATTTGTTGTCATAATGTCCTGTGTGGGGCGAGTGCTAATCTTCAGTTGGTGGGATATAATTCTCCTTTCTTAGTGGGGCTATACAGTACTGTATGTCTTAACCCCTAAAGTCAACTAAGCCCTCCTAAGCATAGCAGGGCTGAGAGCAAAAAGATCTAATGAATGAATGAATGAATGGTTCTGGGGTTGAAAAGGAGCCATTGTGGACAACATGGTGGTCGGTGGGGGTGAGGACTCTGCTCCTAAGACAGCTTACTTGTAGCCTGAGAGACATCCTCTTAGTGGACAGAAAAAGGTATGTTGGCACAGGAGAGGATTCTAATGGAAACGTTACCCGAGAGCCAGGTGTCCTCTCAGAAAAGGCAACGCAGGCAGTAGCATTGTCCCCATGTTATTCCGTACATCCTGTAAAACCAGTTCAGTGTCTGCTCCACCTGTTTGGAAGCCTCTCTTCTGGTAAGAATTTCACATTTGTGGAAAGGGCTGCTCGTTGTTCCTCTCCATGTTTGCTTATTAGCATCTTGTTGAATCCTTTTGGCTGGTTTCAAACAGTACTTTTTTGATATGCGTTGGATTGGGGCCTTGGTGAAAAGTTCAATAAAATGCAAGTAACATTGTTGACTGAATGTACCAGTAATTCATGAATACCTGCAAGCTGGGCCCTCTTGCCAATCCTGTAATGAACCCTTTTGAAAGAAAAGTACTCTCTGCCTCCTAGCCAAAGAAAGTGAAATGTTTAGTTACAGAAATTTGTACAGAAATACGTAGATTTGAAAAAGGCCTTTTTTCTTCAGGGAGGCAACATTTCCACCTATGGGAACGTGCAGCATTTGTGTTGAGAAGAAGGTTGGAAATGTTCATCAGTTTTGTAAGAACTGAAAAGCAAAAAGGAATCCAGACACATTCACTGTGCCCCTGTGAAGAAATGCGACTCTTTGCATTTTAAGATCATTAAAAAAGGGATTGAGAATAAAACGGCCAATATTATGCCGTTGTACAAATTGATGGTAAGGCCGCATCTGGAGTATTGCGTCCAGTTCTGGTCGCCGCATCTCAAAAAGGATATAGTGGGACTGGAAAAGGTGCAGAAGAGAGCGACCAAAATGATTAGTGGGCTGGGGCATCTACCTTATGAGGAGAGGCTACAGCGTTTGGGGCTCTTCAGTCTTGAAAAAAGGCGGTTGAGGGGGGACATGATTGAGACGTATAAAATTATGCATGGGATGGAGAGAGTGGATAGAGAGAAGTTCTTTTCCCTCTCACACAACACTAGAACTGGGGGACATCCACTCAAATTGAGTGGAGTATTAAAACAGACAAAAGAAAATATTTCTTTACCCAGTGTGTAATTGGTTTGTGGAACTCCTTGCCACAGGAGGTGGTGATGGCACCTGGCCTGGATGCCTTTAAAAGGGGATTGGACAGATTTATGGAGGAAAATTCCATCACAGCTTACAAGCCATGATGGGGATAAGCAACCTCATGGTTGTAGGAGTAGGTTTTCTTTCTGCCAGGTGCAAGGGAGTGGCAACAGGATACAGGTCTCTTGTTGTCTTGTGTGCTCCCTGAGGCATCTGGTGGGGCCACTGTGTGATACAGGAAGCTGGACTAGATGGGCCTTTGGCCTGATCCAGCAGGGCTCTTATGTTAAGATAGGACACCACAAACCCCCCAGATTAAGTTTGCATTTGGAACAATAGCTAATAGATTCCAGAGGGAAGAAAATAGTAGGATCTAGTTGCTTTCAGTAAGCAAATCTTCCACAAGTCATACTCATGGGGAAGGGTAGGATAAATTGGAAGTTTTGGAATGCCTGCTCCATCTCCCATTCTTTTTATACTTTCCTGCTGCTTGTGTAGACAAAACCAAACCACAGCAGGTTTGGGTGTAGTTCAAGCCTGTGCAGAGTTACGCTTACCTGCTAAACCCATTGAAAGGAGTGGGCAGCAGGGTATTCATCACTGGCCAGTATCAAGCTGTTACTCTGGTGAACCAAGTTACATGTTTGGCATTTGACTCCTTGATTATTTTACAGATGTCCCTTTTCTAATTCATCAGTAAAGTTCTTTGGGCAGGACATATGGCTGATTTTTAGGAAAAGATGTGTATATAACATCTGCAGAAATGGTCACAGGGAGGGTTTTTAAATACAAAGACTGAAAAAGTGAACTTGGACAAGATATGGGATGCTGTACAGACACAGTATTTTTTCTGCTCTCTAAGTAAAAAGGCCAGATGGAGTATTCCAGCTGAGTGTCCCACATGTGCAAGTTGGCAAGTATTGTCAAACTCAGAAGAGTGGTCATGTTGTTGCACCAAGCATTTCGCAATTAAGCCACTTGCAAAGGATTATACAAGTATGCCAATCCCAGCTGCATTCAGCTCTGCCGCTGTCTTGTGATGGATATTATTGCATATGCCAGCACACAACAGTAGCTTCAATTCTTTTGGGTGGAGGGGAAATTGTATTTCTGCCGATGCAAACTGAGATGGTTCCAGTGTACAGGAAGGCAGAAATGTCAAAAATAGACAAGTTTCACATATCCCTAGAAGCAGCAGGCTCAAGGAAGCTGCTGATCACATAAAACCTTTAAAGCATAAGGAGGCGAGTACATGTTGTGTGCCTGGGAATTCAAACTGAATTCCTGGAAGATTCCAACTTCTTTAATTAAAAGCAGAATGGGAGAGTGGCAAGTCCTTCTGCTATTGCTTGTACAATCACGCATCTTCTGTGGAGTCCAAGTACACAACACAGTTCATGGTTAAAAAACCAAACAGCAGGTGTGCATTTTTAATAATGGGGATGGAGGGCACTGCAGCTCCGTGTGTGTTCCCCTGTGGATCAGACAGTTCTCAAGAAAACAGGACAGATACTGTGACCACCAACAGCAGCGGTTTTATTGCAGATCAACTCTCTAGAGTTGGAACAGATCATACAAGTTTATGATATTGGCACCGTCAGAATATCTCCCTTGATGGTTCCCAATATTCTTTCAGGAGAAACTGGTGCTTCTTGGTCTTGGTACCAAATATCATATTTGAGGGTCCCCATTTCATTTCCATGGCAACCACAGAGGTAGGGCTGGCTGGGCATGGGGTGGATTCATCGTTCGCTGCACCCACAAGGCCATCAGCTGGCTTATCTCTTGCCCAGTTCACAAGCCCGGCTGGTGGCAGCCTCCACAGCATTCATGACCGTCGCTCGAAAAGCCCCTTTCTCTAGCTCATGCAAAGCGTGGATGGTTGTGCCCCCTGGGGTGCAAACCGCACCCCTCAGGCTTGCTGGGTTTTCACCTGTTTCTAGCATCATTTTGGCTGCTCCCTGGAAGAAGAGAAGACAGAGTCAGAGTGCTGGAGGATCATAGTGCGAGAAACCCAAGGCCAGATCCCGGCTCATCCTCAGCCAGGAAGCTCACCCACTCAGCTAACCTACTTCACCAGGGTACTGTGAAGGTAAAATTACGCCAGAACTGTAAAGCATTTTGTACAAAGGACGCTTGTTAACAGAGAGAGCTAATATTCAGTCATATACATTATTTCTTAAGTAACTCAAGTTATTCCTGTGACAATGCAGGAGGGTGAAATTGGACCGGGAGTGGATAAAAGGAAAGGTACCGGAATAATTACAGAGATTGACCAGGTCACCGAAATAGTTCAGAGTCATGGTCAAGCTATGGTGCAGGCTTTCGTTGCCTAGTCTAGATCAGGCTCCAGCAGCACATGGAGGCTTAATTACACCAATGCAGGACGCCAGAAAGAGAGACCAGCATGGACTCCATGACTGGATTCAGATGTAAACAGGGAGCCAGGATGGTGTAGTGGTTTGGGAGTCGGACTTAGACCTGGAAGATCCAGGTTCAAATCCCCACTCAGCCACGAAGCTTCCTGGGTGACCTTGGGCCAGTCACTATCTCTCAGCCCCACCTACCTCACAGGGTTGTTGTGAGGACAAAAAGGAGGGGAGGGAATATGTACACCACTCTGAGCTCCTTGGAGGAAGGGTGGTATAAAAATGTGAATAAATAAAAATAAATAAATAAACGCTGGTGTTAAGGATTGTTTTGGTAGCCAGTCCCTTACTACTATGCTATTCATCACATGCTCCCATGGCTAGCAGTCATGCTCCACACATTCAGGGAAGCCATGCTAAGGGGGTGCATGGGTGAGGGATTCCAGAGTTCTCCTTCGCTGCATTTCCCTCACTGTGCTCCACCTGGAAATCGGAGGCAAGGGGCTCGGGGAGACAGTCGCCATCCCTTCTGTGGCAAACTGAGGACGTTGCCTTCTATGGTCCATCTAGCACAGTAGAACTACACTGATGAGCAGCAGCAGCTCTCCAGCCCTATCTGGAGCTGCTGGGGACGGAGGTACCTGGGACCCCCAGCATGCAAAGCAGGGGCTCCACCACTAAGGTACAGCCCCTCCTTGGTAGACAGAGCTGTTGCCTGGCAGTGTTTATGCTAACAGTTCAGAAGCTGGAGTACATATTCATTGACTGAATGTGGCTGGACCCAAACTCTTCCAAGGCTCAAGGCAGCTTCCAACAAAAACAAAGAATCCATCAATGGCCAAAAAATTAAATCCAGTTAACAGCAGAGCAACACAAGGCCAACTTTTTTTTTTGGGGGGGGGGGGGGAAGAGCCTTTTAATATTGCATTGTTGAATACCTGGAAGTAGTTCATCTTTGCTGATCTACTGCAAATCGCTCAGAGATCAGCCAGTAGATCTTGGCTGACCTTCTGTCCATTGCTGCTCGACCCAATGACCCTGGCTTCTCATCACCGGGAAGTGGTGGACAGTTTGCATTGGCAGGGGGTTGGACTCCATGATCTTGTAGGCCCCTTCCAACTCCAATTCTGACCCAACACCAAGATTTCTTCTATTTTAGCAGAATTTACTTTCAAGTGCCAATGCTTAGGATTGCAGACTTTGTCAACGGTTTGACAAAGTACACGCAGCTTGTGTGAACATGGCTTAGACCGATCAAACCAGGAGTGGAAATTGCCGGACAGAATTGTGAGGAGAGCGAGTTTGACTCCAAAGAAAAACCACCTGATTGTCTTACCAGGAGTGTCTGAGCGGCAATCTGACTGGCCATGTCCCCCGGCATCCCCATCTTCACAGCACCATCTGCCAGTGCTTCAGCAAACATGTATACCTGCGTGGGAGTTCAGGGGAGAGGAAAAGCCATTAGTACCCTTGAGATAAAAGAGCGAGCAAGTAATCACAATTTTAACCATAGCCACCCCTCATCTCTTTGGTCTTGTCAAGGTTTCTGTATGTGAAATGCTCACTAGTCAATAGCTTTAAAATACTTTGTTGGCGAAATGTTAAAAGGATGTGCACACCTGAGTAAGCAACAGATAAAATGAAAGTTTAATAAACTTAGTAAGGATTGAAGGCATCTTGTATTTGTAAATACTTGGAGAAAGGGTCTCCTGTGGTTTTTCATTGCTGGTCAAGATTTGTAGAACACTTGCCATTGCTTTGCCAGCAAACCCCCTTCTAAGATTGTATCTGGTGAACACATGCATTCCAATTATTGCCCTAAATACGTCTCTACCTAGGTTTGATCCAGTTTTCCCCAATGCCCAACACAGTGGTTTGTAATCCATCACCACATCTTAAGAAGTGCTCCTAGTCATGACAAATATTTCTGTGTGAGCAGAGCTGGTTACAAGTGCTCCAGAGATCTCTTCTCTAGCAGTGTGTAAGCATTTCTCTGTAAGCCAGCTCTGCTTACACAGAAATGCAGCAGCAGCCCAGCACTTTCCTCCTGGGGAATTCTACAGCATTTCTCAGTTACTGTAGTAAAGATCCGCAGGGTTCAGTTTCTGGCACATTCTCACAGTGGCCCCACCAGATGCCTCGGGGAGCACACAGGACAACAAGAGACCTGTCTCCTGTCACCACTCCCTTGCATCTGGCATCGAGATTGCAACCTCCTGGTTTTAGTAGTAGGCTATCCTTTAATGCCAGATGCAAGCGAGTGTCGACAGGATACAGGTATCTTGTTGCCAGCAAATACATCACACATGTGCTCTGCCTCTGAGCTACAGTCTTTCCCCTGGTGTGTGTTAAAACACAAATTTCCACAGCCATCAAGGCTACAAGCTAGGCTTTTCAAAAAGCCATGAATGGGTGCAATTCTTGGAGGCCAAATATCACGCCTGCAATTTACAAGGGCCAACTGGAACCCCACACAAAAGGGACTCACGTAGGCAACACCACTGCCACTTAGTCCAGCGTGGATGTTGATATAGGATTCCGGACCCTCTTCACACAGCCCACAAGGAGACAGCAGCCTCTTCAGCAGCGCTACGTCCTGTTCCCCAGCACAGGTGCCCCGGGCCAGTAAGATGGCACCCGACTGGACCACACAGGGCAGGTTCGGCATGATCCGTAACACCTT
Source organism: Plestiodon gilberti rubricaudatus (assembly GCA_026170595.1). Classification (NCBI taxonomy): domain Eukaryota; kingdom Metazoa; phylum Chordata; class Lepidosauria; order Squamata; family Scincidae; genus Plestiodon; species Plestiodon gilberti. Next base: position 2,773,890 of record JANXHW010000004.1, read on the forward strand.
GGTCCCAGGAGGAAGCAGCTATGGAGTCACAGACAGACGTAGAAGCAGGAGAGGTAGAGTCGGTAGGCGTTTAGACACACTATACAAACATTTAGTGTCAACTGGCAAAGATTTCTCTCAAGTCAGAATATTCCACTGCAATTCGTTAAATGCAGGACCTTGGGCGTCCTCCCCACCCAAAGAATCCAACTAAGGCAACTAGAAGCCATAATGGAAATGTTTACAAATTGCAGGTTACAGATCAGTCACCTCTGTGTCCAGAAAAGAACCAGTCACTTGACGGACAACCAGGGGCAAAGCAACCACATGCCCGACATCTAACCCAGCAATCTCTTCTCCGATTTACAGATCCTTTCCGACAGCTCAGCAAAGAGATTTTGCCCAGCCCTGCCAGACAAGATATTTCAAACGGGAGACAGCAGGGGCTGAATCAGGACCTTCCGTAGGTGCACTACCCCTGAGCAGTGACCCCTTCCTATACCTGTGCCTATCAGATGTGGGTCTCACAAAGACCCTCCTCAACGAAGCAGGATGTGCCTATGGGGATGTGCTCTGGGGGCTTCCCAGGAAGGAGAAACCCCTCCAGGAACTCACCTCTTCTAGGGTCTGAAGTGTGACTCCAGCCGCCATGGAAATAACAACATGCTTTGAGGTGACAGCAGGAGCAATCTCTTGCAAAACTACCGGAAGGATATGAGGCTTGGTGGCCAGGAATACAAGAGTAGAATTCTTCAGCACCTCCAGGTTATTATGTGTTGTCTTGCAGTCAGAGTTCTTTCATGAAAAGAGAGAGCACAAGGAAAGATAAATAGGAATATCATGTTGCAAGTCAACATTTCAGGGGTCCATCACTCACAGCTGTTTCATCTAGGTGGAAATCAATCATCTTCCAAGGCATGAGCTAATCTTTTAAGGACTTTTGGAAGCAGGAGCCACCTCAGCGCAACGGAAGATCCAGCGCAACTGCTTTTGCATGCTGCTGCAGTGGCCTGAGGCAGGATTGGGCTGTTTGTGTAAACGAACAGGCATCAAAATGATGCATACCTTTCACAATAACCTTTCACCAATGGTTCAATTAAAAAGATGCCATAAGAAATATCAATCAACCCTAATACATGTGCATGTGTGTGCCTGGCTTGTGGTGGATGAATGTTTGCAATATGTACTTTGTGTGCTGAGTGAGGAAGGAAAAAGGAGATAAATCCAAATGATGCAAGGACAAGGTAGCGTCACATTGGGATCACACAATCACTTCGGCAGACTGCCAATACGCGACTGTATTTATAAGGGCCTGGAGACAGCGAAGGTGCTGGTCGAGGCATGAGGACCCTAACCAGGTTATTTATTGTGTTCCTGGAATGTGAGGGATTGATCAGTTATTTAGGGTTGCGGCCCTTTGTGTGGAGGATGTTCCTTGCCTGCTCACTTTTCCAGACCCTCAAACCGATCAGTGTTCCTGATAAGACTGGTCACGCAGCCAGGATGGCGCCACAATAGTTAAACTCCAACAGAAACAGCTTACATGACTTGTTTGTCCTCTTTTCTCCCCCTCCAGAGTGTGTGAGCTAGCCTTAGTAGGTCAAGAGGTGTGATCACCCGACCCAAGTCTCACAAAGAGGTTGCATAGACAGACTTGTAGAAAACAGTCCAGAATGCAGCGCTAACAACTTAAAAACAACATAAAAAACACCACTGGTAACGGGGCAGGCGGCATACGAACTGCCACGCTGGCAGTGCTAGCAATGGAGCAAAGGGCTTGCATATGGGGGGGGGGGGGCGCCTAGCTGGACAGGCCACTGCAGTAGGCACCCCCTGACACATGCCAGCCCAGCAATTGGTTCATGCAGTGCTCCCTCCGATAGGTCCATGTGCTATGGCAGGGGTGGCCCACCTTTCAACCTGAATGCTCCTGGCCCTTTAACGGTTGTATAGGTGAGGGCATTTCAGCAGGTGCAGCTGCTTTAGCAGAACCATCAGCACTTGCAGCCTGCCAAGACTCGGTCTTCTACACAACTCTTAAGAATGCAAAGGCCCCAATGGTGGAAGGTTGGCCACCCCCGTGCTATGGCCTGCCAGCCAGGTGTGCCTCTTTGTAGTGACGTGAGATGTTGGATAAGATACACTTTGCCCGTCTCCTGCTGTGGTTGGGTGGTCAGAGAGCAGCAGTGGGGGTTCTAGCCTCCCCTCCCCCTCTTCTTTTGCCCATGTCATGGGTGTTTCTGGCCAGTCAGGCAACAGACTTTGCTGGGTGAGGAAAGTCCCTTGGCTGGGCTCAAACAAACCCAGCTTACCTGGCTCCCGGCTGAGCTTTTGTTGTGCACTGAGCCACCAGCACCCTGCTTTGTCCGAGTGCTGTGGAGGTTCCCCTTGCGACTCATCTGGGGGCAGATGAAGGCTGGGTCACATAACTAAGCCCCTCAAGCCTTGAGGCTATTCATTAGGGCTGCCTCATCAAGAGAAATGGAGTGAGTATTTTGCAAATAAATAAATAAAAATATTTCTTTCTAGATCACCTTTTTTAAAGTCTCGTAAAGCTAGGTGGGTCCTGACAGTGCGTCATTTTAAGAAGTGGGTCCTCCTGGTGCTAAAACGTTTGGGAACCACTGTACTAATGTTCTGTACTAGTGGTCTGGCTCAGTTGGTAGAGCGGCCACCTCTTATGCCTGAAGATCTGAGGACGGCAGTTCGAGACCCATCGAGAGCTGTCGACATGCAACTGACAAGCTGCAGAAGCCTCAGTGGGAGAGAGAATTCTGCAGCTGGCACACTGAGTGGGAGGCAGTGTTGCCCTCAAGTCGATACGTGGGAGGCGAATGCCAGAGAGAGGCCGGACCGTGAAGGAAACCACCTGGAATGAGCGTTCTATGCAAGACTAGAACATTTGTAATATGTAAAAAACGCTTTGGTTTAGATAGCCTACCTATGTAAACCGCCTTGAATTAAAGTCAGAGGAGAAATCTGATGACCAGAGAAAGGCGGTATATAAATACTGGTAGTATTTATTATTATTAGGAAAGGAAGAAGACCAGGAAGGACAGAGACGTACACATTCTCACTGGAATAGTTTGGAAATAGCTTAGGTTAACATCTCTCAGGATGGTTTGAATATAATTCTCTCAGACATCTGGGGTAGTAGATGCAGGGGAAGAGGAGTCAGAAGGACAGACTAGAAGGCTTCAAGCATTCCTCGTTGCTTTTTGGTGCAGTTTTCTGCATAACGCTCACCATTTACCTGGAACTTGTTCAGATTCCTGTTGGATGGGGCACTGGCTATGATGTTTACCGCCTGGACTGCTCCTGCAAGGGAGGAAGGAGAAGACAAAGCCTTTGCATTTGGCCAAACATGCACCCAGGCTGTTTATCAGAAGGACCTCCAACATCATACACTAAATTATTTACACACAAAAAATGCACAGAATGTTGGATTTCTAAACTTTCAAGTGGTTTAAAAAGATAGGTAAGATACAAAGGTCAAAAATTCAACAATCCAATTTAAGTAATATTCTAAACCAGGAGTGTCAAACATAAGGCCGTGGACCAGATACGGCCCACTGAAGCTCTTTATCTGGCCCCCATAATAATTGGGCTCTCCCAGCACCACAATGAGCTGTTGAGCTGCATATGGTATCACGTATCAGTAAAAGCAGCACTGCAGAAAAGGTGGCACTGGGAGAGTCCAGTTATCATACAGGTCACCCTTCTGCTGAAGTGTCACTGCTGAAATGGCAGCCAGTGTAATAATTGAGCTCTCACAGCATTGCCCTTTCAGCAGCGCTACTTCTGCTGAAGTGCTGGGACGGAGAGATGGAAGGAGGCCTTGGAAGGTGAGGAATGGTATTGGGGGGGGGGGAAGAGGCAGATCAAAAGGGGCAAGAAAGGGAGAAGCTGCCGAGGTGGTGAGAGAGCCCAATTATCACATGGGCCGCCCTTTTAGCAGCACTGCTTCTGTCGAGGCGTCACACTGCAGAGCACCTCTCAGCTGCTGAGCTACAGGGTGATGTCTCCACAGAAGCAGAGCTGCTGAAAGGGCAGCCCGCCTGGAGTATAAGTCCATTAGTATAGTTAATCATACTGAGGCCCTTGCTGGTCAACCCCCGCTCCAACCTCGCAACCAGACCCTGTGGGAGTCTTTGGCCTGGAAGCATCAACCCCTACCGACACCGCCCAAGGCCTCAGGCATGCCTTGGCCACACCCCTCTTGGGTTCACCCAAACTGATAAGCCAACAAAACCAAATTGGCAATTCCATGGATTGGTGGTCATTCTGTGTGCTACAAAGAACAAACGGAATGATCAAGGTAACTATTTTTCCAGGAGCTGCAGTAACTTTCCATGACAAGTGCCGAGCCTTAAAGGCTCATAATTACACCCAGTAGTAAATTCCTCTCTCACCGCAGCACAGGGCTTGTGCAGTACAAGTCTTCCCATGAAAACTTGGAAGCACACCCTACTAATTTCAACAGGATTAACGTCCATACAAGTGTGCAAGATTTAGAGATTCAACACTAGAGATATTTGAGTGATGTAGAAAAATTACTCTTTTGAGATATTACTCTTTTGAGCTATTTTATAATGAATGCACTATTTGGGATATAAAATGAGTCCCCACGTATTTAGGCAGAGAGTAAAGTCACTGACACTTTGGTAGCAACAACACTTTGTGGACAGTAGAATAAAATAGATGTTACTGACTTAAGTCTGCAAAGGTGTCTATACACAAGGTTATGTTGTAGGTTTTCACAACTGCTTCTGCAATTGTGTCATGTCTGCAGCAGCCTCCAGGAATGTCTCGTTCTGAAAGTCTATGAAAGGAGAAACGAGGGCCCAAAAAGTTTCTCCTTATCCCTTCCAGAAACAGCCCCTTTCCCTTTCAACTAAAATGGGATTTTGCCAGGTTAGAATTTGTTTCACACTTTCAACTCACATTTCGACCGCTGCATTCAAAACATTCCAGAGTATTACCAGAGCAACGTAGCTCACTACCCTGCCCTGGAGCAAGACAGAAATAAGACGGCGGAGCCATCTCCAAGCTAGACTCTAGAGCAGCCCACAAATACGAGGACAGCAGAAGCCCCGCGACATATGAACATGCGAACCGGCTTGACTCAAGGCAAACGAGGAGGAGGAGGAGATTCCCCCACCCCACCGAACAGGGGCTCTCCAGGAGCTCGCGCAGCACAGCAGCCCTTCTAGCAGGGAGCCCCCCACAGCCCCCTCTTGCTCAGCTGTTACAACAGGCTACTTACTGGGCGACTCACGCGCAGTTCGGGCATACAGAGCAGAGGAGACCCACACCCACCTGCCAGCAGCATCCCCTGAGCCACGGCGTGGGCCATGCGCCCCGCACCGACGAAGCCCACGCGCACCTCCTCCGCAGGCCCTTCCATCTCGCTTCTGTCTCCTGCCTTCGGACCCCGAGGCGGCTCCATTCCTGCCCTTCCTCCGCGTGACGCGGCGGCAACGCCGCCCCCAGGCCCGGTGAGCGGCGCAGTCAGGGCGCAGCCAGCCCCGCTCACGCCCCTGCCGCGGCTCGGCCGCCGCTACATGCAAAACAGCGACTCGTCTTTGCTTTCGGATTGGCCGAGAGCTCTTTGTGACGTCGACGCCGGAAGCCTTCAACAGACCGCGCTGTTCCCTTTCCCGGGAAAGTTTGAAATGCAGAAGCCCGAAAGCGCCGGGCAGGAGGTACCAGCTACAGCCGCGTGTCGCCTCCGGTCTCGTGTGGTCTTCTGGAGCCGGGCGGCGGTGGCGGCTCTGCTGGGGCTGGTTCCTGCTCTGGCGGGCGGGCCTCGCTTTTTGTGTTTTCCGTCGGTCGGTGGGTGTTGCGGGGCTTTTTGGTCTCGTTTGCTCCTCGGAGAGCGTTGCAATTAAGACCGCTTCCAATAAGGTGGACAGACCGGAGCGAGCAGCGCCTTGTCGCGGGGCAGCGGCTGGACCTCCTGCTCTCCTCTCCTGAGCGCGTCTCTTCTCTCTCCAGGAGTTTGGTTTTGTTACCCAGGTATTTGACTCTTTCCCCGCCTTCCCCTTCTGAGTCCGCGAAGGACCCGGTTGGGACTGGGACTGGCCGAGCCGGGCTGCCACCGCGAGTGCCAGGAGGTTGGTTGGGCTCCAGGCTGGGCTCAGTTTTTGGGATGTAGTGTCTGCCCTGAGCTATGAAAGGCAAACAAACAGTATTTGTACTTCGGTTTTGAAAGGTCACAAAGGCTGTTGGTACAACTCTCTTTCTCTACCCCTTATGTTTTCTACAGGGTCTGACTGGGATAGGCAATGTTAGTTAGGAATACTACTTGTATTTCTGTTCCTTGCCATAATATGTCTTAGACTTTTAGGAAACTGCACAGTCCTATAGAGCAGTGATTCCCAAACTTCAGCACTGGGACCCACTTTTTAAATTGACACTCTATCAGGACCGCCCACATAGCTTTATGAGACTTTTAAAAGAGATGATCTAGAAATTATTTACAAGTAATATTTTATTGATTTATTTGCAAAAAAACCAATCCATTTTCTTGTACTGAGGCAGCCCTAATAAATAGCCTCAAGGCTTGAGGGGTTTAGTTATGTGGCCCAGCCTTCACCTGCCCCCACTACCTGTAACTGCTGACTTGGGAAAAACACACCATAAAAAGGACTTCAATTATCTCCCTATATTTACACAAGCTTGCAGACTGCAGGCACTTAGCTCCTTGATTCCAACTTTTGATGAATTTGTGCCCCTCCCTGTATAAGAGAGAGGAAACATGCATGCTTTTAACAATGAGTTTAAGGTAAAAACCACATTTCCCTGGTTTCTGAGACCAGGTGGTCATTTGCATAATATCAGGAAAATTTGAAGGTAGAATTGAGCCTCCTTTCTTATGCGTAAGAGAAGAGACCTGCGATTAAGTATCATGTGTCTGGGAGGCTGACGGTAGAGGCCTTCCTCTCTACGGTCTGGCTGTTGCATTTTGTTTCTCTTACAGGATTCCCTCTGAAGATGCTTATTCTGGATTCCTGGACCCGCTTTCTCCCTTTTCTCTTGATCGTTGCCCCCTCTGCTGGGTTTTTCAGCTGGCTAACTCGCAGTGCAACACCAGAAAACCACCCTGTTCCCCCAACAGCTGCTCCAGACCTGGAAAGGCTTCCACGTGTTCCTTTTGAGATGACATCGACTGATGAGAGGTTCTTGGCTGAGGCCAGGCAGCTGGACTTATCGCCTCTGGACTCCTGCCACAATAAGGTTTGTCTGTTGTTTAGAGAATGAAGCTCACGTTGAATGAAATGGTGGGAGACTCTTGCAGAGCAGCGTTCTCCTTGGCTTTCTAGAGCAGAAGTATTCTTCCTTCCTTTGACAGGTAGAGGCACCTTTGGAAGGGATTGAGGTGTTCCTACCTGATCACTGAGAGTGCTGCCAAACGGAGGGATGTGCACACATGAATGGAGACCGTGCCAAGTTTATTTCTTCTGACTAGGGAATTCTCAGGCTTGCCTGATGTAGCGATGACCAAGCAACTCCTTATGGGAACGAATCCTTGGTTCACAATTCGAGCGCAAGCTTCCTAGCAGCTGCTTGCAAAACCCATAAGCGTATTGTTAGCAACAAGGAATTTTTTTAACATCTATTCACGCTCTGTTCTTGTATATATGTATGCTCATTTGTTAAATTTTAGTTAAGTTTTAGTTTTGATATCCAGCAAATTGACTTCAAGGGCCGCCTCATGGACTTTTGTCCAGTTATTTCCCTTGTTTCTCCTCTGAACTGCTAGGTGGTTGCCCAGCTTCAGTCGTCTTGCACAGATCTGACGGAAGAAGAGCTGGCCAAGCTGGGTGTGTCCCTCTACAACTGTCAGGCCAGTGCTGAGGGCCGCAGGACTTACCTGTGCACCACAGACCTGGTAAGTAACTTTCTAGACTCCCAGACTGTGGTTAGAGGGCCACCCGAAGAGCAGCTGTTGAGGGGCCAGTACTACATCTCTACCATATTATTACTATTGTTTCTTTCCTGGAAATTTGCCGGGGGCTGGCAGCCGATGGCTTGTGGACCAGTCCATGGGCCACCACTTTGATCTACCGCTGTGTTAGTTTACTACAAGATACATGTGTGTGGTTACATTCAGAGCTGCAAAATTTGCTGTAGAATTCAGAATTTTCAGGGATGAGAGAGACTAACAAATATGCATGAATCTGAAGTTTGAAATGAGTTAGTCAACCCTTCACTCACTGTCCTTCTCACAGACCATAGCAGAATGCACAGCTGAAATGGACCCCGATACCTGGAACGCGTACCACATTGTGAGCAACCGAGCCCGTGCAGTCTGCTATGCCACTCGTCAAATGCAGTTCAAGCGCCAGACAGAGCACACAGTCAATGCCCTCGTCTCCACTGCGGCCAACCAGTTGGAAACGATGAAGATACTGAAGGTCTGTCGTGCAGTAGCACAAGCTCCTGAACTTCCCATTATCTTGGGCTTGGTCAGTGTGTGTTGGATGGATGAGGAATTGTAGATCCTGCACAGCAGTGTAGCTTACCTTCTGCGCGCCTAGTGTGGTGTGTCAGCCAAAAGCCGGAAGTAACTGATGTGGCGTGATGTCATCAACCAAGGGGCAGTCACCCCTTCTGGCCGCCTCCTGCTTCACTCCACTCTGAACGGACTTGCTCAGAGCGAATAGTTCCAGGTTGCAGAGCTCTGTGACCTGGAAGTAACTGACGTAGTGTGATGTCGTCATGCTACGTCAGTAGCTTCCGGCTTGCAGAGCGCTGCGACCCAGAACTATTTGTTCCGCTCCTCGCTAGTCCTTTCAGAGTGGAGTGAAGCAGGAGGCGGATGGAAGGGATGACAGCCCGCTTCAGCTTTTTGGGTGCTTCTGCTGAAGGTACAAGTTGGAAGCGACTCACGTGGCTTCGGCTCGCAGGCGGACCCACCGAACTGAGCCGAAGGCAGCCAAGGGGGTCTTACCCCTTCACTTCGGGCTTTTTTCGAGAGACTCACCTGTGAGCTGAGGCCGCGCAAGTCACTTCCAACTCACGCAGCTTCGGCTCGCAGGGCGCAGGCAAGCTGCTGAATGATCCAAGGTGGTACCATGCATGTGGGAAGGAGGTCTGCGGGTCATATCTGCAGGAGGAGATTAAAAGGATTTCCTTCCCCCCACCCGGTTGCACTCCACAGGCCCGAGCTCTATGTGGCGGCAGGAGCAGGACGCTGCAGCCCCTCCAGGGCAAGGGGCAGCAGATCATTCGTTCAATCCCTCCCCCCCCCCCCGTTGGGGATCACACCTTGCTCCTGCAGTGGCAAATGGGCTGGACCCTCTGCTTATCTGCACTGGGCTTTACCCCAATGGAGACGTTAAGCCTCTACTTAACTGTTCCAAAGAGACAGAAGGCAGAGGGATTAGCTCAAAGTCGAAGGAACCTGTCAGGGCTGTAGAGCTTCACCTTGTCTTGTCTCGAGTCTAAAGGGCAGTGGGAGCATCACAACCCCCCCCCCCGTATCCTGCCTATTCTACCCCCCCTTCTGGCCCCATGTGTGTTGCTCTGCAACCCCTCTGAGGTGGAGCTTCCCTAATGGGCCGATGATGAAGAGACCCCTGTGATCTCAAGCAGCACTTTTCCGTTCCTCCTTGGCCGTCGGCGGCCCTTCTCCCTGCCTGCCTCCTTCCTTTCTTCTTCAGCCTGCTTGTCCGGGCCCCACTAACTCGCATTTTCCCAATATCCCTCGTTCTGTGTTGCTGTTTTTCCCCCCACTCCCCGTATTGTTGTTCTCCATTTTCCTTCAGCTGCTGTGTTGCCTGCCTGCCTGCCTGCCTGTGTTCCTTCTCTCGGACACAACTGAGCGTCGCCCTTCCAAATGTTCAGTTGTCATTGCACTCGCATCTCTGAAGCTCTCGTTTTGTGGCTCCCCTCACAGAGCAACCAGGAGGAACTGAAGGAGCTGACATCGGAGTCGCTGCAGAAAGTGGCCAGCAGCCAACAGGCACTGCTGGCCCAGCAGGAGAAACTGCAGGGCAGCCAGGAGCAAATGGAAGAGTCCATCCACGGCAACCTGGACCAGCTGGCTCGGGAGAAGGCGCTGATCGCGAGTGGGCAGCAGCAGGTGGCGCACTTGATCGAGGGCATCACAAAGAGGATGGGTGAGGAGGGCAAGGCTCAAAGGTGCCAGCGCCAGCGCAGTGGGGAGACCTTCTTGGGGCGCCTTCCCAAGAGGAACCCAAAGCAGCTAATAACAGCAACAGTAATAATAATCCATATAACAAACCCAAAGCAACAGAAAGCAGTTCAGTAACAAATTCATATCGCAATGATTGCCAAGAATACAATAATTGTTGCTGGATTTTGTTACATTAAGATTTTTGTGCTTTAAATCCATTTGAGAAAAGCAAGATGTCGGTGGTTTTGAAAGGAAAAACTAACACCATGACATATTTGCAAGTTTTCACAGATTTCAGAATTGCAAATTAGCATATTGCCGGGAAATTCCGTCATTTAAAATATATATTTTAAAACAAACACAACTGATGCTACAGGCTTGACGTTTCGCCAACATACATTTGTGGCATCCTCAGAAGTCTACCTTTTGCGCACCTAGTGAACCATCAGCTTGTGACGGTTCTGTAGACTTCTGAGGATGCCACAAATGTACGTTGGCGAAATATCAAGCCTGTAGCATCAGTTGTGTTTTGTTTTAAAAATATATATTTTAAATGACGGAGTTTCCCGGCAATATGCTAATTTGTAATTCTGTAACACCATGACATTTGTCAACTCCATAACCGTGTGCACCGTGAAGCCCAGAGAACTTTGAAATGTGGCCTGTTAACTTTGGAAAAGGAATTCTAAACTGCTCTCTGTCTGGCTATTACTGCAGAAAACATCAGCAGTCATCTAGATAACCAGGATGTGGATCTGCAGGAGGGACACAAAGCCATCGTAGAGGACCTGACCCAAGTCCAACAGCGAGCTCAAGAGGTCTACTCCAAAATAGGTTTGTGACACAAGCAAACTGAGCCCCCGACTCCCATTGAATGCGACAGCATCCTATCAGCTGAACAAACCTGCCTCTCCTGAGTCCCTTCTTCTTTCTTCTCTCCCCCCCTCCCCCAAGAAACCAATCTGGGTCTCTTTCTGGCCTATCGGAACCAGACTGCCCTGTACTACGATGAGTTGATGGGGAAGCTGCAAAAGATGAATGAGAGCCTGGGACTGGTGCTATTCGCGATGGACCGGATGCAAAGCAGCGTGGAAGGGCGGCTCCAGCACATCCAAAGATTCATCAACTGGGCAGGTAAAGCTGTCTGGGGTCTCTTGTGGAGTCGTGCTTGCACAAAGTTCTGTGCTAAATTTCTAATTGGCTTTCCTGTTTTATAAAATGTCCTTGTTCTGAAACTTTTGATGGCTGTAGTGGCCTCTTGTTTTTTTCTTCAACAGCATACTAAATATTCATTCCAAGAAATGCACAGCCAGCCACCCCATATGGAATGCACACTGTTGTGATGTGGCTTAGCTGACTGTCCACACTCGGCGTGGAATATGGCAGCCGACACCAGCTACTGATCATGGACTTGCTTTGTTGATGGAGACTCCTACCCAGTGCTGTGGGAAGGAGATTTCCTCTTAGTGTAGGTCTGGGAAAATATAAAGGGAAGATAGTCATTTAACTTCCTGACAGGCCCTGAGCAGTACAGGAAGATCAAAGCTTTGCAAGGCAACGTAAAATAGACTTAAAACATTCTGAAAAGCTTGCAGAAAATGAACCCTGAGTACCTTGGGAAGACAAAGGAGTTGAGAGTTTGGCTTCTGACATCTGTGCCTCTGTCTTGCAGGGTTCAGCCTGAGCTCCATCTATACCTGTGTTCTGCATGGCAGCTATTTCCTGCTGGCAGCCCTAATCATGACTTTTCTGCAGATACCTGGCCTTCCACGTGCTACCCTTCTAGTCCTGGTTGTAGCTAATGCACTCTCTGAGCTCAACCATCTGGTTTCCTTGGGATTTAAGTCGCTCACCATCCTCTTGGTGTTGGCTGTTACAGGCAAGTATACGGTTGGATTTCCTTCCACCTCTGCATACCCCTTTGCTTCCAGCATCCTGCCCTCATTTCATGGTGTAGCACCAAGATTTGTGACAAATATGATGTTCTACAGGCTGCAATGAGTCCTGGGCTTTCCCTCTCCCTCCCAGGATGAATTGGAAGCTTCCATTCCTGGTATAGAACAAACCATAGTTTGTGTCTGGATTTGGCAGTTTGTTCAAACCACTAACAAGTCAGCATACACTGAACAACGAACTTTAACAAAGGTCAGGCATCCAAGATTAAATTAGTCCGTCCTTATGGATTTGGAGGTGCTGAACACAAATATGACAATGAAAATGCAAAATTGGCTACGGTTTGTGATATCTGCAATAGATAGTTTCATAGACATGTACTGGTAAATGCCAGATGACACTTGCAACACCTATGTACGCAATGCAGACTGCTTCTCCTAAACTAGAGCCCATCGACAGATTTTATTTGCATTTTTGTTTTCTGCATGTTGAAATTAGTAAGGATGTGCTCTTTTCATTTCAGAGGAAAATTGTGTGTTGTCCAGTGATATCAAACCAGTATTAGAAACAGATGCAATGACAAACTGGGTTGTTCTAAAGTAGAAAGCTTTGAATTTCTTCCCTCCGCACTTGGAAAGGGGGGGGGGAGAATGCCTGAGCCCAAGGCTTGTATCGGCTCATAATTGTGACAAACATGATGGCTTGTTGACACCTGAATCTGGCCATGGTCAACATATGGCACTAAATTAAAGGAGAAATTTCAAAACAAATGGAATTAATGAAAGCAAACATGCCTTGCATTACTGTAAGCAGAAAGAGAAAATTGTGCGTGAAATGTAAAGACTATAGATAACATCTGCATCCTCTGTGCCCTTCTTTTAGGCAATTGGCTTTTGGGAAACGTCTGTCGTTGTGCCCTGAGAGGCATCCTTGCATTTTTGCCACTTCCCTGGAAGGCTTCAAACTCCGGGGCTCCTGCAGTGGAGCTGAAAGGTGCCACAGGGGGCTGCCGCATCACCTCTACTCCGGATAGGTAGGAAAGTGTGGCGAGGAACATGCCATGCAAACTTCTTTTGGAAGTACTGCTTTTGTGAGTGCCACTGGTGCCCCCAGAGATGGCCACTTCCCACAGCAGAGTTGTTGCTCTGCATCCTCCTTCCACAAACTTTGAAGAAGGTGCAGCCCCCCCCCCCCCAGTCTGTGCTCAGTCGCTCGCTCCCCTGCATTCAGCACGGGTCTGCAGGGAGAGGCTGGCCAGAGTTCTAAGTTGCTCTCGGAGTTCAGTGCCAGCCCTCTGGGGCATGTGGGGCTGTCTAGGGGGAGCATGGTTCCGGAGCAGGTGGGCGTGGCTAACCTTGCCCTCCGACTTGCTCCCCTTGTGCTTTGGTCCTCCACTGAGAACGGACTTCTTCTGACTCTCGGCCAGACCCTCAAGCAAGACTTCCTCCACGCCACAGTCCGCCTGCATAGAGCCGATCCCGAGCACTGCAAGGCTTCTGCAGCGATGCTCTTGTGGCTTCTCTGCCCTCTTCGTCAGGCCTTCTCCTGCCACTTGATGTTTCCTATGGTCCTTGTCTCTTCCTGCCCTCCCTTCACCATCGGCTCTCGGAGTTCCCTGAGCTTTATGGGCTCCTTGGTTGCATGTCCCTTCCTTCAAGGAGCCCAAGGCATCGCACCTGCTTCTTTCCTGCCTCATCATCCTAGGTGAGAGAGGCTAGGCCAAGTATGCGTTTGGCCAGGGCCACCCAGTGGGTTCCATGGCTGAGTGAAGAATGGAGTCTGGCTCTCCCTGGTTCTAAGGGTGACTCCAGCCACTGTATCACACTGGTTGTGCCTCCTAGGTCCCCTTCCCAGTGTTCGGCCTGCCCCACAGAGCAGTTGCTCAGAGCAACCCTCTTTTCAGGGGCTCCAGTGGGTCGGCATGCAACCTGAGTGTGCATCCCACAGATCCTTTGCATGCCATGGCATAGGCTGGGATGCCACTCTTGGGCTGGGCAGCTTTGGAGAAAGGAGCAGAAACCAGATTCTGTGTCTGCCTGTGAGACACGACGGGCTGCCTCCTTTTGTTCTCTGCAGGGAAGATGACGTTGGCCTCTTGGAAGAGGAGCTGGAGAAGCTGGCAGGAATGAGCTGTGTGTCCGGTGAGCAATACAGGGGGAGCGTTGTGATTTAGGGGGCCATGAAAAAGGCAGGGGAGGTGATGGGAGTTTTGTGCCTTGTGCAGAAAGCAAGCTCTCCTCTAGGAAATGTTGTTGTATAGGAAACAATGACTTGTAGAGAATACCTTATTTATCCCACAGGCTGAAGATGGGAGTCCAGCCTGTCCTCCTTAGTTTGTTATACAAATCCTATGACACGGGTTCAACACTGAGACAGTGGCCTGGCTAAAGCCCCACCCTATCATTCTCCAGGGCTAAGCAGTGTTTTTCTTCTTAGCATACTTCCGCTAGGGAACTCAAAAGCAGCTAACAGCATGCAAAGACAAATAAGCAAGAATATCAAACCTGATAACATATTCTTGTAATAGAACCAACTACTGGTTTGGGGGATTTAACCAGCATCCCCCCCCTCTAAACCCAGCACATGGGCTTGATGGATGGAGAACTCGCACTTAACTCACAGTACGATGGATGGAGAACTCGCACTTAACCCACAGTACGAAATTGTATCTAAGCTTCTTCTCCCGCATCTGGGAGGAATTCCATGAGGACTACTGGCTTTAATTTTTGAAGTAGTAAATTTTTAGATAACACAGCTGTGTGTTTCCCCTGCTATAGAGTTCTGCATCTCTCTGTTCTATTTATTTTATTTATTACCCCGCCTTTCTCCCTGAAGGGACCCATGGCGGTTTACAACAAAAAAATAAGCCGCTTTATTTTCATTTTGGAGGAAAAGTGTGTGTTGTCCAGTGATATCAAACCAGTATTAGAAACAGATGCAATGCCAAACTATGGTTTGTTCTAATTCTTCTAGGAACCTTCACTGTAAATGGCAGTACTACAGTTACTCCCCTGCTAACTTGGCCAGTCTTATTGTTGTGTTGCAGATGGGTCCCAACTGGGACAAGAATCCCCAGGAAAGAGTGAAGATTTCGTTCTGGAAGAGGGTGCAGGACTGGAAGCCTCAAGGGGGTCACTGTGCTGGAAGCCTCAGCTGGTCCACTCTGTCCAAACTAGGAGCCTGCGCCACATCAGTCTGGCCCACTCCACCAGACACGAGGTATTGGAGAAACTGCTAGGTCACTGGGGCCATTGTGGGAGGGAAAAGGGGGGAGAAACTCTGGTTTGGGCATCTAATGTTTGGAATTCAAGGGCAGAGCAATAGGCTTTGGGAACAGTCAAGTAATAACAGAGTAAGAATTAGGAGTGGTAGCGGGATTGGACACGACAGCCAATCTAGCAGGACAGAAGGCTGCAGGGATAAAGGTGCAAACACGCAGCCCTTCTTGGGGGACCAGGTATATAAGTGCTTTTATGCAAATGCCCGAAGTCTTCGGGCAAAGATGGGAGAACGGGAATGTTTGGTGGCTAGGGAAAACATTGACATAGTAGGTATAACAGAAACCTGGTGGAATGCGGAGAACCAGTGGGATACTGCAATTCCAGGATATAAACTCTATAGGAGGGACAGAGAGGGGCATGTTGGAGGTGGGGTGGCCATCTATGTCAAAAGAGGGGGTAGAATCCACCAGAGTAGAGCTGGAGGGGGGCTCTGACTCCTCCGTAGAATCACTGTGGGTTAGGTTACTAGGCTCAAAGAGTGATGTAATAGTAGGGGTTTGCTACCGTCCTCCAGATCAAAAACCTGAAGGGGATCTTGAAATGAGGAAGCAAATCAGGGAGGTGTCAACGAGAGACAGGGTTGTAGTCATGGGGGACTTCAATTATCCTCGCATCGACTGGGTCAATTCATGCTCAGGTCATGAAAGAGAGACTGGATTTCTGGATATGTTAAATGACTGTGCCTTAGAGCAGCTTGTCACGGAAGCGACCAGAGGACAGGTGACTCTGGACTTGATATTGTGTGGCACTCAAGATCTGGTCAGGGAGTGTTTTTATATATGATAGCTGCGGCAAGAATTTTATATGCACAATATTGGAAGAATTCGGAGATACCTTCGTTGGAAGATTGGTGGCTGAAAGTTTTGGATTATGCCGAAATGGACAAACTTACAATTTTAATTAAGGAAAAGTCAGTTAACCTTTTCGTGAACAATTGGAAACCATTTATAGATTTTTTAAGAGAGAGAGAGAGGAACGATGTGATGATATGTGGATTTAATGAATAGATTGTGGGTGTTATTTTGGCTAAGTTGGAAATTATATATAGAAAATAGTGAATAGTATGCTAGTAGGATGTGACGCTTTGTGCTTGCTATAATTTTATGAATTATGTATTGTTTTTATGTTATTATATCAATAAAATATAAATATACCTAAAAAAAAAAAAAAAAGATCTGGTCAGGGAGGTAAATGTTACCGAACTGTTGGGGAACAGTGACCATGCTGCGATCTGTTTCGCCATGCATGTCGGAGGGAGAGTGCCGAGCAAATCTGACACACAAACCCTTGACTTCCGAAGGGCAGACTTCCCCAAAATGAGGAGACTAGTTAAAAAAAACAGCTGAAAGGGAAAGTAAAAAGAGTCCAATCGCTCCAGAGTGCATGGAGGCTGTTTAAACAACAGTAATAGAGGCCCAGCGGGAGTGTATCCCACAAAGGAGGAAGGGCTCGACTAAGTCCAGGAGGGTGCCAGCATGGCTAACAAGCACAAAGAGGCTATAAAAGGCAAGGAAGCTTCCTTCTGTAAATGGAAGTCTTGCCCTAATGAGGATAACAAACAGGAGCACAAACTGTGGCAAAATAAATGTAAAAAGATGATACGGGAGGCCAAGCAAGACTTTGAGGAACGTATGGCAGGCAACGTAAAAGGGAATAATAAAAGCTTCTTCAAATATGCTAGGAGCAGGAAACCTGCCAGGGAAAGGGTTGGTCCGCTGGATGGTGAGGGAGAGAAAGGGGTGATAAAAGGGGACTTGAAGACTGCAGAGAAATTAAATGAGTTCTTTGCATCTGTCTTCATGGCAGAAGACCTCAGGCAAATACCGCTACCTGAACGGCCTCCCTTGACTAAAGAATTAAGTCAAATAGAGGTTAAAAGAGAAGACGTCTCAGACTTAATTGACAAAATAAAGATCAATAAATCACCAGGCCCGGATGGCATCCACCCAAGAGTTCTGAAGGAACTCAAGAATGAAGTTGCTGACTTCTTGACCCAAATATGCAACTTGTCCCTTAAAATGGCCACTGTGCCAGAGGATTGGAGGATAGCTAATGTCACGCCAATCTTTTAAAAAGGAAGGAGGGGGGACCCAGGAAACTACAGGCCTAACATCTGTTCCAGGGAAGATGGTGGAAAGTCTCATTAAGGATAAAATCTTAAAACACATAGAAGAACAAGCTTTGCTGAGGGAGAGTCAGCATGGCTTCTGCAAGGGGAAGTCTAGCCTCACAAACCTTTTAGAATTTTTTGAAAAGGTCAACAGGCGTGTGGATGCGAGTGAACCTGTGGATATTATATATCTGGATTTTCAGAAGGCGTTTTACAGGGTCCCTCATGAAAGGCTCCTGAGAAAACTCCACAGTCAGGGAATAAGAGGGCAGGTCCTCTTGTGGATTAGGAACTGGTTGATGACCAGGAAACAGCGAGTAGGAGTCAATGGGCAATTTTCACAATGGCGAGAGGTGAAAAGCGGTGTGCCCCAAGGATCGGTCTTGGGACCGGTGCTTTTCAACTTGTTCAGAAATGACCTGGAGTTGGGGATAAGCAGCGAGGTGGCCAAGTTTGCGGACGACACTAAACTTTTCCGGGTGGTGAAGACCAGCAGGGACTGTGAAGAGCTCCAGAAGGATCTCTCCAAGCTGGGAGAATGGGCAGCAAAATGGCAGATGCGCTTCAATGTAAGTAAGTGCAAAGTGATGCACACTGGGGCAAGAAACCAAAATTTCACATATACGCTAATGGGTTCTGAGCTGTCTGTGATGGATCAAGAGAGAGATCTTGGGGTGCTGGTGGACAGGTCGATGAAAGTGTCGACCCAGTGTGTGGCGGCTGTGAAGAAGGCCAATTCCATGCTTGGGATCATTAAAAAGGGGATTGAGAATAAAACGGCCAATATCCTTATGCCCTTGTACAAATCAATGGTAAGGCCGCATCTGGAGTATTGTGTCCAGTTCTGGTTACACTTCAAAAAGGATATAGTTGAGTTGGAAAAGGTGCAGAAAAGAGCGACTAGAATGATTCGTGGGCTGGAGCACCTCCCTTATGAGGAAAGGCTACAGCGTTTGGAGCTTTTCAGTTTAGAAAAAAGGCGCCTGAGGGGGGACATGATTGAGACTTATAAAATTAATGCATGGGATGGAGAGAGTGGATAGAGGGAAATTCTTCTCTCTCCCGCACAACACCAGAACCAGGAGACATGCACTAAAATTGAGTGGAGGGAGAGTTAGAACGGACAAAAGAGAATATTTCTTTACCCAGCATGTAATTCATCTGTGGAACTCCTTGCCACAGGTTGTGGTGATGGCACGTGGTCTGGATGCCTTTAAAAGGGGATTGGACAGATTTATGGAGGAAACGTCCATCACAGCTTACAAGCCATGATGGGGATAAGCAACCTCCTGGTTGTAGGAGTAGGTTTTCTCTGTGCCAGGTGCAAGAGAGTGGCGACTGGACACAGGTATCTTGTTTTGTGTGCCCCCTGAGGCATCTGGTGGGGCCACTGTGTGATAACAGGAAGCTGAACTAGATGGGCTTTTGGCCTGATCCAGCAGGGCTCTTCTTATGTTCTTAAGCAAAGGTTGGTGGTGTGATGGAGAGTGACCTCTGGAGAGGCCAAAGCGTGCTCTGCTGTGGCGTGTCCCCCTCCACCCCCCACTCAGACACCTTCTTGGTTGGTTCTGCCTGAGCCCCAGATGAGCAGTTGCTTCCTCCTTGGTCACTGGCAGGTTTCGGGGCCTGTCGCATCTTCCCTTCCCCGTTGCTTTTTTTCCTGAATTGAAAACTTGGGGTGGGGACATGATTGGTGCTGGTAGATATGCCTGGTGGAGGGAAAGCGGGAAGAGTTTCTGACTGGCAGGAGATCCAGGACAGTGGGAGGATACGGTGGCCACGTCACACCATGCCTGATGGAATTTGCTGCCACACGCTTGGAGGGGTTTAAAATGGGACTAGGTGACTTCATGGGGGAGGAGGAGGAGGAGAGGGCTGTCAATGTCTTAGTCTTCTTGATGCCATGTGGAGCCTCTGTGAATATCAGGTGGGGGAGAGCAACAGTTGCCGCCCTGCCCGTGGAGGCACATAGTTTGCCACTGTGGGAAACGGGGTGCTGGAGCTGGTTCTGTGACCCAGCAGAATCTTCTCATGTTGGCACTATCAATATAGAATATTCATGACTTGAGCAGGTGTGGTGCTACTCATGAGCAAGGCTGAGCCTCCGTACCTGCGGTCTGCATAGATTTCAATCCATTCCATCTTCCTTGGCCAGAATGTGGGCGGCACCCCCTAGCAATGTTGAGTTGCTCTTTGCTCTCCCAACAGTTCCCTTTGGAGAGAGTCCCCCTTCGCCACCTGGGCCCAGCCTTCCATCCCTTTCCCAGCCCAAGAGACTGCAGCCCAAATGGGTCCATGATCAGTGATGCGTAAGTATGGAGCTCGGCTAGTTTTCCTGAAGGGGCCAGTGGAAGTGGCACAGCTGTGCGCCAGTGAAAGTTGTGTTCTTAGTTTGTACTGTCAAGCGATAAGCCATTATGACTCAAAGGAGCCTCTCTATCCAAAGGCAGTGTACCTCTTGTCATGCTGGGGAGAAGTGGAGGGGCAGCCATCATGTTAATGTGATTGTGAGCTTCTCAGGGGCAAGTGGTTGGCTATTCTTGGAGGATAAATTAGATACCATTGCTGGGCTAGATGAACTTTTGGTTGATCCAGCATGGGTATATTGTTTGGAGTGGGGAATGGTTTTGTGATTCCTTTGGTTACAATGAACAATGTGTGGTCTCTGTTTAACCCCTGTCCATACCAAGCTGCCCATTGAGGAATTTGTGGAAGCTTGCCACAGAAACCCACTGCACTGCAGTAGATCCTGGAGGAACATACGGTTCCTGAGCACTGCGCAGCCCACAGCACTGCTTCACTTGAACCGAGAATTGTACCCTACAGCGGGGTGGACAGACTTCAGACTTGTGGGAGTGATTTACTTTGACAGTCAACCAACCAGGTGCAGGCACAAAATAGTGGTTTTCCAGATGTTTTGCTGAATGTGTGGTGGTTGGGATGAGGCCAGAGGTGAGTCTGCTGGGCGCAACCTTCTTCTATGCACTTAACACATGGAGAAGAATAATCTTCACAGAGGACTAACGTGGAGCAAAGGCCACCACCTCAACATACTGTAGTTGCATCACCAAATTGTGGAGTAGCGATCGGGCAGTAGAGCAGAACTAGGGTGGTCGCTGCACGAGTCCTTGATGTTTCTTGGTGGGCAGATTCTTTGCCATAAACATGATTGACAGGGAGTGGAAAAACCCTAAAGCATTAGGGTCTGTAGTGGCAGGTGCTGTGCACAGCAGAAGAGATGTTGTGGTCACTCAGTGGTCACCACAGATGGAAAAGGGGGGAGGAGAGTCAATCTGGGATTGACTCCCATAGTGAGGATAGGTAGGGTGGGGTGATAGGAAGAGCCCCCCAGGCCTGCTCATGTGAATGGATGCATAAATCCTGCACATAGGCCTTGGAATGACTTGATAACCTAGAGCAGGGGTGGCCAACCTTCCACCATTAGGGCTACTGTGTTCTTAAGAGTTGTGTAGAAGACAGAATCTTGGCAGCTGCAAGTGCTGATGGTGCTGCTAAACCAGCTGCACCTGCTGAAATGTCCTCACCTATGCAACCATTTAAAGGGCCAGCATTCATGTTGAAAGGTTGGCCACCACTGACCTAGAGTAATGATTTGGAGGACAGTTAAAGAGGCTGAAACTGGCTCTGTTCAACCCTCAAGCGATGTGACTGGCTGCTGTGTCGTCATTCCCCACCCTCTCCTCCTTGCAGGTCCAGTTGTTCAACGTCCCCCCGGCTGTTCTGCCAAGGAGTCACCAGGACAGGGCAGCAGTGCCGGAAAAAGGCTCTCTCTGGCCACATGTTCTGCCATGTTCATGCTTCTGGCCAGGCCTCCTATGCCACCTAAGCAGCCAACATTCGTGAAGACTTTCCTCTTTCCAATGATTGGATCTTTAGTTGTCTTGGAATTGGAGGAGGAGGAGCAGCTGTCAGTGGACTTCAGGGGCTTTGGGTTCCATTCCTCATGCTCCAGTTGGAGAACAGGCATATTTTTAAATGACATTTAACTTTATATATTTATGTGCTTCTGAATGAAGTAACGACAATCTGTGGAGACAAGCTCCTAGGCATCTACCTCTCCTTCCCTGAAGAGAAGGCACTTCAAAACCGTCTCTTTTAAAAGGCAAACCCATCTGTTCTGACCTGAACCAGACACAGATGGTGAAGTTCGGAACAGGATTGGGGAGCCAAGGCAAAGATCATGCGAGGTGAAGCCCCTGCCAGCAATCCTTGCTTTGAGGGCTTCCACTGCAGTGATTGTGCTGGACAAGCAAAAGCCCCCTTGGCTTCTTCTGTCACCCAGGGTGGCAGCATTGGCACAGCTGCCACCATGCTACCCAGCAATGCACCAATTTCTTTTTAAAAAACGTGCAGCTTTCCATGTGTATGCTTGTTGAATAAATATTTTTCAGTTACAACTTGCATTTTATTCTTTATTATTCATACTAAAGTGAGCATTGCTGTTTGGATTGCATGGTGCATGTCAACTGTTGAGTTTTGCACAGAATGGGTTTCTTGCAACTTAACAGAAGAGATCTTAGTTTCTGCACCATGTGCTACTCATTCTATTCTGCTTTCAGAATGGAGGAAAAATCCAAATCTTGCCAGACAGCAGTGCAAAGTGTCCAGGGGAGCTGGTGTAGTAGCTTAGTGGGGAAGTGTAAGCTGGGCTACTCATGGTAGAGGCTGGGTATGAGCAAGGAGCTCTTTGCATGGCCCTTCTCCATCTTAGCCCCTTCTTCCATCTGTAATGGTGTAATGTAATTCTTCCATCCAGGATGGTGTAGTGGTTTGGGAGTCGGACTTAGACCTGGAAGATCCAGGTTCAAATCCCTGCTCAGCCACGAAGCTTCCTGGGTGACCTTGGGCCAGTCACTATCTCTCAGCCCCACCTACCTCACAGGGTTGTTGTGAGGACAAAAAGGAGGGGAGGAAATATGTACACCACTCTGAGCTCCTTGGAGGAAGGGCGGTATAAAAATGTGATAAATAAAATTAAATTTCCTATTTTGGATACCTATAATTGCAGTTGGAATCTATTTTAAAGATGAAATAGAATTCTAGCAGTTAATTAACAAACTGCAGTTAAGGCATTTATTTATTTACAGTATTTCTATCCCGCCTTTCTCCCCAAAGGGACCCAAAGCGTATATATGTAAATTAAGTGCATTATAAGGTACTAGCTAGTATCAAACAAGCCTTGACAGAACCACCCTCGGGAGCCAGAATTGTCAAAGGCTGTTCCAAAGGTGTGTGAGCAATACATGCAAAGCTCTCTAAACACTGGAATGGAGTGCAGACAGGTGGAGGGGGAAGGGCTTGCATGCTGTCAAGGACTGACCACTGATCTCTCTGCTTTTACATCCCTCAGCTCCACCTTCCCACCTCCAAACATCTATGTGAATAGAAACTTTTAATTGTTGAATCAAAAACTATGTAAACAAATTGATAAAATTCTAGCCCCACAACAGTGACTGAGTGCTTCTTGAAGCAGGTGAGTTCAGGTGATGCTTGTTTAGTCTGTTCAGGAACCCAAATTAGCTGTCGGTTACATACATGATGATTTAGAAAATAAGCCACTTTTGTGTAGTAAATATGGGCTGTTCTTGAACTGTTTAGTGGTTTCTCAGACATGTGTTGATCGATAGCAGCTGAGGGACAAAAGGAGCGAAGCTGCAGCAGAATTTGAGACGGTGGGCCACCTGGAGAACACAAACCTCTCACCCTACATGAAAAGCCCCTGTTTGGAGGTAATGTGGCATTGGCTGGCTTTAATCAGCTGCTACAGCCAGCCACTTTAACCTCCGTAAGCTGAATAGCTACTAGAAAGCCTTAACTGCAGATATGTGCACTGACAGTGGTAAGGGTGCCTCCCATTAGGCGCCCACTGGACTAGGCAAAAAATACCAGTGGGTTTTGCTCACACCTATTCATTGGCCAGGTCTATCTACTGCTCATGGCTGAGGGAAGGAGCAGGGTTAGATTTCCTGCTGATGGTAGTCGGTGGGAGCTTGAACCCCCTGGAAAGGGGGCAATCGCACACCTTCCAGTCCTTGCGGAGCTACCTGTATTACTGTTACACAATATGGAACCCTGGAGGCAAACAGAACTGCAACTAAGGACCAGGGGGAACATTTGGGTAAGATTTTATTTCATTTACTAAATCCATCCTGTTTCAGTCAATAGAGAGCAATTGCCTTTTGCTCTAGAGGTTGCCTGTGGCTAACAAGTCTCGTGTACATAGGTGGACCAGGTCAGCCATTTCCCCAGATGCTCTTTAGCAACTAGCTTCTGTGCTAAAGAAACCCCTGCAAATGGGTTGTCTCCAGGTGGAATGATTCTCTCTCTCCCCCCCCCCCCCCCGGTTTTTCTCTTCCTGGTGGCAGCAACATTTCCCAGGACTGTCAGTCACTTCAGAAGGTAAGACAAGCTCCTGTCTGTCTCTACCTGAGATGTTAGGAAACTGAATTTGAGTTTCTTTAGAGGCAACCCCAGAATATACCTTCATCCACTCAGCATTACAACATTCCAAGAGAGGGTGAGTAAAGCGGGCACATTCACATGTTTGATGCACATGAGGATGTGTGCAGCTGCCTTCGAGGGAATTGCACCTTTGAACCCAAGACTGAGCCTGGGACCTTCTAAACAGGAGGCCTCTGCTCTGCCTGCGAGATAGGGGCCTTCCCCCTTCACACAGGACTGACTCCATACAGAACAATGTCGGAACAGCCTTGAATCTCTTCAAGAACTTCTGAGACTTGGATTAGAAGGACCATGACCCTTGTTGCCCTTGCAGAGGACGCTGCAGAGATCAAAACAGTTCCTACAATCGCCAACTTTTGCCACAAACTCCTGCAAATGGAAGGTGACTCGGGGAGTAACCTCCCAGACAGGAGTGACAAGATGCAAACAAGCTGGAGAAAGCACTTAAGGCAGTGGTTCCCAAACTGGGGTGTCGCAATGCTCCAGCTGGGAACAATAGGTTGCTACTTCCTTAAGGGACGTGGCAACCCATAGTGGTGGTGACAGTGCTGCCGGGATTGTGCCACTACCAGGGGAACAAAGGTTTTTTTAGCCCTACTTGGGGATCTTGCCAGGCCTCCGGGGAGCCTGTGGACCCCTCTGCAGGCCTCCCTGCACCTCAAAACAGCTCCAGATTGTGACCTGCTTCTGGTTTTCTGATGAAACCTGGCAAGACCCCCAGGTAGGGCTAAAAAAAACATTCTCCAGGCAGTGGCAGCAGTAGCACAATCCTGGAAGCAAATACGCGGGGGGGGGGGGGGGAGTTTAGGAACCTCTGTCTTAAGGCATTATTGATTTCTGGAGCCTCAAGAAGAGCTTGGTGTGGGGATGTTTCTAAGAAGAAAGCTTTACTACTACCACTACCTCCCCTAAAAGCACAGATGGCACTATTTTTAAAGAGCTGTCACCTCTGCTTCAGAAAAAGTGCTATGTATTCTCTTTCAGAGCCCCAAATGCCCCATTTTTTCCTCATTCTTTGCTCCAGCACAAAGAAAGACCTGAGTTTGATGCAACCTTGAGGACAGCAGCTGCCCTGGCATCCGTTCAGCCGCCTGTTCTGTTCCCTGGTGTCATTTCCTGGCAGTGTCATAGTTGCTACAGAACCAGTCGCAAGTTTCCTTCACAGCTGCAGGAGACAGGAAGACAAGGTTGGAGACGGCAAAATGGTGGACCCCAAAGCATCCATCCATCCTTCCCCTGAATGGTGCAAGGTAACCGAGCCAGTGTGCTGTCAGTGCTACAGTGCTGGAGCCAGGTTCAACTCTCCCCTCAACCGTGACGCTCACTTCAGGTCCAGCCGCCCCTTCTCACGGGATCAAGGGGGTTGGGGAGAACTAGGCATACGGCTGAGTTCCTTGGAGGAAGAGCGAGACAGCAGCAGAGATGTTGTTATACGAGTTGTCCTGGCATCTGAGGAAAGTCACCTAGTAGTAGCAGAAGCATTCTCTGCTTACACTGGGACAGCCACAGAACTTTCCGTCTGGTACAGAAAAGGGCTTCTAGAGAGTCTCCCCTTTAGAAAAGTACGTTTGTAAGCCTCGTGTCTGCAGAGCCTCGCTTCACACACACAGGGCCAAACTGACTGCTACTTTAATCATGGCTTTGGCCCTGGCCTGCTTGTGTTTTTTCCTGCAAACATGACTAACAGCAGCCTTTACTCTGGCATGTCTACTTAGGACCTCAGAGCAGGTCAGGAAGGAGCTAGACTTCCAAGGGGCATTCTCTATTGTTCTTTTCTGTCCCTTCTTCCCTGCCACAAAAGTGATAGAAACTGGCACAGCTGAATCCACTGGCAGAACACTGCTTTCCTTGGTCAACAAGCAGGGCTGCCAGTCCCTAGGGCCACGATCCTATAGTGGCACCAAGCAAGAGCAGAAACTGAGACCAGGCACAGCTCAGCTTTTGTTGGAGAAGGGAATGCCCCCTTTTTTAACCCTTCCAACTGCAAAGGGAGGATGGAGAAAAGTGCAAATACTGTCAGAAGCTAACAATAGTAAAGTTATAGTGGACACGGGCAAAATAAGCAAACTAAATGCAAATTTTATCCTTGCAACAGCCCTCCAAGGTAGGTTAGGCTGAGAGATGTAAGTGAGCTTTGCAGTCAGCCAGGGATTTGAACCCAGGCTCCTCCTCCTCCTGGCCCAAGTCTGACACACTGTCCCCTACACTAGACTAGCTTTAAAAAATAAATTACATATAAAATCCTTTTTTTCCAACTGCTTTTGGTTCTCTAGAGAACTACACATAAATACAATAATCAAAACACTACCAATATGATATTCCAGTACTGATTGATGACTCTAGAACAGTTTATGGTTTGCTTTCTTGCAGACCTCAAGGGTCAGCCAAGCACTGGAAAGCAGGACGGCAGGGCCACAGGCGCCTCTAGTGAGGGCTTTCCAGCATACTGGCCCCACGCCTGAGAAGGCCCTGCTGCTTCTGCCCAACCGCAGCTGGTGTGGGGACCTGGAGCAGGACCTCAGATATGGAAAGGAGTGCGTAGGAGGGCACCTACAGGAATTCGGTTTGTCTCCAGCCTAGGTCCTGTTGCAGGGAACAGTGGTCATTCCCCCCACTTTCCACGTTCGGTCCTGGGCCTCTCACACCCATTTTCATCCATCACATGCTGACAGCAGAAAGCACAGTTACTGTTACCATCCGAGGTATGACAATACCTTAGAAACTATTGCTTATTATGGTGCAGCAACACAGGCAACAGCCGACTTCACGGTTAGCCTGACACGGTCTCAATATCATCTGTAAGGAGGACGGGACGAGAGACACTAGAGAACGAGGCCCCAGGTGCCACCTTGTGTGGCAGAACTGCAAAAGGGCCCGAGACCTGGAGATCTGCTGCTGGTCAGTGCAGGTGGACCCCTGCCCCACCCAGCAGAGACCACAGCGCCTCCCATCCAGCGCGGCTGCAACTAGCAGACAGCCTGCAGCGTTTCTCACCTTGGCAGAACGGTGTGAACTTGAAATCCGGCAGGTATTTCTTCAGCTTGCTGTTGCTGGCGGTTTTCTTGAACTGCCCATCAGACTTTGTCGTGTCAAACTGGAGATGTGCTGAGGTTAAGGAACGAAACCTGCAAGAAAGCCTAGACCCTAGTAGTGGCTGAGGGCCAACCCAAAGCAAAAACCGATGCAGAGACCAATCCGTCTGAAAGACAGACCTACAAGGCTGTGCTAGACCAGGTCCAGTCCGCCTAGAGGAGGGGCCACTGGCTCCAGGGCTCTGCATGCAGAAGGCGCCAGGTTCAATCCCTGGCATGCAGCGTCTCCAGGGAGGGCAGAGAAACATTCCCAGCTGAAGCCCTGGACAGAGCGGTGGCTGCTGCCGCCAGTGCAGGCTGACAGCTAGATGGATCCTGCGTGCTGCTGAGCTAGATGGACCGAGGGTCTCACTCAGCAGGGGGCAGCTTCCCGTGTTTCTGCCGACTGGGAGGGAGCTGCTCTCCAGCGTTTCGGCAGCCAGAACATAAGACCACCACAATTCTCGTCTGCTCTTCACCTCGCAAGAGCCTTGTGTGTTCAGTTAGTGCTGGACGGGAGATAGATTGTACGTTTTACAAAAAAAAAACGGAGGAACAGCCATGACCGTCTCTTTGTTCCAGCACAGCCTGAAACTTGTCCTAGGAGTTCAATTGAATTACATCCTCCTAACTCCTCCTGCACTCCAACTTAAGATCATTTAGAACTGCAGGCTTAGAGACATGGTGGAAAAGCCCCAGACTGGTTTTGCTTACCACCCATTCTGAAAAGGAGCTCTGCAAGCTGCCTCGCTACACTCCAGGTCATGATCCAGTCACTGGTCCTAATAAAATAACTACTGTGGCTTTCGGGTGTATTTTCCTTATGGATTAGCTGCACATTACTTACAATTTTTGTGGACCGAGGCAACTAATAGGCTTACAGAAGAACGGCGGCGGGAGTGTAAACAGCCCCCCCCCCCCAAGTGGCAGGGCAAGTAGGACATCATTCGCAAAGATACCAGGACGTCTCCCTTGAAGTCCATGGCGCCCACAATGCACTCGGCCGCTTCCCGGATAGAGACTTCCTCCTCTTCTCCAACTAAACAGACAGAGAGAGCCCAAGGAAGCAAGGGTGTGTAAGGATGAGAAGTGCTTTGCACACCCAGAAAGCTCTATATAAATGCTAAGTATTATTGCTACTACTACTACTACTACTACAACACACACACACACACAACTACTCTCGGAGGAGAGAAGCTACAGCTGGCCATTCCCCTAACCCCAGAGGGAGGGGCCACCAGCGTCCCAGGAAACCAGCGGGCCCTTCTAATTCAGTGGAGAAGAGCTGCCTGGCGACGCTGAGAGGCGGCGAACTGCAGACCACTCTGACTCCAACAGACCAGCCTCAGCCTGCTGAGATAGCCAGGCGCAAATGCCCAAACGTCCTCAACCAATTCTCCCACTCCCTCCCCACATCTGATCCTTCCCCTTCCTCACCCTATCACTATCCTGTCTTGGTGCTATGAACAGGCACAGTAGTGGCAGAAGCGCACACGAGATCGGAAGAGAGCGTTGGCGCCTCCCAGGTTTGCATCCCTCTCTTCTCGCTAAGAAACAGCAACGGAGGCAGCAGCAGCAGCCTGTGCACTGTGGGGCCTCCCAAATTGTAGGAGGGAATAAAAAAGTCAAGGAAGAGCAGGGGGAGAGGGGCAGAAGCCAGTGCGGCCAGTCTTGGGGTTGATGGCCAGACCCAAACAGGATTCTGAACGCAGAAATCTGAGGCTTGGAGCTGTGCAGACGCAGCATTCAAAACAGTTTCTGGCGCCATCGTGACTCAAGGCGGAGTGGGTGGGAATCAGTCTTACCTGACAAGATGATTGGTTCTACCTCTTCATACTCCCTCAAGACCCAGAGGAACAGCCGGGCCAAATCCTGTGTGTACGAGAGAACAGACACCCGTCTCCTTGAGTGCCAAGAGCCCTGTGTGAACGGGCGGCGAGTGCGTTTTCCAAGGCTCCCACGTGCTATAAGTCGAGTCACTTCCCGCACGTCTCCCACTGTGGCCATGTTGTTTGGAGGGCCTACAGCTCGTTAGCAGAGCATAGTCACCATATGTAGGGTCCGGGGGCAGGTGATGGGAACGAGCTCCCCTCGCCCAAGGCCCCACGGAGGGTTAGGACTTGGCTGGGCTAGGCAGACCGAGAAGCAAGTGCATCGAGAGCAGACTCACACGGAGTCAGACTCTCGCTTCATCTAGTTCAGTACAGTGCAACCCCTGAACCCGCGGATCCGCTATCATCCCCCCCACCCCCTGTCTGCTCCTCCCATTTTCGCATCTCAGCTCCCCAGCTTACCAGAGAGTAAATGAATTGTCTCCTGGGCTTTCCTGTCCCCCAGACTGTAAGGGCAGTGCCATTTTCTACAAGACAATGGAGAAAGTGGGCAGATCAAGACGACATCCTCTTCTTGCCCCCTGCTCTCCTCTTCCCAGGTGACGGCTGCTTTTCTCCCACCTTCTTAAACATAAGAAGAGCCTGGCTGCTGGATCAGGCCAAAAGCCCATCTAGTCCAGCTTCCTGTATCACACAGTGGCCCCACCAGATGCCTCAGGGAGCACACGAGACAACAAGAGACCTGTATCCTGTTGTCACTCCCTTGCACCTGGCACAGAGAGAACCTACTCCTACAACCAGGAGGCTGCTTATCCCCATCATGGCTTGTAAGCTGTGATGGTCTTTTCCTCCATGAATCTATCCAAACCCCTTTTAAAGGCATCCAGGCCAGGTGCCATCACCACATCCCGTGGCAAGGAGTTCCACAGATGAATTACACGCTGGGTAAAGAAATATTTTATTTTATCCGTTCTAACTCTCCCTCCACTCAATTTTAGTGCATGTCCCCTGGTCCTGGTGTTGTGCGAGAGGGAGAAAAAATTCCCTCTATCCACTCTCTCCATCCCATGCATAATTTTATACGTCTCAATCATGTTCCCCCCCTCAGGCGCCTTTTTTCTAGACTGAAAAGCCCCAAATGCTGTAGCCTTTCCTCATAAGGGAGGTGCTCCAGCCCACAAATCATTCTGACTTCTTAATAAATAAGTCACTCGTGCAATTAAATGCAACCCCACATGCAAGGGGCCACTTCTTCATGTGCACCCGGAAAGCAGAGGCTACTACAATCCATTCACATAGTGCCAACACCAGGCCAGGGGCTGAAGGCCAGGATGCCCGCTCTGGGGCTGGACATGGCACACAGCCAACGTTAACGGGTCCAAACACTTGGGTTCCCCTAACTGTGCTGCCAGAGATCCTGCAGCTTCACAAGCACATGGCGAACCATCAGAAACCCCTGGCCAAACCTTTACTTGGCTCACCAGGACTCAGCCTCCAAACCTGTTAGGATCGCAAGGTCGAAGAGAGTTGTAGAAGGGAATGCATCTCTGGCTATGTCCAGGGTGCCTTTCCTTTCCCAACCCTTCACATTTGGAATTAGCAAGCAGGTCTCTGAGACTGGGCAGCGCCAGTGCCCACATTCCAGGACCTCTTTAGAAATTAACCACCGACCCCAGGAGCTCCCTACAAAACTGCAACTGCCACAGTTTTAACTGTCTCGATTATTGCTGTTCATGCAATGGAATGGTGAAGGGGTGGATGTAATATTTTTACATGAGGAGGGATTATCTGCTGTGCTGATGTTATGAAATTCTTTATGAAGCTAATTCTGTTTCTAACAGAGTTGGTAAACGGTGTTATGGTCCGGCAATTATGAATTGACTTAATATTATTATGCAATTATTTTATTTACTGATCCTACAGTTAGTTACATTTTGATGAAACGTTTGTACTGTGCGGTGGAGATTAGCCACCGCTCTGCACCCAACTCTGGAGAAACAACTGATGCAGTCAAGCCCGAAAACTCTTGTGTAATAAATAATACCATCCTAGATTGGTGGTATTCAATGTTTTGGCATTTATGTCATCATCAACAATTAGAAATTGTTCACGGCACTGTTCGGGATATTGACATTGTTCATATTATTAGATTTGTTTTTGGTTTGTTATGTTTGTGTGTATTATTGTTTAATTTGTGTCACCTTCTCATGTAAACCATTTTGAGCATAATGTTACCAGGGGTGGCGAAACCACGGCTTGCGAGCCACATGCTGCTCTTTGATGTCGGCTGAGCTCCTTTTTGCATCAGAATTAATATAAAAGATAAATAAAAATGTTTCAAGCTTTGTAATTATTTACCGGGTATAAACCGAGAGTCCACTGGATTAAAATCTAATGTTCATGGTGAGTAAATATATTTAAGAATTTAAATACTTCTTAAATACTGCAGCTCTCAAACATCTGAAGTTTATCATATGTGGCTCTTACGTTAAGCAAGTTTGATTACCCGACATATACTAGAATAGTTTTTTTTTTCAAGGAAAACAATAAACTCTCTCTTCCCTGATTCGTTACTATTTTAGCCAAATTGTGTGTGAATGGACACACATGACACCACAGCCTTTTAAAAACAGCAGCTCGGGGCCACCACCACAGCTAGCTAGGGAGTCGAGCCCCCTGCAATTCGAACTCTGCTTTCTCCCACTCGGTCAATGGGGCAGAGGCCCCCCAAGTGCAGGCGACTCTTTGCCACACTTACGCTTTGCTAAGTACACTTTGTGGATGAGCCCTGGCAGAACATGCCCATCCTCAATGTTGTAGTTGTCGTGAGGCCCAAAGACATTGGTGGGAATGACAGCGGTGAAGCGGCACCCGTACTGTTCAAAATACCCCCTGGGGGAGGAAAAAGAGCCAATAAGGAGCTTCTCACGTCACAGCAGAACACACAAACCAGCATCGGCCTCCACGCGGCCCAGAGTCTGGGGCACCGACCCTGCCGTCGCGGCACCCGCATGCTGGATAGGGGACAGCAGACTTGAGGGACCACCTACCACCCAGAGCAACCAGGAGAACCACAGAATTCTGTTTGTTTGTTTAAATAAATTACTTTTTGGTACATGCAACCCTACAAGGTCACAAGTGCTACTTCCCCCCCCCCCCCCAAGTTCCAATTGCTATTTTTCCATGAATATCTATTATATATCACCCAATTTATTTGGAACATCCATAGACTGTACCTGAGGAATTATCTTAAAAGAACGACATATCAATAAAAACCAATAAGCCTCTAAGTAAGCCCTTCAGTAGCAAACAGCGGCACAAACAGATAGGATGCTGCCTTGGACCAAGGCACAGCACTGGCCCACAGAGCCCAGCGCTGACTGGCAGCATCTCCCCAGCCAGGGAGGTTGTGGCTCTTCCACTGTCCATGACCTCCTAGCAATGCCAGGACCTTCTGGATCTGGGACCTTCTGCGTGCAAGACAGGTGGCTCGGCCTCCCCAAAACTGGCTTGAAAGTGTGATGCTGCGTCTCAGAGAGGGATGCAGAAGGGAGGTACAGTACCTGTTCTGAACATCTATCATCCTCTTTGCATAAGAATATCCAAAGTTGGAGTTGTGAGGAGGTCCGTTGTGGATCTGGAAGGGGAAGAATGTGAAACACAATTCTGAATTGGAGATGAAGCAGGACTCTTGAGGTAGCAGCACTCGATGTCCGATTAGAGGTCGGAAGGAGCACCATAATCATATATGGAGAAAAAGGCAGAGAGAATAAATCACCAAAGAGGGGACAGAAGAAGAGACAACTCAAACAACCCCAGAGCAAAGAAAGAGATGCAACAGGAAAAGGCACAAAAAAGGAAAATCTGGCTTAAAGGAAGTCCAAAATCGTCCTCATAGAATCCTTTGTGCAGAACAAATGGTGCCTGGAAGAGCAGCACGGAGGCTGCGCCCCAAACCTGCACACATTCATCGGAATGATGCCAGGAGAGAGTGCGCTCACTTCAGATGCTCAAGCGAACCCATGTAGGTCGGTCCCCCTCCCACGTTCATGTCATCCACCCAAATGAACATATGCAGGGTGTGTGTGTGTGTCTAAGACCTCTTTACAAAGACTGCAAAATTAAACTATTTGTGGCACAGATTGAATTTCAAGTGTCAAAGAGTAATTTATTTTGGTGCACACAACCCTCCAAGGTCCCCTTTTGCTCTTCAGTCCCAACTGCTATTCTCTCCCTGGCAAATGGGAAGGAGCGGGTTGGCTGAGCCCCTGCACAAGCCACTCTGTGAGAGGCGCGCGATGGCACCGGGTGCCACCAGTGAACTGGAACACTGGCATGCCAAGAAAGACGTGCCCAGCCAGCAATGCTGCCATGGCAGTATGAGGATGCAGGGGGCGGCCCCTTACCATGGTCTCGTCAATAGGGTAGGTGGTCTTGTCAGGGAATATGCAAGTGGACAGGCAGGAGACCACTTTGCAAACGCCCACCTCATACGCAGAGTGCAGGACGTTGTCGTTGATGTGCGCGTTTCTCCGCTGTGTGGGAAAGGAGAGATGGGAGTGAGGCATAGGGAAGACTCCAGCTAAAGGCACGGTAAATGGTCACATGGCTCCTGGCAGGCTGCTGATTGGTCCTCCTTAATCTGTGCAAATCCTCTGCAGGATACGTAGGGCCAGACTCCAGAGGAGATCACCCCTCCCTCACAGAGCCACTCAACCCGCATCCCACAACAAAACGTTGCCTCCCAATGTGTGAAACAGATCTAGATCTACAGCACAGCAAGACGAAAATATCACACTTTCAAACAAGCAGTTATAATGGTCACCTCTACAATCAAATAGCTTGTTATTCATAATTTGGGATGGAATCTTAGCTGCACCCTGTGGTGATTGAGGCTACTTTATAAGTCCGTGTGTTATCTTGTAATAGAGCCTGATAGCAATCGATTTCGACTTCCTGGTCTACTTAAATTCTCCTCGATCAGCAATACCTGCAGGGCAAGCAAAAGGAAGGGCTGGGTATAATTACACCCAAACTCAAGTGCAAAGGAGACCCAGGTTCTGTGCTCAGAATAATAAAAAAGGAACTTAAAAAAAAAAGAGTTTGCCAGAAATTCACCAGGTGGCCTCAGGTAAGTCACTACTTCATCAGTCCTGTCTGCAACACGGGGAAGATAACTGCTCCTTGGGATCAGTGATATAATGTATGACAGGACCACTAAGAGACTGTAGGTTATTTGATTGGTCCTGGAAGGACCCTGCCTGTGTCAATGCCTTGAAGGTGAGCAGGTTTTTCAGTACAGAGGAGCACCGCAACCAGGGACAAACGGCTACAGCCCTCCCGATGTCCCCCGTAGCTGCCCCTACCTTGTTTCCCGGCTGCCGCCATCTTGAATCTCGCAAAAATCTCACAATATTCAAGATGGCGGCACCCAAATCTCATAAGGGCGGCACATGAGGCATGAGAACCCCTGCATTAGACAGTTCTTCCTCCAATGCCCAACCAGACCACTATAAAACCAGCCTGCTGAAGCCACCCGCAGGCTGCCCGAAGGACAGGCTGGCAGGCAGCACAGACCATGCAGCCCCCAAGTGGGCAGGGCAGTGAAGCAGAAATGCCTGCACAGCAAGCCAGGGGCATCCTGACACTCTGGCCGGCTTGTCGCCATCTCCTCTGGCGTACAGCAAGAGTGACAGGTCCCTAAATAATTCTGGCAGAGGCACCTCAAGCAGAGTACGGCATGCTGGGGCTTGTAGTTCCTTCTACCACATCCGCAGTTGAGTATCAAATTAAGGAGGATGTGGCTGCAGATCATTACACATGGCTACATGGTGGCCCGTCCCCACAGCAAACAATCCCCCACCAGGAAAGTTCAGTGCAACATGCTGTGTGTGCGTACGCGTGCACGCACGCACACACACACAAGCTGCTGAACCCGTTTATATCCGGGAGAGAGAGAGAGAAGAGAGGGAGTGGCCCTAGCCGTTGACAGGAACAAGGAGTTAATCTCTTGGGGCCATGACAAAGGCGTTCTGTAGCACGGGCTCGGTTAGGTCCTTTTTACAACAGTGTGACCACGACTGCATTGACTTATAACAACTGTGGTTGCATCTTCCATTCCTTTCCTAATAATTTCTAATGCTGAGCTTGTCTCAAGGTTTCACTGCTGCAGCATAGGGAGTTGATCTTTTCAATACGCAGTTGATCTGTTCAAACTGCCTTCTGCAGGGCTGCAGGCAATTTAATGGCAAGGGCTCTTTTGTTTTCACGCCCAGAGGTTGCCTGCGAACGGGTGCCGGATCCATCAAGCTGGGGAAACCAGGGAGTTGGGCTGCCACAGTACAACTTACATGCCCCCCCTCACATGCCCCCCCTCAGGCAGGCTCTGGTGCACAGGGCTTGCTACACATGCAGAACTGCACATGGAAATTGGCACCCTGACAACTGGTGCCGATTCATTAGAATCTCAGCTTCCACTAACAAAAAAACTAACAAAAAAACCCAGGTCTGTAGACCTCATTATAGAGCAGTCATTTTTTCCTCTGGCCATAAACCATTACTGGTTACAGACTCAAATCTCTTCTCCTGCCAGCACACCAATTTTTATTTTTTAAAAAAAAATCCGAATTCTACCACGATTCATATGAGTTCAGACTAAAAAAAACACACACAGTGAGTGAGCGAATTTGTGCATATGCAGAACTATACATACTGAACTGACTTAGTTTTCTTGGTATAATATTTTAGTGTCTTAATTCCTTAGGGGGAAAAAACCAGTGTGATCAGCAACCCCTCATGCACACACAAGGGGGGGGGGCTGATGGTATGGAAATCCCCTCCCTGACCCATGGAAGGGGACAGATCCAGAAAGGGGCTGGCGTGCACCCCACAGTCACACCAGGAATTCTTTGTTTATGAGGTCAGCATAGCATAATGGCTAGCGCTGGGCTAGGACTGGGAAGACATGGGTTCAAATCCCCACCCAGCCCTGAGGTTCCCTGGGTGGCCCTGACACTCTCTCAGTGTACCCTGCCCTGCCTGCCTCACAGGGTTGTTTGTGCGCATAAAGTGCAGCACGAGGGAGAGACATGCACACTGCCCTGGGCTCCTTGGAAGAGGACAGGGCAGCAACACGATTCAATGGCCTTCACTTGCACTTGCTTTAAATTCCCTCCAAACCCCATGGATTTCAACCATCTTCTGTAACTGTTTTAGTGGGTCTGAGCGTCTGCATAGTTTGCTGTCAATCTGCACAGGATGACCTCTGTGTGTGTGTGTGTCTAGGGGCATGTGCAGAACTGGGATTCTTCAGAGCAGCGGCTTCAGGAAGAGGACATTTCAAGAATGAGCTTATGAGCCAGAGTCCTTACCCAGAAATCCAGATTGTACTTGAGGTTCCTGAACAGCCCCCCCACCATGGCTGCCAAGTGAATGACGTGGGTGGGCTTGTGCTTCTCAAAGAGGGCTTTCGTCTCTGCAGCATTCCTGAAGGAAAGCAGAGCAAGCCAAGCTGGAGAGGTACAACATTCCCCCAGGGCCCCCCCCCCAATCTAATCTAGCGGTCCAGCAAATTTTGTGTTTGTGTTTCAGTTTCTCTCTCACCTTGTGCAGATACCCAAGTGTTTATCTAGCTTACCTAATCCCTTAGTCTAAGGACTACTTGAGAAGAAGCCTTCAGAAAACACACCAATTCAAAACCAGAGACAAGAGAGAGCCCCAACCCCCCAGGCATGTCTCCAGCAAGTTCTTCCCTGCTCCCACAGATCCTTGTTTCAGAGATTTGCAGCGAGGTGGAGGAAAACGTCCCAAGACACATGTTCAGCTGCTGTTGAGACAGCTGCCATACTAAGAATAATGACGAGCACCCCTCCATGTCAGTCCCCTGCAGATCTGTCACCTTAGTGTGCTGAAAGAACATGTGGCTGAGGAGTGATGCGAGCGTGTTGGCAAGCCTTGTGCCAGGGTCCAGGGCACTCTGAAGCCACAGCCCTTACTGCTCATATATACAGCACATGTCTTCAGCCACAAACACAGTGTAAATACACCCCTCAATAAACTGTGTATTTGCTTTAGGCACACTAGCGCCAACTCCCTTTTCACTGGTAGCGGGTTGGGTGGCGGGGGTGCCAAGGCCAACAGTCAACGCTCTCTTAACGCGCTTATTTCAGGGAGAACGTGTGTGTGCATGGCGTGGAAACACGTGTGCACAGACTGAGCTGGTTCTTCCACAAGGCAATGGATCTGAGGTGCCATTCAAATCCAGCCCATTGTCAACGGTTTCACTGATTTGTGTACACACAAGAGTGCAGAGACATGCACAAACCCGTTTCGATTTTCTGCGTCACCAAAAGTGTCTTGAGAGTTCACTAACCAGGAGACCACTACCATTAACAGCTAAAAGCCCAACACTCAAGACCCTCTTTCTCCGTAGGCAGCCAAACAAATCTCCCCAATGAGGTCTCACTCTAAGCACCTCCCTTCAGGTCTAGACTCAACTCCCAGCATTTGACTCGGGAGAAGGCGCCGGTGCGAGAGGTTTACTCATCTTCATGAAGCCCCCCCCGCCTGCAGGGAAGGGTGGCGGCACACCAGGCGCCACTGTACAGGGTTGTGCATTTCGAAACTGCAGGTGTGTGGGAACAGGCGATGCTCTCCTGGGATGCAGCTCAAGAGGTGGGACGTGGCTGCCCCACAATCCAGTCTAGTCACACTGCCCCACGGGACACAAACAGACTTTCCCAGGACCTGCCCTTGCGCAGAAATATAAGCCGCAGCAGAAAAAGCTCAGGAAGAATTCACTCACGTCAGGTCAGCATCCTTGGAGGACACGAAAATCCACTCCTCATTGGGCCGTCCCTCCCCATCTGCTACCACCTGTTTGATGGCGCTTCCCACCAGCCCTGTGCCACCGGTCACCAAGATGCGCTGTGGCCTTGCCAGCTCAGCCATGATAAGATCTGCCCGGAAGGGGGGGGGGTTTGAAAAGATACAAAGCATTAATTACACTGCAATAATACATAGCATTTATAGAGGATGTTTCAGTCGGTCACACTACACCACATCCATTATTTTTTATTTTTTTATTTATTTTTCACATTTTTATACCGCCCTTCCTCCAAGGAGCTCAGAGTGGTGTACATATTTCCTCCCCTCCTTTTTGTCCTCACAACAACCCTGTGAGGTAGGTGGGGCTGAGAGATAGTGACTGGCCCAAGGTCACCCAGGAAGCATCGCGGCTGAGCGGGGATTTGAACCTGGATCTTCCAGGTCTAAGTCCGACTCCCAAACCCCTTATCCAGACATCCGAAATCCGGAACTTTTTGGGGAAGCCAGCAGAACTTTTTTTGTCTGCATTTTTCACACACTCAGCGCAACTCAGCAAGGAAGCCTGGAGGGATTTTTCGGACGCCTGGCCATAACACGATGCATTATGGGGTCAGCGCTAAGCTGGCAGAACTTCTGTTTGAATTTTGCACAGGCTGAGCATGACCCAGCAAGCTGGCAGGGATTTTTCGCGTGCCTTATCTGAACATCCAAAATCCAAAACTGCTGGATCTTCACTCATAATCATGAAATGAAACGAATAATAATAACGGCCAGAAGAGAAATGCAGGCAGTGAAAATTTTCTTTTATTGAACTTTGTATATATAATCATGCCAGTAAAAATAAAATATTACAGTACAAAAAAGAAAAACATAATGGATTAATTCTTTTTTAATTACATTAATTTTATTTTTTGAAAAAAGGGGGAAACGTTGTACCTACATATTAGTTTGTTGCAGTAATGAACAAAAACATGACAGTTTCTGTTTTCAAGCCTTATCTTCTGCAAATTTGTCAATGATTTTTCAAAACTGATCTTTGCATATTCACGTTCAGATTTGTCAATCTATCTTCGGTCGTAGTTGATCGAACACTTTTTATTCATTTGAATTTCGAAAAGTTTCTTTCACATGAAGCAACAGATACACAAACAGTTAGGAAAAGTCTTAAACATAAGGATAAGTGCGGTAGAGATTCATAAAAATCCCATTTCACAACAGATTCCAGAAATTGCAATACTGTCCATGTCTTTGTTCACAAGAAAGTGACCGACCAATGGAGACCAGCTGGTCTCCAATTACAAGGGGACCCGCAAGCCACAGCTGCGACCCGGTGTGTCTGGACTGAGTGCCGTCTCGGCAGCGCAGAGACGGCTGCCGAGCCGAGCCGCGTCGCGTCCGGTGTAGCTCAGCCAGAGGATGGCACCACCTGTTTAGCAGAGCAGTGGGGGGAGGGCAGCTCGTCACCAGTGACGTCATCATAAGCCTTCGCCACGAGGTTACATCATCATCACACACACACCTGGCGCTTCGAATTGCCTTGAAGGGCCGCCCGAGTTGGGCGCAGCCGCGGTGGCGTGCCTGGGGCCGAGCAAGCGACGTGGCGAGATGGGGGGGGGGGGGAGGCAGCAGGATCCGGCCGCTGTTCTGTCCATTCATTGCAGGCACATCACGGGGGGCAGCAGCATCAGGAAAAGCAACAGGCGGCGGCGGGGCGCAGCAAATTTAAAATGCGTTTCGGGGGCGGGACTCTTGTGGAAGAGGCGGGCGCGCGAGGCGCCGTGCGTGTCCCCCACGCCGCCCCCTCCCCCATCTGAGCACGAGCGCAGCTGGGCCCAGGGAAGAGCAGCCTCGTCTCTAGACGGCTCGGTGAGAGCCGGAAAGCACAGCCCTCTGAGCATGTGAGAAGTGGAACCCCCGGCGCTCCTCGCTGCCTGCCTGCTGCGAGTTGCACGTACCTGGGCTCGGCGGCGGGGAGGGCGGCAGCAGCGCTGCTTCCTGCACGGGCGGCGACAGGCGCAGACTGGGCGCGCGCGCTCCCCGCTCCTGGCCGGGCGGCGCTCCCTGGGAAATGGAGTTCCCGCGAGCGCGCGAGCACGCGCGCGCGCCCACTGGAGAGCGGGAGTGCGCCTGGCTGGCAGCCCGTGCCACGCCCGCTAGGCGCCCTTGCTGCTGGGAGGAGGCTCCCCTCCCTCCTCGCCGGCTTCCATGCGCTTACTCCCGAGTCAGCGTCTTTCGGTTGGATCGTCCAGCCTCGTCGTGGTGGGCGCCGACTGGAGAGCGCCTGTGTGCCGCCGTCGCCGCTGCGGCCAGCAGAGCTCCTCCTCCTCGGGCATAGTAGGAAGAAGCTCGATGTTCTTCCGAGCCAGAGCAGTCGCCGCGCCCCTGGCACAGACAGCAGGCTGGCTTCCCTTCCACGCCAGCAAAGAAGCAGAGCCGCTGCGAAGCAACCTCGCGTCCCGATCTCCCCAATGCACCTCCCCAGCAGCGCCCGGCTGCCTGCCGCTGTTTATTATTTTTGAATGATGTTGTTGACCCTCCTTTGCAATGAGAGCAGCCGTCCCATCCAAACCACGAAGCTCGGCAAATGCAGGGGGATGGAGGGCACGTGCCCTGAAAACTCCACTTTGAAATATGCCACCCCAGTGCCCACCCTTCTCTCGCCTCCAGATCCCGCGACTGGATCAATTCAACCTTGTTTCGTTTCCTTTTGCATAATCCCTCTCTCTCTATCTGATGTGTTGCTTTTTGGACACGACTGGACTTAATTGTCAGGGGTCACCTTTACCTTTACCTTACATACCTATACCTGCCTCCGTCCTGAGGAGGGTTTCACCTCCTGCATCTGTGCAAGTGGACTATAGTGGTCTACAAAAGCTGCTGCTGCAAATTACAATAGATGTCTCTGTCTTCATGGTGCCACAAGACAAGACTCTTTGGTTAAAATATTTCTATGGTTGTCCTCCATCCCCAAGGGGGCCTCCAGAACAACAGGATTTAAAAACAAACTATAAACCAATTAAAATAAGGTAATCAAAAACGGAAACAGTGGCAGGCAATGAACAAATATATACGTGACATTTAAAACAAACCCCAGGAGCCGGAGACCTAAATCCAATAATTGGTGGAAGTGGAACGCCAGCCAGAACAGGTGACTTTATTGCCTGTTTAAAATGAGCAGTTACTGGGCCAGCCAGGGCTTTCTGGGGAGAGAATTCCACAACCTTGGCACCAGCACTGAGAAGGCCCTGCCAGCCACCTCTGCCACTGACAGGGCACAAGACAAAGCTTTTGGCGCTGAATGTGGTGCTCTGCAGGTTCCCGTGGGAGAAGGCAGTCCCTCAAGTATCCAGGCCCCAAATCCCAGTTGGGTCATCATAACCAGCACCTTGAATTGTGCCCAGAA
Organism: Plestiodon gilberti rubricaudatus; assembly: GCA_026170595.1. Classification (NCBI taxonomy): domain Eukaryota; kingdom Metazoa; phylum Chordata; class Lepidosauria; order Squamata; family Scincidae; genus Plestiodon; species Plestiodon gilberti. Next base: position 2,814,912 of record JANXHW010000004.1, read on the forward strand.
GCACACGGGCAGCCAGTGAGATTGGTAAAGAGCTGGCATCATGGCCAACAGGCCCCCTCCCTTGCAGACTGCTGCGCCTTCTACTTGAAAAGGATCCTCAAAGAATGATTGAAACGTCGTAATTTTAAATTGTTTTTAATGTTTTAAACGGGATCTTCTATTGCGTTTTTAACTTAAAGATTTTATTGTAGTCATGGCTTTTAACCCTGTTATTTTATCTTCAATAGGTTGCTGTTTTTGTTTTCTTTTTCAGTTGGTCTGCACTGTGTGGATTTTAATTTGGTATCAGTTTTAATTATCATTACAGTTGTTGGTTTGTTTCCAATAATAAGCCCTAGTGGTCCCTGCAGGGGTGCAAGGTCAAGGCATATACATTTTAAAACAACAACAACAATATTTGAAACACCTCAACGTTCTTGGCCTTGAGCAAATTACACCAACTCAGCTCCAGAAAACAACGTTGCTTGGAACAGGAAGAATCCTACGGCTATGACGATTTCTCTGCGATTCCCAGGATCTTGGTTAGATCCTGAATTGCAGAATATAACCAGTGCAAAATAGACTGTGATGCTAGATAATTTATCTAGCATCACAGTCTATTTGATAATGATAATTAATGAGAAGAAGACAAAGAAGAAGATATTGTTCTCAACCTCCCATGTAGTGGATTCTGTGTAGCTTAAATTGACATGCAGTAGTGGACTGTGACCAACAGATGGCAGCACAGAGGCAATTAAGTTGCAACCTGCTCTCCTTGGCTGAAGGTCCAGAATTCTTCTGATTTGGGTTCCAAATGGCAAAGGTTGGTGGTCTTTGTCACTCAGGCCCGGTCAGTGACACCCTGAGCATGCACCAAGAAACAAAAGTTCCCATGCAAGATTCCATGCGCTCAGCGTCACACGGAAACCGGGGTATCTGGCCTCTACGCTGCACTATTTGCATGTCAGTGCAGCATAGCCCAGGCAGGGCGCGCACAGATCCCTTAAGGCGCCAGTGACTTGGGTTCAGCATGCTGCGGAGAGCAGGAGACCCTGTGCGGGGACTTAAAAAGAAATGCTGCACCTTCCCGCCAGCGCCATCAGATCCCCCAGGACCCACAGATCCAGGTAAGATGGCGGGGGAGGTGGGAGGGTGGTGGGAGGGTGGAATGGGGTGTGGGAGGGCGAAATGAGACGGTGAGGGGAAGGGGAGCACAGAACGGGGCTGTGATGGGGTGGGAGATGGGCAAATTTGGGCCGGAAAGGAGGCGGGGAGCCTAGCCCTCTTCTCAGACCTGATCCTGCAGTGCGGATCCACGCGGACCTGTTCCAGCTATTCAGCTAGACACAGCTATTTAGCCAGCGCAGGTCCAAGTAGACCCCCCCCCCCCCGTGCCACAGAGGCTTATCCCCGGGCACGGGAACAATGGTTCCATTGAGGAGGCCTCCGCAACTGCCCCTCCGCACTGCAGGATGTAGCGGGTAGCCATTTTGGCACTGCTGCATCGGTGTGTGTGTGTGTGTGTGGGGGAAGAATAGGATTGAGTTGTTAGACTTTGATTTCATTTGCATCCAGTTGAGAATGTTATTGTTTGCCTGAGGTGAGCTGCTTTGAATTTTCTTTGGAGGGGGGGGGGAAGCAGGTTATAAAAATGCAAATAAAGAACTGAGCGTTGTCACTGGTATCCTGTCTCCCAGTATCCTGCCACGCTACACTTTCTCTCTGGCCTAAACAGCATCTGAGAGGCTCCTCCATCCCAGAGCCCGTTGGCCGTGCTGCCTCATCTTATCGCCTTTTTCTCGGTTTCCTTGTGTGTGTGTGTGTGTGTGTGTGTGTGTGTGTGTGTGTGTGTACACATGTACACACATACCTGCCGACAGTGGATGACCCTTCACACATCTGGCGCAGTCCACGAAGGCTTCTGCTGAAGTAAAAACATTGGTCTTGAAGGTGCAACTAGACTCTTGGTTGTGTGTCTCCAATTCAGTACATCGTTTTGCTGAACCCACGGCAGCCGCGACTCCAGCGTTCCCTTGCTGCCCCTTGCGCTGAGTGCTGCTTCCTCCCTGCCTCCCTCCCTCCCTTCGGAGAAGCCAACCCTAGTCTGGCTTCACGCTGGGGTCCTCAGCTGACCCTCTTTCTCTGTGGCTTCGAAAAGGTGACTCTGGAGCCAGAAGGGCAGCTGGGCCCCCTCTGTGCTGGTTGGGACGGAAGACCCCTCTGTTTCTGTGGGTCTTCTCCACCTCCACATGTCGGATTTGCACAGGGACGTCACAGGTCTCCAGGCCTCTCCTGGAGCTTCTCATGTCCTGAGGAAGGAGATACAAAAATGCCAGGTACATTCATGGAGTTTGGGACGGCCAGATTCCCTGTGCCATTGGAGAGGCAGGAATACATCTCCAAAGGACTTTTTCCCCCTCTTTATAAAACAATGGGGGGGGGGGCGAGATTTGGATCAGGAAGGTGGAGGAGGAGTGGTTAACCCTTTCACTGTGCACTGACAACCCAGTGCAAATCACCCCCCTAGAGCTGCTATTAGCTTTGGAGGAAGAAATGGCACAATTTGGTTACTGGTATGTTTTTTCCTTAGGCCAGCGGGTGGCGCAGTGGGTTAAACCACTGAACCATGAGCTGTCGGTCGAAAGGTCGGCAGTTCAAATCCGCGACGGGGTGACCGCTTGTGGGAAGGTAAACAGCGCTCCCTGTTCCAGCCGCATGCTACGCGCTGCGGCAAGGAGAGTCATGCCAGCCACGTGACCACGGAGGCGTCTTCGGACAACGCTGGCTCTTCGGCTTTGAAATGGGGATGAGCACCACGCCCTAGAGTCGGACACGACTGGACTTAATTGTCAGGGGATACCTTTACTTTTACCTATGTTTTTTCCTTAGTAGTTCCTGGGGGGCTAGAGGCCTGGGCCTGTGAAGTGGGGGGAAGGGTTGCCCCTCCACTCGTGCTGTGACCCCGATCCAAGTTGGGTTTTAGCCACAAGATTTATTGCAGCATCTCCTTATGGAATGCCGTCGTTGTGTCCAAGTCGAGATGACCACAGGCACAAGGGCCCTGCAGTGAGCTGGTGTTTCAAGGGATAAGATGACAGGTCACATGCTGCTAAGATGGAGGCTGGGAGAAGCGGTTTTGGAGTGTAGGTACTGAAAGTGGGGGACACACAGGGTTTCTGCAGCTGATTTGCAAGAATGCTTGCTGCTTGCTTTGGAGAGAACTGACATGCTTTGGGGCTGCCTTTCCAGGTGTGTGCCTGTTCCATGTAGGTATTTCTAAATGGACGACACTTCCAACACTGGTTCTTTGGGGTTCTGACAAATACCCTGGGGGTCCCCCCCTGTTTTTTTCCTATTTTTCTGTATGTTTTGATACTTTCAACTCCCCAGAAGGTTCACAGCTTAAAAAGCTTCTGGCAAGCTGCCTTTCTTCTGTGTTTGTCTGAAAAATGCCATTCTTTTCATTTTGTTTGCTATTTTAACACCTGTCAACTTGCAAACTTCACCAGGTTTAACATAGCGACGCACAGGGGGGAGGGGGTCCTGCAGGCTGAGTTTTTTGAGTAGCATCCCAGCTGCATTTGCTGGGTGTTACTGGATACTGCGTCCTTTTGGTCCATCCTTTTCCTTGCACTCTCCACCTAAACTCAGGCATTTTCAATCAGCCTGCTTGTACTTTTACTATCCACCTTTCGCCCTCCTTCTTGTTGATTTTTCCTTCTGGACTTTAAACTCGTAACATTTTGAGCCTTTGCCTGCCTAGTCCATGTTGAAGGGTGATTCAGTGAGTTGTCTCGTCTCTTCACCTTGCAGATGCTACTGTGGGTTTGATTTGTAAGAAGGATCTCTGGGGTTCCTTCTTTGTTCTCCTGGAAAGGGGCTTTTGCCCAGATGGCTCTCCTCTGCCTGATCTCTGTAACCTGGGATGGTGGCACTGGATACAAACTACCAAGGCTCTTCCCTATTCTGCTGCTGGTCCAGTAAGGGGAAAGTGAGGCCCTGGAAGGGGCACATGGGCACTAACAACTAGGCGCAACTCCCCTTGGTCAGCCCTGCTTCTCCCAGGACTCTTTTCTCCTTGTCCCTGACAGGGGTCATGCCTTGAAATTCTGATCATGGATGAGTTGGGTTCGGATATCCTTTGCTTGGCTGGAGATGACCTCTGAACCTGTGCAGTGTGTCTTCTACAACTAAATTGCCACAATCCACTCCCCCATACATTGAAGAAAGCCTAAAATGTTTGGGGCTTTTTAATTTAGAAGGGAGGGGTACATGGAACAGGTTTATAAACATATGCGCTAGAACTCGGAGTCGCTCAATGACACTGACTGGCAGTCGATTCGGGTCAGGCAAAGCCAAGCTCCTCAACACAGCAGCCCTTCATGTATGGAGTTTGCTGCCCCACTGGGTAGCGCCAACTTCAAAGGCGTCCAAAGAGGATCCGTCAAATTCATGGAGGAGGAAAGGTCTGTCGGCAGCTACCAGTCATGATGGCTACCTGGAGCCTCCTGATTCAGAGCCACCACTGAATGCGGGGATACAAGCAGCTGTGGGGATAAAAGCAGCACCCACCTGCCTGCACGCCTTAGCTGTGGACTCCCTGGGGGCTTCTGCTTGGCCCCTTGAGTGCCCCTTGTCCTGGTCCAGCAGGGGTCTTCCTAAGTGTAGGGCGCAGCAGGGCTTCTGGCACTGGACCTGAATCCCAGAACCATCTTCTTCAAATGAAATACTTGCTCTGCAAGTTCAACTTGCAGGGAGGAAATAAGGACATTCTAGTCTCCCTGCTGGCTGTGCTGCTCTCCCCATTCCCACCCCCCATCTTGTTTCTGTCCCACTCAGCAAGAAAGCTCTTCAGATGGCAGTTCCCAAAGGCATTGCACTGTGCCGGGGGGTGGGGGTGGGTGGGAAGCTATGCTCCAGCTTGCAAAGATGGCACTTTCTCCTTGCAACATGACATCTTTTAGTAATCCTTTGTGAAGGCTGCTGCAGGGTGAGCTGGGAAGAAAAGAGCACTGAACTGCCTCTGCCACCCTTTGCCCTTCCGTCAGAAAGCACGTTGGGCATCTCCCCGGATACGCAAGGGGCAAGGCAAGAAAGAGGGTGTCCCAGATGCTTTGTCATGATGAATCTCATTATTCCATGAATCCGCATTACCGAGTCTGTGTCAGTGTGTAAGTTGCATATGCTGCTCCCCACTTCTTCCCCAAGCAGGAAGCTTTTGGGGGGGGGGCAGTGCTTCTGGGGTTCTGGTTTCCTCCAGAGGAAAAAATGCTGGAAACATCTGGTGTTTTAGCCCCCTCTCTTTATTCACAAGTAGAGCAGAGGTAGAGGCCAGCAGCAGGCAGGCACCCCTACGAGGCAGGGGATCTGCTACCCCACATCACGTTCCCAGGAAGAGAGACCCTGAACCATAGTCCTCATGTTTCTGCTTCTGTCTCCTTGCTCCAAAATGGCCCAAAATTACACGCACGTACGCACGCGCACACTCCCTTAGTGTGTCGTCTCCCCCGCCCCCCCAACTCTGATGGCTTACATTTCTGGGATATCTCCTAAGCATTAGCTCCCCTTTAGGAAACATCAACCAACCATTGCGTTCCTTCAACAGTCTGCCTCACAATGGCATGGCCATCCCACAGCCATCCCAAAATATAGAGAAATGCATCTTAACTAGATTGAATCATGAGTCTCAGACATACTAAAGAGAATGGCCATTGAGGTAGTAGATTGGATTCCTTCCAAATGGCCACAGGAATACATGCGTTTTGCATTTTTAAATGACCGTTGAAATGTGTTAAACCAAAAGTGCTTGGTTGCTGCTTACACAGTGGTCTTCTTTACGGACCTTGAATGGCAAATTCAAAAGTAGCACCCTTCCAAATAATCACTGAAATGCACTGAGATGGCTGAGAGAGACTGAACAAGGATCTGCAGGAAGCGTCAGTAGGAAACACCACCACCCCTGCCCAATCAGTCATGGCACTCGCAGGGAGCCTTGTTGTTGCTAACTATTGTGGGTTTCTCCAGTGCTTACAACCTCCCATCTTCTTAGAATCAGATTGGCCTTCCAAACAATTCTCCATCGTAACCCATTGGGCTATCTAGAATATGGCTGATCTCCAAGGCTCCAAACAGGTAGGAATATAGCACTAGCGAGCTGAGAAAGAAACCCATAGGAGCACAGCAAGCCAGGCCTGGTAAGTGAAGGCTACAGAAGACAGTCCTTCAGAGGCCTCGCAGGTCTCCAGGCTCCAGACCCAAGCCAGATACTGGTGGGTCCCCTTGAATGCCACACATGGATGGGTGCTCTGGCTGCGTCCATGTTAGAAAAATGTTGCAATCCATAAAACTACTCCAAAGTTCAGCATGGAATTGCAGTACAGCTGTCTGCGCTGTGCTTTTAGCCACTGAAAGCTGTGTATTCTGGCTACCACTGAACCCAGAAGAGTGCTTCTTCTGGCTAGCACAGGGCCAATCACTGGCTACCATGAAATGCTTCTAGAGAGGAAAGGCCAGGCCAGGCAACCTCCCATAGATGCCTTCCTCGACGAGAAGCCTGTCGTTTCCGAGGAGCCGGTCCTCCTGGGAGTAGCTCTTCCCATCCTCTTCCACCACTGCCATGCAGGGAGAGTGACAGCAGTGGGGGTCTCTTGGGCAGCAGGCCCTGGCCTAATACACTGCTGCTGAGTGCAGTACGGTGAGCACGTCGGCATTTGGAGAGTGTTATCATAACAACCTCCTGTAGTGCTGTTTCACACAGCACTCTGTTTTCCCGGAGCAGCGTACCTACGGTGTTACAAGGAGCACACTGTCATCATCCAGTATTGTGTGGAAACTCCATTTTCATTCTGCAGAAAAGCAAGGCCTCAGTAGTGCTGAAGGGCTCTAGTGGAGAAGTGGCCTCTGAGACAGTGACGGACGTTTCCCCGATGACTCACTGGGATGGAGCTACTTGGGTCCAGTCATCAGGACTTCAGTCCAACAGGTAAATTGGGACTGGGGAAGGTAGGATGGCATGTCCCTTCTCACTCCCTCAGCCCTTCTCCAGCACCAGCGCCATGCACCCAAAAGGGCAGGTGACACTTAAGATGTCGTTAGGCTCTTGAACACCCTTGGGAGACGTAGTTGCAATGCTGGGGTCAGTCAGCTACCAGGAGACCTATTCATTGTCCCTGCGGTCCACGCATTCAGGGGTCTTCTAGAAAAAAATGAAGCTCCTATGGGATATTAGACAGATGGTAGCAATTGTTGCATGCAGTACTGCAGGAGCTTAGCACCGGGTAGTAGAAAAACCGTGCACTCCCAGCTACCACTTGCATATTTCAGGTAGATGTTGTATGCATATGGAAGTTTTCAAATCACTTGGGAGACACTGTCTCACACAGCCCCAACAGAGCAGGTAAGGACCAACAGCCCAACCCTACCTAACCTCCTGTGTGGCAATGCAGTGGCATGTGCCGTGCTGCATCCCGCAGAGGAGTTTTGCATGCTGGAGGTCTCCTTGGGGTAAGCCCCAGCATGCACAAAGGGTCAACTCAGACCTGCGCCAGCTCAATCGCAGGCACAAGTTCGCATCAATCCATGTCAGCAGATCAGGCGCAGGAGGGGGGATATGGCGTGCACCGGTGCCGCGAATCCTGTCCCCCTCCCAGACCTGATCCCGTCCCTGTTGCCACCCTCCCCCACCCCGTTTTTCCCCTCCCCGCCACCCCATTCCACCCCCCTACGCAGACTTACCTGTTCCAGCGGGTGTCCGTGCGGCCGCCAGCACCAGCAGGAAGGCTCTGAGAGCGGTTTACTGGCATTCTGCCAGCACAGCGCTGCAGTGGGATTGGGCCACCAGCCACACATTATGCTGAATGCATCCCTGGCCCAGTGGTGGGTTTTAGCCTGTGAAAGATGGTGAAACTACAGTGAGGGCAGGGAATTCTGGTACTTTGCCTCCGTCGTGGCTCCAGTCTTGATCATGTCCCCAACAGAATTTTAATGGGGAGAAAAGTCTCCATTGGCCTTCTTGGGCAAAGGTGTAGAAACCTTACTGCCTGACCACTGGAAACCCTGTTTTTCTGGCGGACTAACCCACCATTTTTCATAATCGCAATGAGGACTAGGTACTTGCTTTTCTAGTTAGCTGAATGCTAAGATTCCCAGGACATCCATTGCTGGTTTTGGTCTTGCACCTCCCTGTGCCATGAGCCTCCAGCAGTGAAGGACCAGTGGAGTCAGAAGGCCCAGAAATACAGCGGAGGGAAGAGGCCCTGGATCAGCCTGGACCAAGAGGCCTTGGCACCAATCCTGAATCCAGCCGCCAAGGATGCCCTGAACTGTGAGACTAGACTGAGACTCTCCGAGGCAGAGACTCTGGGAACAGCATCTGCACCTCCAAATCCCCCCACCCCACCCCCGGAGCCAATTCACTGCTGCAGTCAGTGCACTCTGTGCAAGCTCATGGAGAGGCAACAGAGTGCCATACGGCAGGCCAAAGGGACAGGCCCTTTGAGCTTTTCCATTCCTTAATGGAGAGCGGGAGGTGGAGGCGGGGGTGGTGGTGGTACTCAGGACAAGGGAGGAGAAGGGCTCATCTAGCCCCAACCCCTTGTCCGAAGAAGTGGCCTTCTCCTTGGTACCTGTCCAGGGTACTGAAGTGCTTAAACAGTTTTTCCCCACCCATGACGACTTCGCTCTCTGAACAGGGTTTGTTTGTTTGCAACACAACATCTTTTCCATAACCTTTCCTGAAAGCTGCTGCTGCTGCTGCTGCTGCTGCTGCTGCTGCCGCTGGACAAGGGAGGAGAGGAAGATGAAGAGGCCATCTAACTCTTCCCACCTCAACCCTTCCCCACTACACCCCCTTCCTCATCCTGGGCTTTATCTGAGCTCTTTAGAAATGGATTCTATTGAGACGGAGGTTTAACCATCTTTAATACACCTAATCTGAGATTAAAGGGAGGGGAGGGGAATTGGGTGGGTTAAGACGGCTTCAAGGCACCCTTCCCCCCCCCACTGGGCTTTCTGTGAAGAAAAGCAAGGACTGTGGAATCTTCCAAAATTAATACCCTAAAAGGCCAAAGATTACAGTTGCCCTGAGGTGGAAATCTCCCCTGCCCCTCCCCATCTCTGGATAAGAAACTGAGTCCCCATTGTTGCTGGTGCTAATGGGATTTTCAGATTTTCACCTCTGACTCTCAGCAGAAAAATGAAAGAAGCGGAAACTATTACAATTAATGCCAAGGAATTGGTAAAGATAAATTGAGAAAAGTATGAATTGTAATAGATTCATGTTTCTGCCAAGAGTAAGGGGTGAAAATCTGAACGTCATCTCATATGGACCTCTCTGCCCCCTTCCGCCCTCAGGGGAGGCTATGCTCTGTGCCTCTTGACATATTCTGGTCCCAAGCAAACTCTGCTTCCACTTCTGTGGGCTCCCTGGGGGTCTACTTTTAGGTTGTGAGCCTGTCTTCTCACTCTTTGTAAAGCACCATGAACACAGACAGTGCTTGCTAATTCATTAACTGCCCAATCTGATCCCTCGACTGCACTGCTGCCGGAACTTGTGGAACTCGCAACAGCTGTTGCACGCTGCCAGGCTGCTGCTGCAAATGGTGAGTGGCGGCAGGTGCCCTCCTGCTGGTAGGTTGCCACGGGGGGGGGTAGGTAGTGGGGGGGAAGGAACGGGCTGGAGATCAGGGCCACTAGGAGGTGTGTCAGGTGGCAGATCTTGGTGCGGGGGCAGCCTGGCCTCAGTTGTGCTGTTAGCAGGGTCACGTGGGGGGGGCGAGTGAGGGGGTGCCCTGGTCCAGGCTACAGAGAACTGCAACTCCACTGCAGTCCATCACCTTGGCACAGTGAGCCCTCGATTTAATGTAATAATAGTGTCTGTTAATGCTGAATGTCTGTTAAATCTGACAGCTTTTATGGCAGTGGACATACACAAAACACTTATGATTAGTTTTCAAAGAAGCTGGCAACACCCATGCTTTCCGAAAGTCTGTTAAGTGAAGGTCCGTTACACTGAGGGCTCACTGTATTTCCCTGCTTCTCTTTCCTTTCCACCAGTCCTTCTTCTCCTCCCCTCCCACGACTGCAAATTCCTTGGTTTTTCAGCCTGATTTCCTTATCTCCCCTCCTTTGGTTGCACTGCCATGTAGTCCCACTTTTGTTTACGGTTTAGTTGTGTGTGTGTGTGTGTGTGTGTGTGTGTGTGTGTGAGAGAGAGAGAGAGAGAGAGAGAGAGAGAGACTGCTGAATTTATTGCATTGCATTTTATTTTTGATTCCTCGTCCCCATTAATCTACTATTATCCCTGCAATAAACATTTCTCTTCTGGCATTGTCACCCTCATCTCCCTCCCTCTTCATTCCATTCCACTGGTTTGTCCCATTGGCCACTGCACTGGATTCCTGCACAGGTAGCTGATTTCCCCCATGTGCTTTTGAGAGAGATGGAGCATCTCTCAAAAGATACTGAGATGTGAGATCCTGGTCAAATGTTGATAGCCTTGTAGCCCAATCCGATGCTTTCCCCTCGCCGATGCAGCCATGCCAAAACGGCTCGCACTGCATCTTCGGGGGGCGGGGGGCAGTCCTGGAGATCTCCTCTGGGTAAGGGAACATGTTCCATTACCTAGGGGTTAACCTCTGTGGCGTGTAGGGGTCTACTTGGACCTGCGCCAGCAAAATTGCCATGTGGACCCGGGCGATGGGGTTGGGCTGGGAAGGGGGGTTGGATTTGCCTACCACCACCGTTGCCAAACCCACCCCTTTCTGGACCTGATCCACTCTCCCCCCACCCCTATTGCCAGCCTGTTCCACCCTGCCCCCATTCTGCCCTCCTCCAGCCCTGTCTCACCTCTGCCGCCAACTTACCTGGGTTGGCGGGCCGATCCAGTGCCGTCGCCAGGCGCAAGGCTGCTGTGGCCTCCATGCCAGCACTTCTGCTTTGTGCACTGCCGGCGGCCCTTTTGCAACTGCCATAAGGCAGTCTCCGCTGGCAGAATGCTCATTCCGACAGTGTTACTGGCCAATAGGATTGGGCTGTTACATTCCATTAATGCATCTACTCTTTTTTAAAACCAGGAACCACCAGCACTTCTTATAGCCATGAGTTCCAGTCAACAGCACTGAGAACAGTGAACTTTCTTTCTTGTCAGGCCAGCTCAGTGACTTGTCCGCCCCCCTCCCAGCCCTGTCACACTCTGGCGACTGTTTATTTCTCCTGATTGTTGTTTTTGGGATGGTCATCACCCACTGGCCGGCAGATGAAGTGATGGGCAGCAGCAAATTGTATTGACAGACTTTCATTGGCCACAATTACGCAGTCAGTGGGGGAGCTCCCTGAACCCATTCATCATGGCAAAGGCTGGGCAGCACTCCTGCCCCAATGACTACTAGCCCAACAGATCCTGGTGTGCAGAGATATTAACTCCTTCCATCCTGGCCAAACACTGGAGGTGCTGAACCATTGCAGCTGCCTATGGGTAACCAATCTGAAGAAGCTGGCCAGTGGTCACAGCCTTTGGCTGGCAGTACCTCACGTTTTGCCCTTTCCAGTGAACATGCAAATGCCCACTCTTCTTCAGCCTCCAGGCTTATTAGTTCCCAGAAACATCAAAAACAAAATACCCTTTTTGTCTTTTCCTGAGAATATATAATACATTTGTTTAAAAAAAATGACATGATTCTGGCTTGACTCTCTTTGGAACCTGATCAGTTTGTCTGAGCTGAATATTGTTTTCAGTTGTGTTGGTCTTCCAGGGGGGGGCGGGGGGGAGCCGCCACCTTCGTCCCCTGCTTGTGGACATGGCAGAGGTGTTTGGTTGGCTGCTCTTGCAGACAGAATGCTTGACTAGACGGACCTTGGTCTGACCCAGTGAGGCCAGGTTTGTATTAAGAACATAAGAAGAGCCCTGCTGGATCAGGCCAAAGGCCCATCTAGTCCAGCTTCCTGTATCACACAGTGGCCCCACCAGATGCCTCAGGGAGCACACAGCCAACAAGATAACCTGTTTCCTGCTGCCACTCCCCTGCACCTGGCACAGAGAAAACCCACTTCTAAAACCAGGAGGTTGCTTATGGCTTGTAACCTGTGACGGTCTTTTCCTCCATGAATCTGTCCAAACCCCTTTTCAAGGCATCTAGGCCAGGTGCCATCACCACATCCTGTGGCAAGGTATTCTTCATTATGCACCTGGAGCTGACCTGAAGGGTGACAGTGCTCGGGTGCAACACTTGCGAACACCTTGTTGACAAGAACTCCTCCACAGGCAAAATGGGGAGAGTGATTTGGCAGGAACAAGGGCCAGCAAAGAGGGATAGAGGGATAGCTGGAACATATGACGGAGAGCTCTGATTCTCAAGTGTTGCTGCCTTTGTGAATGTTGGTGTGTGTACAGTTAAAGCCCCTGTTTTGCGGGAAGGAGTCCCCTCTGCCACCAAACGTTGTCAGAAACACCTGCTTTTGTGAGGGAGGGGGGCTCCTTAGAGCTGGCTCTTCAAGGGTCTTGACCTTCTTTGCCCCGTTGCCAAGAGAAAAGGCCCTTCTTTGCTTCAAGGAGGACATTATTCAGGCTGGAAATGTCAAGACACGGGGCAGCATGTTGTCCAAGCCAGCTCTCTTTGCAGGCCAATAAGCTGGGAAGCGCATCTTATTAGCTCAGCACAAAGGAGCCCAGAAAGAGACCCGCCTGCTGTCAAAGGAGCCTTTCTTGCGCTCACAAAGGCCACTGCTGTGCAGGAAGGGAGTGAGGAGGAGGTGGCTGAAGCCGCTCGCCCCCTCCTGTTCCAGGGCACACATACATTCCTCAGTGTCTCTGTCACGGAGAAGAGCCATTGAACACCAGGCCTGAGCAAGCAGGCCTGACTCAGCCTGGTCTCAGAAGAGACCGACAAACCCAGCAAGTGGAGAGCTCCTTGGGGCTGCGGCAAAAAGGAACGGGGGTGGGTGGGGAACGCACAAGCAAGGGCTTCCAAGACCTTGCGGTGGTCTACACTACTCAGATGAGAGAAGCGCAAATAACAGGACAAGAAGGCAGAAACAGGCGGAACAAATGAAGTGGTCTTGTACTGAACCAAGCCATTGCTCCACCTAGCCCTGTGCTGCCTGCCCCAACTGGCAGTGGACTCCAAGGTCGCAAGCAGAGAGAGGAAAAGACCATCACAGGTTACAAGCCATAAGCAACCTCCTGGCTTTAGAAGTGGGTTTTCTCTGTGCCAGGCGCAGGGGAGTGGAAGCAGGTAACAGGATATTATCTTGTTGGCTGTGTGCTCCCTGAGGCATCTGGTGGGGCCACTGTGTGATACAGGAAGCTGGACTAGAGGGGCCTTTGGCCTGATCCAGCAGCCGGGCTCTTCTGAGGTTCTTATGTAGAGGTCTGTCCAGCCTGCTGGAGCCCAAGTGGCTGGGGACCAAGAAGCCTGGGACCCTCTGCACGCAAAGCTCATCCTCTGCCATTCAGCAGCAACAGCCCCTCCCTATAAAGGCCAAAAGGGACTGGAGCCATGAATGGAGCCTTTCCACCTTTCTCTGGGTACTCTGTCACTGACCAAATACTGAAAGAAGAAAGAAAGACACATCTGGAGTATTGTGTCCAGTTCTGGTCACCACACCTCAAAAAGGATATAGTTGAATTGGAAAAGGTGCAGAAAAGAGCGACCAGAATGATTCGTGGGCTGGAGCACCTCCCTTATGAGGAAAGGCTACAGCGTTTGGGGCTTTTCAGCCTAGAAAAAAGGCGCCTGAGGGGGGACATGATTGAGACGTATAAAATTATGCATGGGATGGAGAGAGTGGATAGAGGGAAATTCTTCTCCCTCTCGCACAACACCAGAACCAGGGGACATGCACTAAAATTGAGTGGAGGGAGAGTTAGAACAGACAAAAGAAAATATTTCTTACCCAGCGTGTAATTCATCTGTGGAACTCCTTGCCACAGGATGTGGTGATGGCATCTGGCCTAGATGCCTTTAAAAGGGGTTTGGACAGATTCATGGAGGAAAAGACCATCACAGGTTACAAGCCATAAGCAACCTCCTGGTTTTAGAAGTGGGTTTTCTCTGTGCCAGGTGCAAGGGAGTGACAATGGGAAACAGGTTATCTTGTTGTCTTGTGCTCCCTGAGGCATCTGGTGGGGCCACTGTGTGATACAGGAAGCTGGACTAGATGGGCTTTTGGCCTGATCCAGCAGGGCTCTTCTTATGTTCTTATGAACTGTAATTCATTCACAGTTTTGTAGCATCAATGGCTCCTGGCCACTATGCCCTCCTTGTACAACCTCAGTTTATGGCCTTGGTTGTTTGTGCTGCAGCATCATTATTATGGTTCATGTTGTGACCATTGATGTTGAGACCATTGACCCAACCTGGGAGAGATGAGGCAGACCACAGGCCATCTAGTCAAATGTAGTACTCAAATACTGCCTGCTCTGATCAATATCTCTCTCTCTCTCTCTCTCTCTCTCTCACTCACTCACTCACTCACACACACACACACTTTTATGTCCTTCTCTTGCTGGGAAAGTAGCTGGCTAGCAGGTGTGTGAAACAGAAGCCTCGGGCCTTGGGGGCTTTCAGCGGCACTAAAATATTTATTAAAAGAGAAAACAAAAATAGCAAGCATCTTGCTGGAGTCCAGATTTCAGCAGAGGTCTTTGCATAAGTAAAATCAGGTGCATTTCCCAGACAGTTCCTGGTCAACATGGAAGTTCACAATTTAGATTGTGAGCCCTTTTGGGACAGGGAGCCATTTAATTATTTGATTTTGTCTGTAAACCGTGTTGTGAACTTTTTGTTGAAAAGCGGTATATAAATACTGATTATTATTATAATAATTAATATCTTGGGTATGTGTTTTTCCTATGTGCATCTACTCAATTATGACAGTCTTCTGAAGAGGCTTTGCAACGTGACTGGCTCTTCTCTCAGTGATAGAACGAGCTCCCTAGGAAAACTCTCCAGGCAACATGATGATGTGTAGTTTTAGGCGGTCGCCCAAAGACTTCCTATTCTGACAGTCGTTTGGGGGTCTGTGATTTGAGCAGACCGTTCGGCTGGATTTTTCTGTTCTCTGTGTTGTAAGACTGGTCTTTGCTTGCTGCTACGTTATGATTCTGCTTTGTTTTCATAGTTGTCTGTGGTTTTCATTTTTGTTCTGTTTCATTTTGTGTTCAGCACCTGGTGCCCTAAATTGTGGAGCTGTGATCTGCAAACAGATTAGGCCCAGCAGCAGACCTGACAGAGGGAGCACCTCCTCCTCCTGTGTGCTCTGTTACAAAGGGAGACCTCCTGAGGAGGAGGAGGAGGAGGAGGAGACAGGTTTCAAGTCTGTGTTTGAATGAGAGGCAGGCCAAGGGAGACCTGGACGCCTTTGCTTTTGTGCTGCCCTCCCTTCCTCCTGTTTTTAGAAGGCAACAAGAGGGTTCAATTCATGTAAAATCTGGGCATTCAGGATTGGGGCTTGTGAATTTCCTTCCAAGTCTCCCGACCTCTTCTTCTATAATAATTTGAGCACTGCCCTTAATGCTACCGTCCCTGTGTCAGGTTTGGAGAGCGAAGGCACAAAGAGAGGCATTCTCAGAGGCTGCCCTTCCCCAGCCACATTCCAGGGGAAATTCCTCCCACTGGAAACTCCCTCAAATCCAAGCTTTTGGAAACTCAGTGTAAGAACTATCTGTTTAGACTGGGCATCATCTGGGGAAATGTAATTGAATGTCTTTAAGCGTTCTTCTGTCGTGCAGAGGAGGTGGGTGCTGGTGTGCCTGCCTGGATCCTACTTCAGGCAGAGGCATCTTTCTTTCCCATTGCCTGCTGCTATCTGATCCAGTAGAACCTGGAAGTAGGTTGGCAGTGACGTGATGATGTTGCACTCACTGCCAATTGCTGCTCCTGGGCTCGGTGAAGATGCGGGCGGTAGTGCTGTCCCGCCGAGTCTCGCGCACCCCTTACCTCCAGCGCCCGGGGCAGGTTGCCCTGCCTGCCCCCCCTTGCTACGCCACTGCCTGAGAGAGTTGCTGCCAATCACCACAGAAAATGCTGCTGAGCTCTGCGGCCGGATCGTCTGGCTCAGTGCAACACAGCTTCATACAGACACCGCTTGGGAGCTTTCAAAAGAAAGAAACCGATGCAAGTCCTGCTTTTTGTTCAGGAGGAGGGCACTTCTTGCAAACCAGAGAGAAGAGCATTCTTTAAAACTGGCTTTACCTACAGCAATGTGTGTTTTCCCACCTATAACCTGGAGTGGGTTTTCATAGAAGGGTGGAGTCATGTGCCGTTGCAAGCCTGCCATGCATCATAGAAAGCTCAAGATGTTTTGAATTCTTTCTAGCCTCTGTCATCCCAGGAGCTCAGGCCAGACAGAGCCCAATCCTATCCTCCCCCACCAAAATTGCACACATTGTATTCAGTGGGGGGGGGGTCGGGACACTTGGGAGAGGAAAGGGGAATTGTTTCTCCTTTTCAGGAGGTCTGGCTCAGTTGGTAGAGCTGCAACCTCATGTGCCTGAAGTTCTAAGGATGGCAGTTCGAGACGAATCCATGCGCCAATGAAGCGTTCTATGAAAGACTAGAACATTTATTGTAAAAACCGCTTGGTTTAGAAATGCCTATGTAAACCGCCTTGAATTAAAGTTAGAGTTAGAGGAGAAATCCAATGACTAAGAAAGGTGATGTATAAATACTATTATTATTGTTGTTGTTGTTGTTGTTGTTGTTATTGTTATTTCCCTTTATCCCTCTGTAAGCCTCCCACTCCACAATGGATCTCCTTGGACCTGTGCCAGCTCCGTAGCTGGCAAAAGTCCAAGGAGAAGAAAGGGGCAGGGAGCTCCTCAGCAGAGGGGATAGGATCTGGTGCGCCATTACTGCTGGATCCACGCCCTCCCGTCACCTCCCTGCCCCCATTCCTCCCTTCTGCCTGCCGCCGCCTCTCTATAACATAAGGGCAGTTCAGCCAATCACTGCCACCCTCACAACCCCCTTTGAGATTAGTACTACACAGAGGTTTGGTCTCTCCCTAGAAGAACCTCAAGCACCTTTTCCCCACCTGTTCTCTTCTACCAGAAGGAAGAGCTACCCATGTCAGAGAAACCTCATTTTTGCTGTAGGTAATCAAGTCCCTGACAGAGGGACTTGAGTGTTTTGTAAAGAAAACGAAGTTATGGGTCTTGCAGCCATGTGATTTTATTGAAAGAATAAAGTTCAATACTTGTACTGTTTGTCTGATGAAATTCCTTAACTCCGAAATCCCCCATGATGAGCTGGAGGAGACATGTCCAAGGATTATCCTAAACAGACAAGAAAAAACTCTAGTCCCCGCTGACGTTTCACCCTGCACTTAGGGTTTCTTCAGAGCAAAACCCTGGCACCAGCCAGTAGATATTAACTACTTGATGTGAACTTGAGTGTGTCCAATGATGATGGTTATTTCTGTTTGGGGACCACATCATCTGAGGCTGCCTTCTCTGCACTTGAGAACTGGTTTGGGCACTTTGTGACGAAAAGAAGCAAACTGGTGATAGGCGGGATGTATGCCATCTCCCAAGGTAGGTATGTTGGCAACTCCAGGCGTTGGATGGCAGAGCCAAATTGCGTTGGCTCATGTTTTTTTAATTTGAGAAATAACTCACAGAGAGGCTGTCAAAGGGCCGGCTCCTTCCTTGTATAAATCACCCTAGTGGAGCCTGAGTTGTATGATGAAGAACCGAATGACATGCATTGCATATGACGATAAACTTTGCCTTTCAGAGGGCACTCCCAAAACTGCTGAGCAGCATCATGCACAAAGGAACGTCAGCTGGGACACCGTGGAGGCTGCTGCTGCTGCTGCTGCTGCTGCTGCTGCTGCTGCTGCTGTTGCTGGAGGCTCCGCTCCACTCGGCCGGTGCCTGTCCCTGGGAAATCACAGCAATAACAGCCATGATGCTTTTGTAAAAGAACAAGGTGCTGTACAAAATAGGAAACAAACAAGCCATGAAGTGGGACTGGAGCATACCAATATCTGGGGACAGAGACGAGGCTTGACCCAGTGAGCTGCGTGGTTGATTGAGTGATTACTAGGCTGGATGTGCTGCTTTCCCAACCAATCCTGGGCCATCAGAATGGCTCACAACGAAGAAGCAGTACAGGGTCAGCTCCTTCTCTTAGCTTAGGGCCCAATCCTCCTATCCCCCTTTCCAGCACTGATGCAGCCATAATGCAGCCCTGAGGTCAGTTGGATAGATAAGTTGGATCACTAAATGACTGTGGGTGCAATCCTGTGTCACTCTTGTATCGGTATAACAGTAGATTCCCCCGGTGTAAGAGTTCTTATGCCAGTGTAACTTGCCGTACGCCGACGGACGCAGGATGGACACCGGTGCGTGTAACCCCCCCGACGCCTCACATGTGCAGTTCGGATGCGGAACGGATGCCGGTGCAACTCTGCCAGTGCAGGGGGCATTCTGGCAGTATCTGAATGCCCCCAGAATGTTCCCTGCACTGGCAGAGTTGCACTGGTGTCTGTTCCGCGTCCGAACTGCACATGTGAGGCGTCCGAGGGGGGTTACGCTGGTGTCTGTCCTGCATCCATCGGCGTAAGACAAGTTACACTGGCATAAGTGCTCTTATACCGGGGGATATACTGTTACACAGGATTGGGCTGCCAGTCCTAGAAAAGTTGGAACCGACCAGACAGGAGGTGACCTTACACTTAATCCTGTGTGGCGAGATGTTCGCGTTGTTCAAATGACAGGGAACAGGGACCGTATACTATCCAGTTCAGTCTAGATGTAATCAGAAGGTTTCCAAGGAAGTGTACAACGCAGACACATTGGACTTCAAAGGAGGGGAATTCTCAAAAATGAGAGAACGAGGGAAAAGGAAGCTGGAAGTCAAGCGCAGGGGTCCCCCAACTTTCAGCTGCCAGGGCCACATCACTCAGTCTTGCTCTTATGGGGGGCTGAAGTGGGTCAATGGTAGAAAAGAATACACACATTTTGTGCATAAGTAAGAATGTTCACAACAGGAGGATTTGTTTTGCAAAAACTTGCAGTATTTGCAGTCGTGGATTTGTAGTTATTTGCAGTTGCTTCATCCAAGAGGAAGGTGCGTGGTGGTGCCTGTATGTAATGATAATGCCACTGGACGCAGTGGACCAGTCAAAATGTGTTGGTGGGCTGGATGTGGCTCATGGGCTATAATTTGGGGACCCTGGTCAAGAGAGGGCCAAATCTCTCCAGACTGCATGGAGCTTATTTAAACAAAGAATATTTCCCATTATTGCAGAGGTTCCCAAACTCCCCCCCCTCGTGTAAGTATTTGTGTGTGTGTGTGTGGGGGGGGTGGCTACGGTGATGATGGCACTTCCGGGATCATGCCACCGCCGGGGGAACAAAGGTTTTTTTAGCCCTACCTTGGGGTCTTGCCGGGCCTCTGGCAGGTGTGGGGAGCCTGTGGACCCCTCTGCAGGCCTCTCCACACCTCAAAAATGGATCCAGATCGCAATCTCAACCCACTTCCAGTTTTCAGACAAAACCAGAAGTGGGTCACAATTGCGATCTGGAGCCGTTTTGAGGTGCTGGGAGGCCTGCAGAGGTGTCTCCGCATCCCCTGGAGGCCCAGCAAGACCCCCAGGTAGGGCTAAAAAACCTTTGTTCCCCCGGCAGCATCGGTGGCGCGATCCCGGAAGCGCCATCACTGTCACCATGGGTCACCACTCCCCTTAAGGGAGTAGTGACCCATTGTTCCCAGCTAGGGCGTTGCAATGCCCCAGTTTGGGTGCCCACTGCATTATTGGATCCTTTGTGGGTGGAAGTTGCGTTGCTCAGGTGCCTAAGAAAGGCAATGGACTTGTTACTCTCATCTGTTTCTATGAGAAAAACATCCATGTTCTCTTCCTCATAACGTGTGCTCACAAAGGCAGGATTGGCACCACAGTGAAAGGCTCAGAGGGGCCCAAGAATCCTATCCAACCTTCCAGTGCTGATGCAGCTGCAGTGCAGCCCTGAGGCAAGGGAACAAATGTCCCCTTACCTTGAGGCGGCCTCCATGACTGCCCCCCCCACTGCAGGATGCAGCACAGCTGCATCAGTGCTGGAAAGTTGGACAGGATTGGGCCCTAAGTCTCCCAGGAAATGTGCTAGTGCTCAGAAAGATCAGGCAGGTCAGTGTCCGTAGTGGGACAGGTGGATGAGAGGAACGGTGGAATTGAGACTTCCCTGAAACAAGGACCTGTCACCATGATGGCCTCTGAAGTGCTCTGAGGTTGGCATTGTTGGGGAGGTCGGAGGTGGGCATGTTGTTCCTAGAGGCACAAAGATATCAGAGAAGAACCTATACGGTGTGAAGAAGCAAGCACACTCTTGGGTTCCTGAAAAACATATGCCACATTCCTATGGGAAATCCGAATTGCACCCATGAGGAAGCAAAAACAAAGCACCTTATAACACAATCCTGTGCATGTTTACTCAGAAGTAAATTCCACTATGTTCCAGGGGTCTTACTCCCAAGTAAGTGTGCCCAGGATTGCAGTCGTCAGTCCATGTTTTGGCCCATGGAGTGTTGAGAAAAGCACAAGGGATAAAAATATGGCTGTGAAGGGGGTTGGGTCACCAGACCACCAAATGACACGAAGAAGGATATCAGAAGGATGTTTACAGAGAGATATTGCAAGAATATTAAATAATATAACCATCAGTTAAATAATATAGCCTCTCTATTATATTAAATAATACAACCTCTCTATGCAAATTTTGCATTCAGGATTTTGAAGAAATGCGTCAAGTGGCACAAACAATAAAGAACTGTACAAAACATTCTAGGAATTCAGCGGTCTGGGATCTGCGGTTTGAGATCAAGTAGGTACAACAGAGGATTTGGGGGAAAAAAAAATACAGCTTCAGAATCCAGTTACTGTAGTGAAGAATTCAAAGGCATCTGATCACCTGCAGGTTCAGAAAATACACCCTCCCTTAAAACTCCCTTAATCCTGATGAGAGACAAGTCCAACAACCCAATTGGGCTGCCTTTATTCATGGGCAAGCTTGGGAAGGATGAAAAAGTTGATTTTGTAAGGTAATAGACCACAGTTTCTGAGTGCGCACAAACACATGAGTGGACCACAGTTGTGCGCACAAACACATGAGTGGCACATGATGTTCTACAAACAATTTTCACACTTTTCTCTTACATGGACAGACTCTCTGTGTAGGAAATGCTTGTGTCTGAAGTCGCCCTCAGTGGTAAGGAAAAGGCATTCTGCATATGCTCAGAGATAATGAGTTATTACTCCACATGTTTGAAGGCTGACCCTTTCGTGGTGAGAACAGTTTTTAAGCCCTGATTATAACTTTTATCATAAGCATTTATATAGGGCTTGACAGTGATCCAAGCATTTCACATACATTATTGAAGTAACCCAACGACCTTGCAAGGTAGGTCTGTTTTATCATCTTTCCATTGCAGGTAAGGGTCAAAAGTTGTGATGTCAGTATGTTGATGCTGCAAAAAGACCAGGTGGAAGCCCCAGATATCATTGTGGGTCCTTGTTTTAAAGCACACACAAAGACACAGTGATGTTGTCCTGTTCTTTTTATTCAAAAGATGATTAAACCTTTATGTAGCAACTAAAGGGGGGGGGGCAGAGAAGAAGGTGGGGAGAAGACACACTAGCTCCCCCTGCCTGTTTCTATGGCAACAAAGACACCTGGTGTCTGTAGGCACGGAGATGCTGGCATCTCGCATTAGTCACAGATCCGGCTCCGAGCTCCCAGAGGGTGGAACTTTAGCCAGCCAGCCAGTCCCCGGCCTCAAAAGGTCTAAAAGTGGAATGAGAGACTTCCTTGCCAAAGGCGGTAATATTTCTAAGCTGAAATAAGTAGAACTTACTTTCAAGCAGGCATGAATGTGGGAGCTCTCCAGAGCTGGTGGTCGTCCACCAAAACAAAACAGGCATAGAAAGTTAATTGTGAAGGTTGGAAGGCTGTGCGCGCAGAGTCATACATGGGTGTGTCTCTGTGTAAAAGACAAAAGCCCCGGGGGGGGGGGTCAGACCACGGGTGTCCACCATGACCAAGATCTCTTTCCTGGTTCACCGACAGCTCAGACCCCATCATCAGTGTATATGTGAAGTTGGGGAGATTCTGCCCCAATGCACATGGCTTTTCTGAAGGAAACCTTGCTTTTTATAGCTTCCTTGACCCTACTACTCATGAGGCTGGCTGGTATCCTCCTGGATCTGGCAATGCCTTTCTCTACTTCGCGGTACATATTCTAGTTGAGTTTCTGTTGGGTGGTTTTTAATTGTGTGTTTGTATAAATGTATCTTCTGTACATCCCCTTGCACAATTTTTTAAAACCGAAAAACTATCAAGACTTATACATAAATAGAACATTATAATCACTTGAGAGGCCGTGGTGTAGGAGCATAGACAGACTGCACCTTGAGGAAAGATGGAGGCCTTGGAATCAGGACTGTATCACAAAGCAGGTTTTGCATCAACATCACCAACCTTTTGTATATGCAGATTGATAGATCTGTTTGCTCTTTGCTGGCTGTGTGAAGATGCAAGGAAGGAGAGGGTCACAGAGACTCACTAACCACCTGGTAGAAAAGTTGCGGGGATCAAAACACACAGCCCTGCCTCCAACCCCCCCCCACCACATGCCAGAGAGGCGCATACATGCTCCCCTCAATATCATACCACTGGGAAGCGTCTCTGGCAGGCGGAATGCGCAGGCGGGAGGGTTCTTGCTTCCCCTTGACCTAGAATGAGCCCTAGCTGTGATGACTGCTGTGAGGGTGAAGGGTGCCTGAGTACGGCCTCTGAGGGCCCTACCTACCCCATTCCTTACATTGTCCTAACTGGTAGCTAAAGCTGAAGTCTGGGGAAAACTCTGTATGTATAATTGATCTCACAATTATCTGGTCTGAGGCAAGCAAAGACACGGGCATAAAATCTATTACAATGTTTTAAATATGGCTGCTGATTTTCCCCCTCTGGACTTCCCTCTTTTAAAGAAATTATTATAAAATTCTTCAAAATATACAGGAAAAGCAAAGAGCAGTACAAAAATAGATATAAACGAGAACAGCCACACCTATCATAATAGGTGTGAAAAGGATTTCAATTTACATTCTGAACAGCTCATAATGAAACCTTTACAAATTATAATTTTGTTTTCAAACAATTATACAAGAGAACCATTTATGGCAGAGATGTCGCTAGGGTTTGCTGCACCCGGGGCGAGATCTCATGGTGTCACACCCTTACCCCCCCATGGCCCTCCTCCCATTCCAGACCATACAGAACCCTTAGTAATGTTTTTTTGTACTAAAGTTACTCATAAATCATAATTCCTGTATATCACTGAATGTAACGGCAAGTGACATAACAGACAAAATTATTGTAAAGGTGTGGCCTAAACTAGTCTCCAGGGGATCTGGGAGAAGTAAGCTCCTCCTATTCACTGTCTTCATATTGCTACAACACCCAATGCTGTTGATAAACCCTCTCCCAATTTACCTGCTCCTTCTGGTGAAGGTCTTTTGATAGGCTACACCTTAAGGATCAGAGCTGCTGGGGGCTGTTGCTGCTGCTTTAGTCTTCAATCTAAGGCAGTGGTTCCCAAACTGGGAGGCGCGGCTCAAAGGGGAGCCGCGGAGTGCCACGGAATCCTCTCGGATAACAGTACAATGCCAATTGGCAGGCATCAATATAATGTAATGGGGAGCCGCGGCCAATGGTTGCCAATGATCAAGGCAGCCACAGGTCAAAACAAATTGGGAAACACTGGCCTAAGGGAAGGATAGGCGGGTGGCTATCAAAGGGGGAGTATATGCTAAGAGGTTTTCCTTCTGTTTCCTTACCTGTTACTTACCTTCCCATCCTGATACCCTTGAGCCTTCAACAACCTGTTGTTGTTGTTGTTAATCAATCTTGTTAATTTAACTGCTGCTCCTCTGTGGTAAGTCTCTTTCTGTCTGGGCCTGCCGGGGTCCCTCATGCCTCTCTCTCCTCCACAGCAAACGTTCTGCTGCGACCTTCGTTCATGGGAATTTTTGCAACACAAAGAAAGGAGCTGGAAAGGAAACAAGCAAAAACCGGCGACAGTGCAAGGGTATGCATGTCGACTCAGAAATAGGTCCCATTGCGTTCAGTGGTGTTGTGAGCAGCCAGGCCCCCCACATATATTTTTATTTCATGGAGCACCTTCCTCTGAGCCCCCTGTCCTTTACCTGATCCAAATCCATCCAGGAATCACTGAGATATAGCCGTCTAAACCAAACCGCATTAAAATTCAGCCCTTTTTCCGGTTTGTGCGCACCTTAATTGGAGACGCGTGCCCCTAGAAAACAGAAGTCCACGCGCACGCGCACAGAACAAGCCTTTTCCCCGCTACGAGAAGAAGCGGCAATTAACAAAGTTCACCCTGTACTGACTTAAAGTCATAGGCATTTATATCATGAAAATGGAGACTTTTTGAGGTTTTATTGTTGTCTTTCTGGCTATTCCTTGAGAGTTATGTTCCTGGATTCTTTCTAAGAATCATCGGGGTCTCCCTACGAATGGGTCCTTACACAGAAAGGGTCCCGATCCTCCCGCTTAAAAGGGGTTAGCCTCCAGTTACACGGAGAGGCTCCTGGAAGCAGTGCAATATATCTAGCGGCCGTAAAAGTTGGGTTCAAATCCCAGCATCCTCCCTGGGGGGCCTGGGAAGTCTTGGGGTGTGTGCAGTGGTTCCAGTCCCGTCTCCTCCACTTTGCCAGGACGCAGGGGGGGTTACGAACATAAGAACATAAGAAGAGCCCTGCTGGATCAGGCCAAAAGCCCATCTAGTCCAGCTTCCTGTATCACACAGTGGCCCCACCAGATGCCTCAGGGAGCACAAGACAACAAGATAACCTGTTTCCTGCTGCCACTCCCTTGCACCTGGCACAGAGAAAACCCACTTCTAAAACCAGGAGGTTGCTTATGGCTTGTAACCTGTGATGGTCTTTTCCTCCATGAATCTGTCCAAACCCCTTTTAAAGGCATCTAGGCCAGATGCATCTAGGTTAACGCAGGTGGTTCGGGTCCACCTCCCGCTGGGATCACGCGTTGCAGGGAGCTTTGGGGAGGGGGACTATTAAAAGGACATAACTCTTGCCATTTTAAAACCACTACTCCTCTTCTGTGCTGCTCTTGGTGAAGCGCTTTCTACCTGCTTGGCTGGGAGCAGGGGAACGGAAATGCCAGGAGCACAGTGATGACTTCGATTGTCGTCCATTTCCATGAATAAAATCTATCTCTTTGTACAGTCTTCACACCCAGACACCCACCATCACCCTGCCTCCCCAGGATCATTGCTTCTAAGTACCTCACTATTGCAACCTACAACTCCCTGGCTGACACCTTCCTGTCAATCCACTATCAGTTATGTGTCTGAATCATCACCCTACGGAAGGCAGATATCACAGGTGTCCCCAATTCACAAAAAGCACAGGAAGATCCCCACTTTACTTCTGATAAACAGTCTGGGGGAACTAATCCAGTTATCTGGAATACACTTACAGGGTGACATCCCACTGGATCCCCAGAACACAAAACATTACAAATCTTATTGGTTTAATAACAAAGTCTTTCTTTTATTGGTTAATTATTACAAGTGTCACTATAGATTCTCATTGGCGGGAAGTTTGAATCCAGCATCTCATTGGTTGTCTTAACTTGTAACGTTTTGGATCCTTCTCTGTATTGGTGCTCCTTTCTTGTGCAAATAACCTCCATGGTTCCCAATGTAACCTTAAATGTATATAAGTCTTTGTATCAATTATGTACTTTACACATTTTGCTCTTGTCAACTTGTGTCCTTTGCTGCAAAGTAAAAGATCTTCCTTTTTTTTTTTACCAGTACTGGGTTTTCCGAGCTCATTTTTCGGCGCCTTCCGCTCTCATGGAACTCTTTCCTATTTTGCTCCACGCAACCTCAGGGCAGGTTGTCTGCTCACCGGACCAAAACGAGCTGAAATCACTTGTAGCCCTTTTGGGTGCTCACTTCAGTGGGACTTGTTGTTGTTCAGTCGTTAAGTCGTGTCCGACCCTTCGTGATCCCATGAACCATATCCCGCCAGGCCTTCCTGTCCTCCACTATCTTCCTGAGTTCGCTCATTTTCATGTTTGTTGCATCGGTGATGCTGTCTAACCATCTCATCCTTGGCCTTCCCCTTTTCCTTTTGCCTTCAATCTTTCCCAGCATAAGAGTCTTCTCCAGAGAGTCCTCTCTTCGCATTAGGTGGCCAAAATATTTGAGTTTCAGCCTTAGTACCTGTCCTTCCAGGGAACAGTCAGGCTTGATTTCATTTAGAATTGACTGATTTGATCTCCTAGCAGTCCAAGGGACTCTCAGGAGTCTTCTCCAGCACCACAGTTCAAAAGCATCTATTCTTCGGCGCTCAGCCTTCCTTATGGTCCAACTCTCGCAACCATACATTGCTACTGGGAACACCATCGTCCTGACTATACGAACTTTTGTTGGCATGGTGATATCTCTGCTTTTTATTATGCTGTCTAAGTTTGCCATAGCTTTCCTTCCAAGGAGTAAGCGTCTTTTAATTTCATGGCTGCTGTCTCCGTCTGCAGTGATCTTGGAGCCCAGAAAAGTAAAATCTGTTACAGCTTCCATTTCTGCCCCTTCTATTTGCCAGGAATTGATGGGACCCGATGCCATGATCTTAGTTTTATTAATGTTGAGTTTCAAGCCAACTTTTGCACTCTCCTCTTTCACTCTCATCAAGAGGCTCTTTAGTTCTTCTTCACTTTCTGCCATTAGGGTGGTATCGTCTGCATATCTGAGGTTGTTGATATTTCTCCCGGCAATCTTGATTCCGGCTTGTGATTCATTCAGCCCTGCATTTCTCATAATGTACTCTGCATATAAGTTAAATAAGCAGGGTGACAATATACAGCCTTGCCGTACTCCCTTCCCCATTTTGAACCAATCAGTTGTTCCATGGCCGGTTCGAACCGTTGCTTCTTGACCCGCATACAGGTTTCTCAGGAGACAGGTAAGGTGGTCTGGTACCCCCATCTCTTTAAGAATTTGCCACAGTTTGTTGTGATCCACACAATCAAAGGCTTTTGCGTAGTCAATGAAGCAGAAGTAGGTGTTTTTTTGGAACTCTCGGGCTTTCTCCATGATCCAGCGCATGTTGGCAATTTGATCTCTGGTTCCTCTGCCTCTTCGAAACCCAGCTTGTACGTCCGGTAGTTCTCGGTCCACGTACTGCTGAAGCCTAGCTTGTAGGATTTTGAGCATAACCTTGCTAGCATGTGAAATGAGTGCAATTGTACGGTAGTTTGAACACTCTTTGGCACTGCCCTTCTTTGGAATTGGAACGTAAACTGACCTTTTCCAATCCTTTGGCCACTGCTGAGTTTTCCAAATTTGTTGGCATATTGAGTGCAGCACTTTCACAGCATCACCATTTAGGATTTTAAGTAGCTCAGCTGGGATATTATCATCTCCACTAGCTTTGTTGTTAGTGATGCTACCTAAGGCCCACTTGACTTCACTCTCTAGGATGTCCGGCTCTGGGTCAGTGACCACACCAGCATGGTCATCAGGAACATTCAGATCTTTCTTGTATAGTTCTTCTGTGTATTCTTGCCATCTCTTCTTAATCTCTTCTGCTTCTGTTAGGTCCTTGCCTTTTTTGTCCTTTATCATGCCCATCTTTGCACAAAACGTTCCCTTGATATCTCCAATTTTCTTGAAGAGATCTCTAGTCCTCCCCATTCTGTTGTTTTCCTTGATTTCCTTGCATTGTTCATTTAAGAAGGCCTTCTTATCTCTCCTTGCTATTCTCTGGAACTCTGCATTCAGTTGTTTATATCTTTCCCTTTCACCCTTGCTTTTTGCATTCCTTCTTTCCACAGCTATTTGTAAAGCCTCATCTGACAGCCACTTTGCTTTCTTGCATTTCTTTTTCTTTGGGATGGTTTTCGTTGCTGCCTCCTGTACAATGTTACGAACTTCCGTCCATAGTTCTTCAGGCACTCTGTCTACCAGGTCTAATGCCCTAAATCTATTCTTCACCTCCACTGTATACTCATAAGGGATATGGTTTAGGTCATATCTGACTGGTCTAGTGGTGTTCCCTACATTCTTCAGTTTAAGTCTGAATTTTGCAATAAGAAGCTCATGATCTGAGCCACAGTCAGCTCCAGGTCTTGTTTTTACTGATTGTATAGAGCTTCTCCATCTTTGGCTGCAAAGCACATAATCTATCTGGTTTCGGTATTGACCATCTGGTGATGTCCATGTGTAGAGTCGCCTCTTGTGTTGTTGGAATAGAGTGTTTGCTATGACCAGCGTGTTCTCTTGACAGAACTCCGTTAGCCTTTGCCCTGCTTCATTTTGCGCTCCAAGGCCAAACTTGCCTGTTGTTCCGTTTATTTCTTGATTTCCTACTTTAGCATTCCAGTCTCCTATGATGTAAAGGACATCTTTTTTGGGTGCTAGTTCTAGAAGGTGTTGTAGGTCTTCATAGAACCGGTCAACTTCATCTTCTTCGGCATCAGTGGTTGGGGCATACACTTGGATTACTGTGATGTTGAATGGTTTGCCTTTGATTCTAACTGAAATCATTCTGTCGTTTTTGAGGTTGCACCCCAGTACTGCCTTTCCCACTCTTTTATTGACTATGAGGGCTACTCCATTTCTTCTAAGTGATTCATGCCCACAGTAGTAGATATGATGGTCACCTGACTTAAATTTGCCCATGCCCGTCCATTTTAGTTCGCTGATTCCCAAGATGTCAATGTTCAATCTTATCATCTCATTTTTGACCACATCCAGCTTGCCTTGATTCATAGACCTCACATTCCATGTTCCTAAGCAGTATTGCTCCTTGTAGCATTGGATTTTCCTTTCAACCTCAGACACATCCACAGCTGGACGCACTGGCGTCACTGGAGCGTGGCGGGGGGGGCGGGCCGCCAGGGGGTGACGCGCGTCATGGGGTGACGCGCGCACCCCCTCGCGCGTCACCTCCGTGACGCGCGTCGCCCTCCGGACGCTCCG
This sequence comes from Plestiodon gilberti rubricaudatus, assembly GCA_026170595.1. NCBI lineage: Eukaryota > Metazoa > Chordata > Lepidosauria > Squamata > Scincidae > Plestiodon > Plestiodon gilberti. Next base: position 2,843,918 of record JANXHW010000004.1, read on the forward strand.
AGGCCGGCCCGGGAGCCGGCCTCGGAGCGTCCGACCCCGTCGACGCTCCAGGGCCTTCTGAAGGCCCAGGCAGCGCGTCAATCCGGGTATTTCCCGGATTTTCGCGCATGCCCAGACCCGTTTTGAGGGCAAAAAGCCCTCAAAAGCCCTCTTTCAGAAGGCCCTGGAGCGCCGACGGGTTTGGACGCTCCGAGGCCGGCTCCCGGGCCGGCCTCAGAGCGTCCGGAGGGGGCGACGCGATGCGGGGGGGGGAGCCGGGTGGCCCCCTCCCCCCGCACCTATAATGTCGCGCCCCTAGGGGGGGTGACGTGCGTCCCCGCACTAGGGTGACGCGCGTCTAGTGACGCCCCTGGCTGGACGTCCTATTGGCTTTGGCCCAGCCGCTTCACTCTTTCTGGGTCTACTTGGAATAGTCCTCCGCTCTTCCTCAGTAGCATATTGGACACCTTCCGACCTGAGGGGCTCATCTTCCGGCGTCATATCTTTTAGCCTTTTGGTACTGTTCATGGGATTTTCTTGGCAAGGTTACTGGAGTGGGTTGCCATTTCCTTCTCCAGTGGATCAGTTTTAGTCAGAACTCTCTGCTACGACCTGTCCGTCTTGGGTGTCCCTGCACGGCATAGCTCATGGCTTCATTGAGTTACGCAAGCCCCTTCGCCACGACAAGGCAATGATCCATGAAGGAGTCAGTGGGACTTACTCCCGGGAAAGTGTGCCTAATCTGCCCCAACCAGTCATATTCAATTGCCTTGCACCTACTGTACTTTGGGTGGCATAAGCTGATAAGCACTGCATCTTGCTTAGGCCTGGATTGGATCTTGGTTGGTGCTATCTTGTACTGCTTTTCTGAAAAAGTGACCGTTTCAGCAGTTTTATTGTCTGACAGTTAAAATGTGTGAATTTCTATCTAAAAAGCAAAAAAGAAGTGTTTTTGTGTTAGAAGGCAACACCATCAAAACCCGCGATAGTCAGAGGTAGAATCTGATTTTCTCAGTATTGTAACCCAATCATCTTGTGCAGTGTGTGTGTGTGTGTGTGTGTGTGTGTGTGTGTGTGTGTGTAAATCACAGTTTCTTTTGTTCTAATATTGGAAAAATGAGGCTTAATTGAATTGAAGCATGATTCTCAGCTTCCCTGGAACTGAAATTGAGTGAGAGAGGGCTCTACAAACATATGCAAGAATGATAAAAGACAGTGCCTCTAGGCATGAGCGAGCGGAGTACTTCCCACGCCTGTCCCCCTGACTATGTCTGTGAAGAGCAATTCCAAACAGGCGTCTGTTGTTCGATATAGTAAGCAGCGCCGCCGCCTTTGGTGAGAGGCGCCGCCCTCACGTCACTGCTCCATCCTTGCTGCTGTGTCCAAATATGGCGGCTAGCGCAGGTGTCTCCGATTGAACTACAATTCCCGCCAGCGCTCGCGGCGAGCGAGAGGGCGGAGGGGAGCCTCGCTGCTGAGGCCCCGCCTTCTGGAGAACTGGATTGGCTGCGGGCGGTTGTCGGTGGTGACGGCGGGACGCGGCGGCGGCTTCGGCTCCTCCCGGCCGGCCGGCAGCCTCCAGTCATTCAGTGGCCAGGAGGAGGCGGTGGCGGCGGCAGCAGCAGCGGAGCCGGGAGCCGCAGCGCTGCCGGGGCCATGGGCTGCCGGGCTGCTGCCGCCGCCCCTCGCCGCGCCCGGTGACGACCCCGCCGGCCGGGGGAGAAGATGGCGGAGAGGTAGGAGCCCCCGCACCTCTCGGGGGGAGGGAGGACGCCCCGCCCACCGGGAGGGGCTGCGCGTCGGAGCCCGAAGCACCCAAGTCTCCCCTGCCGCCGCCCCGGCCCGCCTGCATTGCAGCCCCGTGGCGGCGGCGGCGGCGGCGGCGGTTCTGGTCCTGCAGAGCTTCTTCTCCCGTAGGAGGAGAGGCGGCTGCAGTCTGTCCTCTCGCTCGCTGCCTGCCTGTCTCCGTCCTCGGGAGGAGATGCCTCCATCCCTCCATCCCTCCGTGCCGAATGGGGCTGCTGCTGTTGCTGCTGTTCCCCGGGAAACGTGCTGCAGCTTAGGACTCCTGCCTCTGCGTGGCTCTCCTCCTCCCCCTTTTGGACCCAACCTGGAGATCTTCTCTCCGGGACAGAAACCTCGCGCTTCGAGGGCTCTTCCCTCGGTTTAGTCCCTCCAGGAAGAGGCTGTGTCTCCTCACCCGTCCGAGATGATTGGCGCTACCCTGTTGCACCCATCGTGCCACGCGGGGGGATGTCTGTCTGCCCCCCACAAACATGATGTGGGGGTGCAGGCATCCCTCCTCCCACGGCCTTTCTCAGTAGCTTCCCTCCCTGGCCGGCCTGTGGGAGACCTTGTCACCGCAGAGCCCTCCTCTTCCCCACACTCTCCCCAACAGCGATGTGCCCCTGCCGTGATGATGGGGAGAGGGAGAAGGGCCTTCCTTGGAGCCAGTGAGGTCTGAGTAGCGCCCTCGGTGGGTGTTGCCAGGTTCTCCCCCCCCCTCCCACTTGTCGGAGTTGGGCCACAAGCAGCTCTTCAGTCGCCAGTTGGGACGGCTTTCCTTATACCATATTAGTCCCTTTCCAGATCATCTAGGCACCTCCAAAAGTGTCCAGTTCTGTACTCCAGCTTGGGGAGGTCTAATTCCTCTCTTCCTTTCCTAGCAGGCCCTCCTCCCATGAGCCTGGTGGCCTACTCCCCTGGGGGGGGGGTCAGCCTTCTGAGGACAGCTCCTCCTGCCCCCCTTCCCATGATCTCATTCTGCCCCATTAGCCCGGACTCCTCCATGGGACTCTGTTTGATTTTCCTGTCGCAATTCTGCCCTGAAAGTCCTCCAGCCCTCTCCGATTCTCTGTGCCCCAACCAGGGTCCTTCGTTGTCCCACCACCATCTTCCCTTTTTCCCCCCTCCCTGTACAGCTGTGCAGTTGCTGGGCCCTGGGCAGGGGTGGTGCTACACTGGCGAAGGTGCCAGCCCCTCGGTTCCCTGATCCTTGGAGGCCCCTCGTCTCTGCCGAGCTGCTCCTCTCTCAGGCCTGCCTTCCTGGTAGCCATCACTTGGAGGCTGTGCTGTCCCAGAGGATCGGTCTCTGCATTGCTATTCCTGTCTGTTCTGCCCCGTCTCCTCCTCCTCCCCCCCCTTTCTCGTGGCACCTGCTTCCGCCCATCCCTCTGCAGGCAGGTGGCTTCTCCCCACACCCACTCCTGTCCTTGCTGCATTGCCTTTGCTGCTGCTGGGCTTCTGAGTGTGTGTGTGTGTGTGTGTGTGTGTGTGTGCGCGCGCGTGCCTGCGTGACTCTGCCGCTGCCCCTCAGATGCCTGAGCCCATGTTGTGCCTCTGGTTGTGGGTGTCCCCTTTCCCTGCTGAGGTCAGCACTCTCATCCTGGAGTGCTGTGTGGGGTGGTGAGATCCGTGTTCAGGGCAGGCATAGAAGAGTGTTTGCTGCTGTATCTTGCCGGGGGGGGGGGGGGGGCTGGGTTGATGCCAGCTGTAGGTGGTGGTGGAGTCGAGATCAGATTGTGAGGAGGGCAGGCGAGCAGCAGTAATGCAGAATGGGGCTTAGGGCTTTTTTTTTTTTTCCTTCTGGGAGGGGTGGGCTCTTAAGTTGGACGTGAGCCAAGTGAAATGGACTTGTGTGTGTGTGTGTGTGTGTGTGTGTGTGTGAAGGGATCTTCGCATCTTTCATTGAGCCTCCGAGGAGCATGTTTAAAGCATGGAGGATCACAGGTTTGGCAAAAGGGGGAGGAAATTGCCTGAATGCTTATAACAGCAGCGCAAGGAATACCGAAGCATGTCTAGCCTTCTGTTCGTGCTGTGAAATCAAGCATGCGGGGGGGGGGGGGGGGGAAATGCAGTGTTATTTGTCTTCTACTTGGGAAGGGCTTTGGGGGCTGGGTACTGGTTAAGGGTTAATATCTGAGCTTGCAAGTATGGGTGCTCCAGCATTTTGGAGATTGGAATGCCTGGAGTGGGCTGTGGGGGCCCACTGGTGCAGTGGGAGGGGCTGGGGTGAAGATTGGTATTTGGGTGGTGTTTGCGGGGAGGGGATGCAGAGGTTAGTACAGAATGGCGCCGCCGTGTATTCACTTGGAGCATCCAGGGGTGAGGAGTGGTATGCAGACGCCTGTGTGTGCTGGCAAGACGTTTGTCTCTCCTCGACCGGCGTGGATTTGCTTCTGTGGCCATCGCTTCCCATCCCTGGCTGCTCAGTCTTGCCCTTTATGCTGTATGCTGCTAAACGACTGCAAGATGGGGAATTATTAATTTTTCTATGCATGTGATACCGTTTGAATTAACCCTTGAGTGGTGACCTTGGCTGGCAGTCTGCACCTGGCAACCGGAGGAGAGCGTTTTGGAAGAACTGGGGATGGCTCAGGTTGTGGTCCTGGTTGCACAGAGGCAGCAGCAGGTGGCTTGAATGGGGATGTACGTGGCTGGCTTTGCACCCCAGCCAATAGAAGGCAAGATGCAATGCGAAGGTTTGGTCCATCCTGCTTTTGGACCTGCCAGCCCCCCCCCCCCCCCCCCTGAATCCTTGACTCGGATCTTGCATGCAGCCGGTGTGGTTCGTTGGAAATGCTGGGTCTGAAAATGGTGTGAACAGGCAGCAAGAAGCTGCCTTCGTGGCATCTGTTGCTGTTCAGCACTAACCGCTCAGGAGTGGGTGGAGGAAGCCAACACCTCTGCATTCCCAGTGATGGAGCTTAAATGAGCCAGAGCGAACTGATTGAGGTCTCTGTGTCAGGTGGGTGAGTTTCACAGTGCATCTTCCTGTTCCCTGCAGGTGCAGGCAACAAACCTCTTTCCTTAAAATAAACTTGAAAAGGGGGTGGATAAGAATTTTCTGGTGCCCAGAAAATGAGCCGATGCCCAGTCAGTCCACGACGAGGGGTTGTTTTGACCTGGTTGACGGAAGGGGGTGCTTCCCTCGGTTGCTGCCGCTCTGGACTCCTTTGCGGCTGTTTGCACTGAATGGGAGCCCCTTTTGTGTGCGAAACGCTCCTTGGGAAGCGGCACGTCCTGCTTTCTCTTTCACTTGTTCTCTGGAGTCGCCTGCAGGCGTTTGAGCTGTAGCCGCCCGGTTTGTTTTCTGCCCTTCTAGTGACTATGTAGTGCGTAGATGTTCCACTTCAAAGTCCAGAATTGGAGCTTTCTGGCCCTTTCTATACTTGCGTGGAGGGAGCTGGAAGGCTGAGGCTGCACGTGCAGGCGCTTCCTGGCACAGGCCAAGTGGAGAACTTGTCGGGTGTGTCTTTCTGAGGGGGGAGGTCTGCCTCTAGAGGCTCCTTTCCTTGACAAGCCTCCTTCAACGTGCCTTGCAAGAAAATTCTTTCCAAGTCTCAAACCTGGGATTATCGTCACCTCATGTCACCGAGTCTGCCAGCGTGCCTAATCCTATTGAGTGTTTTTGCTGAAGCTATTTAAATTTTCTTTTGTTTGTTTCTCAGATGCCAGTGAGTGAATTCTGCCTTGGCTCCTCCTTTGCAGAGAATTCCAAGCATTGATCATTTGGCTAAAGGGGGGGGGGGGAGAAGCTCTAAGAACATAAGAAGAGCCCTGCTGGATCAGGCCAAAAGCCCATCTAGTCCAGCTTCCTGTGTCACACAGTGGCCCCACCAGATGCCTCAGGGATCACAAGACAACAAGATAACCTGTTTCCCGTTGTTACTCCCTTGCACCTGGCACAGAGAAAACCCACTTCTAAAACCAGGAGGTTGCCTATGGCTTGTAACCTGTGATGGTCTTTTCCTCCATGAATCTGTCCAAACCCCTTTTAAAGGCATCTCTTCCTCCCTCCTTGGTTTTCATTCCAGGATTGGGATGTGGTGCAACAGGGATCTCGGTGGGAGCCCACTTCTGGCTCCCCATGCAGCCTGTCAGTCTTCTAGCCACCTGTTATCTCTAAAGAACACAAGGGATGCCCACGGAGTGCTCCGAGGAGCTGGGTGAGAGAGGCAGGAGAGAAAAAGGAAGCGGGAGAGCTGTGATCCTCCGGCCCTGTAGGGATCCAACGAGGTGCATTCCTATTTGGGGTGTGGCATCCAGGGTTACAAAGTGCCTGTCCACAGATCAGTTTGCATGTCCCTTGGAGTGCAATTTTTATGAACACGTGACTAAGAAACCTTAAATTGTGTATTCAATCCAAACAGGAGAAGCACACCAGCCCAGCGCCCTGTGACCTGCATGTTGGGGGTGGTGGTGGGGAGGGTTGGAGGAAGATAGGGGGAGTCTGCCTGTGGCAGAGTGTCTGCAATGAGAATTCTGAGCAGCCCAGTGTTGGCCAAGTGCCCTTCCTTCCTTCCTTCCTTCCTTCCTTCCTTCCTTCCTTCCTTCCTTCCTTCCTTCCTTCCTTCCTTCCTTCCTTCCTTCCTTTCGGCCCATGTTCTGGGGACAGCCGGCTGCCTGTGCCAAGTGCCCTTTCTTGACAGCTCCCCTTTGTGTGCTTACGTGCAGCCAGACTGGTATAGCCCCAGGCCCTGTCCTCTGAGTCAGGGTCTCCCTGGTGAGGGTTCAAGTACTGGGATGGGAGAGCTGTGGTTGGTTGCAGGATTTAGTCTGTGTCCTGTGCTCCATCATAGTGGAGGGGCAGGGGGAGTTGATTTCTGTGGGTGCCTTTAGAATTGCCTCAAGACTGACATCGGAGCAACGCTGCACAGAAATCAGGGGCATATCTGCCATCTGGCTGGGGGATACGATTCAGTCCTAGGGAGTATGTCAGCTTCTCCCTGTCCTGCCCACGGTTCTGTCCTGTCTGGGGGCTTCGGCCTGCTAGAGTTGCACTGAAGATGGAGGCTCGTTGGTGTAGAGTCGCACTGGTGAAGTTGGTCGCGTATTTGGAGTGAATTTCCCCTGACTCAGTACAGTTTACCCTATCCTGTTTGGTATGGCTTTTTTAAAATATGTCTAGGCTTGCACCCTTTACTGCCTCACAATTGGGTTGCTGCAACACTTGTTGTTATGTGGAGCTGCTCGTGAAGACCCATGAGAAACTTCAGTGATGCCCAATGCAGCTGCCGGGGGTGGTGTCTGGCCTGAGAAATGGTGGTGTCTTGCCCTTTTTCAGTGGCATTGGCTTCCAGTATGTTTCTCGGTGTAGTTCAAGGTACTGATGATGATCTTTAGAGCCCTAAACAGTTTAGGGTTGAGATACTGGAAGCGCCTTCCTCCCTCCCTCCCTCCCTCTATCTGGGAGAGAGACTCTCTTGCACGTCCCTTCTGCAGTTTGGCTTGTTGCAACGTGCCAGAGGGCCTTCTTGGCAGTCACTCCCACTGTGTGGCGTCCCCTGTCCTGTAATATGTGTTTGTCTCCTGCTTGCCACTATTCCATTGGAGGTAGGAAGCCTGGCTCTTTCTTTCCCCAGGTGACTTTCTTGAGTTTTGCCAATCCGTTCCAATCTCCAGTACTTTGTTTCTGGTTTGTTTTCTGGATTGGTGTTGTGGTTCTCTTGGTTTTACAATCTTACGTATTGGGTTTTTTATTACCTTGCAATAAAACAAGCTTCAAAATAAAACACAAACTTTGCAAATTCCTTATAGGGACAAAGACAGGATAGAAATTTTTAGATTTCTGTGAAATATATATTCCTATATTTTCTGTACAAGACTGGCATTTTTTTACTTTCAGAATTTGATTTTCTTCTGCATATTCAAGAAATGCAGAAAAGTTACAAGCATTTAATTAAGAGTTTATAAGTTTTGCATGATGCCTTTCAGTGTAAATTTTTAGAGCTGCCTACAGCAGTGGTAACCTCAATCTAAGAGCGATAATCAAACAGATAAGAACAGCAGCACAACAATTTTAATTAGAAATTAAAAGCCTGAAAAAAATACAAAAGATTTTTGGTGGCGAACGGCTATCGTGTTGTGTTGTACCAGGCGAGCTTCCTTGGAGGACGGTGCTGCCACTGTGAAAACTCCCCCCCACCTGTTGCTACCCACATCGCTTCCGGCAGCAGGAGGCCGTTTGAAGATGTACCAGGTGTACCGACAGACTTGGGTTGAAGCAGATGGTTCTCCAGGTGCCCAGATCCCAAAACGTGTAGGGTTTTAAAGGGGAACACCAGCACTTTGAGTTTTGCTTGGAGATCTACTAGGAGTCAGTGGAGCACTTTAGACATTGGCAAGGTAGGCTCCCATTTACCAGTTTCAATTAGCAGCCTAGCAGCTGTACTTTGAAGTAACTGCAGTTTCCTGCAGTCTTCAAAGGCAGCCTCGGGCACAACGCATTACTGCAGCCTAGTGTGGATGGCTGTGGACGGCAAGGAGGATTACGACTGGTGCATCAGTCTTAGCTGGTGGAAGATGCTCTGTGCCACAGGGCATCTGCGCCTTACTTATGGAGCTGGATCTAAGAGCTCTGAAATTGAAGACTCGGTCCTTTGTAGGCAGTGTGAACCCTTCTGAAACAAGCTGAACATCGCCGCCCCAGACAGGCCAACTGTGTACCAGCTGGACTTAAAAACATGAAGAGCCCTGCTGGATCAGGCCCAGGGCCCATCTAGTCCAGCTTCCTGGATCTCACAGTGACCCACCAGATGCCTCAGGGAGCACTTGAGACAACAAGATAACTGTATCCTGTTGCTACTCTTTTGCATCTGGCGTTCAGAGAGAGGGGCTACCCCTAAAACTTGGAGCAAATAGTCATCATGACTTGTAAAGGATGTTTCCTTCAAAAATCTGCCCAGTCCCCTTTTAAAGACATCTAGGCCAGGTGCCATCATATCCTGTGGCAAGGAGTTCCGCAGATTAATTACTTGCTGGGTAAAGAAGAATTTCCTTTTGTCTGTTCTGACTCTCCTGCCACTCAATGTGAGTGGATGTCCTCTGGTTCTTGTGTTGTGCGAGAGGAAAAAGAACATCCCTCTCTCCGTCTCATGCATCATTTTTATGTCTCAATCATTTTTCCCCCTCAGGTGCCTTCTTGCTATACTGAAGAGCCCCAAACATTGTAGCCTTTCTTCGTAAGGCGGGTTCCCCAGCCCACTAATCATTTTGGTTGCTCTCTTTTGCACCTTTTCTAGCTCCACTATATCCTTTTTGAGGTGTGGTGACCAGAACTGTACACAATACTCCAGATGCGGCCTTACCATCAATTTGTACAATGGCATAATAATATTGACTGTTTTGTTCTCAATCCCTTTTTTAATGATCCCGTGCATGGAATTGGCCTTCTTCATGGTTGCCACACACTGGGTCGACACTTTCATCGACCTGTCCACCAGCACCCCAAGGTCTCTCTCTTGATCCGTCGCAGACAACTCAGAACCCATTAGTGTATATGTGAAATTTTGGTTTCTTGCCCAATCCCTGCTGGTCTTCACCACCCAGAAAAGTTTAGAGTCATCTGCAAACTTGGCCACCTCGCTGCTTATCCCCAACTCCAGGGTCAACGAGCTTTAGTTTATTGACCCTCATCTAGTTTGCTACTGATCCTAATAGAGATTCATTATTTCTGTTGGTCACCTGAATCCTATTTGAGAGGAAATAGAGTTGGTTGTTGCTGGCATGCTAATGATGTCTTACGCTGAAATCCTTCCCACTTACTTGGGAATTAGCCACACTGAACTTGAATGGGTTGTACTTCTGAGTAGCAATCCTATGCATGTTGCTGTTAGTCCAGATACTGAGTTCACAGAACAGTTTCATGCAGATGTTGAAAAGCTTCTCTTGAAGTCTATAAGATTGCTGATTGACCCCATATCTAGCAGCTGAGGGTAACACTTGATGCATCTGTAGTTGACGCAAGTCAATAAAAGTTTATTCCAAGTAAACTTGTTAGCCTTTAAGGCTCCACAGGTTTCTCTTCCTTTTTGCTACAGCAGGTCAGTACAGCGACTACTCCAATATCACTGTTTTCCATTCTTGGGAAATCTAAACTTCCACTTGAAGTTTAGAACTTGTTTTTTCCTCTTTCAAAAGTATGTTAGTATAGATTTAGCAACTACAATTCAGTGGGTTATTGTTGTTATGGAATATTAGTCACGTGAAACGTCGATAAAGATGAATGTGTGGGTGAATGATCTGGCCCATAGGGCAGCATCCTCTGAGAAGTTCTCCGACTCCAAACTCCACTGAAATGAGTAAGAGAACCATAGTATTGCACAGTGTGAATGAAGTGTGTGTGTTGGAGCAGTTGGCTATCGTGATGTGTGGTTAGCAATTTGTACAAGTAAGCCGCCTTGAGTGCCCTCGGGAGAAAGGCGGGGTATAAATGCTTTAAATAAAATAAAATAAATAAATAAATAAATAAATACAGGACTAACTGCAACACAACAGCTGCCTATATTGATTATATTGGGGTTGGGTGCTTGACCAGTCAAGTATCTTTAAAGTATTAATAGAGCAATAAAAATATGATTAAATCCTCAACAGGTTTGGTGGTTATGCTAACTACAAAAACAACTTGGTGGGTTTCAGTGTTTCACAATATCGGTGGATGTAAATTGTAACTAATGATCCTGTAACAGTGCTGGACAAGTTTCTAGACATGTGGACAATTCACTGAACAATTTCTCTTTGGCTTTTATCCTGGAACACCAGGATCAGTCTTCAGTTTATTAAAAAAAAAAATAAAGAGAAGGAACAGCAATTTTTAAAAGGGCAGTTGTGCTAAGTAGGCAGAAGGCCAAAACTTGATGGCTTCATGAAATATTTGACTGCTGAACAGCATACAACCCTACTGGTTTGTTTCAAACGTTTTGACATTTATTTAATTTTTAAAATGTGTAATTTTTATCAGAATACTCAGCATGGCAAACGGCATCATGCTATCACAAGCAAAAGAAATGTCCTTACTAAGGATTGAGCCTTACTCTTGACTTTCTAACTAAGAAACATGTTTGGTCAGGCTCTAAAGCAGCAGCTGTCAGCTCTTATTTTTCAAAAGCAGGTTTCAAGAATGCTTACTGTAGGTCTCGGCTGCCCGCTGACAAGTGAGGAGGCCCAGCTGCCGTGCCTTGCAGTAGGTGGAAATGGGGTTCAAGGAGGCTATGAATGACGGTAGAAACCGTTCCCGTTTCCTTCTAGAAGGATGCAGCCATGTTATGCTGGGTGATTCAGAATCTGAACTGTGCATAACCAACGTTTTCAGAGGCGAGTGCGTCTGTCAATCTGGATGTAACCCACAAAACATTGCACAGCCCTTGCTGGAAACTGTTTGGGAGATCCTACCAATGACCTTGAGAGTTGTGTAGAAGTCCTTTCCACATAATGTTTAAAGGGTCCAGGAATCTGCCTGTATGGCAGCGAGATTAAGGACTGGGGGCTTGTTCAGACAAATTGGTTTGAGATTTTTCTTTTTGAGTAAGCTGGCACTTTGTAGCCATTGTGCACATGCTCTCCTGAACATCAGCTGTATAGCAGAATACGGAGCTGAGTGCTAGTCTGTAGCGCTGTCCTGTGTGTTGGACTATTCCTGGCACTTCCCTTGGGGTATCCAGTATCTGTTTGGAGCCCTGCGTTTTCAGAAATGACCCGGATGAGGGGGTAGAGGGGATGCTTATCAAATGTGCAGAGGATATGAGACCGGGGATTAACTAGCATCTTGGAAGACCAAATTAGGATGATCTTGATCTTGGTTGATCATTGAACCCATGCCAATGAGATGAAGTTCAGTGAAGACAAATGAAGTCCTGCACATAGGTACAAAAAACCAGAGGCATAAGTACAGGATGGGGAAGACAGAGCTTGGCAATGGCAATCTGAAAATGATCTGGTTCGTGAGTTCTTCAGCAAGGGCCATGGACGCCAGGGAGTGCATGGGTGGACTTCGGGGAGGGTCCATGAACTAGATGCAGTTTCTTTTTGTTTATTATGTGCATTTTTCTGAGTAGGTGGTCCATAGTTCATCAGATTTTCAAGGGGTCCATGTTTCAGAAAAGGTTAAGAACGACTGATCTAGGTGTTCTTGTGGATCACAAGCTGAACGTGAGCTTGCATGTTTTTGGGTGGCTGCCGAAACAGCAAACGCTTTGCTGGGTTGCATCAGGAGATGCTACCATCGTGGGAAGCAGCAGTCCTGTTCTGAGTTACACAAGTCAGACGTCACTTGCAACACTGCGTCCAGTTTTGGCCACTGCATTTTGAGAAGGATGTTGGTAAGCTGGAGTGGGTTCAGAGGAGGGCAACAAAGACATTGTGGGGTCTGGAAACCATGTCGTTTGAGGGATGGTTTAAAGGCCTTGGTATGTGGAGACTTGAGGCCCAATCCTATCCCACTTTCCAGCACCAATACAGCTAAAATGCAGTCCCAGGTAAGCGAACAGAGGATCCCTTACCTTGAGGAGGCCTCTGTGACTCTTCCCCCCCCCCCCACTGTAGGATGCAGCGGACATGGCTGCATCGGTGCTGGAAAGTGGGATCGGATTGGGCCCCAAGGGGGAAATATGAGAGCCGTCTCCAAGTGTCTGAAGGTCTGTCATGGAGAAGGAGGGGAGGTCGTGTTCTCTGTGGCTTCTGAAGGCAGGACTAGAACCAGTGGGTTGAAGCTTCAAGAAAGTAGATTTCTTAACTGGAAGGATTTCTTAACTGTAGAAGCTGTCTGACACTGAAACAATCTGCCTCGTGCAGTGGTGAGCTCTCCTTTGTTGAACCTTCTCCAAGCAGACATTGGCCGGCCACCTGTCAAGGATACTGTAGCAGTTGCCTTTGCTGAGCAGGAGGCTGGACTAGATGACCTCTAGTGTCATTTCCAACATTCTGTGTGTGTGGGGAGGGGAGATTGCACAATGTGTAGCAACCACTCGATATCCAATCCTTGCGATTTATTCCTGGTGGCATGGTGAGGAGGAGCCCTTTGCAATTGATTTGTGACTGCAGGGAGGGCCTTTCATCTGCTTGGATTGGAGGATAGCTAATGTCACGCCAATCTTTAAAAAGGGAAGGAGAGGGGACCTGGGAAAACTACAGGGTGGGCAGCCTATCATCTGTTCCAGGGAAGATGGTGGAAAGCCTCATCAAGGATAAAATATTAAAACAAATAGAAGAACAGGCTTTGTTTTGAGGGAGAAATCAGCATGGTTTTCGCAAGGGGAAGTTTGCCTCGCGAACCTTTTAGAATTCTTTGAAAAGGTCAACAGGCATGTGGATGCGAGCGAACCCATGAATATTATGTATCTGGATTTTCAGAAGGCGTTTGACACGGCCCCTCACCAAAGGCTCCTGAGAGAACTCCACAGTCAGGGAATAAGAGGGCAGGTCCTCTTGTGGATTAGGAACTGGTTGAAGACCAGGAAACAGTGAGTAGGTGTCAGTGGGCAATGTTCACAATGGCGAGAAGTGAAAAGCGGTGTGCCCCAAGGATCAGTCTTGGGACTGGTGCTTTTCAACTTATTCATAAATGACCTGGAGTTGGGGATAGGCAGTGAGGTGGCCATGTTTGCAGATGACACTAAACTTTTCTGGGTGGTGAAGACCAGCAGGAATTGTGAGGAGCTCCAGAAGGATCTCTCCAAACTGGGAGAATGGGTAGCAAAATGGTCACCACACCTCAAAAAGTTGAATTAGAAAAGGTGCAGAAGAGAGTGACCAAAATGATTAGTGGGCTGAAGCACCTCCCTTACGAGGAAAGGCTACAGCGTTTGGGTCTAGAAAAAAGGCACTTGAGGGGGGACATGATTGAGATGTATAAAATTATGCATGGGATGGATAGAGGATAGTTCTTTTCCCTCTTGCAAAACACCAGAACCAGAGGACATGCACTAAAATTTGAGTGGTGGGTGAGTTAGAACAGATAAAAGAAATTTTTCTTCACCCAGCGTGTAATTCATCTGTGGAACTCCTTGCCACAGGATGTGGTGATGGCACCTGGCCTAGATGCCCTTAAAAGGGGTTTGGTTAGATTCATGGAGGAAAAGACCATCGCAGGCTACAATGCTGCAGTGCCCCCCATGCCAGTTCTCCCGAGTGGCAGGCAGGGGTCTTTCCCAGCTCTCCCTGGAGGCTCTGCCAGCCAGGGAAGTGAGAGCCAGGTTGGTTCACACAGCTGTATTTGGCTGTTGCCATTTCATCAATTGGAGCGCTTTCAAATTGAGCTGTAACTTTGCAATGCACCATGAATGGAAAGCGAATGACAGCGTGGCTCTGATTTCCCCCCCCCCCCGCTGCCCGATGTGTGCCCCTCCCCTCTGCCTCTTCTTTTTAGGTTTTTACATTCTGCCTGGTTGCATTTCTATCGACTGCTCAGCTCTGAGCTCTGCCTGAATGCCAATGACTTCTGTGGGCTACTTGTATGGAAACCCACTCTCCCTCCCTCCCTCCCTCGCTCGCTCAGACTGACTGAGAGCCCTGCTCACCCTGTTCTCCGTCTTGCATTGATTTTCCTCTCTCTGGTGCCTCCTGCAGACTGAAGCCTTCAGGTCTCTGAACCCTGGTTGGATTCGCAGGCAGGCTGGCAAGCCAAGTGCGGCCCCCCCTCCCTCCCTGGGCTGGGCTGGGGGGGCGCAGCGCTGGGTCTGCCCTCCTTGTTTTCCGGCACGCTTTGTACAGGCTTGACTCGGCGTCCTTTGGGGATCATGCTGCTGGTTTGTTTCTTCTTTAGATAATGTGCTGTGGCTTTTAACAGCTTTGAGTAAACCATAGTTAGAATAAACAAATGCACTATATTTGCAAAACAGTAACAATACTGCAGATAAATGCCTAGCCCGCACTGTGTCTGGTGGAGGGCAATAAAAGGACCCATCTCTGTTGGCAGAGTCATTCATGCCTAATTACTTTGAGGCCGTTTTTGCTAACCTTGGGGCCCAAGCGCATGTGGCTGGCACATGCACCCTGGCTAGCACGTGATGGGGGGGTTGGCCACTGGCAGCTTTTGCCCCAGCTGTGCCACCGTCTAAAGACACACACACACGCCCACTTCTTCTGGTGGTGTTTCTAACTCTACAGATTCCGAACTGGCTCTGTTGGCTTGTGGCCAGGAAGCCCTTGTGAGTAGTCAAAATACGGTAAAAATGGAATGGGCGGAAGAATGCGCAGGGTATAAAACTAACTTGAGGTGACTTAGCAGGTGTCCACACCTTCAGTGTGTGTGTGTGTGTGTGTGTGTGTGTGTGTGTGTGTATGTACACCGTAACCATGACATAGAGAAATGTCGTTGTCAGATGAGAACTACCACTCCTACCAAGGTCTGCAGAACCTTGTGGAACCCTGTCTAGGTTCTTGGCTCAGCTCCTGTCTTCTCTGTCTCATCTCCTAGTGCCACAAATGTATGTATTCTGGACTTCTTAGACCTTTGGTGCCTACATGCTGGTGTCCAGGAATGTGATGTGGTCTCTGTTCTCCTCTGCCACTGAACTGGGTTCTGGGACCTCAGGAATGTTTTAGCCCAGGGCTGCTTGACGTCTTCATGGGCACTTTCCTGAATATTCCGCCAGAATATGGCAGCAGAGCTGCTCTGCCACAGGGCGTGTGGCTGGCCTGCGACCTCGGAGTCCTAGGGCACCTTGAAGACTAAGATTTAGGTGCATGTAAATATTACCCCCCTCCCGCCCCACCTGCTTGTTGTGGGGCTTTTTCATGCAATTGCCAGTTTGGGATGGAAGACTTTTAAGCACTGTTCCATTATTGCTTTGATCATAATTTTTAGCCGCAGTGGAAGTTCAAGGAAAGGCTTTGATATGAGGAAAATCAATATGTAATGGATCAGATGCTGTAGAGGGACTTGTGAGGCGTGATTGAAAATGCGTCCCCTCTGTGTGTCTCTCCATTGGAACTTTATGGTCTCCGAGGGGTCAGGGGTGTGAAGAAGGGACGGCACTTCGGGTGTAAGTAATTCTTTGCTGATTGAATTCAGCGGCGAGAAGCCCTTGCCTGACCTTCTCAGACTTTGGCTTCTGCACTGAGGAGGAATGGAGGGGAATGCAGCCCAAAGCTGGGTGAACTTCCCCTATCACGATGAGCTGTGGGGCTCGTCACTCCTGTTGAGAACCTTCTTGAGCTTTTTGCATCTGTAACTCTGAGGATCATTATGTGATCCTTAATGCAGTTAGGAGAGATGACTCCAGCTTCCATGGAGACTGGCACTGGCCAGGCAGCTTTATTATACTTTTAAATGTTGTGAGCCACTTTGAAGGCAGAAAAGCAGGATGAATAAGTAAATGAAATATATAGTCTCTAGAGTCTGGTTTTTCTCCATCTCGCTATTGGGGTCATTAAGTGAAATTGTCGGTTGATTCAGGACAGACAAAAAGTTCTTCAGACCACACATCATTTTGTGGAATTTGGGGCCAGAAGAGATGTTTTCAATGCCCATTGGCATAGGTGGTGCTAAAATGTGATTGGACCAATTCTTGGAGCAGAAGGGGCCTGGCTATAGGGAGTGATAGGGAAGTGGAACTTACAAATTTGGAGGCAGGAGGGCCTCTGAATACCAGTTTGTGGTGGCATCTGACTGGCTACTCTGGGAAATGTTGGGATGTGGGGCTGGATGAACTTGTGCCCTAATTCAGCAGGGCTGCTCTTGTGTTTCCATAACACCACAAAATGAAGAGTCCAACAGCTGTGCAGTTAGCATTGTACAGCTGTGAGGCTTGTAGATCCTCGTCACTTCTGTCTAGTACTGTACTGTATGT
This sequence comes from Plestiodon gilberti rubricaudatus, assembly GCA_026170595.1. Lineage (NCBI taxonomy): Eukaryota > Metazoa > Chordata > Lepidosauria > Squamata > Scincidae > Plestiodon > Plestiodon gilberti. Next base: position 2,860,465 of record JANXHW010000004.1, read on the forward strand.
GGGGAAGTGAAGACTGTGAGGTTGCCTTGCCTAAGTCCATCCTTTGAGTCCAAGTAAGATTTGGACCTAGATCTCCTGGCATTCCAGTAGAACTGTGCGATTATTGGCAGCTGATTTTAACCTATTGGGTGAGCCTGTTTTGCAGCAGCAGTTTATAACTTTAATGAGCGACTGTGACTGATGGGCTGGTTCAGATATTAGCAAAACCTCCACATGTGGTTCTCCAGGGAAACATTCCGATGGAGAATGTAGCACATGACCTGGGTCCTTCCATGGCCCATCCTCTGCTTCCCAGTAGTGATTTCTGCAGTTGGAGAGTTGCGTTGGGATAGATGCAGTGGTGTCCACGGAGGGCCTGCATCTCTCCAGGTTTTCTACACCAAGGCATCTCCAAGGACACTTCATGCACATCTTCTGGACGTGTTGCATGTTCGAACTGGCTGTGCCTCATCGTGAACTGGATAAAAAGCAGTCGGTTGTTCTTGGGTGTGTCACAATCTGCTCAATGGGCTTGTTGCCACCCTTCAGTAGCTTCTGCAGTGGTACACACAGAATGACTATGGTACTGTACTAACACTTCCGCAGAAACAGTTGAAATTGACTGTACACCTGACAAGTCTCTTCAAGAGATGTTTGGTCTTCAGGCTGTGTTTGAAACTGTGGTTGGAGCATATACCGCAAGCCTCTGTGTGCTCTTTGGAGAGCAGGAAAGACCAAAGCCCTTCCACTTACCTGAGAAATGGGACGCTCTGAAGCGGGTTGCCTGAAGCCGTTCTTGAGCAGTGCAGTGGGAGTTATATTTTTGTCAAAAGCAAACGGGGCGCTGCCCTCGCTGTATTACCCAGGCATGCAGTGACGGCAGGATGCTTTTAATTGGTCTGAGTTTGTCAGACTGCAGGTCTTGTGACATACAGGCCTGTCTGGGTAGGAGGGCACCGCTGCATGGGAACGGCTGTGCTCCTTGATGGACCGGCTGGTTGGAAAACGGGAAGAGCATGAAAAAGGAGGTGCTTCCTCTGCTGTGGCACGTTGAAGCCTTTAAACGGACTGTCTCCTGCAGCGCTCAGTGTCCTTTATCGTGAAGCAAGGAATTGGCTGGACGTGCAGTGGGGACACCTGGGTTCAAATCTCCACTCAGGCGTGAAACCTATAGGGGTGTCCTTGGCCAGTGACCAAGTCTTCTCAGCCTAACCTACCTTTCAGGGTGGTTGTGTGGATAAAATGCGATAGTAATTTAGTTATGGGGTAAGTGAAATGGTCAGCACTTGGTGGTGGCCTCCACACCTTGTGGAATTCCCTGTCATGCACCCAACGTGCATCTGGTCTCCCTCTTTGCCAGGGTTTCACAAGCAACTGAAGACCGGACTTCTTCAGCAGGCCTTTCCTGGCTTCTCCTCGTCCCTCTGATTACTTTGTTTGATGCTCTGCTGGGCTTGTGTGTGCTGCTTTTTGGTGGCGGTTGTGATACTTGTGTTATGGATTCTTTTTATTGTCTTGCGTAAGCTGCCTTGAGTCCCCTAGACTAGGGACCGAGATGAGGTATAATTAAAAATAAGGATCATCACTTGCATGTTGTCTAGTGGTGGTTGCTTAGCTAGTTTAGAAGACATGCAAATGTTGGAATTGGCTGCCTCACTGTTGGCCAAAATTAGGGGTTTCACCTGATCACATTTTTTTTTCTTAGATGAGTGCTGAACTTTGTTTCAGGGTCTTAGAAAGAACCACCTTCTAAAGAGTTGTCCCAGAATCTAGAGATGTACCATATTGTCCCGAGTATAAGACGCACCTGATTATAAGACGCACCCTTAAAGTTTGGTGCTATTTAAAAAAATTAATTAAATCACTGGCATTAAATTGCAACAGCCTGATTATAAGACGCACCCCTAGTTTAAAAACTTAAGTTAGGAGAAAAAAGTGAGTCTTATACTCAGACCAATACGGTAAATCTTGATTCAGCTGCCTTGATTGGTACCTATGTACCACCCACCCGCAGTCAATCTGTATATTTATTGCCTGTTTTGTTTGACTTCAGTGGGTCTGACAAGTTCCATTCTTGAAGGAATTCCTTTTCGCCCAGGGTGGCGTTCAGGGTGCTGCTTGCGTTACACCCCCAAAGTGCTGCCATTGCTTAGTGAAGGCAAAGCGTTTATGAAACCCGGGGTCAGCTCCAGGTTTGAGGGGGCCTGTGGCAAGGGCCCTCCAGAAGACCCACTTCCTATCTGCATGGGCCCTGGCAGCGGCGGTAGCGGTGGGTAGTGGTACTTCTTCCGTGCTGGGTGACGGACAGCCGCCATTTTAATGCCCTATAGCGCTTCTGGCACAGCATAGCTCTGGGGCATTGTGGGGAAAAAGAGCTGCCAGTGTTAAGTCAAGGCGTTAACGGGAAATTTTAAAAAGGAGGCTGTCTGCCACCTGACAATGAAAGAAGTGTCAGGGGAAAAGTGTGTGGATTTTTTAAAAAGGGGCCCCAAATGAGAGTCCAGTGGTGGATTCTGCCAGGGCGCTGGGGCTTGGCAGCTGCCTGAGGGTGCCATGTGCTCATGCTGGGCCTGGCAAAATCCAGGCAGCTAAATGCTTGCTTGTTTGTGTATTCCTTGTGGCATCTGTATTGACCTTGAACGAGAGGATGGGGTTGCTGCTTGTTTGCAGGATCAGGGGGCTCAGAAAGGGGTCGAGGTCTGTACAGGGCCAGGGTTGGTACATCCAGTTGTTTGAGGACGCACACCTGTACCTTCTGTGTGTACTATGGGATATGTCAGTGGTGTATAGCTGCCCTGAGTGGGCAAAGCGCCAGTGTCGTCGTCTCCTGACCCTGCTTGGCTGTGACCAGAGGCCACCAGTTTTCAAAGCAGAAAAAATGGACACCTGGCAAAAGGCCACTGTAGGTGATAAGGAGGATTCCGTGAAGCTAAATATACAGTCAGCTTAGGACCCAGATTTAACCATTGGGGACACTTGGCTCACAGCGTGATCCTTTTCAAGGGGCAGTTCCTTGCGCTACCTTATGTTAAGAAGAACAACAACAAAAAAGCACTCTATTCCAAAGCAGTAGTAAGGTATTGTGGCCCTTTTAAAAACGAACCAGTTTATGGCATTAGAGAGGCAGATCTCTTAAATACATGAATGGTGGGCTGAGCTTTCATAGGCAAGAGCATTGGCTGGCGAATGCTCATGCTGCAAGAAGCTGTCTTGTTATTCAGGCGCCTCAGGACTGGCTGATGGCTGTTTTTGCAGCCACAGATTAACACACTTGTTTTTCTCCAATTCTGGCTGACTTTCTTAAACGTAATTATAAGTGAAACATAAGAATAGCCCTGCCAGTTTGGAGTAAGGGGGGTCTGTTTTAGTCCAGCATCCTGCTTTCTCACCGTGACCAGCCAGATGCCTCTGGGAAGCCCACAAGCTGGGCTTGGAAGCCAACACCCCCTCCCCCCAGCACTTGGTGTTCAGTGTTGTCGATCCATGTAGCCATTGTGGCTAAGAGCCAGGACCTCTCATTGGTACCTATGACCTCTCCTCCTGGCAAAAGAAAACTGTAGGTAATAAGGAGGATTCCGTGAAGCTAAATATGTAGTCAGCTAAATATACAAATGACCTCTCCTCCTCTATGTATTTGTCTGTTAAAAAAACCATGTGTATGTATTTTTTATTTATTTACCATATTTCTATCCCGCCTTTCTCCCCACGGGACCCAAGGCGGCTGTATGTATGTATGCGCACATGCATGCTGTGTGGCTCTTTTGGAGCATTAACTGGTAGATGGGTAGGTTGAAAGTGTTAATGTGCTTAGATGTATTTGAAATCAGTCCTGAGATATTATCCAACTGATAGGCACATAACTCTTGGTGCAACTCTTTGATAGGTGCAAACTCGTACAATTATTTACAGCTGCTATACCTGGAATTGGCATTTGTGGTCTGTAGGTGACTCGCTCTGTAGCCCCACAACATCATGCATCAAAGAAGTGGCAATTCTCCAAATATGAAACCTTTCTTGTGACGGCATTCTGTGTCTGCTTCTACCAGTGTATGACAATACACTTTCAAGAGTGTAAAACAAAATGTATTTCCTTGCCTTTGTCCCACAGGGTGGAAATAGCTGAGCACAGAGCGATTACAGCTTGGTGAAAGACTTCTGTGTGTACTTTGTCATCACAAGTTATTCGTGTGCAAGAACAGCAACAAAACATTGGGAGGAGGAGGAATTTTGCAAATGTAAAGTGTTTCATGAGCCGTCCGGGGAAATTTTTCTTCTGTTTCTGTAATATGGCTGTTTTTTCAGAGCGCTCTCTTATTGATTTGTCATTATGAGACGTTGTGTTTGCTGTCCATTTGCCAAGAAGAAGAACAGAAACCAGATAAACGTTCCAAAGCCATTCAGAGTGCTCACAGAATAAGGGCTGACTGATAATGGAAGTTGCTTATCTGCTGTTCTGCAGCCCTAGCTAGAGTCGACTCTAAAATGGCTTGTAACGTGTCTTGGTTTTAGGGTTACCTTTTCCATCTAGAACTGCTTCAAAGCTTAATATTTTTGTCCAAATGGGAGGGCACATGTGTTTACGTCGTGTGTACCTTGAGTTAAGAGCTCTGTGCCCAAGTAATCCAAATGGTTATGCAATTATGCAAATTGAGGAGCTCTGCATAAACTCCCTGTTTCTGACACAACTTTATTCTGCAAACTTTGCATAATTTTCCTTGCTAGTCATGATGGGAAGGGGATGGATACGGAAGCTCTAGGAGTAAGTCTCATTGTATTTGTTGGGCTTACTCTCAGGAAAGCAGGCGCAGGATTGCAGCCTAAGAGACTGAGCTGCGAATCAGGACCTTGCCTTGTCCATGAACTTGCAGGTAGCCTTAGGCAAACCAGCTCTACAGCTGCCAAGTGAAGATAAGACTTGCCTGATATGGTAGGGTTCTTGCAAAGATTACATCGAGTTAATGCATGTGAAGTACTTTACACTCTCACAAAGTGATATATAATATAAAATGTGTAACCCTTTTTTAAAATGAGAGTTGCTTGGTAAACTGAATTCCGTACCATTTACCACACTCCCAATATTCGCACAGAATTGCAGTATATATGTACAGCCCTGAAAACGTTGAGTTTTGTACTGCTAAGAGTGGTGTGGAATTGGATCACTTACCGTACTTGGCCTGGGAAGATGGCAGGTGCTGCCTGAGGAACGAGAACTGGATGACAGGACCTGTGGTTGTCCCCAGCTCCATAAGAGGTTCCTTAAAACGTCCTGTTCTACAGTTCTCAAGGGGCATGCTGGGCCAGTCCTGGGTGCTTAACAAGGGCCTGGTGAATGCTGTCCCTCTCCCTGATCCTGGCTAGCTGAAGAGCCCTGGCTGCATGGCAGGCTGCGTCTTGGTTTCCATGAAACCTTTTCTTGTGTGCCTGCTTGGCATCTCCTGGGGCCATTGGCTGATTTGCTCTATCTAATCAATGCCACAGTGGGTCTGTGTGTCCTTGACACAGTCCTTGAGTTAGCTGCTGGAGAGAGCATGGTCTATCCGTGTAGACCAGGATGGTGTAGTGGTTTGGGAGTCGGACTTAGACCTGGAAGATCCAGGTTCAAATCCCCGCTCAGCCACAAAGCTTCCTGGGTGACCTTGGGCCAGTCACTATCTCTCAGCCCCACCTACCTCACAAGGTTGTTGTGAGGACAAAAGGGAGGGGAGGAAATATGTACACCACCCTGAGCTCCTTGGAGGAAGGGCGGTATAAAAATGTGAAAAATAAATATCCAAGCAGGTGGGCTTGGGAGACCGTAGAACTTTAATTCCAAGGCTGAGAGAAGCTTACAGTCTCTTAGCACAGGCGTTCCCCTACTTACAAACGTTCAGCTTATGAACAACCACTACTTTATGCCCTGACTTCTGGTTTGCAGCCAATGCTGCTGAGTATGGAAGCCACTCTGAGAGCCTCCCAGAGGCTCCGCAGTGAAACTGACGGCATCCCAGGTGAAACTGACAGTTACAGCAAGGGAAATGGGGGCATTACTGTACTTCAGGTATTCATAAATAGGGGAGCTTTGTATTCCAAGATCCTTCTTCCTCCTCTCTCTCTCTCCCCCCCCCCATTTTACCCTTGCAACATCTGTGGTACAAGTTAGACTGAGAATGAATGACTGGCCTGAGGGGACTGAGTGGGGAACTGAACCTGGGTGTCTTTGACCCTAGTCGCAGACAGACCACTACCAATTGAATGGTTGTGAAAATAGTGTTATCCATGTATGTGTGCGATTGCTCATGCATCTTGAGAGATTTAGGATACATGGGTAGAGAAGCCATGTAAAAGAAAATTAAAATCCAGCTAGAATAAAAATTCATCCAATACTGCCCACAGTTTCCTGTAGTACAGGCACTGTGAGGCAGACAAGAAATCCTTTAAAATCTAAGGCTATAGTCCCCGACGTTTCGTTTCTAAACAAGAAACATTTTCTAGGAGTGATCCGTAGATTGCTAGATGATTGCTCATGCAGTTCACTTGCAAAGGAGGATAGCTATATGCAAAAAATTTTTTTTTAAAAAGGACTGGTTATCTCGATCGAGCGTTTATGTAGGACTTCAGTTTTAAATATTTATATCCCAGCTTTCCCCTCCCCATTGGGAGGTGCTGAAGGCTTTAAGTGTTCATAGCACTTAATATACCCTCGGTAATCCTGCCCCTCCCCCTGCTGGCTGTTGCCATTTGTATGGGATTCCGATTGGGGAGTGGGTCTGAGATGGAGAGAGCGGCTTGCCAGTGGCCACCGAAGGAGAAGGGGCCAGGACCAGAACGTGGCTGTGCACGTGCTTCGCATGCAGTGCAGGATGTGCCAGCACGCCCAATTCATGAGGCTGGAAGTGCCCTTGAGCGGCTGCCTGTTGCAGTAAGTAGACTGACCCAGTGGTCTGCTCCGTATGTTCAGGTGAGACTCTCCTGCCAGATGTTTCAGTTGATGGAAAAGATGTCTTTGAACTGGTCGCATGTGAACCTTGCTGCCCACCTCGGTAAAGAACCAGTTTCTTTTGGGCATGTTGCTTAGTAAACTGTAATTTGGAGGTTGGTTGAAGATAAACTACCTGATGTTTCTCAGTTTCATCTCTAGCCTGACTTTGTGAGAGGTCAGCCTGACTGTCTTTATTTCCTCTTCTCCTTATGGCTTCCACAAGGAGGCCTGTATGAGATCAAGAAAACAGCAGAGCTGTTTTTGTCCACTAAACACTTGAGCAGGATCAATGTTGACTTGCAGTAGATGATATTGTTATAATGCCAAATTTCTCTTCAGCAGAACACTAGCAAAGGAGCCTCTAAAACAAAAAATAAATCCTCAGTGTCTTTGCATAATCTTGTGGGCCTAAATTAATCTCTCCTTTTATGTTGGTGTAAACAAGAGTTGGATTGGGCTTTATTTAATGACTTGGATGGAGAAATGGAACGTGTGCTCATCATCATACTTGCAAGCGGCAGGGAGGGATTGTAAACGCTGCAGAGGCGAGGATTAGGGAACAAAATGATTGAATTATTCTGCTATTTATAGTTTGGTTTTGCCAATGTATCAGAAAGACAAATGAAAAGGATTCTGCTTCAAAGAAGAGAAACCAAATCTCTCTTCTCTCCTCCCTCCCCCCCCCCATGTTCCAATGTCCCCATAAAACTCTCTACTCTGGGCTGCCTTCTGGAGCTGAGGTTCCAAGTTGGTATTGGGTGCAGTCATCACCGTTTGCACTGGAGTGCTGCAGATGTTCAGAGGAGGATTATTTATTGTGGTCTTTGGCTCAAATAGACTTAGAAATTCATGTGTGACTCTTGCGAGCCACCACAAAAGCCAGTTTTGGCTAGCTGGCAGGATACACGGTTTAGAAGGTCTGTCGCCGGAATTGGGCTGAGCGCCTGAAGCGGCTTTCTACTGAGTCAGGCCTTGGTCCTTCCAGCTAAGGACAGGCCACTCTGACTGCAGCAGCTTCCCAGGAGGGGTCTTTTGCAGCCCTGCCTGGAGAGGCTAGACTAGAGAATAAACCTGGGCCCTTTGACGTGCCAAGCAAGCACTCTTCCACCCAGCTGTGGCCCCTCCTCTTATGGTATCTTAGTTGTACTAATCAAATTGCATAAATTTGCATAGGACTAAATGCATTCTCATGTAGCAGCAGACACCACTCTATCTCACAGGGTGGTTGTGAGGGGGAAACCAATGTGTGCCACCCTGAACTCTTTCGAGGGAGGATGCAATGCAATGAATATACTGTACACCTAACAAGGCGTAGCTGGCTGGCTGGATGTCGGCACTAGTGAAAAGACAGTGAAGGTATCATTAATACAAAATGAAAACTCGTTAGCAAGGCTCAGGGATTGATGATGAAGTGGTACTCAGATGATCTGTCTGTAGGTAGTAATCGGGAAAGGGAATGCAGATGCGTTGCTGTGTCTCATTCGTCACTCCATGCAGATGCTAAGGCTTCCTTGGGAATAAGGTGGCACCATGCCTTTCAGCATTCCAGATGTTATGTGCTGCATCTGCATTTTTATGTTTTGTTTCCTGACTGTCTGCTGCTGCTTGGTACAGTAGTTGTGAAATCCACGCATGCTAATCTCAGCTTTGCGGTTCCCTGCTGCATGTTGTCATGTGCCCCAGAGATCATTTCTTGAGAGTAATAAAAGGGTCCTTCTCTTTTGGGTTGGTGACCTTTAATATCCTGCAGTACTTGCAGCTCCTATTGGGTCAGGAATTGGGCAAGCTTCCCTCTTTCTTCTCTCCCCCCCCCCCCCGCCCACAGCCCAGTCGGGTATAATAGTGAGGTAATCACTATAGCACCCCTGCTAACTGGGCAAGAGGCACTTTTTCAATGGGTGCTCCTCTTGTATTTAGCAGGGGGAGAGTAACTGCTCCCCTTTCTCCCCAGCACAGTCTCTTTTCTGGTGGCTGTTTGCTGGTGTTCTTCTGCATCTTTTTTAGATTGTGAGCCCTTTGGGGACAGGGAGCCATTTAATCATTTGATTTTGTCTGTAAACCGCTTTGTGAACTTTTTGTTGAAAAGCGGTATATAAATACTGTTGTTAATAATAATAAATAATAATAATCAAAGCATCTCTCCCAAAGCTCTTGCTTTCCTTGGAAGACCTAATCCAAATTGTAGCACGTTCCAGAAGGGGAGCCGTATTAGTCTGTAGCAGCAAAAACAGCCGAGGGGATTGGGTAGGGCCCAAAACCTCCTTTCAGTCTTGGTGGATCAGGTCCTGCTACAGGTGCCCCAGGCAGCCACGTTCCTCTCAAGTTGTGCTGCTCTTGCCCATCAAAGGAGCTTGGGAGCGATGGTGGCAGAAGGAGTCAGGGGAGGCTGCAAGCCTTTCCAGTCGCACCTTAAGGAATGTCGGGGGGTAGCGCTTTCCTCCTACACAAGTCTAGTTTGAAGCCCTCGATGATTTCTGCAGCAGAGTTGCCATAGAAACGCTTTTAAATCAAGTGGGCCGCTGAAATTGAACTGTAATCAATTTAAATGTCGTGTCTCTGATATGATAGCGCGTGACAATACTGTCTTTTTCTTTGGCCTGCTTCCGAGGGACTGACCAACATCGCTCAACTGGTGTGTTCAACAGTGAATGGATCTCGACATGTCCCAGATTCCCCCCCCCCTTTTTCCTGTAACGTTTTCCCTACTTTTGGACCATCTGAGACCCCAGAGGCTTCTGTGATGGCTCTGCATCTTGGAAAGGCTGCTTGACGGACCCTGCTACAGTAGTCGTTCCTGTGTCTGTTGAAATTCAGCACCACTGCAGAAGGACCACAGACAAGCCTGATGTGGATCAGGTCTCATCTTGGTTAGGTTTCCTTCAAACAAAGAATCTTGTCACCCTTCCTGCTGAAATGGATGTGTGCCAGCTGGTTGGTCATCTTAGCCCACCTGACCAGGTCGGGGGGGTAGATAAAGGGGCTCAGGTGGTCATAAACCAGCCCGTTACGCCATGCACCCCCATGGCAGTCCCACATCTTGAGCACCTAGCACGACTGTTGACTGCTCCGGGGTGGCTCTTTATTTTTAAGAGTGCAGGTTACTCGACAGTGTGTTGATGCTGGATAGAGTTCTGGTATTGGCTGGCTCAGCTTAATTTTCTGCTCTAATGAGCCGTGCGAGGACTGTGCCACGACCTTGCTAAAGTCTATTTTGAGTACTAAAGAGAAGAAACTCTCTTGAAATACACCAAATGGAGTGCCTGCCGCCGCCTCTTCTAGTATTTCATGACCAAAATGATATCGTGATGCAGTGACAGACATGGCTGGCTGGCTCTGCAAATGTGATTGTTGGCTGGTGACATGACGTCCCCCTTTTTCCCCTGCCCTTGTCCCATCCATGAACTTTCTTCCCACTGGGCTTGTCGGTTTTGCTCTGATGGAGGCTCTTGTGCGTTGCGTTGGGGCAATAGGTGTGTAGTATTTTTAACCCAGAGCGGTCATTAGAAGTGATGGTTGCATCACCATCTAGACATGCTTCTTAACAAGCAGTCCATCCCATTTTTCTTCTTGGTCTTCTGAGGTCGTCTTCTTCTTTGTGTTGCCCAGTTGCCATATGTGTGCGCTCAGTTCAGTAATGATGAGTAGCAGATGCCCTGGGGGTGGATTCCGAGTGATGGGTTAGGGGTAAGGCTAAGCTAGGCTACCCTAGCCCAAGCAAAGCTCTAGGTCAAGCTTCTTGCAGTATACATGAGGCTGCCTTACGTCAAGATAGCTGATCCACCTAGTCCACTCTTGTCTGGCCGTGACTTTTCGGTGGTCATGGGCAAATGTCTCTTCCAGCCCTACTTGCTGAGACCTTGTTTTTAAGTTGGAGATGGCAGGGGCTGAACCTGGGACCTGCTCACTAGTGCTGTCCTTCTGCAGAGCCTTGTCTTAGTTCTCCTCGCAGCTGTACTGTAGTTGACACTGACTTTTAGAGCTGCTTTTCCAGATCATCGCTAAAGTTTTAGGCCTCCGAGAATATTCAAATCCTTCTTAAGGTTTAACTTTCAAAGTGTCCCTGAAGACGACCGTGTTTAGGTTCAGGGGTGTTTGTGTGGTTCATTAACCCAGGGTCCTGGCTGATGGCCTTCCTGCATCTGTGCTCTCAACTTACCTTTCTCCTTGACTGCTCAAAACCTCTTAACAGGAATAGGATCTCTGCAGCAGCCATTGCAGCTGGATTGTAGTATTTGTACTAGGCTAGCTAGTGCAAGGGTTCTCAACCCCTTCCCAGCTGAATACCACCTCCGGCACTACTCTCCTGCTGTGTACCACCGGAAGTGACTGGCGATAACATCATTGCCAGTTACTTCCGGGTTTTTGGAAGCCAGAAAACAGGAGCGCTGGGTGAGTGGGAGGGCCCTTCTCAGCATTCCCGAGAGGCTCAGCCAAAGGCAGGAGCCTTTCGGGAGCAAAAATGCGCCGCCGAAAGCACTGTGTCAGAGCGGGGATCCGGCGGTCTGAGTACCACCAGCAGTCGGCTGAGTACCACCAGTGGTACTTAGTACCACTGGTTGAGAACCCCTGAGCTAGTGCATTTTAAAAGGTGAACATCTCAAAACACTGAATGTACATGTTTTTGGTTTTCAGAGTTTACTGTTCAAATGTTTGATTTTGGGTTTTTTTAAAGAAAAAAAATCCATATAGGAATGAATATAGGCTCCTGATTTGTTCTTGGCCATTTTAGTTTGAAGGGGAATCATAAAGACCCTGGCGCATTTGGCCTTGCAATTGAGGAGCCTGATGTTCCCACGATGCATTGCAGTAGCACCTGACCCTGTGACCCTTGTCCACAGGCACTTAAGTGGAATTAACAGCGGGTGCTGAGGTCTGTCCTGGCAGGCAGCCATTAAACACCCTGCTAATGATGATGAAATTTCTCATTATTTTAACAGCAATTGCAGAGGGACACTTTGCAGCAGCCCTTCCAAGGGAAACCATTTCATGAGTCTTCTTCAAATATAGTTATGCTAATTTTTTAACGGTTGCTTATCTGAAGCCGAGATGGATTTCCAGCTTCATCTGTTTAATCAATCTGATGGGTGCCACATCCGTGTTCTTATGTGGTATTATTTAATTTGATTCCCTTTGTTGCAGCTGTTTTAACCCATGTCATGAGGATGTGTTTGTGCGAATATTGTGTTGGCTCTGCTAATATGGGGCCCAAGCAGGTAATATGTGTATTGTTGATGCATGTGCAGCTATGTAAAAATGCATTTTGAAAAAAAAGAACCACAAAATTGAGAAGTGTGGAGCAGGTGAGACGTGCCCTGCAAAAATATTTTAAAGCCTGAATTCCAAATTGGGGAGACCTCTGGACCGTGTATCCTGCTACCACCTGAGGTACGGTTGATGTGAAAATGGGACTGCTTGGCCCTCTCCTGGGTAATTTTCTGGTGTCCACCTAAAATCCTTTTTTGTTTCATCAGACATGTAACCTGGCTGATGTAATTGTCAGGGAGTCTAATCAAGCCGCCTTGAAAGGCGGGGTATAAATTCTTTAAATAAATAAATAATAAGTAAATAATTGAGCCTGAATCCAAAAGCTGGTTCAGAGAGACGTTTTTCAAGCTGGAACTGAGCAAAAACCTAAAATCTCTTGGTTGCCTGGAACTGGCAGGAAGCGGTTCTGAAAATATTTTCAGAAAGCATTTGACTCGGCCCCTAACCAAAGGCTCCTGAGAACTCCACAGTCGGGAAATAAGGGAGAGGCCCTCTTATGGATTAAGAACTGGTTAAAGACTAGGAAACAGAGTGGTTGTCAATGGGCAATTTTCACAATGGCTAGAGGTGAAAAGCGACATGCCCCAAGGGATCGGTCTTGGATCGATCTTGGGACTGGTACTTTTCGACTTGTTCATAACTGACCTGGAGTTGGGGATAAACAGCAAGGTGGCCAAGTTTTCCGAGTAGTGAAGTCTAGAAAGGATTGTGAAAAGCTCCAGAAGGATCTCTCCAAACTGGAAGAATGGGCAGCAATGAAACAGATGTGCTTCAGTGTAAGTAAGTGTAAAGTAATTTATTTATTTTTATTTTTCACATTTTTATACCGCCCTTCCTCCAAGGAGCTCAGAGTGGTGTACATAGTTCCTCCCCTCCTTTTTGTCCTCACAACAACCCTGTGAGGTAGGTGGGGCTGAGAGATAGTGACTGGCCCAAGGTCACCCAGGAAGCTTCGTGGCTGAGCAGTGGGGATTTGAACCTGGATCTTCCAGGTCTAAGTCCGACTCCCAAACCACTACACCATCCTGGGGCAAGAAATCTACACTACATAGACACTGGGGCAAGAAATCAAAACTTCAAATATATGCTAATGCAGTGGTCCCCAAACCTTTTAGCACCGGGGACCCACTTTTTAAAACGACACTCTACCGGACCCACGTAGCTTTATGAGACTTTAAAAAAAAGGTGATCTAGAAAGGAACAATATATTTATTTACAATTAAAGTTTGGGTAGTAAGCAAGCCAATTCGGTCACTTCCATGAAATCTAGTGCAGAGGTTCCCAACCTTGTTGGGGCTGCTGTCCCGTCACATACCACCGGACGTAAGTGGCGATGACGTCATTGCCACTTCCAGGTTTTTGGCCATGACAGAGCCCTGAAAATGCTGGTAAGGAGGTCAGAGTGGGCAGGAGAGCACTTCCCTGCGTGGGAAACCCATGTGCCAACTGGGGCAGCTTACCGTCATTTTCAGGGCTCCGGTGCAGCTGCAATGGCAGCCGCCATCTTGCCGGGTGAGTGTCGGCATATCACTAGAGGTACGCATACCACAGATTGGGAAATCTAATGGAATGCCTTGCCAATGTTTGAAATCCTGATTTTTAAAAACATAAGACAATAGTTTTTCCCATCAATGCAATATCTCATCGTGTTGATAAACTGTCTTTCACATTTGGAACATTCACATCTTTCTATGGCTGTGTGATAAAAATTCTTGCAGCGGTCATTGTATCATGTACAAGTTTATTGTTTCAAGGATGGAATGATATTGTGCAAACCTCCATGATGATGTTGGGGAAGATCTAGCAGATTCGTTTCCCCTCCAAATTCACATGGTGACAAGTTGCCTCATGGTGTCCTCCTCGGCCTCTTGAGTCTCTCCTGAAGGCATTCAGAACTTAAAGGCATTGAAATGGGTTCTTCTCTTCTGTGCCAGTGGGAGTTTGGCGTTGTATCCACACTTTGAACTGTGACTCCTGGAGTCCCTCTCTTTCCTAAACTGCTCCCATTCGTTTCAGGGGGCTCAGACATAGTGGGTGAAGGCTAACTGGTGGCATCGTGCAAACTCTTAATAGGCAAAACCGATCAGAGGGATCCTGTTTGGAAAGCTCAGGCTGCCTGGAAAAACAGGAGGCATATTATGGAGTGTTGTTCACCTCTCCTGAGAAGTCCTGGGAGTGGAAACCAGTGTGATATAGTGGTTAGAGTGTTGGACTTGGACCAGGGGAAGACCCAGGTTCAAATCCCCACTCAGGCATGAAGCTTACTGGGTGACCTTGAGCCTATCTCTCAACCTAATCTACCTCACAGGGTGGTTGTGAGGGTTAAAGGGAGAGGCATGTACACCACCCTTAGTTCCTTGGAGTAAGGGCAGTATAGAAACGTGAAATAATAATAATAATAATAATAATAATGGAACTTGATATTTTTCTAGAATCCTTGGGACCTTTTTGGAAGGTTAAAATCTGCCGCTCCCAACGTAAAAACTGTAATCCCAAACTGCCTGCCCAGCTCAACGTACTTTATTTAGATCCTGGTGAGACGTCAGAATGTGGCCGGATCTCTGTTGCAAGAAAGCTTCAGGTTTCCGGAATCTGGAGACAGAGACCTCTGAGCTCCCGGGTGCCTCTGTGTCATGCGGACAGAGAGAGGCTTCTCAGCCAGCCTCTGTCTTGGGTCTAGTTAGAGCACCCTGTGAGGAGGAAAACAAGGCAGTAATTGAAGAGAAGAACAGGCTGGGCCAGATGTTTCCCAGAGCCTACCAGATGAAAGGCCCACTGATACGAGATCTGACTGTGCTGCTGCTGCTGGAGAGCTTGAGAAACGGGGTGGGAATCGCTGGGCGTTGGTGGGGCTTCCTGCAGTGGTTTGCAAGCGTCAAAGAAACGACTTCTTCTCTTCTGTGCCAGTGGGAGTTGTGCTTTGTAGTCGCACTTAGGACCCACCCTGTCTCGGTGGCTAGGGCCGGATTACAGTGCAAGCCCCTTTCCTTCAGATCTCTCCTCACAAGTCCTCATCTCCAACCGTAACCGAGTGTGTGTATGTGTGACTGTGCCTGAAGTTCTGTTTTCATCCTATTCTACCCTTTTCTCTCCCACATTGTCAAAACTTTGAGCCAAACTGCACATTATGCAGGAGAGCTTTAATTAAGTTTCCCAGCATATTTATTTTCACTTAAAAGCAGCTGCTTGGGGGGGGGAGGGGAGAGAGGAGGCGGAGAAGACCGGAGTATCCATAAATAACTGCACCATTAGTGTATGTGGGGTCTTATATAAACAACATAGGCCCCTGCTCCCAAGGAACCTACAGTCTAAAACATACACTAAGGAAACTATAGAGGGAGGGAGAGAAGAGTAGGATGCAAAGAACGTGGATAAATGGTGTAACGTGTGTAAAGCCTGGTGATGGTTGGGAATGCAGATTGAGGGTTCGTTTTTTTAATGAATGAGAATTCTAGCGTGAGACATGCTAGAATCGTCACTTCCTGCTGTCTCAGAGGTAACTTCTGATCTGAAAAGCAGGTAAGGACCAGCCTGCAGTGCTGTGTACCACCAGCGGTCGCGTCCCACCGGTTGAGAAACTCTTGCACTTGTGTTATTTTGGGACAGGGCACCAGTTTCTCCTTCCTTTTGGAATGTAAGCCTGCTTTGATGCATCTTTCTTTGTTGAAGGAGAGGTGTATAGAATATAAATATTTTCGGGTGTTGAGGGCTGTCTGCAGACGCCATCCCACTTGCCTCTCATTGTGGTCCTGTGTTGCACAGAGGCTGCCCCTTGCAACATGCCCAGCGCTCCCCTGGGCATGGTGGTGTGTCGCAAGAGAAGATCTGCAGTGGTGGTGGACAGTTCATCTCCTCGTCTGGCGTTATTACTGAGCGTCTCCATGGAGGTCTCCCTGCAAGGAACCGCAAGACTCCCTGGAAGAGCATGCGCTGAAAACTGCTGCCTTGCTTTATAGCTCGTGTTGTACTTGTGTGCTGAGCACCTCGGCCTTGTCCAAACTTTCGACATAGTAGCTGCTCTGGGAGTGGCCCTCCAGGCTGCAGGAATGTGAGCAGCGCCATAGCCCTGTCCAGGGGTTGTGACCTCTGGGCCATTCTGGGCCATTGCCTTTCTTTCACCTTCTGTTGCCCTGTCGACTGAAGCATGCCCCTGACACTGGCTTGTTGAGTGCTCTCCTGTCTCCGGTGGGTGCTTTTCATTGCTGGGTTCCGGGCTTATGGCTGTGCAAACACAATGGATTTGGAGGAGTGGCAGGGGAGGATTTAGGCCAGGATAATATCAGAACTTTGTTAGTCCGCTATCTGGGGCTAGCTTAAAGGTTATTTCTGGAATGGGGGTGTGGCCCCTTGAACCTGCTGTCCCTCTTTATGCTTCCAGGCCCCCTTTTCATCAAACCTTTCTATCTCGTCCTCAGTGCTTGCAAATGCTTTTTACTGTTAGTTGTTACCGTGGGGTGAGGGAGGGCAGAGAATTGAGGCTTTCCAAAGTTTTTCTTACAAGCATTAGATTCAGATCTGGCAGACTGTTAAAAACTTGTAGGTATAAGATCTGTGCGATGTTTTATTGGAGGCAACATACATACATTATATTTAATATTTTAAAAATGCAGTTGCACGCCGTAAAACCGGTTTTATATGAAATGCAGAATTGAAGTATAATTCAGACATGGTTCCAGTTATCAAGCAATCCATAAAAATGTCTGCTGAAAGAGAAATCTATTTTGCTTGGGGAGTTCCAATAGATTAGGGCCACAATAGAAAATATTTTCTAACCTTAAGTCCTGAGATATCTTTATACGCTGGTGATATAACTACAACCAGGGCTGCCAGCCAGGTGACCTGAAGCTCCCCTTCTCTTTTTCTTTCCCTTCTTCCAGGCTGACCTGGCCATGAGGAAGGAGCACAGTCCAGGTGCCACTGGACTTGGTAGCCCTGGAGAAGTTGTATTTCCCAGGGCTACCTGTACCTGGGACTCCATTGTGGTGCAGCATTCTAGGCATCTTGAGGGGTGAAAGGGGGTAAGACCAAGACCGTCAGTTGTGTAGCTAGCCTGCCCGGGGTGTGTGTGGTGTTGACACATTTTGCATCATTGCCCTGCCCCTGCACTCCCAGAAGGCTTCATTTCAAGCCTTCCAGGAACCAGGGAGGGCCCCAAAAATGTGCTATTTTCAGCGTGTTTATGCTCCGCGGCTACAAACGTAGCCCCCCTGCTGCAAAAAAGCAGGTCTGCACTTGTTAAAATATGACCCTTAAGAAGAGCTGTATGGGCTCAAGTGCTAGGTCCAGCATCCAGCATCTTCATTCCCCCAAGCCAGATGCAGGAGATGGAAGGCCAGCCCCTGGTATTCAGAGGTGGACTGCCTCTGAACATGGAGGTTCCACACAGCCACCCTGTCTAATAGCGATTGATGGGCCTCTCCTCATCCAGGAATTCGTCTAATCTCCCTTTAAAGTCATCTAAGCTGGTGGCCGTCGCCAACTCCTGAACGGCAAATTCCACAAATTAATTTAATGGGCCCTCTTAAAGCAGATGAGACTGAGGCGCTTCCCCTGGCTGCCTGCTCAGCAGTGCTGCATCCTTAATTAAAAGTGTTCTTAGAAAATCTAATGCTGCTGGTCAATATATGTTTGGCAGCAGAGTGCAGGCGTGTGGCAGTCTGCCTGCCCGCGGGGATGTTTTGCAGAGTGACCCGAATAAGAAGTTGTTGGCTGACACACATTCATGATGGAGCCCCTGACTCTCTCTCTCTCCCCTTTCCCCACCCTGGTCTCCACCTGGCTGATTAGTATTTTGGAACAAAGTGCGTGGCCTTGGGGTGAAAAAAGAAGCCTTGCTTGTTGCCCAAGTAGTTTAACTCAGGAGGACAATCCGAGAAGAGATGTGGGCTCAGAGCACATTTGGATGGGACTTTTAAAGGGTTAGGCAGCCTCCCCTGCCAAATGTAGAGTAGACATTAATCTGGATTTTAATTTATTTTGATTTTTTTAACCCACCATAGCACAATGGGGTGGAGTGGGGCGGGGCTGACAATCCTGTAAAATTCTCCCCCCTAATAAATGTGATAAACACTGATAAGTTGTCATGACGCTCGGTGGCAGAGACGAGTCGCTGTTGCGTGGTGCGGTGAGAGAACGGATTGGAATGCTAAGAATGTCAGTGACAGAGCGATGACAACTGGAAAAATGTTTCCCTGTTCAGCATGATCTGTGGCGTCCTGCAGAGAGCTCCTGGCTTGTGTTCAGCAGCTAGTGAAGATGACTACACCGTGGAGGGAACCAGCTGGAATTATAGGGTTCTATACAGAACAATATTGTAAAGATCCTTATCGGATCTGGATAAGCCTGCCTATGTAAACCGCCTTGAATAACATCTGAAGAGTAAGAAAGGCGGTATATAAATACAGAAATAAAATAAATAAATAAATAAATAAATAAAATAGCTTCAGGCCAAATGCCTGCTGAGGTAAAGAGATGTTGAACTCATTAACCCCTGCTATCCTGGCAGCAAAGAGGCATCTTTTGAAATGATGACTCTCTTGTACAGTATGCAAATCACTATGTAAACTTTCAAGCGTATCCTGGTGGGTGCATTTGATTTTAATGAACTTAACCAATGAGTACATATGCAAAAAGAGAGGTGCCTCTGAATGAGGGACCCATATCACACTCCCCGGGATGCTGCTTGTGGAAACCCAGGAGAAGCTGTTGCAGATGTTGCACCTGATGAACTGCACTTCTTTGTCCTTGAATTGTTTTGATTCACCTGATAGGAGGTGTGTTGCAGATGGCTTCCTGCCCTGTATGTGAGCTCCTGGGGTTACGTCCTTACAGTTCTCAGTTAAGCACTGAGAACTGCATTTTTTTTGTCCTTGAATCATTTTGATTCACAGGATCCAACCGTGTCAGCCCATTGGTGCAGGTATCCCAGTATCTGCTCTCAGGCAGAGGAGGGTCTTAACACCTTCTCCCTGGGACCCTGTCAACTGGAGACATTATGCCTGCAATGCTGCATGCAATGCTCCATCACTGATCTGTGGCTCCTCTCCAAGTAAAGTAAGTAAATTGAAGTATCCTTTAAGTACTTCCTGTCTTCTGGGTTCATGGACTGCAGGTCTTCAAACTGCCCTGGGTCTACCTGTTTTGGCAGAGGACGACGCAGTCAAGGCACCCTTGGCTTTGCCGGATTCAGGACATCAAGTGTCCTGATAGGAGGTGCTGTCGCCATCACAGTCTTGAATTTACGTTTGTTAATTGGTGTAAGTATAACCGGGGGGGGGGGGGGAGCTTGTCCTGAATGTCCAGTTTGATTCTGAAAGCAGGAGAATCTCCTGTGTTCATGCACTCGGTGGGGAGAACAACTGAGAAGGCAAAACATCTTTCCTACTGTACAATATAGCAGTGGTGGAAAGAGTGTACGAATTCTTGGGCACGAGAGCTGCTTGTTAAGTGCCTGCTGGCCAGGTGCCTGAGACTTTTCCTGCCCTGCAACACACTTCTTGGAAGAGGGCGGATGACAAATCCAAAAGAAGAACTACGGTATATTATTGTTCTGCGCAGGGATTGATACCTTGGGGCACAGCTAAGAGTTTACAGTGTGCCAAATGATGCATCTGGGCAAAATGTGCCACTGACTCTCAGTGTGCCTCCGTCTCGCCATCTTTTTGTGTGTGCAAGACAGCAGCTGGAAGTACTGCTGTGGTTGGTGTGCTTCGTCAAACTGCAGACTTACGGGTGCTTGGATGTCGCACAGTGGAGGGTCAAGAAGGATAGCTTGTTTCAAAGGGAATAACACGACATAGCAATGCGTCATGCACATTGCTGCTCAGGGTAAATTTAGTACTCCTTGTTAAAGCCTGTAAATCAGCCCTCTCAGCCCTATTAAACAGATTTTGTTCTATTCCTGACTGGTTGTTGTCTGCAGGGAATCCTGAACCTGCTTTGCAAGATATTCTTTTAGGATCTCTTTCAAACACTGAGTAGGAGAAGGAGAGGAAAACGCACTCTGAAATGAGCAGCAGGGTAGAGCAATCAGAATGAAGCCCGACCCACACAGCACGATTTCCGGCGCGTCCCAGACGCGCGCAGAGCTGTGCTGAGCTGTGCGGTCAGAATTCCGGAAGAGAGCAGCTGAACGTGGAGTAGCTGTGCTCTCCCGAGTTCCGGCACGAGCAAAATTGTTTGTTGCCCATGATTTTTGGGGGACGGGTACGCAGAGCCAGCGGGTGGCGCAGTGGGTTAAACCGCTGAACCATGAGCTGTCGATCGAAAGGTCGGCAGTTCGAATCCGCGACGCGGTGAGCTCTCGTTGCGTGGCCAGCTCCTGCCAACCTAGCAGTTCCAAAGCATGTTAATGCGAGTAGATAAATAGGTGCCGCTTGCGGGAAGGTAAACAGTGCTCCATGTTCCAGCCGCATGCTACGCGCTGCGGCAAGGAGAGTCACGCCGGCCACATGACCATGGAGGCGTCTTCGGACAATGCTGGCTGGCTTTGAAATGGAGATGAGCACCACACCCTAGAGTCGGACACGACTGGACTTAATTGTCAGGGGTCACCTTTACCTTTTTTTTTACGCGGAGCTACTGCAGCCACCAATTGGATGAGAGGGCGGGATGAAAGGGGTTGTCAGTCAATCAGAACTCACTTGAGTCTCCAATTCCCTTGGATCCATTTCTCCTTCCCACAAAAGTTAGCAAGATGAATTCCATTCCCGGCACAAATTGTTTTGTTAGTTTTCTCTCCTTCCTGCCCCCCTCTCTCTCTTCTCTCATGTGTCGGACCGCACTTGTGCTTAGCCAATCACCGCTGCGCTTTCTAAGAAGGCGCGACAACAGGAGGGACTATTTGTTGGGAGACACTCGTGGAGGCGAGCGGCCAGGCACCTACGCTCGCTCGCCTCCGCGACGGACATCGTGCTGTGTGGGTCGACCTTGAGGAGCGTGCTCTTATAGGGCGAGGTCTCTTTTCACGTTCATGCTCTGGCTTGAAGTACATGTGAGTATATGAAGGTTCTTTCTTCTCTGTCCCTGTATCCCAGGATTGTCTCCTCTGAGTGGCTGTCCAGGGTCTGAGACAGAGGCTGTTTGATCTTGGAGATTGAACCGGGACCTTCTGCATGCCAAGCAGGTGCTTTGCCACTGAGTTGTGGGTCACTTCTGTAAATAGACCTTACTTGGACTCCTGCGGTATGCCTCAGGAGCGAGCACCTCCGTCTTTTTGCATCTGTCTTGCGGTGAGTGTAATGGCTACAGGTGTGCTTGCATTCCACTTGATCTGTTCTCCTGGCTGCTGGGATTGCAGCAGAGTTGGGACCATGGAGGATATCTAGTCGGCTGATTCTCTGTGAAGTGCAGAAGGGAACGTCTGGGTCTGCTCACGCTGCTTGTCACTCTTCCCCACCATGAGATCTACTGGGGTAATAGATAGCAAGGGCTTGGATAGCAAAGACAAGGGCCAAGGAACCCGTGTGAGGTCTGGATCTGCAAGGGCTGACCTCAAGTACAGCGCAGGAAGTAGGCAGTCAAGCAATGGGAGCTGTGAGGGTAGCAGAGTTTTGGGTCTGATTCAAGCTTATGTGTAACAGTGTGGGTTCCTTTGCCCTTGGGCTTTTCCTGCATGTGACTTTTTTTTTCTCCTTACGCAAACATTCCTGCAGTGGCGGGTAGGGAAGTCACGGGGAAGCAGCTTCCACGTTGCTGTAGGTAAGTGGATCTGTCCGAAGAATGAGGACAGATGCGATATTCTTAGGGCAGTAAGCTCAACTTGGAAGAGCCCTCTTGGTATTTGTTCCAAATATACCTTTCCAGAACTGAGCTCTGGCCAAACTCATTCGGTAAGTTTGCAGCAGAAGTCAGTTGTGCACAGCACTGATTGCCCAGTGCCCTTTCACCAAGGACCCCGCTCCCACTTCCAATGCAGCTTTGCTTTTTCTAAAATGTTTTCCCTTTTTTGTATTGAGGCAACAAATAAAAGAGAGCATGTACAGTACTGTTCCTGCAATGTATTTTTTTAAATTGGCAGCCCTCCTGATGGAAGGAGGGGACAGAGTTCAAGCTGAGCCAGTATAGGAGTTAACTGGTAGGCCTGTCTGTTAATTAACCAGGTTGGTACCCTGCTTCTATCTCCCTTGGTCTTGGCGCATAATGACAACAGATATAATGTGAACTAGGCTGTCTCCTCTATTAGAATATATATAGAATCCTGCAATTCTATAATGTTAGAAGTGGTCTCCAGGGTAACTTGCTTACTGCTGCTGTCTCTTTTGTAACCTTCACGTCTTGTACCTTATTGGCATATTTCTTAAGGTTTCTCCCAGCATCTGGGTCTTCAGATGAAAGATGCTGTACAAACATGAACTAATCTCACTATGCGCTGTGAGGACCCTTTCAAATGTAATCAATAATCCCAGCTGTTGTGAGACTTGCTTAATGGTCTGTCCAACTTATCCCTGGGGTCTAGGATCTAGAAATGTAGCCCATTAATTTCCATCATGTTTTTAAACTTTGCAGTCTGGTCTGCAATGCTCCGGAGAACACAGAGTGGTTGGAATATCACCATGTGGTTAAGCAAATGCTCCCACAATTGAGGGAACACAGCAGGTTTGGTGATAGTAATATGACTGGGTCTTTCTTTCCTTTTCTTTTCCTTTCTTTGAAGTGGTTGAGGGATTTTGGTTCATGCGGTGGAATGTCAACAAGACTTGTGATGCTACGTTCACTTGGAAACCTTACTGGTGTGTGTGATAGTTACAAGTCACCCTTCACAGGCACAGTGTCTTCTGTTGACTTCTTGGGTGCATTTTGCTGTCGGGTAGTGCTGCTCACTGTGTTCTTCCCTAAAGAATGTGTGCCTAGAGCAGCGTTTCTCAAAGTGTGTTCCTCCTAGGAGCCCTGGGGCTCCCTGAGATCCCTTCAAGGGCTCCACGAGCACACCACCAGTGGCTGCCATCTGCTTGGCACTGTGCCACTCTGCGCATGCGCTGACTGGGGCTCTCCGAGACTCTGTTTAGGAGTGTAAAGGGCTCCGGAAACCGAAAAGTTTGAGAATCACTACCCTAGAGATGGTGTGTGTGTGTGTGTGTGTGTGTGTGTGTGTGTGTGTGTGTGTGTGGCAGCTACTTCTGCTTTTATGGTTAAAGAGCTGGAAATATGAAAGAAAATACAATGAAATTACAATAGTAATACAGGTATGTGCTGCATACTGACATTCCGGTAAATGATGGACCACACGTATCATCATTATTTCCATCTTGCATGGGGGACTGAGGAGGGGAGTTGCATTCATCAATCTCGATGTGCCTACCTAGGGGGTATGTGTAAGACTGGCCAGATCAGCCTCAGCCCAAAGGGGGCTGTGCAAAAGCCCTCCTGGCCAGGGCTGCTACTTGACGTGCCAGGGCAGTGCTGGAGTCTGGGAGCACTCGCAATCTGCAAAGCTGGGCGAGAACCCTGAGCTTGGCGCGTGTGGGAGGAAGTGCTTTCACCCCCTCCTCTTGCAGCACCTGGAAATTCACGACTGGGCATTATGGGATGTGGAATGGGAGACTGCCTAAGGGTGTGTGTGGTGGGTGTGAGAGAGAGAGAGACCGACCGACCGACCTCCCCCCCCCCCCCGTCTTGTGTGGATGGGGATGTCTTCCATTGGAGCAAGTTGTGGTTTGGGTGCAACCCCTGGTCTTTCGAGGGGAGCACTGCCCTGTTCAGAACAGCTGTTTCCCCAACTCCACTTCATCTGTCCTGCTGACCAGCAACACCTCTGTTGGTGAGTCTCTCTCTCTCTCTCACACACAGCCTCAGTTCTTGTGTCTGCAATAGGCGAATGGATAATGCTGAACTACCTTACGGGGTTTGTTGCGAGAACTGCAAGAATGCTAATATATGCAGTGCTTATACTAACGTGGCAGAGCCTCAGAAAGGCTTGTTTTCATCTTTTGTATTCTTAACGGGTGGAAATGTAACTCAAGATGGTTTGCTTTGTTTAAACTTTTCTTTCACCCTGTAATTTGGTTCTAATATTAGCATTCGGGCAAAGTGTCTCGGCTACTGCCATATTTTTGGGGCAGAGGACTGGGGGTAGTCGGCGAACATCTGAGCAGTGTACAGTGAGGCATTAAAAATGCAGTAGGCTGGGTCATCTGCGCAGAGTGGTTGTGTGTGTTTCTTTCCTTGGGATATTTAGTATGTGGGATTTAAAGGCCTTTTATTGAGTGGAGATGTTGAAATGATATCGAGGCTTTCTGGACCTTGTATCACTCAAGCTGCAGCAATTTGAACTCTGTGCTCTTACGGAGGTCTGATTGACGAGCATTTCTGCAAGGACCAGGGCAAGCAATGTTTGGCCTTCCTAGGAGGACCGCAACTGTTCCTTTGGCTCTCGAGAGCCATTTTTGCTGCTCCTTTGTGCCTCCTCTGTGCCTCTGTCCAGCACTCTGCTGCCCAACTGTCTTGTGCCTTTGATAGTTCGAAGCAGGCGGGCAGCCCTCTTGCTACCTTGGCTTCTCATCCGCATCCATCCAGCACAAAGCTGCCTCTTCACATTTATTTATTTATTTATTGAGCAGATGTTTGGGCTGCCTTTCTGTCTTCCAGAGGGGGCCGCCAAGGGGCATGCCACAACATCGTTAACTGCAATATTAAGGCACATTTTGAAACTAACCACTGTAAAAACAAAATCAAGAAGTGCAACAGAGCTTTTTGGGCTTCTTGCTGGTTGCTGCGGGAAGCAGCCTACTCCACTAGGTCTGATCCAGCTGGCCTCTTCTGATGTCCTTACCTGCCCACACAGACCTTGGTCATCTTGTGGCATATAAACAGCCTCGGAAACCAACGAGCTTGACATCAGTTTACAAACCCTTCTCTACTCTGGTTGTCGGGTTCAATCAGGTTATTGCCACAGGTGACCCAGCAAAGGGCTGTTAGCCAGAATGGAGCAGAATGTAAAACCTGTTGTATCTGTTCCATCCCATCTTCTTTGAAAATGGGGGCTGGGTCTGCTCACTTCTCTCCAGTTTCCTTGCCGTTTGCCCCTTCTGTTGTTCTTTCCAAAGGGACCATGGTGCAACGTATTGAAGGCAGCTTCTCTTCTGCTACAAAAATCATAACTCTGCACCGCGAAAACTCAAAAGTGCATAATCCAAATAAGCTCAACAATGACCATTCCTCACATTTTTAGCAGGCCACCTGTGACAGATGAGAGAATGTGGGTTTGTAGGAGAACCCAGAAGAATACAGTTGGTGCCGTTGAGAGGGAAGATGCAGGGGGAGGGCTGTCTTGCTGCTTCCTGGTACCGCCGGCACCCGCTCTCGCATGCAGAGTTGGCTGCAAATGCTGTTCCTTGGCCAAGGATACGCTGCACTTACATTCCCAGCAGTGCGGAATCAGAGCTGCCCCCATCAGCATGATGGTGGAGGGAGTTGCATGTCTTGAATAGCATCAGTTCTGGCGCAAGGACAGCATGTGCCGCTTTCCTAGGTCTTGCTCTTTGTGTTAGCCCTGGATGAGCAAGCGGCGGTTCAGTACAGCCGCTTTGTTCCTTTCCTGAGCGCATTGGGCTAGGGAGGGGACAAACCCCAGGACGTATTATTTGGAGAGCAGCGTGTGGCCGCTGACGAGCGTGCGCATTGTTCCAGTAATTGCCAGGGGCGGGGCTTAATTGCAGACTTGGGTTTGGCACACTGAGCCGAAGTGGAGGTGCGAGTTTGTCAGGGAAGGGAAAAGCAGTGCCGTGCAGCTGTCAGGCTTGTCAGGATGCTGGAGGGCTCTCTGTGGATTCCCAGCAGCCCAGTCATGCGCTCAGATTGTAGAACAACAAAACTCAGAACTGGCAAGGGAGTTCTGCTGGGTTGGATTTGCCTTTCAACTTGGCATTTGTTGACAAGCAGATCGTTCCCAGTGGGAGCCCTTGGGACCGTCGGATGTGGAGTGGTGTTGGTTCTGCTAACTCGTGCAGGCCGCAAGCAGCGCAGTCCAGGACCTCCTCCAGAACTAGGCTTTTTAGTGTTGAATCCTGAAGATCAGCAGGGTTGGGAGGCAGGTCACAGCACCAGAAATTCTCAACTGAAATCGGGCCCAGTTAGGAGCAGTTGCATTCACTCTCCTCTCTCTCCATTGTCACTGCTGCCGTAATCAGAACTGCATGCTCCTCGGGGCAGGAGCTTACTCCTAGATTACTGTACATTATGCTACTATGCTCTGTATGCTACTCTGTAAAGTGCTGTTTATACTGATGGTGCTACATAAATAAAGGAAAAGAAGAATCATCCGATGAAAGCAGTCTGTAAAATACTAATGCAAATGTCCTGTCTCTCTGCTTGGCCCACATGCTTTCCTGTGGCTCTGAGGACACCAGTGTTGCAGTAAATGGCAGTATTGCCACATCAGGCCGCTTTGGTCTGTCCTGGCTCTGTGGCGTGTTGTGCTTTGGCCCAGTCCTTGTGAATGGCGGCACCCTCTGTGTGCCCAGGTCTTGACCTGAAATGCAGGCTGGCAAAAAAAAAATAGGTATATGATTAGTAGGCTTACCGTCTTCCCGGAAATGGCCGGGAAAGTCCCGGCAACGGCCCTTTGTCCCCCCGTCCCCCTCGAACTATGTTGTAATCCCGGCCCGCCGGCTGCATCGCGGCAGGCTGGAGCTCTTCTGAGACTCTCCGGAACAGCCCGAGTTCACTCGGGCTGTTCCGGAGAGCTCCCGGCCTTGAGGGAGGAAGTCCCTGCTCTCGGCCACGCCCCCGGCCATGCCCCCGGCCACACCCCCAGTCCCGGCCAAGTGCCGGGCATATCTGGTAAGCCTAATGATTAGGGCCTCTAAGAGCCCGGCTTCAGACCAAAAGTGAAACGTCCTGCAACCTGAATAAACATTTGGGGTGGGCCAGGGGGTTAAGCTTGTGGAAAAGTTTGAGAGCCGTTGGAAAGGAAAAAAAGATGCAGGAACCCCTCACTCTGTCGTCGAAATGCTTCCAGGTTCAGTGACCCAGCTGGAAGGTGGCAAGGAGCAGGGCTGGGCAAGGCCCTCTTCCTGCCTTGGCCCCGAGAGCGTCGCTGCCACTCAGAGCTGGCCAGCAATGGCCTTGGTTAGACCAGTAGGCTGGCTTTGTATGGCTGGGCAGCTGCATGAGTGAGCGCCTATTAAGCGCACAGATGCCCAGTAAAGGAAGATCCAGGCACCTGGCAGGCAGTGAGCTGCTGCCGCCAGGTGCTGGGCCCCGTGCCGTGCTTGCAAAACCGCCGGCCCCTGGCCCCTCAAGCAAAAAGGCATTCAAGCCTCTGCGCCCCAAACCCTGGAGACCAGCTGTCGCTCGGAGCAGGCGGTGCGGCCTGGAGGGACCACGGCCTGGCTTGGTATAAGGTTGGCCTCTCGCGGAGCGGCCCAGTCTTCAGGCATCTTCTGTGTTGCCCCATTTTCAGGGAAGACTTGCCCCACGGCGGCTTAACCCCCCTCAGCTGAGTTTTCAAGACCTGGTTAAAACCGTCAGATTTCATCAGGCAGTTGAGTTGATCTTCTCTCTTTGGTAGTTTTGTTTCACTTGATGTTTTAGTTGGGTGGTTTTAATGACTGGCTATGTTGTGAGCCACCTTGGGCTAAAGGCAGGATAGAAATACTTAGAGCAGTGGTGGAGAACCGCCATGTGCCACGTTTTATGTAGATAATCTTGAGCATGCCACTTAAATAAATAAATAAAACTAAGGTAATGAAAATATTTAAAGCACAGTGACAGTGCAAGAAGAATGAGGCGCAGTGGGGTGCAGAGACCCCCTCTAGTGCCACAGGCTTGGAAAGGTGTGCTGTGGTCAAGAAAGAGAGAGGGACTTCAGCGCTCAGCTCGAGCAGGAACGGCAGTGCGTGCCACTTCAAAAGGCTCGGCGTGCCACTAAGTGGCACCCGTGCTGTGGGTTGGCCACCTATGACCTAGAGCAGTGTTTCTCAAACTTGGTGGGTTGCGACCCGATTTCTGGTGGGTCCCAGGTGATAGAAAGATCAGATAAGTAATTGCCACAAGCCCTGAGGCTATTCAAAAATCAGATAGCTACTAATTGCCCTTCAAAGAGCTGAGCTCCTGCAGTTTGCAAGAGAGCTGCTAATTACCCTGCAAGCAGCTGAGCTCTTTACTTATAAATACACTTATTTATTTATTTCTAGATCACCTTTTAAAAAAATTCGTAAAGCTAGGTGGGTCCCGATAGAGTGTCACTTTAAAAAGTGGGTCCCAGTGCTAAAACGTTTGAGAACCACTGACCTAGAGTATGAATACAAGAGGGGTTCATATGTGGCTTCTGGTTTGCTTGTTGATGATAAGGAGGGGTGGAGCTGTGGGACAGGATCCCATCTTTTGCACCTGTTCTCCCTGAAGCTGCTAGTTTGTTATGGGATTTTTACTTCATTTCATTGTATGGTAATGGCTGTCGGCCATCTTGGAGGCCCTGCTGTTGGAGCAAAATGAGCAGGATGCCAGTACTGTAATAAAATAAATACCGATAACGTTCTGGCTTAGATTCTTCAGGATCCTGACTTCTTCAGCTCATCTGAGTTAACTCATCTGAGGAAGTGGCCTTGTCTGTCTGTCTGTCTCTGTTCATTTGCATGCAGAAGCCCCCAGCTTCATCCCTCGGACTCCCCTCCTCTGAAGGGATCCTACATTGCAGGGTTGGGAGGACTCCCGCCTGAGGCCCCGGAGAGCTGCTGCTCCTCGTCGGAGGAAACTGTACTGAGCTCCGTGGACCCAAGGAAGGTCTGATGTGCCAGTCTAGGCAGCTTCATAAGGCCAGGTGTTTGGTTTTCCTTGTCTGTTCAGAGGCAAAAACGGGAGAAGCGAAAGTCTTAATTTTGATCAAGAGGCAAGTAATGGAACAGCTGTAGATTCTATGCGCCAGTTGATGGATATTGTGCTGACCTGAGCAGGTGGGCTGTAGGAGCTCCCCCCGCCCACCGCCTTATTTGGACTTGCCAGTGATTTTCCTGGTGACAGCCAATTGGTGTTAGTTTGCCCTGCCTGGTCTTCACCTGCCTCACTTCCAAGGCAGATGGACTTGGAGAGGACCAAATAGTTTTGTTGCCTCAGTGGGGGCATGGTATGAAATAGACCTCTTTAAAAGAGGTCTAACTGGCAGTTTGGATAGGATTTATGTTTCTTACAGCTCTGTTTTGCAGTCTCTGTGTTTCTTCAGACAGTGTGTACTTGGCTTGTGGAGTTTACTGTCACCTGCTAGTCCAGTGGCTCAGGAGGGAAGAAGCATTGGCAGATAATGGAAGGATGTATGTTAATGGCTGTTAGCCAAAATGGTTAAATGGAACCTGTAGGTCTCTGAATGCCAATTGCTGGGCGAAAGGGGGGGGGGGCTTCTGCCTTCCTGGCCTTGGCCTGGGTCTCCCAGAGGCGTCTGGCGGATGCTCCTGGATCTTTTGAAAGCACCTAGCAAGGCTCCTCTTATTCTTCTTGATATTCCTTCATGAACACAGGAGACTGCCAGGTTTCTAGTTTGTGCACTCTTTTTTCATAAATCATAGGTGGCATCTAAAACTAACTTGGATGTTTGGAACTAGAAAAATGGTGCACAGGAACCCCACCAGTGCAGCAGGTACATGTCATTTGCATACTTCTGGGAGCAGAATGCCAGTGTTGTGTATCCAGCCTGTAGCGAAGACTGTAAAAGAGGCTTTCAAGTGTGGAAAGGAGTTGGGAGTACAGAAGCAAAGCCCTGCACTGAGTGAGCGGCACAATCTGCTCTCTCCCGTTTTCATCAAGCTGACAGGCTGGATGACAGATTCTGCTCCCAGCTGTCCCTGCTCTTGGGTTCTTTGCCTGGGCAAGAGGCACGCCAGAGACGCGGTTCTGCAGTCCTGGAGCATGTGGGCGGGCATTTGGCTACAGAGAGTAGGCACCCTCGACAGCAGGACCTCCTCTCCTGCAGAAATCTGTAGCCGAGGAGCAGTTCTGCTGCTGCTTCTCTAGTCAGCCACCTGCTCCTGTGGGAGAGAATTGCCCAGAGATTTCCGTACGGCATGCATCATTGAGCTTTGGTTTGCCATGAGATCTTGGCGGGGAGGCTTCTGTTCAGAGGTCTCCTAGAGTACAGTTAGAGGGTCTTGGATAACAAGGCTAGGTCTGCCTGAGATCCGGGGAGCTGTGGCCAGTTGGAGTAAGTAGACGGTGCTGGGCTAGAAGGACCCAGTGGCTGACTTTGGCCTAGGCAGCCTGTGTGTTCTTCATGCCCTGTTGGTAGGCTTCCTGAAAGCGCTGATAAAACCAGTGATTGGCAGCTTCCAAGGAAACGGTGTGTCCTGGAATCAAATGCATTAGCGCTCCCTCCCCTCCCTCCCTTGCGCTCTCTCTCTCTCCTCTTTGGCGGAGTTCTGTGTCTCCGTTGTAGCTGTCGGTAGTCCGTGTATCACAGGCATTAGTTCCAACTCCCACCCCCTTGATGGTGAGGGGATTTGACAGGCTGCTTTGCAATGTCAGCTGAAGGTTGCCGAGCTTGTGCTGCTGAAGGAAGATTATGGGTTACATAACTCTCTGAGCATGAGTCAACAGGACTTCTTGGGTTTAGTACGTAGAAGGTGTCGTTGATTCTGAACCGGCTTTTTGCCTCATGGAGTCCTCTAAACGCGGTCAGTGTCTTGCTGCAACCCCAGAGGGAATGAAATGCCTGATGTGTCCTGGCGGGGCACTGGGCTTCTTGCATGTTGTACAGAAATGGTTCCTGCAATTGGGTGGCAGGATTTGTCAAGACAAGATAGGAACGGACAGTCCTATTCACTTCCCTGGAACTGCTTTGCCATGTGTCCTGCACATCTGCTTCTGTCCTCTCACTCAACCACACTTGCAGTGCATCAAGGACTTCCAGAAAGGGCTTTGCCCCCTTTCCCTGGTTGCCCTTGATGCCCAGAACCCCTTTCCAGAACACCTACATGATGCCCTCTCTGTCCCTTCAGACCCCTCCGAAATACCTACCTGTCTTGGGCTTAACCTAGTTTTTCTCCCATTTTAATCTTGGACCCCTCACCTTTTTGGACTTGTTCTGCTTTGTGCCGCCCCCCCGCCCCCCAATTCGCTTCACGGGAGATAAGCCTGTGGACATTGTCTTGCGCGGGACATTGTCTATCACGGGAGATAAGCCTGTGGACGTTGTCTTGCGCATGGGGAGAGGGAGCTGCCTTCTGCAAGTGAGGGTCTGTGGACTGGGGAACTCTTCCACTGCTGGGGGCATCAAACCCAAACCCCTTCTTAAACCACAAGCTCTGAGATGTATCACTGGAACCTCACAGAAGGACCAAACATTGTGGCCGCAGGCTGGAAATAAGACCATTGCTTGAGCAGCTTTGCTGGCTAGATAGTAGTGATTTCTTTTGTCTCTGGTCAAACAGGTTGACAGGAATTTAAAAACATGACAGAAGCTGTTCACCGGACCTGGCAGTGGTGTGCGTGGGCACGTCCCAGGCTGCCTTTCGCTCTGTTTTGCCCCTTGTCTGTCTCCAGCCTGTGGCTTAAGGTCTCCCTTTCTTCAGTGGTGACAGCTCCTTGGGGTATTTGAACCCCCCCCCCCTTGACCTTGGACGAAGAGCTGGCCTACAGTGGGAGTAATTCAGTTTTCTCTCCCGAGGAATGGCACGCTCTCTGTCTTGCAAGCTAGCCCACAGAAGTCTTGCTTCTCTTTCAAAAAGAACAATGTTTTAACATGAATGGAAGGTCTCCAAGAATTGCCGAGCAGCAAAATGGCCTTATGCTCTCAAAGATGTGCCCGCACATTTTTGTGCCTCTCTCCAGAGCCTTGTGACCTTGAGATGAGAAAAACTCTGCATGGCAGGCTGGAGTGTGTCTGGTTTCCTGCTTGAGGGCCAAATACCATCAAGGGGGTCTTTTTGAAGAGAGTTTGGGCTGTTAGAAAGATCCCACTTCCTGCGTTTGGCCTGTGTCTGCACCAGCTCTTTTGAGCGTTTCATTCCAAGGGAAGCCCCGTTGGCCTGCGTCTGTGTCTTTCGTCCTCTTGATACAGAGAGATCCCCTCCATTCCTGTTGCTGCTTCCATCCTGCTCTCCGCCAGATCTCAGACCTTCTCAATGGAAAGTGCGAGGAGTTCCCTTTCCTTGAGTGGCCTGAATGAAGGTGAGTTGCTAATGAAATCTGTGGGAGAAAGGAGTGGGCTGCGGAGCCCTTTTAGCACAATAATTCTCAACCTGTGTGCCAAGAGAGGTCAGTGATGGGGAACGGCACCCGAGAGGCAGTTCTAGTGCTTTCTGTTTGCTGAAACCGCTCCAACCAGTGTCATTCACTGCTGTAACTCAAGAATAAGGTAAAGGTATCCCTTGACAATTAAGTCCAGTCGTGTCCGACTCTAGGGAGCGGTGCTCATCTCCGTTTCAAAGCCGAAGAGCCAGCGCTGTCCGAAGACGTTTCCATGGTCATGTGGCCGGCATGACTCAACACCGAGGCGCATGGAACGCTGTTACCGTCCCGCTGACGCGGTTACCTATTAATCTACTTGCAATTTCTTGCTTTCGAACTGCTAGGTTGGCAGGAGCCGTCGCACGGATTCAAACTGCCGACCTTTCGATCGACAGCTCATGGTTCAGTGGTTTAACCCACTGCGCCACCCGCTGGCTAGCAAACCATTATTTGTTTGTTGGTATAACTTTAGAAAGGGAGGCAAATGTGGGCTGGAGAGGATGATATGTCTGGATACTTTTTTCATCCGAACCTCCTGCTCAGGTGTAGTCTTGATACTTCTCAGACATCAGGTTTGTGTGTGATGCGATGGTTCAGATGATCCCCTCCGTGTCACTAGCAAAAGAAGGGGGAGTGTGCTAGGAGGAGGAGCATGATGTGCGCCAGCCCACCCCTCTTTGTTCAGAGGGGCTCTAGTCCCAAAGTACTGTCTTGATTGACCCAGTGAGAATTATACAGGGTTATTCAAAAAGGATGGTGCAGAAATAGAGCTGATTTATTCTTAGATGAACTGACATCCCACAACCGAAAAGAAATGAGAAGACAGAAAACTCTCCAAGTTTCACATGCACATTACAAATGCGTCCCAGCATATCCTTGGATATCGACGACCCCCTATCAGGACGTTGGATCGGCCGTGCCGGAAATGAGGATTTGCCAATGGAGCCCTGGCCTCCACCATGGCCAGATTCAACACCATGCAACTTCTTTTTGTGGGGATTCATCCAGGACGCTGCGTATCTGCCCCCATTGCCACAACAACTGAACATCCTGAAACAATGCATCTCCGACGCGGTGGAATCGATATCCGAGGATCGGCTGGGACACGTCTGGACAGAACTGGACTACCGTCTGACATCTGCTGTGTCACCAACAGCGCCCACATTGGACATTGGTAATGTGCGTGTGAAACTTGGACAGTTTTTCTGTCTTTTCATGTCATGACGGTTGTGGGATGTTAGTTCATTTAAGACTAGATCAGCTTTACTTTTGCACCATCCTTTTTGAATAACCCTGTATATCAGTGAGTCACTACCTCTACCGTCTTGAGCATCCTATATTTTAAGGGGAAAGGGCAGGATAGAAACCCTATAAAGAAATATTGCCAGATCCTAGCTGTGTCTCCCCAAGGCACGTCTCATCACCACATACTTCCTTGCAGGTGTGGCCCAAAGTCTTTGGGTGCCTGAGATGAGGCCCCTAATGCTGCCCCCCTGAAACCTTTAGAGGGGTTCTTGCCCCTAACGTGCTTCTTGCCTTGTGTCCTGTTGCGACGAGATGAAGGAGCACAGCTCTTCCGTGGAGCAGAGCTTGATGCGCTGATGGCCACCGACCGGCTTAGATGGCATTAAAAGAAGATTGGACAAGTTCATGATGGTTTCTCCATACCGATTAGCTGTGATAAGTAGATGGAACCTCCATGTTCAGGGGTAGAATATCTCTGAATACCAGTTGCAGGAGAGGGCTAGTGCCTTGGTGCCCTGTGTGTGAGCTGGCTGCTGCTAGCAACCGGCTGTTGGGCTGCAGGGACTCTCGGCCTGATCCAACCGGGCTTTTCGCAGGTGGACTTTCAGCTGCCCTTTTGCGGCAAGGGCCAGAGGAGGAGCTGGAGTCCGGTGCACCCGGACCCATGAAACCCATGACATTTTTGCACCCCCCTCGAGTCCCAACAAACACGTTGCGTATAATATTAACTATGATAATCAATAATTAATAATAATAATAATCCCAAAACATTCACAGAAATGTAACATTTCATCCCCCCAGACCCTTGCAGTACAGTACACACCTTAATAAAAATGGGAGAAAGGTGGGATATAAATTCAATCAATCAATCAATCAATCAATCAATCAATCAATCAATCAATCAATCAATCAATCAAGTATTATTAAATGGCACCCCCGTGGCATCCGCCCAGAGGCCTAGTACCCGGGGACCTGCCCCCCCCGCTACGCCACTGCTCCCTGCAGAGCCTTCTGGATCTGTGTTGATACCTGGCGCATCGGGCCTGTAATCGATGGCGGACCAGTGCAGCTGCCCCAGCAAGGTGGTGAACTCGGGTGATGCTCAGTGCTCTGTAGCAGCAGCTGTGGCCTCCTGCTGACCGTGGCAGGCAGGTCTGTGGCCTGATTCCTGGTTGGACTTGGTTGGGGAAGGTAGGGTTTGTCTGTGGGAGGAGGGTTGTCTCTCTTCTCCTGCCTGTGCCTTGAGCTGCCTCTTTGCCGTCGTGCGTTGCACTGGCCACGTCGTCTTCCATCCCCTTACTCCCGCTGCTCGTTTTTGGTCTCTTCCCTCTTATTAGCTTTGAAATCTCTAACTTCTCCTGCTGTTCTGTCTTGGTCCATCTCTTCTTCGCTCACACCTGGTCTTCCCTGTGTCGGTTTTCAGCCTGCGCTGGCTTCCTGCTTGTTGGCACTGAAGAGGGTGGCAGGATGGCTGTGAGAGAGATTTGGGGGCCAGCACCCAAGAAGCCCCTTTGTCCGCGTGCCTGAAGCCCTCTGATTTCCCTGGCCTCGCCTTACTTCTGCTCCCATTGAAGTGCTCCCTGAGGCATCTGGTGGGGCCACTGTGTGATACACGAAGCTAGACTAGATGGGCCTTTGGCCTGATCCAGCAGCCGGGCTCTTCTGATGTTCTTATGAGTGCTGACAGCGAAAGCACCGGCGTAGGAAGGAAGCAGCTCCTGATGCAGAAGCCTTGCAGTTTGTTTGAGAAAAGCCAAGCCCAGGAGTAGAGCAGGGCTTCAGCACAGTGGGAGTCGGCGCAGCACGTTCAAACCAGCGTCTTGAAAAGCGACACTTGTTTGTGTACCACAAATTGTTTCTGGGTTGCTTCAGGCTTCGGTAGCGTGTTCCTGCTGTGTGCACCTGTTGGTAGAGTGTCTTCATGCTGTTGAGCCATTGGGGGAGCTGACGGTTTGTTTGCCCCTCGCTGAACGAAGGCAGAGAGCCCCTCTTTGTGCATGCAGTTGGAGGGTGCGCTGACACTCGCCTCTCCACGAGCGCCTACACTGCAGTCCCAGCTTGAGACAAGCCGATCGATCGTGGCATGGCTGACAACGTGGTGTGGGGAGAGGCTTTTTTTTTGAGGCTGGCTTTTCTGCCGCCAGTGGTCAGTACTGTCAGCCTGTGCGAAGCAGGTGAAACAGTGCCGTCGTTGTTGTCCTGGCTGAAGGTCTGCATGCCGTCTCGGGGGACCCGCCCTGCAAGAGAGCCCGCCTGCCCCCTGCTTTCCAGGCTTGGGCTTCCCCGGATGCTTTTATTTTTCATCATCGGAGGCAATCGGCTCAGCAGGCCTCCTGGAATCGATGGAAGGACAAAAGAGAAAAAGCACTTGGGTTGGAGGCTTTTATTCCTGGCCTTCCCTGTTGCTCTCCACACTGGATAAAATCCCAAAGCATGCCCCGTCCTCTCTTCCCTTCCCCCACTGCAACCCAGTGGAAAATGGGGGCAGCGTTGTCCTGCCTTGGTTTTGTGTCCCTGGAAGTGTTCGCCCCCTTGAAGCTGGCTGCTTTTGTGTGTCTGAGGTTTCCTGGGCTTTGATATTCTGTGGGGGAAGATTTGTGTTTCTCTTCTCCTCGTTCCCCACCCCCAATCCCACTTGTCGCAGTCGGTTAGGCTGAAGCCCAAATGTGTCTTGCCTGCCATGGACTGCTTGTTTCCTGGAAGTGTAATGTATTGAGTTACGCAGTCGGACTAACAGTGCCTGGTAAATGAAGGGGAGGTGTAAGCGGACGGGGCCCCTCCAGTCCTTGAGCAGTGGGAAGATAATCGTATAAAGCATGGGAAGGCTTCTTTGCAGACAGAAATGCTCACCCGGTTCACTTGCTTGCTCAGAGACCTGGGAGAGGGAGGGATTTGCAAAAGAGCCATAGCAACATGCCAACATGCTGTTGTCATGCAGACAGCACCTCTTCCCATTGGTTTATGCGCCGGCCACAGCAGCCCTATAAGCTCTCCTGTTCTGAGCGAAATGAATGGGCTGCCTCCTCCTCCTCCTCCTCCTCGTTCCAGAGGCAAAAAGAGTCTTTCCTCTCCTCCTCCTCCTCCTCCTCCTTGGGAGGGTTGAGCTGGGTGGTTGCTGGCTTGCTTCCCTCGTTGGCTGAGGTGCCCTTTCAGTGTCCCACTCTTGTGGTGGACTCTGTCTTCTGTTTTCCTGTGGGTTCACCCCTTTAAAGGCCTGCAGCCGCCTGGGTAGCGCTGACTGCATGGATGTATGTTTCGGATTGAATTGGCACCGACACCGCTCTGCACCATGATCTGCCCAGTTGCCATTCCCAGTGCCCCGCATTCGGCAGGAGGTGTGCCAATGCCAAGAGAACTCGCACATGACTCGCCCTGCCCATGTGGCTGCCGTTTCAGATGTCTCAGTAGCACCCTAGGGTGAGCCCATGGCAAAAGAGCCCCCATAGTGTCAAAGGGATGTTTCAAGGGCACCCCGGAGCTCTGATGGGTGGCAGTGTTGGGTGCATCCTGATGGAAAGCGTGTAGGCTCTCTCTGTTTGGATGGCTGCTATGGAACAGGGTTGGAGCTGTTTTAATTTGCTGTGGTTATTAATAATAGTATTTATATATAAAGCACAATCATCATGCATGCCTCTTTACACAGTCAGATAAGCGGCCAGTTGAAGACTTACTGTTCAGCTAATTAGGATTTTCTGAGTCTCCACTATCATGCAGGTGAATAAAAATTGAGGGTCGGGTAAAACTGCAAACCAGATGTTCGCAGGCTCCCTGTAGGCTGAAATACAGATGTGCATTTTTATAATTGATGGCATTTGTCAAATGAAATGCTCCCCTCTTCTGTGTGACTCTGGCAAATCTTTCAGCACCAAGCGTAATGTCTGTGTCTCTGAGAAAAATGCGATAAATTATCGTACCCGACTGGTCAGAATTGGCCCAAGCGTCCAGCCGTGTGGCTCTTCAGATGTTCTTCTGGATTCCGTATGTGTGTCTATATCACGATAATGTGCATAATGACAAATGCCCTCCGTCCCCTGAGCTCCACATTGGTCTGAAAGGATCTTTTGATGTTGTCCCTGAAGATTGTGGCTAGGAACAGCATGGCAGCTTGGTGCAAGAGAGGCCCTGGTGCAGCACAAAAGAGGCCAGATTGTGAAAAGAGCCGTCAAGCGCAGGAAATGGAGAGGTGGAGAACATGGCTTCTATATTTTGATTAGAAAAATGTTCTTTTAATTTAGCTTTGAAAAGTGGTGTGGGTGTATCTTGGTTTCTCCCACAGCTGATGGCAAGCGCATGTAGGATCTCTCAGTTTTTGCCTGGCCCACACATCAGTTTTCTTAGATTTTGAAGCTTAATGATGAATTGTGAGGTTTTCTGTGGTTCACATCAAGGGATGCTGTTCCCTTCAGAGTTGGAAGGACCCATAGCAGAGTGGCAGAGGGCCAGCTTTGCATGCGGGGGGCCTAGCGTCCGTCCCCAGCATTCCCCCCTCCTAGCAGAGCTAGAAAAGACCTGGCTCTGCCTGTGTCCTTAGAGCAGCTGCCAGGAAGAGTAGACAGTGCTGGGCTAGATGGACCGATGGCCTGACTCAGCGGAAGGCAGCTGCTTCTTATGTCCGGTCAAAATGTTAATGGGGGGTGGTGGAAGGAGACCCAATAGTATCTTGGGACTACTGTGTATGAATGGAGTGACTGTCACTGGCTTGGTCACTGCGGCTTTGTGTCAGTAGGAACGAGGACTTGCAGACCAGTCAGACATCTGCATAATTGCACAGTGTCCAATCTTTCCTGAACGGCTACATTCCAGCTGGTCTCCTTTTGCAGCCTGGCTTTTCTGCTGGCTGGCGCCTCCCACACTCGACCGACGCAGCTGGAAGCTCTTATCTCTCCTCATGGAGGCTTTTCACAGCTTTTTGTCAGCGGCGTGTCTTGAACTTGTCATTCACTGATCTTCAGGCTTGCGAGGCGGCGGCTCTCCCGACTGAGCCAGACCCCTCTGCCCTAGATGTACTAGATTTGCACTTGTACTGTTTCTGTGTGAATTTGTATTGGAGATTTTGCACATACTGTTGTGGTTTTGGATGTGGTCGATGTCGTTCCACTGTGTGGTGTTCCTTACAAATATGATGCCTAACCCCAAGATGCATTTGTCGATATCTGATTGTGTGTCAGTTGCGTTGTTGTGCATTACATGGGGCCACTTTTTCCAAGTGCTCTTTGCTTTCTGAGAGAAGCAAATCTAGGCCTGACTTTTCCTGGGATGATGGGGGGGGGGCGAGGGTGGTGCGGAAGGCAGAGCTGGTCTCTCTGTGAAAGAGCCGACTCTGAGTCGTCCTGACAAAGAGCTGCTGGGCGGCACACGGTCTGCTCTGCACCGCAAAGTCTCCTCCCCTTTTGTTCTTGTACTTCCGTGAGAGGTGACCACGCGGGGACTCCCAGGACCCCAACACTGAGCTTCTTAAAGACCACGATACAGAGAAATATCAGCTGCTGAATCTCTCTCTCTCTCTGTGTCCTTCTTTCCCCTCTAGGCTGGAATGGGTGGAAATCATAGAGCCTCGCACGCGGGAGCGCATGTACGCCAACCTGATCACAGGGGAGTGTGTCTGGGACCCGCCTGCTGGTGTCCGCATCAAGCGCACCAGCGAGAACCAGTGGTGGGAGCTCTTTGACCCCAACACCTCGCGCTTCTACTATTACAATGCCACCACCCAACGGACGGTGTGGCACCGCCCACAGAACTGTGACATCATCCCACTGGCAAAGCTCCAGACCCTGAAGCAGAACACGGAGTCGCCCCGGGCCTCCACGGAGAACAGTCCTGGTCGCAGCAGCAACGTCAGCCGGGAAGGCAGTACCAGCTCGTCCCTGGAGCAGGAGGTGGAGGGTGGGGAGAAGGCGCCGGAGCAGAATCGGCCCAACCGCCAGCCGTCTCAGTTCGCCACCGTCCAAGAAGAAACCGAAAGGTAATGCCGTGGTGCCGGAAGAGGCATTTTTCCTCTCCTTTCCCTGATACTCTGATGTTTTCTGAATTCTTTCCTCATCCTAACGATTTGTCTACCCTGGCATCTCTCGGTTGGATCTTGTCGAGACTCCCACCAGTCCCAATGGCCTGATCCAGCATACTGTATATAAGCCACATTTGCTTGCTGGCCCCTGTTGCTGAGTAAAGTTGGGCCTCATTTCTGAGGCAGTGCAAAGAGTTGACTAGAATGTGTGAACAGGGGTTTTTGACCCTGGGTGTCGCTTCTCTCCCCCCCCCCCCACAGTTTCCTGAAACACAGGAGGAGGAGGAGGCTGTTTTCCCAGGGCATGTTGTTCTCCCCTTCTCATTGGTGCCTGTCCTGAGTGGCGCCTCCCTCTGTGTAGGCATCACAGGTGCAGGAGAGCTCTGCCTGCTTCAGGTACTTGCCTTGTTTGCAGATGCAGATGAGTGAACTCCTGGAGAGCAGGGGAGGAGCCTCATGCGGGCCGGGGTGAAAGAGAAAACATGGAGTGGTTTTCTGAAAGTGACTTTTCCTTTTCTCTTGAGCATAGCGGGTGAAGCTGCAGTTGCTCCAACCAAATTCTCTCTGCATGGGAGCCCAGATAGACGGGGTATTTCATATTGCGAATTTGAGCCTGAATTCAGCTTCTTAGCTGCACAGTCCACTTGAGACTGCAAACGGTGATCATGGACATAATTAATAATAGCAAATCGGTGTCAGTAGTAATGAAAGGTGACCACAGGTGTCTTTCCAGAGGGACCTTTCCCTGTGTCCAACACTTGCTTTACTTTCATTGAAGATGTGCTCAGTCATTGTGCCCCAGCCAGAAGCAGAGCGACTCTTGCAGGGCAGGCAAAGGAGCCCTTCAGGTGGGCAGAGGCACAAAATGAGCAGCCCTGGCGCCAGAAGCTGACTGCACCTGGCGGGCTGGTCAGGCACATGTGCTGCTTCCAAGGCAGCGCTCGGACCTGGCCTGGCTCGGCTCCTTGGGTTGTCTTGCTTGCCGTGACTGTTCCGTGAAGGGTCTTGGATCGTGAAAGTCAGTGTGTTGGGCTAGGATTGGTGTGATCTAGGTTCAAGTCCTCACTTGGCCGCAAAGCTCACTGGTAACCTTCAGCCAGTCTCCATCTCTCAGCCTTGCCTACTGCGCAGGGTTGTTGCGAGGATAAAAGAGAAGTGGTGATTGCTATCGAGAGCTCCCTGGAGCAAGGGTGGGATAGAAGTGTTGAAAGTCAAGCCGATAGGTTGCGTTGGCTGTTGGCAAATCCCCTGGAGCCCAAGGCAGGTAAGCGAAAGGACACAAGAGCTGTGCAAATTAAACATTGATTTTTGATTGCTTTGATAATAGCTGCCAGAGGACAAGGAATTGCGAGTGTCTGTTCTTGCTGCACCCGCGCCCTTGCTGGTGCCTGTAGCGGAGTGGTAAAGCTTTCTAGAAAGCCCTCCGTTCAAAACCTGCGTTCTCCAAGTTGGGCTGGGAAGAACCCGTGTCTCTCAGCACCACGACGGTCTGACTGTCGTGACTATGACAGAGTCGTGGGTTTGTATATTCCTGGAGGCCAGTTTGCGTTGCAGTTTTGCCTTCTAATTTGGGCCTCAGATAGTTACCTTTGTGAAAGCTGCTTTCCACTATGCTGAGGACAGAACCCAGCACGTTTCTCCTGTCCTTGGCTCAGCCTCCAACTGTACCTTTCCAGCACTAAGTGAGTGTTCTCCTTAATGCCTGTCATTTGTGTGTCGGGGCTTTGGACCCTCCAGATGTGCTCCTGTTCTGGCTGGTGGGATACGAGTGTTCTGGCTTCGAAGCCAGACAGTGTAATTTTTCCAAGTTCCGTTGGAATTTGCACATCCAGGAGTTCTGGTACTTGGTGCTTGGAGTCCCGTTCCCCCCCCCCCCCCCGGCTTCCAGAAGGGCCTGTCTGTGGGGCACTTTTGGCCACAGTCAGCTTTTGAGCCAGTCTGGCACTGCTCAGCAAGTTAAGCAGAAAATGCTCTTATTCATTTATTTATTTATTTTAAAAAATTATACCCCGCCTTTTCCTATGCCAAGGCAAATGCCCAAGGCGGCTTGCAAATGCCCGGTTTGCTTCCGGTTGCTGCTACTTCAACTTCAGAACTAAGACCGGCCTCTCTCTCTCTCTCTCTCTCTCTCTCTCTCTCTCTCTCTCTCTCTCTCTCTCTCTCTCTCGGTGGGCTGCTTTGAAGCAAAGGTAACCCTGTGAGAAATCACAGACACTGGGTTACCAGGCAAGCACTGTTTTTGGCTTGAATTTTTCCCTGTCGCTACTTGTGGGTCTCTAAAATGT
Source organism: Plestiodon gilberti rubricaudatus (assembly GCA_026170595.1). Lineage (NCBI taxonomy): Eukaryota > Metazoa > Chordata > Lepidosauria > Squamata > Scincidae > Plestiodon > Plestiodon gilberti. The sequence continues at coordinate 2,902,355 of JANXHW010000004.1, forward strand.
TCTCACAAATCTAGGTGATGGTTTTTCTGCCAGTGCACAAGGCGCTTTACAATTATACTTTAATTAATCCTCACTACCGTGGGCTTATGGAAAGGTGAGGCTGAGGCACAGTGAGTGGAGTAGCATTCTGTGTTGGTCACCCAAAAACAAAACGCCTAACTATAAGGCAGGATCATCCAGGTACAGAGAACTGTAAAACTGGGCCAGTAACTCAGACAGAAACGTGCTCCTTCAGGGGAGAACATGGAGGCCTCCATTGCCCAGGTGGATGTGACCCTTGTTGAAAGCTCTTTTGTATGAAATTAGAGCCAGTACGGTGGTGTGGTGGGAGTGTTGGATTAGGGCTGGGGGAGCCCAGGGGTTTAAACCTCCATCCAGACATAAAGCTGGTGGCCTTGGGTAGTCACTATGTCTCCACCTTACCTACCTCACAGGGTGGCTGTGAGGATACAGGGGGTGGGGAAGAACTGCACATGCTCTCCTGAACTTCCTGGAGGAAATCGTAGGCTGGTGTTGGGAGGAGTGGAAGGTAGACTGGGCTGCATGCGAGAGTCTGAACATGCGGGCGCTCCTGCACGCGCTCTCTCCCTTTGCTGCGTTTTTCCCTTTACCGTAAGAGGTGTTGAAGCCCATCTCAAACCGCCAACATCTTCCCTAATGCCATTTCCCTTTTAGCCCCTACCATGTAACAGAAACTAACCCTCAAGTGGTCGCAGTAGCTGGCCTCTCAAACCTTTTGCCTCACTCTGCAGAAGGAAAGAACCAGTCGCAGGCGCAACAATGAGATGAGAAATTCCTGGCAGCTGTGCTTGGTTTTGCATCCTCCTACTGAGGCAGTGGTTGCAAAGAAGGGGGAAGAAGCATCCTTGCTACCTGGAAGTTGCAGTGGTGGGGGAGGTACTGATGGGTCAGCTGTATTTACTTGATGGACAGGGAAAGGCATTCTGCATATGCTCAGGTGAACACTGTCCTTTCCCAAAGTGTGTGTTGGGTTGAACTCCTAAGGCTTGGGGCTGAGGCCTGCTCCAGACATGCAGTTGTTCTGTGGGAAAAGACATCCATGATTCACACCGCGCTTTTCAACTCAGGTGAGATTTGCAACCACCCTTTCACTCCAATCTGGAGTGCCCCGAAGCAGTTACCCAGGGTGGGACAGTCACCCAAGCAGCGGCCCTACACCTCTTCACACCCACACTCAGAAAAGCAGACAAAGATTCCAACTGTAATGTGTTTGTGTAATAAGAATGCAAAAGAGATAAGCAGCCCAAGCGATGTATGTCTGCTCAGAAGTAAGTCTTGCTGTATTCAGTGGGGCTTACTGCCAGGTAAGTGTGTATAGGATTGCAGCCCAGATGGTCTCCCCAAGGCACTGGAGGGACACATTGATTAGTTCTTTGCCTGGGAAACAAAGGTGCCAAGTCTCTCTCTTGCTCTGTGAATCTGGTTGGGTTGAGGGTGTGGGGAGGGGGGGAAGTCTCCATCCCTTCCCTTTGGGACAGGTAAGAGCGAGTGAGATGACAATTGGAGTGGGGCAATGCTCCCTTCATGCTGAGACGTGCCTGTACACACTTTCCTGGAGTAAGCCCTGTTGAACACAATGGGACTGACTTCTGAGTAGGCATGCATAGTGTCATTGAATGTGTTGTATGGAGAGGCGCCTCGACCTTCCTGGGGAAAAGCGGTGCCCACAGCATCGCCTCTCTCCGACGGCAGCTCCCACAGCAGCTCAGGTAGACGGTGGCCCTGTGAGACCCCCCCCCCAAGTTGGAGGAGGGGAGCTCTCCTCTGTTCAGAGTCCCTTGGAGATGGCTGCCCTTTCAAGCCAAAAACAAGGGCAGGAGAAGCTCTGGCGAAGGGGGGCTTAGTTTGTTGGGAGCCAGTTGAGGACGTCTCGCCTCCTCTGGAGTTTTCAAACTCACGGATATCGACAGTCCTTTGAGTCTTGCAACCATGCATTCAAAACCTACGTGGAAGATTCAGAACTCTCGGAATAAAAAGTGAAAAAGGTCCTTGGCTTAATTGGAGGAAGATTCAGAACTCTCGGAATAAAAAGTGAAAAAGGTCCTTGGCTTAATTGGAGGGGGAGAAAACTCGTGGATAAAGAAGCTCATGTGGGTTTTGCACCCAACTATGCAGCTATTCCCTGGGAAACACGGATCTTCATGTGGGCTTTTTGCGTGTTTGGTCTGGGCCTCAGTGCTGACAAAAATAGACCATCCCTGATGGTTTGTGCCTTGACTCACTTGCTGAGTCATTCGCAAACTCCTCTTGCAACGTCCCTGCTCGTGGAGTGTTCTGCTGTATATACTCATGTATGTCTAAAGAATTGGGCCTTAAAATGTACCCTGAAAGCCTGGGTTGACTTACCCACAGGTCAGTGGATATGGACATGCTTACGATCAGATTTACCTAGTGGTCCGGCGAGAGTCCGGCCAGAAAGCATGCCCAGTGGGAGGCTGCCACAGAGGCCTGGCACGAGGCCAGGGGCGAGAGGAAGGCCCACCACTTCCTGGTGCAGCCGTGTCGCTCAACGCAGAGGTCCCGCCCTCCTCGGCGGCAGCGGAGGAGCAAGGCTGGAGCCTGCCGCCAATGAGAGGGGCCGAAGGCAGCTGCGCCCATCCCATGAGCCGACCAACAAGGGAGGGGTGGGCAGCCCCAGTAGAGCAGCGTTACGGACGTGGGGGCTGGTGGTGGGGGACCTGGAAGAGATGGGGACCAAGGGAATAAGAAGCAGCCGGCCAGTGTAGACGGCAGAGTTTTTAGTAACCATTTGACATGCGTCTGAATGACCGTCCTAAGTTTTACACGCGACACATCCACAGGTCGTAGCAAATTCCATGATTTTTGGTTCAAGACTTGTCCTCAACTATCTACAAGATCGACTTGGAAACGAGAATATATGGTGATCTGGTTCGCATGGGTTGAGTGTGGGTCCTTGCTGAAGACAGGCAGGCTGCTTTAGGGGATTGATGCCTCTCAGCTGTGCGATTCCGTGTCTCTTGCCCTGGACTTTGGGACCCTTCGTCCCCTTAAGTCTTGTTTCTTGGCGCTGCCATCATCGGGGCAGAAGGAACTCCCCTGCCAGCCTGACCCACCTCCAGCGCTCCTAGCTCAGCCCCTCTGATCCTCCGGCGCCTCCCTCTTCCCTGCAGCCTTGATTCTCTGGCCTGCGGTTTGTCGCCCATCAGCAGCGTGACAGAACTATTTTGCCCCCTCCTGCAGGTGCCAACCAAGAGGCCTCCTGCAATCCCCGCACATCCTGGGAGTTAATTGCTTCAGTCTTTCTCCCCAAAGGCCCATTTTGTCATTCTTTTGACATGATGCAGGTACTTGACTTTCCAGGGCCGTTTTCCCTGCTGCTCGTTTTGCATTCCAGCTGATTGCTTGCAGGTTTCCCGGTGGTGCTTCTGGCAGATTCCTCTTGTTAGCAGCTTGGACTAATTGTCTGCTGGTGCTGTGACTTCTGCTGATCTCGACTTCCTGGAGCCTGATCAGCGAGGTCATGAAGGGTGGGGGAAGCGAGCCTTGGGGTCCGACCCCCAGACTGCCTGCTTAGCATTCACACAGTGGCTTACAACAGAGCTTTCCAGCTGGGACCCAGTGGTGACCTTGGTGAGTCTCTGCTTGCCTAGGTCACTGTCGGGCTGTTTTGACGTCCTTGTTGGGAGTCTGGCAAGACTTGTGTTTGGTGCGTTGTTCGGGAGACAGCATGACTGCAGCACTGCAGCGAGGCGAGAGAGTTTTGTTATCCAGTGAAAATAAGTTCTGAAGAAGATTGCAGCTGCACCACAGCACACCTGAGGGTATGCAGCATCTCTGTGTGTTTTGAGGCACGTCTCTTGGTTCACGCGTTGCGACTTCGCACACTGTGCGCCTAGTTGGGGGCTGGGCTGGGAGTGCTGCTCCAGCTGTGTAGTCTGGAGGTGCCCACAATTCTTGACTGATTTATTTATTAATCAGACTGATATTCCGCTCAGAGCGGTTCCGGTGGCTTTTCCAGGTGCACTTTTCTGTGTCTGAAGGGCTAACAATGTCTTTTCCACTCCCTCATCGTGGCTGCTCACCAGAGAGAGTCCTTTTCCCAGCATCTGGAACACTTTAGGAGTCGAGTCGCACACTTACAGTTTTTAAATTTAATAGCAGTACTGTACTTGCATTTCCGCAGTGCTTTTGAGTGTTCAAAGCAGGGCACATATATTATCATCCTGTCCTTATTCGCCTTACAGAGTTGTTGTAGTATTGTGCCTGCATTACAGCTGGGAGGGCTGAGGGGTGGTGGTGGTTTGCCTAAGGCCACCTGGTAGGTTCCTGGCAGAGATGAGATCTGAACCAGGGAAGGCCTGATTTGCAGCTCAGTCTCATAGCTACTGTGGTATACCAACTCTCATGCTCTGAATGCTCACCTAAGAAGATGATGATTTCAGTGTATACTTAAACTGTGACAGGTGAAAAAGATGTGTTTGCGAACATGTATCTTGGTAACGTAGACAGCTGCCTTCTACTGAGTCTGAACCTTGGTCCATCTAGCGCAGAACCATCAACACTGACAGGCAGCAGCTCTCCAAGATTTCGGACATACATTTTTCTCCGCCCTACATGGAGAGACCCGGGGTTGCACCCGGGACCTTCTGCATGCAATGCAGGTGGTCTTCCACTGAGCCACAGCTGTATTTGTTTGAGAGCTGTGATTGGTTGCAGCTCCCCAGTGAGTGTGGCACAGTTTGCCTCTGCCTCATGTCTGAATTGGTCCCTTATAGTCTCATTGCAGGTCTTCCATGGTTGTATCTGCCTGTCATAGGTCAGTGGTGAGCTGTATGCGTTGCTTGCAGAAGGTTCCAGGTTGAATTCCTGGCATCTCCGGGGAAACGGATCGAGGTGAGGAGGGCTGGGAAAGGCTTCTGCTGAGCCGTGGTTGGCTCTCTCGGGCGTTGAGAGTGGTTGTGAGTGACAGATGGAAGGCCAACTGGGGAGGGGCTGGAGTCCTGCTGTGGTAGAAGCTGCTTCACGGCACAGGTTGTGACCTAGTGGTGCTGCCTCTCTGCCACTGCAGGGTTGTTTCCAGTATACTCCCAGAGCCTGTCTCTTGAAGCCAGCTCTGAAAAATAATGAAAGGTGTTGCCAAGTTAGAAACCTTTCCGCCGATCTGCTCAGCCTTGCTGGGGCTACTGTTGACAGCAGATGCTGTTTCTCTGCTTTCCCAAGATCCCCCACTGGGCACGCATGCTCTGTACCGCTTGCCCAAACGCATCGAGCTCTTTTCCTTTCTCTGGGCAGGGGGCCAAGCCATGTCTGGAAAGCCAATTGACAAATCTCTTTCCAGCAAAGATCTTGGAGATCAGCAGAGGAGAGGAGAGGGTGGAGGCCGTGTGAGCTGGAGGCTGGTAGCGGAACACAGTTGCTCCGGCCGAAATTGTGCGCTAGGAGCTGCACAGTCCATGGAAATGAAACTGTCCCTGCCCAGAGGGCTTATAAGCTGCTCTAGACACACACACGACAGGGGTGTGGGGTGGGACACGACAGCACTCTTCCCGAAGTGCCTCTTGGGACATGAGTCCGTTGTTGGAATGTCTGCCATTACGCCTGCCATCTTTCTTGCTGGATGTAACAGTTGTATTCTGAAACCAGCTTCTTGTGTGTTGTGTCGTCCCCCCCCCCCCCCCGGGAATACTTTGGCCTTGAGGGGGTGTCTCCCTTTGATGCAGTGTGGTCTGCAGCTAGAAGCCTCAGTGGTCCCGTGGAATGACTTGGTGTTGCAGCAGTGGGTGGGATAAATGGAAGACCAAACTTGTGCATAGTGTTGATCTCTGGGATACTGAGTGTCGGGAGCGGAATGGACTTGGTGGGTCAAGTCCACACAACGGTGCATCAGCTAGGATCTGGGGGCGCAGAGCATCCTGCAAAGTTCCAAAAGGGTTAGGGTCCCCAGCAGACCCTATAGACGAGGGAACCTCAACCCATGTGCTGCTTCCTAGCAAAGATGCACAAGCGCTGTGCTGCCCACCTTCTGGGCCGAAGGACGGAGGGCACTGATGTCTGAGTGCCCACGGTCCATGCCGACTGTACTAAGCTGGGCCCCCGAGTGTGTTCGGAGTTCCTGACCGTTGTCTCATCACCTGGTCATGTGCTCCTGCTGTAACCCCATATGCAGGAGCAGGCTTTTGTGTTGGCACAGACCACAAGGGTATTTGCGCACACACAATGCATGCAACCAGCTGCCGTGGGTAGGGTTTTCAAGTGGCTACTTGGTTTTCAAGTGGCTACTCAAAGGTAGTTTTGGCTTGGCCTGAAGTGTGGTGATGACGTGACCTAAACTAGATCAGAGAATGTTAGAGTTGGAAATCACCTTGGAGGTCCTCTAGTCCAACCCACTTGCCTGCTCAGTGCAGGCAACTGCTACAACAACATCCCTGATAAGTGGATGTCTGCTTGAAAACAGTACGAGGCAGTGCAGGGCAGCTCTTACAGTTGGGAAACTCTTGCTCTTGTCCAGCCAAAATCCAGTTCCCTATAGTTTCAACTCATTGGTTCTGGTCCTGCCTTCAGGAGCCACAGAGAGGCAGGAGCCACAGAGAGGCTTTTCTCCTTCCATGTGACAGCCCTTCAGATACTTGAAGATGTCTATCGTGTCTCCCCCTAGTCGTCTCTTCTCCAGGCTAAACATGCCAAGCTCTCTCTTAACCGTTCCTCATAGGACTTCCACACCCCTCACCATTTTAGCTGATGTTCTCTGAACCCGTTGCAGTTTATCAGTAATAACTTTAAAATGTGGTGCCTAGGACTGGATGCAGTATTCCGGGTGAGGTCTAACTACTGCAGTATAGAGTGAAACTAATATGTCTCATGATCTGAAGTCTCTGCCTCTGCTAATGCAGCCCAGCAATGCATCACGTTGCTGACTTACATTCAGCTTGTGCTCCACTATGACACCTCAATCCTCTTCACACATTCTGCTGCCAAGCCAGGTTCCCCTCATCCTGTACTTGTGCCTCTGATTTCTTGTTCCTGTGTGCAGGACTTTACATTTGTCTCCATTGAACTTCATCTTGTTGGTATAGGTCCACAGATCAAGCCTGTCAAGATAATTCTGAATCCTGATTATGTCTTCCAGGGTGTTAGTTATCTCTCCCCCCCCCCCCCCGGTTGTATCACCTGCAGATTAGGTGAGCATCCCCTCTTCTCCATCATCCAGTCATTTTAAAAAATACTGAGCAGCACAGGATCCAAGACGGAGCCCTTTGCCCCCCCCCCCCCGTGATACCTCCTTCCAGGTTCCACTGTTTAGTACCACTTGTTGGGAACGGTTGTTTAACCAGCTTTCCCACCCAACGGTAGTACCATCTAGCCCAGATTTTACTGTGTTTGTCCACAAGGATATCCTGGGAGAGTTTGCCAAATGCTTTGCTGAAATCTAGGTACATTCTGTTCATGGTGTTCCTACAGTCTACCAGACTAGTCCTTCTACCAAAAAAGGAGATGAGATTAGTCTGGCACGACTCGTTCTTGACAGTGTCTAACTCTGCTAACAAAGGCAGCTCCGATAAATTCTTGACTTGCTGTGTGGACAACTTTATGATTCAGAAGGTGGAGGAAGGAATGCGGGGGGGGGGGGGGGATCTGCTGTCTTCGACTTCACCCAGAAGGATAATGCCTAAGAACACGTTCAGGATTCCCGGCTGATCAGAAGGGTGGGACAGGAGTCAGGAAAGGCCCAGGTGATCTTGCTAGATCACAGCAAGTTGTGTGGTGCTGTGGAGTGTGGTCTTCACTGTCTCAGCTTTGGCTAGCGGTGGCCCTCTGAGATGTTGTGGGCAAAGGAGTCTGACATCCCTGCTACTTGAGATCCTTTAACTGTAACTGTTATCCCCTATGCTGTTTAATATTTACATGAATCCGCTGGGAGAAGTCATCCGGGGATTTGGAGTTGGCTGTCACCAATATGCGGATGACACCCAGCTCTATCTCTCCTTTTCTCCGTCTTTGAGGGTGGCGGTTGAGGTCCCGGGGCGCTGCCTGGTGGCAGTTGGGGATGAGAGCTAGCAAGTTGAAACTAAATCTGGACAAGACGGAGGTCGTCCTCTTGGTTTGGAAAGCTTTGATGCAGGTGCTGGATTGTCATCCCACCTGCTCTGAACAGGGCTGCGCTCTCTCTGCAGGAGCAGGTCCACCGCTTGGGTGTCCTGTTGGATGAGCAGCTGCCCTTGGACAGGCAAGTGGCGGCTGTCGCCAGGGGGGCCTTTGTCCAGCTTCGCCTGGTGCACCAGCTGCAACTGTTTGTGTACCATTCTGACCTGGCCACTGTGGTCCCTGGTGACATCACGATTAGACTACTGCAGTGTGCGCTGTGTAGGGCTGCCCTTGAAGATGCTCCGGAAACTGCAGCTGGTACAGAATGCGGCGGCCCATGTAGTCGTGGGATGCCATGACTATCTGAACATCTCAATGTACACCGTGAACTCTCCATGATTTGCTTTTCTCTTGTATCTTTGGTGTGGTAAATCTGTCTTCTGGAAGAGCAGAGCCCAAGCAAGGTTATAACTTTCTATGTTCTGGGTCAGTGAACGTCTAACGTTTTTCCAAGACATAAGTTGCAGCCTCTCTAGATAATCGGCAAGCTGACCCTGTGTCTTTGTTTTGGGGGCAACAGCAAGTCAATGGCAAGTGAGTCGGGGAGCCAACTTGGCAGAAGATCCCCCTGCTAGTTACGTAAACTTTGCAACTGCTGTTGCTGGCTGTGGAAGTAACGTGACTACATGTGTGTAAAACACGACACGGAAGAGAGGAAATAGGCTTTTGCAATTTCAACACAGCACTACTGTGAGCTGTAATTCTAAGGCTCAAAAGTCTCGTTATTAAAATTGAGTCTGTTGAAGCTAATTTTTATAGCCACTTTTCTGCCTTTTTTAAAAAGTATTCCATCCCATTAGGACAACTTATTTCTTTCCCTTTGTTCTGAAAGCATTTCTAATTGTCACTCATTAATGCAAATACCTTATCCTAGGAAAAGTAGTAGTAGTAATCAGTACCTTTATTGGCATAATCACAAAATTGTAATTAAAACGCAGAAATTCTTTCAATAAAACCTAGCCTGAAAAATACACTCTACCGATACTAGAAATTTCACAACATTCCCTCCCGTCTCAGAAATCCTTCATTGAGAAGGAGGGACTGTTTTACGTCGTCTGAGCGACCTGGGTGTTTCATCAGTATGGGGTCCAAATATTGGCAACGAGGGTGTGCATGAAATTTACAATAAAAGAACATAGGAAAACGAGTCTCCACAGCCCCAGAACGACAAGGGCAGTGACGATTGGAGCATGGGATATTGGAGAATGTATTTTCAGGCTCCATCCTTTTGCATGAATGTTCTTTAGGGACTAAGCATGGTTGCAAATATTTGGGCAGGTGGTGGTAACAAGGGGGTAACACACGGATCTTGCTGATGGTCACGTGTGAATAAAGACAAGTTCACATGGATCTTACCACAGGTAAGATCTAGAACCCAGGGCATATACTGGCACAGCTGGGTGTCGCTGATGCTTCTTGCCTGCTTTGTTCAGAAGCCCAGTTCGCCTTGGACATAATATACAAGTGTCTCATGTGTATGTAGGTCCATAACCTGGAAAAACGGGAGAGTGAGGATGGTGACCTGTATGCCTGGATTGTGCCTTGTGCCTCCTATGCTGTGCCCAGCAAGTGTAGCCAAGCCTGGGCTAGAACTGACTTGGCTTTAAGGCCGAGCGTCTGGACAAGATCCTGCAGCAGCCATGTTGTGCCTTGGTGGTGGTGATGCCAGGGCCGAGGCAGGCTGCAGTGGGGTGATCCAGTTCAGTTTGGGCAGGTGAGGAGTGGGGGGGCTAGAGGCAAAAGAAGCAGTCGAGGGATGGGCCAGGGTGTGTGCCCACTTAGGCAGTTGCTGCAGGGGGTCAGAGCCAGGCAGGGAGTCCAGTCTGCGTAGCTGCCCAGTGCAGCACGTTGCTTAGCCTGAAGGGTTGTCTTGGAGGCAGAAGTTTTACAAGGCCTGATGCATTCTCAGGTTAGGGTTGCTCCAGCTTAGCTCCCAATGATGAGCTTGTCCCAAGCTTTGAAAAGCCAAGCCTGCCTCTGCTTTCTCCCCCTCCCTTGAAGCCCAGAAACAGCAGTGGATGAGCTACAGTCCCCCTTCCCAGTTGCAGCTAGAACTGTGGGTGGTGTCAGGAGGAGGACTCTTGGTGGCGGCGGTGGCGGTGGCTGCCGCCATCTCCAGGGAAGTCTCCCTGTTGGGCTGAGGGCCCCAGGCTCAGGCAGTGGTGGGGAGCAGCGGTAGCAGGATTTGTAAAAGGATGCTGGGGGAAGGATGGGCTGCTGCTTTCCAAAGCCCAAGGGGGAGGCTGGCCGACCGACCAGGAGGCAGTGGGGAACTCTCCTCTTTCTTTCCCGGATGCCTGGCAGCCCCAGCTCCTGACGGAGTGCTGGCAGGCAAAGACAGCTGAGAATTGTGAATTGGAGCTGGGTGAAAGAAAGGTTGCTGCTGCTGCTGCCCCCCCCCCCAGTGGCCTGGTGAGCCTCCTTCTGGACCGTGGTGTCCCAGGTGGTGGTGGGGAGCAGCAACAGTAGAAGACCCTCGGGGACTGCCTAGCCACAGGTGCAGACGCCTAGCATGTGGCCCACCCTGGAGCCGCCCATGTTCAGGTGAGGGGTCAGCTGAGGATGCTCAGTCCAGCATTGCCACTTAGAAAGCACCCTTGCTGCCCCCTGCCATCTAATCTGGCTGAAGGTCCGGTGGGTGGGTGGTACAGGAGGTCAGGTGCTAGGGACTGGCTTCTGGGAGTGCAAGACCCCCTCCCCCATGGCTTCCAACTAGACACAGTTGTCCTGGGATATGATGTACAGGGCTTGGGTGTTGCCCCTTCACACGTCGCACAGTTTCTGGGTGTATAGCTGTACAGGCATATCCCACATTGCAAAAACCCATGATAAAAAGTTATACGAAGATTCCCCAAGGTGAAGTTACTTGTCCAAGTTACTTAAGATTCTGTCCAGGTGGGTCGGTCTCCCAAAACGGCTGGTTTAGCCAATTTGTTTGTTTTTCCAGCCCCCCCCCCCGTGGATTTTATTGTTTTTAAATTAAGTATGTATTGTGTTAAACTTATTTTCTGTATTTTAAACTGTTTTTTAATTTTTGTTGTAAGCCGCCTTGGGCATTTGCCTTCGGCATAGGATAAGGCGGGATATAATTTTTTTAAATAAATAAATGCTAAGAATTTCTTAGTTGCCTCTGAAGTCTCAGAATGAAGGGGGGGGGGATATAACGATGATTATTTTCTGCCTGCCTTGCCTAATGGCATCCTCTTCTTGGCCCTGTGTTACAGCTCCTCGCCTCCTGGGGTGTTTGAGAAGGAATACGAGATCTATCGAGATTACGGCTCCGATGGGCAGCGGCTCCATTACAGGTGAGTGGCACTTTCCCCTGACTCTGTCAAGACCGCTTGCGATGTGAGCCGCTGGAAGGAAATAGCTGTTTGCCATTTTGGGCGTGGGGCTGAGAACATGTGACGTGGAAGTGGGGGTGGAGAAGCTAGATTCACTTAGTAGTCGTCAGCAGCCCTGACCTGACTCTTGAACAGGAGTTCTGGGCCACAGCCTGCCTGCCTGCCTCCCTCCTTCAGCAATAACCAGCTCTTGCCCCACCTCTTCCACACCCTTGTGAGGACCTGGGATAGACACTGAACAAAGTGAATAAGGAGCAGACAGTCGCAAGCTTTCATGGCCCAAATATTCCAAACCAAAAGTGCCTGGCTTTCTTGCCATGACTTAAAAACAATTGCAGGAAAAATGTTAATAAATCCCGACGACATTTCGTTTGCAGTCTATGGCAAACCTTTGCCAGGAAAAGATGCTCCTGGGAGTACAGGAGTCTCGCTGAGGTAGCAGGAAGGCTTGGAGCTGCTGCTTTTTGTTTATACCAGCAATCCTTTTTAAATAAGGTGCCTTCCGGGTGTTGGGCTGTTGTTGAGCGTGGCTGAGCTGAGATCCTTCCGCTGCCACGGACCAAGGCGCAGCAGTGATGATTCCGAGCTTGTGTCAGAGGTTGTCAAAGTTGCATTTCAGACAGAAGGCTGCCAGGCTGCCGACATCTCCTCAGCATGATGATCTGGCCACTTGAATTGCACCCAGCTGTCTGCACTTGGTGTCGCAAACCATCCATCTTTGGTCTCGTGTCTCATTTAGAGCGGTCCTTCGTCTTTAAATGGGAGCAAGAACCTCTGTGCAGGACTAGCTGGATCACAACAGAGGTGGTGGTAGTTTTAGGGACGTGATGAAGTGGCAGGTACAATTCCAGGATCCCCTGCGGGGCGGCAGAGATGGCCGAAATGCCTCCTCTCTCCGAGCAGCGCTGCCTGGAACGACAGAGAGCCTGGGCTGCCCTCGGTTGTCGGGCTTTGCATTCATACATATCTGTTCCTGAGGAGTAACGGTGACAATGGTGCTGCTGTGAGATGCAGCCCTAGAAAGGACAGGATTCCCCGTAGGAATGAAACGGACTAGCCCAGGTGTCACTGGCAATTTCGTATCTTCTTTGAATTCTCTGTGTTTAAGGATGTTGTTTTCCACATATCAAAATAGGCAGCATGTATATTACAGTGACGCTGGATATTCATACAATGCAACCTATGTAATTAACTCTAATCCAGAAAGTCCATTGACACACAAATAAATCCCCACCTAATTACTTACTGACGTGGCTTCCCCAATCGAATCCATTTTTTCCTTAAATTGAGTGCTCTCAAAACACACCTGACCCTACTCTCCTGTAGCTGCACACTGGGAAAGGATGAGCAGCAGAGAGCCAAGCAGACTGTTTTTCAGGGAGGTCTGTCTCTCTGTCTCTCTTTGCCAGTACTGATCGACTTATTGGGGAACTCCAATAAGGTTCCAAGGGTCTCCAGGCTTTCCAAAACACAGCTTGAAAATCTCTGGACTGGGGGAGCAGTTGCAAGAGGGAAGGAAGAAAACAGATCTCTTTGTCCCCCTCACAGCTATACAGTTAATAAACTCTTGGGCCTAATCCCATGGGCCAGCGGTAAGGTGGAATGGCTCCAGGCAACTAGTTGCCTGTACACCATCTTGTCTCTCATAGGGGCCTGTGCCGTGTCGCGGTGGCTGGCCAATGGATCTGCTCAACCAGACAGACGGGCGAAAGACATGCAGACCCTGCTGTTGCCAGGGTAGTTTGTGTCCAGGTCTGTTTTGCAAGACGGTTGACTTGAGTGTCTGCAAGGGCCGAGATGAGGCTGCACTTGGCACCCGTCATCAGACATAAACATCTCTTTCCCGGAGGTCGTCTTTTCAGTCCTGTAATTTAGTTTCAGCCGCACTGGCCCCACATCACAAATTCATTTATGCCGTCTGCCTGGCTTCTCAGACCTAATCTCCACTTTGGACAGACGGGTGGGAAAGTGCTCTCTCTCTCTCTCACACACACACACACACACAGAGCTTTGAAAACCTTTGAAAAGGACCAGCTAGATACTCAACTCATCCACCTTGGTAGCTTTCTGGTGTTCATGGTTCTGTGAGAATACTGAGGCTGGAGCATTGTAAGTGGGCTTCTCTCCCTATAAGACACAAACTCATTTCTTGTGACCCCCCCATTAGCGACCATTGGCCACGGCTCCCCATTACATTATATTGATGCCTGCTAATTGACATTGCACTGTTTTCTGAGATGATTCCATGGCACACGTGCCTGCCCTGGCTGGTTTCCGTGGCTCCCCTGGGAGCCGTGCCTCCCAGTTTGTGAACCACTGGTATAGGGGAAAAACGTGACTAAACCCAGGGCTATGCATGGTGAACATTTTAGAGGGTGTGAGTAACTCTCTCAAAACACACCAACTTGAGGTAAATCCAGTGAAATTTACTTCTGGCAGTAGTTTCAGGATGTACTAAACTATTCTATTACAAATATTCTATTACACACAACATCGTGAATTCACGGAGGTCATGGTCACAAACTTAGGTGGCTTTGAAGAAAAGATGCACTACTTTGAACCGCAGTTGCACTTAGTCTGTCAGTCACCATAAAACCTGTGTGGAATTGTGGAGTTGGGAGGGGTAAAAAAGCCCCAGTCTCCTACGTACACCACTCCCTCTTCTGCTGTGAGGCAGGAGCAGCTACTTGGGCCCCACTCCGCCGCGCCCAGCCTCTGCAATAAGGTGGGATTCGAGCAGAAAGCAGCTCAGGACAAAAATGATGTCCCAAAGTGACTGAGGCAAAGCATGTGCATCAGGGAATGTCGTGGCCCGGCCCTCTCGTCACCAGTGTCAGCATCATGGGAAGAACATGGGAGTGGCTGGGAACATGGGGATTCACGAAATCCTGATGGGTGTGGTCACACACACGTTGAGGGGTTTTGGTTTCCAGCGTGGGACTGGGCGAAGACTTCAGAATTTGGGTGCTCTGCTCCTGCTGGCATTCAGCAGTTATTGCTGAAGTTACCGTGACTCTAAAAGCAGGAGTTACAATAAGGGCCAGAACAAATGAGATTGCTAGCACCCTGCCCAATGCACACCCATCTCTTGCAACCGCTGCCTGACCCTTCTCTCTTTGCCATGTGGCTCCCTGTTCCAGCAAACGAGCCATTAAGAGATTAGATTTCACCATAGTGAGCCTACAAGGGCTGGCCGCTTCGCCCGTGTTTTGCAACCAGGCAGAAATCCCTCCACTCTATTCCCCCCCCCCATCCATTTTCCCTGAGTACTTTGAGGCAGGACAGCTAATTAACTTCTTCAAACCTGAAGTCTCGAGGAGGAGGCCGCAAACTGCCAGGATAGAGATGTTCCTGGTAGACAGTGGAGGCAGCTGCCTCCTAGCCCTGCTGGCTTTGAAATCCAAACTGGGTCATGAGGAGGCATTTGTTCATTGGACGGAGCAGATGTAGGTTGGTGGGGGGGGGGGGCGTGTGTCAGGAGAGCCCACCTAGCCCAGCACCCTCTTTCCCACAGCCAGATGCCTCCAAAATGCACAAGCAGGGCATAAAAGCAATAGCTCCCCCCCCCCCCGCTGATCTTCAGTGACGTGCGGCCTCTGAACATGCAGGTTTCTTATGACCGTCATTCACAGCTGACCAGAGTTTAGGCTTTTCCAGAGCTCTTGCAGTAGTCAGGGGCGCCACGATGGTGATCTATGGATCTGAATTATTCTAAGATAAAGTGCCTCTTACTGGGTCCTGTGAAGTTATTTCCAGAACTATGCAGCACTTTTGGCAAGGGTGACTTTGATGGTCTAATCCCCATTTTTTTTGGTTCTGTTTTGCACAGTAGACCCATAGAATTTAGAAGGGACCTACAAATCGAGTGCCGTCCCCTGCCAGGCTGTCCACAACTACGACATCCCCGATAGGTGGCTATCCAGCCTTTGCTGAAAGACCTCTGAGAAATCTGAAATAAACTAAAACTTCATTCAACAATATGCATTTGCATCTAGAATGTCATTCATATTGGTTAATAGTCATCTTTAAAAAAACAAACTGCAGCACTTGTTATAATGAGACCGTTTGCAGTGCACCTGTGTACTCTTCTAGACCTGGTGGAAATGACGTACAGAGGCAATTAAGATTCAGTATGGGGGGAACCAGGACCAATACTCTCACCTGGAAACATAAACTGCTCAGATTTTGAAGGGATCAGATTGTACCTAACAATGCCTGTGATTCTGTGTATTTCAAAGGTGGTTAGTAGCTTTTTTTTTTGTATGCAGTATGCTTTGCTTTTCAATCATCATCCTTAAAACACCTGTGAAGCAGGCCTTTCATGTACCCATTATGCAGATGAAGAACTGAGGCAGAGAGAGAAAGTGGCTGGAGAGCCAGTGAGCCAATAGCTGACCTGGAATCTGAACCCAGCTTCACAGCCCAATCCTGTGTAACTCTTGCACCGGTGTAACAGTAGATCCATGCCATTTCAGCTCTGCCGGCGCAAGGGGTATCCGAATGCCCCCAGAATGCCCCCTGCACTGATGGAGTTGCAGTGGTGTCCATCCCACGTCCGTACTGCGTATGCCCAGCGTCTGAGGGGGGTTACGCCGGTCTCCGTCTTGCGTCTGTCGACGCACGGCAAGTTCCACTGGCATAAGTGCACTTACACCGGTGGATCTACTGTTACACCGGTGCAAGAGTTACACAGGATCGGGCTGTTAATCTGATATGCCACTCACAAGCTCATTCTAACTTTGCCTCTCAGAAGCACCCACAGTCTTTGCTGGATGGCTTCATTTGGCCCAGTAGCGGTGTCAAGCAGGATGAAAGACTCTCTTCCCCCAGATTTCCCCCCTCAATATTTCAGAATTGGAAACAAGGGGAGATTGCTTCGCGTGCCCATTTGTCCTGCCCCTCTGAGGCTTTCTGATGTGTTGCCGAGCTCCGGCTGCATTGGTATGCCAAGCCATAGCCCAGCGTTGGCTGCCTGCCTGCCGAGCCTGCTTCACGGGCTGCTGCTTAGCTGTTGAAATGTTTTTCCTTTTCACTGCTGCCGCTTCAGCAAGTGTCAGGGCTTGACTTAGGAAAGGGGAGAGGTGGCCAGCATCCATCTCCAGCCCTTTGTCATGTTGGCAGCCCCCTGCCGGTTCAGGAAGCAAGATGCAGCTGGCCAGAATAGGAGGATTCCATTGCAGCAGGGCTGCCTCCGACTGCCTGGGTGGAACAGAGCCACCGAGTGGCCCTGTGGGCGGGGGAGAAGCAAGCAGTGTAAATGGGCAGGCATCTAGGAGAGGCCGGGACGACGAGCGCAGGATGGGCAGAGTGGGGTTTAGGGAGGAGACAGCGCAGTGCCCTGACCTGTCTGTGAGTAGTCCATGAGGACTAGCGCCACAAAGGGGTGAGGCTGGCAACTGACTCGTCTATGGAGAAGGTGAGGTCTGGCCAGGGCCTGAGTCATGGTGACCATGTGGAGCCTCCATGTTCAGAAGCAGTCTGGTGCTCCTGAGTGCCAGTTGCTAGAGGGGCACAGCAGGAGAGGCTTCAAGCCCCGCTTGTGAGTTTCTGGGAGGCATCTGGCTGGCCGTTCTGGGGAGCAGGGTGCCGGGCTGGAGGGACTGGTGGTCTGAGCCAGCAGCCAGGCGCTTCTTGTGTTCTGAGCTCTCCCATTCTCATTCCGCCGCTGGGTCCAGTGCTGCCCAGGCCTCCGTGCTATCAGAACAAATCATCCGATCACATAAGAACCTGTCGAACAGACGGGATCCGAGGCCGCGGAAGAGTTAGGTAGTCAAGATGGGAACTCGGAGGCATAGTGGAAACTCAGCCCATCTTATTGCTGAGACCTCACCAGGGGCTTTCAGTCTTTCATCTTAGAACTGTCTTTCTCAGTTGTAAACATAATGGTGTTTCTGCAACATGTATGGAAGAAGCTCTGCTTAGCATTTCTGCTCTGGCCAATCTCACTTTGTATCCCAAGGGGAGTCTTTCAAGGGCTTGCAGTGCACCCACGCCTGTTGGCCTCCAGTTTCTTGCCTGCTAGATCCCTGCACCTGTGTGTACCCTAAATGTGCCCTGTCTCAGCTTCGCTTGCAAATTGTCATCATTTGAGCACACAGGAAGAGCTCGTCTGAATGGCAGGTCGGTCGTTGCTGGCACCTCCCGCTAACCCTGCCCGCTTGCCGCCTTCTCTGTTTGTCCCATTAGTCTTTCCGGGGCTTCTCTTCCTAGCCAGGCAGGGTGTCTCAGCAGTGCCACAGTCTCTAGTGTCTGTGGCCCTCTTCATCCTTTATCACTCTGCTCTTTCATGGTGATGTCCGGTCCGGGGTGTGTGTGTGTCCACTCTTCACTGTTACCCAGCTGTTCCTGCTTTTTTTAATGTGTTATTTCAATCATAAACCATTTTAAAAAGGCGCTTTTCCAACAGGGAGCAATTAAGTGTTGCCTCCAGCAGTTTCTTCTGTTGTGTGAGCTTTGGGATTGCTGCAGCTGAACGTGGTTGCTTAGCATTCTGCTCTAGTCTTTTTCCCATGACTGGTTTGTGTCAGTAGCAGGTCTGTTGACTTGGTGCATCTTCAGAGTCGCCCCTCTCCCCGTCTCCTTTCAGCACTGCCAGAAAGGTCAACAAACAGCTACACGAAATATTGACACTGGTTGCCATGTCTGGGGTGAGAATTGGAGCTTTGCCGGTTTTGTAAGAGGTCAAGACTGCTTTAGAGGTCGTGCGACCTGCCTGCGGTGCCCTGTGCGGGGACTGGTCTGCTGGTCAGTTAGGGCCCATTGGCCGTCTGTTACCTGACCCTGGTCAAATATGTGCTAACGTCCAGCATACTTCTGTGCAGGTGCACAAGGTAGTTGCAGAAGGGAGTGCCGACCACGGGGTTCTACCAAAGGCTTTACTGCTTTTACGGAGGAATTTAGTGGAAGTAAGAGAGATGGCAGCACGCAGTTATTCTGGGAGGCAGCTAAGGCAAATGGGGCAGTAAGGGAGAATGGGCAGGGACATCGGGGAAGCAGGAGACCTTCAGAGAGCAAGCACTGATATGCTGCAAGGTAACTGCACCCGCCTGGCATCCGATACGACTCTCTGTCTCGAATATCCGTCCTGCTCCTGTGCCTTTCTCTGAAAAACAGACTGTCCTTGATCACGCGTGCCGCAAGGGTCTGGTTTATGTGGGCTTGCAAAGCGCCCCATCCCGGGCAGGTGCCCTGTGAATCACAGCACTGGCGTTTCCTGGGCCAGAGGCGCCCCCTGATCTCTCCGTCGCGTTTGCACAGCATCAGATGAAGGGAAGCTGCTTCGTATTCCACCGCAAGCATCAAAGGGCCTCCTCCTCGTTTTAGCACCGTGGCTTTTTTGCTGGGCTGCTGCTGTCGACAGATGCTGATGGAATAACTCAGCCTCTTGCCTGCAAGGGCTGGTTTCCCATTCTTGGGGCCTGGGAGGGATCAAAACCATGTTGTACTGCGATGGATTAAGTCCAAACAACCAAGAGCCAGGAATGTTCAGGAGGAGGATTTGGTGGGAAGTCAGTATAGGCGGGGAGGAAAGGCCTCTGTTGGAAATGTTGCCTCCAGCTGACCGGAAAAACCACGTGGTTGCTAGCCCATGAATTGGTTGGCCAACTGTGGCTTCCCAAAGGTGAGTGCAGCACCTCGGGCGAGAAACCCCTCTTCTTCCCCTGCTTCTTCAGCGCAGTCTCAGGTTAGTGGCACCCCAGGCTCACATTTTAAGGTCTTTCCTGCTCTCCTGTCTCCTTCTAGAAATGAAGCGAGCCACAAGCAGGAATGGAATCCAGGCCAGGTCATCGTCTGCTTCATAGATTTTAAAAAAAAAATTGTTTAACAATGTCTGCAACATTGCGAACGATAGCAAAAAAATACGTTGCAGAGCAAGTCTGAAATGGAAGAGGGAAGGGGCAGGCAAAAGAATGGGGAGGGGATTAGTGTTCACAAGGCAGAAACCGTACACACACTTATCTGGGAGTAAGTCCCACTGCAGTAAGCGAGGCTTACTTCTGAGTATACATGCATAGGCTTGTGCTGTGACTAAGTTTAATCTGACATTTTGAAGTGCATTCCCTGGCTACGAGTTCTGCAAGGGCAGGCTCCTCGAAGGATGCTGTCTGCTGCTCCTGTAGTAGTGTATCCTCCTAGAGTCCTCCATTTCCAAATGTGATTTGTTCAGAGATGGAAAGTGTGGCAAGGTCCACAGGATCCTGGAGGTGGGTTTTTGTCCTTTGTCTTCTGCAAAATAAGATGCTTGGCAGCCAACACCGTGTGGAGAATTCTTTCCTGGATGACGTCCCATCAAACCGGCAGGCGTCTTGGGGGCCAGGTTGTGTTGGACGGAGTGAGGGAGACCTGAGCACCAAGCAGACAGAGGTCTGAATTTTGAGCAGAAGGCTGCCACTGGTGGGCCCTCCCACATCATGCACACCGGAGTGCCAGTAGGGTGCCCAGCACTGTGGGATGCCCTTCATATTGTTGTGCCTTTGTAGATGATTCAGAATTTTACTGGTGTCGGTTTGCTGTGCTGATGTTTCTGAGGGTGGATCCTAGGAACAGCCGAAGTAGGAATGCCGTGTCGGGGCAGGAAGGCAGGCAGGCTTCTAGCACTCCCGCTGCACTTGTTGGTGTCCAGTCTCTCTTTAGAGATGCTTGTTCTCATACCGATGTGATGGACTTATCTAGTGCTTCTGTCACTGATTTGTTCCGTCAGCAAATAGGCACTTGGGTTGTGGTGTGCTGGCTGCTTGCCCAGCTCTGCTGAGTTTGGAGTATCCTGGGGCTGAACGAGAATCACCTTTTGCTGTTTTGCGTCTCCGGAGTCTAGAGGTGGCAGCAGCAGCAGCAGCCGCCATGCGAGTCTGTGGCAACAAAAAAGCAAAGAGTCTTATGGCACCATAAAGACAAACACAGGAATTGTAGCAGAGGCTGCAGTAGGCAGGGTGTGTATGCTGAGGCCTAGAGGGAAGAATGGCTGCTCTCCATTCCATTCTCCCTCCCTGTGTGGTATTCGAGAGACAGAGAAACTTCTGTGAGGATGGCAGAGCCAGCCTTTGAGGAATGGGGGAGGCCTGTGGGGGAGGCCTGGGGAGCAGAGGAGTAGCACCACAGGCCTGGTCCTTCTTGTGAGGTAAGAATGAGGCTGGATCCGGCCTCTTCCTTGTGGAGCAGCAGGAAATGAGAATGAGGATCATCATGAGGTTAGTCGAAGGGAGCCAGCTGAGAGTCCAGGACCAGCTGCGTTCGGCTTGGCCCTGCTCCTGCCCTGCTCCGTAGCTGTGGCCAGTGACCTTGGGCCAGAGGCAGTCTGTTTGTGCCTGACCCTGCTTCAGGGAAAGGCAGCATGCCTCTCTGCACACTCCCAGGCGCGTTGCCTCAGGTGTCTGTCGATCGCGGGTTGTGGTACGTGAGCTCAGCAAATGAAGAAGATCACAAAGAACCACCACTGTGAGCTCTCAGCAAGCGCCTGATCAAGTTAGCTGCTGCGATTGGTGTCCCCCCTGCATTTCAGTATGACTTGTTATCCAAGAAATATCCCATTCCTTCATAAACCAACTCAGCAAAACCACAGTAACAAAAATAAAAATAAAAACTAACAGTTTAAACACACATCACACAACACACACACCAGTCGTTCCGTGGAAGAGCAGCACCTGCCTGCTTGGCTTGCAGAGGGTCCCAGGTTGACCTCCAGCATTTCCAGGGAGGGCGGAGAGACATTCCCACTTGCAACCCTGGAGAGCTGCCTGCTGCCCATTTGGGCCGCTGGCCTGGCTCCTCCTTGGCACGCGGTGGCTTCCGAGGCTTCTGTGAGAGAAGCGTTGGCCTGCAGAGCGACCCAGGGGAGGCCCTGGCAGGATTCTGAGGACAGCATCTGTCTGCCTGCCGCTGCCACATGTAGCTGCTGGCAGCGGGCGGGCGGGCGGGACCCTGGCCTGGATGGCCCTCGAGTCTGCTCTGGCAGGGCTCTTAGGATCCACTTAGGCTGGTCTGACTGCTGTGTGTGATCCCTCGGAATCGAGAAATCTTAGCCTAACGTTGCTTCGACGGGGCACTCGGAAACCTACTGTTAGTCCCCATCGCTTCACAGAACGTTCAGGTTCCATATACCAAAGGTGAATGTGTAACAAATGTGTTCAGAGACTGTCTGTCTGTTGCTGGGGATGAATCACGAGGCCATTGTCCAGCAAGAGTGGGTTTTGGTGTGATGTGACTCTTGCCAATGCTTTCACACTTGGCTAGCTTGCATGTGCCACGTCCTGGGAACTGAGGGCCCTCTAATCTGCACACCTTGTCATGTTAGTGACATTTCCCCCGTGGGTTTTAATGATTGCATCTATATGCTGCCTTTCTGCCATTGTGGAAGTGAGGAGGACAGCGATGGCAGGATCCCCAAGTCCATTTGCTCCTCTAGGCACTGACCAGACTCGGACCAGGTGCCTTCAAACCCTGCCTAGGCTTTTCTTCTTGTGAGCCCTCTGGGCCAGAGCCTGTGTCTCTAGTGTGCAGAGGTGGGAATATACGGTAAATGTAATAAACAAGCCTATGGCAACGATACTGGCATTTGCAGGAAGGTGGTTCTTGCGTCAACCCAGCTTCTGACAGCTGCTTTCTGTTCTCAGGGCATCATCTCTCAGGTGGAACACAGGCACTAAAGAGCGGATGCTCATCAAGGTGACCGACCGGGAGCCCAGCTTCCTCATGCACCAGGGCAATGGCTACACCCCTGACAACCAGCAGGGGACCCGATCCCGCAGGCCCTCCGGGGGCCAGCCATCCCCCAGCCTCCAAACCTTTGCCCCTGACTCGGACAACTCGGTCTTCTTCCCAGAGCGGAAGCAATCGCCCTTCCTGAAACGCGCTGACCATGTGGGTGGCTGCTCCCCGCTGCTGGGGCGGGGCGAGTCCTTCTGCTCCCCGCTCCAGGCCCAGCACCGAAAGCACTCCAGCGAGTCCCAGCCCTCATCCCCACGCTACGCCTACGAGCCACCGCTGTATGAGGAACCTCCCATGGAGTACCAAGCCCCCATCTATGACGAGCCACCCGTGGATATGCAGTTTGACGCCAGCGGGAGCTACAAAGCCGGCTCACCCCAAAAGTCACCCATCCGCAAGCCCCACCCGTTCCTGCAGTCGCCCAAACAGGGCTCCAACTCGCCCTACCAGCAGCTGGTGCTGACCAAGCAGAAGGGTTCGGATCGCTTCATGAGCCTGGAGTACAGCCCTGCGGGAAAAGAGTATGTCCGGCAACTGGTCTACGTCGAGCAGTCGGGCTCCAGCCCCAAGATGAAGACTGGCCTCCGGCACAAGTACTCTCCCAATCCCATTGGCGGCTCCTACTCGCTCCAGCACAGTCCCTGCCTAATGAGGGACCAGCGCCTGGAGGTGAAATCCGGAGACTACAGCAGCATGGAAGGGGCCGACTTCCGGCACAGTCCGCCGGTCAGCCAGGCCTTGCAGGGCGAAGACTCCATGTCGTGGTCCAGTCAGCAGAACACCATGTCTTCTACCGGTTACTCCCCTGGGACCCGCAAGCGGAAAAGCAGGAAGCCCTCCCTCTCGTACGATCCCAATGCCTCCTCCACAGATGGCTCTGGGGAGCGGGAAGAAGGGCTGCCTGAGGAGAGGCCGCCGTCGGGCTGCAACAGACCTCTGATGAACCGCATGGAGAGCAGGTCTGTGGAAGCCGAAATGACCAGGGGCCTCCCAGAGCCCTTCTTGGCCCAGGCTCGGCTAGCCTGGGAGGCCCAGCAAGCTCACTACCACATGAAGCAGCGGAGCAGTTGGGATTCCCAGAAAGATGGTTCCGGCTACGAGAGCGACGGCGCTCTGCCTCTCCCCATGCCAGGCCCAGTGGTGCGCGCCTTCAGTGAGGACGAGGCTCTGGCCCAGCAGGAGAACAAGCACTGGAAACGCAACACCTTTGAGAAGTTGGGCTTCCCGCAGATCCTCCTGGAGAAGAGTGTGTCTGTGCAGACAAACCTGGCTTCCCCCGAGCCCTACCTGCATCCGTCCCAGGTAAGACCTGTAAACCTGGAAGCCAGAAGGCGGGTTTGGGTTTGAACTCTTTAGGACGACGTCGTTTTATGCAGTAGTTAGTTTTGAAAGCAAATACAGTTGGACCTCCGTATTTGCGGGGGTTCTGTTCTGGACCCCCCGCGGATACTGAAATCTGCGTGAAGCAAAATTGCTTTAGCACGGATAAGGGGTCCACTTTAAAAACGTTTTAAAAAGGAAAAAAAGGATAAAAATGGCATGGCATTCCTTACCTTTTGGCTGGCAAACCGCTCTGTTTGCAGGGTTGTAGAGAGCAAAACCGCGCTTCTACGGCCTCTTCTGGGTCGCTGGACTTCCCTCCCATCCCTTGGCTTGCCCTAGTGCATTCTGGGGTACCTTGGAGAAGAGAGGGGGGAAGTAACGCAACCTGGAAGAGGCTGTTGGAGCGTGATTTCGCTCTCTACAGCCCTGCAAACGGAGCGGTTTGCCAGCCAAAAGGTAAGGAATGCCATTGTTAACTTCCCCCCCTTTTAAAAAGTGTTTTTAAAGTGGACCCCTGCGGGTCAGGGATCTGCGATGAGACAAATCTGCAGATGCTGGATCTGCTGATAGCGCGATCTGACTATAATCTGAGGTTTGCTAGAGTGAGGCTATTCTAGAGCTAAATTTCTGTCAAAGGCTAGATTAGCCAGTCCTGAATTTCGAGAAGATTTTGTAAAGCCTTGCAACTTCAGGCTCTTTCCATGCTACTATATGTTCAGAGAGTTGCTGAATAGATTAGATTGGTGGTCTCTCCCCCCTCCCCCCCCGGCCTTCATTTCCCTTTGGCCCCACGCTGTGGAATCTTTAGTGACATCGGGCAGCATTTAGTTGCACCCCATCTGGAATCTTTAGTGACATCGGGCAGCATTTAGTTGCACCCCATCTGAAGCAAGGCTTTGTGCATGTGGCCCAGGGGCTGCTGGGATTTGGCCCATTTGCTCCCATGACAGAGCTTCCAAGAGAGGAGTTGGTGGACCTTCTTCTTCGCCAAAGTGCTATACTGGCCAATACTGGATAAATTAACCTATTTTTTAAATTATGTATATACCATATTGGTCTGAGTATAAGACTCACTTTTTTCTCCTAATTTAAGATTTTAAACTAGGGGTGCGTCTTATAATCAGACTGTTGCAATTTAATGCCAGTGATTTAATTAATTTTTTTTAATAGCATCAAACTTTAAGGGTGAGTCTTATAATCAGGTGCGTCTTATACTCGACAATACGGTAATTACGTTAAGAGTGCCCCAGTTTGCTGTTTTAGCAGCTAAATTTTGAAGGGACCTTTTGAGCACAGGAGTGTAGGAGATTGTAGGGATGGCAGTCCAAATAACGAATGGCACCACCCAAAGCTTCCCTTTGGCTGGCGTGGCGACCGCTGTGCCGATCGAGGGTGTCGGAAACGTTTGCCTGCATGTCTGCTTCTGGACCTTCCAGAGACAGCTGTGCTGTGTGAAACCAGATGCTGGACTAGATGGGCCTTTGACCTGATCCAGCAAGGCTTTTCTTATATTGTTATGTCTGTGTCTCTTTCCACCTCACCCCAAGACTTTATATATTATACTATAGTTTTGGGCAAGCAGCATAAAAATGTGCTCAGGACAGACAGCAGAGCAGTACAGGAAATGACCAATGTTTGTGCAACATAATAAAACTACAATAATAATAAAATCAGAAGAACCAAGTAACACCCAAGTCAAACAGATAAATCCAGTAATAATCAAGCACAGAAGTTTTTATACAGAAGGAAACTGACAGAGATACAATCAGCCTGATGGTAAGAATTACTTACCATCTGTTCTGACTGTTCCCTGTTAGTGACTGTTCCCTGGAAGGACAGATACTAAGGCTGAAACTCAAATATTTTGGCCACCTAATGCAAAGAGAGGACTCTCCGGAGAAGACTCTGATGCTGGGAAAAATTGAAGGCAAAAGGAGAAGGGGAAGGCAAAGGATGAGATGGTCAGACAGCATCACCGATGCAACGAACATGAAAATGAGCGAACTCAGGAAGATAGTGGAGGACAGGAAGGCCTGGCGGGATGTGGTTCATGGGATCACGAAGGGTCGGACACGACTTAACGACTGAACAACAACAAAGAATTAGTATGAAAGGGTCAGTAACCAATAAATGCAAAACAAGCAATATTTAGATAGCTTTACAGTTATGTGAATCTGGGGTTTCAACACAGGTTACAAACCAGAACTAAACTCTCATCCGTGCCTTTGGTGGTTATAGTCTGCTTAACCCACCAACCTTGTCAGATCCGTTTCTTCTTGAAAAGTGTTCCTGAAATGTTAGCTCACTGCTTACCAGGATAGCCTTATCCACAGTTCACAAATACACCGCAAGGTCTTTTATACCCACAGGGCAGCCAGCATTATTTAACAAAAGTGCCGCTGGGGCCTCTGGGAGACGTTGATCCACAGTTTCATTAATTCCTTTCAAAACACAATACCAAGAGTCTTGTATTTTTTCAGGACTTCACCATAAATGGAGATAAATTCCTCTCTGGCCACAGCTTTTCCAGAACCTGCCTGAATCCTGCTGAAGGATGTTTGTGTGGTGTTGCATCTCACCCACTCATGACTCTGAATTCTCTGGTTCTCTGAATTTTAGTCCAACAGGTTTAGAAGGCTTAGGAAACCAAATGTATTTTCCCTGATCAAGCATAATGCGTTTCCCTCCAGCCATTTTCTCACCCATTACAATCAGGATTAGGTTTTGATATGTAGTGAAGACCAGACTTTATGAAACCTGAGAATTGGAACAAAGAGGAGAAGGGAGCCCACCATTCTGTTACGCTGTTGTAAGATGGGCTGAGTTGAAAGTTCTCTGTTGAACTTTCAGCTCAGTTGAAACCCTTCAGAACTCTGGAACTGTTCAGCTTGAAACCTTGGAGTGAGGATGAGACGAGACTGGCGTCCAGACTTGTTTTTTGGTAGCCACGGTCTGTTTCACACTGGTAGCAGGGGTCTTCTTCCTGGCTGTCGGCTGCCACTTTTTTCTCTCCTCCCTCCCCCCCCCCCCACAATGATGCTTTATCGTCACAGATACAGAGTGAGCTCTGGAGAAGACACGGCAGCTGCCAGTAGAGGCTACCATGGTTTTTCCAGACTTCCCCTCAGAATGATGCTTCAGGATGATGAAGCCTTGCTCGGAGTGGGGGAAAACACTGGGAGAAGCAGCGCTGCACAACCCTTTTTGGCCTCTTTCCCCCAAATGGTCAAATGTCCAAAAATTGAGTGGAGGGAGAGTTAGAACAGACAAAAGAAAATATTTCTTTACCCAGCGTGTAATTCATCTGTGGAACTCCTTGCCACAGGATGTGGTGATGGCATCTGGCCTAGATGCCTTTAAAAGGGGTTTGGACAGATTCATGGAGGAAAAGACCATCACAGGTTACAAGCCATAAGCAACCTCCTGGTTTTAGAGGTGGGTTTTCTCTGTGCCAGGTGCAAGGGAGTGTCAACGGGAAACAGGTTATCTTGTTGTCTTGTGTGCTCCCTGGGGCATCTGGTGGGGCCACTGTGTGATACAGGAAGCTGGACTAGATGGGCCTTTGGCCTGATCCAGCAGCCGGGCTCTTCTTATGTTCCCCCTCCCCACCATTTTTTGCCTCTGCAAGTTGGGTGATGAAAATGGCTCAGCCCTATGCAAAATGTATTGGACCTTCAAGTGTTGAAACCAAGGGATTACAACCTCATTGGGTTTTGGTGGATGCCGCCCCTTTGTTGTTAAAAAAAACAGCGCTGCATTTTAGTTCATCATCATGACAATCACTGGTACCTCGACTCTCCCTCTCCTTGAAGCATCCCTGCCTCCCAGGAGTCGAGAGATGTTGAACAAAGGATGAAGAAATGGTGGAGCCATTTTTCCTACCAGAAAATGCATTCTTAACTGCATCTCAAAGTGGAATTTTAAAATCAGACTTTGAAAATTGCATCATTTGAGATTTCAGATTAAAACTTTTTTTGTAAAAGAATGACTACATTTACAGCGCAATCCTGCTTAACTTTAGACCAGCAGAGCTCCCGAGGTGCACTCTAGCAGCTCTGGGGCAGCCCGGAATGTGCTTAGGATGCAGCAGATGGCCCTTTAGGCCGGCCGCTCATCTTTACACAGGATTGCGCCATTAGATTTTGTCTATGTCTGCTAACTATCTTGGGGTAAAATGGAGCTACCTTAGACTGGGTCTTACATGCCATTGATGGTTTATTTACAGCCAGCTCAGCCACAGGGCAACCTGATGTGGCTTGCATCAGCGGCAGATGGGGGGGTGAGGGGTGATGGATTTGGGGTGCCCTTCACCCTGAATCTGCCGCCACCTCCCTCCAGCCTACTGCGACGTTGATCCACATTGATCCACTTCCCTCCCTGTTCCGTAGTGTGGTTTTCCCAGACCTGGAAGTGCAGAGTGTCCAATTTTAAGGAACCATCCAATAAATAAACTAAAACAAAAACTGCATTGGAGTGCAGTAAGGGGCATTTTTTCCAGCACACTGCAGCAGAGGCGGTGTTGAGCAAGGGCTTCCCTGGTCGTGCTGCCCCTGACCCCAAAGCTTTTAAACCTGATTGCCTGCAGCTTTCCAGGCATCTTTCCCAACACTGAGAACTGTCTCAAGACTGAGCCCAGGACCCACCACATGCCAGGAAGGCACTCTTTCCTGAAAACCAGGGTATCACTATAATTAGCTCTAATAATAGCTGGACCCCGAGGTAGGGAGAAAGGTGGGGGGAAGGAAAAGGTTATACAGGTGATTCAAAATGACGACCATCTGCCAGCTGATATTTTATAGGGAAACAGCACACATGGGTGAAGTTGAACTTTGCCAAAGAGGCAGAAGCTGCTGTTTGCTGCTCACCTGCTGCAGGGTGTGCGGCAGGGGAGAAGCAACGTTGCTGGGGGAGGAGGAGAAATGCAGCTCTCCTCGGTGGCTGGTGGTGCTGGCTTCTCACCTCTTGCCTTGCTTTCTCAGTCGGAGGACCTTGGCGCCTGTGCACAGTTCGAGAGCAGCAGGCAGAACCGGAACATGATGCCTAGCACCAGCTGTGTCTTCCCCACCTTCAACCTGAGGAAGCCTTCCTCGGAGACGGACATTGAGAACTGGGCCTCCAAGCACTTCAACAAGCACACTCAAGGCCTCTTCCGGCGCAAGGTCTCCATTGCCAACATGCTGGCTTGGAGCAGCGAGTCCATCAAGAAGCCCATGATCATGACCACCGACCGCAACGTCAAGAAGGAAGCCTGCGAGATATTCAAACTGATCCAGATGTACATGGGGGACCGGCGGGCCAAGACGGACCAGCTCAACGTGGCTCTGGAGATCGCCACCAAAGGCTGGAGCATGCAGGGCCTCCGGGATGAACTGTACATCCAGCTGTGCCGGCAGACCACGGAGAACTTCCGCTACGAGAGCCTGGCTCGAGGCTGGGAACTCATGTCCATTTGCCTGGCCTTCTTCCCACCCACCCCCAAGTTCCATTCGTATCTAGAAGGCTACATTTATAGGCACATGGATCCTGTAAATGACACAAAAGGTAAGAGAGAGAGAGAGAGAGAGTGGGAGGCATCCTCTGGTCCGGCTTTGCCTCTTGGAAAGCCAGTCACCCTGTTGTGTTCTTGATTGGCCACTGTGGGCGGGGGGGGGGGGGGTTAAAGATGGCAACCTGCAGAGGCAACATGAAGCAAGGTCAACTCTTGGGCATTAGCACTGGCATTCCTCCTCCGAGGCTTAGCGAAATCCAGCATGAGATCCAATGTGAAATGAATTGGGTGGCTTTGAGGGAGTCCTGAGCAACACAAACATGCACTTACATCATACATAACACCCCCCCCCCCCCAAGTTTGAGCTTATTTCTTTGACTTATTCTCATGGCCCAGATACTACAGTGCTACCGAGTAGGGTTAGAGATTATCTGTGATGCTCAGGATGCTATAGAGTAGGGGTCCATGTGGGTGAGGGGAATTGCTTTCTCTGGTAGCATGTGGTCTGTCTTCGTCTTCCTTTCCCATTATCTTTTCTTTTCTCAAGATTTCCTCATCTTGACTCCTGAGTGCAGGTCACTTGCCTGACCACGTGCCTGACTTGCTACTGCTACTTGCTATTACTGTTACTTGCCTGATTTACTACATAATAATAATAATTAATAATAATAATAATAATTTTTATAATGCCAGCAGTGCCCTGGGTGCTTTTACTCCTTGTTTATACAAGTATATGACATGGTTGAACTGGGTAGATCGATAGGAGGTGATTTTGCACCTGATGTAATATGTGGAGTATCCAGCTTCAGAGACCAGGAGTTGGACGTGAGGTCTCAGCATCGGTCCTCCTGAGTGTCAGCACAGACTATCTGTTCCTGGTACAGTAGATGCAGCCAGTAATACAGCAGGCGGCTCACTGTCTGCCTCTCCAAGTATCTGCAAGACTTTTCCTGACCTGGGCTGAGACGTCCTCAGCACCGGCCCCTGGTCATCGCTGGGGGCCTGATGTTGTTGTCTTGGTCCTAGTCCTGCTGCTTCAACTGCTGCTCCTGAAGTTGCAGCCCTGGGCGCACATCCATTGTGGTGGTGATGACTTGTGCACAAAAATGTGTGGAAGGATTGTGCACTCTCAGGAAACGAGGTCTGTGCACCTGGATGGGAGTTTGGGAGCTTACCAAGGAGGAAGCAAAGGCTGAGGGAGTTTCACCCCCCCACCCCCACCCCCCGTTCTCCATGCTATGCTGGCGAGTCAGAAATGGCAGCTGCTTCCTCCTTTTGCAATTTGCATTTCATCCATGTCCCATTAAGTGTGTCATTTCACTATAAATGTCAGCTGCAATATGGCAGCCCTTGATTCATCAGCCGCCCCCCCCCTTTGCCCCCCTTTTTGTGGCTCAGCTCTGCAGTTAGAGCTGGTAATTGGTTATTCTAGGTGCTGTTAACACAGGACTGTTATTCTCAATCATTAAGCACTAAACCGCATACCAACCCCTGACTGAAGCCTCCCCAGCTAATGTTCTCTGCCTGATGAGCAGGAGGAACAAAATGATTTCATTAACGAGGTGTGAAAATGCATGACTTTTGTTGCCATTTTTGTTGCCTCCTTTTGTTGCCTCCTCCTGTAACGTAACCCTCTGCGATAGAGGCCGGGTTTCCCTATTTGGCGTAACGACACACTGAGCGGGTTGTCTGACCTCCCAGAAAGCACAGAAACTGTTCTGCCGTTAGACGCATCTGTGCGTCGTTTGGCATGAAATTCAACTTCTGCAGAATCCCTCCCTTTTATGTTAAAACCCAAAGTGCAAATCGAGTCTAGACTTTGTTACTCTGTGGAAGATTGCATTTAAACATAAAAATGCAAGAGCCTGCACTGCAGAAGGGGTCACGGTTAGGAGCTGAGCCGAGTTCTTGCATTTCTACGCTTGATGAGCTTCTAGGCTTTGCCAAATAAAAAGCATTTCTGATAGCAGGGCTGGGAAGAATAGCTGTCCTGGAGGTCACGGAGGGAGAGGGCTCATCATCAGTCAGCACAGAGACCACCAGACTGGTTGGACGCTTGTTCTGACTTGGTATAAAGCAACTCCCTGTATTTCTTTTTTCCATTTTAAAAAAAGTTGAAACTGGGAAAAGCCTCCAGAGTTGGCAGCTAAAAGTCCCAACCACACTCGAGAAGTGCGAAGCCCTCACCTGGCTGGAGCCCTCCTTTCACCTCTGCTGAAAACCTCCTGAAGCAGGGAGTTCCACGTTCTGCATCTGCCTTGGTCTGTTGTCTGGAGCTCACGTCTTCCTCCTGCTCTTCCCCCAAGTGTGAGGGGAGGATATTCGGAGCTTCCGGTTGTGGTTTCCACAAATCCTAGTTTGTTTGCTCATTTATTTATTTATTTAAAGAATTTCTACCCCGCCTATCTCCCAACAAGGGCAATCAAGGCGGTTTACAGATAAAAACGTTAAAATACATATATACATTAAAATGATTAAAAACAAGTAATTAAAACAAACAGCCCCAGTGGGTCACCTATATTTACATTTGTTTAAAAACCATTTGTTAAAAAGCCAGCCCACCATGTCAGACATCGAATGCCAACCTGAATAAAAATGTCTTAAGGCCCCGCCGAAAGGTCTCTAAGGAGGGAGCCGTTCTTAATTCCAGGGAGAGGGAATTCCATAATTGGGGCACCACTGCCGAGAAGGCCCTATTCCGTGCCGCCATCCCCCTCACCTCCATCAATGGCGGCACGGTTAACAGGGCCCCCCCGATGACCTCGGAGTACAGGTCGGATTATAAGGAAGGAGGCAGTCCCTCAAATACCCTGGACCCGAGCCGTTAAGGGCTTTAAAAGTCAAAACTTGCACTTTGAATTGTGCCCGGAAACGAACCGGCAGCCAGTGTAGCCGCCGGAGCAACGGTCTGACTGAGTCGAACCGACAAACCCCGGCAACCACCCAGGCCGCTGCATTCTGCACTAGTTGCAGTTTCTGAACAGTCTTCAAAGGCAGCTCCACGTAGAGCGCATTGCAGTAATCTAATCTAGATGTCACTAGGGCATGGGTCACTGTGGCCAGGTCTGCACGATCTAAGTACGGTCGCAGCTGGCGCACCAGCCAAAGCTGGGCAAAAGCCCCCTGGCCACAGCCGCCACCTGGGAATCCAGGAGCAGCTGCACATCCAGGAGAACCCCCAAGCTGCGGACCTGCTCCTTCAGAGGGAGTACAGCCCCATTCAGAGCAGGACGATGATCCAGTACCTGAGTCGTAGACTTCTGGACCAGAAGAACCTCTGTCTTTATCCGGATTTAATTTCAGCTTGTTTGCCCCCATCCAGCTCCCAACTGCCTCCAGACAACGATTCAGGACATCGACCGCCCCCTTGGTGGTGCACAGAGTCGGGTGGAAAGGAGAGAGTGAGAGCCTTTGGATGAAGGAGCACATGATGCTTTGCTACACATGAGACCTAGAAGCTTCTGATCTCCTCCCTGGTGTGCAGGGGAAGAGGACAGGGAGCTGAGCCTTGTGGCTGCTTGTCCTGGCAGCATTGCACCATTGTTTCGTATCAACCATAACAGTTTTCCGTGGTGGGAGCAGGTTGCGGGATTATGCGCTCCCTCTTCCCCTTTCTAAGGCCAGCGGGTGGCGCAGCGGGTTAAACCGCTGAACCATAAGCTGTCAATCGAAATGTTACGCCTGCGGTGGCCAATAGTTGGCGCTAATGTGGTATCCATATGGTCACAAGTAGTGGAGTTCTGTGCATGTGCAGTGCTGACTTCTGACGCTTCCAGAGCTTAGTGGACTGTTCTGCCTCTACTGCCAAGTGGGGGAAACCCTATGCTGCCTGCCTGCCTGCCTGCCTGCCTCCAGGGCGGGGAGAAGGCCCAGCCCTTCAGTTCCTGTTCAGCGGCCTCTGAAGCTCCATGTGAGGAATGCTTCACTTTGTCTTCGCCCCTCAGAAATATTTAAAGAAGCTTTAATCTCAGTAT
Organism: Plestiodon gilberti rubricaudatus; assembly: GCA_026170595.1. Taxonomy (NCBI): domain Eukaryota; kingdom Metazoa; phylum Chordata; class Lepidosauria; order Squamata; family Scincidae; genus Plestiodon; species Plestiodon gilberti. The sequence goes on from JANXHW010000004.1 coordinate 2,935,312, forward strand.
GCACACGCAGGTGAGCCTGTATGCACAATTTTTAGCCCTGCCTCGTGATAAGGCCAGGAGGAGGGTCACCTTTAAAGTGCCGCTGCTGGGGGACAAAACTCCTCTCCACTGATGGGCAAGACACTTGCCTCTCTGTTTGAGAAAGAGTTCTGTTGTGGCCTCTAAATCTACTGGGAAGTAAAAAAAAAAATCCAGACGGACGAGGAGGAGCAAGCAGGGAGCTCCACTTCAAGCCTGCGCTCTGGGAGTTGACCACCCCCCCACTCCAGCTGCAGCAATGTCTGAGCCTCCACCACCACCACCACCACCACCACCATCATCGGCTTCCTTGAAGCAGACGTGTCCAATGGTGCACAGATCCTCTTCAGAGAGCCATTAGGACAGAGGCAAATGCCATAAGTCAGGATGGTGTAGTGGTTTGGGAGTCGGACTTAGACCTGGAAGATCCAGGTTCAAATCCCCGCTCAGCCACGAAGCTTCCTGGGTGACCTTGGGCCAGTCACTATCTCTTAGCCCCACCTACCTCACAGGGTTGTTGTGAGGACAAAAGGAGGGGAGGAAATATGTACACCACTCTGAGCTCCTTGGAGGAAGGGCGGTATAAAAATGTGAAAAATAAATAAAAATAATAAGTCCCACTCTGCGTGGGCAGCTGGAAATTCTCCTAAAAAAGGCGAAACTCCATCATTCAAAGCCAGAGTTAATGGAGCAACCTCCTGGGGCCTCAACATTGATCCCATCCACTTTGGTGGCTTGGGGGGGGTCAACCCCGACATAAGCTTCGGCTGCATGTTGTTGTTTTTTTCCAGTGGGTGAACTGGTCCTGGAGCGATCTCGCTATCAAAATTGACCCTGCAGATGTCCTCTCTAGATTGCTCCTTCCCTGGATATTGTTGTGGTCCACACTGTCTCTAAGGGGGAGACGGTTGAAATTGTCATGACAGTCTTTATTTCGTAGAGGCTGCAAACACCAAGCCAGGAAAACAACCGATTTCAAACCAGGATCCCAGCTTACAATCAGGTCTATAGATCAGCAATAGCTATATAATGGCCTGAGAGCGCCACATTGGAGCTCTGGCTGAGATTTGGTGTTGAGATGCTTTGAGTTTTTGCATTCCCCTTATGCATATCCTCACCATAGGCACTCACAATGGGCTAGCCCAGTTGGGTATGGAGACTGACCATCGCTGCCGCCACTGCTGCAGGCAACACACCCACCAGTCAGCATACGGACTGAAGGAACCGCCATCAGCCACAGTATCTGTACCACCTGTGGAAATCTCCACCTCTCACATCTCCATCTCTCACAATACCTTCTTCTACACCGTCTTGAATATGTATTGACATCAGGAGCCAAGATGGCAGCTGTTCTGCCATGAGTAGTGTTGAAATTGACAGCAGTTCCATTGACTTAGGCAGCACTGGTTTCCTTGTTATCAACACCACGGTACCTGTCATTCTGTCTGGCAGCTTCTCCTGCCGTTCCTCCTTCTGAGTTGACTGCAGAACGAACATTGGAGTTGGAGACCTTTATTACAATAATAATATAATAATATACAGAATTTATATACCGTCTTTCTGGTCATTGGATTTCTCCTCCGACTTTATTCAAGGCGGTGTACATGGGCAGGCTAAACCCCAAAGGGTTTTTACAATATAATAACGTTCTGATCTTTCATAGAACCCTTCATTCAAGATGTTACTTTCACAGTCCAGCTCTCTCTCTCTCTCTCTCTCACTCTGACGTTCGCCTCAACACGCCTCAGTAGTCTTGGAGCCCTTCGCTTTGGTCAATCAGGTGGCAAGTGGGAAGTCACTTTCTTCAACAAAGGATCTGAAACTGTATAATGACAATGTCATTAGAATGGCTTTCATGTTCAGCATTCCCAGTGGGACATATTGACAACTGAATGTCTAAGAGGATGCTTAAACCTTGGTAGCACCATCAGTGTTGCCTGTCCTTTGATTGGCTAAAGAAGCTTAAGAGAAGCTGTTATTAGTGCCGTCTACCTTGTGAAGATTTGAGCAGGTGTACGAAGTTCAGAAGGAGGCTTGCTCTTTTCTTGTTAAGTGCCCGAAGTCAAACTCCCGCATAGTGGAGCCGGCCTCTGCCAGTGAAAAGAAAACTAATTTGGATTCTGAGGAAAGGGAGCTGGATGGATGCCAAGAAAGTTTTGCAGTGCAGCTGCCATGACATCAAGATTTCCTGTTTTCTTTTTTTACCTGGCAAGGAACCAGAACACACCGTGGGCAGAGAGCATTCTGAAACGAGCTGCCGAAGGAAGATTGTAAAATTGTCAACACCCTCCAGTGTAAGGCATCCGAGGTGGCCAGACAGCCATTGTCTGTGGCCAGACAGACAATCCTTAATACCGTGACATGTCTGGTTGAGTGTTCCTACCATGGCTGGATCCATCATTCTCGGGAGGCGCGTATGACTACATTCCGCCTCTCTTCACCTGGACACCATATCAAGCACCTGCAGTCTTTCAGTGGGTCAGGACCTTTCATTACTACCACCAGTGATTTGCTAGAACATGTGAAGAACACCAAGCTGGCAGCAAAGACACTTGGGCTCACTTCTGCTTCTCCTGCAAAACCAAAGTTGAGACCCTCGCTTTTGACACAACAAGTCCTGCTTTGACATGGCATACTGCAGGCATTTTTCATCCAATGAGGTGTGCTGGATTCTGTACCTCTGCCGGAGTTAAGGGTCAGACCGCAATGTTTTTCATTATAGACTAAGCTGTTCATTCCGTCCGGCAACTTTTAAGCCACACGGCACCTATTGTGGCAGTCTTCTTATTGGCACATCTCTGTACAAAGATGGTTCCTGACCGTATTCCGGCCTCAAGTGCGTTGCCAACACAAACAGTTCATCATTCTGGACCAAATCCTACATGCCCTGTAGCGGTGGGCTCTCCCAACCCATCTCTTTGGGAGGGGGATGCCCTTCCATCCCGACACACCACCCGAAATAATGACCACCAATATGTTGATGATGGGGGGATGGGACGCCCACGACAGCTCCCATGAAAACAGTGGGGCTTTGTCACTGTCACAAAAGAACCTGCCATCTCTGCCCTCCATCCAGCATTAAACACATCCATTTTCTCACACCTTCTGGTCAGAAGGTTTTTCAAGGGCATAGCTGAACTGCACCTACCTATCAATCTTCCGGTTCCATCGTGGCGTTTGTTCCCTGTCGTATCCCAGTGTTTGGGAGAGCCTTTCAAGCCTATGACCTGACTCCTGCTCGCCCTCAAGATGGTATTTCTAGTAGCCATTATTTCAACATGGAGCGCAAGTGAACTGTGCTCTACAGAAAAAATGGTGTTGAGACTGGATGTTGCATTTTGGCCCTAAGGTGGTCTCAATGTTCCACCTTAATCCAGACTTGACATTCCCTATGGTCTTTCACAACCCAACTTCAGAAGAAGCTCTGCACACGCTGGTCATTAAGTGAGCCCTTTCCTTGCATATTTGTAGAACTGCATCATTCTGGGCAAAGAACACGGCAAAAACGTTCCTGCCGAATGTCTGGCTAACTGAAACGGTTTCCCTGACTTGCCAGTTAGCGGAGAGAGAGCCTGTCCTTTTCGAGGACTGTCCTTGAAAGCACAGGCCCACCAGAGCAGATTCGTCCTTTGCTGCAAGCCTAAGAAGTATTCGCTCCTGATGCTCTCTGCAGAGCAGCAACGTGGTCTACTCTGCCATTCACCTTGATCAGTCACTACACCCTGGACACAAGGTTGAGAGCTGATGCCTGGTTTGGGCATGTTCTGCAGAACATCTCTCTGAACAACCTGTACCCAACTCCAGGTAAGGGGGAAACTACCTAGTCTCCAGACCGTGCGGAGACCACAAAGAAGGAGAACAAGTTGCTTACCAATACCTGTAGTTCTTTGAGTGGTCATCTGTTGGGGGGCAAAAACCCCTTGACTGTTCCCTCTGCACTGGCTGGCTCCAGCTGTTGGATCTCTCTTGAAATGTCACAGTTTGAATTCGGGGGGGTCCTCAGAGGAACCACAGGATTGGGTATTCTTCCTACTCTTGAGGAATGCACGGCATTTCCATTGCTTCAAAACAGGATCAAAGCGCTTGATAAAGCTCTGGAAGTTTCTGAGGCGGCTTTGTAGTGGATGCACGGAACATCACTGCGTGTGTAACAGCACACTGAATCTGTAACAGCTAACCATAGTTAAATCCTGTGTGTGTGTGTGTGTGTGTGTGTGTGAGAGAGAGAGAGATTTGTGCTTCAGAATGGAGACAGTAGAGGAGATGCAGTCCCTCCACAGGCTCTGAATTGCTCGAGCATAGTTAAGCAATCGGGATTGGTTTGTTTGCGTTGTCTCTTGTCCTCTGCTGTGCCCATGAGACTCTAGTTGTTGCACTTGGGCATCCATATCAGACGCTGCATCCACTTCATTTCCGTGATTTCGCCTTTCTGTTTCAGCTTGCCCTATCTTGGTCGTATTACTTGCCAGATAAAAGCGTATGAAAACGAGCCATTTAAGATCAACAGACATGCAAACCTAATCATTAAAAATCTAGTAGCTCAACCCTCACCTCGAAACATCCGTTCAGATGCGAGAACCTTGTGATGCTTCTGGAAGAGAAGGCTGAAGCGTTGTGATGACGTTGCTGCAGAAAGGGGAAGCTTCCTTTTGATAGGCATTCACCAGAGCATTGCAAGTCTGAAGGAGTGAGAAGCTTCCCTGCTGCAAGCTTTTCAAGACTAGGTCAATCTGCTGACTACATTTTTCTTGGAACATAAAACAGTTGAAAAGATGTGGGGGAGAGCAGCAAAAATGTGGGGGAGACCAGCTTTTCAGCTTTAATCACACCAAGTGTAGTAGGCCATTAATACGTTTCCAAGTTTAATTCCTGTCTTTTTCTCACCGAAGCCTGATTGAAATGTTGGTTTGCTGGTGAAACTGGCTTCCATGTAGTTAGGGCTTTACATAACTGCTGGAGTGTATGGATCTGCTTCCTTGGCTGGGCCTGCTGGCTGGCTCTGTACTAGGGCAAAAAAACATGAAGATTCTGCAACAAGAATAGATGAATTCTGCAATCTGTTTGCATGATGTAGGCAACAAATCTGCATAATTTATTCTTTCGACTTACTATTTTGTATTTATGCTTTTTTAGATATATTAGTTAAAAGGAATGAAGATGGAACCCTAGGGCATAAAGTGTATCGTAAGCCCACCCACACTAATAGATATTTCAATAAAGAATCTAATCATCACTCGTGTCAAAAGAATAGTTTAACCAATACACTTTTACATAGAGCTGAAACTATTAGTGAACCAACGGAAGTACAAGAAGAGAAAAAACTAATTAGGACAGCATTGCTAGCTAGCAAATGGTTATAGTAATGAGAATATAAGGATTGACAGGAAGAGATAGATAACTTAGGGCGCAATCCAAACCTACATAGGCCGCCGTTGTAACCAGCGGCCCAGCGAAAACGGGAGGCCCCAGAACGGAAAGGGGATTCAAATCCCCTTTGAATTCCCCTTTTGGAGGGGATTTGAATCCCCTTTCCGTTCTGGGGCCTCCCGTTTTCGCTGGGCCACTGGTTACAACAGCGGCCTAAGTAGGTTCGGATTGCGCCCTAAGGAACCTAAAGAAAAAGCAGTAGTCAGAGGTAGGGTTATGTTGCCGTACATCAAGGGAACCACTGATAAAATAGGTAGAGTTCTTAGGAAATTTGATATCAACACCAATTTTGCTCCTACTACCAAGATTTGAAATACTTTAAGAAATCCTAAATGCCCTCAAAATGGTCTCTGCCGAGGCAAAATGCCCTCAAAACGGTCTCTGCGCATGCGCGAAAATCCAAAAAATACCCAGATGAACGCACTGCATGGGCCGGCCTCGGAGTGTCCGGAGGGTGTCGTGCGTCATGGAGGTGTGCGCGTCACCCCCTGGCGGCCCGCCCCCCCGCCACGCTCCAGTGACGCCAGTGCCTGTGAGTTTTGTTCTGAAGATGCTACCAATTTGAGTAGCGAAACGTCAGAAGTACTACATCTATTATCCTTTAGTTTTTTTATTAGCATTTTATTAAACGACAGATTTCCGAGAAATCATGCATGTTTTTAATTCTGTTTTATGCTGGATTTGCTATTGATGGGGAGGGTCCATGCAGCCCCTGCCTCCGTCCTATGGTAATCTTACTCCAGCAGCCTTCAGTGGGCCTCGTCTACATGCTTTCAAGCAGATCGTTGCATTCATGAAGACCTAGGAACTTGCTCTTTTTCTTTTAAATTCCAGCAGAGACGATCAAGAAGCTGAATTCTATTTCCAGTGCCCCATTTTTGCTCTGGTCCCACAGAATTGCATGTGGCCTGTTCCTCTGTGCCCCACTGACACAGGCCCTTGCCACACAATCTGGCTGACCCAGACAGGAAGCTGATTCCAGCTGTTGTCTACAGCCTGGCTGTGCAGCAGAAGTGATTTTTGGTGTCGCCATGACCCCTGCGTTGAACTCGGGCCAGAGAGAGGAGTCCATGGGAGCAGGTATGGATTTCTTTCGAGAGGAGTGGAGACCCCTCCTCTGAATCATATGAAGATGGCGGAGTATGGCTTGTTCCATACAGGAAGGAGAATTCCTCCTTCCACACTACAGCGTGGAGAAGTCTTAGGAATGTTCTGTATCTCTCTGCTAACCTTGATCCACCCCCTAGGAGCCAAACGGCATCTCTGCTTTGTACCCCACGTGCAGAAGAGTTTGAAACGGTGAGCCGCGCACCCTGCCAGGCGGGATGCTGCCCCTTGCGATGGTTCCTGCATTAAACCTTCAGCATCGATGCGCCTGGGGGCTCGGTGCAAGGTCTGCTGGGGCTCCCTTCTGTCTGTGGAGCAAGGGCAGACTTGCTTTCATGCTTTGCACTCCTTGGGCTATTGTGGAGGTTGAAAAGTCCAGATACCTGGAAGAGAGAGTTCCAAATGATGACAATGGCTTTAAAAGAGGCTCGAGGTTTTAAAAGAGGCTCCTGCTAAGCTTGCCCAGCGGCAGAGTCATTTCGGAACAAGAGAGCCGCACTGCGGTTCCCCACCGCCCCCAGCAAATCAAGAGGGAGGGGGAGGAAATCCCTGTGGAAGCCCCCCCCAGCAGGTTTCCCACTCCCCAGCACTACCCCCTAGCAACCATTTTGGTTCCCGTAAGTTGCCGCGAGCCCACAAATGAGGCTTCGCTACCCCATTGGGGTCCCGACCCCAAGGTTGAAGAACAGTGCCATCGGAGACCAGGAGGAATAAGTGGCCACCCTTTCAGTCAAGATAAAGCTCTCTTCTTGCTGACTGTGTGGCGCATGGCAGCAAGCCAGGAAAGCTGGTCCGGGCACTAGAGGCCAGCTTGTTCTGACCGCCGCCCAGTTTCTCTTTGCGCTGGGCTGAGTGAGGTCACCTCCTTTGTCCTTCATCTGCAACTCTTTGAGATGTCAGAATGTGGGTGGGCTGTGAGTGGGCAGCAGAGAGTGTGAGCCACAGGCCCTCTCTTATGTCCCGCGTCTTTGGGCTTGAGCAGATCCTGTACTAAGTCCGCCCCAGGGCACCCTTCACCCCAGGCCCATCTGGGCTGGATATTCAGCCTTCATTTTCATGCAGCAGATTTCATGAGGTGCCTCCATTGTGTGTCCTTGGTTGTAATTTCTGCTGATGTTATTAAATCTTGTGTATTTTAGAGATGATAGAGCAATTTACGGGGCAGAAATCATCTTAAGGAGCTCAGTTGTAAATTGGGAGTGCCAGCACTATCATCATACAGAGTAAAAAATTTAAGGTAACTCATTTAGTTCTAGAATGGATAAATGTATTCAACTAAATGGTCTCCAAAGCAGCATGCAATAAATTCAAAACTTCCATTTATGAAACAAGAAAAGCAAAATGCCCCACCTCCGTCTTCTGTGTGCCAGTGGAGACATTTGCCTGTTCTTATGCCCCTGGCATGCAGCGGCGTCCAGTTGGAAATGAGGCTGTGCTGATTCTGCCAGGGCTGCCCGGAAACTATGCATTACCTGTAGCTGGCATCAAATCAGTGCTCCGAAGCACTTGCGTGCGTGCGTGCGTGCGTGCGTGTGTGTGTGTGTGTGTGTGTGTGTGTGAGTGAGAGAGAGAGAGAGATCTAATCTAGTTGCTTTCACGACACCTGACCTGTTTGCAGCCATGTTCCTGGCATTATCAACTTCTCCTTCTGCTCAATGATTTTTGAAGGTCACTAAAACACTGAGAAATGGTACTGGAGAAAGTGGAGGACTCTTCTGAGTAGATCAGCCCAGGAAATTGTGTCTGTTTGGCCCAAGGAGCTCCAGGCGCCTTGACAGCACAGCAGCCAGACAGCTCTTGGCCTTTCTCCAGAGCAAAGAGGGGTCAAGAGGGGACCACTTTGCCACGACAGAAAGCATTCCATCCCCCTGGTGAGGGAGGCTCGTCTCCTGAATGGCTCCCTGCTGCGGTGAGTGAAAACGTGCAGACTCCACACCAGGGACCACGAGGAGGAGATGACCAGCCATGTCCCCCCCGCACGGTGACAAGTCGATGACATCACTAAGGACCAGTCCCACCAACATCTGCCAGATCTCACCGCCAGCTCCTCCTGCTCGTCGGCATAAAAATGGAACGCGCTGGAAGGGTCTGCAAAGGGATCCAGTTTCAAAGGGAGGTGCTGTTTCTCCAGCCACATTTTGATGGTGGAAACAATCGCATCCAGGGCCAGCAATATGGGATCCGGAGCAGGAGTGACGCGACACCTTGGCTGGCCTGGCATGCCTGATGTGGTGCCCTTGCTGAAGAGAGAGGCTGGACTGGTGGAGAACTGGCCTGGAAATTGGTGCCAACCGTGGGCTTCTGCAAGATGTGCCTGACTGTTGCCTGGCTGGCACTAAAGGTGGGTTGACTCTCACTCCTTCTACTGGCTCCTCGCCACCAGTCCAGCCTGCAAGGGTGGGAACCCACAGGGCAGCTGGGTGCTTCCGTCTTGCAGGTAGGCAGGTGAACGATGCCACCTGCAAACCGGTCCACAGACGCCAAACCAGGCTGAGGCTCCAATGCTGCTGTTAGTTATCATCGTTGACATTTTAATCCTGTCCTTCCACCAAGCAGCCCAGAACAGCATACAGAACCCTGCTCCCCTTTTATCCCTCCCAGCCACCCTGTGAGGCAGCTTAGATTGAAAGGTAGAGGTTGGCTGAGGACATCCAATGACCATGCAATGGTTTGAACCCAGATTTCTCGGTTCCGGGCCAGCACCCTCATCGCTATACTATGCTGGTTCTGAGAGTTGCAGTTTGGTAGTCGAAGAGAGGTCTACAAGCCCAGCTGAGTCTGGCTCCATTGATTTGCAAAGCGCCTGGTGAACTCGCCCTGCAAACCAAATTACTGCCCAGGTATCAGTAAGCGTTAAAGGGGATGGGTAGCTGCTGGGCCGAAGAGGCTCCTCCTGTTTGCTTTTCTGCTTCCACCCACACATGGCCCAGTTTTCAAAGCCAGCCATGAGACTTCTCACGCATGCAACATCTCACTCTTGGATTCGGGTTTGCAAAGGAGAGAACATTCATTTCTCGCACATGGCGGTGATGGGTGCGGAATTGTCTCTGCTAGCTTCCCTTCTTGGAAGGCCAGTGCTTGACACTGAGCTCGTGTCATCTTCTTCCTGTCCGTGGGGAAAAAGCTGCCCCTATCTCCCCCTGGTAGTCAACTCCTTTGTTGTTTCTGTGGTCTCCGATTTACCTCCACAGGAGCCTTTCAGGCTTTCTCTACTGCTGGAATGGGAAGAGGCGTTCAACTGCCCCTGCCCTCCAGAAAGAAGGCACAGGTTAGGGGTTCGGCAGGGGGGGTCACTCATCCGTCCTGCCCCAGAGCAGGATTAATCTTGCCCCAAAGGAAGGGGCCCTCAGTTAAGGATGGGGGAAACGCTGCAGTATAATCTTGGGTGTTGAACTATAAACGGGGGAGAGGTTGTTTTTCAGGCCATCTCACGTTTGTTTGTTTCTCTAAAAAGGTCTCATGGATAATTAAGGGACACCTGCTGGTGCTTTATCCTGGAAGGGAGGATATCCTTGAGTGCTGGCTATCCAACGTGGTAACAAGCTAGCGCATTTGACCTGGTGCCATGAAGAGTTCTCAAGGGTTCAGGTGTGCTTGGGATGTGGTGTGACCCCTTGTGTGTGTGTGTGTGTGTGTGTGTGTGTGTGTGTGTGTGTGTGTTTGCATATAAAGACACATATTCCTTTTGTGTGCTGATCCCTGGCTTGTGTGAAGGGTGTCACTTCAACAATCTTTCCGGTGCTTGTATGGACTGTCCAGATGAAGGCAAATGTGTCTTCCTTGCAAATGTGTCCTCGTTGCCTGGCAAGCAAGTGCTTGAGATTGCATCCTTTCTAGTGGGAAAGAAGGGAAAGCTTCCCTTTTGAGTGCCCTGGGGAGCAGGGAGAGATTCCCACATCACAGGGTGACGTGGTGGTCGGAACAATGCTGCCCCTCAGCCCAGCTGAGCAAGGTACTTGTGTGACTCCTCTGCATGACAGGCTGATGTGAGCCCCTCATGCGGCTGGAACACGGAGCGCTGTTTACCTTCCCGCAAGTGGTACCGATTTATCTACTCGCATTAACATGCTTTGGAACTGCTAGGTTGGCAGGAGCTGGCCAAGCAACGAGCGCTCACCCCGTCGCGGATTCGAACTGCCGACCTTTCGATCGACAGCTCACGGTTCAGCGGTTTAACCCACTGCGCCACCCGTTGGCCCTATCCTCTCCATAGTTGACCTTAAAAGGTGCATTCTGGAAGCTGGTTTTACCTGTATGTAAATTAGAGCACTACACTCACACTCAGTCTCTTGTAGGTGTTTTTTTTTTTTTTTTTTGGTACTCCCTGTGGAAAGTGTTCAGTTATTTATTCCTCTGTATTGCCTTTGTTTGCCCTTGCTCTCAGTTGCCCTTGCTTGCCCTTGGTGCCATCATTATGTGAATAGCTTATGTTATGTGGCTTGATCCTCATTTATTGTGTGAACTGAGCCGTGTGACCAATCCAGGAAAGAGGAAGCAGCAGCCGGGGGTGGAGGGGGGAGTGCGGGAGCTCCAAAGAGAGTAGAAATAAGGTAAGTATTTTCACAACTCGGTGTTTTGGGGGGGAAACGGTCTGGCTCACTACAGTTGCTAGTTTCTGCTTGTAAATCAGAAGCAGAGAGCAGTTGTCTCCTCTTTCAGGTGGATTTTTGCGGCCTGATGGAGACAAGTGCACATTCAGCCTCCCTTCCAGAGGTACCCAGGTGGGTCTGAAACCGCCTCTCTCCCGGAGCCCGCCGGCATTGCTGTCTGCCCCTTTGATTTCGATTTTATGTTTGCACTTCTGTTTTCCCCTCCCTCTCTTTGTGTTCCATTCCGTTGTCCTCATCCTTCTGTTTGTTTCCCAGTGACTCAGCACATTAAAGAACTCCTGGAAAGGAACAGTAAGAAGAAGTCCAAATTGAGAAAGAAACCCAAGCCCTATATCGAGGAGCACGATGGTAGGGGGCCACGGCCAAGCGCTCACTTAGCCCCTCCCTCCCTCCCTCTCCGTAGATGTAGACGCCAACTTTGCTTTCTCTCTGGCTGCTTTCTAGCCTCCACTCAGCCTCCTCTTCCTTAACATTGGCTTCATGCTTCTCTGCCCCCTCCCCCTAACTGCGTCTTTCGGACCTGCTGCCTGTCTCCAGGAGCTCTCCAAGCCAAGCTCCGGCCAATGGCGCTTCCTCCAGCGGGGGCTGGCCTTGGTTTGACCTTCAGATGAGCGTCTTTGCTGGAGACTCGATGCTTGTGTTGGTGCAAGGCCTGTGTCACGCACACGTGCAGCTGCAGCGGTGGGGATGTAGACACCATGCGGGGTGTGTGTGTGTGCGCGCACTGCTGGTGCAAGCGGGGCTGCAGCTCTCTCATCTCTGAAATGGGACGGGTGCCTGTTTTGCTCTCATTCATCACTGACTAATCGGTCTCACACCGGCAGGGCTGGTATAAGCTTCTTCGCATCATGCAACACTTGGGCATCGCATTTGGGGACTGCGGAGTCTCTGACCACAAGACCCAAATCTTTGCTAGGTCAAAGTCGTTTGGTTCTGTGGCTACCAAAGCCAGTCAGTAACAGCAGCAGCAGCAGGAGTGGGTATTAACTACCAGCAGGAGCAGATGTGCTTCATGTTGGAAGCACTCCACCGACAGTAACTACTAAGTCATCTAGCATCAGCAGCAGCAGCAGCCCGGAAAGGTGAAGCAGAATCCGTGTCTGCCTATGGGAGATTGGAGCCAGAGGCTGAGAGGGAGGGGCTTGCCGAAGAAGGAGACCATGGCAGGGGCTAGGCCTGAACTGGGGGCTCCATGGCGGAGTCGAGGCTTTACATGCAGCGGTTCTTGAGTCCAGTCCTTAGCATCTTGAGTGAAAAGTAAGGCTGAGACCCACATTCTCTCTCTGGGGCCTTTTCAGCTTGGGGGAGGGGGAGGGGGGCTGGGCTGGGCAAGAGGCAGTCCTTATTTCATCATTGCCTGTTTTGCCAGGCATGCCTGCAAGAAGCTTCCTTCGTGGTGGTGATCTCTTCGCACTCTGCTACGTGGGTCATCCGTGGTGCTTCTGTATGGTGTGGAGGATTCTCCTTCCTGCTTGTCTGTGTGCAGAAACTGCCTCCCAGTTCTTGCTTGTCCTCACATCCGTGCTCAGAAGCCGCTTCGATAGCAGCTCGCCTGAGGCAGACGAGCTTCGTGGTGGAGCACAGACTTGAAGCTGCAGCTCCCACACTGAAACCTGACATTTCGTGTGCTGCATTGCCAGGCCTAGGAGGGTGTGGCTGTGACCGAAGGGAGCAGGCCCTCCTCAGGGTTTTAAAACCCACAGCTGCGCGGGGGGGGGGGGTATGCTCCGGAAAACCCACGGGGTTGGAGGTGAGGGCAGGGACAGCTCCCCCACTGCAACTGCTCCCTGTGAACAAACCTTAGGTGGTGAGTTCCTGTGATGTGCTCACTCTCCCCTTACAGTGTGTGTGTGTGTGTGTGTGTGTGTGTGTGTGTGTGTGTGTGTGTGTCCCCTTGATCCTGTAGCTTCATTGCATCTGTTTGAACAAGACTTCCTAATTTATTTAAAACACCTGCATGAACAGAAGGAGATGGTGGCGCAATTAACTGGCGGTGGATTACAGAGCTGCCTGGAAGCTTCTTGCAGGGGTGCCTGGCCCGATTTGGAGCTCACTCTGAGTGGGAGTCTCGCTCTGCATTTTTTTCCCCCCGTTGTCTACATTCTGAAAGAGCCAAACTACACATTAGCCTGTAAAGCGCTTGCTTGGAGTGAGTGAATGAGAGAGATCCGGATCCGGACCCTTGGCTTTTGCCAGGGTTCTGATCTCAACCAGGCTCCCTTGTGGCTGCTGTTTAGGGAAGAGAAAAACTCCGGCAGGAAATTGGGAAGCAGCTACTTGGCCTAATGCCATTTGGCCCCAAATGTGGGGTGGGAACCGAACAAAGGCAGCCTTCGGAAAGAGGCTTTCAGCAATGGTCTGGACCCCTTCATCACTCTCGTAGCGACTATTTATGCGTACATCTTGCATAGCCTCTGCTTTTCACCCTTTATAGTGTAGAGCAGCTTAATCCATGTTAAGGATGGGCGAGTGGGACACAGGGTCGGTGTTGCTTTGAATGACAGAGAGAGCTGGAGGGATTTCAAGGCATTTTCAGAGGAGGACCCACAGGCGGCAACACATGCAGGAGGCAAGAAGCAAGGGAGACTCCTGGGCGAGGAGAGAGCACGTGACTGTTCTCAAGACAGATTTCTGTGCAAATGGGAAAATGCTTCTTGGCCTGGAGAGTTCACACGAATCTCGCATCTTGGCGACTGCTGACAGGGGGCTTCTTGTCTCCCCATTTTCTCTCCTCCACTCTGGTGTCGTCACGGCAGAAATACGACCCTGTTCTTCCTTGCTATGTTTAGACCTGTAAATAGAATTCAGGAAAAAATGCTGACCATGTTCTTCTGGGGGTGAGGGTGTAGTTGCCACTTCCAGCTTAGCTGATTAAAAGTTTTATTGAGTGGGGGGCTGGTGGACATCCTGCAATGGCCACAGGCGAGATAAGCTGCGCCTGCAGTTTGCTGGCATCCAGTCCCCAGGCGTTTGGTTGCACCAGCCACAGGAGCTGGACAAAACAGCCTGGCGTGAGCAGGAGAGGAGGAACTCCCTGCCACTAGATAAAAGAGGACTGAAAGGAGTTTTTGTTTGGCTTTCTAGATCTGGTTTTGCCTGAGAGCTGGGGGTTTGGAAGAGGAGACATCCCCACACAGTGGCGTCAGAATAGGAGGTGCGGGGGGGGGGAGCTCCCCAGAGGCAGAGTAGTGGACAGTGAGCAACTGCAGCCCGCCCAATGTCGTGCCTGCTGTCCAGGATGCTCTTATCCAAGCAAGACCTCCTAGCTGTGACTTTAATTGGATTACGAGACCCAGGGGGACAGTAAGGCTGGCCTGTTAATAGCCACCCTCTCGGCGTCCTCTCGGAGAGATCAGAGCACCAGCCACACGCTCGCAGCGCTCCAGGGTTACTTGAAGGTCACGCTGTGGATGGATTTTCCTCTCGTGCTGGATTTTGCCTTCTAGTGTTGACGTGATGATTTTGGCATTCTGTGGGCACGGCTGGAGTCTTGGGTAGCAGCACATGCTCTGGAAGGGGATCCTCTGATCTTGCAGAAAATGACATTTCCCAAGGCACCTTCTAGGGGCTGAGTCAGACGTGAGGATTTGGTGGTTTCATTCAGGTGATTCCGTAACTGGGGACGAGAGAATCTGGCCTTCCTACAGAACCGCTGGCATTTTGTGAGGGCCCTTAACTATGCACTTAATTGGGTTTAACTGTAACAGCTCTCGCATGCTCAAACTGCTCAGGCAATTGTAAGAAACTGCAGGCCTAGCGAAGGCAGTGGCATAGCTTAGTACTCTTGTACCTGGTGCACTCCCCGCAAGCCAGAAGTAATGCGCTGTGGTGCGGTGTTGTCATCACGTCACCGCAAATTACTTCTGGTATGCAGCCGGCTCCGCCTCCGCCTCGAAGCCACCCAAGTCGAAGAGAAACAACTTGGGCGGCTTTGGGTTGGAGACCACAAACTGGAAGAGCCTCAGCCCCTGAGGGGGTGTTACCCACTCCTCCTGCAGCGTGCTTGGAGCTCAGGTGGCCTCGCGGCTCCGACAGCTGAGTCATAGAGCCACTGCCGAAGATGGGCCAGCCAATGGGGTGTCACCCTCACCAAGAAGTGACACCTCTCCCTGGAGAAGGGCGACACCCCCTTGCTTGCCCATTTTCGGCCTGGTTTTATCAGACGCAGCCCTCAGTTTGGTGTCCCTCAACACTCTGACTTGTAAGCGCACAACCAACATAAGACTGATCTGCAGAACAACGCTGGGTCAGGCATCCATGCATGGCTCACTTGACCCAGGGACTAGTGTGAGTGTGGAGAGCAGCCGTAGGATTGGACCATCAGAGTCTGTATTACTAAATGTATGTGCAAGCAGACTGTCCTTTAGCATCCCAAATGCCCATTGGAGCCATAGCTCAGTGGCGGGCGGAGCACAGGCTTTGCAAATACTGTAGAAGGTCTGGGGTTCAGTCTCCAGTGAAAGGATCTCCGGTAGCAGGTAAGGAAAGACCTCTGAGACTCGGGTGAGCGGCGGCAGCCAGTCACAGGTGATCAGACTGGGCCAGCTCAACCAACGGATTGACTCAGCTGAAGAAGGTAGCTTTCTATCTTCAGCTCCTGGTGGGCCCCAGAACGCCCTTTGGAAGTGCAGCATTCAGAGTCTACATGACGAAGGGGCAAGAATCCTCGCTGTGCCTTCCTGATCACATGTTCAATAAATGTATGAAAGGGAAGTGGAACTGTGCCCTCTGGCTGTGTCTCCCACGTTTCATGAATTCGGAGATGGATCTACGCATGTAGGGGCCCTCTCTTTCATACCTTAAACCTATGGATGTTTGAGGACATGGCCAGAGGGTGCACGGATGGTGGAGAGCCGGCATGGCCAAAGGACACACAGAGCCATTCCCTTGCTCACATGCTCAGTGCGGGGGAAACCAGCACGAAGGCCGAGGAGGAGGGTGAATTCCACAGCATTGGGAGGCAGCAGACGAGGGTGGAAAAGCGTTAGGCATTCAGGCTTCATTTGATGACTTGCTGTCATAGCATGTTTGCTAGTCTGTGGTCCTTGCTGAATGCCCTGCTGCAGCACAAGGCAATGGAAGGCCTTTGCTCCATGAAGTCCCCTGTGGCTGTGGCTGAGAGGGAGCTTCTCCAGGCCAAGGGTAGCTGGTGGTTCCTCCTCCTCTGCGATCTGCTTTGGAAGGGCTGCCCAGCGGTTGTCTCTCTTCCGGATGGTGCTGGGCAGTCTCTTGGTGGCCTCTTTCTCTCGGAGTGGCCTCTCGCTCGGAGTGTTCTGGTTCTGACTTTCTCTCTCTCTCTGTCTGTCTGTCTGTCTCTTTTAGGGGTGGCAATAAGCACTTATGCCAAGTATTGTTACGGCAAGCTCCAGAAAGCAGCGTTGACCGGAGCCAAGAAGGTACCTCTGCTTTTCCCTTTTGTATAGCTTTGGAAGTGGATTGTATAAAAGATGGCTAACTGGAGCTGCTAGCAAACTGGGAAGAAGGGCATGTGTGTGGCGGCTACAGCCATTAAACAGGTGCTGGTGTCTCAAGAAGTGTGAGTTCTGCTGTGGTCCTCACAATTTTCCAGATGGCATTTGGGCACTTAAAACCCTTCCCCTCTACATATGGACAGAGCGTAAATATGGACATATTTACTAACATATGGACGTGGTCCAAGCTCCCCTGCTGTCCATCCCTTTGTCTTTGTTCACGGGTGGGGTGTGTGTGACCATGGCACTGTCCTTCTCACTCCAAGGGGGCAGTGCCCCAACATGGAACGGGTTGGTCAAGGCCATGCCCTCTACAAGTAGGTCCCAGAGATCGGAGACGAGGCGTATTATTATTCTGTCTATTTATTGTTGCCCAGTAAGGGGGAGAAAATGGAAAGGGCCAGGTTGGGGTATAACGCAACAGAAAACGAGGTTCTTTGGGCACCCCGTGGGTTTCTTCACCAGAGGCGTCACCTGCCCCCACCCCTCGCTGACATTCACAGCCCCCACTCTTTGGCTCCCCTCAGGTTTCTGGGGACACTTGTGATGGTGTCCCACCCTGGCTCTTACCGGGTTTACGTCCTCCTTCTGGCCTCAGCAGGCTGGTCACCCGCAGGCCATGTTCCCTGGCGCTGAGCCCCAGACGTAGCTCCTTCCTTCCCACCCCTTCTTTGTCCCTCCCCCTTAGCTCCGCCTCACTTCCCCTCTCTGCCTCCCCCTCTTCCTTTTGCCTGTTACTCCACTCCTCATCCCTGCTTCTGACCTCGCCTCTCTTCTCCCCCCCCTCTCTTCCTGGACCCTCACCCTAACCCTTCCCCAGGTAAATTCGCTGCTGCAGCTGGGGCTTCCCCAGCCCTTGTGCCACCAGCTGTGAACACAAAAAAGCAACTCCAAAATGACAGCAGCAGGGCAGCCATAGTGACACCCCTCGAGTTTGTGTCGCCCGCTGCACCCCACACCTACCGCAGCAGCACCCTGTCGACGCCAGTGCCTTTGGGACGAATGAGCACTAAGCATGGCTTACAATCAAAGATGAAACAAAAACACAAATAACTAGGCTGCAAGCCTGTGTGCTCGTAGCTGGAAGGGCCCCCCCCCACTGAACACAGTGGAACTTACTTCTGAGTAAATATGCTTAGGATTGTGCTCGACAATACAACCCTAAAAGCAGCAGCAGCAGCAGCAGCAGCAGACAAAACACGCAGAGGGAGCAGCAGCCACTGACTCTGGAGCACTTATTTGACAATGCTGAAGGTTTCTAGTGGAGCAGGCAATCCGAACATAAACTGTCTTGTTGCAATCCTTCAAGCAACCCTGCAAGGTAGGCCAGGACTATGATCCCTGTGTTGTAGGGGGGCGCTGAGGCCGAGAGTGTCTTTGGACTTGTGCACAGCTTCTCTTCAGAACTCCCCTGCTGTGGATCGTGACCCCACCTTGCAGTTAGTGGGAGGGAGGAGGGTCCTCTTGGCTTCCTGCCTGTAGTGACTAGAATGTCCTGAACCAGCAGCCCCCCAGGGACCCTTCCTGCCTCCTAATTGGCACCTGCTTGGCAATGATGATCCGTGCCATGGGGGGGGGGTTGAGCATGGGCCTTTCCCCCTTCCCTGCTGCAGCTGTTTCACTTTCCTAGTTGTTAAGCTCCCCACCAGGCAGCGGAACAGAACATGATGACTCACTGATCTCTCGCTTTCATTAGGACAAATGGCTGCGGCTCTTCTTTTTTCTACACGGGGGGGGGGGGATGCGGAGGATTACAAAGGCTCAAGAGACATCTGGGGAGCAGAGCAGAGCAAGAATCCGGAGCCCTTCCAGGCTTGACTGGAGCTGACTGGTGGAAGCCTGACTGGAGCAAGGGCTGTAGCCGGAGGAGCACACGGACGCCGGCCTGAGCACTTCTGTCCCACAGCGGTGATTGGAT
This sequence comes from Plestiodon gilberti rubricaudatus, assembly GCA_026170595.1. Classification (NCBI taxonomy): domain Eukaryota; kingdom Metazoa; phylum Chordata; class Lepidosauria; order Squamata; family Scincidae; genus Plestiodon; species Plestiodon gilberti. Next base: position 2,953,863 of record JANXHW010000004.1, read on the forward strand.
TTGCCAGGTCCGGGAAGGAGAGGCCTCTCGGTGGCCTTGTCCAGAAGCACTCCTATGGGCGGCGGCGGCGGCAGCAGCAGCAGCAGGCTGTTTGCCTTGATGCCCATGGGCTTCCCAGAGGGATCGGAGTGGCCCCTGCGGGAACCAGGGTACTGGGCTGGCCTCATCCGCCTTCCCTGCAAAGACAGGCGGAAGCCCTGGAGGCGCTTTCATCCTGTTCCAAAGAAAGGGAAGCAGGAGCAGGCAGCCCTCTGGCTTGTGCCTGTGTGGAGAGAGTAGGCAGAGAGGAGAGTTTCTCCCTCCTAGTGCTGACATTTGGGGCTGTCCCATTCAGTGATGGGCAGTAAGAGCAGAAGGCACGACGCTGTCATTAATGCAGTGGCATTTGCTGCTGCTGCAAATTGGGGCTGAGATTAGACTGCTGGAGGAGGAGGCAGCGGCAGCACTGATCAAGAGCTGTCAGTCGCGGTGGCCGTATGGAACCTCCAGCTTCAGAGGCAGTCTGCCTCTGCACATCAGCTGCGGGGGCAACAGCAGGGGCGGGCCCTTGCCTTCAGGCCCTGCTTGCCGGTTTCCTAGGGGGAAGCCCGGTGCTTGGCTAGATGGGCCCTCTGTGCCCACAGGGCCCTTGATGTTCTGACGACAGAAATGGGCTTGGGCCCTAGTGATGGACAGAGCAGGCGGCTTTGCGTACAGAAGGTACAGCTTCAGGTTCTCTTCTTCCCAGCGTAGCATCCTAGATGGCTGGGCTGGAAAGGAGCTCTCTTGTAAGGTCTGCTTAACCATTGGGCTGATGCGGTATAGGACGGCTTCTTGCATATCTTGTGTTTCTACATTATATCAGGGGTTCTCAACCTGTGGTACACGTACCCCTAGGGGTACGCAAACCGCAGGTTGGGGGTATGCGAAGTGCTGCCCGTTAGCAGCTGATAACGGGCGGCAGAACCCCCTCAAATGTGATTTCTTTTTCTGGCTTGCGGAGTGGCCATATATACATATATACACACACACACACACACACACCCATATTTAGGTATGGCTGGAGAAGAGATGGTTGAAAGCTTGCAGGCAATGCCTGCTATGGCCTCCAAATCCAGAGGGGTTTGTGAATAAGGTTACTAATGGTTCAAGATGACCTCGGTTCCAGTCATAGGTCTTCTCCCAACATCGCTGCTAGTAAAACCTGCATAAATTATGCAAAACAGCAAAAACCGCAGAGAATATTACACCAAGTAAGGGAACTAATTCAAGTGGCCATTAAATTAATAAGTTGCAGAATTCAGATGTTCTGGTTGCAGAATTTTGATCTGTTTCATGCTGTTTCATGCCTTGTATACTTGAAGCACCCGGTTAGTGCATGGCAGAATTAGTTTGGTTCTGCAGTGTAGATCACACAGAAAGAGGCCGTGTGTACTTGCAGAAAAGCTGGGTGCAGAGTTGTGTTTGTCTGCAGATCCACTGAGGCTGAAAGACTCTGGTTGTGCCATATATGTTTTGCAAGGGGGGGGGGAGTAATTTAAGAGAGGCAGTGAATAGCCCTGTGCAGCATAACAAGAGGGGAGACTTCAGCACAACCTTCTGCATGCTGCTGCTGCTGCTGCTGCTTGCAAAGGGTTAAGCCACATTTGCTTGCAAAATGCAGGGAAGCCTGTTGGTTCCCATCAATAATGGAAGAGGATCGCATTTTAACTAGGGCTGGAGTGCTACGCTGCACGTGTGCTTGTGCAGGCAGGCGCTTGGGAGGACCAGTGTGAAAGCTGCCTACTCTCTGGCTGGGCTCTGCTTCTTCCAGATAATTTGAAGGCTGCTGTCCCTTTGCAACAGGACAACTGCCCTATTCTCTCTTACACCAAGCATGGTCCAAGCTGACACCTTGCAGCTGGATTCAGTGCAAGCACCGGTTTTGCTCCCCATTACTTGGAGAAGGATGCAATGTTCAGATCAGAACTGCGCTAACCAGTAGGACTTCATACAGTAGTACAGCATCTATCCCAGTTTGCTCCATCTGGACTGATATCTGATTCTGATCGGCAGATAGTGTTCCAGGCAGCTGTGAGAAGGGCACAGAGGCCCCTTGCTTGAATGTTAGTACCATGTAGTATTAAACCTACAAAGGGATGATCCTAGGCAGCCGTCTCACTCATTGTTTATATAGCACTATTATACAGCGTGGTGCTTTTCAAAGTAAAAGAAGACAGGTTGTTCCTGCTCTGGCAGTAGTGCCAGCCCAGCTGGGTCCGCTGCTGCCTGATCCCGCGCCTTACTCGCAGCTTCCACCTTTGCTAGGAGGGCTCCCCCCCCCCAGCTGCTTATCTCCTCACCATGCTCCATCCTTGCATGGGGTTTAAAGGGAATGAGTCCCTTTCTCTCCCTCCATGCCTTCCTCCTCCTGCTCCTATTGGCTGCTGACCCTTTGCATGAGAACGGGGCCCCTTCTGCCTTGGGCCACATGCTGGAGCCACATGGCTGCCATTGCAGAAGTCTTGCCTAGGAGTCGTGGTGCTGCTAGGAGCTAATTTTATTTATTTTTGAAATGTGTGTATCCTGCCTTTTGGTCCCATGAACTATCCCCCTAGGCGGTTTATAACATCCTTGGAAAACATCACGAGAACAATAAAACCAGGAAGTGCATCTGTCCAGTGCGAGGCAACTCTTGCAGCCCTGAACTTGCCCAAAGTCCTGCCCACCTGGATCTCTCTGTCTGCCTTCCTTTTGCAGAGGGATGCTGCCTCTCTGTGGTCAAAGGCTGGACTGCCGCTTCAAAGACTTCTTTCACATTTCTCAGCGTGGGTGCACATTTTTAAAATAAACAAACTTTTTTTAACCTTACCTTGTAAAAAAACCAGCCCAAAACAGCTAGTGGCAGCATAGCAATCATTAAAGCAGTTGAGCATGAACAAAAAATAAATGAAGAGCTAAACGTAACAGTCCAAGACCCCCAAACATCTTGATCTCTCTGTGTGTGAGGGGGCATGGACTGTTTCCCAAGGGCACTTAAAAGAACTGAAAGCGTTACTTCCCTTCGGGCTTCTTGTGCTTCTGTATTTCCGATGGCTCCTATTGCGTGGAGGTCCTCTGTGCCCTTCCTGGTAGTGAGGGTGTGGAAATGCTTGATGGCGCATTCTGAAGTCTGGTCGATAATGGCGCTCTTGGAGCCAAAGTGGGCTGGCCCATCCTTTTCAAACGCAAAGCATCCTCCTCCGTTGATGTCTGAACGAATCCCAAAGCAGGAGATTGTCAGCAGAAAGCGCTCTGAGGTCACGTTGGATCGTTCAGAACCAGGTTCAGATGTGCTTTGGACCTTCTCCACTGCCCCGGAAGTGGAACTGAATGGCTTGGGACCCAGAGAGTTCCACTTTCCTGTGCCTGAGGCTGTATGCGCACCCCCTGTGCTCATCTTGCGGGATGTGTGAGAAGCCTTCTCTGTGGTGGTGCCCAGTGTGTGGCACTCCCTGCCACGTAGGATCATCTGGCTCCCTCTGATGCCATCCAGTTGCATAGGTATCGTGGGGCACGGGGGTGCTGAGCCCCGGGTGTTGCCCACGGTCTACTCGGGACTAGCGACCTTTCCTGGCTATGGCAGCGTTTTCCGCAACCGCTGCAGCTGCAGCAGCCAGTCGGGTGCTTTTGAGGGCGGGAGACTGGCCCTCCGGCCCTCCCTCACTCCCGGAAGGCTCCAAATGGAACCTTTCCGGGAGCGACGACGGTGTGACGCGGGGGTGGGGCGATGACGTGAAACGCCACTGATGCCATTGCGGACGAAGCCTTTTTGTTCTGTGGTTTGCGTTCAGTTTATCTCCTTTTCCAGTGCTGTCTTTCAAACTGTTTTGTGTGAGGTTTGCCTCATTGGCTGCCTCTCTTTGCCAAAACAAATGGAAAGCATGGCTGGTGAAATCCGAGAGGGGGCACCTGTATCCTTGATGCATTTTGACGGAAGCTAGTCCGTCTCAAGCAAATTAATATACTCCAGAACAGCGGTTCACAAAGTTCTCCCCATGAGTAGGGGAAGCTGTAAGTTTTTGCGGGTGGTGGGTCGATGGCGGTGGTGGTGCCCCCAGGATTGCGCCGCCAGGAAAAAAGTTTTTTTAAAAAAACTTACCAGGGATCGCATCAGCCCTCTGGAGGGTGTGTGTGTGGGGGCAATCAAGCCCTTCTTTCAGTTTTGAACAAACACCAGAAGTGGGTCTTAATCGTTTCAGGGAGCCAATCTGAAGCGCGGGGAGTCCTACAAGGCCGGCACGAGCCCCGATAAGTTAAAAAAAAAACCCACCTTTTTTTCCCGGTGGCGGTGGGACGTCAGTGATGTTACTGCACATCACCACCACCCTTAAGGGGATAGCTACTGCTTCCTGCCGGCGTGGTGGGTCGCGACCCACCAGTTTGAGAAACCCCACTCCAGAAACAAAGTTCCAAAGAACTGCACCTACCCAACTGGTTGCTTTAGGCTCTGTTTGGTGAGGCTCTCTTGAGCTCTTCTGAAAAAGTGTGTTGGTTCCTTTGAGAGAAGTGTGTCGGTAGTAAAGGGCACCAGCCCCTGCTTCCGTTTGTGTTGGCAGTGTGGCGTATGGCGGCGGCTGCGGTGATCCCTCTTCTTGTCCCCAGTAGCCTCTCGTTCTGCACCTACTACAGCCTCTTGGGAGCAGCAGGCAGCCTTTCCCTGGCCAAGCCCCCAGGAAGCCTGTTTTGGTGATGCCTGGACTGGCTTGGCTCTAGTCCTTGGCAGCTTTGCCTCTGAGAATCTGTCCATCCTTACCGACCGACACAACTGCATTTGTTACAGGCTTCCATTGTTCCGTTGGCTTCTTCCATTCTCACTTTCTGTTTGTTGACTGCCTCACAGTCAAAACTTATTTTATTTTATTTGTTCGTTACAATTGGGGACTGCTTTTTGTCTGGGCCCACAAAGTGGGGAACAGTTAAAAATAACAATTAGAATTGTTATTGTTAAAAGGCCAAGAGAGAAGGGGCTGGGGGGGGGCTCCCCAGGGAGAGAGGGAGTGAGTTCCAGAACCTGATGCCACTGCCAAGAAGGCCCTGTCTTGCACCCCTACCAGCCACTTGCAAAGCAGTTCTCAAAGATGGTTAGGAGACTGAGCGAGAGTGTGTAAGCTCCTCGGGGCAGGTCCCTGTCTCTTGAATGTTGGTGGTGCTATGGAAAGACATACACAGACAGCACTGCAGGACCTGAGCCAAGGCTTCTCCCCTATTTAATGCTGCACTGCTACCCATTGCTTTTCCTGCAGGGCCTGAAGAAGCCAAACATAGAAGAGATCCGCCATGCCAAGAATGCCGTCTTCAGCCCTTCCATGTTCGGGAGCTCCTTGCAAGAGATCGTGAACATGCAAAAGGAGAGGTATCCGGACCGCCAACTCCCCTGGGTGCAGACCAGGCTGTCGGAAGAAGTTCTAGCCCTCAATGGAGACCAGACTGAAGGCATCTTCAGGTAACCCCAGCCTTGCTCGGGAGGGGGGGCACCCCAGCCCTTCTCCATGCAGGGAGGGGGGACGTTTCAGTGTGCGGCTGCCATGATCCGAGGACCATCTGTGTCCAGCAGGGCGGCTGGTGCATCCCACCGGGTGTATCGCTCTACCTTTGTGCCCGTCTCGGTTTGATGTGGCTTCCTTGATTGACTGAAGATATTTATATCCCGACTTTGCAGAATAGCTTCAAGGTGGTTTACGACAAGACATAAAATACACAACATACCGTATTTTTCGCTTCATAAGACGCACCCCCCCCAAAAAATAGGGGGAAATAAGTGTGCGTCTTATGGAGCGAATGTTTAATTAATTAATCTTACCTGGGCTTGTGGGGGCTTCGGGGAGGCCTGTGCGACCCTCTGCAGGCCTCCCCGATCTTCAGTTCGGCGATAAATGGCTCTTTTCGGCCATTTCCGGTTTTCGCAAAAAACAGAAATGGCCAAAAAAAGAGCCATTTATCGCCGAACTGAAGATCGGGGAGGTCTGCAGAGGGTCGCACAGGCCTCCCCGAAGCCCCCACAAGCCCAGGTAAGTAAAAAATTCTTTTTCCCTATTTTTAGCTCCATAGGATGCATGCGTCCTATGGACCTATGCGTCCTATGGAGCGAAAGATACGGTAAATAAATATTAGCAGCAGGTAAAAACAATAATAAATAGTAAAACGGTAGAACTGAACATTAAAAAAAACACCCTGCATCAAAACAGATTAAAAACAGCAGGAAAGATGAGGACAGGTGTTGCCCAGCAAATGCGGCCTCCGACGGCTTCCCTGGTTTGGGCACCGCAGCCAAAAAGCAGCCCATCCACCTAACCTCGGAACTTGGCCTGGGCACCCAGAGAAGGACCTCTGGAGAAGGCGCAGTGAGCCAGCTGGGTGCTGTGCAGAACAGAACAGAGTTGGGCCCCCTGCCTGGAGGGCGCTGAGTGCTGACAAATGGATCGTTGACTGCCAGGAGACGGACAAAGCAGCAGGCGTTGTTGGTGGGATGGCAGGTGGTGGCCAAGAAGGGACGCGGTCTGGGCAAGTGCTCTGCCAAAGAAGCCAGACTTGGGGGAGGAGAGGGGGGCTGGGTGAAGAGGAGAAGGAGGAAGAGGTGGTGGTTCTTCAGGCCTTTTTTCATATATATATTTTATTGATATATTAAAACATAAAAACAATACATATTTCATAAAGTTATAGCAAGCACGAAGCAATACATCCTACTAGCATACTATTCACTATTTTCTACATATAATATCCAACTAAGCCAAAATAACACCCACATTCTATTCATTAAATCCGCATATCATCACATCGTTCCTCTCTCTCTCTCTCTCTCTCTCTCTTAAAAAATCGATAAATGGTTTCCAGTTATTCACAAAAAGGTTAACTGACTTTTCCTTAATTAAAATTGTAAGTTTATCCATTTCAGCATAGTCCAAAACTTTCAGCCACCAATCTTCCAGCGAAGGTATCTCCGAATTCTTCCAGTATTGTGCATATAAAATTCTTGCCGCAGTTATCTTATATAAAAACAAAGTTTGAAATTTTTCGCCTACATGATCATCCCTCATACCCAACGAAAAGGTTTCCGGTTTCATTTGAACCTTAATCTTTAAAATCAACTCTATCTGTTTATGAATCTGAGTCCAATACTTCTTTGTCCTTCAGTCTTGAAGGGCAGTTCGACCTAAACCCAGGAGGAGGAGCGTGAGACCCTGCTTGGGGGGGGGGGCGCAAGAGAGAGGTGGAGATTGGTTGGGCAGAGAGCTGGCAGCATAAAAAGTCTCTCGAAGGGAGAGAGGCATGTGTGCGCATCACTGGATTTCTCATCCCCCGACACATCCGCATTTCAGGCAAGGCGAAGCCAATTTTTTTTCCGTTCCTGTCATCAGTCTTCTTACGCTGGGGGTTCACTGTGCCTTGTTCTGCTTCCCTTTCCGCTCAACTTGGGGCATTTCTAAAAGCAGCTCTGGAATTGGTGCACTGTGCAGCTTGCTGCGGTTTTCAGTTCAGTTCTTTTATTCTTATGGGTTACCAATCTGCACATGTGCAGCAAAGCATTGATTACATGCCAGCCTGCAGAGGAATTTTGATGTCATTACCTGATGACATCAAGATTCATAAGAACCTCAGAAGAGCCCTGCTGGATCAGACCAGGAGGGTGCTTATCCCCATCATGGCTTGTCACCTGTGGTGGACTTTTCCTCCATAAATCTGTCCAATCCCCTTTTAAAGGCAACAAGGCCAGGTGCCATTTTTGTGAAGATTCCTTTTTCTGCTGGGATTAATCAGTGCACATATATGCAACTGCACATCGGTGATCCATACAAGAAAAAAGGTGCAGTCTGAATACTGCAGATCAGGTCATTCAAAATGCCAACATTTGGAGAGGAATTTGGACAGGGAAAATGTTTCAAGTATCCCTCATCCGACGTGACCTGTCTTCTCTGTCTGTGGTGTTTGAGCTGTTTCCGTTCATTTTTTCATGCCAGCTGCCATTTTATACGGAGTTGATAACCCTGGCATGGGTGCGCATCCACGCTCGTGTGTGGTCGCAACTTTGTGGTCTTCTTGTGTCGTTTTTCCTACATATGGGAGGGTTGGGAAATATGTACATTGATGACACCACCACAGTGAAGGCTGTTTGGTCCTGGCCTGTCCCTGACGTTGGCTTTCTGGTTGAGCCTATCAGAGCTGCCGACTGCCGCTTCCCACCTCTCTAGAGTCACAAAGGAGGCGTGCCACAGGTGTGCGCTTCCTTCTCTACTCTCCTAGAAGGGGTTAAGACACCCTGTCTGACGCAGCAGGGGGAACTGAGCTTCTGACGGTTCCTGCTTGCTGGGGGGGGGGGAGTGAATCTCTGGCAAGCAGGTCCCACCTCCCATGGTCAGTCTGTCCTTCTGTCTCAATTCTTTTGGGTATTCTTTTTTTTTTTCTCTCTCTCTCTCTCTCTGTTCTACAGAGTCCCTGGAGACATTGATGAAGTCAATGCCCTCAAATTGCAGGTCGATCAGTGGAAAATCCCCACAGGCTTGGAAGACCCTCATGTTCCTGGTGAGGAGGACAGAAAATGCATGTGAAAAGTCACTCTGCAGGGCAGCCCCATCCTCCTCTCCCCTGACCCCAAAGCCCTTCAGCAGCTGGCTGCGTAAGGGATCTGGACCAAACCTGATGGGCCACACTGCCCAGAAGGCTGCCGTAGGGAGGCGGTCTGCAAAGCCCGTTTTGCACCTTCCTGGTTTCAGTGGTCGGCATGTTTTTGTGTTCTTCTCCTCCTGGCTCTTTACACAGAGGGCAACAGAGAGGCTTGAGTGCTCTGTGCGCTCACCTGCTCACCTGCAGTGAGTAAAACTCTCTTGCAGGTGACCAGGTTGGGGAAACTTTGCCGTTGTTGTTTTCCTTTAGGGCCAGAAATTACTTGCACAGGTGTGTGGGAGGCCAAGAAGGCCACTACTGAATGGTTGTGAGCTAGTGACCTTTGCAGGCCGTTGTGTAACTCCTGTGATCTGAAGCCAGTTCAAGATGTCTGCAAGTGGAGTGGGGCTTGGAAGCCTGCTGAGCGTCAGGGGAGTGTCGGGTACCAAAGGGCTCTAGTGGCTGCTGTGGGGGAGGGGGAGGGTTCTCATAAGGCATTGTGGCTGGAATGCCAAAGGAAGGGGTGGGGTGGGGGGCAAAATGTCTAAAAGGAGAGGTGCCAGAGATTGAACCAGAGGTTGGATAGTAGGAGCTACAGTACGCCATCCGATGAACCTGGAGTCCTTGTCTACTTGCCCCAGGGGTGCAGGGATAGGTTGCAGTTCATTAACATCCCAATCCTGTCCTCTGCCAGCCTGTGGGCTGCAGCTGTGCCGACACAGGCTCCACTGTATCCCGCAGGCCAGCTGGAGACCAGGCCGGCTGGGAGAGGGTAAGTAGACAACTTTTGCTTACCTCCTCCACCGCTGCTTGGGCCCCGATGGACCTGCTCAGACCTATGCCAGCTATTTTATTGGTGTGTATCTGTTGGGTACAGGGGTGTGTGTGTGTCAGGCCTGGGATGGGCGCATTGGATCTGGTGCCGAGATCCGCCCCTGTCCCGCCACCGCTGCTGTGCCAACGGCCCCTGGGATGTGCTGGCGGCTTGCGAGATCTGCCAATGTCTCCTGCAGACTGGATTAGGCCCTAAGTGGAGCTCAGCGGCACTTGGATAACTTTCCATGACCGAGTCCTGGTGAATTCTGCTTTCAGTGGAGAGAGAAAGAAGTGCAATGCAGCTGCCGTCAGTCGAGAGTTTATTTGGCGTTGAAATGACTGAGGGTGGCAGGGGCCCCCGCCCTCTGCAGCCTCCGCGGCCCAGCCTGTGTCCCTTTGCCTTCCTGTCTCCTTTCCTGCTCCTTGGGCCTGCGTGCCTCCGCCTTTCCCTGACCCTCCCTTCCCCTTCTCTGCAGCCTCCTTGCTAAAGCTCTGGTACCGGGAACTGGAGGAGCCCCTGATCCCCCACGACTTCTACGAACAGTGCATCACTCACTACGAGAACCCTGAAGCTGCCATCGCTGTGGTCCACTCTCTGCCCAGGATTAACAAAACGGTGCTTTGCTACCTCATCCGCTTCCTCCAGGTGAGGCCTCCAGGAAGCAGCTCATGGGCTCTGCAGTCCCTTTCCGTGTGTGTGTGTGTGTGTGTGTGTGTACACCTAGACATGCAATAACATGTGCGGCAGTCTTGGAGAGCTGGAATTGGCTGTGACTCCCTTTCATTCAGTGGCTATTCCAGGCTTGCCGCTGGGTGTGTAATGTGTGAAATGGCCATGAGAGCCCCGTGAAGTGGGTCGGTGTCTGGCTTGGTCTGCTCTTCCGACGGCTTCCAGGATGAGCTGTGGCCCAGACGGTTGACATGCACTTTGGCTGTCTCTCTCTCTCATACGTTCCTTGCATGACTCTCTCTGGGAATGAAGGTTCCCCAGGGCTGAAGGGGCCCTTATTTTCTCTTCCTGCCGCCCTTGGGCTCTGGGTGCTGGACAGAGTGCAAGTAGCCGATCGCTTGCCCAGGGAATTTACTGTCCTCGTGATGGGGAGGAAAGGGAGGGCAGAGGGGATTGCTGAGAAGATAAGCGGAGTAGTCCCGTCGGCCAGCCACGGCCATGCTCGGTCCACGAAGCTAGCGAGTGCTCACAGAACGTGGGGTCCGAGAGGCCTGAAGCCTGGCGTGGCCCCTCTCTAGTCGGAGGCTGAGGGCAAGCCAGAGGAGGCGGCTCTGCTTGCAGGTGCTCAGAGGCGGCATGGAAACCAAATGCTGATCTGCACGGACCGGCGGGTTGCTGTTTTCTGCCACTTCTCAGCTGGCTTCTTGCAGCCACTCCAACCTGGCTGACCAACCCCTCTCTCCTTTGCCCTCCCTGGCAGGTGTTTGTGCAGCCAGCCAACGTGGCAGTCACAAAGATGGACGTCAACAACCTCGCCATGGTGATGGCCCCCAACTGCCTGCGCTGCCAGTCAGACGACCCGCGAATCATTTTTGAGAACACCCGTAAGGAAATGTCCTTCATCCGGGTGCTTATCCAGCACCTGGACACAAGCTTCATGGAGGGGGTCCTATAGCAATGGTGCCAATGGAACCCGGACACAATTGGGCGTCCTCAACCCAAGTCCCCCACCCCCACCCCCAAGTCAATCCGTCAACGAGAACGATCCTTGACACAGCCAAGGGAGAGTCCTTGCTTGGTGGCAGCTGTGCGGAGGGAGCACCTGGGCTGCGTTCCTATGGCTGTCTGGACTTTGCTCACCTTGTGGGATTCCCCTGGTGCTTCTGTTATGGACTCAAGGACGCTGCCCCAAAGCAGCCCCTGCTTGGAGACATCGTAGCCTGGCTATCTGGAGGAAGAGTGTACTTCCTGTGGGATTCAGTGAGCCTGGAGATCCCAAAGAGAGTCTGAATTAATGGGCAAGTTTCAGGTGAACTCTGGCGGTGTTGGAGTGTGTATGGCAGGGAAGCCCTGCCCACCCTAGATTTAGTTTACGGTATGCTTTCTTGGGAAAGGAGCTCTAGGTACAGAAGTTGGGGTTGGAACAAAGGCAGCTAAGGGAATGTGTGGCATCTGCTTGGGCCTTCCAGCTGGGCTAACTTTCACAATGGCAACTGGATTCCTTTGAGATCAGAGGGCAAGGTGTGTGCCGTTTCCAGACCCCAAGTACAAGGCATCACGGAGAAGGGAGCTCCCAGTCAAATCCCATTAGTCCAGACCACCTTGGGAAGTCATGGCCCATAGCTGGGCATCCATGGGATCAGGTTGAATGTGGGGCTGGGGTATCTGTTTTCCATCAGGTGTACCTGAACCCGTCACCAGTTGCCAGGCTATCGGTGAGGGCTGGAAGCATGCAGACTTGGGCGCAGTTTAGTCGTAGCCCTCCGTTACTTACGACTCCCCTTCCCTGTTCCAGCACAGTCACTGCCAGAAGGGGCTGAGCCATGGCCCTCCCCCCACCCGTTCTCCCTCTCCGTCCCAGTGTCCAGCAAGCGCGCCAGTTGTGCTGCGGTCCTTTGGAGCTGCCCAGCAAGGACCGTGGGCGGAGTTTGGTCTCCGGAAGCCATCTAGACTCCATTTTCTTGCTAACCTCACCACTCTGTGCGTCAAATGCCTTTGGCCTGCAGAGCCAAGGAATCTCCTTTCCTGGCCCCTCCTGAAAAGGCTGGTTGAATTTGGGTGCATTCATTCAGGAATGGGGGGGGGGGAGAAAGAACCAGATACCCTCTTCAGCACAGGGCCCCCGAGTTGAGGCTCTGCATGGGACAAAAGGCGGCAGGCATGAAAGGCCGGTTTGCCTTCTGTCTCTGCAGGTTTCTCTCCTGCTCGTGGTCTGGCCTGAAAAACGTGCTGTGCCGAGGCCGGGGGGGGGGGGGTATTCCCATACAGACTGCGGTTCGAGAGACAGGCCAATCAGGCGGGAGATCCCAGTTCTAGCCTTGAAACTTGCATTCATGACTTGCCTGACTCTTCCCCCCCCCCCCATCCATTGCCTGACACTTGTTATCTGCAAGGGACGCATAATCTTCCACTGAAAGAGGGGGGGGGGCCTTTCTCTCTCTTGGCCAGCGATGGAAGAATTCTGGAAATGTTTGGGAAAGGAACTTTCCCCATCAATACTTGCCCCCCCCCCCAGCTCCTAAGAAAAAACTGGATATTTGATAGGAAAAATGAAAGCAAACTTTTGTGAAATGCTTCTTCCCACGAGTGAAGACCTGAGCAGATGAACTGACTACTCTGCCCGCGTGAGAGGCGTCCCCCCCACCCCCACCTTGTATCTGCGTTGGTGCAGTCCTGTAACTTTCATTTCTCACCAGTTTGCTGCGGATAGTCAAGAATACCTGACAAATCCCACCTCCTTCCCCAATTTCAGTTTCTTTTTCCCAGTGAAATAAAGTCAGGGTGGGGTGCCTTAGTCTCGCCCCCCACCCCTGGCCTGCTTCAGAGTGTTTGGAAATGTCTCTTAACTAGGACTGTGTGGGGAGGGTCTCCTGTCTGATCCACTCCCATCAGCCCCCCTACACCCACTAGGAATGGTAATTTTTGTTTTATTTATATATTCAAGAAAAAATGGGGGCAGGTGCGACAATGGAGTTTTCGGAGGGGGAGAAGTTTTGAAGATTTGTTTGGCTGACAGGCAGAGAGATTTTTTGTGTAGCAGCACTATGTTCATCCCATGCAGGCTTGCATGACAGGGAGCGGGAAAACCCTTGTCGTCTATCTCCCCCTCCTTTTTTGGTCGCCCCTATCTCTGATCCGTGGAGCGATGCCATCTCATCGGCCAGCATTCTTGCGCAAGGCTGGGCTCTACCAGTGGAGTCAACACAGAGAGCCTGGCTCCTTCCCAGTGGGATGATGGTGCCTGCCTGCCTGCCCTGGGGAGACGGAGCCCTGTAGAAGGGCCTCCCTCTCCCCATCCTGTCCCTTCCTCTCCACTGCTCCAGGTGCAGCTTGGTCGCCACAGGTCATGTTTTTTTCTTTCCCCTAGGCCTGGCAAAAGGGTCAAGCTAAGGGCGGTGGTGAAGATTTGGGGGCAACGAAGGTAGCACTGCACTGCAAGGGTGTCCCTTCCGGCATGACCAACCACGTAGGCAGGTTCAGGCAGGTCCTTCCATCCGATGGTCTTCCTTACTCGGCCCTTCATGGAGACCAAAGGGCCACTGTCGTCAGTTGGGCCCAGTTGCTGCTGCTAGCAAATGCCTTTTCTGTCGTCCTAAGAGATGGGCACATGATTCCCAGCAGAGCTTCCCCATATTTCATTTGTTGTGTGGCAGCGTAGCCTCTTCTTGGCAACGCTGGGGCTTCAAGGTGCCTCCTTGGAGGATTTCTGTTCATCCTTGGAGTCTGGGGCTGCCAGTGAGTCTTGCCTAGGGCAACTCTCCATACTGTTCTCCAAAGAAAGTGCCTTTTATCCCCCCAGGAAACACTGAGAACCAGCCACCCCCACCCACCCCACCCCACCCCCGGTTGTATGGAGCCATTTCTGAACAACCAACAAACCAGAACAGATGCTGGAACCCTTTCTTACCTTCAGAGCACAATTTGCTCAAAGCAGCTTGGCCAGGTCTGTCGCTTAGCCGTAAGCCAGGTAGCTACAGAGAAGGTCTAAGATCAAGGCTCCCAAGCGGTCCTTGGCTTTCATGTTTCGACACCCTTCTTTGTAAGACCGTGCAACTTCAGGATGGTGTCTGTTTCAGTGCTGAGTCGCGTGCAGATGTGGGCCTTGGCACTAAACACACCTCTGTGTTGCCTCTCATTTTCACAGGATAATGTGATGGCATGAAGGGCTGTTATAAAAGGAGTATGTGAACTCCTAGAGGAGAGGCCTCATTGATGGCCACCAGACACAACAGCAAAAACTGCATCCTCCTTAGTAAGTTGGGAGGAGGAGAAGGTTCTCCCTCTCACAGGCCAGCTCCAGAGGTGAGAATTACAGGGAAGGTTGACGGGCTGGTATCTAGGTGGAGGCTATATTTGGATGGGGAGGCAACCGAGGCTGCTCCCCTGTTGATTCCACATGTTGCCCCAGATGTGAGCTACAACATCACCCGTCTTCCAGTGAGACCTTCTCAACCTGCTCAGACCATCCGGTCAGCCAGGGAGCATCTCGGCAAGGGCGCCCAAGCATGTTTCCTCACCGGCCACCACTTTTCTTTGAGATTTGGAATTGAGAAATAGGTGCAGAAAGGAGGGTCTGAAATCAGTCCTCCAACCTGGTGCGTGTTGAAGCGCCTCCATTTTTGGCCTCCAAGGTGCTGGCACGCTTGGAGTGTGCATGGCCGCTGGTGGCGGAGAAACAGCATTAGGTTCCCCTGGTGCCCTCTTGTTTATGAAAGAGGCTCGTCCAGCAGTTTTCAGGCTGTGGCCCTCGGAACCGTTGGGTTTCTCAGAAATGTTGCAAGCATTCCTTGATGAGAACGTCACTGGACGATGCTGCCCTCAGCATACCCAGCCTCACCAATCGGTGCCCAGGGGTTCTTCCACTTTCCTTGCCAACTGGACATAGAGGGAGTTCTCTGAGGGTGGGGTGGGACTTGAAGACCCTAAATCTAGTCCATAGATACCTCTCTTCCTCCAAAGAAGTGTCACCTTTGAGGTGGTATCATCTCCTAAGGGTAGCGCTACAAAGATCCAACACAGTTGGTTCCTGTACGCCAGGCAGTAAGGATTTATCATATAGAGATATAAAGAAAAAATGTTCCATTATAAATTTGCTAACTACATAGTTTTAATCCAGAGGTGTATGTATCTTATTACCCATTGCTGGGGCTTTTTATTTGTAAGGAAAATGCTCTAATCTTGATTTTGCTATTTATTTCATTGCTGTCCTGAAACTTCTCCTCATTGAGTTTGACCAAAAATACATTGATTCCTTCCCTACTGGTGCCATCGCTTTCTAATTAGAGTTAAAACAGCAGCCATATATACCGTTCATCCCCAAAGAGGTCAGACAAAAGCATTTCACGGCAAGAACTGGTCTTTTTTTTTTTTAAGAAAGGTGTTTAATAGAATGTGGCTGATGAGTCATGGTCTGCATTTCGAGTCGCTCCCCTCCCCCGCATTCCCTCTCCCTGGATGACTGTAGCACTGTCACCTGCCCCCCATCCCTATATGCTGGTTGTGTTCAATTAATTTCCAAGCCTAGTTTTCCATCACGTTACTTTGATGGATGAAGGTAACCGCTACAAATTTGCTTCCTTGCGGAGACATTTCCTAGCAGTTCCGATGAATTCCACAGCTTTTCAGTTACTGTGGCCCTGCCACCTCTACCGTCCCTCCTCCACTCTAAAGCGGCAGAAGCACATTGCAGTGGCTGGCCATGCGTCTTGCTGTCACATGAGCCGGGGGGGGGGGGAAACTGATTTGAGTGATCTGCTCTGTGTTGGGAGTTGCTGATGACGAGCAGCTGAGATCCCCACAGCAGACCGGCAGTCTTGGGTCGGCCTCTCGAGTGGGCCCTGCCCATTCCCAAACAGGTCCTGGGGTGGGAGGTGTTTCATAACCATCCATGTTGCTTCTGACCCTTTCACATCTGGTTGCAAGACACCATAGGAAAAGAATGGAAACGGGAATCTTTCCTTGGAGCCTAGTCTGATAAAGTGCCTTAATACCTTAATGGGCTGTTACCTATCAGTGACTAAGCTATAGGCTGAGCCATTTACACTTGCAAATTAAATTTCCTTGAAAGTGTTGTAGCCTGCAGAGTTTTCAGAACAAATGAAGTCATGGAAGGGAAATAGCTTTTGGGGAATGTTAACTGCCCTAGCTTGCTGTCTGCTCTCCCCCTTGTGCTTGCTTATCCTTGCACACCAACACTGCAGGACACACACATTTGCATAGTTAAACTTCCAGGTGGCTTTTTATTATAGACAAAGTGTGTATTCTGAAGAGGCTCCACTGTAAATACCTAACTTTGGTCCGCAGTGTAAAAGAAGCGTTTTTGAGAAGTATGTAGTCCATGTTCCGAGTCTAATCGAGGAGGAATGGATAGGGAGGCATCAGACTTCCATGAGGAGAATCTAGTTATTCAGGGTCTGTTTGTTTCGGGGTCATGAGTTGCCACTTTGGCTAATAACCACCTTGGCTCCAGCGCTGGGGCCAACTCGTCGGGTGTGCTTCCCCCCCCCCCCGCATACATGTATTGGAGATGAACAAAACTTAGCCTGAACTTCCTGAAGTGACTGATTGGTGGGTTTGTGTGGGAGGCTGACGGAGCAAGCGCTTAACTGCTCTGCTGAAGAACTGGGCAAGTGCCCTGGGTCTTGGACAAGAGGCAGGTAGATTAGGATGAGCCATTAGGAGGATGAGCTCTATGAACAGCTCATCTGAGGAAACCGTGGGGATGTTGCTAGGGATCCTGGCTATACCTCTCGGCAGGTGCTGAGCTCGGCTGCCTCTCGGAGGCAGGTAGGGTGGGCGGAGACTTTGAGAAGGGCATTTCTGCCTTTGCTGCTGCTGCTGCTTCAATGTGGGACACAGGCAGGGGGCAGAGGGGCCAAAATGGCAGCAGGAGAACCGAGCCAGGGAGCCCAGGGCCAACCTCAAGCAGGGGTAGCATCACGGCATGGTCTGAGAAGCCTGGGGTGGAACAAGGAAAGACCTGACTGCACTTATTCGTTCCCAAGCCTTGGGTCCTGCCACAAGCACAGCACATACCATGCACCACTGCCTAGGCAGACCACCTTCTTTCAAGGCCATCTTTGTTGCAGCAGGAGGCCTGTTGGGGACATGGCGCTGCTTATGGGACCCCATCTGTATGTCCAGGTGGGAGAAGTGGCGCTGTTTGCAGCGTCCCTGTCAGAGACAGAGTGGAACAGCTGCAGCAGCATCCAAAGCATTGCAGCTCCTCCTGTGACAGTGAGACTCACTCAAAATGAGCTGTCAGTCTGAGTAGCTGCTTGGCGCCAATTTAAATGCTACCCTGTCCCCCAGCGTTGTACATTTCTGATGGTCAACTTTTCTTATCTCCTCGTGTAAGCTTTTTAATCTCTTTTAAAACGTGTGTGTGTGTACACACACACACACACTTTTTAGTACTGTGTTTTTATTTAGTTTTTAAAAAGTGAGATGGCTCCTCCCCAAGTAATCCCTGTAGCTGGAGTGAGAAGTTTTCTTTTTTCCTTTTTCTTCCACATGCCACCAAATCATAAATCCAGATTGACGCAGGCACAAGAAACAGATCACAAAAGCCATAACTTAAAATGGAGCAAACCCCATTCATCCAGATGCGGACGTCTGGAGCTGATGATACCACACTACAAATGGAGGCCATTCCATTCCAAGGTCCAACTCGCTCTCCCTTTGGACTACATCAGAAGTGGTGTTAATGGACTTGATTGTTCAGGTTTTAGATAGCCATGCATGCCTCAACCGGAGGGGCATATTTTGGAACTCGTTTTTTTAGGGATTACCAATCTGGCCAAAGCCAACAAGTGAAATAATTCTTGGGGGGGGGGGGGCTGCAGCTCTTTCAAATAGCCAGTTAATTGGGTCAGAGTGTCTCACGGGGTGATATCGGTGTCTGGCTTGCGTCAGTTGATTTGCACGGTGCCCGGACTCTGTCCACCAGCAGCCTGGTTTAATTGTCCAATTAAATGAGCACTTTTTGTTGAAAAGCAGCATATACATATTCTAGATACGAATGAATGCCCTTATTACGGCTGCCATTCAGTGGCACACACATGCTCAACTTCTTCATAATTTTTCAGGATTAATCACTAACTGCTCTGTAAGGTTGTGAAGGAGAACGAAGGCCCTTGAACTGCTGCAAGAAGGGATGTAGTCAGTGAGCACTGAGCTGCGACCCCCCCCCCAAAAAAAACACATCTGGATGCCATCGGCAGTTGACTGTGTCATTCACTGTCCTGATCTGGGTCAGCTGGCCTTTTCATTTGACCTACTTAGCAGAGGAAAGACTGGGGGCTTTCTTGAGGTGTGTGTGTGGGGGGGGGCCTTATGCTAACACATCACCGCTGTTGCCAATGGAGTTCTCTGGCAGCAATTAATTTGATTTGTTGTGGTGAATGGACTGGTTCATTCATCACAGCTACAAAAATGTGGAGTTTTAGTTTGAACTGCCTGCCCTGAAATTACACTCCACGCCTGTGGTCTTTGTAGAACCCCTTTGTGCGCCTCACTGGGGTTTGGCATAGTGGCATCTCGTGGTTCAGACTAGTTTTCTAAAAGGTAAACTGTTGTCCATGGCATTTCAGGAACAATAGAGGAGGCTCACCTCAAACTATGACGGAGCTCAAGATATTGGGATTTTTTTTTAAAATGTTGGACAATAGAGCTGATTTCTGCCCCATCTAAGGACCATTCCAAGACATGCGTAAGTGTGGTGGGGAGAGGCCTTGCCGTGGCTTTCTTGGCAAGATGACTCCTCTCTGCCCAATGGCATGGAAAGGGTGTGGCTCGCTGCCGCCAGGAGTGAAAGACATTCACAGTGCGGCGTTGGCAGCCTCCTTGTAGAGCCATCGGAATACTGGGGAAATGTGCAGCTTCCCCACCCATGGCAACCTGGCGATGTGCAGGATTCCGCTTTGGGGCCACCACCAGCAGTTCCACATAGGCTGAGTTTTCTTAGATGTAAGTTTTTTCCTCACAGTTCTCCCTGTATCTCAAAAGTTGTGTTAAGAAGCTCTGAATCCAGCAGCTGGCGTTATACCCTCAATACCTGGCAAGGTATTCTGATTAGAACATGTCAAAACTGAAGGTGTGCTATTGCGCTCATTTAAAATGAAGAAACCATCTTTGGTTAAATTAGAAAAGTGGAGCCTGCCACTGGCCCAAAATCAGGGTTTTATGGTACTGTGGTACCATGACTTCATTCCCAGCTATCATCTCTTTCCTGAGTTGGTTTAGCTCAAACTCCACCTTTTTCAAAAGCGAGTGGTGCAAAATTAATCCAGGAGCAGAACTGAACACCGTTCCAGATGAAGGGCAATATAAGCAGCCAATATCAGGGTTTGTTTCCCATTGATTTTTTCATTTTTCTTTTGACCCACTGGGGAGATGTGTAGTGCATACTTGTGTGCATGTCTTGCAAAGCAAGATGTTATGGTAAACCACTGGATCGACATTTGTCAGAGACTCTTTGGCCTTGTGGCTGGGACAGGTGAGCAATTCCATTTTGTTTCCCTTCCATTGTTCCCTCACTAGTTGAGAAGGAAAAAAAGTCCCTACTCACCTCCCCCCCCCCATTCCTGGATTTTTTTCCCTTGGACAATCATCTCAGGCATTGAGCAAGCAGCAAAAGGTTGATCTCTCAGTCATTCGTCCTAACAGCTGGATGAAGATGGAACCGTTCCAGGGCACCCTGGGCCTCTGAAGCAATGTAGAGGGGCAACCTACTGTGTAACGTTGTCTGACTAACTCTTGTAATTATGAAGCATGGAAATGAAGAGGCAAGTCCATGTTGTGTGAATAAAGATGAATATGGACATCCTTTTTGGGACCCTTGTCTTTGATGCTTGAGGTGGCTGTGGTGTCGCACACAAAGCCACCTTTGGGGACGTCCAACTGTTGGGCTGTCCAGCCTAAGGCTTCTTGGTCTGGGCAGTGGTGGCCCCCTGGGGCCTCAGCTGGGAGTCTTTGCCATATTTGTAAACGAAGGGCTCGTTTCACTGGAGTTGGCGGGGATTCGGCCCAGGACCTCCTATGTACAAAACATGCATGTTAGCACTGAGTTGTGCTTCACCAGCAAAGAGCTATTCCTTGTTCACGCAGCCTAGACTAGAGGAAGGGGATACTGCTGCTAATGTAGAGCTATGTGGGAGCCACTTTTGCACCAGGAAAATGGCTCCTAACTAGCCCAGTTAGCAACATCCTTCAATGGTTCTCTATCCCATCAGATCTGGGCTACAGCGAGCCTTTCCCCTTATTCACGAGAATGCCCCCAAACTTCCTTGAGCAACTTTCTGGGATAATATGCCACAAACTATCCTTTGGGGCCCAGCTGTAGCCCAAGGCTCCTCTCGCCCTTCCCACCTCTTTACTCATTTCCTGCTCCCTGACATCCCTGCTGCATCAGGCCAAAGGGGCCCCAGCTATTCCAGCGCCTTGTTTCTACTGTGAACCCCACAAGCAGGAGATGAAGGCAGACCCCCTTGCGCCCTTGCCCCAGGCAATTGATTCAGAGGCAGGCTGCCTTTGAAACCAGAGGCCGTGCAGTAGCCAGTGATAGACCTCTGGTCCCAGGGATGTGGATCACGTCTCTGGGGCCAAGTCTTGAGTCAAGTCCCAAGTCCCGAGTCTTTGGGTGTGAGTTGCAAGTCTCTATCTATTTAATGGGGAAAATGGGTTTAGACCTGAATAAAATTCGACTTGTCGTAAAAGGCTCCAAGTCTCGAGTCGAGTCTTTAGAGTCTTTTACAAGCGCCGAGTCAAGTCCGAGACATGATTTGAGTCTGACTCAAGTCCGAGTCAATAGGCGCAAGTCTACATCACTGTCTGGTCCTCCATGAATCTGTCCAATCCCCTTTTGAAGCCATCTAAACTAGCAGCCATCACCATTATCTGGTAATGTTATAAGCCTCAGGTCTGTCCCTCCTTAATCACCCTTTTCAAGCTAAAAAGCCCCCAGTGCTGTAGCCTGACCTTAAGGGAGGTGCTTGAGCCCTCTGATCATTCTGATAGCCCTCTTCCACAGCGCCACAATATTGTTGAGGTGTGGCAACCAGAACTGGACCACAGTATTCCAACCATACATGTAAACAGGGACAACACAACGTTAGCAATCTTATTCTCATTTGCTTTCCTAATGACCCTCAGTTGCTTTCTTTGCCGCCACTGCCGCACATGGGGGGCGACCTTTCCAGTGAGTTGTCCACCACAACCCAAGATCTCTTTCCTGGTTTGTCACATGCAGTTCAGACCCCGTCAATGTATGTGAGAAGTTGGGATGTTCTGCCCCAACGTGCGTCGCTTTTCAGAGTGACACCTTTCACCTTGCCATGCAGCAGCTGCCCCTTCCCCAGTCTGCAGAGGCCCTTTCGGAGGCCATCACACTCTGCTTAGGGTTTGACCGCCCTGAATAGTTGGAGTCATCTGCAAATGTGGCACCCACGCTGCTCATCCCTGCCTCCAGGTCATTTACAACCAAGTTAAAATGCAGTGGTCATAAGAACGTAAGAAGAGCCCTGCTGGATCAGGCCAAAGGCCCATCTAGTCCAGCTTCCTGTGTCACACAGTGGCCCCACCAGATGCCTCAGGGTCCCCAAGGCAGTTCCTCGAGGGCCCTTCCTCCTCTCCACGTCCACCCAGACACCCCCCCCCCTCAACTACTCTCTCATGCAGCTGTGAACTCCTCTGGCCAAGAACCACCTTCACCTTTATGTCCTCCAAGGGTTCATTCAAACAAGACCTTTGGGCATCCCACTGACTGACCTGGGCATGTTGCACCACAGTGTCCTCCCCCTCCCCCAGCCAGATGCTTGACCAGGCTGCAGTTAGTGGAGAGGGGAAAAACACTTGGCACATGCTCTGAGGCACTCTTTTTATTGCTGTATCACATTTTCCAAGACTGAGGGTGGGCACTGAAACCAGGTTGTAGGGTTGAGTTCAGGTTCAAATCAACACATCAATACAAAATAAAGAGCAGGCAGGAAGAGGCTCTGATCTTGCACACCTTCCATGGTTTTGAAAGACAGTCGATACAAAAGGCAACACCCCTCCCCCCCCCCCCCCCCCGGCTCCATACACACATTGAATCTGGAGCAGAAACAACACATCAAATCTATGCTGGCTTTTTTTTTTTTTTAGAGACAAATCCGGTGCATTCTTGCAAGCTTGCATTCTGTTGCATTTCTGGATATGAATGATTCAAACCATTTCAACAAGCATCACCCCTTCATCTTTGAAATGCTCTTTAGAATACACATTTTCACCACCTGAATAATGAGTGTTTCGAAGTGTATTAAGGCAGGAAACACATCCGCGTCACCTGAACAACAAGGGCCATCTGGTTGGAGACAACGAATTGCCTCTGCCAGTTCCAAATAGCAGCAGCTCGCAAACCTACCAACATCCCCCAATCAGAATGGTTCTTCTTGCCCTCCCGCATGGATTAGCTGGAGATGCAGTATCTGAAGCCAGACAAAGGAAAATGGTTTCCTGAAAGAGGTTCCTCTGACGGTGTGGATAACAACAGGAGACAGCCAGTCAAGAGAGCATCATCTGCCGTCCTTGGAATCAGACTTGCCCAGAAATGTTTGCAAGTGGTGTTCCCTTAAATTGATCTCCGGTGTGAATGCAACCCTCCCCCTCAAACTAGCCACCCAGGATCAGAGTTAACCCACTGCCCACCTAGCCCAAAGCTGCCTACTCCGAGGACTCTCCAAGGGACTCTCTCTCATGCAAGGACCTTTCCCAGATGCCAGGGGCTGCCCCTGGTATTCTCTTCTGCACGCAAAGTATCTACTTCTTTAAGAAATGCATCAGCCACCTGTCAGGCCATTCTATCCGGGTGGAGTACAGAGTGGCACAAATCTGTGTTCTACCACTCAGCGGTGCTGGCAGCAGCGTGCTTTGGACTGCTGCTGCTGTCCTGCACCTGGGCCACTGGGGGCTCAAAGGGCAGAAAGAGGCCAACAGGGGTTCCAACCTGAGGCACAGGGCTGCCAGCATTTCAACTGGCCTCTGCAGCTGTGCCCAAAAAACCCTGTGATCTCCAGCAATCAGCAGGAGGTCACATTGATGGCCACACCTTCCCTTGCTGATACCTGCAGGTCAGGTCACTGCTGAACAGCACAACTACAGGGGCTGCACCCTTGTTCGCAGGGAAGAGGAATCTCAGAATAATTTCTGATGGTTTTTTTTTAAATCCAGTAAACCCCACCCTCCTACGTTCTGCTTGCACGGAAAGGAAATGTTTCCAGGCAAGCCGCTAACGTGGAAAATACCTGGCTAAAACACACATTTAGTTTAATAAGTTACATGATCCCTTAAGGCTATGAAAATTATTTGCACATTTGAAAAGCTCAAGAAATTATCTGAACAACAACAGGAAAAACTCCAGCTGCGATTTACAAAAATGGTGGCGGCTGATAAGATTGGGTCTGGTCACCAAAAGAGGCAGACAAACAAAAGATGATACGAGAGAGAGAGGGGGGGGGCACGCACGCACGCACACAGAGCAGTGTATACTCTTAACTTCAGCATGTTGTTCAATGTATCAAGCTTTCCATTGTGGTGTGTAGTTTGACTTGCTTACTTGGGCTGCCTGCAGGAATTTTCTCTTGTACGAATGTTATATATGTTGCAGCTTCTCTAACTGTGGCCCAGATTTTGTCTCTCTCTCTCTCTCTCTCTCTCTCTCTGCCTTGTGGTAAGAGACTGGACTAGGTTGGCCTCTCAGTCCTTCCATCTCTAGGATTCTATGGGTGTGTAATGAGCACAAAGTCTTATTGGGTTTAAAGAATGAACCAGCCCCTTCTCCTATGAAAATCCCAATAAATAGCAGAACTTGCACCCAAGTGCGTTCATGGAGGCTTCTAGTCCTCACTGTCATCAAGGAAAAACTGCAACCCAGCACAGAGGGCTTCTTAGACGCTCAGCACCAGAAGAAAGTCACAGCGCCACCTAACTGGTGGTCAGAGGATGGGCTCCCTTCACTTTTTTTTTTTTTTGCAAAGAGCTCTAGCCTTTTCTTCCCAACTGATATGCCAGATCCTACCAAACACACAAACACATCCAAATTCTCCTCCTCCAAAAAGCACAATAGAACTAAATGTCATAGGCCTAGACAAGCCTACCAAAACTGTTTGCTTTCAACTGCAGACTTTTTTTAAAACTCAGAACCCCTAGCTGTGATCCTGGGGCTTATAAGCACACCACTTTCCCCAACACTACATATGGCCAGAGACACCATAGGCAGGAAACGTTTTGTGCCCAGGAGCTTCAAGCCCTGCCCCCCCCTTGCACCGTGCTGCATCGCAGAATTACGAACGTTTAAACAAAAAAAGTGGCTCTGCCTTTTGACCCAATACGCGCTCCCAGCATTTATAAGTGCTTTATAGCGTGTGGAGGGTGCTTGATGGACTGAGTCCAAACCAAAATGCCCCCTTCCCAATTTTGCTGCCCCATTTGCAGGTGGCAAAAATGGGGGGATTTTCCAGCAGAGAGCATGAGAGGCAGGTGATCCAACTGCTGCCTCTTGCCTGCCTGCCGCTCCTCCCAGCAGCTGCGGAGGGCTGCCATTTTTTTTTACCCAGGACATCATGCTATGCCACGCTGAGGTGGGTAAAAATACTGGCGGCGGCTGAGAGGTGCGGCTCCTCTGCCACAACGGATGATGGTGGAGATGCCAGGAGGGGAGCTGCAGGCAACGTCAGGGAATCTCTCGCCCCGCCTTACCCCCCCCCCCTACGCAAGCTGGAACCTGGGCTCAGCCCTACGACAGACACTGTTGTTTTCAATTGATTATTGTCGGTCTGGTTGGGTCCCCTGCGGAGAAAAGCAGGACACGCAGTTTTGAGATGAAAAGACATGATCCTGTCGTGCTGCTTCCAACCATCTGGTCAAGGAGGTTCGTCTTCTTATCCCCGCACTGCAGGGGGTGACCTGAGGCTTGCTGAAGGCCAACTGGTGAGCTAGTGGTGGCTCCTCGGCTCACAGCCCCCAGCATTGTGCCAGCTCTCTATGAAAGGATGGTTTCCCTTCAGCTTTCCACTGTCCTTGCAAAATGTCGGAAAGTGGTTCACCTGCCCCCCCTTCATTCTCCTTCCTCGAGATGGAGCACCCCACGTTCGGCCAATTGATTCTCCTCTGACTAGGGGTCCCCCTTGGCTCCAAGCTAAAGCCCTGTCCACACTCGGACTCTTTCCTCGCACCTGAGCGCAGAGCTCCAGAGAGGGCCACGATGGTGCAGAGCAGAGCTGTGTGCTTCTTTCCCAAACCTCGGGCAAGACGATGCTCCTGTGAGCACAACCCAACACAGCCTTGGGTGGCTTTGGCAGATGGAAAGTGCAACTTCCCCCCAGGATTGTTTTGTCCAGCCTGCTGGTGTCCACAGTCCTTGAGGCTCTTGAGCAGACTCATGGGCACCAGAAGTGCCTGGCTGGATGAGCCCCAAGACCCAGCCAGTCCAGCAGCGGCTGTCAAGATGCCTTCAGGAAACCCGCAAACAGGGCACGAGGGCAGCAGTTCTCTTTTTGTGCTTGCCACCCATCGCGGGCATTTAAAGGTAGACTGCCCCCAGCATGGAGGCTTCACTTGGCCACCTCTTTTGCTGGCCCCGAGTTTGTTTCCCCAAGTCCGGCCTCAGTGAGCATCCCTGAGCAAAGGCCGAGGCGCAGCCACTGGGGCAGAAGCGTCCACCAGCCAGAGTCCCTGCCACGATGCTCCAGTTCAGGGGATGCTCCTTCCAAGCAGGGCGCTGGGGGGCAGCAGGGGACACGCAGGCACGCAGGGCCAGTCTCAGCACACCAGCGCGTTGTCCCCCACGGCAGCGAAGGGGCGGCTGCAGGGGCTGCTGCTGCGCTTGCCCCGCTTGCTGCGCTTGCCCCAGGCCAGGAGGCTGCTGCTGCTGGCGGCCCCTTTGCTCTGCAGCATCAGGCTCTTCTGGCTGTTCTCCTTGTTGCTCCTCAGCAGCAGGCTGCTGGCGCTCAGAGCCACGGTGGGCGACCGCTTGTCCGCCTGCCAGAGAGAAAAGGAAGCGGAATGAGCACAGGCGGAATGAGGGAATGAGACAGCCTCCGGACACCGAAAGCCAACTCTGGCCTGATCCGGACAACATGGCCACAGGGCGTGGTCAGGCCAGCCACGTCTTTCAGAGCAGCCGCCGGTGGAGCTTCTCCCTCCTCCCTTCCACTTGCGTTGCTATTCAGAGTTATCTTTATGCCGCTTTTTGACGAAAATGTTCACAAAGCGGCTTCCAGAGAAAATCCAATGACTAAATAGCTCCCTGTCCCCAAAGGCTACGAAGATGCAGCAGCCAAAATCCCAGGCCAGAGGCTGTGCTGGGCGGCGGAAGCTGCTTCCCAGGGACTCGGATTCCTGGTCCTTTCAGCTCAGCACATTCTGCTCATCCTCCAACTAGCAGCACCAATCCAGCGCCTCCGGCAAGTGACGTCCTCGTCGCCTGCTGCCGCTGGGTCTGTTGAACTCGAGATGCCAGGGACTGAAGGCGGGGGGGGGAGGCAGCCCTTCCCAAGCACAAAGGAACAAAGGCAGATTCCGGAGTCAGCTCCCAGGACTGTCTACTCTGACTGGCAGCTGCTGCTCTTCAGGACATCAGGTGAGAGGTCTTTCCCATCACCTGCTGCTACCTGACCCTGTTCTCTGGAAATGCTGCCAGGGCTTGAACCTGGGACCTTCTGCATGCAAGCAGGGGCTCCATCACTGAGCTGCAGCCCCTCCCCTGCTGCAGGTACGCTGCGGAACAACTGGGGAGGGGCAGAATCTGGAGTCTAGGTCAGAACAGAGCACTCTGAGCATATTTTTTGTTGTTGTTCAGTCGTTAAGTCGTGTCCGACCCTTCGTGATCCCATGAACCATATCCCGCCAGGCCTTCCTGTCCTCCACTATCTTCCTGAGTTCGCTCATTTTCATGTTCGTTGCATCGGTGAGCATATAGCTTCTGTTTAAACACACACACACAAGTTCCTAGTCCTTATTGCCATGAAGACAGAACTCAAATTGTGCGTGTGCCACATCAGATGATACCTTCAGAGCCTTGGCAGCCTCTACTCACCTCTCTCAACAGCTGCAACAGTTACTGATTTAAGGTTCTCCCGTCAGACTCTAGTTTTCTTATCATAAAATATCAACTATTTAATGCAAAATCAGCATATAGGGTGTAGACTAGAGTCTACCTACAGTTAATTCTCGCTATATGTGAATTTGCTACTCGCAAATTCATGTATCTGCGAGCAGCAGAAGTGAGGCGACCTCACGCCATTGGCGAGAATCAAATGGACGCTGCTCCCCACTCTCTAAACCCGACAAGGCTGCTCCTCATCACGGCTTCCCCACCTCACCCCACGGAGCCCCCCATTACCGTGCTTTGTCCATCGGAGTACTGCAGCGCGATCACCCCAATATCTGCCCCCTCGTCCCCGACAACCTTCAGCATCTGCACCACCTCCGCATGCCTGGACCAGCGGCAGTCCTTGCCGTCGATGGAGACAATGTAGTCGCCCTCTTTCAGGCCGGCTCCCTGGAAAACCGACAAGCAGAAGTTCCACGTAGGTTGAGGCTCATGCAGCCTAAGGGGGTGGGGCTGGGGGGTGTCGACTCTTGGGAATACCAAGGCGACAGATAAGGAACTCTGGCCAGTCAATCAGGAGTCAAGGAGCACCGGCTGCAGTCAGGGCAAAAATAATGCCGCCTCTGGACACAGAGGTCCCACTTAGCAATCGTGACTAATAGCCATGGACAGAGGACTCCTCCTCCTCCTCTGGCCCCATTTTAAAGCCATGCAAGCCAGAGGCCATCGTCACACGCAGCAAATCCCAAAAGTGCTGACACAAACTCCGTTGCTTCTAGCCACACAATCCAGAAACAAGCAAAAATGGAGCATCCAAGACATTAAAAAAATAGACAAGTTGGGTACCCGCAAGAATCCTCCAGACATCCCCAACCAGTTAAAAACCGAACAAAAGAAAACAGCCCTCTCAGCCTTGACAACGGTTCTGACAGAAAACCCGGGACTCAGATTATCAAGATCTTGTAAAACAAAGAAGACTCCTATGTAAAAGGTGCCACTTGTGCTGCCTTCATTCTACATTGTGTGAAAAGGTCCTTTCTTTTTCTCTCCCAAATCTGCTGCCATTGAATTTCTCTATGGGCCACTTTGGACAACACTTGAACCATCTGACTGGCCCCACACAGTACAAGATGGGTGAGCTCATAGCGCAGGCACGTCTTGGCCCCTTCCCCTCACTTCCTGGAGACTCTGCGGCCAGCTCCCTTAATTGTGGGGGGGGGGCAGGTTGTCTGAATCACCCCCCCTCCACATGCATTTAAGGAAACTGGCCTCAGACTCTCCAGGACGTGGGGGCAGGGGCTGGGGTGTGTGCACAGGTCATTAAGCACATGGGGCCAATGGGGTGGGTGATTGAAGTCTCATCCGAACCGGCCCTCGGACTCTTTTTTGGCACCTTTGTTCCACCTCTCTGTTCTCCTAGGTCAGTGATGGCGAACCATTTGGGCTTGGTGTGTCAAAATTTTTGAAAATACCTAACTTGACTCTGCTGGTGTGTCCGTTCCCCCCCCCCCCCATAACTTTTAATAGTACTTTGACTATTGCTACTTTTAATATAATTTTGAATTGAACGGAACTGAAAACAACTATAGAACACATTGCATTTTATTTAACATCAATTAGTGTCTTTTTTGTTGCTGAGTTTTACTGGATAATAATTTGAAAGAGGTCTGCCAAAATCTCTGCCCTAAACGTTTAAGACAAACCTGTAAAACTTTTGCGAAAATGTAAGGTGTGTCAGGGCCCTGGGGGAAATGCTGGCGTGTCACCCAAAATGACCTCGTGTGTCACCTGTGACACGCGTGTCATAGGTTCGCCATCATGGTCCTAGGTCTACATGCCCTTACAGGAATACAGAGCCCCTGATTTCATATAAAATTGCTGCGACCCACAGTTAGGGTTCATGGCAAAGAAAAGGCAGCTGGGAATATGTCCTTCCTCTGACCAGCACGAGCCTCTATTCTATTCTCTTTTCTGCTGAGAGCCTTGAGCAGCACCCCTGAGGCGGCATCATCATGAACGAGGCAACGGTCTTCCCGAAGGCAGGAGAAGCAACTCACCGCTGCGCAGCCCCCAGCGATGACCCCAGCGATGAGGACGGGGGAATCCCCTCGGAGGGTGAACCCAAAGCCGTTCTCTCCTCGGACCAGGTGAACCGTCCGCGGGGGGTGCCACTTGTTCTTGGCAGAGAAAACCGACAGCGGGCCCTGGAGAAGGCAGATGGGACACTGCAGAAAATCATTGGTGGGGCTGGGGTGGGCAGGGAGGCAGCGGTGTGCATGCTGCAACCACTCGCACGACGAGAGGGACAAATGCTCATACCAGAAATACATGGGTTCTGGGTCCCGCCTCCAGCTTGTCTCTTTCCTGCCAGGAAAAGGTGGGCTCTTCAAACCCCCCAGGAACCCGCACTGGAGGGAAGGGGGGGGGGATGACGTATGAAGAACCTTGCCGAACCAGAACCAGGTGGCTCCACCGAATCCAGCACCCTGCTTCCAATCACACACCTCTGGGAAACACACCTCTGAGCTACGATTCTGCGCCCTTTGCTCCTCCCCCCCCCCAAAAAACCGGGCATTATCCCAGGACACCTTTGTACGTACCAGCCTATGGAAGATGTCTGTGACCTTCACCTTGGAAAAGTTGGGAGGTTTGATTTCTGCTCTCTGATGCGTTTTGGCTAAAAGAAGAGAGAGAGGTGGTGGCACATGAGGTGTGTCAGACCATTTGTCGGAACATTTGCACCCTGCTCTTCAATCACCAGAGAGGTTTCCAGAGGGGCTGTCTAGAGTTAAAAACCATAATTAAACAAAGCAAGTCTTATAACTCACAGCACAATCTTATGCAAGGAAAGTGTGCATAGGGTTGCAGACAAAAACATATTTAAAACAGCCAAAGGGTACAAAATCAGCTCAGACAGAGTCGCATCGGGATTAAGGTAACCATCAGAACAAAGCCCATAAAGGCTGGGGCAAATGAAAAGGGCATTCCCTTGGACATCAAGGTCCTCTCTGGGCAAGGTGTTCCAAAAGACGGGGGTGCCACCACCGAGAAGGTGGGCGGTCACTCAGGTCACCATCAACCTCACCACCCAAGATCGGGAAACTTGAAGAAAGGTCTCCAAGAAAAACCTTCACGTCTGGGCAGATTTATGTGGGAGGAGCCAGTCCTGTAGGGTCCTGGTCCCGTGAGGACCATAGAGGACGCTCAAGTTTAGCACCAACGCTCCGAGTTCTGTGCATGTCCCTGGATCTGGCTTCCCAAGCTCTGCAGTCTGGGTTGCAGGTGATTTTGTCCGAATATCTGCATATGCGCCCCCCTGTTCACCTCTGCCTCCATGTCCCCTTCCTTCGTCTGTTTCCCCCCTGGGTCAATAGCTAGACTGCAAGTAGCCCTGGAGGCAGGGACTTGTCTTCCTGTACATGGAGAGCACAACATCAATAATAGGAACCACCACCACCACCACCACCACCACCACCACCACCACCACCACCACGACGTGTCTTCTGAGATTCCTGTAAGCCTAGCCCTGGACGCAGAATCCGGCACCCTGATCACCTCAGCTTATCTTCCTAAGCTTTTCGTGTTTAACAGTGCAAAGTTGGGCTTGAAAGTGCCTGGGTGACACCAGGAGAAATCTAAGAGGCTGCGTGCAAGTTCTAGGCAAGCACACTCGCCTAGGATGGATCAACAGGCAGCAGCGGTTCAGTGGCCTGCTGCCCCTCCCCACGTCCAAGGCAAGCAGCATAAGCCATGCAAAATAGACACAGATCTGGAATTTGCACAACCCACACAGATCACAGACACTGCTTGATGCAGAATTGTGTGTGTGTGTTTCGGCAGAAAGTCCTAGGCTTAACCCTTCCATGGACTTATGGCAGCTGTAGAACCTTCTCTACCCTGTGTTAAGAACCCAGGTCCCTTAACCCTGTAATCAGCTGCTCCATAAGGTGGCCACTGCAGAACAGCAACTCCATGAGAGAGAGAGAGAGAGAGAGAGAGAGAGCGCACCATCACCCAGGGAAAGCTCCACCCATGGCTAGGACTAGCAATGCCATGGAGACTCATATTTCTGAGCTCGGAAATAAGAGTTTCAGGGGCTCATAACATTCATCTCGAATTAAGGTGAACAGTCCAACCCCTAAATTTTTCCCTGACTCGGATTTTAATCTGAGTGAGAAAAGCATTTGCCTCTCTCCTCCCTCCCACCAACTCAGCCAGGCTCCTTCAGGATGCTTTTCTGGCAGCCAGTGCTCCAGAAGTAAGAAAAGGAGGTTTTACGTCTCCTGCTTGTAAGTAGTGGGAGGCATTTGGGAGAGGACTGGCGAATGGGTGGCAATCTGGGGGTTCACGGGGGTTTAGTGGAAGTAAGGGGAGCTACTTTCCAATTCTGGGCGAGCACGACATCATCGTTTGGCTTACTTCTGACTCAAAGGGATGCAAACTCTGGGGAGTTGCCCATCATCCCCAGCTGCGGCGATGGTTAGCAGGAGAACATAGCACAGTGCTACAAGACCAAGCGCCGCCCCAACCTTCAGTCCCCTGCCTGCTTACGATGGATGTCGGGGGCATCGGCTGTTTCGAAGAAATCTTCCTCGTGGTCAATCTCCAAGTACTTGCTGAGCGAACGCTTGTGGGCCAAGCAGAGCACCTCCTGCAGGATGTCCATCTTCCGCAAGATCTTGCAGAGGCTGTGGACCCTCATGGCCTCCTCATGCCTCATGATGGCCTTCCGGAGGTGAGCCTTTCCTGCAAGAATGACACGGTGATTCTCTGCAAGGCGACAGCCAGGCCCCACTCCTGCTCTGCCGTGCCGTTGTGCACACTCACTCAGCAGTCCACTGGACGAGACCCTCCTGCCTTGGGGTGTGGACAGGGGTTGGACACGCTGGAGAAGCACAAAGGAGGCTGGAGCCAATACTTCGGCAGGGGTCTGATGAAAAGCACAGAAGAACCCTTTCCTGTCCTCCACGGCTAGGAATTTGGCCCTAGCTGTCACACTGCCCCCCTCTGTCTTGGGGCAGACTCGTTTTGCCTTCCAAGTCCCAAGATCACGGGGTTCCAGACTTGCTGCTGCCCACCTAAAAAGGTGGCCACTTCTGCCGGACTCCACAGATCCCCCAGCCACCCCGGTTCCATTGCAGGAGTGGGGACCCAGAAAGAGCCTCTGTTGTCTGCTCGGTCCTTTTCATTCACGGATAACGATACAAAGTGCAGGAGAGGAATTGCAATGCCAGGCGCAGGAAACGAAGGCTATGGCAAGGCCCCAAAGCGGGCTGCCCCCCCTCTCCCACCAGAAAGGAAGGAGGTCTAGAGACAGACCACTGCTTCCAAGAGAGCCATTCCGCTCTGTCTGTCTGTCTGTGTCTGTGGGGCGCGGTTTCCCACATGAGCATTCCTCCCAAGTCTTTGTGCCCTGCTACTGTCTCCGGTCCAACATGTCCCTGTGAGCCGAAGCTGGGCTGAGAAACAAGGCGGCCTCCAGGGCCCCACTTCCTCGCTTGTCTGTCTCCTCCAGCCCAGGAACCCTCTCCTGGTCCAGCCCACCTGTGACGGCCCACGTCTGCTGGACCAGCGTGTCCTCTAAGATTGGGCGGCATCGCCTCTGGACGCTCAGCGATGGCATCGGACACCAGCGCCAGGTGCCCGGGAATGCAGAGCTTCGTGCTGCGCGGAGCTCGGTTCCGAGCTGCCACAGCATAGTGGGAACAATGCTCTGCAGCAACATGCGCAGTGGGAGGCCGGCTGGCCGGGGGAATCCTCTGGGAGGCCCTTACCCAGTTTCCTCTGCTCCTCCTGGTCCTGCAAGAGGAAGCGAAGAGACGGCACCTCCAACACGGTGACGTGGAACTGGAGGAAGGCCTTTTCGTGGTCTGGGAGATCCGCTTCTGAGGAAGCTGTAGGCAATAGACCCAGCAAAGGTTTACTTGGGAGGAAGGGCTGGAGGGTGGCCAAGCGCATTAGAGGAGGAAGGCCGCGCCACCCTCTGCATCCAGAACCGATGTCTTCCAAAGACATGTCCAGTTAGAACGGGTCGAACCCTAAGCACAAAGGACCACACGACCAAGACTCTGCGCGACGGAAGCAGACGGTTTATCTCCCCACCCCCCAAAGATGCCACCGCTCCTGTATGTATTGATTAGAATTCACTGACCAAAGCCCCACCTAATCTTCTTAGGCGAGGATGAACTTCAGGATTACAGCCTCTCTAAGCAACAGGAGGAGATGACGACCAATTAAAGGCTCCTGGCTGGCGTCCAGAGAGGGGCAGAGGCTCCGCAGAGCCGTCTGGGGCAGCAGCAGCAGCAGTCCGACCCCTCTGGCAGGAGCCACTGCCTGCTGGAAACCCAGGAAGAGCACAGAGGCAGGAAGGCAGGCAGGCGCCCACTGGCCTGTGGGGCCGGGATGGCTCAGCACAAACCAGCTGGGGGCGGGGAGAATGACTGTCTGACACCGAGTGTACGGCAGATAGAGACAGCAAAAGGCCTTGAGCCCGGGTCTGTTTTTAAATTATGTACTGTTTAAACTTATTTTCTGTATTTTAAACTATGTATTTTAATTTTTGTTGTAAGCCGCCTTGGGCATTTGCCTTCGGCATAGGATAAGGCGGGATATAAAAATTTTAAATAAATAAATTTCGAACAAGAACCACAGGCTGCTCCAGCTGCCCCCCACCCCAGCCTGGTTTCCTTAGCCTGGGATGGTGGCAGCAGGGAGATCTACTAGTCCCCCCCCCCCCCCCCATTACTGGGCTAGATGGACCATCACTAGAAGGCAGCTTCATATGTTCTCAGTTTTCAGACAGGCACCTCTGTCGAGCGGTTGCAAATATATGCACATTTAACTGACAAGTGAAATGTGTCTAAAATTGTCTAAAAGCCAGTCAGAAGTGGCAGGCAGCACTACCACACACCCATGAAACGGCAGGACAATGGGGGGACGGGAGAGCAAGCAAGGTATGCGCAGCACCTCTGCAACGGATGCGGGAGCATGTTCTACACCTGTCACAGACTCAGGCGCAACACTCAGTGCAGGGCACAGGCGCCCCGAAGGAACGGATCCGGGATACTCACGTGGGCAGTCACAGAGAGCCATGGCGGCATAGTAGTGCGAGAGAGCCCTGAAGTGCTCGGACTTGACGTGCACCATGGTGATCCATGAGAACGGGACATAATCCTTCACGTGTGGCTGGGTCATGGTCTGGTACACCAAAGAGTAAACCTCCTCCACCTGCAAAGGTCAAAGGCAGAGATGCGCTTGTTACACGGTGGGCACTGCGGACAGCCTTCCAGGAAACAGCTGGTCGCCTGGCCTGGCCAAGAGGCCATCACTACCCGATCCTGGTGTGGAAAACGGCAAGGACTAGCCTGCCAGGAAAGGCAAAAGCAGCTGGGACCGGAAAAAAAGATGTGACACGGGCTGGAGAAGACAGAGGTTGAGAGAATGTAGAGAGAAAGAGAGGAGTTTTTCTCCCTCTCCCATCACTTTTGCACCCGCACTGCAAACGACAATAAACTCAGGGGTCCAGCTAATCCTGGAGCACAGCTAAGCCGTGTACCTTTTGCAACATTCACCTCCCAGGATGGGGGAAGGATGGCGGGACCTGGAGCGGCTGGAGCAGAAGGGCCTTTACTTGGCGCACACAAACACACCCGACCTGCTGCCAGACGGTGTCAGCTGCTTCTGTGATGATGGTGGGTGATCTTCTTCCGAAAACGTGTGGGCAAAAGACAGAGGAAACTAGATGCACGGGGTCTTGCCTGAGACCCTCTGCACAAAGGGTGGGAGGATGGGACAAGTTAGAAGGAAAAGCTCAAATCTGGGGCTTTTTAGTTCAGAAAAGAGAAGAGATGGAGGCTGCTGGATGTGACAGAACAGACACGACTTCAAAAGGGGACTGAGGCCATCACAGGTCAGTCAACAGCAAGACCCCTGCAATGCTCCGTGGAACCTCCGTCATGCAGAAGCGCTCGATACGCTGGAATGCCAACTGATGGGGGTCGTCTTCTCGCCCTGCCTGTGGACTTCCCAGAAGCATCATGCCGTTGGCCACTGCGGGAAGCGGGATGCCCCCTGAAACAGCGCTGCTTCGGTCCGATCCCTCCCGCCGCAGGCTCCTGCTACCTTCTCATGTCCTTTGCAGAAAACAAGCAGGCCCACAGTGGCTGAGCTTCCTCGGTCTCAGGCCGCCCACTGGGCCCTTTCGCCGCCGCCGCCTACCCCAACGCATGCGCTCAGATGCCGACGTACCCTGGCTGCCTCCTGCGCGAGCTGCAGGCAGGTGAGGAAATCGCTCTGGGCGCGGAGCAGGAGGACCTTCTCGAAGACACACTCCTGCACCTGGGCCACCATCAGCCGCACCAGCATGTTCAAAGAGGCGGCACTCATGTCCAGGCTGGGGGCGTTGGAGAAGTTCTCCTTCAAGTAGTTAAAGGCCCCTGGAAAGGGAGCAGAAGAGCAGCCATGAGAGCGTCTTCGGAGGGCCAGATCCAGAGGAGCAGCGGGGGCCCCAGCTGTGTGCAGATGACCTTCCTAGCCTGAAAAGGACACCTCACACTTGCCACATGGCCCCTGACTGAATGAGGAGGCAGCAGCGGGCAGCAGCGTTTCAAAGGCTGGTGCCATTCATTTCTGGGGCTCTCTGGCTGGCCACCTTGGTCAAAGGGCTCCATAAGGCTGGGGCCACCACTGAGAAGGCTCTGCTCCGACCCTACATGGCCTGGACCTGGACCTTGCCTCCTGAGCAGGGGAGATCAGCAGCATGCGTGAGCTGGTTCTCTCCTACTGCTCTTTCAAAATAGGAGGGCAACGCAAACGTAGATTGCACAACGTTAAATAAAAACAAACAAGAAACAGCAACTGTTCCCCACTTACTGACGTTCTCATTCATTAATCAAATCAGTACTGAACTCATGAAGTTGCCCTTTACAAGCACCACCACCCATCCCTCCAATCGCACACAGAGTGTATGTGGGAACAGGAGACCACCAGTGTGTCCACCCACTCCATGCTAAAAGCCTCACCAAGAGGCACCCCTATGTTTATCCTGGCTCCCCGAAAAGCAAAGCCCCCAAGAAAAGCTGACATACCAGATGCCTTCTGGAAGGCTTCGATGGCACAGTCCACACCCTGTAAAGTGGTACGATCCTGGCGAGCTCCAATTTGGGTGTACAGAGCACCGATATTGAAGAGCACACTCCCCTTTTCAAAAGCCAAGGCTCGCTGGTGGGACGGGACCCCTGTTAAGGAGTCATACCTAGAGAGGGGAGAGGAGTGACAGAAGTGCGGCACTCAATGACGAGTGGCAGCAAAACCTGAAGGCCTTTTTGGCCCAAGGGATGGGAAGGAACTCGGGAGGGAGGGAGGGAAGGGGAGGAGCCAAGTGGGAGGGGAGAAAATAAGAGATACAGCTAAACCATCTATCAAAACTCAATGTGCTTAGGTTCAGAACGGGTTAAACTATCAGTCAGTTGAACAATTTATTACATTGGCTTTATTTGATTAATCATTTAAATTTGCATATGACTAAAGTAGCAGTTTTGCAGAGTGCCCCAAACACCCATCATCATGTCTCCTTTGGCCCTCTGTTTCCTGGCTGCAGAATTTAGAATATATGTTTTAGCCTGTACTTCCTGTCCCCAAGACGACTGCTAGAAGCGGCGTTAGATGTCCAGATGGGTTTGTTTCCATCCAGAGAGCTACGCTACTGCTCCCTTGGCAAGATCAAGAAGCTCCACTGACCAGTGGAAGAAAACCCCCAGGTTCTTATTTGGAGGGAAGAAGCGGTTGTCCAGGAAGTACAGCTGGCTGTAATACTCCATCAGCAGTTCCAGGCCTGCCTCATTCCGGCTGGGAGTCCGCATGGCCTGTTGGGAGAGGAAGGGAACAGAGGTGGAAGAGACAGGTGAGAGGAAGAGCGGCCCAGCCTGAGGGAGGGCAAGTCACACCTGAAGGGCAAAACGTTCGCTGCTTCTGCCTTCTCCCCCTCCATTCCACCTGGTGAGGTGCTGCATGATCCTCTGTCCCCCCCCCCCCCGCCCCTCTACCTCCATCCAAGCAGGGTGGCGATGATGCCACAGCTGGAAAAAACCCTTGCAGAACGTGGCAATCGGGCCCCTACTCCCCCACTTCGCTCCTTCTCCGCATGGTCCATTTAAAGAAACCAGGAAGAGGGGAATGCACTGCAAGTTCCACACTCCCGGACGTGCTTAAAGGGACTGCGCAAAGAAGGAGCGAGGTGGGGGGGACGGGGGGGGGGAACAGCCGATCTGCTTCCCACTTGCTTTCAGCGAGGAGGGAGCGGATCGGAGCATCTCCGTCTGTGGTGGGCTGCAGGGAGGTGGTGGCTGGCGGCAGACTTGGGGTGAAAGGCTGCTGCTCACCGCTCAACAGGAGCCGCCCCTTTTGTGCCATGGATGGGCCGGCCCTGTTCTTCAGGCACCTCAATAGAAGCGGTGCAAATCAACAGCCCCTCCCCACAGAGGCGGCATCATCATCACCTGTGTGGGCGGAGCTCCCTCTGCACAGGCCAGGAGCTCCAGCCTAGGCTGGGATGTTGGGACACCAAAAGCTCCTGAACTCCTTGGGTCATCATTCCAGGACGCAGCTGAACAGCAGAAGCCCCGTTGAGGGCATCATGTCACCTGAGGCATGGTGGGTGGTGCTGAGAAGTCAGATCTTCTCAAAAGCAGCGTCTCGGTTGCGGAAAGAGGCCCTCCTGTCCGCTTTCTGGCATGAAGCCAAGGCTTGGCATTTTAGGGAAGCCTCTGAGTTCACTTCAGTGTGTCTTCTGCCATTGTTAGTAATATATTTTGGTTGTTGCTTGTCCTTGGTTTTTAAATTTATGCTATTTTCCTATCACTGATTGGTTGTTTTTAAACTGTTATTTCTGCGAGTGGGCTGGAGTGTTCTCCCACAGAAAGGCAGGTACAAATATTTTTACATGCACGAGGCAGAAGAAGAAGTCTGGACACGCCAGCTCCTTCCTTCAAACAATGACGCACCTGCCGCAACTTCACCAGCTCGCTTATCTCCGCCTCGTACAAGGCCCCGTCTTCCCCATAGTGGTCCCAGATCATCTCCTGCAAGAGCAAAACAAGGAAATACAAACAGAGGAAACTGGCTTTGGGGCTGTCAGTTCTTCTCCAGGCCCTCCTCATTTCTATATCATTCAAGTACTTTTGGAGATTTGTCTGGGTGTTTTTAAAAAGAACATTTACCCCTTAGACCAGGGGCTCTTGGAGAAGGGGCAGGT
This sequence comes from Plestiodon gilberti rubricaudatus, assembly GCA_026170595.1. Lineage (NCBI taxonomy): Eukaryota > Metazoa > Chordata > Lepidosauria > Squamata > Scincidae > Plestiodon > Plestiodon gilberti. The sequence goes on from JANXHW010000004.1 coordinate 2,992,284, forward strand.
CGCTACCCCCTTAAGGGGAGTGGCAACCTGCGATGGCGGTGGCAGTGCTCTGGGGATCGCGCCACTGCCGGGGACAAAAGGGGTATTTTTAGACTTGTTGAGAGGTTGAGCCGTCCTCCGGAGGGTAGTCTGGCTGTGCTTGTTCTTTGGCCTGGAAAGCATTTTGTAGCAACCCAGAGATAGATGCTGCCAGACGGCTACTTTCCTCCGGGGCCACCTGCCCCAGGTGAGTGAGAGCACAAGCAGCCAAGGGTGCCTTTAGTCTAAGGCAGAGTTTTTCAAAGTTCTCCCGTGAGCAGGGGAGAATTTTGAGTGCTTGAGGGTGCGGGGTGATGGTGGCGGCAGCAATCAGGGGACAAAAGGGGTATTTTTAGACTTACCGGGGGTTCCCCAGTTTTGGGGGAAACCAGGAAGTAAACTGGAAGTGGGCTTTAATCGCCTCCAGGAGCCATTCAGAGGCTTGGGGAGGCCCGCTGGGGGGGGGCGTGGCCCCCGCACCCTCCAGACGACGGCCTGAGTCGGGGGAGGGGGTTGCGTCACTCAGCTTCCGACTTATGGTCTGCTTCTGTCCGGTCACTGGATGAGGAAGTCTTGCTGCCACCAGGCCGTCCCTCTCCTCGCCTCTGACCTCCTCCTCATGGGTCTCTGGGACCCTTATGAAGGCCGGTGAGGCCCCTATCGCCGGTGGCTGCACCCGGGAGCAGCCAGCCTGGGATGTCGCTGGAGGTGGCGGAGCCGGTGGGTGAGTCGGTACCCCGACAGCTAAAAGCAAGACTAAGGCTGCAATCCTACACACACCTATCTTGGAGCACACAGACTTACTTCTGAGTAAACATCCCATGGGATTGAGCTGTACAACATTGTGCAATCTACAGATGAGGCCAGACGGTCACAACACGGGGGACACAAGTGGGCTGCCCCAGCACTGGAAGCACGCTATGCACACCCATGGATGCGCGCACCAGCACCACACCTCTACTCAGGGAGTTTCCAGCGGCTTCTAAGAAGCACTGGCAAGTGCCTGGTGCACCGCTGCCCTCTGCCTCTCGCCAGCGCAATGGTGCCCGGGGGGGGGAGGCTGGCTGGCTCCTGGTGGACTCCGCTCCGCAGCCGGCTCCGTTACCTTTAACGGTGCTGCCCAGTCCAGCTCTTTCGTTTCTTTGAGCCCCAGCGGGATCATGGGGACACTAATCGAGTCACTAAAAGAAAGGGACAGAGAAATGTTGGCGGTCAACTTCCATTTCCAGCCGTTAGTCCTCAAGACCCTCCAGGTGCGTACAGATGTGCAGAGAAACAGGAGGCAGGGCACAGGGTTTTCCTGCTGCGGAGAACGTCTGACTCCCTCCCATCTTCACCCTTGAAATGACACCTGGAGTTGACTCCCCGTCCAATGCTGATTTTATTGATTTTATTTTGGAAACTCCATCAATATTTTAATTTAATCTGTCTTCAAGCACATTGCAAGTTTATCCAATTAAATGCTTGAACGGAACTTTATTTAGAAGAGACTGGTCATTGGTCATTGTCCATCCCCCGTCCCCCGCAGCAACTCCAAGAGGAAAGTTCTAGAGAGTGAATGCTCCTTCTAGCGGTTTATAGCAAGGTCAGGGCAGAGATATTGTTACAGCGATACCACCCGCCCCCACAACATGGTAAGGGATTATCCCTGATCTCTGATCTCTCTCTAATGCTAGTTTTGGAACCAGGTGCCTGGTTATGCTGGTCTTCTTTACTCACAAGTAATCTCCAACAAAACCAAAACGGCATTGGGCAAAATCCAGGGGGAATCTGGGAATCTCCAACCCGAGTCCCAATGAAATGAACAGGAGCCACGAAAGAGCACGGTCAGTTCCACGTGGCCCCCAGGATGCACAACCAGAGACTCGTCCTCTTCCTCCGTGAATCCATCTAACCCCCCTTGAAAGCCATCTAAGCTAGCAACCATCTTGTGGCAGTAAGTTCCATACATTAATGACACGCTGTCTGTTATTTATCAACCCGTACCTACCCTGAATCTACTGCCAATCGGTTTCACTGGATCCCCTCAGGTTCCAGTATTAGGGAAGGAGGAGAAAGAACTTCTCTCCAGCCACTTTCTCTACCCCAGAAGCCATTTTAGAAACCTCCAGCACGTCCCCCATTAATCACCTCCCTTCTCAGCTCAGAAGGGCTCCAAATGCTTTGGCCTGTCCTCGTAGGGAAAGGGAAGGTGCTCCAGCTCTCTGTTCATTTTGGTTGCCTTTTCCTCACCTTGTCCAGTTCTATGACACACCTGTTTGAACAAACAGGGCAACCAGAGCTGGACCCACAGCACCAAAAGCTCGGCTTCTTCTTGTAACTTCTAAATCATGGATTGGTTTTGGCACCGCTTCTTTCTTATTGCTTTGGCCAGAAGAGTGGGATGCAAATTTGATAAACGTCTGAGCGACATGAGCTCAGAATGCATGGGATGCGAGAGCCCTCCTCTTTGGCAGGTTATCAATCAAGACACAAGACTGCCAGGCTGCCGGGGGGGGGGGGGGGTAGGAGCTCCGGAAGCATCCGGAGATAAATCAGGCAGGGAAGCTATTTCAGGCAGACCAGTTTGACACAGCATCGGAGGGATGTTCATCCCTTCCCTGGAGGGTAAAAAGGAGCTTTGCTGAGTCATCTCTCAGCAACCAGCTTGCTGGGAGGAGGATTAGCCCTGCCGAGGATGAGGTCAGGGCAGTAATATCTTCAAAGTCATGACGCTGCTTGAAAAAAAACAGGACTCTTCTTAAAACAAACAATACAGAAATAATCCAGAATTAACAGCCCAATTCTGTCTAGAGCCTGTGCAGCATCCTAGCCGGATAGGACCCAGCACCAGCACAGCTGGAGGACTCCTTGGGTCCCCTTACCCTGTGTAGCGCTCCAACTGCCCTGATGGGTCTACTTGAATGTGCGCCAGCTATTCTGCTCGTGCACATTTGAGTGAGCGGTGCAACGCCGGGCAGGGGGATAGGGTCTCGGCAGAGCTGCTGCCGCTGATCCCTCCCCCTTCCCGGCCCAGCTGACCAATCCCCCCTCCGAGGCCGCCCCGGTCCTCCCCCCCTCTGCCGCCCGATGGGGAACTTACCTTCCCCGGCAGGCGCTCTGTCAGATCTGGGGCGGGAGGAGAGACACCGGCCTCTTCACCGGCAGCACTTACTCCCAGGATGCTGCAAATGTGCTTTACGGCACGTTGGCGACACCCTAGACCAGTGGAGCGGTGCTCTGCCGGTCTACAAGTTAGAAAGGACTGCTCCGTAAGTCAGCCACTTTGTAAAGAATGAAAACTCAGGAGAACGGGCAACCAAAGCCTCTAGAATTCATATTTTCACTTGGTTTCCTATGGTGAGCAACACTGCAACCAGAAAGGGAAGTTTCACTAAGAAGTGGAAGTTTTTTCCCCATCGAGGCGCCTAATAATTAACATCAAGAACTAAGGTCCAGAACAAACATGCAAAAAGTAGAAATGGGCATTGGCCACAGAATAACGGCACATGTGGGTTTCCTCACCTGTGAGACATCTGTATGTGTTTTACCATGGACTGTCCAAGTCCCTTTTTCACCTTTTTTTCCCCATGAGCTCCAACCTTCCCTTTGGGGGACCATCGTGACAGGTGGAGTTCACATTGCAGAGAGAAAACACAGTGCCTCCAAAAGAGACCCAGTAGTCCAGCAAATGGTCAAAATGCCCCCACATGCCTTGTTGGTGCAAGGAGGAGTGGCTGTCAGTCTCTAGAGCAACAAAACATCGGCTAAATGTGCCGTTTTGTGAACAAGCCCCTTGGGGGAGGAGCTCCTGCTTGGCATGCAGACAAGCCTAGCCAGGTCCAGTCTCTGAGAAGACCTCCCTGGAAGACTCTTCTCGGTCTGTAACTCTGGAGAGCTGCTTCCCAGTCAGTGTGGACAATACGGAGTTAAACTGAGCAAGGGCCTGACCCAGCAGGAGGCAGCTTACCCCAAGTAACTCTTCAGCCGACCTCTCTTCCAGGCATCCTAAAGTTGCCTTCTGGAGAACCCAAAGGATTCCTCAGAATCGTATCAGGAGCTGCTCCAGGAGAAGGCTAGGAAAGGCAGGCCAGCTTTCCTGGAAGACAGGTGGCCCACGACTACTGCCTCTCCCCTGCCATTGAGAGTCGAAGGGGGTGATACAGGGCTGTCCTAGAGCAGACTCGCAGGTCAGGCAGGAGCAGCAGGTGCCGAGGTCTCTAGCCCAGGATGCAACCTGCAGGCATGACGTCTAGCAGACCTGGTCAGCGTCCCAAGTGAGCCACTTGTCCTGGGACATGTTCCGGCCCCCCCTGCAAAATACAGGGGCTTCTTGGCAGGCAGGGCAGTCTGGAAAGGGTCCCGGCAGTTTGAAAGCCCTCCGTCTACCCAGAAAGTGCCCCCCACCCCGCTCCCCAGCTTGCCCTCCCTCCCAGGCTGGCCACGGTCCGCCGCCGATGCGTCACCTGTCGTTCTGGTAGACGTCCACGCAGCTATTCAGCTCTTGCAGTTCTTCTTTCAGCAGCTGCAGGTTGGAGTTGACGAAGCTGAGCTCCAAGGCGACGGTTTCCTTCACTTTGTGGTTACTGGTGGCCCTGGAATCAAAGCAAGGAGCTTCTTGATCTGTCCCTCTGCAGCATGGCTTTTCTCAAAGGGGTTCGGAGCAGAAGACACAGGAAGGATTCTCTCATCGCCACCCAACAGCCCTATGAGGAAGACTGCACGGGAAGGGAGGGACTACTTGGACTCCGCCCAGCAAGCGGACTGACGGAGGTGGTGGAGTGGGCTTCCACGTCCACGCTCAACTACCTGCCAGCCACTGTGCCACGGCGACGCTCACCACTGACCTCTGTCTAAGTTGACGCAGGATACAAATCCCAAACATTAACAAAATGATGGCACCCCTGGCACACCCTGCCCTCCCCACACCCAACTGCAACGAAGCACCTTTGTGTAACCACTGCGCATCCCTGTTCTGCTCACCCTGCCTCTGCTGTCGGCCAGGTCCTATTCACACGCCGTATTCGACGCGCAGACAAGTGTTCAAGAGAACACTGTCCTTGCATTGATTTTCAAAATACCGTACATTCTCATGACGTATCCAGGGCGCATGACTGTGCATAGAGGGGAGAGCTGCCTGGGTTCACTGGAATGCTTCCGTGTGGAGCGGAGTCCCTGTCTGCACGTGAGGCTCCCTCCCTCCCTCCCATGGCAAACCCTCCAGGGCCAGCGTTCCAGTGTGTGTGGAGAGCCCTGCGTATTTGCAGTGACAGGCGCATACGCACTATTTTTTATTTTTCACATTTTTATACCGCCCTTCCTCCAAGGAGCTCAGAGTGGTGTACATATTTCCTCCCCTCCTTTTTGTCCTCACAACAACCCTGTGAGGTAGGTGGGGCTGAGAGATAGTGACTGGCCCAAGGTCACCCAGGAAGCTTCGTGGCTGAGCAGGGATTTGAACCTGGATCTTCCAGGTCTAAGTCCGACTCCCAAACCACTACACCATTCTGGCTCCCTATGCAGGTGCTCAGCTGAACACGCAGAGGCCAGATCCTGCGCCCCTCTGTATGAGCAGCCAGTCACCCTGGGCAGCACATAAGAACAGAGTGCTGGCGAGCTGCTGAATGTGACCGGCATGCTTTGCCTTATATCTCTGCTTGTCAGAAGGGTCCCGGGCTAACTTTTTTTTTTCCCCAATCATAAGTTAAAGATTCAGGGAAAGCGCTCAGCATATCCTGAGCGATCTCAGTCCGCCTGGGCTAGGGCTCTGCTCCGAAGCCTAGGAGAGGCACGCTGTTGCCGAGGGAAGCCAGCAGGCCAGCGTTTTTCAACTGGCACCATTCATACCATCACCTGACATCTGGTGAACTGCTTCTGGTTGCAAAGCACGGTATTAAGTTACCCCTCTGGGCAGCCAGCCCGCCTCCTGCCTCTCCAGCCACAAGGGTTGGACCTTTCCAGCCCTTGAATCCAAGGTCCTGGCCTCTGCTGCCACTGAGTTGCAGGTTCCAGGCCCCCAAACTGCCATCCTGACTGGAGGAAGGAAGGAAGTTCCCATTTGATAAAGGATGCCAGACAAACGTGTCGCCCGCAGATGACAGCAGACGAGCCGCTTCCTGCCAGCATGCTGTCGCCTTGGCCCGGGTGTGTGTGTGTGTGGGTCCCTTCTCAGATATCCGTCCACAGATAATTCCAGGCAGCGTTCAGCCGGGAAAGCTGGCTTGCCAGAGCACAGGGCTCCCCCGAGACTCCCCCCCCCGGTACGCCTGTCCCTCCTGTGCTCCCATTCCTGGGATGAGAGGGCAGGAAGGACAGAGTGTCCTTCCTGTCCTTTCCATACAAGGAAAACAGAGCGCCTCCTTTGGGGGCAGAGAGAAACCTTCTGCTGGGGCAGAGTTCCTGCCATGACTTGTACTACAGCATGTATAGCCTGCGGGTTCGGTCCCAGAAATGGGATCTCCGCGGTACTTTAGAGCCATTGAACAAAACAATCGGAAAGCACCTTGCGGCAAAAGCGAAACAGCGACGCAGAGGAGGCAGAGTCAGAACTGAAGCCCAGAAGCAGGGCGGAACGGGGGGTCCGCAGCAACGGGGCCACTGGGCCCTCCTGGGTCAAGGCAGGTCAGGGCACCCGTGACGGAGCCCTTCCATGGCTGCTGTGACTTGGGGAGTTTAGTGCTTCTTAAACCCACCCCCCCCCACAGCTAAATATATACATCAAGACACTTGAAGGCCTCACGGGCTGATGACAAACACAAAGAGGGAACTCTGCAAACATGTCGGTGGCTCTTCCGGGCGATGGCTGTTCTCAGGGGTGACGGAGACCTGCATGCAGAAAGCCCCTTCCAGGGGAGCTCGCCTGGCACCAGCTTCGATCTGGTAGACAGATGCAGGCCGAGTGGCTCTCACAAACAGCCCAATCCTAATCAAATCCCCCCCCCCCCGCCAATGCAGCCACGCCACCAGAGCGCGCGCTACATCCTGCAAGGCGGGGCAGCCTCAGAGGTCTCCTCCAGGTAAGGGAACATTTGTCCCCTTGCCCGGGAGTAAGTCTTTGTTGCCCAAATGGGTTTTCTCGGACCTGTGCCAGCAAAGTCCAAGTGGATCCAGGCAGTCGGATCAAGGCCAGGAAGGGGGAATAGGATATCAATGGCACAGCTGCAGCTGATTCCACCCCTTCCCCTGCCACGATCCACCTACTTCTGCCTCCTGCCCCCCCCCCCCGGTGCTGATTTACTGGCGTCAGGGTTCCTTGGCGGGCTGCACTCTACACGTCGCCTTTTACAACACCCAGAACCCACGCTGCACCACCAGAACACAAGTTCTGACAGTGCAGCAGCCCAATAGGACTGGGCCCCAAGTGGAAAACATCTGTCTGGGCAGTTAATTCCACACAGAAAGCTAGCATGTCAGGGGAAAGGTTAGGCAAGAAATCTTTCCCCTGATATGCTAGTTTTCTAGGTAAAGGGACCCTCTCTCTCTATGGAGGAGCACCACGTCACCTCAACTCCCACCTGCAGCCCAGGCACAGGCTGGGCTGCCCCTTCACCTGCTGTTTGGGAGGGCTAGCTGCAGTCCTCGAAGCAGGAAAAGGGGCTGGGTGCTCTCTACCCATGGGCCTGAGAATGTCTTTTCTGGTGGGGTGCAGCCACATGGCCTCTGGCGCGGACAGATTTCGGGAGGGTCCCTGCAGGATATTTGGATCAGTCACCCAGGAGGTTCATTTCAACTCCCTCGAACACATCCAGTGTTTTGCTTCTCAGTCACTCAGAAGCTCCCGTGCATTCTTCCACATGTTAATGGGATGGCAGATTAACTGCCTCCACTCCTTCCTCTCTCATTTACACACTCAGCTGATTTTTAATTGCTCACTTCAGGAAGTGTGAGGGGTGAGAGAGAGAATGATGCCCCCCCTTGCAGCAGAATTCCACTTTTAAGTGTCATTCTCAACCACTGCCCTGCTAGTCTGTCAGGTTTCATTGTCTTGAAAGAAGCAAAGTCAGGGACGATTCTCTTGAAAATTCTGCACTTGCCCAGCTCCAACTCAAGGTAAAGGTAAAGGTATCCCTTGACAATTAAGTCCAGTCGTGTCCGACTCTAGGGAGCGGTGCTCATCTCCGTTTCAAAGCCGAAGAGCCAGCGCTGTCCGAAGACGTTTCCATGGTCATGTGGCCGGCATGACTCAACACCGAGGCGCATGGAACGCTGTTACCGTCCCGCTGACGCGGTACCTATTAATCTACTTGCAATTTCTTGCTTTCAAACTGCTAGGTTGGCAGGAGCCGTCGCACGGATTCGAACTGCCGACCTTTTGATTGACAGCTCATGGTTCAGTGGTTTAACCCACTGCGCCACCCGCTGGCTCTCTTATATGCTCCAACTCAAACCAACACACAACTGGTGCCTTGTAAAGGGATCACATTTATTTATGTACTCAAGTAATTTTTATACCACTAGTCATAACAGCTCAAAGCGATCTACAGAAGAAAACCATAAGAACAACCAATAAAAGAGACAAATCAAATCAATAAAAATGGCATCAGAATCAACACAGCAAGCCGAATACGGGCAGCCAGCCACCAAAATGAAAGATGATCAAAAAATGAACAGCCATCATCTCGTTGGAAGCCGAGCAAATCTTTCTTGGGAGCGCATCTCAGAGTACTGGAGCTGTCACAGAGAGGACAGTGCTCCTTATAGGGGCGACCTCCTCTGCAAATCTAAAATGTTGGGGAAGAGGGTTCATACAGGAGGAGAAACTCCCAGAAATAATCAGGACCGGAGGTGTGGTCTGGAGGCTGAGCCGTCGCCTTGCCTGAAAAAGCTAAGCAGGATCAGTTGCTTGGATGGGAGACAGAGGCCGCTGTCTGTGTGGAGGAGTCAGCTGACAAAAAAGTGGATAATCTCTTTGGGAAGCTGGTGGCCTGAAGCTCGGTTTGCAGCTGCCTACAAGAGATTGGAAGGTGCAAGAAACAGCAGCCAGGATGACGACTGCACTATGAAGGGAAACACCTGGAGGTTCTATGAGATTTGTCTCGTGGAGTAATACTTGTAAAAATCTCATGGAAAAGTGAATTTATGTTCAGCCTGCCTATGTAAACTGCCTCGAGTCTATCGAGAAAGGCAGGATATAAATATCGACATAAATAAAGTCAGAGTTTTGAAGGTCAACACGGCACTGAGATGTAGATTTGGAAGTGAACTGGTAGCCAGCGCAGCTACCACGCACCCACAGAGAGGCTACCGTTGCGCCTGCTGAAGCTTCCAAGGCGCCATTTTCACAGGCAGCCCTTTTCAGAGTGCGATACCGCCTGGAAGTTCCAGTATTGTAAGAGAGGGAGGAAACATCTCTCTACCTGCTCTCTCCACAGCATGCATCCAGCATGCCTGCCCCCCACCCCGGCTCCCTTTGTCGCTTGGCTCAAGAGCCCCCAAGCCTTCTCCCCCATAGAGAAGGTCCTCCAACAGCCCCGCTCATTGCGTGGCCCTCTTCTGCATCTTATCCAGCTCCACGGTATCTCTTTTAGTTGACTAAAAACTATATATGCATTTACCTGAAAGTAACCCCAAAGAACACAGTGGGACTTACTTCTGAGTAAACATGTATAGGATTGCACTGTAAATTAATTTGTTTGGGACACTGGCAGCCCAGTCGTGCTTAAGATGCGGTGGCCGGCCTAATGCAGGCAGGATGCGGCCTGCAACGTTCGCCCCCTTTCCCCGGTGTAAGCACCGGAGGCCCCAATAGTTCTCAAAGATCCCAAAGAGACAGAGCAAAGCACCCAGCCCCGAGGGTCTTGCAGAGACACTTCATTCCAAAAATACAAAGCAAGGCATTGGTGATGTGCCACAACCCACCGGAAGAGGTTTTCTGCGCCAGCTCGCATCCTCATCTCCTTGTTGATCTGCTGGTTAATTCTTGCACGGCGGTGTTGCAACTTGCTGCGCTGTGTCTGTGCCAGGGGGTCGCAGCCCTGCCAGAGAAGAAAACCATGGTTAAAACACTGTTTGACTGGGAGGTTTCATCAGCAATGTCCACCCACTCTCAGGTCTATCCTTGTTTCCTTGTAGCCTATATCCTGCTCTTATTATAAATTCCTACGCTGAATCCATACCGTCCTGGTTATTATTAGGCTTTCAAGCTCTAGATCCCCCCCCCCCAGTTTGAACCAAATTGTGCCACTCCCATTACCTTCTAAAAAGGTCACCAGGTGAAAAGGTAAAGGGACTTCTCCCCCCCTTTGCATATTTACCCTGGTCCATTGACTGGCGCATCTGACACTTCGCCCGAGGTCACCCACCTGCCTGGCTAGGTGTGGGTGCAAAGACCAAGATCCTGGACTAGCATGAACACTCAGGGTGCAGAACGTTCCTGGCAAGCCGCCTTGGGAGCTTTGGTTTCTTTGCAGCTTTGCCATCATTTGCCCGACCCACCCACCTGAGCCCTCCTTTGACTTTCCCTGTTTCCCCAAGTGTCCTTTTTACTTTTATTTTAACCCTTGTTGATTTGGTGTTCTCCACCCTTTTAATGAAAGAAAGCTCTTTTCAGTGTCCTCTTTCAACCAGCCTGGTGGGACTGGAGGGAGTGGGCTGCCGATCTTCCCAGGCTATCAGCCTTCGCTACTGTCTGGCTTTGAAGGGAGCCCCAAGGATTTGAGGGCTCTCCAGTCTTCTGGGAGGAAGGCCCCCCCAAAGCAGGGCTTTCTCCTTCTGACTGGCCTTGAGTGTCCCAGTTTAAACCCAGTTTCAGGATGAGTCGGGCTGGGAGCAGGTGCCAGCTGTAAGGCACAGCACATTGCAACTGTCTGCTCGGTTTGCAGCTGCCTACAAGAGATTGTACGTACGTACATATGTGTACACACACACACACACACACACACACACACACACACACACACACACACACACACACACACACACACACACACACACACACACACACCGTTCTGCTATTGCTATTTTCCAAGCAGCACCTCAAGATTTTGCGGCTCTTGGTTGGTCACCGAGTATGCTCCATGGCTTACTGGTGTGAGTTTTTTCACCTCTTGTCTTTTGTTTTACAATCTGAAGGCAGCAATTGCTGGAGGTTTTATTTAAAATATTCTGAATGTTACTTTCAAATGCTACAACTCTGAGTCTTCACAGATGGGGCCGGTTATGACAGCAATAATCCTCAGTACTTAGATAGCGCTTTTCGGAAACGTTTCACACACATCCTCACAGTACTGCAATCACACTTACACTTTATGTAAATAAAGTGTTTTGCTTAACTCATGTGCATACCAGCCCACCTTACTAGAATGAAACCATTTTACAAATCTGATTTCAACCTTGAGAATAAACAACCCAATCTTGTCCCTCGGGAAATAAATTCCCAAGGATTTCAGCATAACTTACTTCCAGATGAGAATTCTTAGGACTGCAGCCTAATAAATCATTGGAGGCAAATAACAGGGATTTTTCCAGAAAGCTGAAGGCTGTTTGGAAGTGGGATCACAATGCTCGGGGTATGTATACTCGTTACACTTTTGCACCGGTAAACAGGCTTGGCAGGCTGTGTAATGATTTGAGAAACCTTTCAAACCTATGCAACCAGGGATTGGCAGGGGGTGGCAGGACAAAAGAGGTGTGTGAACACACATTATGGCTCTCCCAAGCCACTTTCAATCCTGCTTCAAGTCGAAGGCTGCAATCCTGTGCACACTTTACTCAGGAGTAACTCTCATTGAAGTCGACAATTCTGCCACGAAAACATCCATCATAAGGCTCAGCCTGTAAGATTCGTACACACTCTTTTCTTGGGGGGGGGGGGAGGAGGACAGAGAGAAGATGCAGATTTACTTAATCTACGTATCTCCCACAAAAGGAAGTGGTTCCGTTTCTCAAGACCTGCAACAAAAGCTCTAGCCACGTGGAAAAAAATTCTGATTGTGCAGTGAACAATTCCAGTAAATGATGAAACATGGTTCTCAGGATTCCCAGGGATGCAAATAAAGGGTCTTTTGAGAGGGGTGGGTGCGTCAGAGACGAAGAGTGCCCCAGAATGAGAGCCACAACATGAGGCCCACTCACTTTCCAGACACTAGCACAAAGGGTCAGCCCCTGACGCTAGCAACATGGGCTATGAAAGCCTTTGGGCTGAAGAAGAGTCTTCCCCTCCCCGGCCACCCCCAGACTATTTAGTGAGTCAAGACTGGGGGTGTGTGGGGGATTGCATTCCTCTGTAGTGTGTGGCTTGGCTCACTTGTCTGATTAAGAACTAACTGAAGGCTCACGGATTTGAAAGCAGGTTAAGGGCCTGCTAAGTGGGCTGTTAATCAACAGCTAGATTGATTCAACTTGCATATATTTGCACAGGGTACACACAATATTCCTGAAGCAAAAAGCATACTTTCCTTCTGACTAGGATGTACAATACATGTGTATACTGTCTAAGAAGAGACATTCCAAGTTGTGTGAAAACACGAAGGGGGAATGCCTCTTCTCAGTTGGTCCATCTTAGAAGAGGCATTCCCTTCTGTGTATATGAAAGAGCAGGGAAGATGCCTTATAATGGTGCTCACCAGCTGCAATTTTTATAAGCACTGGTACAATTCATATATGAATAATTATCTGCTCCCCAATTAATTGTTGCAAAATGACTTATACTCAAAGCTTGGAATGGGAAGTGCCCACCCACTCTTCCCCAATGGATTGAAGATCTACTGACTCTCTCTCTCTCTCTCTCTCTCTCTCTGAATCTGTTTCTTACTGAAGACAGTTTTGTTTGGACAAATTCTGCGATATTTGGAAACCGTTTTTAAACATTTATGCACAGAGGGTTTTTCCCCCTATTTTGCTAAAACTGGTGTTCCACATATAAGGTTATTTCAATCAGTACCTTTATTGGCATATTAGACTACAGCTCCAACCATATAACTTATATGACATACAATAAAAATCAGCTACCCTAAAATGTGTTTGCATCAGGTCGTGTCCTTCTTCTCTTAACAATCCGTTTCAAGAAGGTTGCCACTTTCTCTGAAAGGACTGTATTTACACTGGAGAGTATGTACTGAATTTTCTCATCACCAGCCCATCTCTCCCTATGGCATAAAAGCACCTCTAGGAACTCGGTATGCAAATCTTTATACAAAAGGACAGAGCAACAGCATAAGTTGGATTGATTCTACCCCACCTAATGGGCATACGCAGGTTCTCTCTTTAAAAACAACACCGCATAAAAACCCATTTGAAAACCACAACAAACTACAAACAAGAGAAAAGCAGCAACAAATTTACAAAATTAAAAAACAACAACACACTCACTCTTTTTGGAGCAGAAGAAAAGTTTAGACCTTTGGGAGAAGCTACAGCTCAGCGTGTGACCCAGCACATGGCTTTGCATGCAGACGCTCTCAGGTACAACTCCCAACATTCCCAATAACAACATCTCATTGCGCCAGTCGTCCTGTCACCTGCTCCCCAGGAGAGCCACTGCCAGTCAGGAGAGAGGCAGCTTCAGCTATGTTCTTAAACAGAAGGTAGGCAAAACGCCTCCTGAACTGGGAAAAACTTTAACTGGAGGGGAAGGTGGTTGATAAAGAGGCAGGGAGTGTCATCATGTTCTTGGTGCTGCAATGGAGAAGGCCCTTTTTCCGTGTGCGCACCAAGTACACTTCCGATGATGGCCAGACACACCAAAGGACCCCTCCTGCAGATCTCAGTGCAACTGTACAAGTACATATCCTGCCTGGCCTCAGCCATTCGTAATACTCGTGATAATCAGGCAGGCAGTGGTACTGGGACAAACAAGGAGCGACGTGCTCCAGGGACTGGCTCTACTCAAGTGTTTTCTTGTCTTTCCCCAAACCATCACTGGCTCATGCAAGCAAGCAGTTTATCATCACCAGGCATGATGCACTATTTCCTTCCCACTCCTCAGTGGTCTCCCTATAAGCTTCCCAGGGCAGGGACCCATTTCTTGTACTCTGCAAAGCCTCCTGCCCTCTGTTGGAATGGAATAAGAGTAATCATGGAACTGGCCATTGCCGACTCCAGGAGTCCCCACTACAGATAGGCGTCGATACATAGAAAAACAAACGGGAAACCCAACATCACATCAGTCCAGCCTCTCACAAAAAACAAGTGGGGCCGGCTTTGTTTATCGCCACTCCAAAACGCTACGACAGATGGGGGCTGATCTTTGCATGAGCAGCCATTGTCACACTGGGAAGCAGGCTGTTGCACCACCTCTCCTCCAGCAGCCAGGGTCCACAAGCTTAGAAACAAAACCCAGAGAAGAAAGTCCACCTGTCCATCTCCAGTGTGACAAACAAGAGCCACTGTGTGGCCGGATAACAAGCAAGGTGTCCGAAACTCAGGGCAGGAAGCCAGGCTGAGAAGCAGCCACAGGAAACAGCTGCCATCTGGCCTCAGAGCACCCAGCCAGCGAGCGGGGAGATAACAGCAATGGCCCTATCTCGAGTTCTCCACTCCACTTGTCACAGTCACCATAGCAACCCTGTCCTCGCCATAATGCATCCGGCTGGCTGCTCAGAAGCAATTTCAATTCTCTTTCAAGTCTTGACGTTGATCTCGCTCGCTTTGAAAAGCACCCGATGTGATGCTGCAACTCCCGTTAGAACGTCTGACAAAGAGAAACCCGCGCTAGTAACTTCACGCGGGGAAGGCAGAAAAGCGAGAGAGGTTGGTGAAAACCCTGGCAGCGGCCTTCAGCCTCTTCAGGCACAGGAACCCCCCCCCCTCCTTGACCCCACTCTGCAACAGGGCACAAAGCATTACGTTGGATCACATAGGTCTGTCTTTTACCCATTCCCTTTCCTTCCTCCCACGGCCACTCCCCTCTCCCTCCCCCCCTAAAAACAAAACGAAGGAAAAGAGGTACAAATCCATCATATACTGGGGTGCACTCACCAGTGGATCTCCAACCCCAAGTTGAACCCCCAACGCTTCAAATGCAATAAGAACAGTCAGAAATGCACCACTCCCGTAAGTGCAGTACTGAATCTTGCCCAGCACAGGTGGCAATTTCAGGCTTCACACTTAAAACTCACTTCATGTGGATTCATTACCTGGGCTCTCTTCAACTATGCAGTAAAAAATCCAATCATTCAAAAGTAGCCTAAACTGGTGAATTGTTTTCATCCTTTCCATGAACGCTTGATGTGGGGGATTCTGATCCATGAGTGACTGCGTAGTAGCTACAGAACCATGTGCAGGTGGCTATTCCAGATGGTGATGCACAAGGGTGACATCAGTATGTACCGTATGCAAAACTCTGACTCAATCCAGCAAAGCAAAAATAGCAGAAATCCAAGCCTGCAGAACCCCATTTGCATCACGTGCTACCTGGCCTCTTCCAGACCTCCACCCTCCGCATCGCTGGGCACCCTTGTTCCCTCCTCTCTCTCCTGTCCTTCCCAACTGCACAAATCTAGATTGCAAAGTGTTTGGGACGGGGACCTCCATTTTTTGGCTTCTCTTATTCCTCAAAAGGCCACCAACACCAAAGGCACTAAAATCAATAGATGCTGAAATAAATA
Source organism: Plestiodon gilberti rubricaudatus (assembly GCA_026170595.1). Lineage (NCBI taxonomy): Eukaryota > Metazoa > Chordata > Lepidosauria > Squamata > Scincidae > Plestiodon > Plestiodon gilberti. Next base: position 3,007,826 of record JANXHW010000004.1, read on the forward strand.
CACAGATTTTCTACAAAACATGACAGTCACCTGTGGAAGGAAAGGCCATTTAGCAAGTCTAGGCAAGTTGTGGATTCATTGCTCTTGGCGTCTTGCTAAGCACCTAGTCAGTTTGCCTGGGGTTGCATGAACTGAAGAAGTTTTCTTTTTTTCATCCCTGTTTGAGTCAGTAGGGAACCAGATTCTAAAAATCTTGCCACAAACCAGTTGGGAGATGCATCAGCAGTTGTCACCAAACAAACAGGTTAATGACTTAGAACAATTTTGAAAGCTAACATGTCCTTAAGTTAGGAGCAGATTCATAATTACTGGAATCTTTGAACTTCGAGCACTAAAGGAAATGCCAGGGGCACAGAACTTATATTGAATTATTTTGATTTGGAGCATTTTTCGTGTGTGTGTGCGCGCGCGCGCGTTTAAAAACCTGCCAGAAATAACTTTTCCATATAGTGAGTAAACAGAATCAAGTCCTTATCGTAACCACATAAAGTGAACACAGGACTGTTAGCTTTCTGTTAGCACAGGTCTCTCTATGCTTTCTATGCCTATGACGAGTCTGTGGCTAAACGTGCAGGTCTGCTACACAGAATACTGTTGTGATGCGCACAGTGCCTCTGCACATGTTTCAAGAGTACACTTAGGCTGCAATCTAACATACGCTTTCCTGGGAGCAAGCCCCACTGAACACAACGATGCTGACTTCTGAGTAGACATGACTAGGATTGCGCTCTTACGGTGTTTTCAGCGTATCTCTAAAACTGTGATGCATGAATGCAACAACAGTTTGGGACCCAGATACCTCAAGGACTACTTCCTCCCATACGATTCTGCTCATATCCTCCCACCTTGTCAGAGGCACAGTTGTGGTGACAGGGGGAAAGAAAGACCTTCGAGACCAGGCTATGGAACTCCCTGCCTTGGGTGATCTGGGCCGACCAGTGAAAATTCTGGCTGGTCTGTCCAGTTCTCAGGTTGTTATTACTCTGACTTGTTATTATCCTAGCTGTGTACATAATTTTATCTGCAGTTGCTGTTTCTGGTTTTGTGTTGTTTTAAATACAGTGGGAGTGCTTTAAATTTTGTCTATGTCAGCTAGTGCCTTGGGCGTCTCAAAAATAAAGTGGAAAGACGGAACGTAAATATTTTAATTAATAAATAAAATACAGTATAAACAAACCCATGGCTTGCAAATAAGTGTGCCATACAGTCATATCCACCAGAAAGCCATGATTGGCTGCATCGCTCTGTTGCACATACACACAGCGGCAAATCCAGATGTGGCTCCATGTAGTATGTGACATGAGAACAGAGCTTACAGAGAAGTAGGGCTGGGCACAGAAAAAAAGAGAAAGAAATGTCAAAATCACTTCTAGATAAGGACAGGAAGAACTAGGAAAGAAGGAAGAACGGTGAATCTAACACGCCATTGCAAACTTATTCCAAGTGCATAGAGGGAAGTTCTTTTCCCTCTTGTACAACACCAGAACCAGGAGACATCCACTACTGGTGGGAGAGTGAGATCAGACAAAAGGAAATATTTCTTTACCCATCTAACAAGTAATCTGTAAAACTCCGTGCCACAGGATGTGGTTCTGGCACCTGGCCTAGATGCCTATAAAAGGGAATTGGACTTATTTATCAAGGTGCATCACAGGTTACAAGCTGTGATGACTATATTCAACCTCTGGGTTTTAGAAGTAGCCTATCTCTGAATGCCAGATGCAAGGGAGTGGCAATAGGATACAGCAGTGGTTCTCAAAGTTCTCCTCGCAAGGCGGGGAGAACTTTGAGTGCTTGTGGGGGTGGAGTCAGTGGCGGGGGGGGGGGGAAAGCGCCTGAAATTTTTTTAAATTTACCACAGCCTCCGGGGGGTGCAGGGAGGCCTGTGGAGGTGTCCGGACACACCCCCCTCGGAGGTCATGGTAAGTTTTAAAAAAACTGTTTTTAGGCGCTTTTTCCTCGATGGCGGTGATCCCCGGGATCGCCACCACCATGCTGTCCCCGCTCCTTAAGGGGCAGGGGACAGATTGTGGTTCCAATGGTGGGTCATGACCCACCACTTTGAGGACCACTGGGATACAGGTATCTTGTTGGCCTGTGTGCTCCCTGAGGCATCTGGTGGGGCCACTGTGAGATATAGGAAGCTGGTCTAGATGGACTCTGGGCCCGCGCCAGCAGGGCTCTTCTTATGTTCTTATTCCCAAAAGGTTACTAGGCCATAAAAAATATGAGTCATTAGGGCACACCAACAACTTCGGAGAAAGTAGAACAAACTCTCCATTTCCAAAAGCTGTGCACATGCCTGGTTAACAGAACGCAAGCAACAAGCAACCCATTTACAGGTGAAACAGAACATAACAGAAAGATTAATTATTATTATTATTATTATTATTATTATTATAACAACAACAACAGTATTTGTATACCGCTTTTCAACAAAAAGTTCACAAAGTGGTTTAGAGACAAAATCAAATGCCACAGCCATTTCCGTTGGGCATCAGCTACAACCAGCCCCACGGGAAGCTCGGCTGTGGATTGTAGGTATTTGTTTGGCCAAGCCAGAAGCTTCCTCCTAGAAAGACTAGCCAGCCACAGGCTGACAATCCACACATCTACTTCTTTTTGCCGAGGCTTGGTGGTTATTAGCAGACATGAAGAGCTGCCAAAAATACAGCCGTCATACCGCCTGTGGAAAAACCTCTAGCAGAAAACAAGAGCACAAGCCAGCTGGAGAGAGATCAAAGAGCAGGAGAGAGAAGCGCTGAGGGTTTTGCTTTAAACTGGAGCCGGCTCTAAAAAGACAGTCCTGTGTCACAACCCCAAGAGAGTGTTTGCAGGCCAACCCTGACCTCACCTTCTCTGTATCTCCTACCTGACTCACCTGTAGCTCATCCCTGCTTCTCAAATTTCTCCCCAAATCCATGTCTAACTAGCTTTAAGTCAACTGCTCCAGAGGGTTTTGCAATATTCTTTCTAGTACATGCAACATACTGTAGGTGCACTATTTACGAAATAATAGTTCAAAACACGGACGTTTTACAAAAGCCACAATCTGGAAATATCTTGAGTCAGATCAACCAAAATGACACAAAGTTGTGAGCAGCAAGCTTTCAACTCCTGAGAGTTCCTGAACTCCTGAGAGCCAGGATGTAGTGGTTCAGGAATTGGACTTAGACCCGGAAGATCCAGGTTCAAATCCCCACTCAGCCATGCAGCTTCCTGGGTGACCTTGGGTCAGTCACCATCTCTCAGCCCCACCTACCCGACAGGGTTGTTGTGAGGACAAAAAGAAAGGAAGGAAGGAATTATATATACCATCCTGAGGTCCTTGGAGGAAGGGTGGTATAAAAATGTGAAAAATAAACTCTTCATTAGACTGGACGTTAAGCAATACAAAGGTAGGGGAGGGGAGAGAAAGAAGTGAGTACGGTGCAAGGACCCAAAGATGACAGTTTGGAACTGTCTGGAAGTTTATAACACTTAAGATGTTAAGAGCAGGAGTAATGCAGACTTACAGTGCAAACATATGCATGTGTACTCAGAAGTCTGCGCCACCGAGCACGAGAGAACCTATTTCCATAGAAGTGAGTATAGGATTTGCAACCTTGATTTAATTAGCCTCGCTGGGTATCAGACGCTGACTGCAGGATGCACCGGGGGCTATTGGGACAAAGAAATAGAAATAGCTGTTCCTCCGTTTCTTAGAATATATAAAGTCTAGCACTTACTCCAGTCCATAGATGCTGCAAGGCATAGAGGCAAAATGCCACTCACAGCCACAAATACGAACACGCACACACACACACAGACAGTACTCCTGACTAGGTGGTTCTGTTAGGCCCATGTGCACACACTCCCCCCCCCCACACACACACTGGCACCAAGCGTTCCTCTTGCCTCACCTTCCGCACTCTGCCACTCTCGGAGGGTTGCAGCAGGACAGGGAAGCAGCCACCATCTCCCTCTCCGTCAGCTTCCCCTCCTGGGGGGCTCTCCTCTTCTGGGATCATATTCCCCAGCAGCAGCAGCGAGGCCTCTGTCAGGCAGCTACAGCTCTACGCATGACGACTGTGGCCAGTGGCCCTAAAGGAGGGCAGGCAGACTGTGGTCTTGGGGCGGGGATACTACACAGGTCTTCTAGAACGCTCTGTGGACTTCCACCTGGGTATCTTGGCACCCCTTACTGAACCCCCAGGATTCTTCTCTGGGACCCTCTGGGCCAGCGCTTCTCTCCAGAGTGCTGGGCACTTGCTTGTAGGATTCTGCCTGGATCCCAGCAAGAAGAACCCACCTCTGAGTTTATGGACACCTCCAGGACTCAGGGGGTTGTCCTGGGCAGCCTGCAGGATCCTGCCTGGGTCCTGTGCCCCTCCCCCCCGTTCCTGGGGCACAGTCCCTGTGGGCTGCTGCTGCCTGGGATTCTCTTCTGGGGGGGGGGGTCCTGAGAGCCCCTCCCTCTGGGTTTCCACCTGATGAGGTCAAACTTGGGCAATCTCTTGGGGGGTGGGCTCCTTGCAAACTCTGACCTGAGGACTTCTGCCCAGACTGTCTGTCCCCCACCGAGTGGCACCCTGATCCCGCACTGCCGCCCCCACCTCAAGGGTGCCAGTCAAAATCTCAGGGACTGCTGGGGGGGGGGGGTGACTGAGACTTGGTATCCCTTTCTTTGGCCTCCAAACCTCTTAGCTGCTATGCCTGCGGTGGTGGTGGTGGTGATGGAGGGAAGGGTCCGCACTAAGACCACCTTCAGCTTCTGCCGCCCAGAGATCCCAAAAGACAATACAGGAATCACATTCAGGCTTTTGCTACTAGAACAGCCGCGACGAGAGGAGAAGGAACCGCCCTGACCAATAGAGAGGCCGTGGGCTATAGAAAGGCAGCTGATTGACCCAATAGGAGAAGAGGGATGGGAGAAGCGAAAGAAAGTGGGCGGACAGTTCCTTAGTTCCACCCATCGCGTCTCCCAAATGCTTGCAGGGAAGGGAGGGGGGAGAGTGAGGGAAGGAGCAGAAGAATCGCGTCTCCCCTGGCAACCGTGGGAATTAGAACACTCATTACGTCATGGAAGGAGGCGGGGGGAGCCTGCCTGACACGTCTGGCTCGACGGGACGCGATGCGGGCGCTTTGTCGCGGGGCGTCTTTTGCGAAAGCCGGGGGTCGCGCTCCCATTGTCTCCCCCCCATGATGCAACATTTCAAATAAAGCAGTCCCCGGCCTTTTAATGTAATGTTTAATTTGCAAATCAAGTAGGGGAGGATAATGCGCCAGCCAGAAAAAAACGCGACCCAACCCAGTCCACTTGGTGGAAGGAACTCTCCCTCCCACCACTGCTGCAGAATATCAGCTACGGTGGCAGCCTATTAGCTGCACTTACCTGGGAGTGAAAAGTCTCATCGAACCCGGCCGGTGGCATTTACAGTACTAGTACCGAGTAAATAGTTGGAGGGGGGCGAACTGGGACTCTGCCTGGGATGGGTGGGTGGGCTGCTGGCTGCGCTCTGTTCTTCGCCGTGCAAAACTCGATGCTGTGGCCAGCAAGGTTGCTGCCTGCCTGCCGCTGCATCTGTTATATTTCTGCCTGCAAATGGCAACCTATTTAAAGGCACAAATACCGACCTCTCTCTCTCTCTCTCGTGTTGCCGTTTCTGGATGGCGATCCTATTTTACTCGGGACAGGAGGAAATCCCACCACTGGGCCCGACGGAGGTGCCTTCTCCCGAGGCAGGCTGCTGTCCGCTTGCCCAAAGCCGCACCTACGGCCCACCTACACTTCCTCGCGCGCACAATCGCGGTGGAATCAGCCACTGAGAAAAGACACTCGCTGGCGAGGGCTCAAGTGCAAGCCTATGCCTGCTTACACTCCATGGTAAGGGCCGCTGTGTTCAGTGGGCTTACTACTCCCAGGTAAGCGTGCATAGGGTTGCGGCCTTAGCGCGGCACACGAGGAGGTCATAAAACACACAGCAGAAAATAAGCGGGCGAGAGGGGAGAAGCTGAAGAAGTCAAGGAAAAGGAGGACACGAGCTGGCAGGTTGGTGTCGCTTGCACGGCACAGGCACGCGCAGCCCCTTCCTAGCGTCGTTGACCAGCCCGCGAGCCTGCCTGCACGCTTTCCTTCCTGGGGAGCAAGCGACCCCCTTGACCACCGTGGGAATTACGCCCGAGGAAACGTGCAACAGGCTCGGGCGTTAAGCTGCGTTTTGAAGAACGGCATCGAAGTCGGACGTGGGCTGGGAGGCGAAAGACATTTTCTCTGAACTAGGCATCGGGCAAGAAGCATCGACGGCGATAAGCGACAGCTCAACAACTGCTTGGAAAAGCCACCTGGCCTGGGGAGGAACAAGGCACCCCTGACTCCATAATTTCACCGGGTACTAACTAAACAAGCAGAAAATGTGGCATTTGCAGAAGGCCTGTGTTGGACCATTTCAGCAGCACGTTCCTTTAAAGTTTCCTATTCCCCCCCCCCTTTTCTTACAAGGCTGAAGGCTCCTTCCCAGAATGCTCTTCTTTGGTTTTATCCTTTCCCCCAATTAGAGGTGAGCAGCAGCAGGATCCTTCAACTAACTTCCTAGAAGGGGCCAGGAGCGGAGAGGGGTGTCGTCGTCGTCTGTCGCTCTCTGAACCTTTGCAACAAACCCAGTTCAGTTGCAGTCCCAAGCAGGTGGGTGGAAGTCAGAGTCGGGATACTAGGTAGACCTCCTTATATAGGAGTATGTAACCAAAGGGTCTGAAGAGGAGGGAGAGCTGTTAAAGAAACTGCTGTGCTGGAAGAAGACCCGCATTGCCTTGCTGTCCCAGTGGCTTTTCTCTTTGAAGTGGGTGTTTGAAACACCGTGTTTCAACTCTTGCAAGGAAGTAGTTGATCTCGTTTCAAAAGAGAAATGTTTGATTGATTGGGAGACTGCAAGGCTGCACTGCAGGTTGGGCTACTTAACCCATTTTAAAGGGTCTGCCTGAATCTAAGGGTGGGTTCACAGCTATGTCTTGCATGTGTGAATTGCCCATTGCAGGTGCAACTTCTGTGTTCCTGTGAGCACAGTGCTTTTCAATGGCGTTGGCTCACACGTGTTCAGGATTGGTCTCTCCATGCTGGAGAATGAGGTGTAGTGTGGGACTGCACTCCTTCAGCTCGTCACAGGGCTGTGAGTGTTTGTTGCCATCACTGACTGTTTTGTTTATCTCCTCATCCTAGACATTTATATATCCTGCCTTTGAGCTCAGGGTGGTGCGTCTAAAGTCCTGGCTTTCCCATTTTATCCCCAGAAGGTAGAGTTGGGCTGAGAGAGTGCGAGCGCACACCTGACCCAACGTTCACCCCCTTAACTCCATAGTTGAGTGGGAAATGGAACCCAGTTGTTCTCCCACCCTGCCCAAAGTCCAACACTGGCTCTCAGTTTTTGGATGGCTCTCCGGGTAAAGAAATCCTGCCGGTAAAACCTGGCCTGCTGAGGAGAAGACACTAGCCAAACTAGCCTTGCTCTGCTGCTGGTTTCTGTTTGCTGAGAGTGTTTGTTTTACACAAGGGAGTGTCCTAAGGTAGTATCTTCCCCCCCCCCCCCCCCGGCAGCCGACCACTGGGCCACCTCTTTCTGCAACTCCTGTAGACCAGGCATCACGTAAGAGTAGACTTACCAGATCTCCAACCGGGACAGAGTGCTAAGCCTTTAGGAAAAGGAATGTGGGCAGGTGTAGCTTGTTAAACCCTTAGAGCACAATCCTAGGTATGTCTACTCAGAAGCAAGCCCCACTGAATGGGCCTATTTGAAGTTACCTGTATCTGCTTACCATCTTGGACCTAAAGGCTATTTCACTTGGTGGAATTTATTTCCTATGCGAACTTGTTTTAAGACTGGGCTGAAAGGTCCCCATTCGATATAAGGATTACTCGCATAGGTTTATTCTTAAGTGCTGTGGGGTGGGTGGGAGGAAATGATTGTTTGTACCGCTGGTAGCAATGGCTGCTTATTCAATCTTTAATAGCATTTGTATGATGCTTTGGAGTGTTCAGGGTGCATCACATATGCTATCTTGGTGACTTAAAAAGGTGACTTAAAAACAACAACCCTGTAAGGTAGGTCATATTGCAGGTAGAGATGGATGAAAGGTTACGGATTATTTAAGACCTTTATACCCCTTAGCAATGTATATAAACAATATATTTAAAATATCAATTAATAATATAATTAATAAAAACATGCAATTAATAATTGCAACAAAAGGAAAATCAGAGATATTGAACAAACATAAATCAAATTTAGAGAAATTCAGAACTGAAACAGATTAACTTTTTATTAGAGAATGTTTTAAGTTTACAAATCGGCAAAACAGCAAATATAAGAACCTGAAACATGGTTACATACATTGGGGAGATATTGGCGATCACAAGTGCAGAGCATTCAGGCATATAGTATGCAGTTCTGTTTCAGGGGGTGAGACAGTGGTGGATTTAAAGTCCATGGGTAGCTAAGTCCAAGCATAGAGAGTGGAACGTGCCCGGTCTTGCCTTGCACGTGGCCAGCTGTGCCAGGCCAGACTTCTTCCGCTGATGGCAGCCTCCGGTCGTGGATCCTTGGCGGCAGGGGGTTCTCCTCTGGTTCCAGGGGGTCCTCTGTGGTGGGTAACTAAAAGCCACAGAACAAAATGCTAAAAGAAATAGCTGTGTGTTTTTACTGCCTTTCTAAAGGCTGGCAGAGATTGAACCGACTTGGGTGCTGCTGTTGAGAAAGCCTGACTTGTGCTTCTGCCACCTGTGGGGCACATTAGGCCTCTAACAGTTGTGGTCATTCGATTTGTGTGGGAGAAGCTCCTCCTTGAAGCCTTGTAGTGAGCCCGTGACAGAGGTGAGATTTTTAGCCAGTTACCCAAACGCATTTTAACCACGCTTGTGGTCTCACAATCAAAGTACCGTAGGTGGATAGTTTTGGGTGGAGTGGAAATCCTAATTTGCACTCATGACTATGAATATAGAATAAACCAGAGTAGTACATCGGGATTAAAGTAAAGGTATCCCCTGCTCGAAAGCCAGTTGTGTCCAACTCTAGGGTGCAGTGCACATCTCTGTTTCTAAGACTGAAGAGCTAGCGCTGTCCAAAGATGCTTCCGTGGTGGTCATGTGGTCGGCATGACTAACGAAACGCTGTTACCTTCCCGCCGCATCTACTTAAATTTCTTGCTTTCGAACTGCTAGGTTGGCAGGAGCTGGGGCAGGAGACAGGAGCTCACTCCGTCACATGGCACTCGGGTCTCGAACTGCTGTACTGCCAATCTTCCGGTCTGCAGTTCAGCGTTTTAACCACGTTGATCTGAAATATGAAGCTGCACTTTTGTGTTTCATATCTGCATTTTCTCACTCTTGTGAGAAAAAAATAGTTTTACGACACCTTAACAGGAACTAATTTTTGCAGCAGATGCTTTCATGGAAAACACGTTTCCCCTCTTTAAAAAGGCAAACCAGATTAGATTCTCCCTCTGCCCCATGGCTTCTATACTTCTTAAATTATGCGGGGATTGGTTCCAGAGCAGATACCTGTTGAACAAATGCTTTGTTGTCACTTGGAAACACCCTTGGGGTGTTTTCCCACATGCTTAAATTACTTTTTCCATTTCTTAAACCAGTAATTTGAAAGTAATATTTAGCATTGATTAAAATCCTGCGTTCTGTCCCACATTAATTACATTTAAAGGTGGGTGAAATTAAGACAATTAAAAGTAGTAAACGTGCTCATGATAGACTTGCTGCTTTTTCCTTCAGCCAACTCAAAGCATTTGGTTTTACTCTGGTCATGAAAGGTTGAAATATGTGTCTGGCACACAGATTCAAGACTGAGTTCCAGCACAGGTTTGAAATGTGTAAGGTCTGGTTGTGCACACGCTCTTGACTGGTGTGTGCACAGATGATGATCTTCATTTGATGACGGCAACATGGAGTCGTACAGGAAACAGGTTGTCTTGTTGTCTTGTGTGCTCCCTGAGGCATCTGGTAGGGCCACTGTGAGATGCAGGAAGTTGGACTAGCTGGGCCTTTGGCCTGATCCAGCAGCAGGGCTCTTCTGATGTTCTTACATGATGTAACTTGCACATGTGAATGTGCCATCATGGAGATCAAGACACATCCCTCAGGCGAACAGTGAACTTCAATGGAGTTAGACTAGACAGCAGCTGAAGAACTAAGTGAAATCAAGTTTTGTGTTGCATGTCTGAACTTGTTCCTTAAGGTCAGTCCTTCATAGCTGGCTGGTTTCGTAGTTTATTTTAGTTATAATTTATACACTGCTTTTCTGTATGTTGCAGTCCAAGACTGCAACAGTATACCAACGTACAAAATACGGTATACTTTAAAACACAAATACTGTGTAAAAATACTCAAATTGAACAAATACAGCAAGTCCTTACTTTCGTTTACAAATCATTTTGTTCTAAAGTTGATGGGAAAATGCCATAGGAACATTTACAGTTGTCAATTAGCCTATGGTAAAATTTGCTTCATTATAAGTCGTTTCGCTTCAAGTCGCAGTTTCAAAGAAGAACCTATCAATAACTTTAAGTGAGGACTTGCTGTACTCAAATACTAAAAAAACACACACATTGAAAAAATACTCTTTAAGAGCAGCAGATAAAAGAAGCAAAAACACATTTAAAAATCAAGACATAATTTAGCTGATAAGACCAAGTTGCAGAAAGGAACATTTTTCAACTTCTATTTTAAAAACTGAGGAAGATTTCGGGGGGAGGGCTATCCAGAATGGTAGCATTACCACCATGAAGTCCCTCTCTTAAAGGGAGCTCGGCTGGCCTGAGAATGGCCTTGGAAGCCATTGTCATGGCTCTGGCACATTCCTGGGAAGGCAGTCCGTCCGTCCGTCCGTTCGTCCCAGGCCACGTAGGGACCAAAGCCAGCACTTAAGGAACCCAGAAGGTATGTTCAGCACCCACTAACATCCTAGCAGCTGCATTGCACACTAGCTGAAGCCTCTAAACTGTCTTCAAAGGCAGCTTTGTGTTGAGCGTTGCAGTTCTCCAGTACAAATGTTTTTAAGTAGCCTCTCTGCCCGTGCATTGCTACTTTTGTCATTTGTAGCCAGTAAAGGACTACCGGTAACTTCTGTGAAGGTTTGCTGCCTGGTTGCCTGGAAGTAATTCTTATGCACCATAGGTAACTAGGCAAGCAAGAACATAGTTAAATAAATATAGCTATTTGCATTATGCTTACCTTGGAGAGAGACACTGCAGCAAACAGTATTGAGGGTTAGTGTGTGAAGCAGTGTCGGGGGGAAGAGGCAAGCTGCTATGATGCGAGTAGTCCCATTGTATGATCACAAGTTATGCTTATGTCACAGTGGCTTAGTTGGAAGAGCAAAGGCAATTGGTCAAGCTAGTTGCCAATGTCATAGTGGCCGCCATTCCCTTTGAGACTAGCTTGAACTAGGCATCGTGCTTGCTTGTGGTAGAGTCCATAACATCTCTCAGTGGGCAGGAGAAAACCAGGTTTCTCTTTAGTTGCTCCAAAATGTAAGTTGCCTAGAAAACAACTAGGCCAAACAAATAAAACAATTTGGGGGAGCAGGGCAGGAAAAAGGGCGATAGCTAATTTTATTCTGTTGTAAGTTTGCAAAATGACCTGATTGGGAAGAGCTGACTATGTGGGCAATGGGGATGCTAAAGAACTCGAGTGGAAAGAGCCTTTGCTCATGAAAGTGCTGGAAGGCAGTATCCGTGCACGTGCGCACATACACACACATGCGTGCGCTCATGCCCAGTTTTCCTGATATTGTATGGATATCCATTGTTCTATTAAAATTAACTAGAATATCTAGTAGAACGTGGAAATGTTTCATGGAAAAGATAGTGGTGGATTCGCATGTTGGCAGCATGGGACTTGAGGATGGTCTATTTCTTACCTCTTCTCCTTCAATTCCTGCTTTTGAGGCTTACTCTCCTTAATTATATTAATGGTCCTTTTTTTTTTTCTTCAAGAAACAAGAAGCAGCATCCTATATCGGAGAGACCTGAACTGCCAGGGAAAGCATTTCTGTCAATGGGCAGCAAGAAATCAAACAGGGTATACAGGTGGGTCAATGGATGGATAGTTCAATGCAATGGCGCACCTGGGCTATTGGACACCTGGGACAGGCTGCTCAAAGCTACAAGTAGATCTGGACTCCTCCTCAAGATAGTAGAGGCTAAGTCCACCCTTTGATTCAAGCGGCCGGTAGACCTGGCCTCTACCAGGGCATCTCGGAGGCCAAGTGTACTGGCCGTTTCAGTGGCTCATTTGACACCTGGGGAGTACTGCCGGTCTGCCCTTGGTATGCTACTGGTTCAGTGCAGGTGTTTGTCCTGTACGAACCGCTTGTTCTGCTGAGATGGTAGAACATTGCAGCATCCTGGATAGGTTTGATTCTTTTTCTGAGAACTTTTAGTTCTCTGACTGAATCCTATAGCACAATCCTATGTGCATGTCTACACAGAAGTAAATTCCATTCCGTTCAATGGGGCTTACTCCTGGGGAAGTATAGGATTTCAGCCTAACTTATTTGTACTATTTTCTTTTAAAATGTTTAAAAAGTGCGGCCCATCCACATCCCTGTTATTTGATTATCAGATTTGTAGCCTGCTATATTCACGAGGCAAGCTCTGCATACTCTGTGGCAAGCGAGTGGCAAGCTCTGTAAATGCAGCTTGTGCAAATATTGTACATAGAAATATTGACCATAAAGTCTTGTTTAGCAATAATGCACATCTAAGGTTGCAAACCGTTACTGAACTGATTAATTTGTTTATCAGTTAGATTAACCCATTTCAGCTGTGGGTTTTGGCTGGTTATTTGTTATGAGAGCAAACCTTAATATTCCTTGGCTGGACTCCAGCTAAAAGACTTAAACTTTCTGTTTGGGCTCTTCAGCTATGCCAAATGTACAAACATTTATTTCCTAAATGTATTCTCCTCCTTTTCATGTTGGATAACTAAAGTGGCCTTTCAGGATAAAGTACTGGTAATACAAAATAAAAAAGTCTAAAAAATCCTTAACAATATTAGGCAATCCATTTTTATGCATGCACACGCACGCACACCCATCCATGTCACTTTATAGTACGGGATGGACAAAAGAGCATGCCTCTGCCTTAAGACTGTACAACAGCAGGAGTGGCCAGAGGCAGAAGCCGGGGTAACAAATCCTGAATGAGAGCAAATGCAGGTCTAGATACTGGGTCTTAGTTGGGGACAGGACCAAGATTGCATAAAAGCAGTAGGATTTGAGCTGAGCATGGCACCGTTTCAGAGCTTTCTGCGTTGACTGTGCACTCTTAGGTTCCCCTTCTCTTGCACACTCCAAGCGGCTCTTTGGAACCCCCCCCCCCCCATCACCTTGGCTCAATCCCCAGCCAGTCCTCCTGCATCCGAGCCCAAGTATAATGGCATCATCATCGTGGGAGGTTTCAGATGGCAAGTCCTGATGTCTTTGTCTCTCTTCCAAAAAAGCAACATATACTGTAGGTGACTTGGGCAGGAATGTGGTGTGGGGGTGGCTGGGATATTGGTCCTTCCATCATGCTAATTCCCTGACTTAAATTACCCTACCCCACCCCTGCTCATAGCTCCTTTTTGGCAAAGAAAAAGATGTTGTGAGCTCAGTCATCGAAGTCCCATCTAGTTTGGCCCACAGGGTGCATCCAAATGTGGCCAAGGAGCTGCCTGTATATAGACCCACATCTACCCATTTTGGGCAGATGTACAGTTTTCTCTTCTGGATGGAACTCTAGGGAAACTGGCACTTCCTGATGTTTGCTGAAGGGACTGTGTGCACAGCTGTGATTGGCTGGCTGTTGTGGCAGTCATGAATCCCTCCCTTGCTGCCTGCAGCAGTTTTTCAAAATATAAAAAAAACACAATTGGAAAGGAGGACTGGAAAATTGTTAAATCTGATAGTCTTGTAAGGTGCTTGAAAACAAAGTGGACAGCCTGCCAAAAACATGGGGAGGGAGTAAAGAGAAACAGGAAATCCGTGTTGTGTTTGGAGGCACCTATATGTGTGTTGCTTGCAGAGTGTAGGCAAGGGGAAGCCATCCATCGACCCCTGTTTGTTTGTAGGTCTGTCTGCCTACACCTTTGCGTTCTTTTGCAGAAAGATACAAAAGAGAAGCTTCTGTTGGACGAGAAGCCACTGCAGGGGAGAATTCCATTTCTAGGTAACTTGTTGCTTCTAACCTGGTGTGCCTTGAGCCTTCTTGTGTGGTGTGCTTTCCATGACCTTATCTTCATGGGCCGTACTCTACAGCTTAATGACTCCCTGGGTAAGGATGCCTTCATACTAGCTCCTAATACCTGGCCGTGTCATCAGTTTATTTCTTGCAGGTTCAGCATGTTTCATTGCTTCTTGCTCTTCCCGATTTGAGGATTAGTGACTAACAGCCTGTCTCCTTGAGAATACCCCAGGGAGGGCTACAATCTACATTAGCTACACAAGAGATGGGTGGGGTAGGTTGGGAAGGGACACAGTAAGGTCAGGGCTTAGCATGGAGCTCACTCTTTTACCCAATCTCTCCATTTACTTGTTTTGCTGAGAAGCTTACTAAAGCTAGAGGAGGCCAACAGGAGCAAAATCACATACCAAAAGATGGCAATGTCGTGTTGAAGAAAAGAAAATCCAAGCACCATCAGGTATAGCCTACAAGCTGGGGTGTGAGTTTGGGAAATGAGTTGAATCTTAAAGGAGAAGAGTGATTCTTCATATGCCACAGGTACTCTGGGCATGTACTGTGTGTAGCATGATGCACACTTGTGCCTCTTGCGGCAATTTGAGGGCAGGCCTGCATGCTTCGATGTTTGTGGGGAGGGTACACAGGGTGGTGGGGATTCCCACAAGGCAGCCAGAACCAAAACACAGGGAGCCTAATAGATTTTAAATTTAATTGTGTTTAATAGTAATGCATTCTAATTTGAGGATGTTTTAAAAAATAAGTGCCCAGTGATTATCAGTTAACCAAGTACTTTGCATTTTCTGTCCAGAATCAGGGCTGTAGCTATCGAGAAGGGGGACTTGGAAGGGCCTAGCCCCATAAGGATATCCCAGTCCTCCCCCACCCCCCGAATTTAAATTACATTAATAAATTAAATAGCTTTAAAATATATCCGAGTTAAATGTAGGTTTCTGTGCTTTCATAATGACTTACAATGCTGCTCCTCCCCATAATATTCCTGTCTATAGACCTAGTACTGGAAAGTGGGACCCAGGGCTATGATTTACTGAGTTGGGTTGTAGACTGGCTGATCACATTTTCTGATTCATGTAGGAACTGAGGACCAGGTAGGGCCGAAGTAGGTCACTTCTGCTGCCAGCTGCTTGTTTCAGGTGGAAGATGCAAAGGGTGTATGTGGAAGTTTGCAAAATGCCTGTCAACATAGCACAGCCTCTTGGCCAGTGCTGCCTTCACCAAGATTCGGGGAGTATGCGAGGAGTCGTGGCCCTTTCACACTGGGCCTTTGTGTTGACATCTCCACATCCGAGCTCTAGAGCACAGTCATGAGCAGGTTTGACGAGGGGCGATCACATGAAGGCAGCCACTGTGGGGTTGTGCATGTGGTCCGTGAGTACGTGACCAGCTCGTGGAGGACGGAGTCTGACCCAGGCACAGGTCAGGAAGGAGAAACTGTTCTGTGTGGTTGGTGGTCGCCTGCTTGCGCTTTGCGCTTCTGCTGGACGCCGCGTCAGTGTGCTCAGACCGCCTGAAAGCACTTCGGACATCTCTCGTCTCGGTCCTTGTGAGGATGAAGTTGGCGGAGAGTTGCGTGCTTGCTTTCGAAGGGGAGTCCGCGGCCCTGTGAGAAGACGGCCGTCGGTGAGGGGATCTGCCTAGCCAGGGCAGCAGAGTCTCCTGCAAGAAATGCAGGGTTTGTGAATATCCCGGTTTGACGGGTCTTTTACCAAAATTACTCATGAGTAGTTGCTTTGACTTCAGTGAGTCGTACTAGCTGTGTCTGGTCTGTGTGAGTGCCCCTCTCCCCCAGAGAATTTGCAGACTTGCACATCCATACAACATTCACCTGAAACATGCAGCTGGTGCTCTTGCCCTGTATATCTTCCCAATTAAAAGGAGTAGAAACTGGAAATTCAGAAAATGGGCCTGGAATCTCGGGGGGGGGGGGGGGAGGGAGGCACCCTCAGACGTCCCTGTGGGTGGTCCTGTGTCAGGCTGTTCCCAGAACTTGCTCAGCTTCCTCTGACATATGAGCGCTTTCTGTGTGTGTCTTGAATACATAACTCCATTGGGCAGGGGGTCTGGCTCAGTTGGTAGAGCGGCCTCCTTATATGCCTGAGGACGGCAGTTTGAGACCCATCCAGGACTGTCGACACGCCACTGACAAGCTGCAGAAGCCTCGGTGGGAGAGAGAATTCTGCAGCTACACTTTGAGTGGGAGGCAGCGTTGCTGTCAAGTCGATGCGTGGGAGGCGAATGCCAGAGAGAGGCCAGACCGTGAAGGAAACCACCTGGAACGAAGCGTTCTATGCAAAAATAGAATATTTGTAATATGTAGAAACACTTTGGTTTAGATAGCCTGTCTCTGTAATCCGCCTTGAATTAAAGTCGGAGGAGAAATCCAATGACCAGAGAAAGACAGTATATGAATGCTGTATATGAATGACAGGGTAAATGCTGGTGGTATTACCGGTATTATTATTTCTCTTTCAGGAGAAGGCTGAATCCGTCCCATCCAAAATGCCTTTGCTGGAGGGGGAGGAGAACTCTTGCAGGTGAGTGGCCATGGCTCTTCGTTCTGGCTTTGCAGGGCTAGAGGAGCTATGGGGGCAGCCGATGTCTTGTCCTCAACGAGGCATGCCCAGATCGCATGGGGTGGGTCTGGTTTTAGGGCAGAGGGGGAATGCGATTGAGGAGAGTGGGGCCCTCCCCACACACCTGCCGTTTACCTTTCTGTGGTCTCTTCACACATGCCCCATGACATGACCCCAGTGTTGTTTTCACCAGCTGAGCTCATCAAGGGCCATTTGAGGAGAGAAGCAACTGTGAGAGAGGCAGGGACAGGCTGCGAGCGGGAGAGAGACCTGGGTGCCCCTCTGGCTTTAAAGGTCGGACCTCTCCATCCTTCATCTGTGACTGGAGAGCAAGGGGGTGCCTGCCTTCATCCCTCTAGCCTGGCCCTCAGTTAATCAGAATGTAGGCAGTTACTGTTCTAGCATCCCAAGATGGAAAAATGGCACAAAAACACGCAAATATGGACAACCTAATTGTTTGATTCCTGTACTAAGCTAAATGTTCTGAGTTCCGAAAACGGTTTGAACATAGATTTCTGCACATGAACGTAGATTTCTGCATGTGACTAACTTCCCCTAAAAATTTGTTTCACTTGCACTGAAAGTAAAAAAAGGGGGGATTAAGTCTTTTCCTTCTCTCCTTTAAACATTTATGTCTCACTTGCACTAATAGTAAAAAAAGGGGGGATTAAGTCTGTTTTATGCATTCTCTCCCCCTCCCCCCCTTAGGTCAGTAGCTTTTCATTTGTAAACATTTGTTCTGTAAATGAATGGAGAGAGATCAGGTAGCCTGCTGTAATCCACCTCCGGGTACAAGTCTCACAGAGGGGGTGCGGACACTTCTGCTAGGGTATCCTAGTTTAGGGTTGCAGAAATCTTGCATCGGACGTGCCCTATGACCTGATCATGTGAAAGCACAATTGTAGAGTCTCTAGTGCTGTCGGGCTGTACCTAGTAGTTCCATGTTTAAGGGACCACCTTAAACGTTTCTCTCTTCCAGAGGCTTCCAGAGTGCCATAGACTTCTCGGAGTGTAATGGCCGCAGTGTTCATCTCAGGTAAAAGCAGGAGAAGGAGTGCCATCGAAGCAAGCGGTTGCAAGGGTTTCATGCAGAAGCTGTTCTAAGCCCTCTCCACATGTTCCCTCTCTGGGGAGAGAAAACATTGTGGGCGACAACGTGAGCAAGCCCCACTTTCTCTGTCTCTATGGACAGCAGTTGCTCTATGGACAGCAGAGAATGGAAAGAGTGTCTCTCCTTGACTGCAGA
Organism: Plestiodon gilberti rubricaudatus; assembly: GCA_026170595.1. Taxonomy (NCBI): domain Eukaryota; kingdom Metazoa; phylum Chordata; class Lepidosauria; order Squamata; family Scincidae; genus Plestiodon; species Plestiodon gilberti. Next base: position 3,025,865 of record JANXHW010000004.1, read on the forward strand.
TGCTCAGTTGTTGGTGTTTTGCATCATGGGGCGACGGTATCCCCAAGGACAGTGTTTGCCTGTGCAGATGAATGATGTCCACGGAGGGGCGGGTGGACAGGCTGCGGGGCTTATCTGCATCAGGGCTCACTGGTATGCATGACTGGACTTAATTGTCAGGGGATACCTTTACCTTTAAGCTTCTGAATAGGGCTCTAGTCATTGCTTTGCATAACCACTTAGAAAAAGCGCTAAGTAGTCTTATTTTAAATGTGGGGTATGTCCAGATAGCAGGGGTGGGAATCACAGGGGCAGATAAAATATGACCTTTGTTAGGACCCACTAATGTTTGCAAATCAGAGGCAAACGTTTGAGTTGCATAGAAGGTTTTACCTTGTGCCTGGTATATTAAAAAAAAAGTTAGAAAAGGGGAAAATGCATCTAAAGGGGGCATGTGAGTCTTTTCAAAGTAGCCATGAAGGGTGTGGTTGCAGACTTGCAAATTAGGTTAAAAAGCTGTGTCTTGGGCAAAAGGTCTCTAGTTGCACTGATGTGTTGGAACAAGTAAGTGTAAGGTCTCCCTTTAATAATATGAAAACCAATTATTGGTCAAGGCTGTCTGTAGAAATGGGTGGAAGTCGCAGGTCCCCTTGTAAGACAGCGAACATAAGAAATTAGCAACATGGTTGTCTTTCTATGAGCAACACTGAATATGAATTGATTCTAGGTGCTGAGTCAATAAAGCCCTGCCACTAAATGAGGAGCTTGGTGGGAAGTTGCACTAGGCCTCTTTGATGCAGGTCTGAAGTTCCCTTGTGCTGTGTTTGCATTTAGACCAGAGCCCACGGCAAAGAAGATGCAGCTGGAAAGACAAGAGGAACCGTACCTGACCTGGAACAAAAATAAGGCAGTAGGTTTGATGGGAGGTGTTAACAGTAGCAATACCTAGTTTGAAGGCTTTAGTTAACTGCAAGCATTGACCAATAACCAGAACTTAAATCTGCATCAGGTTTACTCAAATTGTGTTAAATTCTGTGGCTGGTATAATTATGTAAATTAAGGATGTTTGCACGTGGATGTTCATTATGCATATTTTATTTTGCTGCTGCTGCCGCCGCTGCCTATTCATTGGCAGCTTCAGTTCTTTGTGGGGCTCCAAAGACTTGCCTCCTGTTCCTAGGGAATCCTGCATAGCTCCCTCTGTAACTCTTGCGATTTCACAAAACCAGAGGCAAAACCCAAAGAGCCCAAAAGTATGAAGAAAAACACAGCGGGTAGCATCCAGAGTGACCCATAAATAGAAGATTCCTATGCGAATGCAAAGAGTGTTCAGCTCATGCATCATGATCGATATTGCGTCAAAATTGTTCACATTCTGTGCTGATTCTCATACACTTGGAATCTGGTTTTTGCTTCTGGTTTGAGGGTATTAGTAGTTGACTTTTGAGATTTCACCAAGTATTGCGGGGAGAACGCCGGTATTGCCTTGCTGGAGCAAACCCAAGAAGGCTCATTTGTCCTGCTTCCCATGGTGGCCAACAAACTGGCTCAGGAAATCGAGGCTTCTTCTACCTCTCCCTTGTTTGCCAGTAACTGATATGACAGGTACACTGCTTCTGATCATGCAGGTTCCTCTTTGTTTGCATGAATCTGTCATCCTTAATGGGTTGTTCCAATCCTTTTCTAACCATCAACACACCAAGTGGCAGCAAATTAAATGTGTGCAGAGGGGCTTCCTTTGATTTGTCCAGAATCCCCTGCCCATCAGTTTCATTGAACAACCTCAGGTTGCAAGGAAAGGAGAAAAAAATGCAATCCATTTTCTCCACACCATGCATAATTTTATAATCTTGCCAATAGGCTCTCAAGCCCACCTTTTGCAGACTGAAGGGTCAGATTTTTTTTTAAGTAGTGACAATGGTGTCTTCTTCTACCCACACAAGTGTGAGGTGATTGCAGAATTCCCACATGGCCCTGCTTATTTATTTATTTATAGAATTTATACCCCGCCTTTCTCCCACAAGGGCAACCAAAGCGGCTTACAATAAAAACATTAAAATACATATATACATTTAAAATCAAGAACTAAAACAATTAAAACAAACAGCCCCAGTGGGTTATCCACATTTACATTTGTTAAAAGCCATCTGTTAAAAAGCCAGCCCGCCATGTCAGACATCAAAAGCTGATCTAAATAAAAATGTCTTAAGGCCCCGCCGGCCGAAAGGTCTCTAAGGAGGGAGCCGTTCTCAATTCCAGGGGGAGGGAATTCCACAATTGGGGCGCCACCGCCGAGAAGGCCCTGTTCCATGCCGCCATCCCCCTCACCTCCGTCAGTGGTGGAATGGTTAACAGGCCCCCCCCCGATGACCTCAGAGTACGGGTCGGATTATAAGGAAGGATGCAGTCCCTCAAATACCATGGACCCGAGCCGTTAAGGGCTTTAAAAGTCAAAACTTATGATGAGCTTCCCTTCTTTTTTCTTTTTGGCAGGTTACAAGACAGCAGGCAAAGAATGTCTCTCTCTGTTCAGAAAGAGATGGCGCAGTGGTGGTGGGAAGAATGAAAACCGAGAGCCCCTCTGGCTCAACAGTGGAGACCAAGCAACAGGAGGACCATCCCATGGAGGAGGAAGGACTAGGAAGCCCTGGCCAAGCCAGTGTCCATGAGCAGGAGGAGACAGGGGGGCAGCCAGGAGCCAAGAAGACCAAAGGACAGGAGGACGGACAGGAGGACGGAGGCGTCGCTGAGCGGAGGAGGAAATCTCCGAAGACTGAGCAAGAGTTGGGTGGAGAGTGCGGGGTGGAGAGAGGGAGCTACAAGGAGGAAATGGCTGCAAGACCGTGCAAGGAGGAGGAGGAGGAGGAGATGGCCACAGGGGGCAGTGAAGTTGGGGAGCCCTTTGAAATCCAGCTGGGATGTGGCTCTGGAGAGCGAAAGCCTGCGAAAAGGAAGAAGCGCAAAGCCAGGGAGGCCCCAGAGGACGTCGGCGGCACAGCCGAGAAGGCCAAGCGAAGCAGGACGAAAGGAGCGGCAAGGAAAGCAGAAGCCGAGGGAGCCTCCCGGAAGAGGAAAGCAAAAGAGGACGGTGAACACGAGGAGAAGAAGAAGAAGAAGCCAAAGAAAGAGGGAAGGGGGAAAGCGGAGGACGACAAGTGGAAGTGGTCAGTTGTGTGTGTGCGCTGGGCTGCGTGTGTGTGTGTGCGCGCATGTGCGGGGGGGGCACAGGGTTCGAGGTTCGACACTGCAGGTTTGTCCCTTTATACAGCAGCACTGGCATAGCTAAGAGGGGGGCGGGGTGTTCGGCCCCAGGTATCTTGGCTTCAAGGGGTGTCCTGGAGGCCTCCGAAAGGCACTTCTGGGTTTCGGCAAAAAACAGAAGTGCCTTTTGGAAGCCCTCTGAGACCCGGGGAAGCTGTGCATGGCCTTCCCCAGCCTCAGGATACCGCATCTGGGGGCACAAAAATTTGTAACACCCGCTCCCATATCCCCCCCATCAACGAGGCCGGGGGGGGGGGTTGTATGGGGTACTTTGTGCCCCCAGGTGCCAGGTGCCCTCGCTACACCACTGTACAGTGGTGACTCCAGAATCAATCCTGAGCAGGAGAGAACACATGGCAAAGAGCAAGGATTTTGTTTTTGCTACTGCCCTTGTTATGGAGTAGAGTCTGGCTTCCTGTTTGGTGGTGGGAAGGAGGCTCCTTACTGTGCTAGGGCTCATCTGGAAGGAGCCCTAGCGCAGTGAGAGAATACCTGCTTTGCATGTCGAAGGGCCCGGGTTTGGTGCCTTGCATCTCCTGATCAGGTGGCGGGTGATGAGAAAGTCCTCTCCTTGCCCGAGAACCTGAAGAGCTGCTCCCCATCAGAGCAGACCGGGCTGGGTGGACCAATGGCCTGGCTCAGTATATATGGTCACTTCATTTGCTCCTATTGCGCCAGGCAACTTCACTGGCTTTGGCTTGCAGGGTTGGAAGTCGGTGAGAGGAGCACTTTTTATTTAAAACCACCTGCAGGCTGTAACGTAAGACACATTTGAAACCAGTTTGGGTGATGCTTGGTTGCCTGCCTGTCTTGACCTCGCACAGTTAAGCCTGATCTCCACCGCACAAATTCCGGCGTGTCCCGGGCACTTGCAGAGAGTGCAGAGCTGTGTGGCTTCCATGTTATCTGATCGCATCGGAACGCGGAAGAGCCACGCTCTCCCAAGTTCCATTGCGATCGGCCATGGACCAGGCTCATGATTTTGAGAGGGCGGGACGCAGAGCTAATTATTTGACCAATGGGATGAGAGGGGTTTTTCAGCCAATCTAAACTGGTGGAGCCCAGGGCATCTTCCTTTTTTTTTTGAGTATATTTATATTTTATTGATATAATAACATAAAAACAATACATAATTCATAAAATTATAGCAAGCACAAAGCGTCACATCCTACTAGCATACTATTCACTATTTTCTATATATAATTTCCAACTTAGCCAAAATAACACCCATAATCTATTCATTAAATCCACATATCATCACATCGTTCCTCTCTCTCTCTCTCTCTCTCTCTCTTAAAAAATCTATAAATGGTTTCCAATTATTCACGAAAAGGTTAACTGACTTTTCCTTAATTAAAATTGTAAGTTTGTCCATTTCGGCATAATCCAAAACTTTCAGCCACCAATCTTCCAACGAAGGTATCTCCGAATTCTTCCAATATTGTGCATATAAAATTCTTGCCGCAGCTATCATATATAAAAACAAAGTTTGAAATTTTTCGCCTACATGATCATCCCACATACCCAACAGAAAAGTTTCCGGTTTCATTTGAATCTTAATCTTTAAAATCAACTCAATCTGTTTATGAATCTGGGTCCAGTACTTCTTTGCTTGGGAGCATGTCCACCACATATGGTAAAAAGTTCCTTCTTGATTTTTACATTTCCAACATCTATTCGTCACCTTCTCATACATTTTTGCTAATTTGCTTGGGGTTATATACCATCTATACATCATTTTATACATATTTTCTTTGATATTAACATTTAACGTAAATTTCAACTGTTTTAACCATAATTGTTCCCATTGATCGATTAAAATAACATGACCTACATTTTTCGCCCAATGAATCGTACATTCTTTGACCTGTTCTTCTTCTGTCTCAAACTTCAAAAGCAATTTATACATTTTTGAAATTACCTGGTCTTCAGATTTTAATTGTACCTCCAATATTGATTCTTCTTCTACAAATCCATATGCCTTCTTGTCCACTTTAAATCTCTCCAAAATTTGAGCATATACAAACCATTGGCAATTAAAATCTTCTTCCATTAATTTTTCTCTTGATTTCATTGTACAGTCTCCTTGTGAAAAACTTGATAAATTTCTGTATAGCAGTCCTTTCTCTTTTGACACGCTACTTCCAGCAAAATGCGCTTCATATGGTGCTACCCATAATGGTATTTTCTCATAAAACCTCATTTTATATCTATTCCAAATTCTCCATAATGCATGTCTGACATAGTGATTTTTAAATTCTAAATTTGCTTTCACTTTATCATACCACAAATACCCATGCCAACCAAATCTCAAGTCAGAGCCTTCTAACTCCAATAATCTTCTATTTTGTAAATACACCCAGTCTTTCAACCACACAAAGCAACATGCTGCATAGTATACTTTCAAATCCGGTAATCCCAATCCTCCTCTCTCCTTTGCATCTTGAAGGATCTTATATTTCACCCTTGGTTTTTTCCCTTGCCAGATACATTTAGAAATGTCTTTCTGCCATTCTTTGAATGGTGCATCAGATATAATCACTGGTATAGTTTGAAACAAGAACATCATTTTTGGCAATACATTCATCTTAATCACCGATATCCTTCCTAATAAAGACAATTTCGTAATGAAGCAGGCATTATGGGTTTTCTAGCCATGTTTATTATTTGAGAAATAAAACTAAAATCGTACTGTCTTCTTAAGAGATTTATCTCACACACACACTCTGGAGATGTGCGTAGAGGCGAAGATGAGTCTTTATTTCTCCTACCAACGTTTCATCCCACACGAGGGACCTTGTCAAGGTAATTCAGCATAACACTGCTGGATGACACTGAGAACATGGAGCTCTTGCTAGCATATGCCAGTAAAAGCCATGGCAACCGTTAACTGACAACGGAATCATCAACCTCTGCTCTATTCCTCCTAGGCTGCAAATATGCTCTTTTCAGGATAGGTAGCCAGATTTTATTGGCAAATGACAGCTCTTGAGAGCTGTCTTGAGAGCTATCTCAAAGAGCTGTCATTTGCCAATAAAATCTGGCTACCTATCCTGAAAAGAGCATATTTGCAGCCTAGGAGGAATAGAGCAGAGGTTGATGATTCCGTTGTCAGTTAACGGTTGCCATGGCTTTTACTGGCATATGCTAGCAAGAGCTCCATGTTCTCAGTGTCATCCAGCAGTGTTATGCTGAATTACCTTGACAAGGTCCCTCGTGTGGGATGAAACGTTGGTAGGAGAAATAAAGACTCATCTTCGCCTCTACGCACATCTCCAGAGTGTGTGTGTGAGATAAATCTCTTAAGAAGACAGTACGATTTTAGTTTTATTTCTCAAATAATAAACATGGCTAGAAAACCCATAATGCCTGCTTCATTACAAATTGTACCAAGCCATGAAAGTTTCCATAGTACAAAGACAATTTCAATTTTTCCTATCTTAACAGATCTTTCTTAATTTCATTCCATACTTTAACATAGTTATTTTGAAATAGTGTACAATTCATACTCGTCAATACAATTCCCAAGTATTTGACTTTTTTTTCCACCTTAAATCCTGTTTTATTCCTCAATTTCAGTTGATCTTGAATCTTCATGTTTTTAGTCACTATTTTTGTCTTCTGTTTATTAACTTTAAATCCTGCAAGAGATCCAAATTCTTTCAGTTTAATCATCAACAACTCTATATCTTTTAACGGATTTTCCAGCATTAATACCAAGTCATCTGCAAAGGCTCTTAACTTGTATGTTTCTTTCTTAATCTTCACTCCATGTATTCTTTCATCTTGTCTAATATTTCTATTCAAAACTTCTAACACCAGTATAAACAGCAATGGTGATAATGGACATCCTTGCCCAGGGCATCTTCCTGTCCCCTACGTTCGCACGCCTCCAGACGCAAGCGCAACGCAACCGGAGCTGGTGGAGATCAGCCTTTAAGGACATGCTCAAGCCGTGGGCATTTGTGTCCTGCCTCCTCCTCCTCCTCCTCATGCTGAAATGCGAGAGGGGGATCATCACCCAAACCACATGTAGAGGAGCTGTTCAGATGAACTGACTCCCCCCCCCCCTTGCAGTTACATGAGCATGAGGGGATTAAATCAAGGTTGGAGGGGAGGGTCAGGAAGAGTGTGTGCATTGCGCATGGTGTGTCATGTCCTTAATTGCATAGGGCCAGTCCAGGCAGCGAAGAATCATCCAAGCCAGCCCTCATTCAAACTCATTGGCTCTATCTGAGAAGACATGCTACTTTCTGCTTCGATATGTGGTGTAGCAGAAAGCATGGTGCAAAATCTTTTTTAGAGGGTTCAAGGGTTACCCTTGCTTACCCCCAGAGTCATCCCTACCTGTTTATGAGGAAAATAGTTTTCCAGTCTGCATATGCTCAAAGGATCTTTCGTGAAGCAGTTGCGTTAGAGACACGTTCCAGAGTTGTCTTGGCTGCCGAGTTGCAGTTAAGTTCCATATGCCTACCCTTCAGTTGAGTGCAAGTTGCATGTATTCCATAATTTCTGGAATTCCTTGTGGGACTTGCAACAAACCTTGGTGTTGGGCTTGGCACACATACATACCCCCTCCGCAACCTCTGAAACATTACATTGTATTTGCATTCTTGGTTCCTCTTTTGAATGGGAGTTCTTTCATTTCTGATTTCTTCACCAGTTAGCACATAGCTCCAGTACATGCTCAAGCTTTAATTTGTGTTCTCATCGGTGAGGATTAGCTGCTTGCTTTAAAACAAACTCATAGCTTATACTCCCAAGTGCTGGTTGGTTGACCAACCCTCTTTCAAAGCAAAAGGCTCAGAACAATCTGATATTGTGCTGTACTTTTTGGCTAAAATCTGTTTGCCCACTAGGTGCCACTATAAAGCAATGATTTTCATAATCTCAGAACTCTTGAAATGTCCCACAGCCTACAATTTGCATTTTGAATGTTTAAACAGTCACTGTATGTAACAACGAAAATTTGAAGTTTTATATTTAGAAGGGTTAATTGGATGAATTACTAGGTTGGGGCTGAAATCCTATGCACGCTTACTTGGGAGTAAGTTCTCTTGAACCCAGTGGGACTTCTGAGTAAACCTGCAGAGACTTGGTTTGTGCAGATTATCAAGCAGAAATGAAATATTCCTGTAGAGAGCATATCTGTTTTTATTAACCCACTTTCATTAGTAGTTTTAGTTCAAATGCTCTCAAATGTTTTTCTTCCATATCCTTCCAAAACTATTTTATTATGTTTTATTTATATCTATAGAACAGTACAGCGGTTCTAAAAGTTCTCCCGAGTAGAAGTCGTAGGTTCTTGCGGGAGTGGGCTGTCGGCGGCGCTTCCAGGATTGTGGTGCCGCTGGAGAAAAGTTTATTTTTTTAGTTACGGGGAGTCTTGCCAGCCCTCCAGAGGTGCGGAGAGGCACGGCCCCCTCTGTGGGCCTCTCCACACTTCAGATCGTCTCCCTGAAGCACTTCTGGTTTCGGATGAAAACTGGAAGTGGGTCTTGACCGCTTCCGGGAGCACGCCCCCCGGTAAGTTAAAAAAAACCCCAAAACCAACTTTTCCTGGCGGTGGCAGGATGTTGCCAACGTCGCCACCCCCCTTAAGGGAGTAGCAACTGTGTCCGGTTTTTGTGAGAACCACTGGAGTAGTATATGATTATTATTATTATTATTATTATTATTATTATTATTATTATTATTATTATTATTATTATTAACAGTGTTTATATACCGCTTTTCAACAAAAAGTTCACAAAGCGGTTTACAGACAAAATCAAATGCTTAAATGGCTCCCTGTCCCAAAAGGGCTCACAATCTAAAAAAAGAGGCAGAACACTACCAGCAAACAGCCACCAGAAAAGACACTGTGCTGGGGTGAAAGGGGAGCAGTTACTCTCCCCCTGCTAAATATAAGAGGAACACCAATTGAAAAAGTGCCTCTTGTCCAGTTAGCAGGGGTTAAAGCCCTCTGCCAAACTGGCGCTTTACGTTAAACTATTTTTAAAATTAGAAAACAGAAGGACATGAGGGTCTTCCATTTATCATTGTGTTGTTGTTCAGTCGTTAAGTCGTGTCCGACCCTTCGTGATCCCATGAACCATATCCCGCCAGGCCTTCCTATCCTCCACTATCTTCCTGAGTTCGCTCATTTTCATGTTCGTTGCATCAGTGATGCTGTCTAACATCTCATCCTTTGCCTTCCCCTTCTCCTTTTGCCTTCAATCTTGCCCAGCATCAGAGTCTTCTCCAGAGAGTCCTCTCTTCGCATTAGGTGGCCAAAATATTTGAGTTTCAGCCTTAGTACCTGTCCTTCCAGGGAAAAGTCAGGGTTGATTTCATTTAGGATTGACTGATTTGATCTCCTAGCAGTCCAAGGGACTTTCAGGAGTCTTCTCCAGCACCACAGTTCAAAAGCATCTATTCTTCGGCGCTCAGCCTTCCTTATGGTCCAACTCTCGCAACCATACATTGCTACTGGGAACACCATCGCCCTGACTATACGAACTTTTGTTGGCATGGTGATATCTCTGCTTTTTATTATGCTATCTAAATTTGCCATAGCTTTCCTTCCAAGGAGTAAGCGTCTTTTAATTTCATGGCTGCTGTCTCCGTCTGCAGTGATCTTGGAGCCCCAAAAAGTAAAATCTGTTACTGCTTCCATTTCTGCCCCTTCTATTTGCCAGGAATTGATGAGACCAGATGCCATGATCTTAGTTTTATTAATGTTGAGTTTCAAGCCAACTTTTGCACTCTCCTCTTTCACTCTCATCAAGAGGCTCTTTAGTTCTTCTTCACTTTCTGCCATTAGGGTGGTATCGTCTGCATATCTGAGGTTGTTGATATTTCTCCCGGCAATCTTGATTCCGGCTTGCGATTCATTCAGCCCTGCATTTCTCATAATGTACTCTGCATATAAGTTAATTGGCAGGGTGACAATATACAGCCTTGCCGTACTCCCTTCCCAATTTTGAACCAATCGCTTGTTCCATGGCCAGTCCGAACTGTTGCTTCTTGACCCGCATACAGGTTTCTCAGGAGACAGGTAAGGTGGTCTGGTACCCCCATCTCTTTAAGAATTAGCCACAGTTTGTTGTGATCCACACAATCAAAGGCTTTTGCATAGTCAATGAAGCAGAAGTAGGGTGGTTTTTTTTTTTTTTTTTTTTTTGAACTCTTGTGCTTTCTCCATGATCCAGCGCATGTTGGCAATTTGATCTCTAGTTTATCATTGTAATCGTACTCAAAATATCCATTTAGATTATGAGTGATCTCACAGGGTTTTTTTTTTCTTGTGGCTGTTTGCATGGATTTTTAACAGACGTTTGCTCTGAATTTTTTCAATAACATGTTTGTGAACATAGTGGGAAATCTATGTGTTAGAACAGTTTTTAGAAATGAGAAGCTACGAGTGTAGATGGCTGCCAGGGCTGATCTCCAGGAACTGGACTGTGATGGAGGAAAATGTGGGTGTTGCGTGAATGTTGATGGTGGATGAACAAAGTTTCTGAACAAAGTCCTTGCCTAGTCAGTCCCTCTTCAACAATACTGGAAACCTGGACTGAATCCAATTTAGGCTCTGTGTCTTTAAAAGAGCTTGGTTGCTCTGGCAACTCTTGGTTTGAATGAATGGCAGCCTAGTAACCCATTTGTTTATGTCATGTGGAGAAAGAGAGAGAGAGAGAGAGAGAGAGAGAGAGAGATGGCTGCTAAGAGCTGGACTACATTTCCCATCGTCTCCCTCTGCTCTGGCATTGTGGGTAATGATCAAGACTTCCCCTTTCAAAAGCAAAGCAAACATGGTGCAGCATTGTATGTTTCAGTAGGTTTTTGGTCTTCTTTTTTTAAAAAAGGCTCACTTAAAAGAAATGGTGCTCATTCCAGCTGCTTTTATTGTTCAGAGGCTACAGAGCTAAAGCCTAAAGGGGAAGTTGGGATAGGATCAAAGCATTTCCTAGCGAAGGGTCGCAGGTTTGCTGCTGGCCTGTGGCTGACCTGCTGCGGAGTGTTCAGCTTTCCCTCTGACTGGGACTGAGAGAGTCGTAGCAGCAGCATCTGCAGGTTGACATGACAGGAACCCTGGAATGCTTCAACATGCGGCTGTGTTGGCTAAATGGGCAGTTTGTTCCTTTCAAGCCCGGTCGTCTTGTCCAGTCTTGCTCTACTACAGTTTCCTGACATTTACTTCTATGCGCTTTCATGCATTGTACAGAAATGTGAAGACTCCTCGGGCCAGGTGAGAGGTTTGTAAGAATGACCTTGCATGGGAGCTAACGGGGTGGGGGTGGGGGTCAAATGTTTGAACAAGTCTCATGTTCTAGTAGTTCATCACTGGAGCAACAGGCACCTGCTAGGATCAGTTTGGCAGATCCAAGTGTTAGAAATGAAGGTGGCTCTGAACTTCTGATGTTTTGAATCCGTTCTCTGTCTCTACATATCATGTATATATTGTATATCAATTTGAGTTAGTCTTTACGTCATATCATTATACAAGCTCAATTTCAAATATATAAGCTCAAATTACGCACATAAAAATCATATTTAAAATGCACAGGAAAAATAAAAGCGGAAATACAATACTGTACTATCATTTAAAACCCTTTTTATGCACTAAATAGAACTAACGTGCAGTTATTATAAACTTTTTATTGAATCTGCTTTTCTCTTTTAGAAAAGCCTTAAATTTAATATTGATGCAGAGAAGAGGATCAATTATATATAAAATAAAACTTAAGAATACATTAATTAAAATTATAATTGCAAACCAGAGATTAAAGTGGCTTCATATCAGATGAGTTCAGGTGCATATTGATCTGTAAGCAGCAACATTCTCCCACTGTGTGTGTAAAATTAGCACACCAAAGCTAGGAAAGTCATTGTGTTCATTGCCAGTTCCTGCTGTTGTGAATGGTCACAGTCCTTACCTGGATGAGATTTCAGCTTTGCACAGAAATGTCACAAGCTGTACCTCTGCATTTCATGGCCTTTTGGCCCCACTGTAGATGGCTTCCCCCTCTGGATCCACGTGTGGGTACTTTCCAACTGAGAACAACGCTTCATGCATCTGATGAGGTGGGCTCTAATCCACCAAAGTTTATGCTGAAATGAACGTGTTGTTGTCTGTGTAAATGTGTTCGCTTCTTCATTGTTTTTGGGTTCCGGAATTTGTCCCTACCTTTGGGAGATGTGTTATTCTCAGCCATCTAGAGCTTTGATGAGCAGAGCCCATGTTGCAAACATTAATGGGTCCATCCACTGACACGTTGACTAATCCTTGAACAAAGCTAATCGTTGTACCTTTTGCAATATACATCTCCCCAGGTGGGAAGAGGAAAAGCGTGAGGACGGTGTGAAATGGCATCGCCTAGAACATAAAGGACCGTACTTTGCGCCCCCCTATGAGCCATTACCAGATGATGTCTGCTTCTATTACAATGGTGGGTGAACTTTTCAAAAAGTACATTTGTGTGGGCAAAAGCTAGCAGATCTGTCTGCGTGGGGTCTGGAGACCTACACTGGGCGGGCAGGTAGGCTTCTTGATGCTGGTTGCAAGGAAAGGCCACCCCTTTTCAGTAGAGAAGAAAGATGAACAGAGATGGGCATGCCAGAAGGTTATAAAACTCTGCACAATCTAGACAACAACATTTTTCCTCCCTCTCGCAAAATACTAGAATTTGGGGTCAGCTAATGAAATTGGTTGCTCAGACGTTCAGGAAAGACCCAAGGAAGCAGAAACCATTTTGCAGAATTCACCGTTACAAGCTGTGGTGATGGCCAGTGGGTTAGATGCTTTGAGATAATCGATATGTTCGTAGGCGAGAGGTCAGTCGAGAGTCACAAGAGCTGCATGAAGCTTCCATAATTCAGAGGCAGGATACCCCTGAACACGAGGTGCTGGGGCGGGATCCATAGGAGGTGGCAGTTGGTGCCCAGTTTGTGAGCTTCCCGGGGGGCCCTGTAAGGCATCGTTGACCAGGCAACAGTGGTTTGTTCCAGGCAAACCGATGAAACTCAGCTTGGCTACCGAGGAGATTGCAACGTTCTATGCCAAGATGCTGGATCATGAGTACACGTCTAAGGAGATCTTCCAGAGCAACTTCTTCAATGATTGGACAAAGGTATTTGTCTCTCTGGCCTTCTAATCTGTGTGCCACGTAGGCCACTTGTATCGTGACATTTTCATAATTGCATCTTAGAAGTGGTCGTAAAATGACTTGATATGTGCGTCATTGTGATATCACAACCATCAAATGTGAAAATGAGACTCATGGATGCTGGAGACAGGTTCCCTGTCAGCACTTGACTGATGTGAGAAAATGCATCTTTGGTGTATGGTGCTCTGCCTTACATGAGACTTTCTGGTTAATGTAGCAGATCCTGCAGATCTGGCAGTAGGTAACCAGCCTTGCCGTCTGGAGTCTAAAACAGATCTGCTGCATGAGAGGCTCGGCTGCAGAGCAAACCTGTTTGATCAGCGCACAGACCATTTCGCCCAACATTTTATTTCCAGTAGTGACCAGCTGGGTGCCTTGGTGAAGCTCATAAGTAGAACATGCCTGTGATGGCCATGCCTTGTTGTCTGTTCCCATTGTCTGGTATTCGGAAGGTCATGGCTGCTGTTCATGAAGGCCCCATTGAAGAGTTGCTGCTAGTCAGCGTAGACACTACTGGGCTTAGATAGGCTTACCATCGTCCCAGAATTGACGCTGGCTTCGACCTAGAGCAGACAGGGTTCCGGCTTCTGTCACGTCGTTGACCGGAAGTTCTGGAAGCCCATTGGGCAAGCCGCAGTGCACCCTTGGGAGTAACTCGGGTCCGCTCTAGGCCGAAGCCAGTGTCGATTCCGGGACGATGGTAAGCCTAGGCTTAGAGGACCAATGGTCTAATTTGGTTTAAAGCAGCGACCCCTGGCCCTTCCTGCTACCCATTTTAACAGCTAGCTTAGCTGAGAGCAAATCAGTTGAGGTTGTTTCATGGCTACGCAAGGGGGGGGGGTGTCTCCCATTTCCTGTTGTGAAACTTGATTTAGAATTTGTTTTCTCGCCTCCTGGTTTTTCCACAGACAATGACGGCAGAAGAGAGGAAGAAAATCAGGGATCTGGGAAAGTGCAATTTCGAGGAGATCCATAAGTATTTTGTGGCCAAACACGAAGCCCAAAAGGCTCTGCCAAAGGATGAGAAACAGGTTTGGACGCCCTTGCTGGCTGCTGGGGTTTGTGGCCACATTGGTGCTTGGAGTGCTGAACTCCCAGCCTCCTTCCGGCAGTCACTCGTGCTTGTGTTGCTGCTTTCTCTTCATGCTCTCAGAGGTCAGACCATTGCAGCGCCCTCGGCACGAGGCTGCCTTCGACAAGCAGCCAGAAACGGTACGATGATGGGCTGCTTCCTCATGGAGCTGGTCCCTGTACGCCCAGCATCTGCTCCTGACGTCTTGCTGCTGCAAACTTATCAAAGTCTACCTTAAATCTCTCGATAAAACCTTTGCTTCAGTATATTGATTTGCTCTTGATCTTTTTATAAAAAGCCACACGTCATACAAAAGGGATTTCTTTTGGATTTTTATATCAGAAATTGAAAGCGGAGGCCGAGAAAATCCAAGAGGAATATGGTTTCTGCATAATTGATGGGCATCGGGAGAAGATTGGCAACTTCAAGACTGAGCCTCCAGGTCTCTTCCGGGGCCGTGGGGACCACCCTAAAATGGGGATGCTGAAGAAGAGGATCATGCCTGAGGATATCATCATAAATTGTAGCAAGTAGGTCCCAGGAGGCACAAGGTCATGTCCACAGGCCTCTGTTACTGGCGCATTGGATCGTGGCGTCTCTTTGGTTTAGTCCCATAAGCCATGATAATGTTGACATGGAGCCTAGCTAATAATGGCAGCATTGTGGGTTAAAACAAGGGTCCAACTCATGGGGGCCAGGGATAGATGGGGAAGAGGCAAGAGTGAGTAAGCTGGGTTCTCTCAGCCCCTTCCTTTTTGCTGTTTTTAACTTAAAGACCCACGAGAAGCAACTGGGTGCGTGCAGAGCAGATATACAGACTTCTTGGCTGTGTGTCTTCTTGGGTAGTGGGGAGGAAGCGTCTTGTGGTACCTTATCAGCTGATGGATATGTTGTGGCAGAATCTGAGAGAGTGATTGATTGATTGATTTGGAGTTTAAGGCTCAGGGATTCAAATTTCTAGGGCCTGGCAGAAGAGTTGCTGTAGTAGGGATAAGAATATGGTGTATGGGAGAGGGCTTTGTGGGCTGGGAGAAGTACTGTATGGATGTAAATCTGGATCGGAGAGTCTGTTCCCTCTTGTTTTTAAGTAGATGAGACTTAAAACTTGCCTACATTGGGAAAAGATTTCACTTGTTTTCCCATTCATTGTTAAATTTTTTGATTTTGTTCCTGTTTCTCCCAGGGACTCAAAGATCCCGGAGCCCCCTCCAGGCCACAAGTGGAAGGAAATTAGATTTGACAACACCGTCACCTGGTTGGCATCGTGGACGGAGAACATCCAGGGAGCCATAAAATATGTGATGTTGAATCCCAGTTCCAAGTTGAAGGTGCGATCATTTCTCTTTCTCTTGAGAGTGTCTGTCTGAACACGCTCTCTGCTGACACCCGCTGCATGGCCTGAATGTGGCACATTTCACCGTCTCTCTAAATCTGTTCACCCGTGTTAGTCTGTGGCAGTACCAGTAAGTGCAGAAAAAAAGCTTGTGACATCTTAAAGACGACGCATTTATTCCGGCAGCGATTTTCTTGGGACAGAGCCCACTTCAGATGTTCACCCTTGTCGTGCTTCTGTCCACCTGCCGATCTCTCTGGTTCACCTGAGTGTCCTATTGCCTTCTGTTAAAGGCCTCTCTTATTTAGCGGCCGTCTTCCAAGGGAGTCCCTGTTGTCTGCCTCCCTTTTAAGTAATTAGAAGTTTTGGCTAGTGTGTTGGGAAGTGCAGAGATGGCAGACAAGAGAGTTTCCAGAGACTGAAATGAAATGGAGTGTATCTTAAATCAGCGGTGGGGAACCTCCGGCCCCAGGGCCGAATCAGGCCCCCGAGGCCATCCGGTCCGGCCCCTGGAGAGATTGCCGGGAGGCTGCCCAACCGGCCCCTGGAGGCTCTGCGCGTCACCTCCAGAGGCCAGGAGAGAGCCTTTGCATGTCCTCCCCGGCCGCCGCCTCGACCCCTTCTCACCAGGCTGTTGGCCATTTCGCACATGCGTGCCACGCTGATGAGGGCAAGCTCTTGCCCTCTTGCCCTCATCGGCATGGTATGCTGGAGGTGACGCGCGGACCCGGCGGCGGCTTCGGATGGTGAGCGCGGAGCCTCTGGAGGCTGATGGGGGGCGGGGGCAAAAATTAATTAAATAAAAATGGCGCCCGGCCTTATGGCCGGCCCTCAAGCAAATTTCTAATATTTAAAACGGCCCTCGCCAGGGAAAAGGTTCCCCGCCCCTGATCTAAATTAATCCCAGGTCTCTCTGGCCGTCTAATTGCAGTTGTTGCATGTAGGGTATCCTTCATCTCTGAATCAGTGCGGGCCGAAGACCAGTCCTCTAACTCTATTTTCAACAAGATATGTGGGGTTTTGCATTTCCTATTTCTGTAGCTTTCAGTGACAAGCCTCTGCGTGTGTGCGTGTGTGTGTGTGTGTGTGTGTGTGTGTGTGTGTGTGTGTGGTTTGTTTAAATGATTTATTTTTTGCCTTTCCCTCTAAATGGAACGCTCTACACAGCAAACTAAATAGCTTCTGTCCCACGTGAACATGCTGCCCTTTTTCCTCCTCTGGAGCATGCCCCATTCCTTTCTCCCTCCCCTGTGGGGGCTGCAGCTTGAACTGGTCCCCCTTTGCAAGTAGCTGCTGGGTCTGGCAATGCAGGTAAGTGCTAGTGGCAGACAGCTGACCAAAGCGAGTCCCATCCACTCGCGTTCCATGACTTTCAGAGGCACCCTGTGGGATTTGGAGCCTTTTCCTTTGCCTAGGAGGCTGATCTTGGGGCAGCAGCTTCCACTTTGGGAGAATTTGCACATCCCAACTCTCTTTCCAGGGGGAGAAGGACTGGCAAAAATACGAAGTTGCTCGCCGCTTGAAAGGGGTGGTTGACAAGATCCGTTCTCAGTATCGAGCAGACTGGAAATCCAAGGAGATGAGGGCCCGGCAGAGGTCTGTGGCGCTTTACTTCATTGACAGGGTAAGGACTGCAAGCCAGAACCTCACAAGGAGGACAACATGGAGCCGTGTGCCACAGGTGGTGGGGCAGGATTGAAGGGGCACTTAATCACGTCTATGTGCATAGAGCAGGGCTCTTGTCATGCCTGCTCTGCATGCAAACTCCTCCTCATGGTGCATCAGAACATGAGGTTTTGTTCTACTGGATCAGACCAGTGAGGGTCCTTCTAGACCAGCATCCTGTCGTCATCGTCCCCCCCCCCCAGTGGTCAGCCAGAAGCTTGTGGGAATCCCACAAGCCGGGTGGAAGCCACTCCCAAAGGTCCCCCTGACTCCTGGAGCAGCTTTTGGGATGGGGAGTGGCCATAACGAGCTGTGGTGGGATGGGGAGGAGGGCACAGAAGCTCTAGCTATAACAAGGGCAGAAGCTCTAGCTGCAGCCCCCAGGTTTCACCCCATAATTGCATTTGCAAAGACAACTGTGGTCAGGGCACATTGATGATCAGTCTTTTTGGCTTGCTTCTCCCAGCAGCACATCAGCCAGAAAAGGAATTGGGAGCATGTTCCTAGTTTGGGAGCAGTGCTAATGCGGGAGCCTGTCATGTCACCTGCCTGTCCAGTAATGTGGTTGCCAGCTGCTGGCATTTCCACTCTCTGCCTGGGGCCCCTGGACCATGAGAAGTGGTGGCCCTGCAGCAGCAATTCACAATGAAGTGGAGTTTCATTTAGGTTGCATGTGACTGAAGGCCGGGGTGTTCCAGCCACACGTTTCTGCGTGTTCCCGTGCACGTAGTTTGAAACTGGGATTGCTCATTGTCCCCGTCTCCCTTCTCAGCTGGCCCTGAGAGCAGGGAATGAAAAGGAGGAAGGCGAGACGGCAGACACGGTGGGCTGCTGCTCCCTGCGTGTCGAGCACATCACGCTGCACCCTCGGATGGACGGGAAGGAGCACGTGGTGGAGTTTGACTTCCTGGGCAAGGACTCCATCCGCTATTATAACAAAGTCCCTGTGGAGAAGCAGGTAAGAGAGGCGTTCTTGCGGGGCCAGCCCAGCCCAACAACAGGGGGCATGGGAAGCTGTTCGGTCAGCAGGGCTTCCAGGCTGATCTGGGGGAATGCAATCCTCGCACCCTTGAGACAACGTGTTCTGCAGTGTGGGGGCCATTGTGCACCACATTTTCACAATGACCACCTTGACCTGCTTTTATTCCATACAAATGAATGGAGTGAAACTGTCTTCATTTTGGAAAAAGGAATAATAGAGGTTTCAATTGGAAAAACCTGTGATGGGAGGAAACAATTCTCTCCCCCCCCCCCCCGCCCCCTCCATGGTATACAACAAGGTGCAAAGCGAGCATCGGCCTTTTATTTTGCCAGGCCCTGAATCCCTGATCTTAATTCCCTGCTGGCAACTGCAGTCTTGTTGCTGGGCGGTTCAGCGGTTTCATCCCACCCTTGCTAATTACTGCCAATGGAAGCGACACTTCACATTCACGTTGTGTGTTTTGAGTAACCAAAGCACTTTGCGTCCCTTGTCTGCGCAGCAACAAGGGCCCTGTACGGTCGACCTTCCACCATTGCTCTTTGCTCCGCATCTTGCAGGTGGAGGGTGTGGGTGAGAGAGAGGGTGAGCTTGCCTAGAGCCATTTTGGGACTCCTTAGCTGCGGCTAGATTCCTTCTACCCTGGGTCTGTCGAAAGAAGGGCCACACTCTGAGCTGCTTCACCCTCATTCTGGTATTTGATTTTTCAAAATGTTGTCACTCTGGTCAGACTCCCAGCAGTGCAACAATGGCAGAGTCTTCCCTACGTATCCTGGGGCAGAGTTTGAGACTTGCTCTTGAGATTTTTGCATGTGCGCTACTGTCTTTGTGACAGGGTTTCCAGGAAGGGTTTCCGCCGTGTTCCTTTTGCTGTAACCTTTTTTCTCCTTGACTGTTGTAGGTGTTCAAAAACTTGCAGTTGTTCATGGAGAATAAGGATCCTGGAGACGACCTGTTCGACAGGCTGTCTGTAAGTCTGGGGTGCTTCTGATGGGCATCTTGCTGGCCTGCCTGCATTTTTTATGTTATTGTTGAACCCAGGTCCTTTCCATGCATGTCTTGTCATTCCAATGACAAACTTGGTATTTTTGTGGCTGTTCATCGATGTCCTTCAAGGGACAATGCCCTGAACTTCATGGGTGTGTGTGTGTGTGTGGAGGGGGAGAGACAGGACACTTGTACCACTGCTACTAGTGGCTAAGGATTTTAGCCAAGGACCTGGCTAAAATCAAGATGGACACAAGATGGATTTCTTTCATTGAAGCTCTTGGGTCTGGGTCTGGTCAGCACCTAGGTGGCAGGGGGCCTGGGACCCCCACGCACGCCAAAAAGTGTCATAGCCTCAGGATCCTGCACAGGACTCTTGCCTGCTTTTGATCAGATCAAGGACGATGATGGCAGGAAAGGGCCTTGCCAAACTATAGGACCCGAAGAGCCATGCTGGATCTACCCAGAAGTCGCCTAGACCACCATCCTGCTTTTACACACTGTGGCCAAACAATTTGGCCCTGGAAAGCTCACAAGAAGCGTTTTAAAAGTGGGTTCTGACATCCCCTCACATTGGACCATCTGCCGGCTGCTGCCGGTTTGTATGCTTTGAAAAAGTCCCAAGCGTGGGATGAAATGTAAGCAGAGGACTAAAGTCTTTTTTCTCTTTTTTTTTCCTCTTGTTCTGATTTGGATAGTCCTAGATATTGCTACCTTGTCTTTGTCATAGGTATCAATACTAATAGGAATTTCTTCAGACAAGTGTTGTATGAGTTTTAAAAAAACTTTATTTCTTCAACAAAATATACATGGCTGAAAATCCCATATATTCCCTTTCTTTGCAAATCCCCTCACAAGCTGCAATTGGTGGTCAGAGTCAAAACTGTCTTTGCCCATTGGGGGTGTTTAGCTTTTGTGGATAACAGCCCTGCTTAGACTGGCTGGTCCTTCATGAATTTGTCTAATCTCCTCTTAAAACCACGGAATACAATGGCCAGCACCACATCCTGTGGCAGTTATGTGTTGGTGTTGGCAAGAGGCCAGCACCATTACGCAGGGAGAGGGTAAGCTTGAGTTGGGGAGAGGAGTTGGTAGCCCAGAGAATGCAGATTCTCATCATTGGTTTTCTTCCTCATTTTGTTCTAAAACTCACGTTCCCCCTCCACGTTTTTCAGACGACCTCACTGAATAAACATCTCCAGGATCTGATGGACGGTTTGACAGCCAAGGTCTTCAGAACATACAATGCCTCCATCACGTTACAGGAGCAACTGGAAGCGCTGACGAATGGTAACGGGCTGGGAGGGGCCAACCTAGCAGGGCAGACAGCTCGATGAGGCAGAGACAGTATGGTGAACTGGGTTCACCAGGCTCCACAGGGTCTTCCAGATACTTTCTGATGCTCACACATGTTGGGATTGAGGGAGATGAGCTGCTGTCTGGGAAGTCCTCAGGCAGGGCGTGAGAAGCAAAGAGTCCTTGTCGTCCCCCTGCTGTTGCTCCACTGGCATTGAGAGAGAGAGAGAGAGAGAGAGCCTCTGAACATGGAGTTTCCACAACGACCATCATGACTAACACTTGGATTTAATATCTGTGTGTTGCTTTCCACCAACCCAGTTGGACTCAAGGCAGCTCACAACAATAATGCAGCACCAGAACATAATATAGAAATGGCAAATGGTAATCCGTCTATCCAAATCCATGAAACAACATCCAAGTATAATATGTCAACAGCCATTCAAATACAATAAGCCATTCAAATGCAATTCTGATACCCAGAAAAATAATTCAGAACTAATTCATCACAGAACCCAGTAAACATAATACAGGTTGAGTATCCCTTATCCGGACTGCTTGGGACGGGAAGTTGTCTGGATTTCGGATTTGTCTGGATTTTGGAATATTTGTATAAATATAATGAGATCTTGGGGATGGGCCCAAAGTTTAAGTACGGAGTTCATTCATGTCTCGTATGTACCTTATAGACATAGCCTGAAGGTATGGTAACTTTATACAATATTTTTAATAATATTGTGCCCCAGCATGCCTTGCACTATGTCAGCTAGGTGCTGGAATTTTTATTTTATTTTTTACAAAAAGTAATAGCCCCAAAAATGTCTGGATTTTGGAATAGTTTGGATTTCGGATGTCCAGATAAGGGGTAATCAACCTGTATTAACATTTTCATGTTGTGGAGCCAGGGCTTGCCATGAGCTTGTAACACTAGGAGAAGCTCCCTCATCCAGCATCCCCTCTTGTTTTGGCAGAGGATGACAACGTGGCCGCCAAGCTCCTCGCCTACAATCGAGCCAACCGAGCTGTGGCCATCTTGTGCAACCACCAGCGGGCAACCCCCAAGACGTTTGAGAAATCTATGCAGAACCTCCAGACTAAGGTAACACCGTGGGGGAGGGGAGGGGCACCTTTGGTAAGCAGACCTTGATTGCCCATTGGAGGTGGAGCAAGCAAGGAGGAAGAAGAGGAGGGAAAACTTCCTTCTTGCTTGGCCATTTCTCGTACATATCTACAAGTTGATAGAGCGACCCTACCTTAATTCAGTCCATCGCAGCTTACAAGCCATGATGGGGGAAAAGCAACCTCCTGGTTGTAGGAGTAGGTTTTCTCTGTGCCAGGTGCAAGGGAGTGGCGACTGGACACAGGTCTCTTGTGGTCTTGTGTGCTCCCTGAGGCATCTGGTGGGGCCACTCTGTGACACAGGAAGCTGGACTAGATGGGCCTTTGGCCTGATCCAGCAGGGCTCTTCTTATGGTCTTATGTTCTTAGTGGGTTTGCATTGGGCTAGCAGAGGATATGCAAGTCGGGGAGGGGCTGCATCACTATCTGTAATGAATAAGATTATGGAGGATGTAAACTGGATAACGAGCAGGAGAAGAACGTGGCACAGGGAACTGTGGAAGGTAGGAAGGAACATGTGTTTAGGGTCTGAGGTGGGAAAGAACTGAGGAGATGTCGTCGTGTCTGGGACTTCTGGAAGAAGCATAATAAGCCTTGAAGTCCATCCATGCTGATCTAGAATGATCAACGCTTGATCAGGGGCTGACTTTGATTCTTGCTGTTCCAGATTGATGCCAAAAAGCAGCAGCTGATGGATGCAAAAACCGAGCTCAAGAGGGCAAAGGCTGACCTTAAAGCCAAGAAGGATGTGAAATCTAAAGCGTGAGTTGGGTCCCCTATTCCATGCAACCTGCATGATTTCCATGATGTGCAATGCACGGTGTGAAGAACGCAAAACTTCCTTTTGTCTGTCTTGTTGTGTTGCCTGAACGTTCCTTTCATTGGGTGATTCTGCGTTCAAGACCACATTGTCTACACCAGCATTTCTGAAAGTATGCTCCTAGGTGCCCGGTGGCTCCCTGAGACCCCTTCAGGGGCTTCACAAGCACACCATAAGTGGCCACCATCCGCTCCACTCATGCTACCTGAAGACTCTGTTTAGGGGTGTAACGTGCTCTGGAGACCAAAACATTTAAGAACTGCTGGTCTACGTCATGTACTGTGCCATTTTTATAAACTCTGTCATGTCTTTCCCTACCCATCTTTTCCCCCTAAAACTTGGAAGTAGCTGTCAAAAGTGGACACCTCCCAAATATTGATGGGAAGGGAACAGAGTGGCTTCTTTCAAGATATTCTGTAGGAGGCCTATGAGGACTTGCAGATTTGCTTGATCCCAGAAGCAAGCAGGGGAGTCCCAGGCGGTTTTCATTTTGTTCCAGGGCTCTTGCAATTTCCTGAATCTGATGCCCCCCCCTCTCTCTCCCTCGTTTGAAGCAGTGCTGTGGAAAAGAAAAAGCAATTGATAGAGAAGATAGAAGAGCAGTTGGCAAAGCTGGATATCCAGGCCACGGACAAGGAGGAGAACAAGCAGATTGCGCTGGGCACCTCCAAGCTGAATTACTTGGACCCCCGCATCAGTGTGGCCTGGTAGGTGAAGAGCACTGGAGTATTTGGGAAGCCCAGGTCCTGTTTGTGACCGGAATGTGTGTACGTACGTGCGCACGCACGCTTATGCACCGGTCACAAAAGCCCAGTTTCGATACAAAAATATGCCCCCTTTGTGATGTGCTTTTTTTTTTTTTTGTTCCCAGGTGTAAAAGGTTTGGTGTGCCCATTGAGAAGATTTACAACAAGACTCAGAGAGACAAGTTTGCGTGGGCAATAGCAATGGCAGATGAAGATTTTGAATTCTAAGGCATAGGCTTTGCATCGGAGTCCGACTCAACCTTTTGCTTGTTTTTTGTCGCTCGTCAGCATATTTATGCCTTTATGGTGTGCACAAAATATGCCTGTAAAAACTTCTTACTGGCTGTAATTTCTACCGTCTTTTTTCTTTTGAAAGGAGGAAAATGTGGGTCTCGGGTTCATGAGTGATCTCACTGGCCTATTTTGTGTGACTACAACAGTGGGCTCCTTGATCATGTCTGTATTAGACTGAAACCAGTTTAACGATCCCAGTTTTTCTCCCAAAGCACCTTAGGAAACCCTTGGTTTGCACCATGTCTAAATATTCTTGCTCTCTTGATGACACTAGCATTATGTTGACTTGCAGGGGGATTGTGACATTTCCATTTGGGAAAGTCTCAATTGTAGCAGATTCCTGTTTGTACCCCAAATTGAGGCATAAGCTGGATGGGGGGGGGGGGGGGGAAACGCCAGGTCAGAAAAGGTGTTGCTGCCAATTTGTAGTGAAAGTATTGTGTATGGCACTGAAACGTTTTGGGCAGTATGTCTAAAGTTATTGTGGTGGTGTTGGACAAGCATGTGGCTCTTGGCACAACCCTACTTAAAGAAATACTGTGGATGTTGCACAGTAAGCTGATGTTCACTCCTGGTTTGCAGGTATTCCTACAAAGGGATATAAAGGGTGGTGGTTTCCATACAATATGCAACCAACTGGTGAAATTTACGCATGACAGCTGCATATGGTTTACACAGCTCTGCTTCCTAAACAGTTTTACAGTTAAATTTGGCGTCCCTGTTTAGTAGTGCTCTTGAAGTCGAGTAATTTTCTATGGTCACAGTCGCATCCAGGTTTCAAGGAATTCAGATTCCTGGTTGTATGGGTTTTCTGTTTGATGTTAAGGAGTTTGGAAAGCACTTCATTAAAATATAAATATTTTTGTTTATACGGTTTCCTGTGTTTTGAAAACATGTGATAGCAAAGGCTGAAGCAATCTTGCTATGCTTTGGTTTCCAGCAAGGCACAGAAAAAAAGCTTTCATTAGAACAAAAAATGTTATCAAACTCTAACTTTAAAAAAAAGCCAGTTACTTTGAGTTACATTTTTACTGTCACTGATAACTGCACGTCTGAATTTGAAATCTCTCATACTGGTGGATTTGAACTGCTTTGGGTTTTAGAATCTGCATCTTGAATGATGAATGGTATTTCAGAATGTTTTGTATAAATTTGGAGTGTGTAAGTGGGTGATCTCCATTCAGATTAGTTTCGATTCTTATTTGTTGTGCATGTGTATCAAGGGCCACACTGGCCAGTATTTCTACCCCTGCCCTGTTAGAATCAGTATAAATGTGGTGTGTTCCACCTTAGCCTCAATCGAGGTAGGTGAGCACTAGACTGCTTCCTTGCAGGGTGTCTTTCTCTGCTTCCGCTCAAAATACTTCTTGAAACATGTTTTCTAGGAAGGGAGGGTGCAGAGCAGAGGTGGGAGGAGAGTCAGTGGCAGCTGATGCCTGTGGATGTGGAGGCCCACATAAAAGCTTCCTGCAAATTAAAAAACCAGCACATCCGCTTAGCCCTTTCCCTGCAGGGACGATCTTGTGTTTGCAGGGAGCGTTTAGCACAGGGCAGAGCATTGCAGTCTGAAATGGTGTGGCCCATTTTGCTGCATGCATAGACCAGGCCCTGTTCACCACTTGGTCAGTTGCCCTGTTCAGTGCACAATCTTGCAACAAGCAACACGGGTCCAACACGGTGGGCTGTGCCTGCGTGTCACTGCAGACAAAACACTTCGCAATGGAATGGGTTCACGGCCGTGTTCAGCTGCACGCTACAAGAGGCGAGACGGTGAACTGTGAATCAGAAACCGGCTTCTAGTGAATCAGCCCATTAGTCTCGCCCGGCCCTGGGAAAGAGCCTTTCCACCAAGGCTCTTTCCTAAGCCTACCTGGAGATGCCAAGGACTGAAAATGGGACTGTCCAAATGCAAAGCAGGGAATGGATACGACTGCCACTGACAGACACTGGTAGTCCTTGTTCAGACTGACAGGAGGGCAGCAAGTCGTGGCAGCCATGTGTCCAGTACCCACCTGGAGGTGCCAGTTTGTACCAACAGTGCCTCTGCCAGTGGCTCCAAGTTGTTCCTAGAGAAGCTGACATGGGCAAGTGCATTAGAAGAGGTCCAGTTTCATTTATCCTTATTTACTGGCTGCTTTTCCATTAAGAACCCAAAACAACTTTGTCATGGTAATTATGGACTAGAACACTTAAAGCCCTCCTGCCCCCATTGCCCAGGTCTACGAAGGCAACTGGAGAGGGTTTGCAGCATGAATGATGTGGGGTCTGCCGCTCCACGCCTGTGCTTTGGGTGCTTTTGGCTCCTGGTCTGGTTAGCAGAATGTGGACCAGTTGGATGAGGAGAGGGAGCATTGTAAGATTTTGTTCTGTCACTAGGGGCTGCTCTAGCACTATTTCCCTCAGCATCCATGGATCAGCACTGAGCTGCCACAAAAAGAGCCCTCTTCAGTTTCTGAGAACCCTGGGCCTCAATGTTCATTTGGTGTGTCTGTCATTTTTTTTTTTACCTCTGCTTGGGAAAATGAAATAAACACGCACATGGCCTTTTCGGAAGCCACCATCAGAATTAATAGACCTGTCGCCCTGGGGCGCCCCTCACCACTGCCCCCCTTAGTACACCACTGGAATTTGGCTCCCAGGAAACCACATGGAAGGTTTGGGCAAACTTTCTGCAGCCCAGCAATTTCCCTCCTGCTGCCAGAGCCTTATTGGTGGAGAGGCGCAGGCAGGGAGGGAGGGAGGGAGGAGAGGGATGCACTTGGTGGTTGTGCCAGAGCGGATGTCAGCTGGAGAAAGGTGAGCTTTGGTGTGTAAGCTTGGGCGTGTCTAAGAACATAAGAAGAGCCCTGCTGGATCAGGCCAAAAGCCCATCTAGTCCACCTTCCTGTATCACACAGTGGCCCCACCAGATGCCTCAGGGAGCACACGAGACAACAAGATAACCTGTTTCCTGTCTCCACTCCCGTGCACCTGGCACAAAGAAAACCTACTCCTACAAGTAGGAGGCTGCTTATCCCCATCATGGCTTGTAAGCTGTGATGGACTTTTCCTCCATAAATCTGTCCAGCTACGTCTGGCCAATCAGAGCCTGTTTGACCTGGGGGCGGGACACCAGACACGCACGGAACGCGGACAATATAGGGAAACAGTATTGGGGGGAGGTTTATCCTCATCATGGCTTGTAAGCTGTGATAGACTTTTCCTCCATAAATCTGTCCAATCCCCTTTTTAAAGGCATCCAGGCCAGGTGCCATCACCACCTCCTGTGGCAAGGAGCTCCACAAACCAACTACACGCTGGGTTGCAGCGCCCACTGCCTGAAGACCTCGGGACACCCCTTGGCCCTGGGGCAGCAATGTTTGTTTACAGTATTTTTATCCCGCCTTTCTCCCCGAAGGGACCCAAGGCGGCTTACAAGAACAGCAACAACAACAAAAGAATGGATTTAGCAGCTGGGGGGGGAGAGCAGTTTCACCCAAACAACCTACCAGGAGCGGATGTCATTTTCAACCACACAAAGCTTCTGCTGCTGAACTGGGAACAAAAGAAAGCAAGACAAGAACCACTCCCATTCAGCTGTCTGAAGGCCAGGGTTATTAAGCAAACCAACAAGGCACAAGGGCAGGGAGGACAGAAACCATCTCCCATTATGTTACTGGAGGGAACACCTCTGTTGAAAATTCCTACTTTGCCCCCAAGGTTTGCATATGTATTTTTCACCTGTTTTGGACCAGTCTGGCACCCCAGAGGCTGGAAGCCTGAAGCAGCCTCCAAGTGGCTAGTGGCTAGTGGCAGCTGCATCATCCGAGGACAGCGGCCATCCTTGCCTGTCATGTTGCTGTTGTTGAAGCATCTTCTCTCTCTTCCCCCCCCCCCCCCACTGATGGGTACACAAAGGATCTGCCTTAGAGTCAGTTCGTTGGACCAGACAGCCTGCTGCGTACTGGATTTCCAGGAACAGAAAACTAGTTTGGCTCAGGTAACCCCCAGTATCCAATCCAACAAGTGAGACCAATACCTGGTTAGTAACCCCCACAAAGGCCAGGGTCTAGCACCTGAGCCCTAGCCTATCCGGGCAGAACACGTCCTCGGGCACTTGGCCTGGGGTGTGCTCTATTCTGGTTGTGGCGATGTTCCGTGGTCCCCACAGCCTCCAGGTGAGGTCTGAGTCACCTGAAGCCAGAAATGAGAATTCTCAGGTGAGGTCTGAGTACAGGTGTTTTGAAAATGTTGGTGGCATCCACCATCTTACCTGGAACAGATGTTAGGCTGACCGGCCTGTAGTTTCCCAGGTCCCTTCTCCTTTTTTTAAAGATTGGTGTGACGTTATCCTCCAATGCTCTGGCACAGTGGCCGTTTTAAGAGACAAGTTGCATATTTTAGTCAAAAGATCAGCAACATTCTTGAGTTCTTTAACTCTTGCCATCTGGACCCAGTGACTTATTGATCTTTAATTTGTCAATTAAATCTGAAATTCCTTCTCTTTTAACCTCTTTCACATAATTCTTTAGTCAGGAATTGTCGTTCGGCCAGCAGTATCTGCCCGAGGTCTTCTGCCATGAAGACAGATGTAAAGAACTCATTTGATTTCTCTGCAATCTTCAAGTCCCCGTTTATCGCCCCTTTTCCTCCCTCGCACAGTCCAGTGGGCCAACTGCTTCTCTGGCAAGTTTTCTGCTTCTAACATATCTGAAGAAGCCTTTATTATTCCCTTTAATTTTGCTGGCCATACACTTCTCAAAGTCTTTCTTGTCCTCCCGTATATCTTTTTAGATTTCTTTTGCCAAAGAGGGATCCCCTTTGGGGAGGGGGGGGCAGTGAGTTTAATTTAAAGTGTTTTAATTGGTATCTTATAGTTCAATTTTTATGAGTTATTTTAATAACTTTCAGTTAAGGAAATAGTGTTTCTATTAGGTAATTAAGAAGCTCAAATTTATTATTTTAATTTTGGGATATATCTTAATTTAAGCTCTTTATGTAACAACATTGTGTCAGTTTCTGATGCAAGAGAACTGTTTCAAAATGGCAACTGAAACCAAATAAAAATCTGGGGACTGATTGAACACGAGGGCTTTAACAAGGTGCACTCTCTTGACTTAATCAGAAGACATCAGCTCTATGTTAAGGAGTACTATATATCCTCATTATCTTGAGTTGGGTGAGCATTTTAAATGAATGCATGTGCACTTACGGCTGTGCATGAATTAGGGCTCAATTTCATGCACACTAACCTGGGAATAAGTGTCATTGAATACAGTGGGACCTACTTCTGAGTAAACATACGTAGGCTTGCACTTCCCATGTGGCTATCGTTGCATTTAGACAAGAGAGATGTGATGCTGGCAAGTTGCCAGGTGCATGAGAGTATAGCCAGATACTACATACACCCACAAGCACTTCACAGATGAGAACAGGGACCTTCCATCTCAAAGCAGCGATCGCTGCCCAATTGCCATCCCCACCCTGCACACACCCCTGTAACGGGTTATATAACACACACCATACTCCACTGGTATGTGCTAGTAGTAAACTAAGCTGTGTTCTATTTAAAACAACAACAACACAGCCACATTTAAATGTTTCAATCGGCCAGAGTATCTAACTCCCAGTTCCAAGAGCTTAACGATAGCAAATAAAATAGTGAGTTAAAAGACCGTCTCTGCTGTGGCTGAACTCATGTTATCTCTCAGCCTTAGTGTTCCTCAGCCGTAAAACGGAAAAGTAAAGTAGTTGACTATGGGTTTTGACTACTATGAATGGCATCCAGACTTTGTCTTCCTTCAGCGCAAGCAACTCTGGAAGGTGCCCTTGGTCTTTGTGCAGCAACAGAGAGAGATCTTGGGGTCCTGGTGGACAGGTCGATGAAAGTGTCGACCCAGTGTGCGGCGGCTGTGAAGAAGGCCAATTCCATGCTCGGGATCATTAAAAAGGGGATTGAGAATAAAACGGCCAATATCATTATGCCTTTGTACAAATCGATGGTAAGGCCACATCTGGAGTATTGTGTCCAGTTCTGGTCACCATACCTCAAAAAGGATATAGCTGAATTGGAAAAGGTGCAGAAAAGAGCGACCAGAATGATTAGTGGGCTGGAGCACCTCCCTTACGAGGAAAGGCTACAGCGTCTGGGGCTTTTCAGCCTAGAAAAAAGGCGCCTGAGGGGGGACATGATTGAGACTTATAAAATTATGCATGGGATGGAGAGAGTGGATAGAGGGAAATTCTTCTCCCTCTCGCACAACACCAGAACCAGGGGACACGCACTAAAATTGAGTGGAGGGAGAGTTAGAACAGACAAAAGAAAATATTTCTTTACCCAGCGTGTGATTCATCTGTGGAACTCCTTGCCACAGGATGTGGTGATGGCACCTGGCCTAGATGCCTTTAAAAGGGGTTTGGACAAATTCATGGAGGAAAAGACCATCACAGGTTACAAGCCATAAGCAACCTCCTGGTTTTAGAAGTGGGTTTTCTCTGTGCCAGGTGCAAGGGAGTGGCGACTGGACACAGGTATCTTGTTGTCTCGTGTGCTCCCTGAGGCATCTGGTGGGGCCACTGTGTGACACAGGAAGCTGGACTAGATGGGCTTTTGGCCTGATCCAGCAGGGCTCTTCTTATGTTCTTATGTTAACACTGGACACTCCTAGAGTTTCCTATTAGAATCCCTGGTCTGTAGTCAGCCAGGTGCAGGTTTTTCCTTGTATAGCCAGGTCATCCCCATGTTTGGCTCATGCAGCGTGACAGACAGGTAAAGGGGCTGTGTCCTCCCCCAGCCACCATTTTGCACCTGGCTCTCCCTGGTGATCGAGTAAGAACCCCACTGCAAAAAGGGTGATCTTGCCAGCGTAAAGTCACCTACCCTGGTAGCTGCCGCTCAAAAGATTCAGCAGCACTTACTTTCCGCATAGGCAATTAATTCTCCATTCCTCCTTCAGAGATTTAACCTCTAGAGACCCAGCAGAGGGAGTAGTTGCAACCTCAACAATGGCAATTCTAATACAAGCATTTGCACATGAATGAACCCAATTGTTAAATGGCACCTCTCCTTCAAACAGTCCATCTAAGGCAAAATCGGGATTACAATTAGACAGGTTCAGTCCCGGCTGAACGGAGACAGTTAGAAAGGACAACATTTCTTGAGAACCTCGTTAATATGATGATGATGATGTCTTCTTCAGGGTGACGTTGATTTTCCTGTCAAGCAAATTGTTCACAGGCAGCCCTTTATATTCAGATGAAGTCACCAGACTTTCCATTGCTTATGGGCTAGGAGGGTGAGAAGAGCCAGAGGTACGGTTCATGCATGGGTGGGTCTTGCCCTTATTTCTCGGTTGGCGTAGGCTCTTCTTCTGGCATGGCGGTACATATCTCCAAGAGGTGCGTGTGATGCCAGAGTGTACAGAAACCAACTGGTTTCCACCTCCTGCTGCCAGGGGAACTTCTGCAACTGGAATGGAGCAGCCAGCATGAAGCTCCACAAGGTGCTGGTGGGGATCTCAGCCGTGCTGCCACCGACTGCATTTGTCTGGATTGGCCCATGAAGGCTTTGGGTGAGGGAGGTGCCCATATCACTCTTGCTTTCCCTTGGTGAGGCGATAAATCTGAATTATGTTCCCTGAATGGAAGCAGAGGAGGCAGCAGATGATCTGTGGGTCCATTCCTGGTTTCATAGTTATATGTTCATGGAACTCAAACCCCGTACTTACTTTTCAATAGTTCTAAGATCTGCTCATATAACTTCCATCCTATGTTACGGGCAACCCAATCCTGCCTAAGGATCCGCCGGGTGGCCGAGGCCGCCCACCGGATCCTGAGCTCCGCTGCGGGCAGGCTGCCGTGCGGTGGGAGGTCTACTCGGGGAAGGGGACGACTGTCCCCTTCCCCAAGTGTAAAACTGGGGCCGACCAATCGGCCTCCTCGGATTTCCACCAGCTATTTTGCTGGCGGAAGTCAGGGAGGCCATGTAACAGCTCCGCTGCCCGGCGGGGACTGGGATATGGTGGGAGCTATGCCCCCGTCCGGGTCAGCTGGGCCTATGGCCACCCTCCCGGCTCCGCAAAACCTCCCCCTTGCCGAATTCTATCTTACCTGGGTCCGGTGGCAGAACAAGTGTTCCACCGCCCGAATTAGTCTCAAATGTGCCGTAAAGCACGTTTGCGACTACTTTCGAGCAGGGAAGGCTGGCACAAGTCCAGCCTTCCCTGCTCAAAAGTAGTCGCAAACATGCTTTACGGCACATTTGAGACTAATTTAGGTGGTGAAACACTCGTTCTGCCACTCGACTGAAGAAGAGGATTGCACCATCAGTGTTAAAACTCTTGTTCCTGTTTTGTTCACCTATGGCCTCCTGGGATACTCCTATGAAATTCTGCTAGACTCTTTTCGTTTCTCTCTCTTTTCTGAGAATGTGCTTTCTCCCCAACAATAACCTTTACATTTGTCTTGAAATTTCCCTTTATGCCACATTTGGTAACAAGTAAAATTCCTTCAGGCTGGTTGGCAAGAAAGACCACCCTGTGGGCTCTACTAGGAGGGAAAGAAAGGTGAGACTACAACAATGATGTTCTGTTCTAACCGTGTTTATTTAAATTGCCAGCTTTATGTCAATCAACAGGATTGAAAGCTAGAATCATTTCAAAGTTCCTAATCATTGATACTCACTCAAGCCGACTCGATTAGATAAACTACCAATAGGTCGCTGGAAGGTTGAGCCCAGAGATCTGGTGTTGCAAGCGCTGCCTCAGAACTTGTCCTGTTGCTGCATCTTTGTCCAAGTGTAACTTCATTCCTTGTCTGTGAGTCTATGTTGATACAGGGTCATCCAGCACAGACCCTTTAAGCCCATATACTGACCAGTCTTCACCTGTAATGGTCATCCGCCAGATCTGTTTTTTTGTCTCCTTGTCAGGTTAGGCTGGCTGTCCTTGTCCACACGGCACAGTCCAGAACTGCCTTCTCAGGTCTTAGTATAAACTATAGATTATAGACCCTTCGGCCACCTTGCCCACCTCCTCCTCCTCTATCCTTATCTCCTAGACACCAGGCACTGGCCTCCCCATTCTTCAGCTATCGGTAAGAAAAACACCCACACAACATTCGCTCTCCAATCAACAAGTGTCAGCAAATCAGCAATACGGAATGATGAGGGACACTAGTTAATGAGGTACATTAGTTTTATTGGTTATAGATTGCATGCATTTGATTTGCATAGCCATTATCACAATAATTTGCTCAGAATCGCAAGAGCAGCAACCTGCTCCAGGAGAGTTTCATCGTTCATCGTTGCCAACCGCGGCTGCAACAAGACATCCAGAACCTCTGAGAGGCCAATGAGAACGATGAATGACACCAGGGGCCCACAGCCCTGCTTGCCTATCGCTCTCCATTCATTTTTGCCACTGGGGGCCCCAAGTAGGGAAACATTCAGTTGCAGCCAACTAGTGCTCTGTAGCTACTTTCCCAGTCTATCCAACCAAAGGTTTCTGTGTGACCTGAAAGGTTGAGGATGTTTTGTGTATCACTCTGTGGGGGTGTCTTGTTTGTTTCTAATCTTTTCTTAAGTGTTCTCATTGTTTCAGACGGAACAAACAATTCAACAGGTATCTGTGAATAGAACTTAAATGATCTCAGGGTAATGAGTCTTGATTTTTAATGAATTGATAAAGCCATGCCATTCATAATTATATGGTTTATTAATTACCATGGAACCAACTGGCTCCCTCTTTGCATAAATATTACTTTCAGTCCCATATTGTCCATCCACTAAAATGTATATTCCCTGTTGCTTCATGTGATGTCGCTCAAGCCTCCTGCTGCTGCTGCTGCTTCATACTGTTCAGGGCCTGGGACTTTGCGCTGAGTCAATCTGGGGCATGATCCTGACAAGCCCTGTTCAAATGACGTCCTGCTCTTCCCTCTTTACACTCCCCCTCCTCACAAATTCCTAATGTCTCAATGTACACAGGATACAAATTGAACAAATTTCTGCAGATGTACTAAATTCCAATTTCTTCATATATGGTACAGGGTTTTAGCTTGGTACCAAATTGGTTTGGTTTATTTGATTTATTTCCTCATCTAATCACCTATCCCTAATTAAAAGCTCCGTGTTGCACTGAAGCCAGAGCAAACTGAAAGTGGACAAAAGTGTGTTGCATAGCTGTTGCATTTTCTGTGGCATCAATGTTTATTGATAACATTCTTATGCAATGCCAAATGCACGCATGCAGGCACCGAAACTCATGGACCGGGATCTTGGCCACTCATCTCCACCCTGCTTTGTTGCTTTGACAGTCTCTTTCCCACACAACTTCATTTGTATCCTGTTTTTCAATGATCCGTGGAAGAAGGGCCCATCCCTGCGCATGTGTGCAGACAGATACCCTGTAAGCAGCACAACTTTCAACAGATATTCAAAGTAGACATTCCTGTTCTTATTACCCAGGGCGATAGGAATCTTGCACAAAACAAAACACAGAGTCTAAAATGAGCACCTCTGTATGAAAGTCCCCTGAAGTTACAAAGCCCCACAGAAACCTCCTGAAGCAATTCAACAACCCAAGCCCCCCACACCCTCCGAGGGACCCTTTCTGGCTCGAAACGTGCAGTGCACAGGGGTCTATAGCAAGCTCCTTCTGAGGTGTGTTAGTTTTCTGTTGATAAGAGAGCTGGTGCAGTGTAGTGGCCAACAGCACAATCTAATGCTTGTCTACTCAGAAGTAACCCCCACTAAGTTTAATGGAACTTACTCCCAGATAAGTGTGTATTAGGATTGCAGCCTAAGAGACTGAGCTGCAGAGGCATCACTAGGGTTTGCGTCACCCCAGTGGTGTCACTACGGTCGGTGTCACCTGGTGTGGTAACTCATGGTGTCACCACATTAACTTTATTTATTTTAATATATAACAGTACAGGTCACCCACCTGGTGTGGAAACTCATGTGGTTACAACGTTAACGGCGCAATCCTGCGCAAGTATGCGCGGCCAGCCTAAATGGCCAGCAGCTGCATCCTGTTCACATTGCGGCTTGCACTGGCGTAGACCAGGCTCACCTCGGGGGAAGGGAACATTTGTCTCCTTACCCCGCTGTAAGCGGCGTGGGCCACAATGGGCCTCCTTGGATACATGCCTGTTCTGAAGCCCGCAACCCAACGCCGATATCCCTGCTCCCTCCCAGCCCGGGCCAGCCAATGACCTTTGCTGCCCTTGCCCGCCCTCCCCACGCCCATGCACTGACTGGCGTAGCACTCACCTGTGTTGGCTGACGCAGGTCTGGGAAGACAGCAGAGTAAATGGTGCCGGCCTCCACGCCGACATCGCTTACTCCCAGGGTGCCAAAAACACGCCTTACGGCATGTTTACGACACCCTAGGCTAGCAGAGCGCTCACTCTGCCAGCCTATAGTTAGGCAGGATCGGGCTGTAACTTTATTTATTTATATAACAGTACAGGTCACCCAACAAATCAGTAACCAAAACCCCAAAACACAAATAAACAGTGGCCAACGTGATGACATTCACACAACTGAATAAGAGTTCTAGTACTAGCTATGATACGTCGAAATAAGAGCTGACTCATGCTAACAGCTTATTGGTTCCACGCTGTGTCATATTGGCTCATTGGCTCTTGGAACAATCAGTCTCATTGGTCAGTTTTGAGTGAAGGAAATCCACTTTTTAAAGAGCGATAGCTTTCATGGCCAGCAACAATTTTGTAAGAAATAGGGAACACGGGTTTAGATGCCATGTTAGAAAATGTATTTAACAGAACACAAAACACACAATGATTTTACATCTTGCTAGCACGGTGCTGCTGTACACCAGAAGACGTCCACAGAAGTGGACGAAACGTTGTGTGTTTTGTGTTCTGTTAAATACATTTTCTAACATGGCATCTAAACATGTGTTCCCTATTTCTTGCATAATCCACTTTTTGTTGTCACATAAGGCAGTTGTGTTTTCTTTTTCTGGTTAGTTGGCCATAGCATTTGATAGAATGCAGATACTTCAGTGTGGTTTGTTTCATTATTGTTGTCATCATTTTGTTTCACGGTTTGGGTCCAGGATATCTGAGGGATCGCCTTCTCCCATACATTCCGGCCCGCTCTCTTAGGTCATCTGAGAGGGCTCTCCTGCGTGTACCACCTCTATCGCAAGTTAGGGGAGTGGCAACACGTGGGTGAGCCTTCTCTGCTGTGGCGCCACAACTGTGGAACTCCCTGCCAGGGGATCTGAGAACCACCCCCTCCCTCATGACTTTTCGGCAAGGGCTCAAAACATTTTTGTTTCGTCTAGCGTTTGGGTGATGGGTTGTCATCTGCCTCCTGTGTCTCAAGATGCTCTGCCATGCTGCTTTTGTGCTCCATGCTGTTGCCCCCCACAGTGGATTTTATTGTTTTTAAATTAAGTATGTATTGTTTAAACTTATTTTCTGTATTATTTTAAACTATGTTTTTTAATTTTTGTTGTAAGCTGCCTTGGGCATTTGCCTTCGGCATAGGATAAGGCGGGATATAAATTTTTAAATAAATAAATAAATTACATTAAATGACCTTTCCAATGATATATAACACTATGCAGCGGCGGAACCATGGTGGAGCGTGTGGAGCAGGAGCTCCAGGAGCTCGATCGCGGGCGGGCGGGCGGCAAGATTGCGGGGCGGGGGAACTCACCCTCTCCCGAAGAGCAGCGTCGTGTCTGGGCCCTCCCTCCCTCCCTGGAGCCGGTTTGGCTCCGAAATGAGAGCAAAACGGGCAGGGGGGGGCGTCGATGCGACACTGGCCCCGCCTCCACGTGCCCTCCCGGCGCCTGTCACCTCTGACACTATGGTATTATTCTTAAATAGAAATTTTCCAAAATGTTTCCACAATTTTGGCCACTAGTGGTGTCACCTCCTCCCCCATGTGTGGTCCTTTGGTGTCACCCGGTGTGGTCTGCACTACCTGCACCCCCCTAGTGACACCACTGCTGAGCTGAAAATCAGGACTCACGTGTTCAAATCTCACTTCTACCAGGAACTCGTCAAGTGGCCTTAGGCAAGCCACGCCCTCTCAGCTGCCATCTTCCCTAGCTGCTATATGAGGATAATAATGCTCACTTACCTGACAGGGGTGTTGTAAGGACTACATCAGGACCATACAGGTGAAGTAGGTTTTAAGCAGCAGCGTATCTAGAGGTGCCGCTGCCCGGAGCACCGCCACCTGGAGGGGCGGCGGCGCCACTTGGGGGGGTGGCGCCACTTGGGGGGGCGACCCGGCTTACCTGCGCGCCCGCCCGGTGACGCGGGCGGGCACTCCGAGGCCTTCTCCCCTGGCCTTGGAGCCGGAGAAAGCCCTGGAGCGTCCACCACGACCAGCGGCCAGGGCTTTCTGAAGGCCCACTGCGTCACCCCGCTATTTATCCTTTTTTCGCGCATGTGCAGAACGTTTCTGAAAACGTGCGTGAAAAAGGATAAATAGCGCGGCGACGCAGTGGGCCTTCAGAAGGCCCTGGACACTGGTCATGGTGGATGCTCCGGGGCTTTCTCCAGCTCCGAGGTCGGGGGAGAAGGCCTTGGAGCGCCTGCCCGCGTCACCGGGCGGGCGCGCGCTCCAGAGGAATGCCGCCCGAGCCACAGAGCCGCCCAGAGCCGCTGCTCCGGTCGCTCCACTCTTTCCATGCCTCTGGTTTTAAGTGCTGTATACAAAGGCACAGCATTTTGATCAGAACAGGGGAGTGCAAGAAGCTGGAGGCGGACTAAGCGGACGACCGTTGGAAAAATAGCTGTGGGAGAAAGATGCAGAGGCCTTCTGCCTGACTTGATCTTCACTGACCCTAGAACGGAACTGCAGTTTTTCTCTGGCATAAGAAGAGCCCTGCTGGATCCGACCAATTCGGCGCCTCCAACGTCCTGTTTCCAGTCCTGGCCAGCAAGGTGTGTCCGGTAGTCTTCGTGCAGGACTTGACAGCAAAATCCCTTCTCTGTGATTTGCCCCCCTGACAACTGATATTCAGAGGTATACTGCCTCTGACCTTGGAGGTTCCTTTTAGGCTAGCCATCATGGTTGTTGATAGGCCTAACCTTCGCCATGAATGCATCAAACCTTCTTTTAAAGCCACCTGAGCGAGGGACCATCACAGGGGCAGTGAATGTCATAAGTTAATTACCTGTTGTCTGAAGGAACATTTTTTTTGTCTGTTGTGAAGCCTCTGACCATCAATGCCAGTTCTAATACTATCAGATCTAGTCTGGAAATGGGGGGTCTGAGTGTCACTGCCATGCTCAGAGCATCATCTCATGAAGTCCCAGATTCTTTCTATCACATATACTTCTGACTCCCACGATGACACACCACTAGGTCTCATTGCCACCTTGTTAAGGCAGGGTGTGCTTACTATAGTTGCATAATAACCCCCAGTTTGGAAAGGCCATGGGGTGTACATTTGGGTGCCACACAAACTTCCACCCCTCTGCAGTGGATACAGACAGGTAGACAAGCCAGTCATTGTTCCTCATTGAATCATCCTGTTCCAGGAATGGAAAACTAGGTCAAGGTGGATATGACTCCGGACCATCATCACAGCAGTGGCTTCCACTCATTTCAGTGTGATGATAACTTCAGCCTCGGCACCAGCTTTTATAGGACCCTTGACAGGCTCACAGGACTGCTCACAGGTGTGTGTGTGTGTGTGTGTGTGTGTGTGTGTGTGTGTGTGTGTGTGTGTGTGAGAGAGAGAGAGAGAGAGAGAGAGAGAGAGAGAGAGAGAACAGCAGCTGTGGTAGTCCCTCTCCCTTTGAACCAGGTGCTATTCTAATTTGCCCACATGTCCAAGTCCCCAACGCTATGGGGCATCTGAGAGTTTTAAAATGGCATCCAGCACAAAGGAGGAAAAACTGCTGTGGCTGTTTCTCCCCCCCCCCCCCGTCCCCATTGCTTGGTACGTCAAGCCCAACTTGCAAGGCGAGGAGGGGGAATCAGCTGCCACAGCACATGCGAGCAAGGACGTGCAGGAGAAGACCTCTCTGCCTGCTGCTCAGCAACTGGGCAGGGACGAGTTCTCCTTTTATGTTGCTGCTGCTGCTGCTGTCCCCGGTGGTGAGTTTTCCGGGACGGCTGGGCTGGGCTGGGTGGGCCCTCAGGGAGATCTGAGTCCTCAACCAGTGCCCAACCTAGCTGACCTCTGATGCCAGCCCTGAAGGGTGTGTACATTCTATGTTTGTTTGAGAAAAAAAACCCTGCACAAGCTGCAAACAGTTGTACAATTGAAGCAAAGTAATTGCTGTGCATTCAGCACTCAGCATTCAGTCAATAAATCAGTGTGATTAAAAAAACCCTGCAACAACTAAAAGGGCACAATCAATTAAATAGGCAACACTTTTTAAAAAGTTCATTACTGTATTTGAATGCAAGAACTGTGGACCATGGCTGCTGCCACCGCTGCACAGGGGCTCTCGGCGCAGCCGTGGTTGCAGGGACTGGCAGCTGGTCCTTCTGAGCGAGGCAGACTTGGCAGCTGCCCAATGGTGCCAACCTGACACTGGCCCTGAACTTTGGATGCCAGGGGGGGGGGAAGTGTGGTGGGACTAGTGGCCTAGCAGGGGGGGGGGATATGATTGAGATGTATGAAATTATGCATGGGGTGGAAAGAGTGGAGAGAGAGGGAAGTTCTTTTCTGTCTCGCACAACACCAGAACCAGGGGACATGCACTAAAATTGAGTGGAGGGAGAGTCAGAACAGACAAAATAAAATATTTCTTTACCCAGTGTGTCACTAATCTGTGGAACTCCTTGCCACAGGATATGGTGTTAGCACCTGGCCTAGGTGCCTTTAAAGGGGGATTGGACAGATTTATGGAGGAAAAGTCCATCACAGGTTACAAGCTGTGTGATGACTACATGCAACCTCCGGGTTTTAGAGGTAGCTGGTAGCCTATTTCTGGAGGCTGGATGCAGGGGAGTGGCAACAGGATATTTACTTATTTAAAGAATTTGTATCCCGCCTTTCTCCCAGCGAGGGCACTCAAGGCGGCTACAACATTAAAATAAACATGTACATTAAAATAATTAAAAACACATAATTAAAACAATTAAAACAAACAACCCCAGTGGGTCACCTGTATTTACATTTGTTAAAAGGATACAGGCCTCTTGTTGCCTTAAGTGCTCTCCGAGGCATCTGGTTGGACCACTGTGAGATCCTGGAAGCTGGACTAGATGGGCCTTTGGCCTGATCCAGCAGGGGCCAGGGCTCTTCTGAGGTTCTGATGTAACACCCCCACGTTTTGGAGCCACCATCCCGCCACCTCTCGCGGCCGCACCTTTCTAAGGGCAAGGCACTGTCACTCACCCACATGCATTCCATTGTGGGCAAATAACAACGCTCTGCCTTGGATTACAGCTCCATTGTCCAAGTCATCGCCTTTTCTTCTCTGACTCTCTGCCCAACACACCTCGCAAGAGCATCACTTGCCCTGGAGGAGCCTGTTTTTGTCTGCTGCAACGCAGAGCCGGGCGCGCAATCCCCAGAGATGAAGTCTTACATCATAGTTCTCCTGTGCGTGTTCCTGTGCACCCACCAAGGTAAGCGTGGTCTCCACTTCCAGCAGCCCCTCCTGCTCAACAGCCTGATTTCAAGCACGCCAGCCTCAGGCTCTGAGGATGATGGGGATAGATGCCCAGCTCTGCCCAGCTCCTGTGAAATTCCTGAGCTCCCCTTGATTGCAAGCATGATGTGCGGCTGGCATTTCCAGTGAAAACTTTGGAGGCTGTAGACAGGGTGCTGTGCAGCACTGGTGACCTTTCTTCAGCCCTCCCTCCCCAGCTGCAACAGGCCTTTATACTACAGCAGAATTGGGCCACACAGCCTTGGGCGCCACTAGAGAAAGGGGACAAAGTACCCCACACCCCTTGCGCTGATCCTGGGACCTTTGTACATCTTCCTTGGGACAACTAAGAGGCTGAAGGTTGGAAAGCGGCGTGGGAAAAGACACACACACACACCGACCGAGGCAGTGGAGGTGAAGAAGGGATGGGGCAGTGTGGGCATTGGACGAGGAAGAAGCTAAAAGACAAGGGTGAAGAAGGAGAGAGCAAGCAGAGGAGAAAGAAGGTTGTGGAGCCCGCTGGGCCAAAGGGGTGGGGGTGGGGAAAACTCAGGCAGCAGAGGAAAGGGTGAAAGAAGGGGGCTGTTGTATGCGATGGACATGCAAGTGGGGGTGGGGTGTACAAACTAGGAGCATCACAGACTGCCCTAGGAAGGGAAGGAGACAATGAAGGGAGTTGAATGGTCCATCCTGCCTTTGTGGCCGTTTCTGGGGGGGGGATGCCGGACGCAATCGCTTTTATTTACTTTCAGGATTAATTATAGGCCACTTTTCTTGTAAAAACAAGAAGGCAGCTAAGAAAGCCAACTCACTTTAAAAGCAGTCAAATGCAACATTTAATTAGTATATTTTTAATCTTTAGTTTATCTTTTATTTTAATGTATTGAGATAGTTGCCGTGGGTCTTGTATGACTATGCTGATCTGATGAGGAAATTTGTTGTAAACGTTGTGAATGTCCTACTTAGTTGTTTCTAGTGTTTTAACTCTCTGTGCCCAACCTGGGCTGCCCTCTGGGTAGGAAAGGTGGGGTGGAAATGTTTAACCATACGTTAAAAAAAAAATAGAAATATGAAAATGAAATTAAAGCAGCAGGATCTCAACCCCACCCCAAATTCCCCACTGCACCCCGAAGTGGAGGCTTTGCAACCACGTGGATGCAATCTATCTGTTGCACCCATCCAAGGGCCTCTCGATGACTCTTGGAAGGTCAGACTACATGCTAATGTTCAACACTTAGTGTGGTTCTGCATGACTTAAAACACACACGCACAGTAGCAACCATGGGGGAGACATGACAATCTGGCCTAGTTCCCCTTGTGAAAATGCCCCTCCTCTGCTTTTGTTAGCCTTGGGAGGGAAACTTCTTCCCCCGAAAACTGTGACGATCAGATCGGAAGATAACGCTCTGTGAGCCAGGCTGTTCTCTTGGCGCAGGGAACTGTGCCCATGTCGTTGCACTACAAGCAAGCAGGCTCTAGACACGGCTGGCTGCCCAATGAAAGTGGCTCCAAGAGGATGGGCTGTTGGGGAAGGGAGCTCCACAGAGGCCAGGCAGCTGCAGAC
Source organism: Plestiodon gilberti rubricaudatus (assembly GCA_026170595.1). Classification (NCBI taxonomy): domain Eukaryota; kingdom Metazoa; phylum Chordata; class Lepidosauria; order Squamata; family Scincidae; genus Plestiodon; species Plestiodon gilberti. The sequence goes on from JANXHW010000004.1 coordinate 3,067,709, forward strand.
AGTATGGACAGCATTGCAGCTGTAGAGGGTTGTGGGACAAGCTCCAAGAGAAATTATGGGCTGATCTCTTGGGCACTACAGGCTGTAGTGCCCAAGAGATAGCAACAACAGGGCCGGCCCATCCATGAGGCAAACTAAAGCGGTTGCCTCAGGCAGCAGGTTGGTGGGGGGCACCCGTCTCTTTCCGCTACTTGCCTCCACGGCTCCCACTCCCTGGATTGGGAAGGGAAGAGAGGGACAGAGAGAAGAGAGGAAGTGCAGAGGGAAGGAGAGTGCTGAGCTGGAACATTGGAGTGTGGGAGGAACAGAGGTTGGCACATCATCCGGAGGGGGGTCGTCTTTTGCTGTCCCTGCATAACAGGAACCCAGGCAGAGCAGCATGATTGCCCCCATTTTGCAGATGACAGGCTGAAAGAGACTGGCTTGACCCAGGTCACCTGGATTATTCGGAAAGTGCTATAGAAACACTAACGGCCCAATCCTATGGGCGCATTATGCCAGTGGAACGTGTGTTCTGCCGGCATAACGTGCTTTGTGGCTGTCACAAATGCGACACTATCAGAGTGTGCAGCCTGGCTGCTGATGCAAGTAGTGAGCAGCCGGGTCCATGCGACGACAGACTGAGGACATCCACTGGTGCAGGTAGGGCTGTGCAGGGGTCAGGAGGGAGGCTGGGTGGAAGGGGGCAGGGGTGGGTGGAACGGGGAGGAAATGGGACAGTGTGGAATGCAGGTTGGGCCCAGGAAAGGGGCAGTTTCAGTGGCAGTGACGCCTGACAAATCTTCACCTCCTTCCTGGGCCTGATCCACCTTCACAAGTCATCATGGACTTGCGCCAGCAATATCACTGATGCAGGTCTGAGTTGACCCATGGCGGCAGCTGGGGCTTACCCCGGGGCAAGGAAACAAATGTTCCCTTACCTGAGGAGGCCTCAACATGCCGAAACTGGACGCCATATGGGCACCGCTCCATTGCCACATGGGGAGTTACGGTGGATTAGGCTATAAGAACGGTTATTATGTGATGTTGTCTTTGACACCTGCCAATCATCAAGAGATGCCAAGTCTAAGCTGTGTCAGATGTTTTGGGTCACATTTCACATTCAGGAGGTATAGCTGAGTTTTCAGAGGCAAATTTGCACATTCAAGAGGTAACGTTGGCAAAATCCTCCTAGTAAATGTTTGTTCCAGCCCTGGCATGCTTCTGCGCTAACACTGCTTCCTCCCCCCCCCTTGCCCTCTCTTTTCCAGTTCACCCACTGGTGTGCTTCACGTGCGAAAAAAAACGCAGCAACTGGGGTTGCTTGAAAATGACCAAATGCTCAGGCGAAGACAAGCACTGCTTGACCTCCGTGGCCTCCTGGGGAATTGGTACGTTGCAGGGTCATTGCCATTACTGCCCCTCAAGCATCCTGAGTGGGGGCTCGGGGGAGGGGTTGCAGCATTTGTCAAGTCCAGAGGGGGAGCTCAGCTACCTAGGTCAGTCTGTTGCAACCAAAGCAGCAGAGAACCTTACAGAACAGCACATGGATTGTGTCAGGAGATGCATGAAAGGGTCGCCCAAGTGGGTTGATGATGGGTGAATACCCTGAGTGTAGCGCTGCTCAACTGACAAGTGCACATGTGGGCATGGTTCTGCGTGCATGCAGAGAGAGTGCCTGATCCCAGGCAGGTGCAGTCAGGGAGCAGCAGCTCCACAGGACTCTAGTAAAAGGCTAGTCTTTGGTTCCATGGAGCAACCCCCCTCCCCTCCCGGAACATTCCACAGGCAGCCACTCCTTGCCCTGCCGCCCTGTTCAGGCCTGCAAATAGTGCCGCCAGTCCTGGGAGCTTCTTGGCCTGCAGACAAACAGGACCGTTTGGAGTCGCAGGCGAGAGTGACCTGGCCTTGGCTTCACTATGGACCACTCCGCCAGAGCCCGCAGCAGCTCATGGAGGCGGAGGCAGCAGGAGGCCCAGCCTTGCCCTGAAGCGGCACCCTCTCTCTTGCGTAGGAGGAATGGCCTCTTCTAAGCTCATTCTTGCCACCTGCAGTACAAGTGACTGTATTGCAAATATTTTTTTAAAAAATAAAAATTGCTCCCTTTGGGGGCACCTTTTGAGTTCATCAACAATTGTTTAAATCCATTTAATTGAACTGCTGAACCAACTAGAGTTCTTTTTTTTTCTTTTTTTGGGGGGAGGGGGTGGTTACAGAAAATGAGGCAGAACTATCCAAGGAACACAGAATCCAGTCCAATCTGGGGGGCATCCAGAGACCGGAAGAACAAAGCATCCTACTTTTTGTGTTCTCAGAGGCAGCTTCTGTTCAGAAAAGTCTTGCTCTGGATATCACCCAAATGAATGCCGGATCCGACCAGCATAGCTGTGACCCACTCCTAGGAAATAAGTTTAAAGGGATGTCAGTGAAGTGACCCAAGAGTTGTTCCCCACGCAAAAGATCATGGGAGTTAAATTGTGCAGCTCCCACATAGGTATGCCCTGCAGAGTCTCTTTGACTTCTTTGTTGCAATAAAAGGACATAAAAGGAGAAAGACCCATGGAAGATTCTTTTTTAAACATCAGCCTGTCAGAACAGAGAGCTTGACTGCAAGGATTAAAACTCCCACTGTAATAATGCCAGCAGGCAGAATTAAAAGCTGACAATGCTTTAAGGCTGAGAATGAATAGGCCAGAGTCCAACACATCACATATTTTAATAAGGACCGTCACGCAAAGCAGACCTGTCAGAAAAAGCACATTAAGCAAGATGATTATGCAAACTGAAACATCAATAAATGCCTCGTAACTAAACTGGGAAAGGGATCTGCGGCGCAAAGCTCTCTCTCAGGAAACGTGGAAATGGATATGGGCAAGACTTAAGTTAATGGTCAATGTGTACCTGAAAAAAGACTTCTATAAATAGGTACTGACGTGCTTTTGACACCCCAAGACTCAGCAGGTTGCCTCCTCCCCCACCAGGAAGTGATGATGGCTGTGGGAGTTGTAGAAACCCAGGAGCTGGTCTGCTACTTTTCCTCCGGCCTGTCTTTGAATCGTCTCATTTCGGACTCAGATATCACGTAGTATTGGAAAAATCAGGGTTGCCTTCAGACCCTTTAGTGGAGCATTTTGAAAATTCCAAGTCAACAGTGTTGGTGAATGATCAAGAACTTATAATGCTGGAAAAATGTAAACAACCTTATCAGAGTGAAAAGTCCCATGCAGTTGTGAAAAATGTTACATCAGGACCACAAAAAGAAGTGTAAACACATGCATAAAGGAACACCAGCGATATTTAAGGTTTTGAACAAGTTGATAAATCAGGTATTGTGGACCATGCATTAAAAACTGGACACCAGATTAACAAGTTAAAACCAAACAATATCGTTCCCGTCTGAACAGGGAAGCAATCGAAATAATAAAACATCTAACTGCAGTAAATAGGAAGGGGGAATCTGTAGAGATTAGCAATAGTTGGCTTCCAGTCATCAAAAGTTCTCGCACTTTGACAGATCACAGAACAACAGGAAACCGAGAGAAAGACTGCTTTAATATCACAGATACTGTAATTTGTCACCTAAGTAGTTTCCACAGTGCATGGCTGTTTAAGCTCTACACGATCGGCTGCACAAGGGAGGGCTGTTGCGCTTTGATGGCCCATTTTATATCTGGAAAATCTTTGTAGCTATGGGACTTAGTTATAAAAACGGTGGTATGACTTTAAGGAACCTGGCAAAGGCAGCAGTTAATCTTCCAACTGTTAATGACTTGTGCTAAGAAGAACTAGAGCAGACAGCAAGTTGCTGCACCTTTGATAATGCTCCTCATGGTTTAGGAGTGAAACGTTAGGACAACCCCTTGTTCTCTTGTTAACTAACGACCAGAACAACCTGGAAAATGTTTCCTTTTATTAATTCAAAAATATGTACCGGTTGTGAAAACCTCAGAACATACCTTATCAGAGTGGTTCAAAAAGGTACGGGAATTAACCAACTTCTTGTTAAATTAAGGAACCTGATTAGAGACGGGGAGAAAACTGGCCTGGGGATACATGCATCTCTAAATGGAGCTGATCTGTCCAGTTTTGGAATGATAACATTTAAGGCAATGCACAGCTGAGCTGGTCGTTTCATTTGGAACAATGTAAAACTATTTATAAATGAACTTGGGTTAAACGTGTACAATTTTAAAATGCATCTTGTTTTGTTATATAACTATGGTAATTCTTAGTTAGGATTTGGCTTCTTGATCTTTTCCTACCAAATGACACTTATAGCGCAATTAACTGAATGCATATTGAATGCATATTATGGTATGATAGTGTAATAGTGTACAAATCAGGCAACGTATTTCATTTTTATTCAAAATAATTTAAAAAAGATTCCATGCAGAAGATGGGAAGAAGAAGCATGACTGAGTTGCACGGCTGGGAAGACATCTGACTGATGTCACAGCCAGTCAGGGAAAACAATTCCGGGGGGCTAGAGGGACCAAGGTGTTGGGAAAGGGGGCTGAAAGAAAGCAGAAGACGACCGCTTTTCTTATGGGGAGCTTCACCCCCCAGCTAGTTGGCTGCTTTCAATAAACACACAGGAGCAGAGGCAGGCAGCTAACGTTTCAAAAATAAATACTTTTCTTACCATTGTTTCTTAAAGCATGCACATCTTCAGAAGTAGCAGAGGCTTCTATAGTTTGACCGACTTCCGGGAAAGCCACGTTGATTCAATGGCTGTTCAGCTCCTTTGTGTTTGTGGTTCCAGTGTGGCCTCTAACACGACGGTCACCTTCTGTTTGCTTCTCCTTGTGTGTCTCAGGATCGCTGATGGCTGGAAAGAGAATCACCAAGAAATGTTCTCCAACTTGCCCACGCTGGAACCTGAACTTGGGCATTGCCTCCTATACCACCTCCTGCTGCCAAAGCTTCCTGTGTAATCTTTTTGAACACAAGCCGCCTAAGGAAACAAGCCAGTGATGATGATGGACAACATGGGCCTAGCTTCACATCTGACCGTCTCAACTGGTGATAAGACTGTGACCAAGGGTGACGTTGCCCAGGGTCTGAGCTGTAACTGCCTGGCCTGTGAGGTATCAAGGGAAGCCCTTTGTAGGTGTTGTCTCCTCTGGAAATATGATTGGTGGTGACTCACAGCAGGGCCTTCTCTGTCGTGGCACCCAGCCTGTGGAACTCACTGGAAAGTTCCTTCCAGCTGCCCTTTCTGGGTTGGCATTTCAAAGGAGGGAGGGTTAAGACTTTTCTTTTGTTTTGCCTGGCCTCTGGCTGCGCTGTGTTTTCTGCTTGTAGGCTTGATGGTTTTAATTTGCTTCTGTTGCACTGTTTGCTGCTTTTGGACTTGATTCATTTTTTTATGTTATTATTAGAGTATTTATCTTAATCTTGTCAGCTGCCTTGAGTTTTTCTGCCGGGATAGGAAAGGCTGGGTATAAATGTTTTTAATAAAATAAAATCAAATAAATAAGTATTCTGCTCCCCTCTTGTCCACCACTCACCTCTCCTCTGCACTTCCTCTTCAGATCCATCTCCCCCTTTTCCAATCCAGGGAGTGGGAGCAGCAGCAATGGAGGCAAATGCCAACCTGCTGCCTGAGGCAACTGCCCCTGCTGACCTCATGAATGTACCGGCTCTCTGGGAATCTCTTTGTTTTTGAGTGAGAGCCAGTCTCTCCCAAGCTTTGGAAAGGTGATGCAGGTGTGTTCAAGTAATTGGGACTCTGGAAGAGCACCAACAAAGGAGGAGAGAGAATGCAGAGTTTCTGGTTGGGTGTGCGCATGCAGGGGCGTAACAAGGGTGGAGCCTGAGGGGCAGCTGTTCTGGGCACAATGCCAGGGGGGCGCAACCCTCAGGCTCCACCACTTACGGCGCAATCCTCACTAAACTTAGAGTGGCAGAAAGCGTGCTTTGCCACTTTAAAGCTCCGCAAACGTGCCGGAAAACACGTTTGCGATGACACGGGAGTAAGGGCTGTTGGTGTGGAGACCGGCAGTCCTCCCTCCGCCTCCCTCCAAACCCCACGGCCACCGACGGAGGTAAGTCGGTGCAGGGGGAGGGGGAGGGAGGGCAGGGGCAGCCAGGGCGGTGGCCATTGGCCAGCCTGGACGGGGAGGGGTCGGGGATATCGGTGGCATGCTCCGCCAATATCCTAAGCCCGTTCCAGGCCTGGGCCAGCCTTACTCCGCCTCCCCAAATGTATGCCAGGTCTGGACCTGGCGTACATCCAAGGAAGCCCATAGGCCCCAGGCTTGCTTATACACGGGGAAGGGGACGAACGTCCCCTCTCTTGAGGTGCGGCCTAGAAGCCCCATGGCAGCCCGCAATGGGTTTAGGATACAGCAGCCGGCCCTTTAGACTGGCTGCGTATCTTTACACTGGATTGTGCTGTCCATGGCTGCCTTTGCGTTTGGCTCAGAACACAGGGCAGCCATTGGCCTGTTCTCTTCTCATGCAGCTGCCCCTTCTCCTCACAACTGTGAAGAGAAGGAGTGGGGGCGCGTGGAGACTGCAGGCAATCGGCAGCCCTCGCGTTCCACTCGGAGCAGTCTGAGCGGAACACAAGGGCTGCCAATAGTGCCCGAACCAGGAAGTGACATCACATGATGACGTCCCGGGACGGCACTTCCGGGGTGCAGCAAACTCCCATGCCCCAGGCGGCATGGGAGCTTGTTATTCTCCTGTGTGCATGCCAGGTTTCTCCTTGGAACAGCGGTTTTCAACTGGTGTGCCGTGGCACAATGGTGTGCCACGAAAGATCTGTAGGTGTGCCGCAGGAGTTTGGAGCACAGTGGTTGAACATGGGTGAAAAACTCTTCTGGGTTTTGCGACTCTGTTTCTAGAGCAACTGTCTGTAGTAACAAATTGTCTGTCCCTGCTGGCGGAGGAAGAGGGACAGACAATTCGTTACTGCAGACAGTTGCCCTAGAAACAGAGCTGCAGAACCTGGAGGAGTCTCCCAAAAACTGGAAGTGACACAGCACAAGAGGCGAAGACCATAGAGAAGACTATAGAGGTCAGTTGAAAATCGCTGCCTTAGGACATCTGCTGCCTTGGAGAAGTCACTGTTTCCCTCCACATGCTCTGTCTGTATAATGCTAAATAAAACCAAAATTCCTCAAATGCCGTCAATCACCAGTGCTTTCTTCTCTGAATGAAAAACCAACCATTAAAAGAAGAGCCCTGCTTCTGTGTCAACCAAAGCTTATTCCAATCCAACAACCTTCTGCAGCCAGCCAGAGGCTGATGAAGGTAATAGCCCTCCCCTGCTGTTGCCTCTCCCCACAGTAACTAGTATTCAGAGGTAGACTGCCTCTGAACATGGAGGTCCCATAAGAACATAAGAAAAGCCTTGCTGGATCAGGCCAAAGGCCCATCTAGTCCAGCTTCCTGTATCACACAGTGGCCCCACCAGATGCCTCAGGGAGCACACAGCCAACAAGACAACCTGTTTCCTGCTGCCACTCCCCTGCACCTGGTACAGAGAAAACCTACTTCCAAAGCCAGGAGGTTGCTTATGGCTTGTAACCTGTGATGGTCTTTTCCTCCATGAATCTGTCCAAACCCCTTTTAAAGGCATCTAGGCCAGGTGCCATCACCACCTCCTGTGGCAAGGAGTTCCACAGATGAATTACACACTGGGTAAAGAAATATTGTCTTTTGTCTGTTCTAACTCTCCCTCCACTCAATTTTAGTGCATGTCCCTTGGTCCTGGTGTTGTGCGAGAGGGAGAAGAATTTCCCTCTATCCACTCTCTCCATCCCACATGGTCATAGCTAATAGGCTCTCTTTATAGTCAACCACATTTTATGGTCAAAAAGCTGAAGTTGCCACCTTTTTTCCTGAAAGGATTCCTGAATATCAGCTTCACAAAAGGCTGCAACTTCAACAGGGGTAGGCTTTCTCGGCATGGAGGTGCAGTGATGAATGCTCTACCAACTGAATTTCTGCCTGTTGTGCAGCTGTTAAAAGCAGTTGGAAAACAAAGGTGGCACCCTTCCAAAATCCCAAGGAGGTTCTCGTGTAGCCCTGAGCAGACAACATGAAAATGGGGAGTAGTAACCCACACAGGGAGAGAGCTGAGCGGAGCGGACTCCTTCGCACAGGCTGTGCCCCGGCCGACCTCCATGCATTCAGTGGACCTCTTTGCACCCTGAGCTTGTGTGATTCTACAGAGAAGAACCAATCGTTGCACAGAGACCAGGAGCAGGGCTCATGCTGGGGTCTCCAAAAAGGGTGGTGTTGGGTTAGTCAGATTGAGCAGGGTCCAATGACCGACCTCGCCAGGCTACCCCTGAGTCTGCAATACCAGCGGCAGCAGTGGTCGCATCCAAAGTACCACCAAGACCCAGTGCAGGATTTTGCCCCAGTGCTCCTAGCAATCTGATACTGACAACAGAATCCCGCTCCCTCCCTCCCTCTTCCATGCATGAATTATCCGTGGTTCTCACCTTGTCTGTCACCTCTCTTTCCCGAGGATTTGGAGTGCTGCCCCCTGGTGGCCAGAATATGCAGGGACCTGAATCTTGTCTTATGTTCAAGATGCTGAAGGAAGCTATTTAAACATCTACTATGTACACAGCTGTATCCACACAGTGTATTATATTCAACAGCAGTTCAGCAGCTGTCTATGCTCTACATTGGAGGGCTCCAGTCCCCATGTGGACTTTAAAAAAAACACATGTCCGGTCATCATTCACATCAAACCGTGTTCATGCATACACTTATGCCTGCAAACAGTGTGAGTTTTGAGATCTTCAGCTGAGTGCACATTTCTAATAGAGCTTCTGAGCAGGCAGGGCTGGACCATCCATGAGATGAACTGAAGCAATCTCCTCAGGCAGCAGATTGGAGGGGGGGGGCACCCGTCTCGGTCCGCCCACTGACTTGCCTCCACTGCTCCTCCTCCTTCCACTTCCTGGATTGGAAACAGAAGAGGGGGACAGAGAGGAGGAGGAGGAGGAGGAGGAGGAAATGTGGAGGAGAGGAGAGCGCTGAGATGGAACATTGGAGCATGGGGGGAGGAGCAGAGGCTGGCGCATTGTCGGGTAAGGGGGGCAGCATTTGCCAGGCCGCCTCAGGTGTCAGGAGGCCCTACAGACAGGGGTGGCGCAATCACAATTCAGAGGTTATTTCTCAGCTCACCTGGGGGCATGAGCATCTCAGTGTTGACACAGGAACCCTCCCCAGCCAGAAAACAGAGATCCACGTCTGCGGGCAGTGCCGGTCCAAGTGCCGGAGCCACTGTGCCAAATGCCTCCCCCCTTTACCGGGTGATGGGCAAGCCTCTGCAATTCCCACCCCCTGGATTAGAAAAGGAAGAGGGAGTGGGTGGGAGCAGAAGAGGAAGTGTGGAGGAGAGGAGAGTGGTGGCGTAGTCCATCATGCTCCTCTCCTCCACACTTCCTTTTCTGCGGCTCCCTGCTCTGCTTCCTTTCCAAGTCAAAGGTGGGAGGAGGAAGGGGAAGAGGAGGAGCAGGGGAGGGGAAGCTCCCTGCCAATCTGCTGTCTGAGGTGACCCCTAAATTGGCCTCAGAGCTAGGCTGGCTGGCCCTGTGCACAGGACAAATACACTGTCGGTGGGCACATTTTTCCTGACCCCATTTTTTTTTTCTGGGAGGGCTCCTGTATGTTTCAACAGCTGCATGGCATGCAGGAGTTCAGCAGAAGTAGCATTCCCACACACTGTAGAAAAGCGCTTGCTGATGAAAATTTAGTCATCACGCTTTGAAAGGTATAGGAGCCCTGCTCAAAATAAAGATTGACAACTTTGAGTGTTCCACGGGTGCAGAAACAAGCACACACAGTGCAAGAGATAGCAACACAGCCCCTCAGAGCATGCGAGGAAGAAGGTCCGCAGACATTTGGAGAAGTATGATGCTGAGACATGTTCCATCCTCCTGGGCACTGAATGAGTTTGGGAGACAATAAAGGGACCAGTGGCCACCATGAGGGGAAGACGCAGAGCTGTCTGCCCTGCTAATTTCCCAACAGCTCTAGCTTGGTTCCACAAGTCGGGTGGTCAGTCTTTGCTGACAAACAAAGAAAAGACCATGGAGAATAGCTTTGGGAAGGATTCAAGTCAGAGGATCAGTGTGGGGACAACCCCCCCTCCTCCAAATTCCACAAGCTGCTTTTGAAAAAGACACCAGGAGTTAATTTTGTGTTCATTTTATGTTGGAATCAACACTCACATTTTCTGTAATGCACCGACCTTTAGGGAAGTTGCCAATGGACTCACTGGAATATTAGTTCTGATCAATAAGTTTGGATCCAATGGGCTGCTGTTCTTGCTAAATAAATGTCTCTCCAGGATGGAAAATGTCACTCCCAATAGTAATACACTTGGAGAAACTGACAGAGGAAATGCAAGGTCTTGCTGTTAAGCAAAAAGTGGATTGTAATAGGTGCAGGAAAAATACTGAATAGTTGGCCATGGTTTTTGAGAATTAGTGATGCTACTAAATCATAATACAGGAGTCCTCTAAGTTCAGCTTCAATTTACTGTCCTTAGGCTCAAGCCGGTTTTCCTCCCCCTTCTTCCTACCCCCTTGTTTTGCTTGGGGACATTTCTTGACCTTTCTAGTCTGTATCTTTTCATGCCTGCATCATAAGATTTTGTTTTGTAGCTCTGAAAAAAGGGAGGGGGGGCAGATCATTTTCTAAGTGGTGGGAGGAGGGTGGGAATAAGGGGGTGGACTGGGATGGGTTGTAGAAGTCAAATTTCCAACTGTTTTGAACGCTACTGGATACAATCCAAATTATTAAAAAAAAACTAGAAGAAGACATTAAGCTAAAAGAAAGTCCCCCGAGGAACTCATGTCCTGTAGAACGTGTGTGTGTGTGTGTGTGTGTGTGTGTGTGTGTGTGTGTGTGTGTGTGTGTGTGTGCGCATTCCCCCCTCCAAGTATTCACCGGCATCCCCAGAAGGCAGTCTAGGGCAGTTCATCTGGGGTCACCTCCCACCCTGTTCAACCTCCGTCATCTTTGACCTCTTTGACCTTTCTCCACTCCTCAAGGAGAACTATATTGGGGGGGATCACACTCATCTCCAGAGGAGGGAGCTGGCACCCCACGATTACTACTACTACCACCACACTTGTAACACACTCCTCCTAACAAGGCACTCAGGGCAGTTAGCGTGAGTTTATATATTAACATGATTATTAACAAAGCATGAGCTAATGGATATGTCCTATTTTGCCCCACCTCACACAGCCCTGTGAGGTAGGCTACACAGACATCATGCCTGGTGCCCCCATTGCAATGATGAGCCTCATCAAGACTGAGCAGCCTTTAAGCACCAGCCTCCCCAGTCCAGTGTTGGCGTATCTGCTCTTACCACATAGGTTGAGACGACGTTTGGCCCATCTTCACTGTGTGAAGTGCTCTCTGGCTCTTGCAGAGTCAAGACCAGGAGAGCCAGGATGGTGTAGTGGTTTGGGAGTCGGACTTAGACCTGGAAGATCCAGGTTCAAATCCCCGCTCAGCCACGAAGCTTCCTGGGTGACCTTGGGCCAGTCACTATCTCTCAGCCCCACCTACCTCACAGGGTTGTTGTGAGGACAAAAAGGAGGGGAAGAAATATGTACACCACTCTGAGCTCCTTGGTATCAAAATGTGAAAAATAAATATAAATAAATAAGACCTGGTCTCTCTTTGGGAGTACCAAGATTGTAGGTCCTGCCTGTGTGCTTGCTTCTGGAACTTAGCAACCGAACATCCAGGATTGCCCACCTCTTGATTATTACAATATGGTATTGTAGTTATATTGTAGTATTGTAGGGTCAGGAAACAATATCATTTCACCTTCTTGATCCCTCCTAATCACATCCACTCATTGGGATGTCTAAATGCAGGGAAGCCTTTACTTTACTCCTTTGCTCGGCTGCAGAGAAACAACATGCCCTGAAATTAAGACGTCCGAAGATCTTCAGCAGGGTGTGCTTGCTTGCGGGCTGTATCATCACGAGAAGAAGGCCAAAGGAAGAAGGACTATTATTTGGGAACAGGAAGAGAAGAGCGAACAGGACAATCCTGGCCCCATCCTTGATGCAATGAAAGCTAGTCCCACCTAGTGACAGACTGAAGCCTATCAAGGCACGAATCCACAGGCTGTATAGGAAGAGAGGGGGATGATGTAAGAAAGGCCCTTCCAGGCCAGCCTCCTGTTTCCCACAGTGGCCAACAACAGATGCCTCCGTGGCATGAAGTCCCCAACCCTTCCCAGCTCTTGCTCTCCTGCAACGGATAAAGCTCGTCGTGCCCCTGGGAAGCCATCAGAATGAATGACAGCCATTGATAGAGTTCTCCTTCTCTTCCATGAATTTGCCCAATCAGTGGCGTTGCTGGAGGGGGTGTGGCACTGTATGGCTCTGGGGGCAAGTGGGAGGGGCCGCGTTACACTGGCTTGCTAGGCGTGGTGCAGCGCCGCATCTTGCACCACTCACGGTGCCGCACCCCCTCCAGCAACACCACTGTGTCCAATCCCCTTTTAAAGCCATCTGCTTTTAACAAAGATGTGTTGCCTTGACCTCCTTGGAGGAAGTAAAACCAGGCATTTCAGCTCCTACGCTCCAGGCATTGACTCTTTCTCACTCAGATGATGATGATGATGATGATGATGATGATGATGATTAACAATAATAACAATAATAATAATAACCACCACCACCACCACCACCAGTATTTATATAGTCTTTTCTTTGGTCGTTGGATTTATCCTCTGACTTTAATTAAAAAGCGGTTTACACAGACAGGCATTCTAAACCCCAAGGGGTTTTTACAATACAATATGTTCTAGTCTTGCATAGAACCCATCATTCTAGACGGTTTCCTTCACAGTCCAGCCTCTCTCTGGCATTTGCCTCCCACACGTCCTTGACTCCCACTCAAAGTGCAGCTGCAGCTTCTCTCCCTCACAGAGGCTCTGCAGCTTGTCAGCGGCGTGCTGACAGCTCTCCGACAGACACGGATACTTCCGGGCATCCCGAACTGCCGTCCTTCAGATCTTCAGGCATATGAGATGGCCGCTCTACCACCTGAGCCAGACCTCCTGCCTCCTGATGGAACTTCTGGGCATTGACCCATGTGCTCCTGTGGCATCTTGGCTCTCTTGAGCAACACAATGTCCTAATTAAGCTTCCTGGAGACATTGAGATGGAATGACTTCTTCCATCTCTTAATCCCTTCCAATTTTCTCTTCCCGAACACAAAAGAAGGACACTGACTCATCCGTGACATGAGAACTGGGTTGGGCCACTGAGAGCTTTCAGTGGACAAAGGATTCATCCAGAGACTCAAAGGATTGCCTTCTACTCTATTCAGGACCAGCTTTAAGCCAATGGGGCCAATTGCTCCCAATTGGGCCCCGTGCTTAAGGGCCCCCAGTGCTAGGGTGGTTTTGTGACTATTTACTTTTCAAAGGTATTCTACACGTTTGGTTTGTTTACTTGTAGGCTTACATGGATGCAATTTTATATTAAAATGTGTTTGGATCCATTTGGTCCATTAACTCACAAGCACTTTTTAAGCATACACTTTGATTGCTTTCCATAGAGATAGAAAGTCTATAATAAACGTTATTGATATCTCTAAGATTCTGCAACCTTTGGCTGTGACCCTGGGCCCCTGCAAAAAGTGACTCCAATTGGGCCCCGCAGCTCCTAAGGCCAGCTCTGACTCTATTGCCAGAGAAGAAGGGCCAAAGCCCCTCAAATGGCGCCCTTCCTTTTCCACCCCACTTTGGCGTGTTTCAGGATTGTGCTCGGTGCTGCATCATCACACACTCCAGTCCCATCAGCTTCTGCATTTCTGCACATGCAGAAATCTCCGGCCACCTCAGCCCCCTGCCTAGCACCTAGCAAAGACCACTGGCCCCTTTGCCTGCCCCCCTGCTTCTCCTCCTGCCCTCCTGCTTCTACGGGTATCTCCTTGGATCAGGTGAGAAGTGCTGTGCAATCTGGCCCAGTGCAGACTGCTTTGGACAAAGTGCTGTGCCTGTACATCGGCACCGTTCAGTGCTGTATTGTGCTGTTCCTAGTCTTGTCTTTCTCACGATCTTGGTTCCGTTGCACTGACTCTCACTCTGACTTATTCCCTGCCAAGATGGAGCTTTCCATGGATGGTGCTGTCTATCTGCTGTCACTTGCCTGGTGTCATAACAAAGTCCCCACACAGCAGGATTTTGCCCAGGGACTCCTGGCCCAGCCTGGTGGTTGTCTCATTATTGCCTCTCTTGGAGCCAAGTTTCACTCCAAGAGTTGTTGGGAAAGCAGAGACTTCCAGGATGGATTCACACCCTGGCTGGGTTTAAACAAACAACACCATTCTCAAATAGCATGCATAGTTTCTAGAGGAGGATCCAGGTGGTGACGTCAGTCAGAATTGGTGGGGGTTTGGGGGGTATTTCTGCGGGTGATCTTTGTCTTCATGCTTTCCACTTCCATAAACAGAGAGACAATCCAGGGTTATGATTTCTGGGTATAGTTTCCTTCAGATCGAAGAGTAAGTGTTGCTTCCCCTGTCCTTCAAATATTTGCTTCATAAGAACATAACATAAGAACATAAGAAGAGCCCTGCTGGATCAGGCCAAAAGCCCATCTAGTCCAGCTTCCTGTATCACACAGTGGCCCCACCAGATGCCTCAGGGAGCACACAAGACAACAAGATACCTGTGTCTAGTCGCCACTCCCTTGCACCTGGCACAGAGAAAACCCACTTCTAAAACCAGGAGGTTGCTTATGGCTTGTAACCTGTGATGGTCTTTTCCTCCATGAATCTGTCCAAACCCCTTTTAAAGGCATCTAGGCCAGATGCCATCACCACATCCTGTGGCAAGGAGTTCCACAGATGAATTACACGCTGGGTAAAGAAATATTGTCTTTTGTCTGTTCTAACTCTCCCTCCACTCAATTTTAGTGCATGTCCCCTGGTTCTGGTGTTGTGCGAGAGGGAGAAGAATTTCTCTCTATCCACTCTCTCCATCCCATGCATAATTTTATAAGTCTCAATCATGTCCCCCCTCAGGCGCCTTTTTTCTAGGCTGAAAAGCCCCAGATGCTGTAGCCTTTCCTCGTAAGGGAGGTGCTCCAGCCCACGAATCATTCTGGTCGCTCTTTTCTGCACCTTTTCCAATTCAACTATATCCTTTTTGAGGTGTGGTGACCAGAACTGAACACAATACTCCAGATGTGGCCTTACCATCGATTTGTACAAAGGCAGAATGATATTGGCCGTTTTATTCTCAATCCCTTTTTTAATGATCCCGAGCATGGAATTGGCCTTCTTCACAGCTGACGCACACTGGGTCGACACTTTCATCGACCTGTCCACCAGCACCCCAAGATCTCTCTCTTGATCCGTCACAGACAACTCAGAACCCATGAGCGTATATGTGAAATTTTGGTTTCTTGCCCCAATGTGCATCACTTTGCACTTACTTACATTGAAGCGCATCTGCCATTTTGCTGCCCATTCTCCCAGCTTGGAGAGGTCCTTCTGGAGCTCTTCACAATCCCTGCTGGTCTTCACCACCCGGAAAAGTTTAGTGTCATCTGCAAACTTGGCCACCTCACTGCCTATCCCCGACCCCAGGTCATTTATAAATAAGTTGAAAAGCACCGGTCCCAAGACCGAGCCTTGGGGCACACCGCTTTTCACCTCTCGCCATTGTGAAAATTTCCCATTGAATCCCACTCGCTGTTTCCTGGTCTTTAACCAGTTCCTAATCCACAAGAGGACCTGCCCTCTTATTCCCTGACTGTGGAGTTTTCTCAGGAGCCTTTCATGAGGGACCGTGTCAAACGCCTTCTGAAAATCCAGATATATAATATCCACGGGTTCGCTCGCATCCACATGCCTGTTGACCTTTTCAAAAAATTCTAACAGGTTTGTGAGGCAAGACTTCCCCTTGCAGAAGCCATGCTGACTCTCCCTCAGCAGAGCTTGTTCTTCCATGTATTTTAAAATTTTATCCTTAATGAGACTTTCCACCATCTTCCCTGGAACAGATGTTAGGCTGACCGGCCTGTAGTTTCCTGGGTCCCCCCTCCTTCCTTTTTAAAAGATTGGCGTGACATTAGCTATCCTCCAATCCTCTGGCACAGTGGCCGTTTTAAGGGACAAGTTGCATATTTGGGTCAAGAGGTCAGCAACTTCGTTCTTGAGTTCCTTCAGAACTCTCGGGTGGATGCCATCCGGGCCTGGTGATTTATTGATCTTTATTTTGTCAATTAAGTCTGAGACGTCTTCTCTTTTAACCTCTATTTGACTTAATTCTTTAGTCAGGGGAGACCGTTCCGGCAGCGGTATTTGCCCGAGGTCTTCTGCCGTGAAGACAGATGCAAAGAACTCATTTAATTTCTCTGCAGTCTCCAAGTCCCCTTTTATCACCCCTTTCTCTCCCTCACCATCCAGCGGACCAACCGTTTCCCTGGCAGGTTTCCTGCTTCTAACATATTTGAAGAAGCTTTTATTATTCCCTTTTATGTTGCCTGCCATACGTTCCTCAAAGTCTTTCATAGTAGACAACTCTACAGGCAGAGCGCAAGAGGAGGCAAACTGGCACTCCTGCTGCAGGCTGGAGACCTCCCAGAAAGTCTCCCATACAGCCCCCTTAGCCCCGGCTGCACCCGGACATTGAGCCAGCTCCAGCCGGAATCTCTCTGTCCAGAAAGGCCTCTTGAGAAACTGTTTCAGTGTAGTGGCCAAGAGACCCTGCTGTGGATCCAGGAGCAGTCTGGGGTTCAAGAGCTGCTTCTGCCATGAGGGCACCAGGTGGTCAACTGCTCTTGCACTGTCTGTCTGTCTGTCTGTCTGTCTGTCTGTCTGTCTGTCACACATCTCTCTCTCTCTCTCTCTCTCTCTCTCTCTCTCTCTCTCTCTCTCTCTCTCTCTCTCTCTCTCTCACACACACACACACACACACACAGAACTGCAGACCCACACCCCTGCAGCTGTTGCCCCTTCAGAAAACCATCCCCAGGCATTCACTATATTTTGGCAGCCCCCTAACCTGACCAACCCGGCTATATAAAACATTCCTTTCCTTCCCAGCCCACCCTTCTTTTCCCCCTCTCAGTTAAACTCATCACAACCCTGTGAGACACTTGAGTCCGAGAGACCGTGACTGGCCTAGGGATAGGATCACCCAGTCAATACTATGCCTGTGGAGATTTGAACCCGGGTCTCTTGGCATCTTCTCTAACACGAACACTCTAACTAGAGTACCACATGGGCAGTGTCAATTATCTAGGACGTGCCCAGCTCTCAGTCTCATGTTTACTAACTCCTCCACCCTAAAATTAACAGGGACATAGCAACAAGAGGGAACACCTCAGAGGTATGTATTATCTCCACCAGCAGCTAGTTGTTAGTAGCCCACACCCCATTTCCATTGGGACACTGCTGCCCAACTCCCATGCCAGTCTGCGCACTCTGAATTCCCAACCCTAAAGTTGACGAGGTCATTGCAACAAAAGGGAAACATCTGAGCCAGAGGTATATAACCATCTCCACCGGCAGCTCGTTGTCCATTGCTGGCAGGCTACCGGAAGAACATCGCAGCAGCAGCAGCCATGAAGTCCTCGTTCGTTGCCTTGCTGGTGGCCGTCGTCTGCGTGGAGCAAGGTGAGGCAGAGCAAGGTTCCTCTTTGGTTCCTCAAACAACCCCAGAGAAGGAGGAGGAACAGAGAACCCCAGGGGGATGTTTGGGGTGGCTGCATTCGTGGAGGGGTTGTCTTGACTGAGACCAAGGAAGCTGCCAGGTTGCAGTATTGCATGTACTTCTAGAACAGGGGTTTTCAACCTGTGGTACAGGTACCCCTAGGGGCACGCAGACCTCTTGCTGGGGGTACGCCAAGCCCTGCCCCTTATCTGCCCCATCAGCAGCTAATTAAGTGTAAATTAACATGGATTTTAAATTTTAATTACCGTATTGGTCTGAGTATAAGACTCACTTTTTTCTCCTAATTTAAGTTTTGAAACTAAGGGTGCGTCTTATAATCAGGCTGTTGCAATTTAATGCCAGTGATTTAATTAATTTTTTTTAATAGCACCAAACTTTAAGGGTGCGTCTTATAATCAGGTGCGTCTTATACTCGGGAAATACAGTATTTTTGGAGCCCTTCTGTCTCTCTGATTTTGGTTTTGGGCTTTTTTTTTACTTTGGAAAATGTACTTTCGTGGGGTGGGGGAGGGATGAGCTGATTTTGGGAAGTGTGATGGAGAAAAAAAGAGATCTTTGCATGTGTGTCTCTCTCTCACTCACTCACACACACACGCTCTCTCGCTCTCTCTCTCACACGCACACACACAGAGTTAAATAAAACATTTTTTCACATTTAAAATTGTTTTAGTACTTTTTAATTTAACGATTAATTACCTAATTAATTAATTAATCAAATTAATTAGCAGTTAATTAGCAGGGGGTACTTCAGAAAATTGGACCATGATAGGGGGTACCCGGGCCTCCAAAGGTTGAGAACCCCTGTTCTAGAAAGATGCTGCCTTTTTCGATGCTTCTGACCCCAAGGGGGAGGTTTCAGGATCAGAATTGAAGGAGAGCCAAGGCGGATCTGACAAACTGAGTCAGAAATGTTTGGTATTTTCTTCCTTTGGTAATGCTATTCTTGGTCAGTGCTGGTGCCAGATTTCGGTGTTTCTGAGGTAAAGCAGTGCATTGGATACCCTATGGGTAGAGGTGGGGTTTTTTTTGGGTGTTATTTTTCCCCCCAAAATTTCTTGATTAAAACCGCAAATAGTGGTGTTATGTGTTTTTATTCAAAAAGGAACAACGTAGTATATGTCAAAAATAGGTTTTCCAACAGGAACGGTCATTCCACAGAGACCTTAAAGGTGAGAACTTGGTCAAACTTGGTTTAAATTATTTTAAAAAACCAGATCATCCCAGTTTAACATCCCAAAATATTATCTATTTTTAAATATTTTTTAAAGAAAATATTTTTCATCATTTTCTTACTGCAGCAATTTAAGTGCAATATATTACTAAGTTTTTAAAATACATGATACTTAGAGAAAGCATTCCATTAAAGCACCCCAGAATGCACTGCACAGAACTGGTATGCGTGTTTGTATCATGTTTAAAGCAAGACCCCTCACTAAAAACATCCGATGGATGACTCAAAAGCAAGGAAATTGGTGTTATTTCTTGATATGGGTTTTTCGATTTATTTCTTATCAGTAAAAATCATTTTTATTTAGCATTTTGAGTCAAAATTAGTTTTATTTAGCATTCTGTGCTGGTCACCAAAAACCCCACACCTCTACCTATGGGGCTCCTAGGGGCTAGCCCTGATGGCATATTGGGCCCTCTTGCTGCCACTTTGGCAGTGTGCCCCCCCATAGATGGTGCGCACATCAGGAGTGACTGCTCTGTGTGTGCGCACACAATATGGTGTGTGTGTGTGTGTGTGTGTGTGTGTGTGTGTGGGGCCATTGTAACCAGTGGCCCAGTGAAAACGGGAGGCCCCAGAATGGAAAGGGGATTCAAATCCCCTTTGAATTCCCCTTTTGGAGGGGATTTGAATCCCTTTTCCGTTCTGGGACCTCCTGTTTTCGCTGGGCCGCTGGTTACAATGGCGGCCATTGCGCCCTGTGTGTGTGTGTGTGTGTGTGTGTGTGTGTGTGTTAAGTGAGCATGTGCTTACAGGCATAGGGGGCTGGGTGGCAGAATTTGAGGGCTGGGAGGAGGAGGGTTCAATGGTCCACCTGTCCCAACCTGCGACGCCAGCCCAGCTCTAGGCCTCCTGTGCTCACAGATCTATTACAAACAGGTTGCTCTCTAGACTAGCAAGGGAGGTGCTTTCCGTCCCATCCTGCCCCCCCCCATGCCACTGAAACGGATTTGGGACACACCCCTTGGACTGGCAGTTGGACTAATTGCTCCCTGCAGGAGGGCGCAGCCAGGAGTCTGGAATTTGTGCCTAATTAGCACTTGGAAGGAATGTGCTAATTCGTGTTTTGCTATTAGCCATGGAGGGGAACATGTGTGATGAGCAGGGTCAGCTCCAGGTTTGAGGTCCCCTTTTGCAGGTGACCCTAGTAGCCCCCCCTCCGGTGCAGAGTTGGGAGGAACCAGAGCAGCTGCTGCCCCCCATTCGCCCCCCCCTCTCAGTCATCTCGGAGGGGCCACGGTATGCAGTCTCTCAGGTGTGTCATGTGCGCAGCAGGTGCCGTAGCTTGGTGGGGGAAAGTCTCATGAGGACGCTGCGAGTGATGGAAGCCCATAACTGTCATCCAAGAAGGAGGAGCTGTACGAAATCTCTCTTCTGTTTTCCTGTCTCTCTTTTGCACAGTTCACTCCATGTGGTGCTACAAATGTGACAATGAACCTTCCAACTGGAACTGCCTCACCCCTGCTAAGTGTGCAGATACAGACAAGTATTGTGTCACGACAACAAAGACTTCAGGGCCTGGTAGGTCTTCCTGTCTCTCAAAAGCTCTGGTTCTCGAGCGGGAGGTGGAGCTCCCTCTTGGAGCTGAACGCTGGTCAGTGAGGCCTGTCAGCAAGCCCCTGGCCCCACCCGGGACCTCTGAGAGGATTTTTATCAGGGGGTACAAAGTTTTTTTGGGCCCCTTTTCAAAGGAGGAAGGGGCAAAACAGAGCAGGGGGAGGGCAGCAGCGGCCAGAAAAGTCTCTGGAGTCCAGGTCTACCAGGCTTCTTGACGCAGTGTCCAGGTCTACCTGCCTGGTAGACCTGCCCTCCCAGTTGGCCTGGTCTCCGCCTTTTACTCTCCATGAGGCCAGCTGAGATCCCAGGAAATTTCTGGGCCCCTCCTTTGACGCTTGGGGCCCCCTTTTGACCCTGGGCCCGGGTACAATTTACCCCCTTTACCCCCCTCTCATGGGCCCTAGCCCCACCTCAGGGGCGAGCGACTGCAAAGTCACCGCATGATGTTGCCACATGTCCTGCCGTAGGGGTGGGAAGGGCCAGTCATGGAACATGGAACTGCACTGCGGTGAGAAGCATTCAGACTGGTTGAAGAAAAGGCTCATGCAGGGATGGGGCGTGGTGGGAACTGGGGGGCTGGGAGGGGGTCCCCCCTGGGTTTGGACGTCACGCAGGATCTGTTTTTAACATGAGAAGAACTCAACCATGAAACATAGGAAGGAAGAAAGGAAAGATGAAAAGTGCCCCTCAGTGGTTGCAGAGCACGTTCCCCTCTGCGTCCTTCCAGAAGAGGGGGGGGCGTTGTGCAGACAGTGGAGCCCTGACATTGATTCTTCCACACAGAAAGCATTAGATTGGAGGGAGGAGACTTGGGAAGCAAGGAGCTGATCCGTAATAGCGGAAAACGGGACGCAGAGTAGAGCTGCCAGTTTCCAGCGCAGAAGACGCCTGAATGCGCAGAAGACGTCTCCTCTGCCTGGAATGCCCATCATTGGCTCATCGTGCAGACTGAGGGGCGGGTGGGGGGGGCACCTGGAGCACGGCGGCTGCACTTCCAGTCCAAATCGCCCCTCCCAAAGCTGCTTGGTGGCAGGTCAGCGGCCCAGGAGGGTTTCCTTGCACACCGTTGCAGCTTCTACCATGTGCAAATGCACTTATTCTACCATGTGCAAATGCACTTATTCTACCATGTGCAAATGCACTTATTCAAGCTTTCCACACCCGCCTTTTGCCAGAAAACGGCCTCAGGACAGTTTACAAGGATAATGCATCATGGAATCCTCAGAAGCTAAACAGAAACCAAAGAAGATTGATCAAGATCATGGAGCGCGGGGGAGATTTGGGGGGGTTTATCCTCCAACTCATCCACAGATCTTTTATTTTAAAAGCTTTTTTAAGCTTTCAATCATTTTAGAATATGCAGTTGTGATGGCAATGTCGTCCATTTTGCCCATATTACGAGTCTCTGGTTACAAGATGGTGGCTTATGACAGCCCTGCAGTGTGGTACGTTGTTAATGTTGCAGGTCAGAAGTAGAGTTGAGACTATTAAATTTCCATCCCAAAATACCCTTCAGGTTGCCGCAAAGGTCGTTCCACTTAAATTGCCTCCTCAAACTCCTTCCCAGCCCAAATCCAGCGCTCAGTTGGATGCTGTGCCCTTGTTCTTCATCGATTTGCATGTAGACATGCCATCTTTGTCAATGTTAAAATATAGCTAAGATTAAAAATAGTTTCTGATGACCTACAACTTGACCCAGAACGAGCAAATAGGGAATGGTGAACCAGATGCCCATTGTATTCTATGGGCAGCTCCCTCTTCCTCCACAGGGGAGGAAGAAATGCACAGACCATCGCTTCCGAAAGTAATGAGTAAGTTTCATCCTCCAACAATTGAACAGAGACTTTCAACTTTCCTAGGTGGGGAGGAGGAGAAACGACCTCACACAGAGCCAAGCGAGGAGAAGGCGTGTGTGTTCTTGGTGCAGAGGGGAGGGGGGGCGGAGGAGTTTCCTTTCTGGCTCAGAACAACAAGCCACATTGGGGAGTCTAGGTCTTTAAATTGTTCTTTTAAAATGTTCTCCTTCTTCAGGTAACAACAGTGTGTACCAATTGAGCAAGAGATGTTCCGCCACTTGCCCTGACAACAAGGTGAATCTGAATCCAGGAGACCCTGCTAGCAAATGTTGTTCTTTTTCCCTGTGCAACATAAGTGGGGCCACCAGCGTGAAAACCAGCACAGCGCTGACGGCTCTGGGGATCTTGGCCAGTTTCTTCTGTATCTTTCGATCAGGACTATAAGGTCATCAGGTGGAGAGGGTGGGAAGCAGGACGCTAGAGGAGAAGCAGCACCCTTGGCCTGATCGGACCCAGCAGAGTCCTTCTCGTGCTCCTGGACGGACAGCCCGTCCTCCTGGGGCGCTCCCAGCATTGGTTAAAATGACTGAATGAGCCTGGGGGGTGGGGATGATGACGTTCTCTCTTGCCAGTAGTATAGCCAGAGGGGGCTGTGGCGCGGTAAGTGCTGCATGGCGGAGGTGCAGAATGGTCCCTCCCACTCACCATTGGAACCAGTCCGGCAACACCTCTGTGTTATGCCGCAGAACACAGAGGTGCTGCCGGACTGGTTCCAACGGTGAGTGGGGGGGACCATTCTGCACCTCCGCCATGCAGCACTTACCGCACCACAGCCCCCTCTGGCTACGCGACTGTCTCTTGCTGCTGCATCTCCTAGCAGGTCTACGCAACTGTAACCTTCCTGTTCCCCTGAGTTGAGAAGCTGGTTGGCTCCCTAACACAGTCGATTACAAAGGCCTGCAAATTTGAGGGTCAAAACACTTTTTTCAAACTGTATGGTGGTTTTATATGGATTTGGGACGCTGATTCCAACAATGGCACACCACATCTAGTTTACAGGGGTATGGCATCGCCACCTCATAATGCGAATCAAGCAGCTTCCTGGTGAGGAAGCCATGGTGTCGGATTCCTCATGAGGAAGCTGCCTGACTTGCTTTATGAGGTAATTATATGAGGTAATGCCATACCCCCAAAACTAGACATGATTGGGCAAAAACATGGCCATTTTGGGAATCAGTGCCCCCCATATACCCAAGAATAGGTCTCACTTTTAAGAAAGCAAAATGTGTGTTGTTCCTCTCCTCTCCTACGCGTCTCACATTCCACCCTGTTGTGTTCTATCTATGTTGTACTAATTCTATGCACTGTTCAGTCTCTCAGTTTTCGTCTTGTGATGATGTTATAGCCAGCTCTTCGCATTTTTGTTATATGTGTATTGCACTTTATGTTAATAAAGTTTTGCCATTTAATTTCTACCGCCTTCCTCTTTTCTTTAAGCTGTTTACTTTTTTTGTAGTACAGCATATACATTTGCAGAGACTGTGATATGCAAAGAATAGGAAATGAAGAAAGTAAAAAAAAGAAAAGAAAATATACAGTTACAGTATAGTAGTATAGTTCAGAAACATCTGTGTCTAGGGATCCTGTTGGCTATGATGCAAACCCCCCCCCCCAAAAAAAACCCCTGTCACCGTAAGGATAAAAGGGAGATGGAGAGTGACTCAGTTCCAAACCACTAATTCATTGAATAATGGCTAAAAAGAAGATGATCAAATATTAAACTGGATGTACTGAAATTTAGAAACAGCATGCGATTTCAAGCTGCTGATGGCTATGAACAGTTGGTGCTTATATGGCCAAGGGAGCGCATGCTGCATGCCATGGTGCAAGGGGTGACGAGAAGGTCAATGAAAGGTCAGTAAAAATGCACCTCTCCGTAGGCCTTCTGGTGGTCTATGGGTCTTTCTCCCACAAAGGAGGAAGGGCTCGACTAAGTCCAGGAGGGTGCTGGCATGGCTAACAAGCACAGTTAAAGAGGCTATAAAAGGCAAGGAAGCTTCCTTCCGTAAATGGAAGTCTTGCCCTAATGAGGAAAATAAACAGGAGCACAAACTGTGGCAAAAGAAATGTAAAAAGATGATACGGGAGGCCAAGAAAGACTTTGAGGAACGTATGGCAGGCAACATAAAAGGGAATAATAAAAGCTTCTTCAAATATGTTAGAAGGAGGAAACCTGCCAGGGAAACGGTTGGTCCGCTGGATGGTGAGGGAGAGAAAGGGGTGATAAAAGGGGACTTGGAGACTGCAGAGAAATTAAATGAGTTCTTTGCATCTGTCTTCACGGCAGAAGACCTCAGGCAAATACCGCTGCCGGAATGGTCTCCCCTGACTAAAGAATTAAGTCAAATAGAGGTTAAAAGAGAAGACGTCTCAGACTTAATTGACAAAATAAAGATCAATAAATCACCAGGCCCGGATGGCATCCACCCAAGAGTTCTGAAGGAACTCAAGAACGAAGTTGCTGACCTGACAATGTTTAAGGAATACGGGAATTGAAGCCATGTAGTATAAAGAAGCTTGAACTTTAATCACATTAAAATCCAAGGAACTGAGCCCAACGTTTCGTTCCAGCCCCGTGGAACCTCTTCATAGGGATCTCGAAAGATCATGGATGTTGCTGTTCTCAATTCACCATAGTAAATTTAAACCAAAAAAGAGCGGGAAACCCAGCGGTTCAGAGCGGAAATGACAGGTCTGGAGTGAAGCACTAGCTGTCAGGCGAGCCATGTGGGCTCGTTTAGCACAGCTGGTATTAATTGCTTCCTCCTCTTGTTTTCACTCTCCCTTTCTTTCCATGCTGGATAGTCCGTTCTGCTGCTGCAGTGTCTGTGTCAGTTACAGTTCGTTCTACTGTTGCAATGTCAGTTAGAATATAAGAACATAAGAACATAAGAAGAGCCCTGCTGGATCAGGCCAAAAGCCCATCTAGTCCAGCTTCCTGTGTCACACAGTGGCCCCACCAGATGCCTCAGGGAGCACACAAGACAACAAGATAAACTGTTTCCCGTTGACACTCCCTTGCACCTGGCACAGAGAAAACCCACTTCTAAAACCAGGAGGTTGCTTATGGCTTGTAACCTGTGATGGTCTTTTCCTCCATGAATCTGTCCAAACCCCTTTTAAAGGCATCTAGGCCAGGTGCCATCACCACATCCTGTGGCAAGGAGTTCCACAGATGAATTACACGCTGGGTAAAGAAATATTTTCTTTTGTCTGTTCTAACTCTCCCTCCACTCAATTTTAGTGCATGTCCCCTGGTTCTGGTGTTGTGCGAGAGGGAGAAGAATTTCTCTCTATCCACTCTCTCCATCCCATGCATAATTTTATAAGTCTCAATCATGTCCCCCCTCAGGCGCCTTTTTTCTAGGCTGAAAAGCCCCAGACGCTGTAGCCTTTCCTTATAAGGGAGGTGCTCCAGCCCACGAATCATTCTGGTCGCTCTTTTCTGCACCTTTTCCAATTCAACTATATCCTTTTTGAGGTGTGGTGACCAGAACTGGACACAATACTCCAGATGTGGCCTTACCATCGATTTGTACAAAGGCAGAATGATATTGGCCGTTTTATTCTCAATCCCTTTTTTAATGATCCCGAGCATGGAATTGGCCTTCTTCACAGCCGCCGCACACTGGGTCGACACTTTCATCGACCTGTCCACCAGCACCCCAAGATCTCTTTCTTGATCCATCACAGACAGCTCAGAACCCATTAGCGTATATGTGAAATTTTGGTTTCTTGCCCCAATGTGCATCACTTTGCACTTACTTACATTGAAGCGCATCTGCCATTTTGCTGCCCATTGTCCCAGTTTGGAGAGATCCTTCTGGAGCTCTTCACAATCCCTGCTGGTCTTCACCACCCGGAAAAGTTTAGTGTCATCTGCAAACTTGGCCACCTCACTGCCTATCCCCGACTCCAGGTCATTTATGAATAAGTTGAAAAGCACCGGTCCCAAGACCGATCCTTGGGGCACAACAAGGTCTTTTTGTGCGGACAAAAAGACCGATCTTTTTGTCCGCACAACAACCCTGTGAGGTAGGTGGGGCTGAGAGATAGTGACTGGCCCAAAGTCACCCAGGAAGCTTCATGGCTGAACGGGGATTTGAACCTGGATCTTCCAGGTCTAAGTCCGACTCCCAAACCACTACACCATCCTGGCTCCATCATGCACTAAAATTGAGTGGAGGGAGAGTTAGAACGGATAAAATAAAATATTTCTTTACCCAGCGTGTAATTCATCTGTGGAACTCCTTGCCACAGGATGTGGTGATGACACCTGGCCTAGATGCCTTTAAAAGGGGTTTGGACAGATTCATGGAGGAAAAGACCATCACAGGTTACAAGACATAAGCAACCTCCTGGTTTTAGAAGTAGGTTTTCTCTGTGCCAGGTGCAGGGGAGTGACAACGGGAAACAGGTTATCTTGTTGGCTGTGTGCTCCCTGAGGCATCTGGTGGGGCCACTGTGTGATACAGGAAGCTGGACTAGATGGGCCTTTGGCCTGATCCAGCAGCCAGGCTCTTCTTATGTTCTTATGTTCCTCAGACCACACCTGCTATGGAGCTGGCGTACATCCAAGGAGAAGAAGGGGGGCGTGTTGGGAAATGGCCTGGGGAATAGGATCCAATGTGAACCTTTGCTGCCGAGGCCCACCCCTTCCAGCCTGCCTCTCACCCTCCCCTCCCAGCCCCCAAACCTTCCTTAAATCACAAACGAACAGCCCTCGGTCGGCGCAGCATCCAGGCGATTCTGGGGCACACGTGGAACGGTTGTTGTTACTCGCAAGATCTGCTGTCGCAAAAGACTCCTAGGATTGGGCCGTGAGGCAATGTTGTTAAGTAATGTAATGCGTTTCAGGGTGGATCCCAAACCTAGGGAAATAGGTGCTGGGCACTGCGATGGAGTCACGTGCATGAGCAAGATGAAGAAGAGCAGAAAGAGAGAGGGAGGAGGGTGGAAATGATGGTCCCCTCCCCAGGCAATGGGGTACGTTCGATGCAGCTCATGCATGCCAATCAAGGCGGCAGAAATACAGAACAGTTGTATTCCAGTGGGGGGGGGGGAGGGAAGGAGGAAGCAGTAGTAGATCAGGCTCCTTCCCAAGGAAGGAGAAGGTCCTGGGAGCTGCTGGAGGGAACAAAGGAGCAATGGAAGAAAGGAAGCCGGCAGAAAAAGAGGGCGACCCCTGAGAAGTGGAGGAGTGTAGCATTGGTTTGGGAAGAACGACACGCTGCACCCAGATCAGCCCGCTCTGGAGAAAGTCCTACATGGAGCCAGAGGACTCCAGACCGCAGCAGAGGCACCTGAGGCTGCTTCCAGTGTCTGGCTGCTTCCTTGGGCTTTTCTCCCCCTTCTTTTCTTTGTCTATTGATCCTTTTCTTCTGCATATGGAAAGTGGCTTCCCAGCAGTTCAAGGCGCTGAGCGGCCACTAAGGCACATGGCAGCTGAAGGAAACAAAAGAAAAGAAAATGTTTCTTTACCCGGCGTGTAATTCATCTGTGGAACTCCTTGCCACAGGATGTGGTGATGGCACCTGGCCTAGATGCCTTTAAAAGGGGATTGGACAGATTTATGGAGGAAAAGCATCACAGGTGACAAGCCATGATGGGGAGTTGGTTGTAGGAGTAGGTTTTCTTTGTGCCAGGTGCAAGGGAGTGGCGACAGGATACAAGTATCTTGTTGTCTTGTGTGCTCCCTGAGGCATCTGGTGGGGCCACTGTGAGATACAGGAAGCTGGACTAGATGGGCCTTTGGCCTGATCCAGCAGGGCTGTTCTGAGGTTCTTAAGGACTGGAGAGCTGCGGATTATTCTGCTTCCTTTGCTTCCTCTGTCGATCACTGTGGTTCTTACATGGACTTCTGAGAGTAAGGAAACCCTAAGGATCTCGTGCTACTTGCTGCCCTGAGTAGGTTCTCTCTTGGAGCTGTTTCCCGGAGCTTTTGGTGACTTCTTTAAATCAACGTGTTCCCTCCAATTCCACGGTCCCCCAATTATCCGTTCCTCTCCATCAAAATTACCTGTGTGTTTTGGAGGTGATTCACAGCCCAATCTGATCCCTCACTGGCCCAGAGCGTGCTGAGCTGCTGTTGCAGCCTGCATTGCATGCGGCGGGCCGGCCAGGGACCAGGCAGCCCAGGAGAGGGAAGTAAAAGTAATTTTTACTTTCCTCCCTGTAGGCTGCCTGGTTCCCAATGGGTCTCCTCAGATCTATGCCAGCTCTTTTGCTGGCATAGGTCTGAGGAGACTCTGCGGGCAGGTCTGGGCTGGGAAGGGGGGGACAAGATCCCTCCTGCCCCCTCCCCTCTGCCCCCAGCCCAGCCTGTCCTGCTCCCTGCCCCAATCTGTCCCCGATCTGCCCCTGCTGCTAACTTACTGGCAATGGGGGACATTCTGCAGGCCGGTGGCCCCCCCCACGTAGCTTTTTGGACTTTGTGCTGGTGGCGGCAGCCTGCATAACAGCAGAACATCTGTCCCAGCAGTGGCCCAGACTTTGCACCAGCAGATCGTGAGATCCTGTGACTTGGGTGCAAATGGGGCACAAAAGAAAATAATGATGCGCTCCTATCTCTAGCACCGTTTTTATTGGCCACAGCAACATATGGCAAGACCCATGACCTTTGGTTCCACCCGATGCTCCAGGTACGGAAACTGTTGCGTCTCCCGCTACGGAGTTCGGAAAGCTGGAAGCAATTGGCACTGGTGATGACGTGATGGCATCTTCACGTCACTGCCAATTGCTTCCGGCTTGCAAGCCTCTGCGAGTTTCTTCGGCCGCTCCGAGTCGCTTGCTGTTGAGCTGAAGAAATGGCTCAGAGCCAAGCCGCTGTAGAAGCTGAGCCAAAGAGCAACAAAGATGAAGTGGCCCGGCCAACTGGGAGCAGCCAAAGAAGAAGAGGCTCGGTTGGAGAGGCCGAAGATGGGAGGGGTGACACCCTTGCTCAGCCGTTTTCAGCCTCCCTGAGTTGCTTCTTCATGTGCTTGCGAGAAGACAAAGAAGCGGCTAGAAGCGGCTGGAAGACCATTGAGCCTGGGCGGCATGGTGGCCATGGTGTCACCCCCTCATTGGCATCACTCAGTGCGGGCTGCACCACACGACCCCCCTTACGACGCCCTTGGCAAGACCAGCAGAAACCTTTTAAAGTTATCAAATATGAATTGCTCCTTGAATTGCTCCCCAGCCCCTATTGTGATGCAATTTAGCTGGTGTTGCCCCCTTAGTGGAAAGTAATAAACAAGCTGCTGTGAACTGAATTCTGTCCATTGCAAAAAAATGGGAAATTATTTGAAATGATTCAAAACTGAAATGAAGCATCCAGGCAAATCAGGCATGGTGAAGCTAACTGTTGAACAGAACCACCAAAACAAATCAGGCAACCAAATAAAGAAATGACACGATATATCCAAAACGAACAATTTTTTTTGGTGTGCAAGTCTGGTCCATTGACCAAGAGGAAGAGAGGATAGGGTTCGAGTCCCTTTCAGCGAATATGTGGGGGGAGGGGAGCGGCAGCCTTGTGCACAGTCTGATGCTTCTGGGTGTCTGCAAGGGGAGTCAAAAGCCCTGTGCAAAACCCCTGTGCCTGCCTTGAGATCTGAAAGAGGTTTTGGGAGGGGGGAAAACTGTCTCCTTGGGTTAGTTCTCTTGTCGCTGAAATGCCCTTGCAAATAGGGCACAAGGCACATGGTTGATGTGCTCATATTCTGGATATTTTGCTAAAACATTGCCTGTGGCTGTTATGAATACTGTTGGGTCAGGGATTTTAGGGGGGAAAACCAAGCTGAGTGTAAATGGATTTAGCCCTTAGTATCACTCCAGTCCTTACCATCCAACAGCCAGGGCTCAGACTGCTCTTGCAGCAGGGTGGCTGCTGGAGGACAAAGCAGATCCTCCAGACAGAGGAGAAAGCCACCTCCAGCTGAAGCAGGAAGTCTCCCGTTCTCTGGAGGGAGGAAGGGGTGTCTTCGTAAACTCATGGGTTAGCTCCTCCCACTCCACGAGTCAGAGTCGGATTGGTCGAAAACAACTCCTCCTTGTGGGAGGGCGCCCTCTAGTGCCCAGTTCGACTCTGACTCCCTCCAGAGAAAGGTCGGGTTATTTTTTCTCAGCGCTTTTCAGCAGCTTTTACCTCAGAAAAATTTTCTACTTTGACCGTCAACTCCTCCGTTTTTTCTCATCGTCGTTTGTCTTGTACTCTGTCAAGCACCTTCTGTGTTCCGTTTGTCTTCCCCCCCCTCTGACAGCTTCGATCGACCCCGGCGAAAGGCCCCCTGAGGGCGGGAAAAGCCAGCGCCGGTTGAGGGAGAGCAAACGCAGCATCGCTACAGCGCGCGCGGCTCTCTTGATCTATTTTTGTTGCTGCCGCTTCCACCAGAGCTCTCGCTACCCAGGTGGACGGACGAGGGCCTCCCTAGAGGCTGCCGCCGTCGCACCGCACCGCGGCCTCAGCGCCCAGACCGAGGAGGCTGGTCACGTCCTCCCGCAGCCAGCGCGAGCTAGGAACGGCTCCTTCGACTGAGAGGCAAGTCGTCTTTGATCTTAACGGTCCGTTTAAGTTTAATCAGCGGGCGCCGCTGCGATTGGAGCTGTTTGTTACTGGCCCTTTTTCTTCCTTTGCCTCACAGCTAATGGCTACCTGCGCCGGCCCGGGACCTTCAGCCTCGGACCAGGGGGAGGGGACCTCAAAGGGACTCGACCCACAGCTGGAGGCACGGATCTTAGACCTGGTCCGTTCCTCAGTAGAGGGGGCTTTTCGGGTTCACCAGGCACACTCTGGCGGAAAACCCACACGGCTGCCCCGCAAGGGACGTAAACGTAGATCGCCCAGTCCCCTATCATCTAGAGAAGGTGATTCCTCCTCAGAGGATTATGTGAGGGCGCCTCCTAAGCGCGCCAAAAAGTTTCTCTCCAAATTACCTGAGAGAGAAAAGTGCCACACAGGACAGGTTGGATCTAGGTCCGATAGGCGGATATCAGTGCAGCTTTCATGGTCGCCCCACAGCTCTCAGCCCTCTTTGTCAGCTGATTCGGAGAAGGAGGACGGAGCTCTCTCTGGCCATGAGGAGGCAGATATGCATGTGAACAGGTTGTTCCCAGCAGAATTTTTCCCTAGGATTATCCAAAAGGCTTCTAAAACCTTGGATTTGGCGCCCCCTGCTGACCAGGCTGGGGATCTCCCTGCTACTGCAGCTGGAGCTTCCAAATATTTTCCTAAATTCCAACCAAAACAAAACATTTTGCCTTTCCCCGACGCTTTTCAAAGGGTATTGGATAAGGAATGGAATACACCCATACACCCTAAGCACTCTGCGAGGCTAGTAAACAAGTTTTACTCTCTGCCGGAGCAGGTCATGTCCGCGCTCAAGGTACCCACGGTGGATGGGCCAGTGGCGTCTCTGTCCTCGGCGGCCACGCTGCCCTCTGATGGCGAGGGGGGTCCCCGCTACCCGACTGACAGGAAGGTGGAGGCCTCCTTAAAAAGGGGTTTCGAGGCCTCAACGCATGCTCTCAGAGCGTCTTCGGCCACCTCCTTTTTGGCCAGAGCCGCTTATGCTTGGATCTCTGATCTAGAACGGTCGGAGAAAGGTCTCTCTCGCTCAGCCAAGTCTACGCTGCGAAAAATTGCCCTGGCCGTAGCCTATTCAGCAGACGCATCCTTGGATGCCTTGCAATTCAGTGCAAGAGCTATAGCGTCTAATGTGGTGGCACGAAGAAACGTTTGGTTACGAAATTGGGAAAGTGATGCAAATTCGATTACAAAGCTCGTGGGCATTCCTTTTCAGGGCGGTAGACTGTTTGGGGAGGCCTTGGAACCTCTTCTCATAGAAAACAAAGACAAGAGAAAGGTTCTCCCGACTTCCGGCTAGGAGGACATGGCTGGCTGACGACTCCGCCGATCGCTCTGTATTGACGGAGTACATCTGATGGACTTAATTTACTCTACCCCTGGATTAAAAGGGAGTACGAAGAGATAAACCACATTGCTTCCAATCGCCCCCTTTCTGACACTTCAAGGCAAAGGCTTTGAAGTTTTGGATTCTCGGTGAGGAAGCTGGATACCATCGAGCTCTGAGCCGCAGATGCAACCAAGCCAAGCCACCTCCGACATGCTTTGTTTTGCTTGAGCAAGAGGCGTAGAAATGATTTATGAGTTGTAGAAATTAGCCGAGATAAGAGTTAATGTTAAAAATAATACGCTGCGATAAGGTGAACTGAACATTCGAAACTGAAAGTTGGAAAGACGAAGTTAAAGCTTCAATAGTGGTGAGTTTTATGGATTCTTTTTTCGTACTTATGGAAGATTAAAACAGTAAGAAGGTTTTTTTTTAATAGACTATTCCGGCAAGAGAAAATTGTCTGGGACTTTGTTGACATTCCTGATATTTTTGCTAAAAGAATATGAGCCCTTCCGTGTTAGAGTTAATGGAGCCTGGCAATTAATCTTTCTGTTTCACGTCGTCGACCGCAGAAGTTTTTTATATTACCTCTTCTTTTTTTTTTAAGAGAAGAGAGATTGGCAACTGGTGAAAAAATTGCAACATGACTACAATATTGTCTTGTTTTAAAAAATGGGAACTCAGATTCGATGCAAAGATGACAATTTTGCAGGAAAATCTTCAGAATATGATTGCAGAACTGAAACCAGCAGGGAAGGAAAAAGATGAAAAGGATGAATTAAAAGACTCTCCGTTGACCTCCCCTGCTCCCAATAAAGAAAAAGATTTATTGGAAGACACTGTAGCAGAAGAAGTACCAAGATTTAAACCAAGACTTGAGACAGAGAAGCAGAATACTTTACTAAAAATGGTGTTGAAGATTGTCTTTCGGGAGAGGAATATAGAAGACGTGAATGATCCTATGGAAAAGAATGCAAAGTGGATACAATTTAAAAAACAAGAGACTTTTGGGAAAGATTTAAAGATGAGGAAGAGGAAGAGGAAGAGGAAGAAGAAGAAGAAGAAGAAGAAGAAGAAGAAGAAGAAGAAGAAGAAGAAGAAGAAGAAGGAGGAAGGGGAGGGATGGAAGGGGTAATGGCAAACTGTCAAAAATAAAAAGGGATTATAATGTTTTACTTTTTTGTGGGGAATATTATTGGAGTTAATGTTACTTAAAAAGAAGAAAATGTTTTATTATTAAGAAACAAATAGATATGACTTGTTTTTAAGAAACTTATATTAAGAGTGATGGAAAATTTTTGATGATGAATTAACAAATCTGAAGAAAAAAAATGGGGTGACTTAATAATTTAGAAATTTGAAGTGGAAGTTAAGACTTTTAGATGATAAAGGAAAGGTTAGTGAATAAAAGAAATAAAATAAAATGTTCTTTGTGAATAAAAGAAAAATAATGTTTTATTATTTGGAAAGACTTAAGTAAGATGTGATTTGTTTTTAACAATTTTATATAAAAAGGGGATATAGATTTTTTTTTTAAAGAAACATTTGGAAGGTTTTTATTTTAATACATTTGGAGAAAAATGGGGTGGCTTTATATATTAAAATATTTGAAGTGGGAATTAAGATTTTTGGATGATAAAGGAAAAGTTAGTTAATCTTTTTATGAATATTTGGATACCACGTATAGACTCCTTAAGAGAGAGAGAGAGAGAGAGAGAAGGAGTGATGAAGTGTGAATTTAATGAATAGTATATTAGAGATATAGGCTTAGTTAGATATTATAAGTAGAAAATATATAATAGTATACAAGTAGGATTTATTGCTTCGCGCTTGCTGTAATCTTTCGTAGTATGTTGTATTGTTTTGTTTTGTTATTTTGTTTTGTAGTTTATTAATTAAAAATAAAAAAAAATTAAAAACAAAAAGAGAAAGGTTCTCCTAACTAGTAAAAAGGAACCTCCTAAGCCTAAATCCTTTAGCCAGTGGCCCTTTCGTTCTTACCCCCGCTCTGACGATGGACATCGACCTCAGAGCAAGTGGAATAAATCCAGGGTTTTCCCTAGAGGGCGACCACAGGGGGGAAACTCTGCCAACAATGCCAAGTCCCATAAGGGCAACCGGGCCAAATGACTCCTGTCTCAACGCGTCCTCTTCCGCTATCGGAGGACGTCTGTTGGCCTTCGCGCCCCGTTGGGCTTCCATCTCGGGCGACGCATGGGTTCAACAAACCGTCCAACGTGGCTATTCCCTGGAGTTTGTCCGAACCCCCAGGGATCGCTTTTGGAAGGTCCCCCTGTCCAGGGACCGGAGCAGGCACCGTCTCAAGATGGAGGCCATAAAACACCTGTTGGACATAAAAGCGATAGAGCCAGTGCCTCGGAACCAGAGAGGGCAGGGAGTTTATTCCGTGTTCTTCCTGGTTCCCAAGCGGAATGGCGACTGGAGGGCCATCTTGGATCTCAAGTGGTTGAACCGGTTCATCCGCAAGAGGAGATTCAAGATGGAAACGTGGAGGACCATTATGATGGCCCTGGACCAGGGAGATCTGTTAACATCCATAGATCTGGCCGAGGCCTACCTCCACGTGCCTATCCTGCCCGGCCATCGTCGCTTCCTCCGTTTCTGCTATGGCCCCCTTCACTTCCAATACCGGGCTCTCCCTTTCGGGTTAAGCTCCGCCCCCAGAGTCTTCACCAAGCTACTGGTAGCACCGGTGGCGTGGTTAAGGCAACGGGGGGTGGCACTGTTTCCGTACTTGGACGACATTTTGATAAGGTCCCTGAGTCGGGAACAGGCATTGGCGGATCTGTATCAGACCCTGGAGTGTTTAGAGGGCCTGGGCTTCGTCATAAACAAAGAAAAGAGCGCTCTGGTCCCTTCACAAAGGGTGGAACACCTGGGTCTCCTAGTGGACACCCAGAAATTCACCATAACCCTGTCACCAGCCAGGCAGGAGAGATTCAGGGACATGTTGCAGAACACGCTTCGGGCGTCTTCCGTGGACCTGATGTCCTTGGCCTCCATCCAGGGACTGATGGTCTCCTGCCAGGATGTCGTGAACTGGTCCAGGGCCAGAATGCGTCCTCTGCAACGCATTCTGGCCCCCTTCCAACGCGACATCGAACACCAGCGGCACATTTGGCTCCCGATGTCGGGGGAGATCAAAAAATCTCTGCAGTGGTGGACCTCTCCAAACCGCCTGTCCCTCGGGACCAGCCTGCACAGACTGGAACCACTGATTGTAACAACGGACGCGAGCCTCCTGGGCTGGGGAGCCCACATGTTGGACTCTCTAGCGCAGGGGACTTGGACGGCTGCGGAATCCCGGCTCAGCATAAACCTGTTGGAGCTGCGGGCAATCCGTCTAGCGTTGGTTCGGTTTCTCGATCTGGTCCGGGGACAGCATGTGTTGATTCGAACAGACAACACCACCGCGAAAGCCTGTGTAAACAGGCAAGGGGGCACCAAGTCGTCACGCCTAGCAGGGGAGGCAAATCTGCTGATGTCATGGGCAGAGAGGCACCTGGCTTCCGTTCGGGCGGAACACCTCGCGGGGATTCGCAACGAGTCTGCAGACTGGTTGAGCAGGCGGACTTTGCAAGAGGCAGAGTGGCGGCTGCACCCGGAGGTCTTTCTCCTGATTTCGGACCGCCTGGGCCGGCCAAAAGTGGACTTGTTTGCCACGCGGGAGAACGCGCAGCTCCCCAGATTCTTCACGAGAACGTTAGAAGCAGGGGCAGAAGGGGTAGATGCCCTTCGAGGACCATGGCCTCAGGGCCTTCTTTACGCTTTTCCCCCTGTGGCGCTATTGCCCCTGGTGATCCACAGGATAAAGGATCTTCAGGCGGAGGTCATTTTGGTAGCGCCCAGGTGGCCCAGGAGGCCTTGGTTCCCGGCACTGGTGACCTTATCAGTGCGGAAAGAAGTGGTACTGCCTCTCAGACACGATCTTCTCTCTCAAGGCCCGATAGTGCACCTTCAACCCCACCTTTTCAAGCTGACCGCATGGAGGTTGAGCGGCGGGCGTTGAGGGACTGTGGGTACTCTCCAAAAGTGATACTGACCCTCTTGGCTTCTAGAAGGGACTCCACTAAAAAATCGTATGGGACTACGTGGAAAAGGTTTGTAACCTGGTGTTCCCAAAAGGGGGTCATTCCCCTTAAGCCAAAGGTTAAGGACATATTAGACTTTTTACAGAGTGGGCTTGACATGGGACTCAGCACGAACACCCTTCGCCGTCAGGTGGCAGCGCTGAACAGCACCCTAGGGGCTGGCCTGGGATGCAGAGTGGCCACACATCCTCACGTTAAGCGTTTTCTCCGTGGGGTGGGCCTTCTAAATCCACCGCCCGTTCATCGAACCCCAAATTGGAGTCTGAACAGGGTCTTACGAGCACTCACGGGGGCACCTTTTGAACCCTTAGCTGCTGCTTCTCTTAGAGAACTCACCTTAAAGACCTTGTTCCTCATAGCGATCACGTCAGCCAGGCGGGTCTCAGAGCTGGGGTCGCTCTCTGTGAACTCCCAGCTCTGCATTTTTCACCGGGACCGTGTGGTCCTCCGTCCGGACCCGGCGTTCATCCCCAAAGTTAATTCTGCCTTTCACAGGGCTCAGGAATTGATTTTGCCCTCGTTCTGTCCAAATCCCGCACATCCACAGGAAAAAATTTGGCACACACTGGATGTGCGTAGGGCTCTGAAGTTCTACCTAGACAGGACTGCACCATTTAGACAGACAGAGTCCCTCTTTGTCACCTTTAGGGGACCCAACCGTGGTAAACGTGCTTCTGCATCCTCACTGTCTAGATGGCTGAGAGCGGCCATTGAGGCGGCGTATCGCGCCTCTGGCATGGATCCTCCCGAGGGCATTACAGCACACTCGGTGCAGGGAGCGGCTGCTTCTGCCGTTTTTGATGGGGCGGGTTCTATAGCCGATATCTGTAGGGCAGCAACGTGGTCCTCAGTCCACACTTTTGTGAAACACTACAGGGTGGACCTGGCTGGGATCACTGGAGTCTCCTTCGGCAGAAGGATACTCCAGAGGGTGGTGGCATAGGTCAGTGCCGCCGCTTCTCCCCCCCCCCATATGGTACTGCTCTGGTAGATCCCATGAGTTTACGAAGACACCCCTTCCTCCCTCCAGAGAAAAATGGAATTCCTTACCTGGGAATATCCTGTTCTGGACGGAGGAAGGGGTGTATTCGTCCCGCCACTGGGTTGGCGCGGCGGCTAACCCAATGAGTTTACGAAGACACCCCTTCCTCCCTCCAGAGCTCCCCTTCCCACTGCGGAGAGCGCCCCAGGCGAGTTCTCTCCAGTCTCCCTCTTCCTCGCTTCTACACTGTGTGGACCTGACCAGCAGGCTTTGTTGTAAGGATTGCTGAGCGCACCAAACCCGGTGTGCCATGAGAGGTGTCTGAATGGGTGTCTCTCCCTCCAAAGGGAGGCAAGCAGCTCCAGGGAGGTGGAGTTTGAGCCAGAAAATGGCAGGAACAGAAAGGGTTAACCATGCCCCCCCTCCCCCACAACTGCACTGGTCCTGATTGCTTGCTGGGCTCAGAGGCGCCTTTGAAAGCAGAGTCAGCTTATATTTAGCAAGTGTCCCTCTTCACCCCAGGATGATGTCGTTTCCGTTGCTGGTGTCTTTTCTGCACCTCTTTTCAGACGGTGCAGAGCCCTTTGGGGTGTCGCAGGGAGCCACTGATTGATTGATTTTGCTGTGTACACCACTTTCTGCACTACTCTTTGTTGCACAGCAGTATATAAATATTCTAAACACTACTACTACTACTACTACTGATGATGATGTTGATGATGTTGATGATGATGATGTTGATGATGATGATGATGATCATCATCATCATCATCACCATCATCATCATCACCATTCAGCTTCTCTGGTGTTCCTTTTCAGCGCAGAATGTGAGACTGTTCATGTGGCTCGAGGGGCATCCTGGAGGGGACGGGCTCCTGCTGCACTGACAGTCCACATAAAATCCAATGCACAAAAGGTGACAGGATCACAGGGCGGGTTTCACAGACTGACAGCCCATTCCAACCCAAGGGCCAAGCAGCACAAGTCAGACCTAAAGTTGACCTAAAAGTGGGCGGACCATGGGCGGACCGTGGGTGTAACGGGGGCGGCAACCAATTAACATTGGATTCCAGACCCTGGCAAGCACAGACATGCCCCCTCCAACACAAATGCTGACACAAATTTTAGGTAGACCAAAAAGGTGGACCCAAATTTGAGGAGACCCATAGGAGCCATTTTACCTTACCCAAGCTAGTCCTCTCCTGAAAATTTCTAACACCCTACTCCTGAGTTAGGTCAGAGTTGGGCCTGCTAGGTCTGGAAACCGACAGAGTTATGCCTAAGATAGGGAGCCTATCAGCACCCAGCCCCACCCAGCCTCTTTCCCACAAAAGCCCAGCCCCAGGCCCACAGTCTCTCTCTCTCTCTGAGCACGTGGCGTGGGGTTCTGTCCCCCACAGCCACAAAGTGGGACTTTGTCGGTGGAGGGCAAAATTCACAAACACCCCACTTCTCTCTTCTCTTCTCCTCTCTGCCCCCCTCAAGGGCAGAGAGGGCTGTTCTGGCTTTGGCCAAACTGTTTACAGCTGTGCCTGGGCATCTGTCTCCATGCTACCATTTGCTAACCCATGTCTTTCTCCCAGCCTGTCCCCCCCCCCACACACAGGCAACAACACCAGCAGGTAAGTGCAGGTAAGAGCAGGGGTTGTGCTGACATGTGTTCTGACATCTGCCTCTTTGCATATAGAAATATAGGTAGGATACATGCCTCTATACCAATGTCTTGTCTCATAGCTGCCTGCATAGCCTGCCATGATATGCCTCTTTACCAATGTCTTGTCTCATAGCTGCCTGCATAGGCTGCCATGATATGCCTCTTTACCAATGTGCCCTCTCATGTCTGCCTGCAATGCCTTCTCTGAAATGTCTCTTTACCAATGCCTTCTCTGAAATGTCTCTTTACCAATGTACCCTCTCATGTCTGCCTGCAATGCCTTCTCTGAAATGCCTCTTTAGCAATGAGTAGTCTCATAGCTGCCTGCAATGCCTGCTATGATATATAGGATACATGCCGCTTTACCACTATTGTGTCAGATTGCCGCCTGTTGTCATGTGAGCATACAACACAAGGAGTGTGGTGGTGCTGTTAACCGTCTGTAGACACTAGCTGTCCCCCCCCCTTTTTTCTCCACAGGGTCAACTGACAGGTCAGTATTGCTAGGATTGCCATGGTTGTGACCCAATATATGTGTTGTCTTCTCTCTCTTTGACCCTTTTCCCTTACAGGATCAGGCTCGCCTTACACCCGGGTAAGCAGCTCAGACCATGCTATGTGTGTCACACCTATCAGCTGTGTTATTTCTCTTCCTGCAGGCTTTTGCAACCTACACACTGGCTTGTCTTCACTGGCGATTGCTACCACACACCAGCTGCCATGTAACACCCCCTTGTTTTCTGTCTCCCCAGGAACGTCCACTACCACCTACCTTCCTGGGAGCACCCCTGGGCCCGCAGTCTGGTTGCCCCATGGTCCTCTGCCTCACTGCTGCCAGAGGTCAGAGAGCCAGCCCTGCAACCCTCCTCAGCTGCCGGCGCTGCTGCTGCTCCACCTCCCTGGCTGTCGTACTTGCTGTCCCTCCCCTTTCTATGGAGCAGGCTGTGGTTCCACAGGGGGAGGTGTGCTGCTGCTGCTTTCAGATTGGCTGCTGTGACTACCCCTGGCAGCCTCACCTGGCCATCTCTGCTAACGTTCCAGAACAATAAAGATGCCCCTCGGGCAGAGCCTCCTTGAAACATATGTGCCCACTGTTACACAAGCATTGCCCTCCACACGCAGACAGCCCCCAGCACTGAAGCCCCTGCATGAATCCCTTCCAGGGACTGCCACTTCCTTCCCAGGGAGAACACAGCAGGGAGGCTGCCAGACCCCCATGGGACAGAGGGGAGGGGGAGTTGGGGGGGCCTCTCAGGCAGGCAAACAGTGACAGGTGCCACGGAGTCCATAGTGGGGCTGCTTGTGGCCGCTGCATCTGTGTAGTGGCCGCTCAGCAACCGAGGATCTCGCCAGCCAGGGCGTCCGCCCGTAATGCAGCCGCTTCCGTCGAAGGTCCGCCCGTAATGCAAGCCGCTTCCGCCCACAGTCCGTCTGCATAAGAGGCGCCTGTTTCTGCATTGCCTTCATCTGCGGAGCAACCCTTGTGTCCCTATTGGTCTCTGCAGACCCCTCTCTCAGAATCTCTCTCCCACCAGCCTTGTTGTCTGTCTGTCTGTCTCTGACCCACCCGTGCCCCTCCCCAGCACCCACTGTCTGCCTGCCTGTGTGTCTGCCTCCCCTCCCACTCCCTGATGATGGCTGCTGGCCACCCCCCACCCTGCCAGAGCGCCTGCCGAGAGGCGCCGTCATCGCCCCATCTGGGGGCGTGATGAGCTGCGTGAGCCCTTCACGCTCGCAGCAGACAAGCCCAAGGCATCTCTCGGTCTTGGCCGGGGCACAGAGCAGAACGCACGCCAGTTCCAGACATCATGAGCCCCCCCTTGTGTGTGACGTTCCCATCCCCCTCCTTCCCTTCCCTCCCCCGCTCTCCCCCATGATTCCCACGTGCAACCTCAACATGGCATGGGGGTGGCATTGCCTTCTGCAGGAGGGGGGATGGCCACTCTCCCCTGCAGCAGGTGGCTGATGCACAGGGTGCACTGTGGCAGCTGGCTCGGGCACCTTGCTCACCTGTCACCTGCCCTGCGTCCACCACATGACTGGCGCAAGCCCCCTGCCTGCGGTCAGCCCCTTTGCGACCGGGCTGAGACAGACACTGCAGCAGCTGCCATGGATGGACGCTGACACGTGCAGACACACAGGCCTGCACATGCCCGAGCCAGACACCGAGCCTGGAGAGCCTGCCTGCCTGGGAGGTAAGTGTTGCCTGGATCCTGGAGTGGTGCTGGGCCACAGAAACTACA
Source organism: Plestiodon gilberti rubricaudatus (assembly GCA_026170595.1). NCBI lineage: Eukaryota > Metazoa > Chordata > Lepidosauria > Squamata > Scincidae > Plestiodon > Plestiodon gilberti. The sequence continues at coordinate 3,108,911 of JANXHW010000004.1, forward strand.
GCCTGCCTAACTCAGGCATACCTCTGACCTAACTCAGACATAACTTCTGCCTAACCTAGGCTGCACTTAGGCCACACTTATGCCTGACTTGGAGAGGAGTTGGGTTGGAATGGGCTGTCAGGCAATCAGCTGTGTGCTTGTAGTAGCATCTGCAGGTTGGGTTTTCTATGCATGCCGGTGACCTTCACACGGTCTGTCTCCACAAATGCATTCAGGGTTGGCAGGATGGGCAGGGGGCTGGTATGCCAGATGGGTGGGGAGGCAGGTGCACTCATGCCCCCCTCCATGCAGTGAGTTGGATCAGGTGTAGTGTGCGATTGGGCCCAGTGCAGATCCCTTGGGACCACAAAGTGCTATATATGTACTCCAGTCAATGTTGTGTTTTGCTGTTTCTGTTCTTGGCTTCCTCATGTCTTGGCCCAGTCGCAGCACTTGCATCGATAATCCCGATCAGACTCTCACTGTGACGTCTGAGATCAAGCAGGGACAGATCTTTCCCCTTTGCCGGCGCTTGTCTCGTGCCCAGAGCCAGAGCCAACTCCCAGAGCCAGGATTGGACACAGAGACTCCAATCTGCTAGGACTTTTTGCCGTGTTGTTGCCTCTCCTGCAGCCAAGTTTCACTCCGACACATGTTGGGAAAGCAGATTTCCAGGCTGGATTCTCACCCTGTAGCAAGAATGTGGCTTGAAAGAGGTAACCTCACTCTCAAATCTCGTGCAGCCTGTCTCAGCGAGGCTCCAGGTGGAACCGGTTCAGGTTCACTTTGCCCCCCCCCCAGTGCTTCGAAGCAGATTGGCTGGGTCAGGATTTAAATGCCGTAACATTCTCAGTTTGCATTAAGTATTTAGTACTCTATTTATATTAAGAATGTACATGCCGGTTTCCAGTATATCTACTGGCAAATAATACCTGCATTTGTGTAGGTTTGCTGCAGCAAAATGCGGTTGTGTGTGTGTGATGCCTTAAAAATGAAAGGCATCCTCCTGTTCTTTATGTATTTGGAGAAGTCGTACCCTCCCTCTCTGCAGAAGCAATGGACACACACAGAGGCGGCTCATAACCACAAATATACATCATCAGCAATTGTACTCCAAAGCCTCGCCGGTTTCAATGAGGCGTCCTCCCGAGTAAGTGAGATGGTAGAGGGTGTGCAGCAGGGGTGGCCAACCCTTCAACATGACTGCTCCTGCACCTTGAATGGTTGTCTAGGTGAAGGCATTTCAGCAGGTACAGCTGCTTGAGCAGCACCATCAGCAATGGCAGCTGCCGAGATTCTGTCTTAATCTACACAACTCGTAAGAACACAGAGGACCTAATGGTGGAACGTCGCCAGACACCCCTGTGCTACACCTTTACCAGTTTATGTAGCAGTTCATGCTACATACAGTGCTACCCTTTGTGGCTTCAGGTTGAACGAAAGAAAAGACAAACCCACCCTGTATCCCGGCCAAATGGGACCGCCAGCTCCAAGCAAGAGGGTTCCAATCGACTTAGCAGAACCATGTCCAGGATGTGGCTTCTTCAGAGAGTCCCTTGTGGTGAATTACTGGAAGGATCACAGCTTCACATGTCTAAACATGCACAAGAGTGGCAACAACCAAGATGGGGTGCGTGGGATGAATGGGTTCCTGGAACAATTCGTCATGAAGCCAAGCTTGCTGGACTCACTCAAACCACCTCGCAGGAGACAGAAGTGGAGATGGGAAGAGACCAAGGCAGAGTCCCCAGTTTGACTGGGAATTCTTGTTCTTCACGTATCTTCCAAAAGATATCTAGGCTCTGGTGGCTCTCCGGCAGAAAAGGGGCTCATGACTGTGGGCCAGCTCATGACACATGTCCTCCTATATATTCCCTGTATTGGAAAGAGGCAAGAAATCTTTTTGAAACTGGGCGTAGCAGCCGGTCTCCTAGGACAGTCCCAAAAGAAACCTCTCTCTGGATGTAATGGGCAGAGGAGCAATGCAGGACATAAGGGCTGATGTGATCTCCCCCCCCCAATACAGTAGTTGCAAATTCAGAGGCACAAACGGATTGGTGCTTAGTGAAACTAGCACTGAATTGGCCACAGGCTTTCTTTAAAAATGACCCTGGCTGCACCCGGATGTTGAGCCAGCTCCAGCCGGAATCTCTCTGCCCAGAAAGGCCTCTCGAGAAACTGTTTCAGTGTAGTGGCCAAGAGGCCCTGCTGTGGATCCAGGAGTAGTCTGGGGTTCAAGTACCAGGTGGTCAACTGCTCTTGCACTGTCCCTCTCTGTCTGTCTGTCTGTCTGTCTGTCTGTCTGTCTGTCTGACTCACACACACACACACACACACACACACACACACACACACACACACACACACACACACACACACACACTTGCCTCAGAACCACCCCCAGGCATTCATGGTATTGAATCAGCGCCCTAATCTGACTGATCTGGCTAATAATATCCCTTGCCTTCGTCTCTCTGCCCATGTGCCACCAGTAGTTGCTTCTTTTGTTTGGCGCGGAATGAAAATGCTTTGTAACTCAGCTCTACTGTGAACGATTGTTTCTTCAGTAACCCACTCAAACAGCACGCCCCGAGGAGACAGCACGTCGCTGTTCCACCAGAAGAAGTCCACAGACGTGGACGAAACGTCGTGTTTTTAATGTTTTGGCTTAAAACTAGTTTTTTACTTGTTTTACTCTTGTTTCTGACATTTGGTTGCTACGTGATTTTAACGTGTTTTTTACTTGTTTTATTACAATTTTTACATGGCATCAAAACCTGTATTCTCTATTTCTTTGAAGTTTTAATGTAGCATGGATATTCTCATGATCAGACATATTGCAAAAAAAGAGGTAGAGATTTTTATGGGTTTAAAAGATCATGTAATTTTTTTTATAATATCAAACAAGTAAGAGGAATTCCAGTTTAAAATATATAAAAATATATAAAAACACAGAAAAACCACATAAAATGTCAATATCAGTCCCAACGTTTCATCCACTCTCTGGACATTCTCAAGGGAAACACAGGTATGCTGTGCAGAATGAAATTGGCTGCTGGAGCAGAAGCACAAGTTTAAAAAGGGGGAATAGACTTGAAAAAACTGTACTTGTCAATTGGCAACACTGGATCTCATTGCCTTATATACAAGGCACAACGGATAAGATGGCACGAGTCCTAAGATCTTTTAATATAAAGACTTTATTCACTCCAACAACGAAAGTACAACAATTGCTCCGCAATCCCAAGGATGCAAGACCCCCGCTGTCCAGGCATTTATGAAATCCCATGCCAATGTGGATTATCTTATATTGGTACAACGGGGAGATCTATTAAAACCAGATTGGGGGAGCACATGAGAGCAACGCGGTTGGCACAAGGTGAAAAGTCAGCGGTTACGCAACATGCCATAGAATCCGGACATGAGATTTTATTTGATGACACTCGAACCCTGTTCAACGAGACAAGACACAGACAGCGCCTTAATTTGGAAGTGATAGCAATTTCCTTAAGGAAGAATCATTCACTTCTTAATAGGCAGACCGAACTGTCTTTTATTAATAGAATATGGCTACCGGTTTTTGAAAGGAACAAAAATAGGGTGGAGCTGTAGCTCCATGTGGTCTGGTGGGGTGTATTTCTTTTACTGTTATAGTTTGTTTTGGTGGGCTGTGATCACAATGTTGTCCGGTCTGAGCACATTGCTTTCATGTTTATTGGATGCTCTCGGTCCAGAGCGGCTGTCAGCTCCATTGCTAGAAGAATAAATAGGTGTTGGAGATGTATCTCCTTGTATGGGTTCCCCCCCCTTTTTTACTTCAATGGATTCTTCCGTTAGAAGTGTGATCTTTAATGTGGTCTGTCCAGCGTGTTGCCTTTAATTGAATTAATCGCTTAGGTCCCGAGTAGTTGTCAGCTCCACTGGAGTGGTATTCCCCTTTGTGATTCGTGGGAATGCACTGCCTTTCCTTGATAGATTGTTTAGTGGAGCTTTGATCTCCAAGTGATCTGTCTGAACGTATTACTTTCACTTTAATTTGGAGGCCTTCGTTGATGTAAGTACAGTACTTCTGAGGGTCCTGTCGTCACTTAAATTGATTGCTTCCCTGTTAGCCTGTTGCCAATTGACAAGTACAGTTTTTTCAAGTCTATTCCCCCTTTTTAAACTTGTGCTTCTCCTCCAGCAGCCAATTTCATTCTGCACAGCATACCTGTGTTTCCCTTGAGAATGTCCAGAGAGTGGATGAAACGTTGGGACTGATATTGACATTTTATGTGGTTTTTCTGTGTTTTTATATATTTTTATATATTTTAAACTGGAATTCCTCTTACTTGTTTGATATTATAAAAATTTTTTACATGATCTTTTAAACCCATAAAAATCTCTACCTCTTTCTTTGAAGATTGTTTCCTCCTTTCCTTTCTAGCCCATCGCTCCCCCCCTTTCAGCTGAACTCACAACCCAACCACCATCCATGTGAGGTAGCGGAGCCTGAGAAACGGGGGCTGGCCAAGGGACAGGTCGGCCAGTGAATTCCATGGCTGTCAGGACGTGAACTCACGCTCGTCTACCAGAACAGCGCACTGGCAGTTTCAGTTATTATCTGGGACCTGATCACTTCCATTGGCACAACCCCGCCTTGCTCCAGAGTGCTCAAGCTGGCCAGAAGCGACACCACACACCTGCCTGTGTTCTCAAGGTGCATCCAGACATGGAAAGCGGCAGGAATTCTAGCCTGGAATCTGGCTCACCTTCCGGTAAGGACTGGCATTGAGTTCCTTCTGATAATTGCAGCAGTATCAATCGCCTCCTTTGGATTATGTCACTGGGGCTGCTGTGTCACCCTAAACACAGGGCCAGCCAGGGAATTGTGCAATTATATACAATTATATATGTATATTTGCCCCTGGAGATGTTAGTAGCCCACACCCCATTTCCATTGGGACACTCAGCTGCCCAACTCCCATGCCAGTCTGTGCACTCTGAATTCCTAACCCTAAAGGTCATTGCAACAAAAGGGAAACATCTGAGCCAGAGGTATATAACCATCTCCACCGGCAGCTCGTTGTCCATTCCTGGCAGGCTACTGGGAAGAACATCGCAGCAGCAGCAGCAGCCATGAAGTCCTCGTTCGTTGCCTTGCTGGTGGCCGTCGTCTGCGTGGAGCAAGGTGAGGCAGAGCAAGGTTCCTCTTTGGTTCCTCAAACAACCCCAGAGAAGGAGGAGGAACAGAGAACCCCAGGGGGATGTTTGGGGTGGCTGCATTCGTGGAGGGGTTGTCATGACTGAGACCGAGGAAGCTGCCAGGTTGCAGTATTGCGTGTACTTCTAGATGCTACCTTCGTGCAGGTTTCGGACATCCCGGGGTAAAGCACTGCATTGGAACCCTACGGGGCTCCTCGGGGATGGCCCCCGATTGGTCCCTCTCGCTGCCACTGGGTTAGGGGTCAGCCTGACCAGGTGTCCAGGGTACTCCAACCATGGGGTGGGAAATTTGCCCCAGGTGGAAGGTTGGGGGAGGGAGTAAGATGGCAGACGGTGCCCTGCACCCCCCTGCCTGCCTGGAGGCGGGGCTTGTCCTCTTTTCATGCTTTACCGTGTGAGAGGAGGATGGAGTGGGCCACCCCCCCCTGCTGGCAGCACCACCCTTGAGGCTGGTGGAGGGAATGCTGGGAAGTTACACTGCAGGTGGGTGGGGACAGATCCTGACAATGTGTGCCCCCCCCGGGTGATCACCACCATAGACTGTGCGCACATCAGGGGTACGTGCTTTGTGTGTGTGCACATAATATGGTGTGTGTGTGGGGGAACTGCACACGTGCACATTGGAGTAGGAGGCTGAGTGGTGGAATTCGGGGGCAGCAGATTGGAAGGAGGGTTCCAGCAGTGGTTCAGTTCAGACTGCAGGTGGCAGGTGGAGCCCTTGGCCAACGTTCAACCTACCTGGCCAACCTCTGACGCCAGCCCAGCTCTAGGCCTCTTGCTCACAGATCAATTACAAACAGGTTGCTCTCTAGACTAGCAAGGGAGGTGCTTTCCGCTCATCCTTCCCACCCCGATGCCACTGAAACCGATTTGGGTCACACCCCTTGGGCTGACAGTTGGTCTAATTGCTCTTTTCAAGAGGGTGCAGCCACAAATCTGGAATTTGTTGTGCCTAATTAGCACTTGGAAGGAATGTGGGGTAACGTGTTTAGCCATGGAGGGGAAAATGTATGATGAGCAGGGTACAGGTTTGAGGACAGGACCCCTTTTGCACGTGACCCTAGTACCCCCCCTCCGGTGGGGAGATGGGAGGAGCCAAAGCAGTCACTGTTTCCCACCCCCCACCCCCATTCACCAGGGCTGAGGACTCAAGTTGCGGGACTCGTTCTCAAGTCCAACTTAAGTCGCTGCTGCGACTTGACTCAGACTCGACTTGGGTCCCATGAGCAACGGACTCGACTCGTAACTTGGCTCATTTTTGGCCGAGTCATGATTCAAGTAACCAGGGGGTGATAGGAAGTTTTAAAAAGTTTTTTTTTTAAATCTTGGTTTTGCCTTTGCGCGTCAAACCGCTGCGTTTTCTTGTTTTTACAAAGCGAAATCGCGCTCCAGGAGGTACTTCCTGGTTGCGAGATTTCTCCCTCCCTTCCCCTAAGGTTGCCCAGAATGCATTGTGTATTCTGCAATGCATTCTAGTACAAATCTGGAGGAAGGGAGGGAGTCGAGCAACCTGATAGGCTTACCAGATTTCTTGCCGGGACAGAGCGTAGCCCTTTAGGAGAAGGAATGTGGGCAGATGTCGCTTGTTAAACCTTAGAGCACAATCCTAGGCCTGTCTACTCAGAAGCAAGCCCCATTCATTGTGTTCAATCTCCCGGTTGGAGATCTGGTAAGCCTACACAACCAGGAAGTGCCTCCTGGAGCATGATTTAGCTTTGTAAATGCAAGAAACGCAGCAGTTTGGTGCACGAAGGCACCCAAAGGTAAAAACAAGATTTAAAAAAAAATTGACTTGAGACTTGGAGCAAAACACATCACTGCAATTCACAGATATTGAGGGTGACCCTTCCCATCTCTGAGTGGAACTGAGCTGGGCAACAGCAGCTCCTTCTCCCATTCTCCCCATCCTCAAACAGGCTTCCTACCATCACAGGAAGAACCTCTGGGAGGAAGCCCATTTGTGGGTGGGAGGGAGGGTGGGAGGGAGGAGGGGCTGCCCCTGTGGAGGCTCCTTCATTCACAGGTGCTCTTCTTATTTCAGACCTCACTCACGGTATGTCATTTTGGTTTTAAGGAAAATGGGATAAGAACGTTTTTAATAAATAATACAATGAAAACCAGATTTCTAAAAATCAAGACGACACAATGTCACCCAGTACTCAAGCATAGTACATCTCAGTTCCAATCATCATCATCACTCACACCGGACATGTGGCCAAATGGAAAGCTCTTGCTTGCTTGGCATCTCTGAGATGCTGGCTGTGATGAATTGCAGGATCCTGGTCTTGATGTGGCTGCTGAGAACTGGGCTCTTCCACCTGACCTGGTTCTATCTCATCATGGCTGAAGTATTGCAAAGGGGTCCTCAGTTATCTCAGAGGGGCCACGGTGGTATGCAGTCTCTCAGGTGTGCCACGTGTCCAGGTGCCATAGCTTGGTGGGGAAAAGTCTCATTAGGACACATGGAATAGAAGAGCCTAACTCTAATTCTATCACACCTGATAGAAACCCACAACAGGTCACCCTCGGGGCAGCACGACCTGGGACAGTGCCTTGGCTCTGCTGCTGCTGCTGCCTCTGCAGGAAAAAAAAAGGTCCATACCTGGCTCCTGTCATGGTTTCTTGGAAAGTGGAAGGGGAGGACATCTGGCTAGATGTAAAGGGACTGTTCAAGCGAAGGAGCCCCCGCTTGAAGAAACTGTGTCTGGAGTAAGCTAAGGAGGTGGAGGCTCTACTTTCCGTTCACTTTTAGCATGTGGAAAGCAGATCAATGCAATCAGCATCTGCAGCGGGGGGGGGGGGGGAGGTGGCAGCAGCAAAGCCCGGGTCATGGGCCCCCTGAATGTGCTGCACTCTCACCCCCCAGCAATCTACTCCTGATGCACCCTGCATCACCTCCCTCGTGGTCCCTGCCGAACTCTTCCAGGAAGGAGGAGCTGTACGAAATCTCTCTTCTGATCTTCTGTTTTCCTTTTGCACAGTTCACTCCAACTTGTGGTGCTTCGTGTGTGAAGATGAACCTTCCAAATGGAACTGTGGGTTTATTACTAGGTGTGCAGATGCAGACAAGTATTGTATCACGACAACAAGGACTTCAGGGTCTGGTAGGTCTTCCTGTCTCTCAAAAGCTCTGGTGCTCGAGCAGGAGGTGGAGCTCCCTCTTGGAGCTGAACGCTGGTCAGTGAGGCCTGTCAGCAAGCCCCTGGCCCCACCTCAGGGGCGAGCTACAGTGGTGTACTTACCTTCCTTGCCGCCTAGGGCAGCAAGGATGGGTGTCAAACACACACACACCCGCGCCTGGTGACACCCGGAAGTGACGTCACTTCAGCCCGGAAGGGACGTCACTTCGGGAGCAGCCACGAGGCAGGAGGTATGGACTGGGGTGGTCGTGTCTTCAGCTTCTTTTCCCCGATCATGGGGAAGAGACGATGAAGACGCAGCCGCTGGCAGACTGGGGTGCCCACGTCTTTGGCCCCCCAGCCACTTACTGGGTGGTAGCGGGTGTGTCACCCCCCTCCCAGCACATCACCCGGGGTGGCCTGCCACATCACTGGCGAAGTCACAGCATGTTTTTGAATCTCCTGACAGATGTGTGTGAGAAGGCTCAGTCCTGGAATGTGAAACTCTACTGTGAGTGGCAGTCAGACTGGCAGAAAAACTCCTGACTACAGTATTCTCCTGCAGCAGAGAGCAGAGAGAGCTCTCTTCACTTCTGCAAACCTGATCTGTGGTTTGGATTGGATGTTGGCAGTTGGATTGGAGAGAGGAGACTTGGGAAGCAAGGAGCTGAGCGGGAATAGCAGAAAACGGGACGCAGAGTAGAGCTGCCAGATTCCAGCGCAGAAGACGCCTGCGGGCACCGTCTCCTCTGCCTGGAATGCCCATCATTGGCTCATCGTGCAGACTGAGGGGCGGGTGGGGGGGCACCTGGAGCACGGCGGCTGCACTTCCAGTCCAAATTGCCCCTCCCAAAGCTGCTTGGTGGCAGGGCAGCGGCCCAGGAGGGTTTCCTTGCACACCGTTGCAGCTTGTACCATGTGCAAATGCACTTATTCTACCATGTGCAAATGCACTTATTCTACCATGTGCAAATGCATTTATTCGAGCTTTTGTCAGAAAACGGCCTCCTCAGGACAGTTTACAAGGATAATGCATCATTGAATCCTCAGAGGCTAAATTAAAACCAAAGAACGGGGGGAGGGAACGGGACAGGATTGGGGAGTTTTATCCTCTGACTCATCCACAGATCTTTTGTTTGAAAAGAATTTTAAAGCTTTCAAGCATTTTTAAAATATGCAGTTGTGATGGCAATATAGTCCACTTTGCCCATATTACGGGCTGGGGAGCCTCTGGTGACGAGAGAGCGACTTACGACAGCCCTGCAGTGTGGCATGTTGCAGGTCAGAAGTAGAGCTGAGGCTGCTGAATGTCCAGCCCCAAAATCTGAGGCTACCCTTCAGGTCGCAGCAGAGCTCATTCCACTTCCATGGCTTCCTCAGACTCAAAGAGGCTGGGAGGGGAAACAACCTCACACAGGGCCAAGTAAGGAGAAGACGTGTGTGTGTTTGTGGTGCAGAGGGAGGGAGGGAGGGCGGAGTTTCCCTCGGGGTTCAGAATAACTAGCCAGAGTTGGGGGTCTAGAGCTTTCGTGTTGTACATAACATAACTGTTCCTTTACCATGTCCTCCTTCAGGTCAGAACATGGTCCACCGCGTTAGCCAAGGATGTTCTCCGAATTGCCCTGACAGCAGGCTGAACGGGGAGCTGGGAGCCCTTTCTACAGAATGCTGCAATAGTTCCCTCTGCAACATGAGTGGGGCCACCAGCGTGAAAACCAGCACAGCACTGACGGCTCTGGGGATCTTGGCCAGTTTCTTCTGTATCTTTCGATCAGGACTATAAGGTCAGGTGGAGAGGGTGGGAAGCAGGACGCTAGAGGAGAAGCAGCACCCTTGGCCTGATCGGACCCAGCAGAGTCCTTCTCGTGCTCCTGGATGGACAGCCCGTCCTCCTGGGGCGCTCCCAGCATTGGTTAAAATGGCTGAATGAGCTTGGGGGGGGGGATGATGATGTTCTCTCTTGCTGCTGTGTCTCCTAGCAGGTCTACGCAACTGTAACCTTCCTGTTCCCCTGAGTTGAGAAGCTGGTTGGTTTCCTAAACACAGTCAATTACATCTAGCATTTCACCCTATGTTGTGAAATGCATCTAGCATTTCACCCTATGTTGCTTTGTGTTGTTTTCTCTGTTGGAAAGGGTGTGTGTGTAGCAGGGCAATAATCAGCGGAAGACCCCCTCCCAGTGGTAGGAGGAATGTTCCAACTACCCAAGGTTAGCTGCTGCAATCAATAAAAGACACACGGACGCAGAGGCTGGTAAAAATTTCAAAAAAGAAAGGTTTACTCAAAGATCGTAGTTGCTGTGCACAGTACATCTTCTGGTTAGGATCAGAGGTTCCAACTTAGGAAGAAGAGACCCTAAATGCTGCCTCGTTTGCCTGTTGGTGTGGGGGGTAGACACGGGAGCAGGGTGGGATCGCCGGCAAGCCACATCCATTCTCCTCGGAAGCTGGAGATCAAGAAAGAGTGTGCCAGGAAAGGGCAGGAAGGAAACAGGGTCCGGAGCCACACCTCCAGCAAGGACCACAGAGGGAGGACAGGTAGAGAGGTCTCAAAAAGTACCGGGCCTGCAGGCAGTGTTGCCCCACTTCCAACATATTGTACCTCATTCTTTTTTAGGTGTCTCAGGGGGCCCAATCCTATCCAGGGCCTATAGCAGTGGATCTCACAATCCATGTTGCAAAAGCCGCGCCGCCTTTTGGGGCCACCAGTGCAAATGGCTGGAGGTCCTTTGCGTGTGCCAGCAGCTCACCGAGCCCTGCGTTGGAGCAGCTAAGGTGGCAGTGGGGGTGGTTCAGGGGAGGATCAGCGTGGGGGTGGGTGGGCCGAATGGGGGCAGGAAGGGGAGGATCATAGCAGCAGCAATGCATGCCAATAACCTATCCCCCCCTTTCCTGTGCTGACACGCCCCCTGAGGCTACCTGGACGTATGCCAGCTAAATAGTTGGTGTCGGTCCGAGGAGACCCATGGGCCAGGTGGCTTACTGGGACGTAACGAAAAATGATTTTTCCTTACCTCTCCCAGGCCATTTGGTCAAACCCCCCCATTACATCTTGCAGCGCACACTCCATCAGCGCCACTGCCTTGTGCAGGCCGGTGGGGGACAGGATTGGCCAGTCAGTTTTCCATGTTGCTCTTAATGTACTGAAGGGGAAGTCAATTTTTGTTATGTGTGTGTTGCATTTTAAGTTATTAAACTTTTTCTATTTAATTTGTGTGGTCTCTGTCTTCCCTGATATGCCAGGGTAGAACGAACCCATGGCCAAGCTATGACCAGGGCCGGTGTCGCCTTATCAATAGGCTTACCAGATTTCTTGCCGGGACAGAGTGTAGCCCTTTAGGAGAAGGAATGTGGGCAGGTGTAGCTTGTTAAACCTTAGAGCACAATCCTAGGCATGTCTACTCAGAAGCAAGCCCCATTGTGTTCAATCCTGCCAATCTGCTTGCCTGCTAATTGGCAGCCTGCCAATCTGCTGCCTGAGGCAACCGTCTCAGTAGGCCTCCTGGATGGACCACCCCTGATGTCTGGAACCCAAAGCTTATTTTGGAGCTCAATGGCATGAAAATTCATTTTAATTCCTTATTCAGATTACTCGTGCAGATAGCTTCCTGTGTTTCTCTGAGGTTCCTCATGCGCTCTGAGAAATTAGGAACTGGGAACTACGAGCCATTCTCAGCATCCTGGCTGTTCCCCATTTCTTTGAAAACCTACCTCAATGCCAGCTGTTCAAAGCTGGGATCCAGTGAGTGGCAGGGATGTATCTAAGTAACTAGGTCACTGCGAGTACGAGTCAATTTTGCAAGAGTGCGAGTCCGAGTGCGAGTCAGTGTCAAAATTTTGGGGCAAGTACGAGTCAAGTGCGAGTCATTTTTGCATGAGTGCGAGTCGAGTACAAGTAAGGCCAGAAACCACGAGTCACAAGTCACGAGTCGAGTCACTTTGGGGAAAATGGCTTTTTCCCCTGAAAATGGGGTGGGTGGGTGTCTGTGTGTGGGGTGTGTGTGTGGACCTCTGAGACTTTTAAAGCACCCACTTGGCTCCCCCTATGCCCTTTCCCTCACCTCTGTCGTCACCCATCTGGTTTGGGAAAAACAAGCATGTCTACATTCAAACCATTTATTATTCCCTCCCTGCACCTTCCCCTTGCTGAGCTGAGCATCCCTTGGGCTTGGAGTTTTGGTCAATGAGGAGGAACTGCTACGGCAGCTTCGCCTTCCCTCACTCCTCCCCACCCCTCGCGCTCGGAGTTGTGGCCAATGGCAAACAGATAGCAACAAAAGGGGGGGGGGACTCAGAGCCAGGCTTGTTTTCCCACCCCCTTGAAAACCCTTCCTCCCTGCTGCCCTCCTCCTCCGAGGTCTCCACTGCGCCTGCCTGCCTGCCTGCCTGTGTTGATGCCGGCCATTAAAGGAAAATGACTTGGAAATGGCAAGTCGTTACCCCCACGAGTGCAAGTCAAGTACAAGTCCAGTGGGTCACGAGTGCGAGTGTGAGTGCGAGTCAGTGGGTCACGAGTACAAGTACGAGTACGAGTCAGGGAAAAAGTGGCTAAGTCACACTTGCGAGTCGAGTCATTTGACTCGAGTCCCCATCACTGGTGAGTGGCTTGGCCACATCTACTCTGATTTTTGACTTCCCCTTCTTGACCCGTTGCCTGTCATCCAACATCCCATCTGTTTCTCTCATGTGGGTCGCAATACGTCATTGAGGCAGCAGGTGGCCCTGTCCCAGGCAGAGAGGGGAGTCATCATACCATGCATCTTGGGAGTCTGGCCACAGTGATTTGTCAAAGGCAACATTTCATCCACGGCAGAAGATCTTCTTGTCTGAGGTGTGTCTGCAAAAAGCAGCTCGCTCGGCGCTCTGAGGCGCAATGACTCAACGCTTTGTTTTCCCTCCTAGAGGCTCCGCCACTTTCCACCTTTTCTGGGGGAGGTTTTATTATCCTACTACTACCCCACCCTTGAGCTAAGAAAGCAAACACATCTTTCCAAATCTAGTTTGAAATAAATGCCCACCTAATTCCTTCACAGATGCAAGCCTAAACATGTGCAGATTGAATCCGATTGAAATCAATTGGCCCTTATTTATTTCCAAGGAAGCCTGACTAGGATCATACTAAACAACAAGGCCCCTGCTGGGTTTGGTTTTCCCCCTGTTCCCTTCTCTGTTTTGAGTTCTGGAGTGTCCTTTGCTCCAATGAATGGTGCATAAGGTGGATTATTATTGGTCTGAATCTACACAACTGTGGCTAACAAGGGGACAAGATGCCTAAGGTCTTCCTGGTGATTCCCTGTCTCTCTCCGAATGAGCAGCTGAACCATTGACCAGGTTATACATCCTCTGAATCCTGGAATAAAAGGAATCCATGTGGTCCCTGGTGTCACACACAGAAGGCATGAACTGTTGTGAAGTACTAAGCGTAGGAGTCTATGTTGTGGGAGAAGGAACTGCAAAGAGAAATGGCCTCTTCTGGTTAGGCCTGTTGTGACGTTAAATGTTCGCAGGGCGGCTTCTGGACGCAATTGTGTGAGTGCATGTACCTGGGAATGCCACATCAGAATTTGTTATTATGTAACCCCAAGCAAGATTCCTGTTGGGCCTTGTGCATGAATCTTTCTCAGAACTAGTTAATGGGCTGACCAAGTGTGCCAAGATGTTTCTATGTGCACACAAACACCACCAAACAAGGACACACCAAGTGCCAGTATGGTGTTACACATGCAGTGCAGAATTTAGGTTGGGGAGACCTGTGTTCAAATCTTGCTTAGTCCTGGACCTTACTAGGCAACTTCTTTGGGTCATCTTTCAACCTGATCTATTGGATTTTGTGAGGTTATGTGGAGGGAAAGGTAAGAGCTCCATGAGGAAAGCTGGGACACCAATGTGAGAGAAACAGACAAGCGACAAAATCGACCTATATGTCTGGTCTGAAAACAGGACCTCTTTTTTGTGAAACTTTTTGTTCCCCATGAAAAGTGCCCCCCTCGGGTGGTTCTTTGGGGTGGGCGTGTGCAGGGAGTGAAAGCATTTGCCACGGTGGGGGCTGAAGATGCAGGAAGAGAGGGTGTGCCACCTGGTCTCTTTTTCAGTAAGGGAGTTGACCCTTCCCTCCTCGGCAAGAAAGAGCAGTCCATGGCCCCTTAGTGGCCATGTTTTTTTCCATCAATAATAGTTGCTCAGCACTAAGTGGTCTCAAGGGGAGTGACGTCTGCTCAGGACTTGACTGTTAGGGTGGCTGACAGTCGATGCCAAAGGGTGAGCAAGAGGCCTTGGATATGTCTCCATCTGGCTGGAACGATCAAGCCCATGTCCCAGCCCCCCCCCCCCCCCCCAGTTTTGGCAGGTACCAAGAGGTTTGAGGAAGGTTCAGTAAGGGATTTTTAACATCAGCACACAAGATAAACCCTGCCGGATCAGGTCAAACTAAGGCCCCCCTAGTCCAGCATTCTGTTCCCCACGGGGCCCACCAGATGCCTCTGGGATGCCCACAAGCAGAGAGAAAGGCAGACCCCTCTGCCACCCTTGCATCCTTAAAGTGGCATTCAGAGGCAGGCAGCCGGGGAACCTGAAGGCAGTGTATAGCTGTCATGACTAACAGCCACGAATAGACCTCTCCTCCATGACATGAACTAACTCCCTTTGCAAACCATCTAAGAAGCTAGTGGCCATCACCACGTCTTGTGGCAATGAATTCCACAGACTAATTATGCACTGTGTGAAGAAGGGCCTCCCTTTGTCCATCCTGCCAGTTGGTTTCAGTGGGGGTTCTGGTATTGTTAGCTGCTACTAAAACTTTCAGCAGAATTTCCTGCCTGAATCAGTAGTTATGGTGCAGGTGGGGGTGGGGTGGGGGTTCTGGCCAGAAGGGAAGCAGTGCTCTTTCGACAACCTTGAAAGAAGCAACTCGGAGGGCCACAGCCTGGGTCTGGCCATGTAACTACACAGCAAAGAGGATCTGTGTTCTTTAGGTTACAGATATACTAAAGAACCCCATGGGGTGAGTGGGGCTCTTTGCCCTTCTAATAAAGTCATTTTCTGTGCTATAATGGAACTGGCTTGGCATAGTCGGTGTGGGCATCTCCACCTTTTGGACCCCTGTGCCCTCATATTCCCTGCAAGACTCAGCTAGGATGGGCATTGGCATTGCCAGGCTGGCTAATGTCTGCCCCCTAGCAATGGGCCAGAAATGTTCCACAAACACCCTGTGGAGTTTTGCTAGCACTTGTCCATTGACCAGGTTTGTCCATCTGACCTTGTCTTAGGGGAGGCCTAGGGGTCTGTGGCTTCTCAGCATTGGGGGAAAGCCAGAATCTTGATACCCAAAGCCCCATTAAAAAGGGTAGCTAGTTTGGGATGCTGTGCATTTTGCTCCAGCACTTGCTGAGTTAACAGCATATCGCTGATGTGCCTCCCTGGACCAAGGGGTGAACCGTGGAACTACAACCGGAGTGTTTCTAGACAGGATCAGTCTAAGTCGTTTTTGCATCAGGATTTTGTTTCATTTTGCCTCTAATTTCCAGTGTCTGAATTTGCTTATTTTAGCTTTCCTTCTTTTTCTTGATACTCCATTTCTCCTGTTAAGTCTGACCTGCCTGCATCATTCAGACTTTTGATACCCCCCCCCAGCACATCCTCTGCATCGGCAAGAAAGACAGACCCCAAAGATTATTCACCCACCCAAGCAACTAGTGACAGTCAGTGTGCCATATATCCAAATGCTAGTATTTGCATGATAGCCCCACAAGTCCCCTTCAAAGCCAACAATGCAATCTCCGGTCAAATCAGAAGAAGGGATGTCTGCACGTGATGATACAGCCTCGCTGCAGGGGAAGAAGCTCAGCATCCATCCTCAAGTCCTTTCATCAGGGTGGCTGAGTGATCAAAGCAGCCACATCTTCTTCTCAGCTGACGTTCATTTTGGACCCCACAGGTTACACCAGGAATGGTCACAGCAGTAGATGGAACCGGATGCTTGCCGCGAATTGTCCCGTAGGGTCGGGCAACCCTGGCTGCACACCTTGGTGATGAGCAGGTCGGCCTTGGCATCTGGACAAGGAAGGGAAGCAAATGAGAGCGGAACAGGATTGAAGAGTTTTCTGGAATGCAGAAGGGATTGTGCCGATAGACCCTTGGCCAGGTCCAGCTGGGCTCTTCTTTTGTTCTTATGTGATGCAGTTGTTTAATTCATTAACAGCGCAATCCGACTTAAGTTTTGTGCAAGTTTAACCAGCGACGCAGCGAGAACGGGAGGCCCCAGAACGGAAAAAAGGATTCAAATCCCCTTCAAATGAGGATTTCAAAGGGGATTTGAATCCCTTTTCCATTCTGGGGCCTCCTGTTCTTGCTGCGCTCCTGGTTAAACCGGCACAAAAGTTAAGTCGAATTGCGCTGTAACTATGCTAACTTACGTAGATGAGGAAAAAATAGTTCTAAAAAGGGAAAAAAATAGTTTTAAAAACCACTGTTTTAATTTACTTTGTCCTGGCAACAGGACTGGTCTCTCCTTAAGTTATAGATATGCTGAAGTCCTGCTTGTAAATTAGACTTTGTCCTGGCAACAGGACTGGTATCCCTGCAATATTGCTTGCAATAAATTGGATGAAAACCTGAACGTAGTCTGGAATCTTGTTTCTTCCACACAGGTTACAAGCCATGATGACTGTATGCAACCTCCGGGCTTCAGAGGTAGCCTATCTCTGAATACCTGATGCAAGGGAGTGGCAAAGAGGATACAGGTGTCATGTTGTGGTACCCCCGGAAGGGTGGCTGGCCCCTAGAGCATATGAGGCCCGAAATTATCCATTTAGGCCCTGGCCTTCCGCCTTTCCCCATGCAACATAACAAGGCCTCTGAACCAAAGTCTAAAGAGGAAGTTCAGCTCAGGCCGAAAAGTCACAAGCACATGCACATACCTAGCTCGCTTGGCAGAAACCGCAAGAACAAACAGCTGGTCAGAACACCCAAAAGAACATCACCCACAGGAAACAAGACCAAGATACAGCTTGTTTGCTTAGCAGAACTATTCGCAAATTCGCAATCTCAATGCTTTTAAGAAAAAGAGGAACTTGAAGAGGAGAACACCCAGCTGCACCTGTGAAAAACAGGGGAGTGGGAGCAGTAGCGTCACTAGGACGCACGTCACCCTGGGGCAGGGGGCGCGCGTCACCCTAGTGACGCTACGACATTGCGGTGCGGGGGGGCGACCCGGCTCCCCCCCGCATCGCTCTCCGGACGCTCCGAGGCTGGCCCAGGAGCCAGCCTTGGAGCATCTGACCCCGTCGTCGCTCCAGGGCCTTCTGAAAGAGGGCCCAGGCAGCGCGTCCATCCGGGTATTTCCCGGATTTTCGCGCATGCGCAGACCCGTTTTGAGGCTTTTTGCCCTCAAAAAGCCCTCAAAACGGGTCTGCGCATGCGCGAAAATCCGGGAAATACCAGGATGGACGCACTGCCTGGGCCTTCTTTCAGAAGGCACTGGAGCGTCGACGGGGTCGGACGCTCTGAGGCCGGCTCCCGGGCCGGCCTCGGAGCGTCCGAAGGGTGTCGCGCGTCACAGAGGTGGCGCGCACAGGGTGCACGTGTCACCCCAGGGCACGCGTCACCCGGGGCGCCCCGCCCACCCCGCCACGCTCCAGCGACGCCCCTGAGTGGGAGACAACGAAAATAGGCTTTGACGCAGTTGCGGTTAGGCTTGTGGTTAGCAACACGGACGTCACTTTAGCGTGGCGCGGGGGGCGGACCACCGGTGACGCGTGCAGAGGGTGACCGCGCACCCACGCGCGAGTCACCTCCGCTGCGCGCGTCGCCCTCCGGAGGCTCCGAGGCCGGGGCGTCCGCCCCGTCCGGCTGTCCGGGGCCTTCTGACGAGGCCCAATGCAGCGATACGTGATTTATTACATTTTTTGCACATGTGCAGAACGTTTCTCGTTGTGCGCATGCGCGAAAAACATAATAAATCACGTATTAACAGATTGGGCCTCGTCATTAGGCCTCGGACAGCCGGCTGGCGTGGATGTGTGGAGCCGGCAGCGGTGTGTGTGGGGGGGTAGGTTAGGAACTTCTGGTCAACAACGCGACAGAAGCCGGAACCCCATTGGGCAGCCGCGGTGCACCCTTGGGAGCGGCTCGGGTCTGCTCTAGGCTGAAGCCAGCGTCGATTCCGGGACGCTGGTAAGCCTATAGCTGAGGATCACACTGGAAGCTTTGCAAGCAATCCATGTGCACAACCCCCTAACCCTTGTGGCACGGCGTATCCAAAACACGCAAACAACCGATGTGTCAGAATACAGACTGTTTATTCAGGCATATGCTTGGTCGCTCAATGGGACATTGAACGTCACAAATCAGAGAGCGCAATGAGTATTGTTCTCATGTTCTTTTATACTTTGCAAAGTTGTTACAAAAAAGGCAAGGAAGCCTGTCACTATGTCCAAGATGCATTTCATTCTTACAGTGGTTAGATCTTCATCTACAGGTATCATGCCATGTATCACTAGGCAAAAGAGTTAACGCAAGGTAGAGAGAAGTTAAGAAGTTTCTGTAGTTTTCCACTTAAGCTACGAGCCTAGACGTTCTTCCTCTGTTACACATTTCCTGAGCTAGCTGACAGGTACAGTGTAGGCTTTGTGGTTAGCTACATTTCCTCTTGCAGGAGCTGACAGAAGCCAAAGTGTCTGTTAATATATCACTCTGAATAGATACGTTATGCAGCACACTACAATAAGGAAAGCACTCTTAACATGCTCAGGAGCCTTCCTTCACACTCTATAGCACTGCTGGGCGGTGTTGCCCAGGACCTCACTTTCCTAAACATGCACAGTCTCTCCTAGTTCCATCTTGGCTCCTTTGCCGGTGGTCCTGAGAGTCAGCCAGGACTTTGTCCTGGAGGGAGTGAGGCCCGGTTCCCTCTAATCAAGATCATGTTAAATAACTAAGGGCCTCTGATTGGAATGGAAGGCTGCAACACTGTGGGGCTTCTATGTGTCACCCCCTCCTCTTTGGGCTCCCCTCCTTGGCATCATCTCACCACTGCCCAGTGGCCAGGCAGCCTGGCCAGTCTTTTCAAGCCTCCTCTCCAGAATGCCTCTCCTACCAGCAATCCAAGCAGGGATGTTGCCCACACCCTGCCCCACACCTTTTTGGCCCTTCTTCGGGATTCTTTCACCCACAGTCACTTACATCGCTGTGCAACTGATCTTACAAATAAACATGGCCTTTTCCTTGTTTCCCTAGATCTCGTAATAAACTCTTGACAAGGATGCAATTAAGCCTTTGTGCCCTCCTAGGACACACCTGAACTCAATCAAGCCCAGGAAACTCCGGGTTGGCTGCACACCTTGTTGGAAATGTTCCAGATATCATCCTTCACGCAGGAATGTCTTTGCCCAGAGTCCTATATATAACTACCCCTGCTCTGGGAGCAGAATTCCCCCCACTCAAGATGTCCATGCTGCTGCCCGTCACCTTGGGACCCTTTTCCTCCACTAAAGACGGCTGCTCTGTCCTTTTTTGTGAGGTTCTTTCCCTCTTGTCTTGGAGAGCCTCTTGCCCAGTGGCGTTCCGAGGCTGGTGCATAAGCGTACGTGTAGCAGGATGCCGCTTCGGCGCGTGAAAGCGCCCCTCCCCCTCGCCGGTCAGCGCCATTCCCGGCAGGCGATGGCTTCACGTGCGGGAGCTGTCACCTGCTGGGAATGGCTCCGGCCGGCGACGAGGGGCGCTTTCACGTGCGAAGCGGCATCCTGCTACACGTACGCTTACGCAATTTTTTAATTATTTAATTATTTAAATTAAATAAATAAATATAAATTAACTTACCTTTGCTGCTCCCGGCGCTGCTCCCCGGCCTCCTCCTACTCGCGCCGCGCAGGCAAGCAGGCTGGCCCGGTCTCCCAGCGGCACTGCACGGAGCCGCTGGGACCGGGCGAAACAGACTGCTTGCCCGTGCGGCGCGAGCCTCCATCATGCCCTCACGAGATTTGGGTGCCGACATCTTGGATCACGCGAGATTTCGTGATCCAAGATGCTGCCCGGTAAGTTTAAAATTAAAAAAAAGATGGCGGCGCCCATTCGTCCCCCGGGACTGGACCGGGAATCGAGCCCGATTCCCGGGACTGTCCCGGCGAAATCGGGACGAATGGTAAGCCTATAATTAATTAATTGATTAATCCAATTAATTAGCAGTTAATTAGCAGGGGGTACTTCAGAAAATTGGACAATGATAGGGGGTACCCGGGCCTCCAAAGGTTGAGAACCCCGGCTGTAGTTCATACAGTGTGTGTGTGTGTGTGTGTGTGTGTGTGTGTGTGTGTGTGTGTGAGAGAGAGAGAGAGAGAGAGAGAGAGAGAGAGAGAGAGAGAGAGAGAGAGAGAGAGAGAGAGAAACTGTGTTTATGGGGGTCTACTGAAACTCTGGTTGCTAGGGGTGGGGGTGTGAATGTTGCTTCAGAACTAGCAATGCTTACTTGCTTTCCCTTTGTGTTTGTAAATTCTGAAGCAACATTTGCCACAGACAAATCTGTTTGTAAGTAAACAGATACTGTATTAGCAAAAAAAAAAAAAAAAGGTGGGGAGCTGAAATTGGCCTTAGAATGGGACTTCTACTGCTTTGAGAAATGGGGGTGCTGGACAATAAAATTTCCTGGAAGACTCGATAAGCACAACCTCAAGGCAAAACACAAACCCTTTTCACACCACAAATGTGTAGAAAGAACATGTGGAGCAGCAGTGGGGAATGTGAGGTCCTGCCTGCTGGCCCTGCCTGCCCCCAACCTCCAAGCGTTCATGTGGCGGTCCGAACAGAGCCGTGGGCCCTCTTAGATGCGCACGTGGCGGCTGGAGGTCAGGTGTGGTCACCAGGTCTGTCTGACGTCGCTCCCAGCCCCCCAGGCATTCATTCTGTGTTCATCTGCGAGTGAGAAAGAAAGAACTCCGTATTCATTGAACTAGACTTGACTCTCGGACTCTGAACGAGCTCAGCTTACCAGTTCCAGAAGGCGATCCAATAGTCAAGCAGTTCTGGGCTTCCTTGGGGCAAGAGGTCATCTTGAGGCAGCTCCAGTTCGACACCTGACGGTCACAAGTGAAGCACACCAAGGAATGAGCTGCAAAAGAAGAAAACACCTCCATCATTGACAAGGGAGTTGCTAGGGATGGAAGTATGTTGCACGACAACGTGGTGTTTGGGTGGAGGAGACGTTCGAAGAAGCATAGATTTTCTCTCCCACTTTCCCATTTGCAAAGATGAAGGAATGTGGCCTGAAAAGAATCCCTACCCCTCCCCCCCCGAAATGGTCATCCAGCTCTGCCCCCATTTCTCCGTCTTATTTAGAGTCGGCCCACTGGCTGTGTTGGCCACGTCACGTGCCAGTTACGCCATCCTGCTTGCTCTCTCTAACTGGGCGTGGAGGCCTTTTTGATCTTAGGGCTGCAACCTTCCATCGATTAATCAGATTAAACCATGAAAGCTGTTCTTAATCAGTTTGAAAGGCGTCTCCAATGAATCACTCAACACATATAAACCTGCAGAACGAAGGCAGGTGTTTATGACCAACAGATTCCACTTGTGGAAGCTGCTTGCAGTGTAGTACAAACTCATCTGATTTGGGGCAAGAGACAGAAAGGAGAAGCGGTGACCTTACCATACCTGTTGCATTTGCTTCCTAATATGTGCTCAGGGACAACCTTGATGCATGGAAATGTCGCCAAAAGGAAAAAGGGGCTTTGTGACATATAATATGTCCAAGCTAGCTGAACACTAGACCCGCCTTGCATCAACTGTACTGCGTCTGCTTGTTCTATTTTGATGTGGCAAAATTTATTTATGGTACATTTGTTTGTTTCTTAAACCCATTCTTCACCTTACAAAAACAACAAGAACCCCATTACAAATATTTTAAAAAACATCTTTGCAGACTGTGCGGCTCTTTGCTAATCACCTGAGGATATTCATGGTTATGAATGAAATGTTGTGCTGTTTTTAACTTGCTTTTTAAAACATAAATATTTGATTTTTACATGGCTTTTAAGCCTGTTTTGAAGTTTCAATCCTACTACATTATTGCTGGCCATGAAAGCTTCAGATTAAAAAAAAAAAACAGACGTAAAATTATTTTAGTGATGAGAGGAGTGTTGGTGACATTCCAGCGCTAGCCAGTAGGCACCTCCCCACAGCTGGGTCCCCCCCCCCCGGTTCTAACTGATAACACTGGAAACATGCAGTGTCAGTTTTTCAGAGCTCGCCCTAGAAGAGGAAGATATATGCTTGTTTTGAACAGTGAGAGGCTCTTTTCCAATCACACCCTGCTGCTCTCAACATGTTTGCCTGTCCTTACCCTGAGAGTTTTCCGCCTACATCCCCTGTAAGTAACACGTTAGGAAGACCTGGGGGGGGGGGGCAGCTCTCAGATGATGCATTGGCTGCTTCACAGTGTACATGATGCTCCTAAACATATTTGCTGCCCAAGGGACCACATGGGTGCTTTGCTCTGTCTCACCAGCTCTAGAGTTGATTTTCCCACCAATAAAATCTGGAATTTGAGTCCTCCTGAGGACAGGGTGCTGAATTCCTGTACACAGTTCCTCGGAGCCAGGCCCTGGGGAAAACAACTGGTTGAGACATACGAACTGCAAACAAGAACCAGAAGACTTACCTATCTCCACACAGGCAACTGCTCCCAGCAAGAACGTGAGCCAAGATATGCTCTTCATGGTATCTTTCCAGCTTGCTCTGGAGCCAAAGCGATATCTGCAGGGTGATTATATAGCATCTGCTTACTGTGATAACTTAGATGCAATCCTCCATGCGTGTGACACATGATGTAACACAAAATACCAAAAGCGCAGGGTGTGACTTTTCGAGAGGAGTGGGTAGTCAGGGGACCATCTTTTGTTGACTTTCAAAGATGTGCAAGGCCTGCTGCATCAGGTGTGACCCTCAAGCTGAACACAGTTCACCAGCCAGCCATGTGTTGGACCACCAGCAGTTCCATAAACACCCTGCCTTTGTTGCCAGTGGGATGGATCAAGTACGTAACTGGTGGACCACAATACATGGTGCGTGTGGGTTCCAACGTGCACTTTTCATGGGTCTCACTCTTCAGCAATGAGCAGGTGAGAATGTGGTTGTTCCATGCCATTGGAGCAGGGCGTTACCTGCTGGACTCTTTATATACAGCATATATCAAACCTCTATTAAAAGCACAAGAGCAGACCAGGCGGTTTTCTTTTGGTCAGTTGGCAACTCCATCTCCTCCACATGATTGTATCCTGGATTGGAATTTTAAAGTCCTCATGGCTTGCGCTCAGAAAGCATTTCTGGGAGCCAGGATGCCGATGGTGTAGTGGTTTGAGAGTCGGAAGATCCAGGTTCAAATCCCCACTCAGCCACGAAGCTTCCTGGGTGACCTTGGGCCAGTCACTATCTCTCAGCCCCACCTACCTCACAGGGTTGTTGTGAGGACAAAAAGGAAGGGAGGAAATATGTACACCACTCTGAGCTCCTTGGAGGAAGGGTGGTATAAAAATGTGAAAAAAAAAATTCCTCCTGCTATCTAATTGGTGCAGGGCCTTTTGGGTAGTAGGGGGACCCTGTTTGCAGAATGTTTTCCCATGAAGGCTGTTTCCTCTTGTCTTCTACTTAAGAGACAGTTTAGGACTGTTACACTTTAAAGCAAAGGGTAAAATTGCCAAGCCTCTCAACAGATACAAATGTTGGTATACTATAACAAATGTATACTATATATACATTTATACTATATGGTACATTTATGGTATATTTATGGTATACTATATGGTACATTTATGGTATACTATAACAAATGTTGGTATACTATAACTATAAACAGCGAGTGGGAGTCAATGGGCAATTTTCACAATGGCGAGAGGTGAAAAGCGGTGTGCCCCAAGGATCGGTCTTGGGACCGGTGCTTTTCAACTTATTCATAAATGACCTGGAGTTGGGGATAGGCAGTGAGGTGGCCAAGTTTGCGGATGACACTAAACTTTTCCGGGTGGTAAAGACCAGCAGGGATTGTGAAGAGCTCCAGAAGGATCTCTCCAAACTGGGAGAATGGGCAGCAAAATGGCAGATGTGCTTCAATGTAAGTAAGTGCAAAGTGATGCACATTGGGGCAAGAAACCAAAATTTCACATATACGCTGATGGGTTCTGAGTTGTCTGTGACGGATCAAGAGAGAGATCTTGGGGTCCTGGTGGACAGGTCGATGAAAGTGTCGACCCAGTGTGCGGCAGCTGTGAAGAAGGCCAATTCCATGCTCGGGATCATTAAAAAGGGGATTGAGAATAAAACGGCCAATATCATTATGCCTTTGTACAAATCGATGGTAAGACCACATCTGGAGTATTGTGTCCAGTTCTGGTCACCATACCTCAAAAAGGATATAATTGAATTGGAAAAGGTGCAGAAAAGAGCGACCAGAATGATTCGTGGGCTGGAGCACCTCCCTTACGAGGAAAGGCTACAGCGTCTGGGGCTTTTCAGCCTAGAAAAAAGGCGCCTGAGGGGGGACATGATTGAGACTTATAAAATTATGCATGGGATGGAGAGAGTGGATAGAGGGAAATTCTTTTCCCTCTCGCACAACACCAGAACCAGGGGACACGCACTAAAATTGAGTGGAGGGAGAGTTAGAACAGACAAAAGAAAATATTTCTTTACCCAGCGTGTGATTCATCTGTGGAACTCCTTGCCACAGGATGTGGTGATGGCACCTGGCCTAGATGCCTTTAAAAGGGGTTTGGACAAATTCATGGAGGAAAAGACCATCACAGGTTACAAGCCATAAGCAACCTCCTGGTTTTTAGAAGTGGGTTTTCTCTGTGCCAGGTGCAAGGGAGTGGCGACTGGACACAGGTATCTTGTTTTCTCGTGTGCTCCCTGAGGCATCTGGTGGGGCCACTGTGTGACACAGGAAGCTGGACTAGATGGGCTTTTGGCCTGATCCAGCAGGGCTCTTCTTATGTTCTTATGTTCTTATGTTCTTATATTTAAGCCAACACAGTGAATCACTGACAAGCCAGCACCAACTTCAGCTGAAAAATGAAAACAAATATCTCATGATGTGACATTGGTGCTAATGAGTAAGTGTTTCCCCATAGTTTTGGTCTATTTTTCACCTGTTGGTCCTTTCTTCTTGCCCCCCCAGAGGCATCTGTGATGCCTCCGCATCCTAAAGGGGCAGTTGAATCATGCAAGGAGAGGAGTCATGTTTGTCCTGCTGTGTTGCTGCTTGTTGTTGGAGCATCTTCTTCTTCCTTGAACGACAAGGCAACGAAGAACCTGACTTTGAGCCACCTTAGAGGAACATGAAGCCCACCTGATTTCCAAGAGCGGCTCAGGTGGACCCCAAGTACCCGGTTCCACAGGGGAAACTTGATGGTCACCAACAGGTGTTTAAAAATTGGGGTCAAGCTGCACCCTGCTTTTCAGGGACTCACCCACTCCTTTTGCTGCAAACGTGGGTGTAAAGACCAGGAACCGGGGACAGTGTAAGTATGGCAGGGAAAGTACCCAGAGAACGAAGTTGCATCAGGTTAGTTTTAATTGCGTTTTAACATCCTTGCCAACCTTTGCTGCCCTCCTTTCTCCTTGTGATTGCCTATCAGTGCTCTGCTGTCTGTCCGTCCCCCCCCCCCACCTCTGTTCTGCTATCTGTACCACCATTCGATAAAGTTTAACTGCCTGGTCTCAATTTGCTTGGGAGGAAGTAAGTTGTTGTCACATCTCTTAGACCACCCATGTTCTGCTTGTTGTTGTTGTTCAGTTGTTAAGTCGTGTCCGACCCTTCGTGATCCCATGGCTGGTTTTAAGGGAGCCTGGCCTTGGAGAATCCTGGCCTTACTGGGAGGGAGGCTGTTCCTCCTTCTGTCTGGCTTCTCAAGCAGGGGTGGTGGCAGTGATCCACCTTTCCCACTGTACTTGCGTGAGATACAGGTGGGCCCCCATATCCGCTGGGGATATGTTCCAGGCCCCTCCGTGGATACTTGAAACCGTGGATAAGAGCGAACACCCCCCCATGGTTTCCTGAGGGGCCCCCCACCCTGCTTCCCCTGCAGGCAGGCATGCTTGCCCCCCCAGCTCTTATTTTTCTTTCAGCAAGCTTTGTTTCTTCCTTAAAACAAACAGCCTCCATTGCAGGCAAGTAGGACGAGACTAAGTCCTAGAGAGCCTCTGCAAGGTTTCTGTTAACCTTGCAGAGCCTCTCTAGGACTTAGTCTCGTTCTACTTGCCTGTAATAAGTAGCCAGAGGCTGCTTCTCCTGTTTCTTTAAGGAATGAAGCTTACTGGGAAAAAAGTAAAATCCTGGGGGGGGGGGGCCACGATCCGTGGATAACTGAAACCGTGGATAGCGAATCAGTGGATATGGGGGCCCACCTGTACTTCTCCTCCCTGAATCTGCCTAATCCTCTTTGAAAGCCATCATCAACCATCATGAATTTGGTGATGGGACGATGCTCAGTGGTCGAGTTCTTAAGCTCAGCTGAAGTTCTTAAGCTCAGTCTCCAGCATCTGGGAAAGAGCCTTGTCTGATGCTCTGGAGAGCTCCTGCCAGTCACAGCAGTAGTAGGAAATACTGGGCAAGATGGTCTGATTCCCACCTGTAGAGCATACATTATCTTGACGTAATCCTTGCAACCCTGTAAGGGACGAATTGCAGATGGAAAGGCTGAGAGGGAAGGGCTTGCCTGAGGTGACTTGGTGAATTCATGGCAGAAGTGGGATTCATACTGGGGAAGTCCTGATGAGTCTCTTAGCCACTCCACACACCCCCAGCTCTTTTGGTGCAAGCTACAGATTTAAGGCAGTAAATGACAGAAGAAGTTAATGAGATGCCCCTGTCGAACCTGTGTGTGCTGCGTGACAGCTCGGAGGTGGAAGGCTTGGAGATGTTTTTGCAGTCACGCCCTGCTGATTAGCTTCAGGATGGTCACAGAGTCCCACACAGGCTGTGTCTCCTGATTAAGACAGAGCTCTTTGCAACATAGCTGGTCATGAGATGCCTCATGACAGTGACTGCCGTGGAAGGTTGCCAAGGGACGAACCTGTTGCCAGAGGGATATGGGGGATAACAAGGAGGCAGGACACTTCTGGCAAACCTCCAGAGTTGGGCCACCGCTTGGTAAGCGGGCAGACTGACTGTGGATGCTCCAGACATTCATTACATCAGCCAGGCGAAATGAGTTGTACGTCAGGAAGATGATGGCGACAACATCAATACAACTGAGTCGCATTGTTTTAATTATGGTAAATACAGTGTTGGAAAACTGGCCACGCACATCGACAGGCTGCAGCCCCTCCCTCCTGATGTCGTGTGGCAATTTGAACTTGGCAGCCACTCGGTGTGAAGTCAGGCCCTTCTTGGTCTTCTTGCTCGCAATTGTTGTCGGCTCGGACTGACGAGGCCTCGCCAGGTCTTTCCCAGACTGCTGCCGTCTTTATGGATGAACTGACGTATTTCTGTATCCCGTTTCCCAAAAGTTCAAAGCAGAGTAAAAAAAGGTAAAGGTGACTCCTGACAATTAAGTCCAGTCGTGTCCGACTCTAGGGTGTGGTGCTCATCCCCATTTCAAAGCCAAAGAGCCAGCGTTGTCCGAAGACGCCTCCATGGTCATGTGGCCGGCATGACTCTCCTTGCCGCAGCGTGTAGCATGCAGCTGGAACACGGAGCGCTGTTTAGTTTGTAGCAAAAAACCAACACAAAATCTTGAGGCACCTAATACATTTATAGTTCTAGAAGGTGTTGTAGGTCTTCATAGAACCGGTCAACTTCATCTTCTTCGGCATCAGTGGTTGGGGCATACACTTGGATTACTGTGATGTTGAATGGTTTGCCTTGGATTCGAACTGAAATCATTCTGTCGTTTTTGAGGTTGCACCCCAGTACTGCCTTTCCCACTCTTTTATTGACTATGAGGGCTACTCCATTTCTTCTAAGGGATTCATGCCCACAGTAGTAGATATGATGGTCACCTGACTTAAATTTGCCCATGCCCGTCCATTTTAGTTCGCTGATTCCCAAGATGTCAATGTTCAATCTTATCATCTCATTTTTGACCACATCCAGCTTGCCTTGATTCATAGACCTCACATTCCATGTTCCTAAGCAGTATTGCTCCTTGCAGCATTGGATTTTCCTTTCAACCTCAGACACATCCACAGCTGAGCGTCCTATTGGCCTTGGCCCAACCGCTTCATTCTTTCTGGGTCTACTTGGAATAGTCCTCCGCTCTTCCTCAGTAGCATATTGGACACCTTCCGACCTGAGGGGTTCATCTTCCGGCGTCATATCTTTTAGCCTTTTGGTACTGTTCATGGGATTTTCTTGGCAAGGTTACTGGAGTGGGTTGCCATTTCCTTCTCCAGTGGATCACTTTTAGTCAGAACTCTCTGCTACGACCTGTCCGTCTTGGGTGTCCCTGCACGGCATAGCTCATGGCTTCATTGAGTTACACAAGCCCCTTCGCCACGACAAGGCAATGATCCATGAAGAGGATCACCTAGATCACCTAGAAGCGACCCGCTCTCCTCGCTTCACGAGAGCGACGCCTCTGATTGGACTGCCCGGCTGCAATACTATGCACACCTACCTGGGCGTAAGCTCCACAGAACACAGTGGTACTTACTTCTGAGTAGACATGTGTGGGCTTGCACTGTTATTGATAACTGGCAAGACCACGATTTGGCAACATTCTCGGGAAACACACCTGGCCAGTTTGCCTTCTTCACAGCTGGAGAAGATGCTGGCTGGGTGCCACCCACTCCTCTTCCCTGCCGGCTTGGGGGTGGCTGGCAAGGGAGGCTTCCCAGTCATGCGGTGAGCCGGTACAGCAGAGAATTCCAGAACTGTGGAATGCCTTTGCATAGATGGAGGAGCTGATAAGGGGGAGAAGGAAGCCTGAAAATATAGACACGCCCTGGGAAGGAAGGAGGGAGTCCCAAGAAGCCCTGCAGGAGACCAACTAGTCACCAGGAAGGATAGGGACAGGCTGGCAGCCAACGAAAGCACAAGGAACGCCGTGCGCCTCCCTCTTCCAGGCAAGGTGGGCTGCCTGCTTCAGAGTGGGGCTGGTGGTGGCCCCGGGAGAGGCCCTTTCTGGGATGGGGCCCTGCTAGGGAACAGACACCCTCCTCAGCACGCCACACCCACCTGATTTGGCTTTAAGTGCCAGGTTAGGAAAACCTTTTAAACGAAAGTAAATTCATTCTAATTTAACAACATTGTTGTTGTTGTTCAGTCGTTAAGTCGTGTCCGACCCTTCGTGATCCCATGAACCATATCCCGCCAGGCCTTCCTGTCCTCCACTATCTTCCTGAGTTCGCTCATTTTCATGTTTGTTGCATCGGTGATGCTGTCTGACCATCTCATCCTTTGCCTTCCCCTTCTCCTTTTGCCTTCAATCTTTCCCAGCATCAGGGTCTTCTCCAGAGAGTCCTCTCTTCGCATTAGGTGGCCAAAATATTTGAGTTTCAGCCTTAGTACCTTTCCTTCCAGGGAACAGTCAGGCTTGATTTCATTTAGGATTGACTGATTTGATCTCCTAGCAGTCCAAGGGACTCTCAGGAGTCTTCTCCAGCACCACAGTTCAAAAGCATCTATTCTTTGGCACTCAGCCTTCCTTATGGTCCAACTCTCGCAACCATACATTGCTACTGGGAACACCATCGCCCTGACTATGCGAACTTTTGTTGGCATGGTGATATCTCTGCTTTTTATTATGCTGTCTAAGTTTGCCATAGCTTTCCTTCCGAGGAGTAAGCGTCTTTTAATTTCATGGCTGCTGTCTCCGTCTGCAGTGATCTTGGAGCCCAGAAAAGTAAAATCTGTTACTGCTTCCATTTCTGCCCCTTCTATTTGCCAGGAATTGATGGACCCAGATGCCATGATCTTAGTTTTATTAATGTTGAGTTTCAAGCCAACTTTTGCACTCTCCTCTTTCACCCTCATCAAGAGGCTCTTTAGTTCTTCTTCACTTTCTGCCATTAGGGTGGTATCGTCTGCATATCTGAGGTTGTTGATGTTTCTCCCGGCAATCTTGATTCCGGCTTGCGATTCATTCAGCCCTGCATTTCTCATAATGTGCTCTGCATATAAGTTAAATAAGCAGGGTGACAATATACAGCCTTGCCGTACTCCCTTCCCCATTTTGAACTAATCGGTTGTTCCATGGCCGGTCCGAACTGTTGCTCCTTGACCCGCATACAGGTTTCTCAGGAGACAGGTAAGGTGGTCTGGTACCCCCATCTCTTTTAAGAATTTGCCAGCTTGTTGTGATCCACTCAATCAAAGGCTTTTGCGTAGTCAATGAAGCAGAAGTAGGTGGTTTTTTGGAACTCTTGGGCTTTCTCCATGATCCAGCGCATGTTGGCAATTTGATCTCTAGTTCCTCTGCCTCTTCGAAACCCAGCTTGTACTTCCGGTAGTTCTCGGTCCACGTACTGCTGAAGCCTAGCTTGTAGGATTTTGAGCATAACCTTGCTAGCATGTGAAATGAGTGCAATTGTGCGATAGTTTGAACACTCTTTGGCACTGCCCTTCTTTGGAATTGGAACGTAAACTGACCTTTTCCAATCCTTTGGCCACTGCTGAGTTTTCCAAATTTGTTGGCATATTGAGTGCAGCACTTTTACAGCATCATCATTTAGGATTTTAAGTAGCTCAGCTGGGATATTATCATCTCCGCTAGCTTTGTTGTTAGTAATGCTACCTAAGGCCCACTTGACTTCACTCTCTAGGATGTCCGGCTCTGGGTCAGTGACCACACCAGCGTGGTCATCAGGAACATCTTGGAAGATCTTTCTTGTATAGTTCTTCTGTGTATTCTTGCCATCTCTTCTTAATCTCTTCTGCTTCTGTTAGGTCTCTGCCTTTTTTTGTCCTTCATCATGCCCATCTTTGCTTTGCTTTCTTGCATTTCTTTTCTTTGGGATGGTTTTCGTTGCTGCCTCCTGTACAATGTTACGAACTTCCATCCAGTTCCAAGAAGCTCTATACAATCAGTAAAAACAAGACCCGGAGCTGACTGTGGCTCAGATCATGAGCTTCTTATTGCAAAATTCAGGCTTAAATTGAAGAATGTAGGGAACACCACTAGACCAGTCAGATATGACCTAAACCATATCCCTTATGAGTATACAGTGGAGGTGAAGAATAGATTTAGGGCATTAGACCTGGTAGACAGAGTGCCTGAAGAACTATGGATGGAAGTTAACAACATTACAGGGGACCTTGTGAGGGGAAATAACCGATGCTGTTCCCCCCCCCCTCACAGGCCAGAATGCTGTTCTTGCTGCAATTAGTCCCCCTCCACCAGTGGTGACACCAGCCCCCCCGCATCTGCTGCAAGAAATGCTGACCAGGGAAGGGGGGGAGGGCCCAGTTGGAGAACTGTTGTTGGCTGGCTTAGTCCTCTGAGGACGGAGGGCCTCCTCCTCAGGGCAGGTGCTAGCAGCCCAAACCACAGAGGTGGGGAAGCGCCAACACTTTGAATGGCCAGTCTGCTCTCCTCTGTCATTCAACAAAGGGCAAGATGTGCTCCCAGTAGCAGCCAGCCCCAGTTGTTATTACAGGTGTGTCCCCCCCCTTAATGACGGATTGCTTAATGACGATCCGCAAATATGACGGAGATTCCCAAAGTGTAAACAAAGAATTAAAGCTACAGTAAAAAGGTAAAGGTATCCCCTGACAATTAAGTCCAGTCGTGTCCGAATCCAGGGTGTGGTGCTCATCCCCATTTCAAAGCCGAAGAGCCAGCGTTGTCTGAAGACGCCTCCGTGGTCATGTGGCCGGCATGACTCTCCTTGCCGCAGCGTGTAGCATGTGGCTGGAACACAGAGCGCTGTTTACCTTCCCGCAAGTGGTACCTATTTATCTACTCGCATTGACATGCTTTGGAACTGCTAGGTTGGCAGGAGCTGGCCAAGCAATGAGAGCTCAACCCGTCACGGATTCGAACTGCCGATCTTTCGATTGACAGCTTACTGTATTTTAAATGCAAAAAAAATGTTGTCTTTAACTCTCTGTGTTTGCCCTGCGTGTGTGTTTCTACCTGCATTGACAGGTAGAAATCTTGTTGTGCTTTGTGTTACACTCATAATGTACACTGCGTTTGCCATTCATTCCCTATTACAACTCCACTGTGTTATGTTGAGGACTCGCTTAATGATGGCTTCACTATATGATGGGTTTTCCAGAACGTATCCCCATCGTTAAGCGGGGGACACCTGTATTTATTTTCAAGCATGACTCCCGGCCTAGTAGCTGCTTTCTGAAACCAAAAACGAAACAGGGAATGTCAGTCTGGAGCTCCCACATTATGTCTGGTTTGGACCCTGACGTTTCTGCAGAATCTTCAGAGCCAGCTCCAACCACCATGTGTACTGTACTGTGTTACAGAACTTGCATTGCTCCATCTGGGAATCACAGCGACTGCTTAGAGCAGTGGTTCCCAACCTGGGGGTCAGGACCCCCAAAAGGGTCACGAAGCAGTTTCTGGGGGGTTGCGGGAGGACATGTTTATATCGATGTGTGGCACAGAAACTGAGTAGCAACATACTGTATATCGTCCTCCCGCGACCCCCCAGAAACTTCTTCGTGACCCTTTTGGGGGTCCTGACCCCCAGGTTGGGAACCACTGCTCTAAGCAGTCGCTGTGATTCCCAGATGGAGCAATGCAAGTTCTGTAACATGTCCTTATTATATATATATAATATATATACTGAGACTCATTGTACTGCAAGTAAGACTGAGCTAGATGAACGATTGATCT
Source organism: Plestiodon gilberti rubricaudatus (assembly GCA_026170595.1). Taxonomy (NCBI): domain Eukaryota; kingdom Metazoa; phylum Chordata; class Lepidosauria; order Squamata; family Scincidae; genus Plestiodon; species Plestiodon gilberti. Next base: position 3,141,996 of record JANXHW010000004.1, read on the forward strand.
ATGTGAAAGCAGACTGACTTGCCACCATCTGCACAGAGCTGGCCAGTGGAACGTCTTTGATTGGTTTGGGGTCTGCTACATCTGATCCCCCAGAGAGAGGAGGAGGATTCCTCAGCACCCTGCTGTGACCCACTTACAAGATACATTGCAGGTAAAATCATAAGAACATCAGAAGAGCCTGGCTGCTGGATCAGGCCAAAAGCCCATCTAGTCCAGCTTCCTCTATCACACAGTGGCCCCACCAGATGCCTCAGGGAGCACACAAGACAACAAGATAACCTGTATCCTGTTGCCACTCCCTTGCATCTGCCATTAAGAGATAGCCTATTACTAAGACCAGGAGGTGCCACGGTTATAGGTGCCACGACTTGAGACAGTTCCTGTCTACTTTGACTGGGAGGGAGTGGCTCTCCAGAATCAAGTTTTTTTCCAGCCCTACCTGGAGACAGAGGTGTCACTAAGATTGGTGTCACCCGGTGCGAGAGCTCATGGTGTCACCCCCATTAACTTTCTTTTAATATATAACAGTACAGGTCACCCAACAAATCAGTAATCAACAGCAACAACAACAATAAAAAAGTGGCCAACTTGATGACACACACAACTAAATATGAGTTCTAGTCTTAGCTCTGACACATAGAAATGAGAGCTGAATCATATTGTCACCTTATTGGCTCCATGTTGTGTCATAATAATCAAGAGATGTGCTCTAGTGGTTGAGCTGCTGCCTTGCCTGAAGAACAACTAGGACAGGATCGACTCGAGACAACTGGACGTTGCCGACAAGTTGCCAACAAGTTGCCAACAAGCTGTGATATCTCAGCTGACAAGCTGAGATAGCCTGCGCTGACCCTGTGTGTGAGAGAGGAGTCACCGTTGGACAAGCTCGGAAACCGTGTGCAGCCAGTGAGATACCACACTGTTGAAAGGAAACAGCTGGAGAACGATGGGTTCTATGCGAATAGAACATTATTGTAAAAATCCCTACAGGGGTTTAGAAAAGCCTGCCTGTGTAAACTGCCTTGAATAAAGACTGAGGAGAAATCTGACAGAAAGGCAGTATATAAATACAGATATTATTATTATTATTATTATTATTATTATTATTATTATTATTATAACACCTCATTGGCTCTCGGAACAATCAGTCTTGAGTTTTGTTTTGAGTTAAGGAAATCCACTTTTTGTTACATAAGGTGGCTGTGTTTTCATTTTCTGGTTATTTGGCCATAACGTTTGATAGAATACAGATACTTCAACGTGGTTTGTTTCATTACATTCTGCATTAAATTACCTTTCAAATGATATATTACATTTTGGTATTATAAATGCAAATATTCAAAAAGGGTTCCACAATTTTGGCCACTAGTGGTGTCACCCTCCTGCGAACGTCACCCGGTGTGGTCTGCACCCCCGCCCTGCACTCCCCTAGTGATGCCACTGCCTGGAGATTCCAGAGACTGAACCTGGGTCCTTCTGTGAGCTACAGCCCCACATGTGGTGGGGTCAGAACTCAGATCCCTCACCTGCAAGTTCTGCATTCCATTCACTCTCACTGGACCTCATTTGGTCATTAATGTCCAGGCCAGGCCAATCCATGAGGTCAACTGAAGTGGTCACCTCAAGTAGCAAACTGACAGGGAGCACTGATTTCTATCCTGCTGCTTGCCTCCACTGATCCCCCCCCCCCGCTCCTCGGTTTGGAAGAGGAAGAAGTGGAGGAGAAGAGAGTGGGGGGACGGAGTGTGGGGGGAGCAGGGGCTGGCAAGGAGGACAGCCCTGGGCACCCCACCTCAGGCACTAAGAGGTCTCAGGCCAGCCCTGTTAAACTCCCCCAGCATTTTTGGGTCTTCTTAAACATTTGTCCTATTTGCATGTGCTGAGTGCTAAACAAGAAATGTTTTTTCAGAGCAAACATCTAGATTGTGATGATTTTTTTAATTAGTGGCTGTGCAAAAATGGAACATAACGTTCCTTCTCTGTTGTGGCGCTCACAACACTTGCGGTTAACTCAACAGACGACCTCAACGCTTCCTCCGTGTTTCTGTTGTTAATTGCTTTGAAGTTCTCTAGCGCTTTTGCAATCTTTAAATTCCCGTGTTCGTGGTTGGTCCTCAGTGTCATCTATACAGCCACGCTGCCCGTCTTTGGAATAAGACGAAACATCGGTCCGATATTGCCTGTGTAATTTTAAGAGATTTTATTCAGTGTTGCCATTTTTGCATCTTTCAGTAACCTGGATTAAACTGTCTTAATTGCATTTTGGCTTCTGTATTTTTTACATGGCTTTTATACCCATGAGAACATAAGAAGAGCCCTGCTGGATCAGGCCAAAGGCCCATCTAGTGCAGCTTCTTGTATCACACAGTGGCCCCACCAGATGCCTCAGGGAGCACACAGCCAACAAGATAACCTGTTTCCTGCTGCCACTCCCCTGCACCTGGCACAGAGAAAACCTACTTCTAAAACCAGGGGGTTGCTTATGGCTTGTAACCTGTGATGGTCTTTTCCTCCATGAATCTGTCCAAACCCCTTTTAGAGGCATCTAGGCCAGGTGCCATCACCACATCCTGTGGCAAGGAGTTCCACAGATGAATTACACGCTGGGTAAAGAAATATTTTCTTTTGTCCGTTCTAACTCTCCCTCCACTCAATTTTAGTGTATGCCCCCTAGTTCTGGTGTTGTGCGAGAGGGAGAAGAATTTCCCTCTATCCACTCTCTCCATCCCATGCATAATTTTATACGTCTCAATCATGTCCCCCCTCAGGCACCTTTTTTCTAGGCTGAAAAGCCCCAGACGCTGTAGCTTTTCCTCATAAGGGAGGTGCTCCAGCCCACGAATCATTCTGGTCACTCTTTTCTGCACCTTTTCCAATTCAACTACCCTTTTTGAGGTGTGGTGACCAGAACTGGACACAATACTCCAGATGTGGCCTTACCATCGATTTGTACAAAGGCAGAATGATATTGGCCGTTTTATTCTCAATCCCTTTTTTAATGATCCCGAGCATGGAATTGGCTTTCTTCACAGCCGCCGCACACTGGGTCGACACTTTCATCGACCTGTCCACCAGCACCCCAAGATCTCTCTCTTGATCTGTCACAGACAACTCAGAACCCATGAGCGTATATGTGAAATTTTGGTTTCTTGCCCCAATGTGCATCACTTTGCACTTACTTACATTGAAGCGCATCTGCCATTTTGCTGCCCATTCTCCCAGTTTGGAGAGATCCTTCTGGAGCTCTTCACAATCCCTGCTGGTCTTCACCACCCGGAAAAGTTTAGTGTCGTCCGCAAACTTGGCCACCTCACTGCTTATCCCCAACTCCAGGTCATTGATGAACAAGTTGAAAAGCACCGGTCCCAAGACCGATCCTTGGGGCACACCGCTTTTCACCATTGTGAAATTGCCCATTGACTCCCATTCGCTGTTTCGTAGTCTTCAACCAGTTACTAATTCGTAAGACCATCCCTCTTATTTCCTGACTATGGATATTTTCAGAAGCCTTTGATGAGGAACTGTGTCAAATGTTTTCTGAAAATCCAGATATATAATATCCACGGGTTTGCCCGCATCCACATGCCTGTTGACTTTTTCAAAAAATTCTAAAAGGTTTGTGAGGCAAGACTTCCCCTTGCAGAAGCCATGCTGACTCTCGCTCAGCAGAGCTTTCTTCTATGTGTTTTAAGATTTTATCTTTAATGAGACTTTCCACCATCTTCCCTGGAACAGATGTTAGGCTGACCGGCCTGTAGTTTCCCATGAATCCCTTGTCTTGGAATGCTTTATGAAGCCTTGAAAGTTTTCGCTCGATACTTTAGCTGATTGTTTGTTTTCTGCTCTATATGTTGTGTCAGCTCTTGATTGCTGTGTTGGAGGTTCTGCTTATTATGTGTCTTTGATCTGGGTTATTGTTTTGTTTTATTGTTTGTCTTTGCTTGACGTTGTATTGGTTTTGTACTGATTTATTGTTCCTTTGTAAGCCACCTTGAGCTGTCCCACGGGGTTAGAAAAGGCTGGGTAAAAATATTTTAAAATAAATAAAAATAATATGTAAAATAATGACTGTAGCGCATCCAGACCAGCAACCTGTGTATGCTGGACAAGAAAAAAGATCATTTGCCTGCCCTTTCTTGGGGGCTGCTGCTGACGCCAACCATGGCCATCATCACTTGGACCTAACTAGGAGCAGCCAGCAGGCCCCATTTACACTGTAGGACCGACTAACATGTTGCAACATACATGACCTGGGTAGGTTTAAGCTCTGGGTTCAAGCCCTGGAATCCCCTGTCCTCGCAGGATGACAGGGCTGAGACCATCAGCACCCAAAGACTCAGAGGTGGATGACTCGACTGATGCTGCAAGAGAGCCGGGGTGGGTGGGTGGGTGGGTGGATCTTCTGCCTGACTTCACAGAAACAGACTGGATAACCGGGACTTGCCAGACAGACATTTCCTAATAGAAACTCTGCTGCCTGTGAGTCAAAGAGATCAGGCTGGCTGAGTGTCCTTCTTTCTGCTTTTCTGCCCCCCCCCCCCCCCGCACTGGGACAAATTCCCAGTTGTCACCACTTCACCCTGCTGCTTGCCCCAACCTCTTCTCACACTTTTCCCTTCAGGACGAGACTGAGTAAGAAGAGGGTCGAACTGATGGCGGCCTTTTCCTCCTCTAGGCAGAGTCACGGCTGATCTACACTGCACTGCGTCCGGCGCTTTGCGGAGATTTTTACAGTCTTGCGGAGCATTTGCGCACTCCCGATGCTACGGCGTGTACAATGCGTCAAAGATGGTCCGACCAGGTTTTGAGGGGTTGCTTCGCCGGACGCAATGCAGCCACCAATCGGATGAGAGGGGGGGGGGAGGAGAGTGCCAATCACAGCTGCGCTTCACACAGGAAGGCGGGACAACAGGAGGGACAACAGGCAGGAAGACACTCCTCCGACCCGCTCGGCGGAGGCTCAGCGGAGGCAGGGGCAAGACGACTCCACGCCTGACGCAGATCTGCTGTGTAGATCCGGCCTCAGTCACTGCTGCTATGGGCAGCAGAGGAAGCTACATTGCAGGAGGGGGGGCTGCCCGCCCTCCTTTCCAACGGCTCTCCTTTCTCACCCTCACCTCCTCCGTCCCCTCCACACCTGGCCACTTCTTCAAAAAACAGACTGGGCAGGAGGAGGCTGGGACTGGGAGTGGAAGAGGGAGACTTCCCTGCTATCTGGGCAAAGAGGCACTTTTGAACATGCAAGTCCTTTTGTCTTGAGTAGGGGGGCAACTGTCCCCCTCCCCCCACATAGCAGAGCACCTTTTCTAGTTTTGTTTTGCTTTGTTTTTTAAAAATTGTGAGCCCTTTGGGGCTGGGCACCATCTATCTGTGTATCTATTTATTTAGCTACCTGAACTGTTTTGTTCAAAAGTGGATTGATGATGAAGATGATGATGATGATTTCTCTTCGGCTCCCAGGCTTGTCCCACCCAGCCTGTTTTGAAAAAGCAACAGGGTGCAGGAAGAGGAGGGGTTGGGGTAATAATGGGGGAGAGGAGTGCTGGGCAATGCTTTAATGTGCATAAGGTAAAGGTAAAGGTATCCCTTGACAATTAAGTCCAGTCGTGTCCGACTCTAGGGAGCGGTGCTCATCTCCGTTTAAAAGCCGAAGAGCCAGCGCTGTCCGAAGACGTTTCCATGGTCATGTGGCCGGCATGACTCAACACCGAGGCGCATGGAACGCTGTTACCGTCCCGCTGACGCGGTACCTATTAATCTACTTGCAATTTCTTGCTTTCGAACTGCTAGGTTGGCAGGAGCCGTCGCACGGATTCGAACTGTGCCGACCTTTCGATCGACAGCTCATGGTTCAGTGGTTTAACCCACTGCGTCACCCGCTGGCTCTTAATGTGCATGCCCCCCCCCCAAAAAAATGGGGACAGAAAACTTCAGGCACTGGTTGAGCTACTTGCGCTGGGCCTGGCTACAGACATTTGGGAGCTCAGCTGCCTAGAGCAAGCCACAAGTTTGTATGCTTTAATTGAGTAATTAGTGCAATTAATCAACACACGCTGCTGTTTTCAAATGGTGTTCCTGAGAACGTTGGGGTTCTTTGGGCACGTTCCTTCCTTAAAGGGAAAACCAGAAATGGTTGGGGGGCCTGCCAGGCATGTGATGTGACCGCCTGTGCCCTGCTGCCCCCCCCCATTACATGGTGCACGGTTTTTCTCTTTCTCACAAAGCAGCCCTCAGGTGGGATTCCTTGGGGCTGCGTTGTGAGCGGGTTCAAACTGTTGCCAATTCCCCGATTTAACCTCTCCCTTCCCCACTGCTATAAATTAAAAGGGGAGGGAAATGTCCTCATGTCTTCCCCTCCAATTTGGGGTGTGTGACGTGGATTGGGCTTCAGTGAATGGGAAAGGGTTACACCCCTCCCCCCCACACCATGTCCCTGATGTGTGTCTCCTCCCCCCCCCCCCAACATATAGCTGAGAAAGCAAAAGATGTTGGGAGATGCTGATTTTGCATATCTATACAATCCAGGCTGTGAACTGTTTTTAGTCAGGAATTTAAAAAAACATAGGAGTCCCAATCCACTGGGATGCGTTCCTCCTGTGCAAGCCCCCTGCATGCTGGCTGCACCAGAGCAATGTGGATCCCTTGCGCAGTGTCCCTTCATTCAATCAGATGGGGCTCGCACAAAGGGATAAGCCAGGGAGGACATGACCAACACCACCCTGCCACTCCGTGGCAGACCTACATTTGGGGCCCCCTGAAGCTTGAACTGTTATGGGGGCCCCTTCGCAACCAGCAACGTCGAGGTTTGGGTAACCACTCTTACCTTCTTCAATGGGGTTGTTCCATGACAGATCATCACATTTTGTTGTTGTTGTTAAATAACCACTACTTCTCAGATTTTGATTAAAATTGCTGTACTGGATTATCTCACATGTCAAAGTCACTGGTGTGAATAAAAATTTCCTATGCCTTATAGTTTTTGAGCTATGGAGGGGATAAAAATTAGGAAAATGTTAAACCGCTGAATCATAAGCTGTCGATCAAAAGGTCAGCAGTTCGATTCCCGCGACGGGGTGAGCGCTCGTTGCTTGGCCAGCTCCTGCCAACCTAGCAGTTCCAAAGCATGTTAATGCGAGTAGATAAATAGGTACCTAAACAGCGCTCCGTGTTCCAGCTGCATGCTACGCACTGCGGCAAGGAGAGTCATGCCGGCCACATGACCACGGAGGCGTCTTCGGACAACGCTGGCTCTTCGGCTTTGAAATGGAGATGAGCACCACACCCTAGAGTCGGACACGACTGGACTTAATTGTCAGGGGATACCTTTACCTTACCTATATATACCTGCATGATGCATCATAGAATGCTGAAATAAAACAGAACAGACCACCGTCAACATAATAATTTGTTTAAACCCTTCTCTCCCCTGCTAACTGGGCAAGAGGCACTTTTTCAATGGGTCCTCCTCTTATATTTAGCAGGGGGAGAGTAACTGCCCCCTTTCACCCCAGCACAGTGTCTTTTCTGGTGGCTGTTTGCTGGTGGTGTTCTGCATCTTTTTTAGATTATGAGCCCTTTTGGGACAGGGAGGAGCCATTTAATCAACTGATTTTATCTGTAAACCGCGTTGTGAACTTTTTGTTGTTGTTATTATTATTATTATTAATAATAATTATTATAATAATATATTATTATTATGAAAAGCGGTATATAAATACTATTATTATTATTATTATTATTAATAATAATAATAATAATACAGTAGACCCATTTTTTTTAAACAATGTGAACTAAAGTTGCTTTTGCTTCTGGGGCCCCAGGCTCCGGGATTAGGAGCCCTGACGCTTAAGCTTCATCAGTTTCATAGTCGATCCGCCCCTGCTGCCTCTGACGCTACCCTACCACTGCCTCTGCTGCAGTATGCTAAAACAAAGCCCCTTCTGGTTAAAGGAACATCTACACGGAATTTTGTTTTGCCTCTACAGCACTGCAAAGAAGACCAAAGAAGAGAAATCCAACAGGCTATAGCCACAGTTCTAGCCCAGGTAAATGAATGTCAAAGTGGCATTTGGTTCCTTGGCATCAAAGACCCAGAAGGCAGAAGAGGAACCTTGGGAAATTGCACGCAGGTTTCAACATGCAGGTGGATGAACACCACACAAGAACACTCCCATGCACTAAGGCAAAGATGTGCAACACAGACTCTGGGCAAGCTTATGCTCCTCCCTGATGCCAAACACACCTTAATTCTATGACAGGTCTGGTTTTCTTAGCAGCTACGATATGCAGTATATATATATCTAATGTCAGAATAGTGACCTGTTCTTTACAAGCTGGGAAGACTTTGCCAAGATGAAGACTTTCACAGCTGTGCTCCTTGTTGTGGTCCTCTGCGTGGAGAGAGGTGAGGCGGCTGGTGAATGGGGTGATCTGAAAATCCTTTATGAACACTCAGAACAGAGCACAACCTTTATGGATGAGATGGTGCAGTAGAGATAGCATTGCCATGCTGTTGAAAACAGGCTTGGGAACGATTTAGACTCTCATCTCTTTTGCAACTATTGCAACTGCTCTATTTGGGAGCTCCTTAAAATTAGCATTTCCAACCTAAAATGTATGTCTATTTTCTTGTTCATTCATGCTAAAGATTATGACCTGATTTTTAACCTATGACAGATTCTCAAAGCACCTGTCTTATACTGAGACCATCTAGACCAGTCTCCAAAGTCTTTTCCAAGCCCTGAGACCAACGCTGGTACCCGGAACCCTTGGACTGGGGGCTTTCCGCATGCCAAATATGTGCTCTGCCACTGAGCAATGTTTCGGTGCAGCTAACCTAGAGATCAGATGATGGTATTTTATTCATCTGCATAGTACTGTATTGCTGCATATATGCTTTTGAATGGAAATATGATGTCCATCTGATGTGCAACAATGATTGGCAGCACAATTCTAGACATGTCTACTCAAAAGTAAGTTCAATTGAATTCAATGTGACTCCCAGGTAATTGCGCATAGGACTGCAGCCTTAGATTGCTTCATGGAAATTGCAATACACAGGAAGGCAAAAATATTCACCAAGAGACAGATTTCACATACCCTTAAATGCCCTATGGAGTGTCGGGATTGCTTGCAAACTGTACTGTATAGACTGAATGTCTGTGTGCTCTTATATTATATCTTTGCACAGCCACCACTTAAAGTCATCACAGTTTAGATGTTTGCATTCAAAGAAACCTTCCATGTTAAGCACTCAGCAAATGCAAAGGGATAAATGCTTAGAGCAGATCAAAAATTGCTGTGGGACCAAGTGTGGTCCAGTGAGAGTGAATAGAATGCAGAGCTTGGAGGTGGGTGATCTGAGTTCTGATTCCTCCACAAATGCTCTTAAATGAGGAGCTCACAGAAGGTCCCAGGTTCAAATCTCTCCAAGTAGGGCTGGGAAAAACCTTGATCTGTGATCCTGGATGGAGAGCCACGCCCAAAGTAGACCAATGCTCTGACTCAGTCGAACGTCTTCATAACCAGTTAGTCGGGGAAAGGCCCATGGTGGAGGACATCTTGCTGGTACTACTCAGAGTATACACAATACTGCTCCAGATGGACCAAAAGCCTAACTCAGTAGAAGGCAACTTCAGAAGAATGCAGTCTGCTTCTAAGGAATAAACATGCTGCTTTGCTGCTGGGTGAATTTTTATAGGCAACAGCAGCAATTCCATATGACTCAGCATTTCAAGAGTCTGTAGCACCTCAACACCCCTTATCTCAGCAATCTTTGCAACAGTACTGTAGTGTAGATCAATGGTGCTATTATCTCCATGTTGTATGTGGGTGGGTGGTCTGAGGCAGAGAGGAGAGTGGTTTTTTCAAGGCCACCTCTCATGTCTTCACAGCCAGGGTGAGATATTGAAACTGGGGACTACGCAGCTCCCATGTCTCAGCCACCAGCTCTCTCTACCTTCTGAGCACAGATGCATCACAACAAACCACCGGATCTCTAGAGTCTCACTTGACTAAACGTTTAAGGGAGTGATGCTGGTCACCCACTGGGGTTGTTTATTTTTAATCTTAAGTGTTTTAATTAATTGTTTTAATGTGTTTTAATGTGTTTATATGTATTTTAATATGTTGTAAGCCGCCTTGAGTGCCCTCGGGAGAAAGGTGGGCTACAAATTCCTTAAATAAATAAATAAATACATTTGAATTCTTCCAGGGGAGGGGCTGAGGTTGGGTCTTGGTGCTTCAGCCATAAACCAACATTCAGTGCCCAGGCACGGCTCAATACCACTTTCAGTCCATGCTCGATCATGGAAGGCAGATGCCCTTGGCAAAGGGACAAGGCTGCTGAGCTAGGAATCTTCTTGGTAAGAGTGGTGTGGTGAAAACCTGTGGGAGAATCACTGTTGTACTGGAAGACTTGGACTGGGGAAGACAATATGCAAAAAGTGGGTGACCCAGAACCTATCACGCTCTCTCAGCCCAACCTACCTCACAGGGTTGTTGTGCGCATCTAATTGTGACGTATGGAAGATGTATGTATCTCGAGCAGTTAGTGGTCTGCACAAGTTCTTCCTGATGGTTAGTCTGTTCTGTCATGATTGGGTTAATCTTTCTAAAAGTGCTGAATCGTGCTTCGTTAGCTTTCACTCCTGTTAGTAAGGCTGCCTCCCTTGCCTGATATCCTGAGATATTCTGGGCACCAAGCCAAGCTCACCTGCCTGGGTGTGGCCACATCTCAAGGGGATTGCATCATACACCCCCCCACCTGAGTTGTATAAAAGGGGCTTGAAAGTGCCCTTCGTATTGCATCTGGTGTCAGTGTGGGATGGCTGCAGGCGTGCCCGTGACGTTGCCCACAAGAGGAAAGCATCAATAGGAGGATGCACTCGAGTAAGCAGGTAGCGTGTGTGTGTGCAATCCCTGGTTAGGCTGCGGCACTTTACTGCGAACGATGTGGGGACAGGTTGCTCCACCTCCTGCACCCGCACCGCAACGCACATCCTTGTTCTACTACACTGGGGGACATAAGAACCCCGTCTATCATTCTGCCTGCCTGGGGGATTGTTGCTTGTGCAAAATGACCAAATCCAATCTCTGTCTTTCTCCCACTGGGTCTGTTCCTCTGCTTCCATATCAGAAAAGATCCTTGCCCTTCTGGCAATACCGGATGTCCCCTAGGGGTTTTCCCTCCTTGAGATGTAACGTGGACAATTCCTGGAAGCCCTGTCCAAATACCCAGAATTGCTTTCCGTAGTCACCTGGAGGTTGATGCGGATTCCTGGTGACTCCTGGGCAATTTTGAAGGGTTGGCAATCCTCTACCGCCTACAAATTGCCTACCTGGCATGGAAACAACTTTGGATTACCCAACCAGTAGTGTAGCCAGAGAGGGGGCGGCACAGTAAGTGCTGCACGGCGTTACAGGGAGGTGCAAAGTGGCCCCTCCCACTCACCATCAGAGCCACTCTGGCAGCAAAGGCAATGCTGCCTTTGCTGCCAGACTGGGAGGGGCCACTTTGCATCTCTGTGTAACGTCGTGCAGCCAGTGGCGTTTCCACGGTAGGGGCCGCACCGTAAGTCGCGCCCCGTCCTAGTACCATGGTAACGAACCAGAGCGAGGAGGCCCCGCCCCCTCGCTGGCGGAGCCATTCCGCGCTGTGAAGGCGAACGGGCAGGAGACTCCCTGCTCGTTGCCTTCGCAGCGCGGAATGGCTCCGCCGGCGAGGGGGCGGGGTCTCCTCGCTCCGGTTTGTTACCATGGTACTAGGACAGGGTGCGACTTACAGTGCGGCCCCTACCGTGGAAACGCCACTGCGTGCAGCACTTACCATGCCGCCCCCCCACTACGCTACTGCACCCAGTTGAATGCTTTCTTGCAAACATCTGTTTTGTTGGGCAAACTGATTGGCAGCAGATTCAGGGCAGACCAAGGAAAAGGACCTGCTTCCCACAATGTAGAATGAATATAAATAGGCTTACCAGATCTCCAACCGGGACAGAGTGCTAGACCTTTAGGAGAAGGAATGTGGGCAGGTGTAACCTTAGAGCAGGGGTTCTCAACCTGTGGTACGGGTACCCCTAGGACCTCTTGCTGGGGGTACGCCAAGCCCTGCTCCTTATCTGCCCCATCAGCAGCTAATTAAGTTAATTAACATGGATTTTAAATTGTAATTATTTTCGGAGCCCTTCTGTCTCTCTGATTTTGGTTTTGGGCTTATTTTTGTACTTTGGAAAATGAACTTTGGTGGGATGGGGAAGGGAGGAGCTCTCTCTCTCTCTCTCTCTCTCTCTCTCTCTCTCTCTCTCTCTCTCTCTCTCTCTCTCTCTCACACACACACACACACACACACACACACACACACACACACACGAGTTAAATAAGACATTTTTTCACATTTAAAATTGTTTTAGTACTTTTTTAACAATTAATTACCTAATTAATTAATTGATTAATCCAATTAATTAGCAGTTAATTAGCAGGGGGTACTTCAGAAAATTGGGGCATGATAGGGGGTACCCAGGCCTCCAAAGGTTGAGAACCCCTGCCTTAGAGCACAATCCTAGGCATGTCTACTCAGAAGCAAGCCCCACTGAACACAATGGGGCTTGCATCTGAGTAGACATGCCTAGGATTGTGCTCTAAGGTTTAACAAGCTACACCTGCCCACATTCCTTCTCCTAAAGGTCTAGCACTCTGTCCCGGTTGGAGATCTGGTAACCCTAATCGTAATAAGAGCCCAGTTCATGCAACTCAGCAGAGCAGCTGCCGGAACCTGTGGAAGGAAGGGGGTGGGTGGGAGGGAGAGCTGCCTTGATGAAGGTCTCTGTGGTCCCTTCTTTCTCTGGCCTCTACACATTCACCACCGGCTCCTTTACACAGAGCTGACCTGGGTTTTTTGGAAGCTTACCTAGGCCTCCTCAATGAGATGACAATCACATAGTGTTAAAACATCATAACCGGCACCGTGAACTATGATCCCAAACAATGAGCAACGCCCTCTGGAGCAGAAGTGACAACCCAAGAGGATGCTCTCTCTCTCTCTCTCTCTCTCTCTCTCTCTCTCTCTCTCTCTCTCTCTCTCTCTCTCTCTCTCTCTCTCCTGCTAGTCCTCCTCAGATCATTCTAGTTTTCCCAGCGGAACAAATGACTGCCAAAAAGGCACTGGAACAGCCATGACGATGTAAAATGTCTTCTCAGTCTGATGCGTTCCAATAAAATGCAGGTACTGAATCTAGAAAACAGGCAGAACGACCAGGAGGGGGCGCTGTCCTCCTCTCCTGGATCTCAATCTGAGGCACATGAGTTGGGCCAAACGTCATGTCTATTGCCAGAGGCCCTCTTCTGGCCCTCCCTCTCTGGCAGTTAGGTAGATGCTGCTGCTGATGACCAGGAAGAGCTGCTTTGATGTGGAAGGTGGTTTCCCCAGGGGACGCTGCCTTGGTGGTGCCGCATTTGATCTTCTTCCATGGAAGCCTTCAGGCCTTGTTCTTTTGCAAGCCAACCGGGGAGTTCTTCAAACTGAAGGGCAGCATATAAGCACCCTAAATAAAACAACCAGGTCTATATCTTACATTGATTGTTTGAAATTGTGTGAAGGACCCTGAATGTAGCATCTAACTGTATCCCATTTGCTACAACAACAACCTAACATCTGTTTTTTTTGTGTGCTTGTGTGTTTTGCAGCTTCATCATTGCATTGTTACACGTGTGAAAATGTCAAGTCCCGGGATGAGTGTTACTCGGTTCGGTGTTCGGATATGGATACATTCTGTGTGACGGAAACGAGACAAAAACACAGTAAGTGTCAGAGCAATGGAAGTTCTGTTTGCAGGAAGGGTTGACACGTCAAGCAGTACACTGGGACAGGTTTGAACCCACTTACAGGCAGCACAACCCCTATTCATATCTACTCAGAGGTGAGCCTCATTGGGTTCAATAGGACTTACTCCCAAGTCAGTATGTATAGAATTGCAGCCTTGGGCTGCACTCCTGTGCACACTTTCCTGAGAGTAAGCCCCACGGAAGACAATTCTGAGTAGACCAGCGTAGGATTGTGCTCTTAGATTACCAGGTTTAGTTTGGGGCACTCAGCAAAGGAAGGTTGTTAACAAACTGCAAAGAGTCTGCCGGAAAGCCATAAAACTGACCATGAGGCTGGAAAGCAAAACATATGAAGAAAAACGGAAGGAACTGGTCATGTTTCGCCTGCGCCCTTTCCTGGCCTAGTGGGAGGAGACTGCCGACAAATATCACAGCAACACATTTCACATGTGTTGTTTCAAGCATCTCGGAGGAGGGGCAACAATTGTTGGGACCCTTCTGGAATCTGGGAGCAAAAGGCCATCTTCATCCTGCCTGTGCAGGGGCCACCCAGCCAACACTTTGTCTCCAGTCCTTGGTTAGAGACGGGTGGAATCTCTTGCCTCTGCTTTGAAAAGGTGACGTGGGGTTTTTCCAGTTTTTGGTCCAGGTTGGGATGACTCTGGAAGTTGGAGTCTGCTGGCGAGTTACAGGAATTGCAGGAGGGTCCACAGGGCCAGACCAAGACCTCCCAAGGCTGCCTGCCTGCCCAATGCTGCCCCCCCTTTCCTGGTGGTGTGCAGGCCTCTGCTCTTGCGCACTCCAGCGCACCACTCCTGACTTCCACTTTGCCCCCCTCTGCTGCTTCCAGTCAAGGGTGCGGGAGGAGGGGGGGTCAGTGGGTGGGAGGGGGCACCTCCCTCCTGCCAGCCTGCTCTGCTGCCTGAGCCGAGGCAACAGCTTCCGTTGGCCTCATGGAGGATGGGCAGCCCTGAAGCTGCCCCCAAAGACAGCAGCCAACACCCCCCCCCCCACACACACTCAGGTTTCCCACCAGGAGGACATGGTGTGCTCAGCGAATGCAGGAAGCTTTTGCACACACATGTGCCACAGCTGGAGACATTTGGGGAAGACCCATCAAGACTAGCAGCAGAAGCTCTGGATTCCAGCAGGCCCAGGTGGTTCTGGTCCATTTGAATCAATAGTGTAACTAGGGTGGAGCGCGTGGTTCAGTCGAACCAGGCGCCCACCCTGCGGGGGCGGCGCGCGGGGTGGAGTGCGTGGTTCCGTTGGACCAGGCGCCCACCCTGCGGGAGCGCTGTGCACCCGATACGGAGTCCGACTCTGACTCGGAGACTCGAGTCTCCAAGTCGGGCAGGCTCCGGGAGCCCCTCAATCGGGAGAGCCGGCTCGGGGATGTCCTCCCCCGCCGGCTGCCCGGGGCCTTCTAAGGAAGGCCTGCGCGAGAATGGTATTTATACCGTTCTTTTCGCGCATGCTCAGACTGTTACTGAGGGAAAAGGGCAGCCCTTTTCCCTCAGTAACAGTCTGAGCATGCGCGAAAAGAACGGTATAAATACCATTCTCGCGCGGGCCTTCCTTAGAAGGCCCCGGGCAGCCGGCGGGGGAGGACGTCCTCGAGCCGGCTCTCCCAATTGAGGGGGCAATTGAGGGGGCGCCCGGAGCGGCGACCCAGGTCGCCCCCTTCGGAGCGCGGCGCCCCCGCCCTTCGGAGCGCGGCGCCCCGCCCTCCGGAGCACGCTGCGGCCTATCGGTCGCGGCGCTATTTAATTATAGGGGTGGGGTGGGTGCCTGGGGCGCCCACCCCGCCCCTTGATCCAGGCGCCGGAAGAGGCTGTTACGCCACTGAATTTTGAATAGTGCTACTGTCAGAACTACAGATCTACTGTTAAATTCCATGGGGAGTAGAACTTGCTAGCATCCTTCCTACTCTTGATGTTTTAGTGGAAGAAAAATGCATTTTTATATAGTGCTCCAGGTTTAGCCAGCATCATGCTTTCTCACGTCAAAAGGCAGCCAACCCTGCTTGTGCAAGCGGAGGGAGAACATGGGCAGGAAGAGCAGCGCACAGGGCCTGGCGCTCTGCATCAAAATCCGCTGGGGGGGGGAGGACGAGAGAACAGGGAAGGCGTTAAGGATGGGAGGGTGCCTGGAGGAGGCCTGACGACGCGACTCTCTGGCTCCATCCTCGCCTCCTCTCTCGTCTGTCCCACCCACACTGTGATGAAAGAGGAGTCTTAGCACAAAAGCTCCCATATCTGGATGGCAACGGACGGAGCCCAACACTGGCACACTTTTGCCAGCGCTGGGAGGGCCAAACCCAGAGGGGCGGGTGGGAAAGGGGTGGAGGTGAGGGAGCACCCGGAGCTGTTTTGTTGTTGCCACCGTTGCCTACGGAAGCCGGAAAAACACAGACAAGTTCCCCAGGCCCAACGTGGACCCACTACAAACCCTGGGGGGGGGGCCGCCCATGTAGGAAGGGTCCCATAAATCGCCCTCGGAGGCCTGGCGCTGGAGTCCCACCATCGAGAAGATCCTCTCGCCCATTACTTCAGATGGTGGGGGCACCCGGAGGGAGGGGGCCTCCAAGCATGACTGCAATGCACAGGCTGGTTGATGTGGGGAGAGGCATCCCTTCAATTGATAGGCATGGAGCGTATTCAACATTTGAATTGGCCCAGGCAGAAGGAGCCTTAACGGAGGCCTGCTTCTTAACACCTTTGTCTCTCAAAACCATGCTGACAGCATTTCCTCTCCCCCCACCCCACCCTGTTAAATTCTCTGTTTTTCAGACGAGCCACTTTTCATCAGCAAACGGTGTGCTGACCGTTGCCCACCACAGTACGACACCAAAGGTGGCAGCGTGGATATGAGAGTTGAATGCTGCCAGGAGAATCACTGCAACACCGGCGGGGCCGCCAGTGTGAAAACCAGCCACGCCGTCATGGTGCTGGCGACGCTCGCCAGCTTCTTCTACGTCCTCCGGACTGGGCTGTGAGGGGGCAGGAAAAGAAGAGCTGACCGTGTCTCTGAAAGCGAATTGGAATGGAATCCTGTTGCTTCTCAGAGCTCCTCACTGCCTAAGAGCTGTTCCACACCCAGGGCGCACCCCCCCCCCACTATGCCTTGTTTTCTGACCCTTTCTTCTTGCAAGGTGCAGCTGTTGAAAGTTCTCCCACCACGTAAACAACGTCCAGCCATGTCAGTCTGTTGCAGCAAACATGACAGTGGCTGGGTTCAGATGTAACACCACCCATGCTTTGCGCTGACCTGACCACCCTTAACAACTCCTCACACCATGGCTTGAGCTTCCAATCTGGCCCACCAGGGTCTATAGCAGCTGCTGATCTGGGTTCACTTCCCTTTGCTCAGAACTCAGCTCCATCAGTTCAGTCCTGCTGTCCATCTCCATGGTGCTGCAGGCTCTTGAGGGGAAGCCATGGCTCTAACTGTGGCTTCTCATTGGTCTGTCTGGGCATTCAGACAGCCTGTAACAGCAAAGCACAGTTAGCACAAACGGTGGTTTACAAAGCAGCTTCCATCACCCCAGTTTGCTGGTTCCAACCATTAACCATAGTTGTGTGAGCAAGTTTGGGTTTAGGTGATGAAAGTAACCATGGTTGTAGCTAACAAAACCATGGTTTATTATTTCATGTGACCTCGGAACCCAGCCAAAGCGTCTTGTGGCACCTTAAGACAAGCAAAGGGATTGTAGCAGAAGCTTTCAGGAGCTTCATCACTGTGAGATCTAAAAATTCCAATCCAGCACATCGGGGAGAAGTTTTAGCATAGCCCTCTCTGACACGACTGCTTGCAACATGTGGGGATCTTTGTATAGAGGAGCGGGCAGGAACGTTGAAAAATATGCCTGCAGCAATCTGGATCCTCAAGTGCGACAGTCCCAGAATTTGCCACCTTGTTCTTTGTAATGTGTGGAGTAGCTCTTGAACTCCCCCTAACCCCTTGGGTTCCTCTCCTTCTCTCTTGCCTCTGCTAAGTTGTGGGTTTAGTAGTCGCCCACATCGCCTCACTGTTTTTTCAGGGTGTTTTCACACGAGGTTGAAAATGGTTCTTGCCTTAAACAAAATCCCGTTAATAAGACTGTTTAGCTTGCAGTGGCCAGAATGCTTATCTGCATGACAAATGCCTGTTAACCTGGAAAGCACGAGAGCAGTGCTGGCACCAGGCTGCTCAGGGTGCTGGGACAGAGCCCTGTACTGGGTCCCACATGATGACACCTCCAGCCAGCCCCACCCACCCCCTGATGGGGGGGGGCACTGGGCTCCACCACTACCACTGGTAGTAAGGGCACAGTCTGGCCCAGCAGGCCCTGTGACGGGCTGGGCTCCTCAACATCAACCCCGCTCACAGACGCGGAATGACGGCCTCCGTCCTTGTCCTTGCAGCTCAGCTCCCCCTACCTGGAAATGGTTTGTCCTCTGAACGAAAGGAAACTGACACACTTCCAGTGGTGGAGTGCTGCCACCTAGTGGGCAGAGAGAAAAGTACTGATTGTGATCGTTCGGATGGAGCAATGCAGTAGTATTTACCCGTTAGCTAGCCCCAAAGAAGAAGCTCATACGAAGTCCAGGGTCTCTGCGCAGGTGAGGGGAGAGGGCGGACCTCTCCTCTGGGACTTCTCGACTCTGGCCCTCTCCCAGCCCTGCCCTCCCCCCTTTTGCCCTGATTCTCCCCGAGGAATAGAAAAAGGCTTCCTGTGTTCTCTGTTTCGTTTTCTGCCGCTTCCCCACAATTCTGTTGTAACTTAATTGTTTGGTTGCCTTTGGCAATGTGATTTGTATTATGAATGCTCAATGCAATAAAAAGTCATTTTATTCTCCAAGAAAATGGAGAGCCGAGAATGCGATTTTTCCCGTTGTTGGTTTCACTTTCCAGACTGGAGACACATTTCTTCCATTCCATAGACAGCCGGTCCTTTGGCAATCAAGTTAGTTTGGAGGGAGCAAAGGGCGGCTGACTCTTCTTTGGGACCCGCATGAAGTTTTCCAACAGTCCTTCATGCTCCTGAGCGCAACGCAAGCAGCAGAAGTTTTTGTTTCCCTTTGAAGTGAGCAGCCTGAGATGTCAAAGGTGAGGGGTGGGCTGGAAAGGGGGGGGGGTTCTGGTTGGGATTTGGAAGGGGGGCGGCAGTTGGCTTGAGAGAGAGAGAGGAGCAGAGGGTGGGGGTCGAGGCAGGGGAGGGGCTACTACAGTCCAGGTCCAGGAAGACCACCAGCAGACCTGGAAGGACGTTCCTGAGGATCTCCACCAGGGTCTGATGCCAGGAGTGAGGCCAGCCAGCCAGCCTGAGGTCCCAGGGGAAGAAGATTCCTGGGTTGCAGTAATTACAGCGCAATCCGTCCTAGAATTCCGCCGTGGAGTGACGGCTCTGCTGGCACCAGGTGTTGTAACGTGCCATAAGGCAGGTTTTCGACACCTGGCGAGTAAGTGGTGCCAGAGGAGAGGTGGGCGCCCCTCACTCTGCCCGGGGTTGCAGCTACCGCCGGCGGACATAGCAGGTAGGTCCTGCAGCAGCCGGCAGACAGTGGGGCAGCGGAATGGGGAGGGCGGGCTAGGGTGGAAAGGGAAGGACCAATTGGCCAGCCAGGCCCGGGACGGGGGAGGGATAATCAGTGGCGTGCTGCTCCGCCAAATCCTATCCCCCGTCCCGGCCGGGCCTGACCGGCCTTACACTGGCTCCTCGGATTTGCACCAACCATTTTGCCAGCGCACATCCGAGGAGGCCCATTGGACCGGCTGGGGCTCTACCCGGGGGAAAGGGACAAATATTCCTTCCCCCCAAGGAGTGCTCCAGCTCCACCGGTGCGGGTCCAATCCTGCCTAGCATGCAACGGCTGCCTTAGGTGCCCCACCGCTGCTGTATTCTAGACAGGATATTGGGCTGCCCATCAGTCAATTGGATTGAATAAAAACTTATTTGAATCATCTAAAAAGGCAGCCCTAAATAATCAGGCAACATATTATTATTATTATTATTATTATTATTATTATTATTATTATTATTATTATTATTATTATTATTATTATTATAACAATAATAATATTATAACAACAACAACAACAACAACAACAACAACAACAACAACAGCCAGGATGGTGTAGTGGTTTAGGAGTCGGACTTAGACCTCGAAGGTCCACGTTCAAATCCCTGCTCAGCCATGAAGCTTATTGGGTGACCTTGGGCCAGTCACTATCTCTCAGCCCCACCTACCTCACAGGGCAAAAAGGAGGGGAGGAAATATGTACACCACTCTGAGCTCCTTGGAGGAAGAGCGGTATAAAAAAATGTGAAAAATAAATAAATAACAAATAAAAACAACAACAACAACAACAACAGTATTTATATACCGCTTTTCAACAAAAAGTTCACAAAGCAGTTTACAGACAAAATCAAATGATTAAATGGCTCCCTGTCTCAAAAGGGCACAATCTAAAAAAGATGCAGAACACACCACCAGCAAACAGCCACCAGAAAAGAGACTGTGCTGGGGTGAAAGGGGGGCAGTTACTCTCCCCCTGCTCAATATAAGAGGAGCACCCATTGAAACAGTGCCTCTTGCCCAGTTAGCTGGGGAATCATTTTTCAAATGTTTTTTTTTTATGCTAGTGCCTAAACAAAGTTACTGCAGTGGCAAGGACTAGCTTCGTACTACCACTCTCCTCTTATAGAGGTGAAAATGCCTCTTTGACGATTGTGTCTGCCATGACACAAGTGCACATCCACGAAAAGAGCCAGCCGGTAAAGTCGAATGACGAGAATGTTGGG
Source organism: Plestiodon gilberti rubricaudatus (assembly GCA_026170595.1). NCBI lineage: Eukaryota > Metazoa > Chordata > Lepidosauria > Squamata > Scincidae > Plestiodon > Plestiodon gilberti. The sequence goes on from JANXHW010000004.1 coordinate 3,162,604, forward strand.
GAAGACCCAGGTTCCAGTCTCTACTCTGCCACGGAGCTCATGGGGTGATCTTGGACCAGCCACAGTTTCTCAGCCGAATCTACCTCACAGGACCGTTGTGGGGATAACCCGAGGGGAAGAAGAGGGAATGACTCCTTCTGTTCTGAGCTCCTCAAGGAAGCGCCTTTGGTTTTAATCCACCCAGCTTCCGGGACCTAACTCTAGTGGTTAGGAAAACTGGTTTTCCTAGCTCTGAACTTGGGGAAGTGACCGACATATTTGTGACTGCTACTCTGTGGCAGAGCATGTGGTGTTGTGGCCAGTGTGCTAGACTTTATTGCTGACTGGGGCTTCTTTGAAGGTGGCTCTTCCCGGTAGGCAAACTCAGGTGCAAAGCCCTACTCAGCAGTAGAGCTCTGTGATCACTGCGCTGGGTTTGGGGCCCTGTTTGTCCTGATTCTTGGAGGCTTCTAGCCCCCCAAGCTCCTTTCAGATGCTGCAGATGGCTTTGCAGCAGCAGTCAGTCTCCTGAGCTCCTTCCGTGAAGCAGCACTTTACATAAGAACATCAGAAGAGCCTGGCTGCTGGATCAGGCCAAAGGCTCATCTAGTCCAGCTTCCTGTATCACACAGTGGCCCCACCAGGTGCCTCAGGGAGCACACAAGACAACAAGATACCTGTATCCAGTCGCCACTCCCTTGCACCTGGCACAGAGAAAACCTACTTCTTATTTGAAGAATTTGTTTGAAACGCTTTGTTTGAAACATCATACATGCCACGTGCAGGATGTGGAGGGCCTGGAGCCAGCTGGAGACAGACACTCCTTCGCCAGCTCTCCTACAGTGCTTGGACCAATTGGGAGGCTACGGCCACCTTCTCAGTCAAGGGCAGCGATGGAGCAGCGGCCAGGTGGTTCCCCCCCAGCCATGCAGGCGACCCTATGATGACATAAGCAAACCTAGATGTCTTAAGAGCTGCACAAGGGTGCTCGGGTGTCTTTTGCCAGGTCTGCCACCCGGAACCAGCTACTGGTTTGTGGAAGGTGCACCCACGTACTCCCTGTTAAGTGCAGAAGGTCATTTCATTTTCACAGATATGATATGTTTACAAAGACATGGAAAATGGACATGATCCCATAGTGGAATGGCAAGATGTTCTAGTGAAGACTGCTGCACTCCTAGTTAGCAACACCGCCCCAGTTAACAAGCCAAGTGTGTGAAGCTAAAAAACCACAGAGATAAGCCATGCAGCAGAGGGAGGGAGGTTTAATATTCCTCTCCTTCCTCCTCCCCTTCTCCTTCAATAGAATCCACACCCACTTCTTCATAATCCTTCTCTAGGGCAGCCATGTCTTCCCGGGCCTCCAAGAACTCTCCTTCCTCCACCCCCTCCCCAACATAAAAAAGGTAAAGGTGACCCCTGGCAATTAAGTCCAGTCGTGTCCGACTCTAGGGTGTGGTGCTCATCCCCATTTCAAAGCCGAAGAGCCAGCGTTGTCCGAAGACGCCTCCGTGGTCATGTGGCCGGCATGACTCTCCTTGCCGCAGCGCGTAGCATGCGGCTGGAACACGGAGCGCTGTTTACCTTCCCGCAAGTGGTACCTATTTATCTACTCACATTAACATGCTTTGGAACTGCTAGGTTGGCAGGAGCTGGCCAAGCAACGAGAGCTCACCCCGTCGCGGATTCGAACTGCCGACCTTTCGATCGACAGCTCATGGTTCAGCGGTGTAACCCACTGCGCCACCCGCTGTGGACAAAGGCACACTTGGCATATGTCAGGTCCAGGCGAGCCCAGGCCTCAGCAATGGCTGTGGTGTTGCTCAGCCTGCAAACGGCACGCTGCACTTTGGTCAGGTCATCCCCAGGGACCACAGTGGGGGGCTGGTAGTTGATGCCAACCTTGAAACCAGTACGGCACCAGTCCACAAACAAACTGGATGCTACGCTTGGTCTTGATGTGGCAATAGCAGCATTGACATCTTTGGGAACAACATCACCTTGGTACAACAGGCAGCAGGCCATGTATTTACTGTGGTGAGGGTCACATTTCACCATCTGGTTGGCTGGCTCAAAGCAAGCATTTGTGATCTCTGCTACAGAAAGCTGTTCATGGTAAGCTTTCTCAGCCAAGATGACTGGGGCATCATAGGTAGCCAGAGGGAAGGTGGATACAAGGATAGGTGGGCACCAAGTTGGTCTGGAATTCTGTCAGGTCTACATTCTGTCATGTCTACATTCAGGGCACCATCAAATCGCAGGGAGGCTGTGATGAAGGACACAATCTGGCTGATCAGGCGGTTGAGGTTGGTAGGTGGGGCGCTCAATGTCGAGGTTCCTGCGACAGATGGCCCATAGATGGCCTCATTGTCTACCATGAAGGCACAGTCAGAGTGGTCCAGGGTGGTCAGGATGGAATTGTAGGGCTCAACAACTGCTGTGGAGACCTGAGGAGCCGGGTAGATGGAGAACTCTAGCTTGGACTTCTTGCCACACAGACAGACATTCCATCAGCAAGGAGGTAAAACCAGAGCCAGTGCCACCACCAAAGCTATGGAAGACCAGGAAACCCTGGAGACCTGTGCATTGGTCAGCCAGCTTCCTGATTCTATCCAGCACCAAGTCAATTATCTCTTTGCCAGTAGTGTAGTGGCCCCTGGCATAGTTGTTAGCAGCAGCATCTTCCTTTCCAGTGATGAGTTGCTCTGGGTGGAAGAGTTGGCAGTAGGTTCCAGTGCGCACTTCCTCCATCATAGTTGATTCCAAGTCCGCAAAGACAGCCCTGGGGACATGCTGGCCAGCTCCCGTCTCACTGAAGAATGTGTCATCTCCTTCCTCCCCCAATGGATTTGTCACTGGGCATCTGCCCATCAGGCTGTAGACCGTGTTCAAGGCAGTAGAGCTCCCAGCAGGCATAACCAATCTGGACACCGGCTTGGCCAACAGGGATGGAGATGCACTCATGCATGATGCTGAAAAGGGAAGGGCTGCAAGAAACAGGAGGAGGAAGGGAAGGAGAGAAAACCCCGACGCCACCGACGTTACTTTTCCCGACAAGAGTCGATGGAAGTAACAGAATGGGAGCGAGGGGGCCGCCCCTCACTTTTTATAGCGCATCTCCTCTCGGGGCCGGGTTGGACGCTGACCGTGCGCCCCTCCCAGCATAATGAGCCGGCTGTGCGGCTGCCATTGGGCGGGCTGGGCGTCTGTTTCGCAGAAGGTCAACATTCCTGGGACATTGTAAATAAATAGTGAGCAATAATGGGGCTTGAATTTCTACCCTGCTGCATTTAGGGGACTGATTTTGTTTTGCTTGCTCTTTCCACTCCAAGGCAGCCTGCAAGCTTCCCAGTTTAGCTAGGCACTGGGGCTTTGTGTGCTTTTCCGTAAGGGGCTCCCCCTGCTGAGCATTGCGAGTTTCTGCATCCAAATTGGCCAAGCTCTCTCTTTGCAGTCATCCAGCCAAATCCACGCTTGTCGTATTTCTCTCTATCCCTTCCCATTTTGTTTAATTCCATTTTCTATTGGATTTTAATAAACTGCTTATACAGTATTTTGACTCCTTCCCTGCCTAGTCCTTTTTGTTGGACAGATCTACATAGGAGAGAATCTTAAGCCAGTTGTTATGGGATATGCCCAGAGGCGTAACAAGGGTGGAGCGAAGGCAAGTAGTTCTGCAAGATTCCATTACACTGGAGTCAGCGGCCCCTCCCCCTTGCTGTTGGAGCCATTCTGGCAGCAAAGGCAACACGCAGGACACTCCCCTGTTGCTGCTGGAATGGCTCCAACAGCAAGGGGGAGGGGCCGCTGACTCCAGTGTAACGGAGTCTTGCAGAACTACTTGCCTTCGCTCCACCCTTGTTTCACCTCTGGATATGCCCCATCTCCCAACACCACACTGAAGTCTATCATTGCTATTAGTCATGACGGCTAAAATGGAACCTCCAGGTTTGGACGCACTGTACCTCTGAGCACCAGTTTCTGAGCAGGCAAGAGTGGGGGACGGCCGTGGTCTGCATGCCCTGCTTAGGCTTTAAAGAGGCATCTTGCTGCACATTTCTGTGCTGTTGGAGTATTAAACGTAAGTAACAGAAACAGATAAAAGGCCACTTTGTGAAAAGACCACCACCAGGTCAGAACATTCTTTCAAGAGGGTGGGGAACGCCCCCTCTTGTGGCTTGCTGTGGAAACACAATGCTGCACTGTGGACCTGACCTCAGCAGGTTCTTCTGGCCCTCTGAATTCATAAGTCTGGAAAATATTTTGATGGCTATTTCAACGAAGGAGATAGCAGGCATGGGTCCAGAGGCGACACCTTCCCGGCCCGGGTCCACGGAAGCAGAAATGTCAGTGATATGATGATGACTTATCACTTCAGTATGTATTGCAATAGATCACGTCACACCCTGTGAAACTCTGGTTTGCAGGAACACTTGATTGCAAGGCGTTGATTAATGACATTTAATTAAAGTAATGACCATGTCCATGTTAGTAGCAGGTCAAAGTTTCTCTGCACCAGAGTTATGAGCTAATGTAGAATAGATTTGCACCCCACCTTCCCTCCAAGGAGCTAAGGGCAGTGTACACGGATTAATCTTTGATGGAAAGGAAGGCTGCTCCCTTCTAGGGTCTGGACGGAGCGAGGCAGGGCAGAAGAAGCCTGGTGGTAAATCAGGTCGAGGGCTCAAGTCGATCCACTGACGGAGTGGCAGCCCAGCCGCATGGTCCCCGCTGTCTGAAAGACAGCCAGACAGGCTTCCCAAGGTAGAAGCCAAACAGATCTGTGGATTCCTAGGAAGGAAAGTGCCTCTACTGAGCGGGCACCTGGTCCATTTAGCTCAGTACTGTTGTTCCCCGTATTGGCCGCCTGACAGTGGTTTGCCGTGGTTTCAGGCAGGAATTTCCCTCTGCTGCCTTTGCCCTACCTGGAGGGCAGAGAAGCGGTTGGCCCACTGGACGGTGAGGGAGGGGGGAAAAAGGGGTGATAAAAGGGGACTTGGAGATTGCAGAGAAATTAAACGAGTTCTTTGCATCTGTCTTCACGGCAGAAGACCTCGGGCAGATACCGCTGCCTGAATGGCCACTCCTGACTAAAGAATTAAGTGAAATAGAGGTTAGAAGAGAAGACGTCTTAGACTTAATTGACAAATTAAAGATCAATAAATCACCAGGTCCGGATGGCATCCACCCAAGAGTTCTGAAGGAACTCAAGAATGAAGTTGCTGACCTCTTGACCCAAATATGCAACTTGTCCCTTAAAACGGCCACTGTGCCAGAGGATTGAAGGATAGCTAATGTCACGCCAATCTTTAAAAAAGGAAGGAGGGGGGACCCGGGAAACTACAGGCCAGTCAGCCTAACATCTGTTCCAGGGAAGATGGTGGAAAGTCTCATTAAAGATAAAATCTTAAAACACATAGAAGAACAAGCTTTGCTGAGGGAGAGTCTCATTAAAGTTAGGGTTAGGGTTAGGGTTAGGGTTAGATTTTAGGGAAATCCGCCCTAACTATAGAGTCACCCACGACAAGAAGCTACCGCGTGTTTGCGTTTTTATACTACCTAATTATACATGGGCGTCTACATACAGCCCCCCAATATAAACACTACATAAGTTCTTGTGTTTCAGTGGAAATTTACCCGTACATGCGCAAATAGCTTTATCTCACCACCCCTCCACCCCATCTCTGTATTTCCTGAGTCACGTATGCAGCCCTGAGATATTTGAGGAATTTGATGGGCCCCTTTATGGCTTTTAGCTCTTCCAAAGATGCTCTAGTGTGATGATCATGTCACATGTCCAGTTCTGGTTGCCGCATCTCAAAAAGGATATAGTGGAACTGGAAAAGGTGCAGAGCGACCAAAATGATTAGTGGGCTGGGGCATCTCCCTTATGAGGTAAGGCTGCAGCGTTTGGGGCTCTTCAGTCTAGAAAAAAGGCGGTTGAGGGGGAACATAATTGAGACGTATGAAATTATGCATGGGATGGAGAGAGTGGATAGAGAGAAGTTCTTTTCCCTCTCACACAACACTAGAACTAGGGGACATCCACTCAAATTGAGTGGAGGGAGTATTAAAACAGACAAAAGAAAACGTTTCTTTACCCAGCGTGTAATTGCCACAGGATGTGGTGGTGGCACCTGGCCTAGATGCCTTTAAAAGGGGATTGGACAGGTTTATGGAGGAAAAGACCATCACAGGTTACAAGCCATGATGGGGACAAGCAACCTCCTGGTCTTAGTAATAGGCTATCTCTTAATGCCGGATGCAAGGGGGTGGCAACAGGAAACAGGTTATCTTGTTGGCTGTGTGCTCTCGGAGGCATCTGGTGGGGCCACTGTGAGATACAGGAAGCTGGACTAGATGGGCCTTTGGCCTGACCCAGCAGGGCTCTTCTGATGTTCTTATGAGATGCAATCAGGACAGGGCGGCCTCTGGCTGGCATGCAAAGTAGGTGTTCTTCTTCCGCTGAGCTGAGCTGAAGGGAGAGGAAGAGCTTTCCCACTGACCGAGAAGGAAGAGGAGGTGAGCTCTAGCCTGTTTTTACAGACTTATCTATCCCACAGAATCTCAAGTCAGCTTTCCAGGGATCTATTATCACAATGACATACATGAGTTTTCCGGACATACTGAGCTCCTCCACTAGCTGAGAGAATCCTTCTGGGGAGCAGAGCAATCCAGTTTCCCCAGATCTGTCCTTGATGTTGGGTTAAGAAAAAGTTTAAGGAAAGCTTTTTGACAACAGTAGCGTCTGCAAGAGCCAGGAAGAAGACTCTGTCTTTAGCACACAATCGTTCCTCAGTGAAAGCAAACATTGAGTCCTCCCCGCAGACAATAGGCCCTGTAAATGTTTGACACTACGTCAGCGTCAGCACTCCGCAATACTTCTGTGCCAGCTTCTAGGCCAGAATCAGGACACCCAAGTGAGGTCATCATATAGGCCTTGAAATCAAAGGTCACAGAAAAACATAGCCAAGGATTCTACAGTCTGATCTCTACTCCTTCCCAACACCTTTGCATGGTTGAATGTGGGGAGGGGGTTGATCCACTACAGCACACTGACTTTTCGAGAGATTACGAGTCCAGTGTAGCGGTCAATGTGTCAGAGGAGGATCAGGGAGATGTGAGTGCAAATCCTCACTCAGCCATGAAGCGACTTGGCTGACATTAGACCTTCTCTGAGCCTACCTCAGAAGGTTGTTGTGAGCATAAGATGGGCAGGGGGGAGGAGACCTGCCACAAAAGCTGTTATGTGCTGTGGGACCAGTGGCGCAAATGGCCCCACGCATGAATGGCAACATCCCACTCAGGCCCACACCGGAACAGGTAAGGAAGTGGGGGCAGGTCGTGGGAGGTTCAGAGGAGGATGGTCATGGGGAGCAGGGGGGGGCAGGGGCAGATCTTGGTGGCAGCAGCATATGCTGGGATCCTACCCCCCTTTCCAGGCCTGGACCCACCCCCTGAGGCTCCTTGGACTTGGCAGTGCAACTGCATAGCATAAACTGTTGGGGGGGGGCTGGGCCATAAAACACAGAACATTGTCTATTAGTTTTATGAAGATGAAACACATAACACAACATTGCCTTTGTATAAATTGCTCACAATGGTATACGTTTATTAGTGTATTTCTGTTTCAAGTCATTTTTATTCCACTTTTTTTTTGCAGACTGAGTACAGCTTACAGTAGACCAATATACTGTAATTCATGCTGTGTCTTTTGCATTTGAGTTTTGTAATATGATGTATTTAGCTCTGGCACAATAACATCTGTTTTCAAATTTGCACACAAAATCTGGCTGAGTAAACCTGGAACATTTCTATGTAACTGAAGAGAAGTAACATGTTAGACTTCAAATCCACTGCATATACTCAAAGGCATCTTGATCTTCTTCTTATTAATTACATGTATTGTTGTAATACGTAATTATTACACCTGACCTGGACCTGACTTCAATGGACCACACTTTGGTGACATCAAGACTTGATTACTGTAATGCTCTCTGTGTGGGGCTGCCCTTGAGGACCGTTCAGAAACGGCAATGAGTGCAGAATGCAGTGGCTCGTGTGGTCATGGGAGGGGGAGAGGCGGTTCGCCTCTTTCGAGCCGCTGTTCCTGCAGCTGCACCAGGCTCAATTCAAGGTGCTGGTTTGTCCTTTAAAGTCCTCATCTATTGTATTGTATGTGTGAGCTGCTGCCTTGGGTACCTTAGCTTTTAACAGGAGAGGTGGAATACAAATCTTTTAAATAGATAAAACATTTCCCAGGACTGAGCCTTGGCCCCGAAACCATTTCCTGGGCTGAGCTGCGGTTCAAAATCATCCCCGGATTTGTCACGGCGTCACTTGGACGGCGATCAGTAGCAACGCGCAAGGAAGCTGGCTGAGGAGTCAGGGGATGTTTCGGCGTCCAAGTGAGCCAATGCTGGACGTGACGACGTGGCCCCCAGCAACACACTCTCCTTGCAGCCTGCTTGCATCCTCAGCAGGAAGGATGAAATAAGAACTGCGGAAGTGAATTCTCATGGAGGGAGACTCCAGTCCTCTGCCCAGAGGGCCAAAGGCAGTCCTCTGCCTGCCCACAGAGATCAAAGCGGGAGGGAGGGCAGCCCCAAAGACTAACCAGTTCCTTCCACCACCTCTACGAGTGGAGAGAAGGGCCTCTGGTGCAAGAATCCTGGGATCTCTAATTCTAGGCACGACGCATTGTTTCCCCACCCTTCCGCTGGCCCCACAAATTGTAAGGCTGCCCCTGGGAAAGGGCTGGTTTTGTTGTGGAAACCCCACCTTTGCAATGGAGCCTTCAGCATCAGTGAGTCACAACAGTGCACACGACTTGGCAGGCGTGGGATGGTCTATTTTAAGATCCTGTTGTTGCCTAGTCTTGCATCTCCTGAAACCAGATGGGTGTCCTCAGCCTTCCTCAGTATCCTGCAGTTCAGTTTAACTAACCCCACCTTCTTGATTGCTATGAGACTTGTACTATGTTTACTGTATGGCACGCAATCCATCCTGCGGCTGGAGGTTGCTGGTTATGAAACAGCCTTCCCACACAGATACTATTATTATTGCACTTGCCTTGCCTGAGTACCAAATTGGTGATACCATGACCTTGTTAGCAACCACACCAAATGTGCACAGGATTCTGGTGGGGAGCAGGGCATGTTCAGTCATGTGGGCAGTAATGTTAACCTTTGAAGATACATAGTGGATGTTGGGTGTGATGATTGATGCCACCTCAAAGCTGTGGAAGATTTAAAAAGTAATTTGAGCATCTCTGGGAAAAAAAAATGCAGGATTAGCCAAATTCCACTGGATCCACTGGAGAAGGAAATGGCAACCCACTCCAGTAACCTTGCCAAGAAAATCCCATGAACAGTCTCAAATATTTTGGCCATCTAATGCGAAGAAGAGAGGACTCTCTGGAGAAGACTCTGATGCTGGGAAAGATTGAAGGCAAAAGGAGAAGGGGAAGGCCAAGGATGAGATGGTTAGACAGCATCATCGATGCAACGAACATGAAAATGAGCGAACTCAGGAAGATAGTGGAGGACAGGAAGGCCTGGCGGAATATGGTTCATGGGATCACGAAGGGTCGGACACGACTTAACGACTGAACAACAACAAGAAAGCCAAATTCACAGAGGATAGGTCAATTCTTATGAATTTAGTTATGTAAGGAGTGGAGGCTTTCAAGACCAGATGCAATGTTCTCAGAGATAGGGTATACAGGTTCCATAGCCATGTAAAAACATGGCTATGGAACCTGTTTTATATGGCTATGGAACCTGTATACCCTAGAATTTGGTTATGCTGCTGCTACTGCCTCTACAGGGTCGGCCCATCTATGAAGCCAACTGAGGCAGTCACCTAAGGCAGCAGATTGGTGGAGGGGACGGACACCCAACCTCATCCACCCATTTGCTTCCACTGCTCCTCCTCCTCCCTGGATTGGAAAAGGAAGGGGTGGATGGAGTGAAACTGGAAGTGTAGGGAAGAAGAGGGTGGGGGTGGTTAGCCCTCTCCCCTCCTCTCCACTCTTCCACTCTGTCCCCCTCTTCCTTTTGCAATCCTGGGAGTGGGGGAGCAGAAGTGGGCACATCACCAGCTGAAGAGGAGGGGACAGCATTTGACACTCTGTCTCAGGTGCCAGGAAGTCTTGGACCAGCCCTGACCATAGTTGCTGCTGCTGCTGCTGCTGCTGCTAAAGCTCATGTTGCATCACTTGGTGGTGTCATCAATCAGCAGTGATTAGCTATGCAACCTGAATGGAACCTCCATATGCAAATGCAGTATACCTTGGAGTAGAGTCCCTTCCTTCCCAATGCTATTGAGGTCATGGCTCTGAGGGCCAGGATATGAAAAGTCCATGATCTTTTCCCTCGGCGGGAGATGACTTGAAATACTGGGGGGGGCGGGAAGCTCCTGAGCTGGCAAAGTTTGAAAGAACCCACCAGGTTGGGGATGGAGTTGTGTAGCTCAGGGCAGGGCAGAGCCAAACCTGCTTTGCACCTGGAAGGTTCCCAGGTTCCTTTGCTGGCAACATCTCTAGGTAGCACCTTCTCTGCCTGAAACCCAGAGAGCTGCTGGCAATCGGTGGACACAACACTAGTATTTCAGTATTTCAGGTCATCTCCCGTTGGGGGAAAGATCAGGCCCTGGGGACACTTTGCAGGCAAGTTCCTTCCACAGCACTTCGAAACTGTGTGAAGCCGCCTTGAGTGCCCTTGTTGGGAGAAAGGCGGGGTATAAATTCTTTAAATAAAATAATAAATAAATAAATAAATAAATAAATAAACTGGGTTTGGGGAAGAGCAAACTGGGTCGCAGCAGACAAATGTTTACGAAAGGCTTCCAAAGACGTTGGTTCTGAACTTGCCTGCCTTAAGACTTGTTGCCTTCCTCACATGGCAAATCTTGTCTTTATTTCTATCTGTATATACAGTATGTGCCTCCTCCAGAGCTCAAGGCTTCTTTGGTTTCTGCAATAACACACACACACACACACACACACACACACACACACACACACACACACACACACACACACACACACGGATGGAATGGTGCCACTGAATCTGCCCTGCAATGTACAGTCGACGTAGACGGATCCCCCCCCCCCCCGCGTCCTGCACTGCTCTCAGCAGCGTCTTGTGCTGAGGATCCAGTACGAACACGGCACTCGAGGAGCATGGTGCTCTTGCTGCTCTGTAGCTTTGTCGTTGCCTCTGCCAGGGTGGCTCTGGGACAGTGAAGCCGCATCAGCCCCCCCCCCCCCCGCTATAGCTGTGTTTTCCGCTCTCCATCTCACCTTGTTGGTACAGAAACAGACAGCCAGATGATCAGCCCTAGAGAGGGAAACTGAGGGCGAAGAAGCCAATGCCCAAAGTTCAGGATCGGCCCGGACAATCACTCTGCACAACAAAGGCGTGGCGCCCTCGCTGCTCCGCGCCTCTTCCCCCGTCGGCCCATCAAGTATAACCACTAGGCATGACACGATGTCATCATGGCCTCAATTGGACGTCCTTCTTGACTGAGCCTCAACATCCTCTGCTTTAGCTTGTGTATTGCCTGGAGGGGGGACTCTAGACTGACATGACTGTATTTATTTGTTTAGAACAATATTTAGCTGCCATTTCTCTACTGTAAATGGCCTTCATGGTGACATAACATAAAAAACGATCAAAACAATGACAGCTTAGGAAACCAACCACTAAGAAACCAATTGAGCCCTGAAAGTTCATGTCAAGAGGGAGACTCCACCTGCCATCCAACCACAACCGCTTCCATCCTCTCCTCCTCCTCTAACTTCCTTTAGCGGCAAGAACCAGAAGCCTGAATGTCTGAAGAGGGTTGTTGCTCTGGAGGAGAAGCCTAGCATCGTCACCTCAGGTGGCGGCGGCAGCAGCAGCAGCAGCAGCAGCGACTCCAGACCGACCTGTTCTCTCCCATCCAAATTGCCAATGAAAAGGGAGGCCGCCAGCACGACTAGGTGCTCTCTGCTCCCTGCAAGACATCACAGCCTCCTTCTCCCACTCCACGTCCCCAGCGGCGCTACCAGAGAGAAGCCACCCCCTGTGTCTCTTGACACACTCATGGGAAAGGAGAAGTCCCCTCCGTGGCCACACGCTGTTGCTGTAGGAAGAGAGAGGACACATTGGGGCAACAACTGCACTGGAGCAGAGAAAGCTGACTCTCCCTTGTGGCCATGTCGTTGCCCTGCCCCACCCTAAGTCTCCCTGGTGCATGGGGCCAACAAGGTCCAGTGCCACCCTACGAAGCTGAATGGGGAGGAGGTGAGGGGCCGCCATATGGCTGCATGTTTTCTGCCCACTCCCCCAAGCAGGGGTGTCACTAGACTAGAGCATTGCTGGAGGGTGTGTGGCACCCTAAGTGGTGCAAGGCGCTGCACTGTGCCTTGCAAACTGGTGTAACACAGCCCGTCCCACTCGCCCCCTCCCATTTGCACAGTGTATTGCCTTCGCCGCCAGAACAGCTCCAGGGGCGAGTGGGAGGGGCATTGTTACACCGGTTTGCGAGCCACAGTGCCGCGCCTTGCACCACTTAGGGTGCCACGCACCCTCCAGTAATGCCACTGTGCTAGGGTTGGTGACACCCGGGGCAAGATCTCATGGAGTCACCCCCATGGACCTCCTCCCATACCAGACCACACAATGTGGAGGCCTCCTGGGAAATGTGATCCCTGCATGAGACACGGCAGGGATTTGGAAAAAAAAAACACCATTTTCTACCAGTGGTGTGTTTTCACACCACCGGTAACAAATAGAATACAAAGTCACTTGGGTGTCACCCCTCCCTGGGGTGGACACCTGGTGTGATCCACACACCCCGCACCCCCGTAATGATGCCCCTGCCCCCAAGTGCTGCCTGGCTTCCAGGCCCATTGGAGCAAATTCGAGGGTCAGCCTTGCCTCCCTCCCCAGTCCCCAGAACAGTTGGCACCAGCATTCAGGTAACACAGAGGAAGCCCAAGTCCTCGTGTAGTTATGTACAAGACTGCAAGAGGTCTTGCCCATTTATTTCCCTCTTATCCTAAGAGTAGGCTGAGTGCAGAGAGGGAACAACAGTTCTAGGTAACAGCAGCAGAGAGTTGACGCCAGCAGCCACTTGGAGACCAGAGTTGCAGAGTGTGAAGCAAAAGCTTCTCCCTCCTTATTCTGCACTGGCAAATCAGCAAACATTCCACTCCTGGTTCTTCTACATAGATTAGCATTCTTGCACAGGCAGTAACACTGGTTCACATGTGGTGACGCCTGCACCCACATGCAGGGGTGAATATGACTTGGAGCAGAGGAAAGATCAAAGTCTCTGGGTCTTATCGAGCAGATTTTGCTAGAGGGGCAGCCCAATCCTACTTAACCCTCCCTGTGCTGACGCAGAGGCGCAGGCTACACTGCAGCGCATGGGGGAGTTTAGCAGGTGGAAAGTCTCCTCCGGGCAAGGGGACATTTGTCTCATTGCCCTGGGGAAAGGCTCCAGCCACCACTATGGGTCAACTCAGCCCAGCGCCAGCGATATCACTGGTGCAAGTCCGTGTTGATCCGTGTCAGCAGATTAGGCTCGGGAAGGGGGATAGGATATGGTGTGTGCAGGCACTGCCAATCCCGCCCCCTCCCGGGCCTGATCCGCTCACCCATGCCATATCCTGCACTGCACAGTGAAATGCTTACCTGCTCTGGCAAGCATTGCTCCTTGCGCCCGCTGGAAGACTCTGGTCTTCTGGCGCTGTAAACAGGTGTGCCATTGCAAAGTGCTTCACGGCACTTTTGTGATGGCTGGCAATGGCAGAGTATGTGCTCCGCTGGCACACGTCAAGGATAGGATTGGGCCACTAGAATGGGTCAATTTGGTTGTCCCATTCACTTTCCTAGTGAGCTCACAGGTAGACATTGGGGGCAGGGGTGGTGGCAGGGCTCAGTGATGCACTATTGGGGGGGCAGGTGGGGGCGTGCAGAGATTTGTCTCAGGGCCCCCAGCTGCCTGGCACAGATTTGGAGAGTGTATAAGCTGGACCAGACTTCAGGCTTGCAGGGTCTACTATGTGGTTTTTACTAGAACCCCAAGGTCTATCAACTAGAGCCATGTACAAGATAATGGCTCAGGAGAAGGCGGATGGAACAGGTTGCCTCTGAGCATGTGCTGAGTCCCAGAATTTGTTTTCAGTATCAGAACTGAGCTCACAGTCTATCCACCCAGAAATCCACTCCTGGTTTTGCCCCCAAGCTTTCTAAGTCTTGGAGGCCCAATTTAGAACATCAGTGTTTTTTTCCTTATTGCTGTCAAGCAACTGGGAGTCTGCAACCCTCCCGAAGAGATCTGCCAATAGATCTAATCTACCTTCCCCTGAGCTGAAGCATCTGAGGGTAATACAAAATCCGTGTGAAAGAAAGAGCCCTCTTAAGAACACTGCCAGGAGCACTAGGACCATGTGTGCGCCCCAGCAATGAGCAGGGCAGAAGCTGGCTTGCTGCTTGGCAAGTACACCAAGTGCTCCTTAGGGCAGTTTTGATTTCAAGCTAGCTAGACTGGAAGGACAGAGATGTCTGAATACATTTCTTGAACTAGGCTAGGCACACACACGATGATAAGTCTAAACAGGGAATCCCTGTCAGGGATGTTGATTCTCCCTTCCAGTTTGTCTCGCAGGCTGGGCCATCTACGGTATCCTGGTGCAACGCTCGCCTGGGCTTGAGAAGTCTGCTGCTGAATGCCAGGTCAGTACTCAGTGGTAAGAATTTTGCCATCCAGGATCTTTTTCTGGTCATATTGTTGTGAAACCGGTTGGCAGGAGACTTAGGATGGACACAAGGAGTCTTCTTCAAACAGAGCATAATGAGTCTGGATGACTTTAAAAGGCTATTGGACAAAACCATGGAGGACCAGAGCTTCTACCCATATCTACTAGTCATGATGGCCATGAGCTTTCTCTACGTCCAGTGGCAGTCTGCCTCTGAAACCAAGGAGCAATGGTGGGAGAGGGGTCTACTTCTTATGGCCCAATCAATCCTATGGGCCTTGTACGACAGTGGATCTTCCAGCCCTCTGATGTAAATGGCCTTCTTGCAATGGCGCAAACATCACACCAGCTTTGTGTGCGATGGAGCCACTAGTGGAAATTTGCGTGCGTGCCAGAAACCACCTTAATGCTCTGCCAGCCCAGGTAAGGTGGTGGACGGGGCGGTTCAGGGGAAGTTTGGGGGGAGGGGGAGGAACCAGGGGGCTGGTTGGGGGAGGGGGTGGATCCTGGCAGCAGCAACTTGTGCAGGATGCACCCCCTTCCTGTCTTCAGACTTACTTACACCAGAGACATAGCTGGTGAGGATCTAAGGAGACCCACTGCTAACCAGGTAGCCTACCGAGAGGTAAATAAAAAAAGTGTTTTACTTATCTCTCATTGGCCTTCTGGTTGCCTCCCCCCCCCCATAGCATGCAGCATGCATGCAGTAGGTACAGCTGCATCCTATGGGGTGGCAGGGCATGGGATTGAGCTGTTAATCTGCTGCTGCTTGTGGGCTTCAGAGACGTAATTGCTCCCCCACGTGATGGGGGCTGCCGACGCGCATGAAGTCACTTTCGCGCACCCACATGGCTCCAATCCCCCCCCCGCCATTTTGCTACCCATTTTGGAGCCGAACAGCTTCAGGCCAGGCGGGAGGGCCTGGCTCCAACGTGGACCTGCAGGTAACATTTTAGCTTTCCCCCCTTTATGCAGCGAAATTGCGCCCCCCCTGAAGTGGCACCTGGGGCCCAGGGCACCAGGGCCCCCTTCCAAGAGACACCTCTAGATGGGCCCTGGGCCCAAACCAGCAGGGCTTTTCTTATGTGACCTGGTCAGAAAGAGCAAGAGGCATCTGTGTACTGTACACTACGTGAAATAGGGATGTTTTGCCCCAGTATGTATCACTCTGCACTTATCGACACTAAATTGCAGTTGGTCCATTGACCCAGTTTGGAGAGATGGTTTTGGAGCTCTTTACAACCCATTTCTGTTTTTACCACCTGAATACCTGGGTGTTCTCTTCAACTTGGCTACCTTGCTGCTAACGTCTAACTCCAGTTGCATGACAGATCCTTGGGGGATCGCACTTCTTACTTCCCTCCACGATATCCCTACTCTCTGTTTCTGGTTCTTTAACCACTTACCAATCCATAAAAGATTCTGTCCTTTTATTCCTTGGCTGTTAAGTTTACTCAAAAGGGACTTTGTCAAAAACCTTCTGAAAGTCCAGGTATGTAATGCCAACTGGTTGGATCACCTCTATCCACATAGACTGTTACAAAGAACTCTAGAACAGGGGTTCCCAACCTGTGGTACTAGTGCCACCAGTGGTACTTCGGCTGACTGCTGGTGGTATTCGGACCGCTGGACCACTGGAACCCCACTCCGATGCAGTGCTTTTGGCAGTGTGTTTTAGCTTCTGAGAGGCTCCTGTCTCTGGCTGAGCCTCTCGGGAATGCTGAGAAGAGCTCTCCCAGAGCCTCCTACCTGCGCTTTCTGGCCTCCGAAAACCTGAAAGTAACTGGTGGTGATGATGTCATTGCCAGTCACTTCCGGTGGTACGCAGCAGGAGAGTGGCGCTGGAGGTGGTACTTGGCCGGGAAGGGGATGAGAACCCCTGCTCTAGAAGGTTAGTGAAGCAGGACTTCCCTTTGCAGAAGCCCTGCTGGTTCTCCTTCAGCAAGGCTCATTCTTCTAGAGACTTAACAATTTTATCTTTAATTATACTTTCCACCAGTTTACCTGGAACAGATGTTAAGCTGACCAAGGTGTAATCTCCTGGATCCCCTTGGGTCCCTTTTTAAATAACAGTGTTACACTGACTACCTTCCAGTCCTCTGGCACAGAGGCTGATTTAAAGGAAAAGTTGCATAAATTTTGTTAGAAGATCAGCAATTTCAGATTTGAGTTCCTTAAGAATTCTTGGGTGGATACCATCTGGACTCAGTAATTTCTTGTGTGTTTTTTCTATTTGTCAATATGTTCTAGATTGAACCTTGTCTTTTGTTATTTCTCTTTCACTCACTTCGTTGGATTCTCTCCCTGAGAAAGTCCGTTCAGGAACGGTTGCCTGCCCTATGTCTTCCGCAGTGAAGACAGACTAGGAGAATTCATTCAGCTGCTCTGCAATGTCCTTTTTCCTTTGAAGCTTCCCTCATTATCTAACAGCCCAATGACACCCACCCACCCCTGGCAAATTTCCTGCTTTGAATGTATTTAAAGAAGTGTTTATTGTTTGTTTTGCTATTGTTTGTCATGCACTCCTCATATTCTTTTTTTTCCTCATCCCTTATTGTCAACTTATATTCATTTCCCCAAAGTTTGTATTAGGAAAAGACCATCACAGGTTACAAGCCATAAGCAACCTCCTGGTTTTAGAAGTAGGTTTTCTCTGTGCCAGGTGCAAGGGAGTGACAACAGGAAACAGGTTATCTTGTTGTCTTGTGCTCCCTGAGGCATCTGGTGGGGCCACTGTGTGATACAGGAAGCTGGACTAGATGGGCTTTTGGCCTGATCCAGCAGGGCTCTTCTTATGTTCTTATGTTCTTTTTCCTTTTTTGTTCTCCTCATTTGGGTAAGACTTCCATTTTTTGAAGGAAGCCTTCTAAAACAGTCTATTTCGTGTCCAACCATGTGAAATATGTCCCCTGTAGGATAACCAGATTTGCAGCAGTTGCAGACACAAAGAAGGGAATTTCTTGAGACATCAAAAAACGAGATGTAGAAATATTCACCCATGTTCAAATACTGGTCTCATCTGCTTTTGCTTGAGTTTTAGATTGTATTTTTAATCCTTGGCTTCATAAGAACATAAGAACATAAGAAGAGCCCCGCTGGATCAGGTCAAAAGCCCATCTAGTCCAGCTTCCTGTATCACACAGTGGCCCCACCAGATGCCTCAGGGAGCACAAGACAACAAGATAACCTGTTTCCTGTTGTCACTCCCTTGCACCTGGCACAGAGAAAACCTACTTCTAAAGCCAGGAGGTTGCTTATGGCTTGTAACATGTGATGGTCTTTTCCTCCATGAATCTGTCCAAACCCCTTTTAAAAGGCATCCAGGCCAGGTGCCATCACCACATCCTGTGGCAAGGAGTTCCACAGATGAATCACACGCTGGGTAAAGAAATATTTTCTTTTGTCTGTTCTAACTCTCCCTCCACTCAATTTTAGTGCGTGTCCCCTGGTTCTGGTGTTGTGCGAGAGGGAGAAGAATTTCCCTCTATCCACTCTCTCCATCCCATGCATAATTTTATAAGTCTCAATCATGTCCCCCCTTAGGCGCCTTTTTTCTAGGCTGAAAAGCCCCAGACGCTGTAGCCTTTCCTCGTAAGGGAGGTGCTCCAGCCCACAAATCATTCTGGTCGCTCTTTTCTGCACCTTTTCCAATTCAACTATATCCTTTTTGAGGTGTGGTGACCAGAACTGGACACAATACTCCAGATGTGGCCTTACCATTGATTTGTACAAAGGCATAATGATATTGGCCGTTTTATTCTCAATCCCCTTTTTAATGATCCCGAGCATGGAATTGGCCTTCTTCACAGCCGCCGCACACTGGGTCGACACTTTCATCGACCTGTCCACCAGGACCCCAAGATCTCTCTCTTGATCCGTCACAGACAACTCAGAACCCATTAGCGTATATGTGAAATTTTGGTTTCTTGCCCCAATGTGCATCACTTTGCACTTACTTACATTGAAGCGCATCTGCCATTTTGCTGCCCATTCTCCCAGTTTGGAGAGATCGTTCTGGAGCTCTTCACAATCCCTGCTGGTCTTCACCACCCGGAAAAGTTTAGTGTCATCTGCAAATTTGGCCACCTCGCTGCCTATCCCCAACTCCAGGTCATTTATGAATAAGTTGAAAAGCACCGGTCCCAAGACCGATCCTTGGGGCACACCGCTTTTCACCTCTCGCCATTGTGAAAATTGCCATTGACTCCCACTCGCTGTTTCCTGGTCTTCAACCAGGAAACAACCAGGCTTCCTAAAACATGGTGGGAGGATTTTTGTAGATTGTTCAGCCTAAATGCATCTGACGATGATGATGATGCCCAGAAGCATGGAAGGATCATGTGCAAGTTGTTTGCACATCCTCGGTTGTGGCTTCATTATAACATGTCCATCTATTGTTTTTGAACACAGCTGTCATTTAGATTTTTTGAGCAAGTTGCAATTATCCTTGGCACATTCTGGCAGAATTCCTCATTATCTAAATTGGCAAACAGAGAACCAGGTTGTGTTGCTTGGCTGGTGTCAGAATCACCCTCATTGCTCTAAGAAGCCTTGGAAGCTGCTTCTTCCTTGAAGAAACTCGGCTCGAACAAACCCTGAGAGTGGTGCCCAGGGCCTCTGAGAACAGGTTTGGGCCCCCTGGTGAATATGTTTGGGGGGGCCCTCAGCGAGGGCAGACTGGCGACAAAATCCTTTATACAAGACAAAACCGCTTGCAATATAGTCCTTCTTCTATAGTGCAAAATAGTCCTCCTACTGGCCCTTCTGGACTTTTGGGCCCCAGTCATTTGCACTCCCCTTCCCTTTGCAGAAGCCCTGCTGGTTCTCCTTCAGCAAGGCTCATTCTTCTACAGACTTAACAATTTTATCTGTAATTATACTTTTTACTAGGCCTGAATAAAACCGGCTATAAGGATACACCGTGGTTTCTTGTCAGGCACAGGTCGAGTACACGCCTCTCTGGCTTGGACGTCCCGTCCCCCCCAAATTCCCTTTGAGCTGGAAGGGAGGCAATTGAAAGCTTCTTCTGAGGGCACCTGGAACCGTAGTTTCCTGTTTCATCTGAACTGGGAGGAAACAAAAGCAGCGCCTATATTCAGCCAACGACAGGTTTCTTCCCCGTGTTTTTTGTTGTTGTTCAGTCGTTAAGTCATGTCCGACCCTTTGTGATCCCATGAACCATTTCCCGCCAGGCCTTCCTGTCCTCCACTATCTTCCTGAGTTTGCTCATTTTCATGTTCGTTGCATCGGTGATGCTGTCTAACCATCTCATCCTTGGCCTTCCCCTTCTTTTGCCTTCACTCTTTCCCAGCATCAGAGTCTTCTCCAGAGACTCCTCTCTACGCATTAGGTGGCCATTAGGTGTTTATACTGCTTGTTTTTTTTTAGTTGCTGATGGCTTTACCTTGATCTGATCTTGTGGTGTGTTGTTGTAACTGTGCTGTTGCTGTTGGCTGCTATGGGAAGCGGAGGGGGGGGGGAGTGGCCTCACTGTGGCGAAGCGATGATGCCCCCCCAGTTCACACGATGTCCCAGCCCCCCTACTTGAGGTCCTTTCTAGAGATGCGGGGGGGGGGGATGAATGGGAGCCGTTTGGATGCAAAGCACGTCCCCTCCCCCCCTCATGTCAAGGCTCTCTGGCAAGGTCCCGGACGTTTTCGGGACAGGCGCCTGGTTCTTTGCCGCCTGGGTGCCCTTCTCAGGGACTGGGACCCTCTCCAGCAAAGAATGAATTGCTGCAGCCGCACTTCGGCCAAAACTAGCAGCAGCAGCAGCCACGTTGGGAAGCCTCGTCCTTTGTTCTCCTCCTGGGGCTGAAGGAGGACAATGTGCGACTGTGTCGCTCTGAGCTCAGCCGAAAGCTGCTGCACATTTTCCTCCTCTCTTGGACGAAGTAACTGAAGCATAGCAGCCCATTGAAATGCAGCCTCTGTCTGCTGCGCTGGCGGCTTGCCTGGTGTAGAGGGTGCTGCTGCCGCTGGCTGGCGAGGGCTCAGACACACCCCGCCCTCTTCCAGCCCCTCCCTGCCCCACATCCAGGCCTTATACTACAGAAGGTGCAGCGAGCTCCTCTTCTTCAGCGGCTACGTCTCCAGGAGAAGAAGCTCTGCCTGCCTGCCCGGACTGACTGACTGTGTCCCTCCCTCCCTGAGGAAGGATGAAGGCTTCCTTTGCAGCTCTGCTAGCAGCCCTCCTCTGCGTGGAGAGAGGTAAGGCCCGGTTGCACCTGGCCAGCGGGGAGGAGGCACGGCCGATGCTGGCCGGCCGCCTTGGATTGATGCCGCCGCCGATGGATTGTTTTAACGTTGTGCTCAGCACCTTGCAACGAACGTCCCTGCCCCGAGGAGCTGGCGGCCGCTGACTTTTACAGGCGCTTCCAGGGCAGAGGTTGCTGCTGTGCTCTTGTGTACCATCCATGTGTTGCAGGCAAAAAAATAATAATCCTCAGGTCAGTCAGTGGCAGCCGCAGCAGCATATCTCATGGGAAAGAAGGACAGTTCGCGACCCTGGCTAGGGCTGCCAGGCAGGGCAGACGAGACTGTCAGACAGACAGGGCAGGAAGGAAGCAGATTCTTCCTCCATCCAAGAACCAAGGGAAGGAACCAGATTGTGCGAAGGGGCCCACCGAGTAATGGCACTTGGGTGGGGTAACAAGTAGTGGCAACAGAGCCAGCCAGACCCCTTCTGGCAACCTCTGTCTGTTATGTAGTGAACGCAGAAAGGCATTTTCTGGGACAGTGGGGCGAATAGCCGGCAGTTTCTCTTTGCAGGACAATGAGCTCACGCTCACCTATCTGCGCAGCCTGTTGAAAAGAGCTCCGGCGGGGGGCACCAGATCTCTTGGGGCAGGCAGGGCAAGGCGTGGCGGCATGCAAACAGGCAGGTTGACCTCTGCCCCTGGAGGTTCGTTTTTCACATCTTTGCTGCCGAGTGGACCCAGGGGGGGCTGCCTGCCTGCCTGGTGGTGCCAATGGCTCGCAGGGACCTTGGTGTGATGCCTGCAGTAGTGTGACATTTCTGTCTCCTGCATGTGGAACATGGTGGCGGGCTGGCGTTGGGAGCCCCGCCGGCTCCAGATCCGGTGCTGGGCCGGACTGTTGCTTCCCCTTAACTTCAAGTGGGAGGAGGAGGGGGTTCCCCTCCCCTCCCAGCAAAACCGCTCAGCAGTTCGCAGCAAATTCTCTCCTTTTCTGTGAGGTTCAATCTCCTAGTGACGTTGGGCCTGTCCCACTTAGATACAGGACTGGGTGCAGCCTGGGGAAGTCTGCGTTCCATCTAGAGCAAACGGGGCGTTCAGGGGGAAAGGAGCTGCTGAACCCTCCCAGCCCCCCCCCACTCGCCTCCTTCAAGCCTCTGCCCCAAAGTGCTTCTCCCACCCCAACTGCGATCGCTTTTGATCCTGGAGTTTGACTGAGGAGAGAAGCAACCGGGGGGGGGGGCAGTGTTGGGAGCTCAGCTCTGGGAAAGGTGGGTGCCTCCACCCCTGCTGTAAAAAAACCCCACAAGCGTCATGTACCCCACTCTGTGCATAATTGGGGGGCTGGCCCCCCAGGCTCAAGCCAGTGGGACTGCTCCCTTCACAGATACTGTGGGTTTGGGAAAAATCGCCTTTTGTTCCAAGCTCTAGTCTTCCCTTTGCTTCTGGAGAAGGTTGAGGAATGGATCATCCATGAACTACTAGTCCATTCCTAGTTAAGAGACATGACAGGAGGCCGTGTGGATAACAGAGGAGGGGCAGGAAACTAAAGATCTCTGCAATGGTGGCGGGACTGCTTTTCTGCTGTGGTTGGTGCTGCCCTCCGTGCAGAGAGGCAAGCGTGTGATGATGGGGGACTGCCCACCCACAGCAGCAGTGAACGATCGATGCCTGCCTGCCTGCCTGCCCACCGCATCCACCCCTGGTCTGTGTGCCCAAACAGGGTGGGCTGGAGGCGAAGCAAGGAAAGAAAAGCGAGCTTCAGGGTGTCGGTCACGTCTTCCAGGCCCAGCTATGGGGCTCTCAACATGATCTGGTGGGCTCAGCCTCACAGCTCTGTTCAGACGTGTGTGTGTGTGTGTGTGTGTGTGTGTGTGTGTGTGTGTGTGAGCCTGTTCTGCTCAGAAAGGGAGCAGACAGTGGTGTAACAAGGATGGTGCAAAGGCAAGTAGTTGTGCAAGACTCTGTTACACTGGAGTCAGCGGCCCCTCCCTCTTGCTGTTGGAGCCATTCCAGCAGCAACAGTGAGGGAGGGAGGGAGTGTCCTGCGTGTTGCCTTTGCTGCCAGAATGGAGTCTTGCACAACTACTTTCCAGTGTAATGGAGTCTTGCACAACTACTTGCCTTCGCAACACCCTTGTTACACCACTGGGAGCAGAGCTAGCTGCTCCTCAGCCTAGACTCACCAGGGCCGGTTCATCCGGGAGGCACCCCCCCCTCTATGTCCACCTCCACTGTCCCTCCTTCTCCTTCCACTCCCTGGCTTGGAAAAGGAAGAGGGGACAGAGAGGGAGGGGAAATGTGGAGCGGAGGGGAGTGCGGAGCTAGAACACCGGAGAGTGGGAGGCGCAGAGGCTGCCACAGCATTGAGTAAGGGGCAGCATGTAAGGCCCAGTGGTAGAGCACATGTGGAAGGTCCCAGGCGCCGTTGGCCGCTAAGGGATCCGTGAGGAGAAAGACTTCTCTGTGCCTGGAGAGCTGCAGTCCGTCTGAGCAGGCAGTGCCAGGCAAAGAAGACCCGTGGTCTGGCTCAGTGCGAAACTTCAGCTTCTGCGCATGGGGGAAGGAAGGAAGGAAGACCCCCCCCTCCCGGCTGTATCATTAGACAAAAAAGCAGGCAGTTTCTCACAAGTGATTCAGGACCGAACTGAATGCTACACAAGAGGTGCATGGATCTCCTCCTCCCCAAATTAGAAGGCCCCCTGCTCCGTAGCTTCCTGTCCCACGCGCTGTCTGCACATTGCCTTTCCTGGCAGCGCTTCTAGTCATGAAACTTTTGCGGTTGTCGTTCTCTACCCAGACACTGGCTTGGCTCGCACAGGTGTTCATTAAGTTCCACGGCGGCACTCTCTTGTTAACTCTCTTGCATGATGCATGATCAACATCTGCCAACAGCTGCTACTGCCTGGAGGTGTCTGCTGACTAAACGAAGGCATGATGTGTCTGTTTTGAGCATCGTCACACACACCGGCTGACTCAGGATTGACTCCAGAGGCTGAAGAGGGAATCTATTGGTCCTGATCCCCAGTAGGCCAAGGTCCCCTGTAGTTGGGTTGTGGTTCTTCCTTTTTTTTAAACTCATTCCAAAACAACATAATAGAAGCCTATACGTAGAATACATACACCCACATTAAATTGCTTATGGTTACATGTCATATGTTGAAAGAATGTAACTATATATTTCATTAAACATAAGAACAAATCATTTTAACAAGCACAATCTACTATAACGTTCTTACTCAGACAATCTTTTCTTTTGTAATTCTAGGAATGCTCTCTTTTGCAATAAACATGGTCTGCTTGCCTCCCCGCCCTCTTTCTGACAGTAGTGGTCAATGTCTTCCTATATTCCCACTTAAAACTTGGCGATTCTCACTTTGTATGGAACACCCAGGAAGGCCGGACTCGGAGGCAGCTTGCACAGGTTCTGGGTTTGCAAGCTCCTTCTAGGTAAATTCTCACCGTTTTCTCCCGCCCTACTAATGAGTGTGTTTCTTCACCTTTTGCAGTGTCCTCCCTGGTCTGCTTCACATGTGACAATGTCGACTCCAACTGGAACTGCATAAGCATGAAGTCGTGCGCCAAGACAGACAATTACTGCTACACCAAGTATTTTGGGGGAGGTGTCGGTAAGCATGTTTGCAGTACAAGCATTCTTGGACCCTCGGACTCGAGAATGACAAGGGAATTCCTCATAAGCTGAGCAGCTACTTGGGGTGGTTGCGAAGCGCCTAGCAGGTACAGAAACACTCGTGAGCCAGCTGTTCCAGCAAGGCCCTGTAGCTGTGCTTGTCCAGCTTGCTCTGCAGCCAAGGGGGAGAGTTAAGAAATAGGGTCTCCATGCTGTCCAAACATTTGCCTGCTGGTTTATGATTGTCAAGCTGCAGTTAAAAGCAGTGCTGTCTTGTCTTGTCTCTTTTTCACAACCAGGAGGGCATTTCATTGTTTGGGTTTGTGGTGGTGGGGGTGCAGAATGGGTTTGTGTGAATGCACAGCTGAAACTCCTTACCAGTTTGCCTCCTCCCCCCACAGTCCCCCTGTCAGAGAGAGACTTTGAGGAGAAGGTAGGCTGACCTAAGGGGAGTATTGCCTAGTAGCGGCTAGCGTGCACACACACAGCCCTGCTCCTGTTTTCCCTTTATTGGACCAGCAGTGGAATGGGGAGAACCGTGACCGTTTGTATCTGCTGCTGCTATCTCAGGCTGCAGAGACCAGGCAGCGGGGGCCATCTGGGGAAAAAACCCTCCCAGGAGAGGTCTGAACCCCAGAGGTTCTTATTAGAAATCAATCCCACAGTAACATCTGCAGGATAAAGAGATGTGATAACCCACCAAATTAACAATGAACATTGGGGTAGGTAGGCAAAGAGTCAAAGTGTAACTTGTTCATTAAAAGTCCAAAAGAAAAGGGAAATAAACAGAATGGAGGAACAAAGGGGGGGGGGTTTAGAAAAGTACATGAAGGGCCCAATCCTATCCAACTTTCCAGCGCTGATGCAGCCAAAATGCAGCCCCAAGGTAAAGGAACAAACGTTCCCTTACCTTGAGGAGGCCTCCGTGACTGCCTCCCCACCGCAGGATGCAGCGCATGCCCCATTGGCATCAGCACTGGAAAGTTGGATAGGATTGGGCCCGCAGACTGAGGGAAAATGCCTGAGCTTGGGTGGAAAACACAAAGAAAAGGTTTTATCTAATGCTGAGGTAGAATTTTTTTTCCGGGGATTTTGACCATGTTCAACGTGTTTGGATCTTCCTAACGTTTTGCCCTCAATTGTATAGGCCCAATTGTATAGGGCAGATTTAATCTGGTGTCCCATACTAAGAGCCTGCTCGGCTAAGGCTGATGTGTCTGTTTGTTCCAACCGACAATATCTTTGATGTTCTTTCAGCCTGGTCTTTATAGACCTTTTTGTTGTGCCAATGTATACTTTGCCACAATCACAAGGAATTCTATAGACTCCTGGTGTATCCCAAGGATATATTGGATCCTTTGCCGATTGAAGAAATTGTTGGCTTAAAAACAGGTTTCATATCAGCACGACCCAAATTTTTCCTATCCGATCATTCACTCCTTGAACGTAGGGCAGAATGATCAGTCTCCTCTGTCAACTGGGTGGCACTCTTCCCTTTTTGGAACTAATGCCCTATTTACCATCCTTTCAGGATACCTGTTTTGCTGTATCACATGATCCCTTTCCGCCTGTATATGTTGAAACTCCTCAACCTTAGTTCCTCAAGCCTTAGTTCCTACGTTTCATCAAATGGATGCAGTAACCACTAATGCCCAGCAGATGGCGCAGGGGAGCTACTAAAAAAACTCAGCCCACATTCCCTGAGGGTCCGCCCTCAGCTCGAAAGGGACCCTAGCACTAGCGACAATCGAAGGAATCCTGGCCCTCTGTGCTTACACAGAGAGCAAGTGGGTGTGCTTCCATGTACCAGTAGCGTTAGGTATCCGTGACAGAGCTGGGCAGATCACACACCGAGCTTCCTGTGCACTTTGACATTGTGTTGGTTGACGATACGTCACTTGATTGGAGCCCACCTGGCTTTCCACCGGACCCCTTTCCCTTGACAGGCAGGTTGGGCTGCCCAATCGCAGGCACCTGCCAGTCCTACAAAGGCTGCTGCTTGCAAAGGATGTCCCAACAACCTCTTGAGCTACTGAACCAACCTGCACAGGAGATTCTGGGGAGTTTAAAAAGGCAAAATCAGTTGAAAATACATGGCATTCAACCCCCCCCCCTTCAAGCAGCACTCTGCCATCACATAGTTCTGTTCCAAAGAGCAGTTGTGGGGGGGGGCGCGCTGGGGGCTCCCAGTTACTGCCCGGAACAGCAGCACTGTTGTCATTGCAAAACAGCCGTGGTGTGAAAGAAGGTCTGTGCCTCAAGATATTGAGCCCAATCTGACCTGCAGGCTTTTAGCTGTGCACAAGAGTGGGTCAGGTTGGGTTGGGGGGAGCAGTTGGCAACCCAAAGAAACACTCTGATGGTTTGAACGAGCTACATCTTGGCCAACGTCAGGCATTCACCCTTGTTTCTTGCTTCCGTCCGTTTTCCAGGTGAGAACCACAAGCAGTCGATTAGCAAGGGCTGCTCTGAAACCTGCCCTGAAGGAGGAATCGATCTCGGCCTCGTGGCTTTCTCAATGAAGTGCTGCAGTACCAACTTCTGCAACACGAGTGGGGCTATCAGCGTGAAAGGCAGCTCCCTGATGCTGGCAGTGGGCATCCTGGCCAGTTTATTCCACATCTTTGAGACCAAACTGTGATGGTGACTTGAAAAGTCGATGAACGTCTGTCTCCTCCAAAGAGAAGCCCAAACCCTGTTTTGTGCAAAGCTGCGTGTTAATGGCCTGTGGCTTTTGGTCCTTTGACAGCTCTGGTCCTTTGTGCCTTTCGGAACACCTAAAGAGTATCCTCCGAGTTCTTTGTAGTCAAGGAGGGACCTCTCTTCCATTTCCCCCAGAATGTTCCCATCATGCTACTCTCTGCTAATTGACAGACATATACTATCTATAAAGTGCTGGTCAGGAATTACTCCTGAGTATTCTGCCCAGTCTGCCTCCAGAACAAGCTCCAGCTTGCTGCTTGGTAGAGTCGGCTGAGGCTCCCTCCCAGAGAGCAGATCTACTCATGAGTAAGTGAACCACCCACTTGCTTGAAAGAACAATGCTGGAGCACTTAATTGTGGAATTGCTTATGGGCAAACACCCCACTTTGCTTATCTGCCAGGCCACCTACTTGTGAGTAAGCACCCCACCACTTGCCATTTCAAATGACACATCATATTTGTCTTAATGGAGGACGACCGCAGGGATACTTGTCTCTCTTTAACAAGATACCCAGTACTAAGAACACTTGGAGCTGGGGGTGGGGTGGGGGGGCAGGCGTGGATGGCAGTAGCTTCCTCTGGAACATATCCTGGAAGAAACCGTTGAGGTGGACCCTCAGTCCTAGACTAGACGGGATGTTCAGCTCGGAAGGTCACTGAGCTGTGCTGTCTTCTAGAGTCAGTATTCTTCTTGGCTCCCTTGAGGGAACAGAACAGTTTGTTAGAAACCCGGGTGCTGAATATAGGCAACCCTCTCCAGAAAAAGTGAAATAATTCCTAACTTGTTTACATTAATTTTGCACTAGTCCCTGGTTTTTAAGACTGCGCTACTGAACACAGTGAGACTGGCTTCCGAGTAAATATGCGTAGGATTGGGCTGAATGTCAGTTTTTCTTAAGGGCCACCACGAAGCAAAGAATACAAACCCTACCCAAGGGGAAAAAACCACCCTTGAGAAACCCATTATTCAGACAATTGATATTTTGCTTGTCTCAGGTCCTGCTCCCCCCCCCCTTTATGTTGAGTGTATATTTTTCACTGAGGACTCTTAACTGGAATTAAAAACGCTAATTGAAGTTTAATTTCTTTGTGTTGTGTGGATTCGAATATCCTGTTTATTTTCATGGAGGTTGAGTTTGCAATAAGCACATTTATTCTAGTCCTCTTTGCCTTCTAGCTTAAAACAGAGAAGGTGACCAGAGGAAAGTTGGATTCTTACAGCAGTAAGATGCATTTGCTGCCTTTCAGGAATACCAGGCAGGTTGTCTCTTTTTCCTCTCTGTTTTTGTTTGCTAGCATTTAACTAACTATCCAATTCAAAATGCAATGCAAAATGCAAACACACACACAAACACCCCACCAATTTGGGTCTAGCAGTACTTTAGTACCGTAAAGCGTGTTTGTGACAACTTTAGAGTAAGGGCCACCAGTGTGAAAGCCGCTGCATGTTACGCAGGATTGCGCCCAAAGTAAAAGCCAGAGGTTAGCACTGATTTGAATAAACCTAAAATATTATTAGCAGTTATTGAAGCTTTCATGGCCACTAAGATCATGACAATATAGATTTTCAGGCTTTAAAGCCCTGTAAATTTAATAATGTACAGATAACTCAGATTATTAAATTATCTTTAGATAACTTTTATTAAATTTACATGGCTTTAAAACCCGAAAATCTATACTGTACTGTCTAAAATATTATTACATCATCATTATTTGATTATTTGCATCATCACGGAAACTTGTGCAAGCACACATACAAAACCGCACAATAAACCCTTTTCTTTCCCTGAATGGTTTGGATTCAGAGGTAGAAACAATTGTGTCCTCCCCAATCAGACCAAATTCTAGAGCTAAAATTATGATGGCTTTAAGCACACAAATTTAGAATGGACTGTGAAGAGCTCCAGAAGGCAGTGAGGTGGCCAAGTTTGCAGATGACACTAAACTTTTCCGGGTGGTGAAGACCAGCAGGGATCGTGAAGAGCTCCAGAAGGATCTCTCCAAACTGGGAGAATGGGCAGCAAAATGGCAGATGCGCTTCAATGTAAGTAAGTGCAAAGTGATGCACATTGGGGCAAGAAACCAAAATTTCACATATTCGCTGTCTGCGACAGATCAAGAGAGAGATCTTGGGGTGCTGGTGGACAGGTTGATGAAAGTGTCGACCCAGTGTGCGGCGGCTGTGAAGAAGGCCAATTCCATGCTTGGGATCATTAAAAAAAGGGATTGAGAATAAGACAGCCAATATCATTATGCCATTGTACAAATCGATGGTCTGGCCTATTGCATACAGTTCTGGTCGCCACATCTCAAAATGGATACAGTGGAACTGGAAAAGGTGCAAAAGAGAGCAACCAAAATGAGTAGTGGGCTGGGGCATCTACCTTATGAGGGAAGGCTACAACGTTGCTTAATGGAGCATGTTGCTTTAGAAGGCTACAACGTCTGGGGCTCTTCAGTCTAGAAAGAAGATGTCTGACAGCACAACCCTGCGCAAAACAACACCAGCGGTGCAAGGGCTCCGTCGATGCTGGGTATTGTAAACGTGCCATAAAGCATGTTTTGGACACCCGGAAAGTAAGTGGCACCGCACCGGTGGAGAGGCCAGCGCTGCTCACTCCGCCTGGGGTCATGTCCTGCGCCGGTGGATGCAGGTAACTCCTGCATCGGTTGGGGGAGGGCATGGGGAGGCTCAGGATTGGGCCGCTGGCCCTGGGAGAGGGTCGGGGATATCGGTGGGGCACTCCACCAATATCCTAAGAGTCCTGTTCAGATTGGGGCAGCCCGATCCAGCGTAAACATAGAGCGGCGGAGCATGTGCTCTGCCACTCTAAGCTGTCGCAAACGCGTCGTAAAATGCATTTGTGATGACTTTAGAGTAAGGGCCGCTGGTGTAAAGACTGGCAGCCCTTACACCACTGGCGGACCGTCCCTGCGCCTGCCGGTAAGCCCTGCACTGTCTGGTGCAGGGGCGGGTGGACTGGGCGGTGAGGAGGACTGACTCTTCTGTCTAGAGGAATTCCAGCTGGCATCATCCTGGCATGGCCAAATACACTCTGTGCCACTTCTGTGACTGTGACAAAGTTGGATCTATGAGCACCTGAAAAACTGTGAACCTGACCCTTGAGGGGGAAGTGAACCCCCTCCCAGAACAGACTGAATACCACCTCCTTGACCGATGGTGTAGAGCCAGGATGGTGTAGTGGTTTGGGAGTCGGACTTAGACCTGGAAGATCAAGGTTCAAGTCCCCGTTCAGCCACGAATCTTCCTGGGTGACCTTGGGCCAGTCACTATCTCTCAGCCCCACCTACCTCACAGGGTTGTTGTGAGGACAAAAGGAGGGGAGGAAATATGTACAACGCTCT
Source organism: Plestiodon gilberti rubricaudatus (assembly GCA_026170595.1). Classification (NCBI taxonomy): domain Eukaryota; kingdom Metazoa; phylum Chordata; class Lepidosauria; order Squamata; family Scincidae; genus Plestiodon; species Plestiodon gilberti. Next base: position 3,193,231 of record JANXHW010000004.1, read on the forward strand.
GAGCTCCTTGGAGGAAGGGTGGTATAAAAATGTGAAAAATAAAATAAATAAATAAACCACCCATTTGGCTCATCTGCACTGAGCTTCAGTTCATTGGCCCAAATTAAGTCATGTCTGATCCCACAGACACCATTTCAGCACTTCCAGCAGCCCACTGGAATCTGGCCATGTGTTCAGCACACTGATCTCGGTCAGCACATGACCTGCTTCCCTGAGGAGGTGGCTACTTAAGAGCAAAACAGAATTTTTTGAGCCTAGTTCTATCGTTTGGCCAGCAGTGGCCCGTGGTTGTGGCTGACTGACGCAGCACCCACCCAATGGGAGCAGCGGAATCTCACGTCTTTCTTTTTTGGGGGTGCACATGCTCATCCTCAAAATGCCAAATGCACATCAAATGCCAAGGGTGTAGCATTAGGTGCATGCCTCTGTCCAGAAGTCAGGAAAAAAGGTTATGTTTCTGCTTCTTAGTGACGTATTTTCTAAGGGCCATTTTATTTCAAGGGCCGTTCCACTCATGCACTTCTTACAGCAGCCTGATTTTCAAAAATGACACTTTTACGCATCGAGAAGCGATAGAAATTTTTAAACAGAAATCACTTTTAGTGAATCGGCAACAGGAATTAACTTTTATTAATTCGTCTGGCTCATTAGGACATCTGGCTCAGTTGGTAGAGAGTTTGTCTCACAAATGCCTAAAGATCTGAAGGACAGCAGTTCAAGACTGCCAGAAGTCTGCCGGAGAGCTGCTGGCACACCGAGCTGATAAGCTGCAGAGCCTCTGTGGGGGAGTGGAGCTGTAGCTGAAGCACTTGAGTGGCAGTCAAGGTTGCTTGTGTCAGCTGAAGCGTGCTGAAGCGAATGTCAGAGAGAGAGAGAGAGAGAGAGAGAGAGAGAGAGCTGGACTGTGAAAGTTACATCTTGAATGAAGAGTTCTATGAAAGATTGGAACGTTATTATATTGTAAAACCCCCTTGGGGATTAGAACAGCCTGCCCATGTACACCGCCTTGAATTAAAGTCGGAGGAGAAATCCAATGACCAGAACGGCGGTATATAAATACTGTATATTATTATATATTACTGTATAATATTATTCTTATTGATAAAATATGGACTCCCGCTTTAAGAAACAGCATGGCTCAGAAAAACAGCAGATGATGATGATGTTAATTGAATGAGACCTGTGTGATAATGTGATAATTGATTGTAGCTCAGATCAGCAGTGCTTAATTCTCTCTCTGTCTTTATAACAACCATTGGCTGGGGCTTACACTTATCATCTTGTGTAGCCGTGCTCACCACCTGATAGAGATCCAAAGAATATTGGATGAAACAGTGTGTCTAAATATTTTTCTTTGTTTTTTAATTGTTTTTATCTGCCCCTGGGCTTTTAACTTGTTTTAAAACTAGGAAATTATTTTATATATTGGTTTGGATGGCTTTTAATACTGTAATTAAAACTTTTCCTATTATTGCTGGCCATGAAACTTTTACAACCCATTAAGAAGTTGCCAACTCTACCTTCCCGTTATGTCATACATCTTCCATTTATGCTAACAACTGGGAAGGGGTTCCTGGTTTGTGCTCCTGACTTATCTGAGGAGAATATTTCAAGGGCACATGCTGTGTGACTGGGTCTGTTTCCTTCCAGGAGAGACAGCTGGAGATTTGTGCAGCTTGCAGGGTTGTTGTACAAATATACAGGGGAGGGGAGAGAACCAGATTCTCTAAGAAAGAGCAGAATAAACATGTCATAACATAAATACATGCTGAGCAAGCAACAGCACCCGCTTGGACTCGTCTTCCTCGCAAGGCTCCTTTCAGCAAGCCGCAAAACTCCAAGACTCGAGTTCACAGCTTTTTGTGGGGAGAGAGAGGTTTATTGCACACATGTTGGAGTCCAGAACCCCAGTCGCAGAGACCGCGCTAAATGTAGCAAATGTTGCTTTGCTTTAACTCTCCATGTCATTTTCCAGCTACCCATGCAAAGGACTGTAGGTTTGGTATCTGAGGTCAACAGTTACACTGTGTTCTGGCATTGCGAGAAAAATATTTCTTTATTTGGCAGCTTTTATGTGAATTTGGGTCTGAGAGTCCCTTGGACTGCTAAGAGATCAAATCAGTCAATCCTAAATGAAATCAACCCTGACTGTTCCCTGGGAGGACAGGTACTGAGGCTGAAGCTCAAATATTTTGGCCACCTAATGCGAAGAGAGGACTCTCTGGAGAAGACTCTGATGCTGGGAAAGATTGAAGGCAAAAGGAGAAGGGGAAGGCAAAGGATGAGATGGTTAGACAGCATCACCGATGCAACGAACATGAAAATAAGCGAACTCAGGAAGATAGTGGAGGACAGGAAGGCCTGGCGGGATATGGTTCATGGGATCATGAAGGGTCGGACACGACTTAACGACTGAACAACAACAACAATGTGAATTTGAAATTAACATTAAAAAAAGCATTTGTGTTTTTTACAGCGCAATCCGATGGAACTCGCTGCCACAAGAGAGAGGGATGGCCGCCGGCCTAGATGGCTTGGGAGGGAGACTCACCACATAGAGACTCATCACATATCCACGCCCATATTAACCACCATAGCAGCTGTGTGGAGCATCCATGTTCAGAGGCAAAAAAAGCATATTGCTTTTGCTTGTGGACTTCCCAGTAGCACCCAAGTGACCACTGTCAAATTCTGCCCCAAAATTGGCGGGTGGCGCAGTGGGTTGAACCGCTGAACCATGAGCTGCCGACCGAAAGGTCGGCAGTTCAAATCCGCTACGGGGTGAGCTCTCGTTGCGTGGCCAGCTCCTGCCAACCTAGCAGTTCGAAAGCATGTTAATGCGAGGAGATAAACAGGTACCGCTTGCGGGAAGGTAAACAGCACTCCGTGTTCCAGCCGCATGCTACGCGCTGCGGCAAGGAGAGTCATGCCGGCCACATGACCACGGAGGCGTGGCGTCTTCGGACAACGCTGGCTCTTCGGCTTTGAAATGGGGATGAGCACCACACCCTAGAGTCGGACACGACTGGACTTAATGGTCAGGGGTCACCTTTACCTTAGGCCAAGGCCTGTACCATTGCTTAAAAGCTAATATGCTTGTTTCGTTCATCTGAGTGCCACAGTAGAACTGCCGGCTGACAGCTACCCCGGCCCACGGGCTTCCTGCGCCTTTGTGGTTAGACTTCAAAGAGCAATCCCATCCCGGTACTTTTCCTTTTGCCCTATATAGGCTATACAGTATCTATCGAGCAATGTTTTTTCCTTCTCTTGAGGTCTGACGTTTAAACCTTGGCCATGGGTGCCACAGACAGACACCTGCCCGTTAGGGGCAGAAAAGCTCAAAGAAATAGCATCTTAGCATGTTGCTTCTCTCTTCCAGCACTGGAATGTGCCAGTGCTTTTATTGTTTTTCTTTCTAAAGCTGGAACAAACCTTTTGTGCTTAATCAACTGTCCAGTTGGTCTGCCATCAAAGTAACCTGTGTGTTGACTGGTTATTTCACACTGGGAAAGACTTGAGGTTGCCCGCCCAGGGTGACTGAAGGCTACCTATTGTGGACAGCTGGGCATTTATGCAACAGTAGGAAACAGGTCACCGCTGTCCCGTAGGCTGGACACTGCTTGCAGAAGCTCTTTATCCGGCCCACGTGATAATTGGGCTTTCCCAGCACCACCCTTTCAGCAGTAGCACTTCTGCCGAGGTTCTGGAGCGAGAGGAAAAGGGATTCAAATCCCCTCCCAAAGAGGAATTCAAAGGGGATTTGAATCCCTTTTCCGTTCTGGGGCCTCCTGTTCTTGCTGCGCCGCTGGTTACACCGGTACAAAATTTAAGTCGGATTGCACTGTCAAACTGTTTTTTTAAATCCTTCGTTTTGTTATGGCTGATGGCCAAGGCAAATAACCTTGTAAGGAAATTTCTTGGCAGTGGCAGCTTTCTGGCAGTAAACGAAACAGAAAACTCAAATTCCTCCTTTTTCAGCTCTTAAAACTACACAACACCGCCTTGTAGTGATGATGACTGGTACTGAAAAGTCAAATTGCGTTATGCAAATCTCATTGCAACATCTGCAATTCAAGGCATAGCATAGGAGCTTTGGACAGAACCTCCTGTGAGGTTTTTCTGTGCCAGCCCCATTGAAATGAGCCGGGCTCTTCTTCAGCGTAGATACGCCTACCCCCTTCCACCAAAGTTAACGCCACAATCCAGGCAGACATTTCCACACTGGCATTCCTACATCGTTTTAACTTCCAGGAAGTTCAAGGTTGTATGTCTGGTTCTCTCACCCTGTAACCTCACAGCCACCCTAAAGGTGGAGATTGTGACTGGCTCAGGGTCAGCCGTAGGTGCTGTGGCTGAAAGAGATTTGAATCTGGGACTGCTGGGTCGGTCTAGCCCAGGGGTGTCAAACCCATTCCATGCAGTGGTCTAAATAGCATCCATGGCCCCTGCTGAGGGCTGGAAGTGAAACCAGTAAGCAAGAAGTGATGTCAGACGATGGCCAGAAAGAAGCACTTTGTTCTCAAGTAGGAACTCCTCAGATGCAAATGACAGAAAATACACACATTTTGATTATATTTTCCAAGATATGGGAGAGTCCAATTATTATGCTGGGAGAGCCCAGTTATCATGTGGGTCGCCCTTTCAGCAGTGCTACTTCTGCTGAGGTGTCACTTCACAGCTCAGCGGCTGAGAGGTGGTCTGCGAAGCGACGCCTTGGCAGAAGCGGCACTGCTGAAAGGGTGACCCACATGATAACTGGGCTCTCTCAGTGCCTTGGCAGCGTCTCCCTCTCTCTCACCCTTTGGGGTCTGACCCTCCCCCTGTTGTGTTCCTCTCCTTCTGAGGCCTCCTTCCGTCTCTCGCTCCAGAACCTCGGCAGAAGTTGCTGAACCTCGGCAACCTGCTGCTGAAAGGGTGGTGCTGGGAAAGCCCAATTATCACGTGGGCCGGATAAAGAGCTTCTGCAAGCAGTGTCCAGCCTACGGGACAGCGGTGACCTGTTTCCTACTGTTGCATAAATGCCCAGCTGTCCACAATAGGTAGCCTTCAGTCACCCTGGGCGGGCAACCTCAAGTCTTTCCCAGTGTGAAATAACCAGTCAACACACAGGTTACTTTGATGGCAGACCAACTGGACAGTTGATTAAGCACAAAAGGTTTGTTCCAGCTTTAGAAAGAAAAACAATAAAAGCACTGGCACATTCCAGTGCTGGAAGAGAGAAGCAACATGCTAAGATGCTATTTCTTTGAGCTTTTCTGCCCCTAACGGGCAGGTGTCTGTCTGTGGCACCCATGGCCAAGGTTTAAACGTCAGACCTCAAGAGAAGAAAAAAACATTGCTCGATAGATACTGTATAGCCTATATAGGGCAAAAGGAAAAGTACCGGGATGGGATTGCTCTTTGAAGTCTAACCACAAAGGAGCAGGAAGCCCGTGGGCCGGGGTAGCTGTCAGCCGGCAGTTCTACTGTGGCACTCAGATGAACGAAACAAGCATATTAGCTTTTAAGCAATGGTACAGGCCTTGGCCTAAGGTAAAGGTGACCCCTGACCATTAAGTCCAGTCGTGTCCGACTCTAGGGTGTGGTGCTCATCCCCATTTCAAAGCCGAAGAGCCAGCATTGTCCGAAGACGCCACGCCTCCGTGGTCATGTGGCCGGCATGACTCTCCTTGCCGCAGCGCGTAGCATGCGGCTGGAACACGGAGTGCTGTTTACCTTCCCGCAAGCGGTACCTGTTTATCTCCTCGCATTAACATGCTTTCGAACTGCTAGGTTGGCAGGAGCTGGCCACGCAACGAGAGCTCACCCCGTAGCGGATTTGAACTGCCGACCTTTCGGTCGGCAGCTCATGGTTCAGCGGTTCAACCCACTGCGCCACCCGCCAATTTTGGGGCAGAATTTGACAGTGGTCACTTGGGTGCTACTGGGAAGTCCACAAGCAAAAGCAATATGCTTTTTTTGCCTCTGAACATGGATGCTCCACACAGCTGCTATGGTGGTTAATATGGGCGTGGATACGTGATGAGTCTCTATGTGGTGAGTCTCCCTCCCACGCCATCTAGGCCGGCGGCCATCCCTCTCTCTTGTGGCAGCGAGTTCCATTGCCATTTGCCTGGCCACCTAGCCCTGCCTCCCTGGGAGTCCGCACCGGGGAGGGGGTCGTGCGTGCCTGGGATCGCGCTGCTGCCAGCCCCCCCCCCCGCTTTTCCCGCCGCCACGCCCCGTGGGTTTCGCGTTTCACCAGACGAGGCTGCCGCTCGGGGAAACGAAAGCCTGCTGCGATCGGTGGGCGCGGCCGCCCAGCCCCTGAGCAGCGCCGAGGCTCTTGTGCGGCCGCTTCTGCAGGATGAAGGCGCCTCGGGCAGTGCTGCTGCTGCTGCTGGCGGCGCTTCTGTGTGCGGGAAGAGGTGAGGCCTCCGCGCCCTTCGGCGTCGTCGTCGTCGTCGTCGTCGACCCCCGTCCTTTCCCGGGAGGAGGAGGAGGAGGAGGGATGCCCCGGCCCGTCGCTCCGGGTGGCGGGCGGTGATGCAGGACCAGCAGCCGCCTTCCCCCCCCTCTCTGCAAACATGGATACCGCGCCTCGTGCTTTTTTGTCTGGCGCGGCGGCGTTTGCGAATGGATGGACTGGAAGCAGGCAAGCAGGTCCCTGCCCCGGGGGGCTCCCTGTCTAGAAGAGAAAGCAGATAAAGGGCGGGCGGGCGGGCGGGCGGGGGGAGGAGTGTTCCAACGAAGATGGGTGAAGAAGCAGATGCGAGGGTCTCGTGTACGCTCTGCTTAGGCTTAGTAGCGGGGGGAGGGGTGGCCAGTGAGCTTTCCTGGCCGTTTGCAACAGGATTTCGATTTGCGGGCGGGCGGGCGGGCGGGGTGCCTTTTTCATCTGTGACCCGATGCTCGCTAGCGGCCGACTAGCCTATTCGTAGGAGAGTGAGCCTCTTCCCCCCCCCCCCCCGATGCAGCGAGCGAGACTGACTTCTGGGTCAACGTGCGCCCCGAATTCAAGGCTGCTCCGGTCCTGGAAGGGGGGGGGCGGCGGAGGCGGCAGCAGCAGCAGCAGGAGCAGCAGCAGCCAGCCTCTCTTGCTGCAACTCCAGCTCGGAGTGGGCTCCTAGTCTCTGCAGCGACGCAGGAGTAGTGAGCCCGCCCGCCCGCCCGGCGGGGGGCTCTGGGGGGGTTCTCACCTCGGGGAGGCTCCGGCCGGCGCTCAGACTGTGTAGACCTTCATCACCTCCCTCGTTGAGGCTGGAGACCCGCATCTTCTCGTCTTCCAAGCAAGCCGGCCGCCCGCCCGCAGGCAGTCGTAGTACTACTAGTGTATGCTCGGAGAGGAGGCACCTTCTTGTGAGTGCTTCACGAGGGCCAGGAGGGCAGAGAGTGAGTGGTGCTGAAAATAGAGCCACGTCCGAACTCTGGCACGCTAAGCGGTGCTCAGCCACCCGTGTGCAGGCACCAGTGTGGGAGGTCGGTCGGGATCAGCCGGTCAATCTCTGGGTGATTCGCAGTAGATCAGCAAGGGCGGGCGGTGCTAATAATCTCGTGGGTTTCAGCCTTGGTGTTGTTCTGTACTAACATAGGAAATAAGGCCCGCGCCAGATCCTATCCGTGAGATGCGCCACCAGTATATCCACATATGCCGGCGCAGTGACAGCCCGCCCCGCCAAGGCAGAATCCTTCCTACGCACCATGCGTATGTTGGTGCAGTGTCAGAAAAATGCATTGGAGAAAATATATTGGACAACAGAACTGCCCTGTTGTCCTTGTTGCACTGGTGTTGATGCAGTGATGGCCGCGTGGTATTGCTAGGATGGGCGTAGGAAATGATGGACGTCACGCCAGAGTCCCTGCAGTGTTGGTGTGATGTCCAAATAGGATTGGGGGCCCATTCGTTGCCTTCCAGCAAGTCTTCGAGCAGCTCTGCTGGTCAGTCGTAGGGGCTTAGAATCTCTGAGCTATACAAGTAATGCGCTGGATCATGGAGAAAGCACGAGAGTTCCAAAAAAACCCCTACTTCTGCTTCATTGACTACGCAAAAGCCTTTGATTGTGTGGATCACAACAAACTGTGGCAAATTCTTAAAGAGATGGGGGTACCAGACCACCTTACCTGTCTCCTGAGAAACCTGTATGCGGGTCAAGAAGCAACAGTTCGAACCGGCCATGGAACAACTGATTGGTTCAAAATTGGGAAGGGAGTACGGCAAGGCTGTATATTGTCACCCTGCTTATTTAACTTATATGCAGAGTACATTATGAGAAATGCAGGGCTGAATGAATAACAAGCCGGAATCAAGATTGCCGGGAGAAATATCAACAACCTCAGATATGCAGACGATACCACCCTAATGGCAGAAAGTGAAGAAGAACTAAAGAGCCTCTTGATGAGAGTGAAAGAGGAGAGTGCAAAAGTTGGCTTGAAACTCAACATTAATAAAACTAAGATCATGGCATCGGGTCCCATCAATTCCTGGCAAATAGAAGGGGCAGAAATGGAAGCAGTAACAGATTTTACTTTTCTGGGTTCCAAGATCACTGCAGACGGAGACAGCAGCCATGAAATTAAAAGACGCTTACTCCTTGGAAGGAAGGCTATGGCAAACTTAGACAGCATAATAAAAAGCAGAGATATCACCATGCCAACAAAAGTTCGTATAGTCAGGGCGATGGTGTTCCCAGTAGCAATGTATGGTTGCGAGAGTTGGACCATAAGGAAGGCTGAGCACCGAAGAATAGATGCTTTTGAACTGCGGTGCTGGAGAAGACTCCTGAGAGTCCCTTGGACTGCTAGGAGATCAAATCAGTCAATTCTAAATGAAATCAAGCCTGACTGTTCCCTGGAAGGACAGGTACTAAGGCTGAAACTCAAATATTTTGGCCACCTAATGCAAAGAGAGGACTCTCTGGAGAAGACTCTGATGCTGGGAAAGATTGAAGGCAAAAGGAGAAGGGGAAGGCCAAGGATGAGATGGTTAGACAGCATCACCGATGCAACAAACATGAAAATGAGCGAACTCAGGAAGATAGTGGAGGACAGGAAGGCCTGGCGGGATATGGTTCATGGGATCACGAAGGGTCGGACACGACTTAACGACTGAACAACAACAACATACAAGTAAACGTGTACAGTCTATATGCAGAGCATCCCAGTCAGGGTCCGGGGGTGCAACAGACAATTATCTGTGCCCTTTGAGCCAACGTTTAAAATCTGGCTCTTAGTGGTGGAACTTCAGGGTGTTGGGAAAACATGAAGCAGATTTCTCAGGTCAGAAGTTGGCTCACCCCCACACTAGGGGTGGGATATCCCTTGTTTGCAGGAGTGGTTTCGAAACAATGTACTAATCTGGGCACACCCAGATATGTATTTTATATTGTTATTTCTTTGGTACAGTCACCTGAAAAAGTAACATTGGAAGTTTTGAAACTGCCCCCTTTGCCTGGTATTGTATCTATATCAATTTATTAGTAATTATTATCCTTTATCACTTAATTTTATGAAACTGTTAAGAAATGGAAACCTGCTACAGAAAAATATAGCAGTGGAACATTTTCCATTTCAGAACATTTTCTACCCAGCCCAGCCCTCCACACACACTTCCTTGCAGGAAACATTTTGCAGGAAACATTAAGTTTCCTTAATGTTTCCTTAACCCAAAACAAACACACAAAGACAGACAACAGGGTAGACAGACAGACAACAGGTTGGGGGCTATCCAGTGTTTTGCACTGAGTGTCACATAAGAACATAAGAACATAAGAAGAGCCCTGCTGGATCAGGCCAAAAGCCCATCTAGTCCAGCTTCCTGTGTCACACAGTGGCCCCACCAGATGCCTCAGGGAGCACACGAGACAACAAGATACCTGTGTCCAGTCGCCACTCCCTTGCACCTGGCACAGAGAAAACCCACTTCTAAAACCAGGAGGTTGCTTATGGCTTGTAACCTGTGATGGTCTTTTCCTCCATGAATTTGTCCAAACCCCTTTTAAAGGCATCTAGGCCAGGTGCCATCACCACATCCTGTGGCAAGGAGTTCCACAGATGAATTACACGCTGGGTAAAGAAATATTTTCTTTTGTCTGTTCTAACTCTCCCTCCACTCAATTTTAGTGCGTGTCCCCTGGTTCTGGTGTTGTGCGAGAGGGAGAAGAATTTCCCTCTATCCACTCTCTCCATCCCATGCATAATTTTATAAGTCTCAATCATGTCCCCCCTCAGGCGCCTTTTTTCTAGGCTGAAAAGCCCCAGACGCTGTAGCCTTTCCTCGTAAGGGAGGTGCTCCAGCCCACTAATCATTCTGGTCGCTCTTTTCTGCACCTTTTCCAATTCAGCTATATCCTTTTTGAGGTATGGTGACCAGAACTGGACACAATACTCCAGATGTGGCCTTACCATCGATTTGTACAAAGGCATAATGATATTGGCCGTTTTATTCTCAATCCCCTTTTTAATGATCCCGAGCATGGAATTGGCCTTCTTCACAGCCGCCGCACACTGGGTCGACACTTTCATCGACCTGTCCACCAGGACCCCAAGATCTCTCTCTTGATCCGTCACAGACAACTCAGAACCCATTAGCGTATATGTGAAATTTTGGTTTCTTGCCCCAATGTGCATCACTTTGCACTTACTTACATTGAAGCGCATCTGCCATTTTGCTGCCCATTCTCCCAGTTTGGAGAGATCCTTCTGGAGCTCTTCACAATCCCTGCTGGTCTTTACCACCCGGAAAAGTTTAGTGTCATCCGCAAACTTGGCCACCTCACTGCCTATCCCCAAGTCCAGGTCATTTATGAATAAGTTGAAAAGCACCGGTCCCAAGACCGATCCTTGGGGCACACCGCTTTTCACCTCTCGCCATTGTGAAAATTGCCCATTGACTCCCACTCGCTGTTTCCTGGTCTTCAACCAGTTCCTAATCCACAAGAGGACCTGCCCTCTTATTCCCTGACTGTGGAGTTTTCGCAGGAGCCTTTCATGAGGGACCGTGTCAAACGCCTTCTGAAAATCCAGATATATAATATCCACGGGTTCGCTCGCATCCACATGCCTGTTGACCTTTTCAAAAAATTCTAACAGGTTTGTGAGGCAAGACTTCCCCTTGCAGAAGCCATGCTGACTCTCCCTCAGCAGAGCTTGTTCTTCTATGTATTTTAAGATTTTATCCTTAATGAGACTTTCCACCATCTTCCCTGGAACAGATGTTAGGCTGACCGGCCTGTAGTTCCCCGGGTCCCCCCTCCTTCCTTTTTTAAAGATTGGCGTGACATTAGCTATCCTCCAATCCTCTGGCACAGTGGCCGTTTTAAGGGACAAGTTGCATATTTTGGTCAAGAGGTCAGCAACTTCATTCTTGAGTTCCTTCAGAACTCTTGGGTGGATGCCATCCGGGCCTGGTGATTTATTGATCTTTATTTTGTCAATTAAGTCTGAGACGTCTTCTCTTTTAACCTCTATTTGACTTAATTCTTTAGTCAGGGGAGACCGTTCCGGCAGCGGTATTTGCCCGAGGTCTTCTGCCGTGAAGACAGATGCAAAGAACTCATTTAATTTCTCTGCAGTCTCCAAGTCCCCTTTTATCACCCCTTTCTCTCCCTCACCATCCAGCGGACCCACCGTTTCCCTGGCAGGTTTCCTGCTTCTAACATATTTGAAGAAGCTTTTATTATTCCCTTTTATGTTGCCTGCCATACGTTCCTCAAAGTCTTTCTTGGCCTCCCGTATCATCTTTTTACATTTCTTTTGCCACAGTTTGTGCTCCTGTTTATTTTCCTCATTAGGGCAAGACTTCCATTTACGGAAGGAAGCTTCCTTGCCTTTTATAGCCTCCTTAACTGTGCTTGTTAGCCATGCCGGCATCCTCCTGGACTTGGTCGAGCCCTTCCTCCTTTGTGGGATACACTCCCGCTGGGCCTCTACGACTGTTGTTTTAAACAGCCTCCATGCACTCTGGAGCGATTGGACTCTTTTTACCTTCCCTTTCAGCTTTTTCTTAACTAGTCTTCTCATTTTGGGGAAGTCTGCCCTTCGGAAGTCAAGGGTTTTCGTGTCAGATTTGCTCGGCACTCTCCCTCCGACATGCATGGCGAAACAGATCGCAGCATGGTCACTGTTCCCCAACGGTTCGGTAACATTTACCTCCCTGACCAGATCTTGAGTGCCACACAATATCAAGTCCAGAGTCACCTGTCCTCTGGTCGGTTCCGTGACAAGCTGCTCTAAGGCACAGTCATTTAACATATCCAGAAATCCAGTCTCTCTTTCATGACCTGAGCATGAATTGACCCAGTCGATGTGAGGATAATTGAAGTCCCCCATGACTACAACCCTGTCTCTCGTTGACACCTCCCTGATTTGCTTCCTTATTTCAAGGTCCCCTTCAGGTTTTTGATCTGGAGGACGGTAGCATGCCCCTACTATTACATCACTCTTGGAGCCTGGTAATCTAACCCACAGTGATTCTACGGAGGAGTCAGAGCCCCCCTCCAGCTCTACTCTGGTGGATTCTACCCCCTCTTTGACATAGATGGCCACCCCACCTCCAACACGCCCCTCTCTGTCCCTCCTATAGAGTTTATATCCTGGAATTGCAGTATCCCACTGGTTCTCCGCATTCCACCAGGTTTCTGTTATACCTACTATGTCAATGTTTTCCCTAGCCACCAAACATTCCAGTTCTCCCATCTTTGCCCGTAGACTTCGGGCATTTGCATAAAAGCACTTATATACCTGGTCCCCCAAGAAGGGCTGCATGTTTGCCCCTTTATTCCTGCAGCCTTCTGTTTTGCTAGACTGGCTGTCATGTCCCATCACGCTACCACTCCCAATTCTTATTCTGTTATTACTTGATTGTTCCCCATCCTCTGCACCCTCATTCCCGAGGAATGAGGAGTCCCGAACCGGATGCCCCTCGGCTCCTGTCGGCTTTCCCCCAGGAGTCAGTTTAAAAGCTGCTCTGCCACCTTCTTAATGTTACGCGCCAGCAGTCTGGTTCCGTTTTGGTTCAAGTGAAGCCCGTCCCTCTTGTACAGGCCCGGCTTGTCCCAAAACGTTCCCCAGTGCCTAACAAACTTAAACCCCTCCTCCTCACACCAGTGTCTCATCCACGCATTGAGACCCCTGAGCTCCGCCTGCCTAGCTGTCCCTGCGCGTGGAACAGGTAGCACTTCTGAGAACGCCACCTTTGGGGTCCTGGATTTGAGCTTCCTACCTAGCAACCTAAATTTGGCCTCCAGGACCGCCCGGCTACATTTCCCCACGTCGTTGGTGCCAACATGCACCACAACCGCTACCTCCTCCCCAGCACTCTCTACCAGCCTATCTAGACGAGAGGTGATGTCCGCAACCTTCGCACCAGGTAGGCAAGTCACCGTGCGGTCCTCACATCCGTCACAGACCCCCCTTTCTATGTTCCTGACTATAGAGTCACCCACAACAAGAAGCCCCCTTCCCCCTCTCCCCAGAGGAGTATCCATAGTGCGACTGGATACGGGCCCATCACCTGAAGAAGGGGTCCCCACTGTGGGATTGTTTCCCTCTTTTCCAGAGCAATGTCCTCCAGCCCTGAGACTCCCTTCCCTGGCAGCTGAAGTGCTGGCCAACTGAGGGTAGGACGATGCCTCCACGTCCCTAGAAGTCTCACCCTGGTTCCTCTCTACCTGTCTCTGCTTCTCCAGGTCAGCAACCGTGGCTTCAAGGGAGCGAACCCGTTCCCTGAGAGCCTGGAGCTCTTTGCACCGAGCACACACCCATGACATGTGCCCAAGAGGCAGATAGTCACACATGTGACACTCAGTGCAAAACACTGGATAGCCCCCACCCTTCTGCTGGCTGTCTGACTGCATAGCTTTTTTTGTAAGTTATGGGTTTAAAACAGTTTGGGTACCTTAATGTTATTGGAGCTCTCCTCTCTTCAAGGGACGTGCCGGGCAGTGTGTGGGGCCTGGCTTCCTCGCCCCGCTGCTGAACTCGCCCAGCTGCTTAACTCGCTGTGTCTTTTTTTATCTTGCCACTTTGTCCCCGTGAGCCACTTCGTTCCCGTGAGGCCACTCGCTGCTCCTGAAAGGTCATGTATGACTATCTGCCTCTTGGGCACAAGTCATGGGTGTGTGCTCGGTGCAAAGAGCTCCAGGCTCTCAGGGAACGGGTTCGCTCCCTTGAAGCCATGGTTGCTGACCCGGAGAAGCAAAGACAGGCAGAGAGGGACCAGGGTGAGACTTCTAGGGACGTGGAGGCGTCGTCCTACCCTCAGTTGGCCGGCCAGCTCCTCAACTGCCAGGGAAGGGAGTCTCAGGGCTGGAGGATGTCGCTCTGGAAAAGAGGGAAACGACATCCTAAATATTCCCCAGTGGGGACCCCTTCTTCAGGTGATGGGCCCGTATCCAGTAGCACTATGGATACTCCTCTGGGGAGGGGGGGGGAAGGGGGCTTCTTGTAGTGGGTGATTCTATCCTGACTATAGAGTATATGTGAGGGCCGCATGGTGACTTGCCTGTCTGGTGAGAAGGTAGCGGACATTACGTCTCATCTAGATAGGCTGGCAGAGGGTGCTGGAGAGGAAGTTGTGGTTGTGGTGCATGTCGGCACCAACGGCGTGGGGAAATGTAGCCAGGCAGTCCTGGAGGCCAAATTTAGGTTGCTAGGTAGGAAGCTCAAATCCAGGACCCCAAAGGTAGCGTTCTCAGAAGTGCTACCTGTTCCATGCTCACGGCCAGCTAGGCAGGGCCATTCTGAGGAATTTTATCAGGGGGTACAATGTTTCTTTTGGGCCCCTTTCCTACATATGAATTTGACCCCTTTTTTGCTCCAGGGCCCCCTTTTTGACCCATTTTTCACCCTGGGCCCGGGTACAAATTACCCCCCTAACCCCCCTCTCAGAGGCCCTGCAGCTAGGCAGGCAGAGCTCAGGGGTCTCAATGCGTGGATGAGACACTGGTGTCAGGAGGAGGGGTTTAGATTTGTTAGGCACTGGGGAGTGTTTTGGGACAAGCCGGGCCTGTACAAGAGGGACGGGCTTCACTTGAACCAAGATGGAACCAGACTGCTGGCGCGTAACATTAAGAAGGTGGCAGAGCAGCTTTTAAACTGACCCCTGGGGGAAAGCCGACAGGAGCCAAGGGGCATCCGGTTCGGGACTCCTCAACCCTAGGGAATGAGGGTGGAGAGGTTCAGGAACAGCAAAATAAATAACTGAGTAGGAATTGGGAGTTGGAAGCATGATGGGACATGACAGGACAAAAGACTGCGGGGATAAAAGCGCAAACATGCAGCCCTTCTCGGTAGGTAGGGTTTCTCTGTGCCAGGTGCAAGGGAGTGCCAACAGGATACAGGTACTGTATCTTGTTGTCTTGTGTGCTCCCTGAGGCTCTTCTGATGTTCTTAGGAGGAGGGTGGAATTGGTGATTTGACTGACCTCTGGGAGTTCTCTGCCATTATTGATCTTCTCCTTAAGAGCCCCTAATAATAAGCATGTGAGAAAGGAAAAAAAAAACCCAAACCGGTGTTTGGAAACGTCTGCCCTGGAGTGCTGCATCTTTAAAGCGAGGACAAGAAATGCGATGTTTTTAAAAGAAACAGATGTAAAACCCTAGCAACACACACACACACACGTTCATGTATGTCTTAATTTTTTAAGCATGTTCTCAGCATAGCACAGGCAGAAGTGGGAAGGGCGTGTGCCACTTCTGACTGAGCAGTCGTGCCACGAGAACGACATCAACGCTGTCTTGGACACTTGGACTGAAATGATGCATTATTTTTAAATGCGAAGCTGCTGGGGAGAGAGGAGAGGGGCTGCTGAACTCTTTCCTTCCAGAAGCATTGAGCTTCCACTCAACCCCCCCCCCCCCCAGCTCTTCTCCTGGGAAAACGTGACTGTTAGGGAAAGAACAAAACAGAGTGTGGACAGAATGAGACATCACTCCGCTTTGGGGGTTTAGCGGATCAGATGTCCTTCATTCAAGGAATATTGCAGGCAGAGCTGTCCTGTCGCCAGGACAAAGTCTGCCTCACAGGCAAGGCTTCTACGTCCAGTGTAGATCGCTTCCAGGAAACATTCCAGGCACGGTCATAACTCTGAAAGATAAGGGGGGAAAGAGCATGCTTAGCTTGCGAAGTACTTGTTGCCCACTACAAGAAGCCTTGTTTCCAAATCAGCCGCCCTCCCTTCCCTTCATTGAAAATATAACTGACACGTCCTGTTCAGGATTTGAGGCCAGTTAGGCCAAGGGTTGAGGCTCTTCTGCAAGAGGAATATTTCACTTGGTGAAGCATCATGTGCAACTTGTGACTCAGCCACATCCCATATACTGGATGCTTTAGAGGTGATAGAGGTGATCCCTAGAGTTGGCGGAGGAGGAGGGTTAACCTTTTTCGCGTGTGTGTGTGTGTGTGGGGGGAAGCGTTCTGAGTCCTGAAGATGCTGGAGAACTGTAGGCAGTCAGGGTGGTGGTTGGTAACTGGACACTTAGGGCCAGATCCGGCTGCTTCCGAGTTGATTCACAGCTTCCCTGTGCCCCGGAGCTCAGTGGTAGAGGAGCATAGGCTTTGCATGCCCAGGGTCCCAGCTGAGAGGCAGTGTGGTGCAGTGCTTAGAGTGTTGGGCTTGGACCAGGAAGGCCTGGGTTCAAATCCTCACTCCATTGTGATGTTTACTGGTTGCCTTTGGGCCAGTCACAATCCTTCAGCCCAGACTACCTCACCTGGCTGTTGTGAGACCAAGAAGAGGGGGAGGGGCCCTGAATGTCTTGGAGGACAGGGCAGTACATAAATGTGGGGGGAGGAATCTCCAGGTAGGGTTGTGAAAGACCCCTGTGTGGACCCCCAGAGGGCTGCTGCCAGTCTGCGCTATGGAGAAAAAATCCCCCTTTTTAAAGTCTCGTAAAGCTAGGTGGGTCCCAATAGAGTGTCATTTTAAAATGTGGGTCCCGGTGCAAAAAAAGTTTGAGAACCACTGATCTAAAGTATCCTGCTGCTGGACTTGGGCTCAGCAAGGGTTGATACTTCACAATTTTGGTTTTCTGATTAGTTTAAAACTAATTAAATTTGGGAGCTGTAAAGGCCTTTCTCTTTAGGAGGCAACCCTCAACCTCTCACCCTCTCGCTGTGGTTTGCACAGGGAATTCTGTGTCCAAAGATCTGGCCAGTTCCAAAACCGGCAAACAGACCTTCGTGTCCTAGATGGGGTGAAGAAATCTTTCTGCCTATGTTTTCTTAGTGCCAGGAGGAGGGATTTTCGATGCCAAATTGGCCAAACTCTCTGTGTGGCTCTCTAGGAGAGAACGGGAAGCGATGACTCCCACCTGCCCCTGCCCCACATATCTAAGTCAGAAGACATCCCTGATTCTCCTTTGCAAGATGGGCTTCATAAGCAGTGGTGTCGCTAGCCCCCCCTCCCCCGCCGTTCCCGGGGCTGGGTGATGTGACGACGCCCCGCAACAATGCCCCTTGCGTCATGACGTCACCCCTCCTCATTTCCAGAAAGGCTCCATTTGGATCCTAACAGAAGCGAGGGCGGGTGGGAGGGTCCAGCTCTATACATACTTACATGGGAGTAAGCCATCTTGAACTCAGTGGGGCTTACTAGTGATCCGTGCCTTTTAGTTGGGTCTCCTCCTGCATGGTTTCCTGCATGTCTCCCAACAACCTGCTCTTTGTTGAAGGAGGCCAATTTTAAGATGTTTATAATACGTCTAAAAAGATGCTTGTTCGTTCCACTTCAGTCTGGAAAGAGTCCCCTCCATCAGTTCTGTGCATCTAATGTGGGGATTTTTAAATGTTTTGCAGTTTCCTCACTTCTGTGCTGGTGGTGCAATGGAGCAGAATCCAACTGGGGTTGCTGGCAGCTGCAGTCGTGCTCAAGCGAGCAGAATTACTGTGTGACAACTTACCTTGGTGGAGGATTTGGTGGGTGATTTTACATTGGGGTCTCTTCAATCATCCAAGTTGCTTTGCTGTATATGATCCCTCTAGTCCAGCAATCAGGAAGCCCCAGGTTGGCTCATCCAGGAGGCCAACTGAGGCGGTCAGCTCAGGCCAGTGGCATACCTGGCATATTTGACACCCGGGGCAGACCTCTCCCACTGCCCCAGCCGCTCGAAGCCACAGATAGACCTGGCCTCTGCATCGAGATCAGCCCCCTCCCCGGTCTACCCAATATTCAAAACGACAGACACGCGATGCTGGCACCCGGGGCAGACTGCCTGTCTCGCCCTTGGTATGCTACTGCTTCAAGCAGCAGGTTAACGGGGTGCCCTCCACCTGCCCCCCCTCCACTGCTTAACCCACTCCTCTCCTCTCCTTCAAGTTTCCTCTTCCGTTCCTCCCCCATCTTCCTTTTCCGGTCCAGGGAGTCGGAAAAGCTGGTGTATCACCAGGTGGGGGGGGGGGGGAGAACACACACACACACACACACACACACACACACACACACACACACACACACACACACACACACGGGAAAGGTAGGGAATGAAACAGCACAGGGCAGTTGACCTCCTTCAGGGTGAGAAATATGAGCAGGATGGAGTTCTAGGAGATGGAGATCAATGTTCTCTCTCTCCTCACTGCCCCAACTTCTCTGGGCCAACTTCACAACATTGGGGGGGCTGCATTCTCCGCTGCATTCTGATGGTCTCTGCTGGCATTCTGAATGCAGAAGAGACCTTCAATATGGCGCAGAGCCCCTTAAAATAGTGCCCATGAGTGCTGGGGATACCATCAAACCGCGGATTTTGAAGGTCTCCACTGCAATCCTGAGGGTCTCTGTGCCATTCTGAGGGTCTCTGCTGCTGGCAGGTAGGCCACGCTTTCCCCTAACCCTGCTGATCCCATAGGATCAATGATTCCCTATCCATGGATTCTGTATCCGCTGGGGTTTGCAGGAACCTAACCCCCGCGGATACCGAGAAATGACTATACCATCAAAAATACAGTATAGTACACTAAAAATAATATACATACATACTACTACCCAAACTGACAGCAGTATAAACAAAGCATCAGAATCAAATACAAACCATGGGGGGGGCATAGAATTAAATCAGACTGAAGGCTCATCTCAACAAGATTCCTGCCTAAATGAGGCATTCCTTACCAACCAATAAATGGTTGAAAAGAAAGGGGCTAGCCGGGCCTCTCTGGGGAGTGAGTCCAAAGCTTGGGCACCACGACTAAGAAGGCCCTGTCCCCACATACCACCCACTGTTCTTCCGACAGTGTTGGGACGCAGAGGAGGGGCTCCCCAGTGGAAGTGCAAGAGCTGGTGGCCCTTCAGGACTTCTGAGCCCAAAGGAAAAAGAGAGGCAGGCCCTTGTCTGACGCAGCGGCCCATCTGGAGTTGGAGATAAGAAGCTGCAAGGGACGAAGAGGCGCCAGGGGAGCTGCCCCAGCGTAGGCCGAGTCCTCCTTGGCATTCTGGTGCTGCTTCAGAGGCTTCACGCTGCTTTCATTGTAGTCTGGGTGAAGACGAACCTACCTGACAAGGTGGTTGTAATCAGCAGTCTGGGCTGAGAGTGGCGGCTTGTCTAAGGCTGTTGCCATCTCTTGGCTAAGCACTGAGGTTTGAATTGGGGAGCTCCCTCTGGGGCCTACTGCAAGCTCTGTTGAAGCCAGTGTTTCAGGGACCTTGACCTTCGCCTTCCTTCCTTCTTGCCAGGCGGCTACTCCACGCAGTCCATCTCCAAAGGCTGTGCTTCTGTTTGCCCGGCCACTGGGGTCAACATCGGCATTGCGGCTGCATCGGTGAAGTGCTGCTCCTCTTCCTTCTGCAACATCAGTGGAGTCACCGCGGTGAAAGCCAACCACCTGCTTCTGGCCCTGGGGATCCTGGCCAGCATCTTCTGTCTCAAGCTGTGAGCAGCGATCTTCCATGCAATGAATCTGGCTGGTCTTCTCCAGAGAGAAGCCAGAAATGTTGCAAAACCCTGTATTAGTAGCATTTAACTGCATTGCTTCTGACCCTGTATGCTGACTTTGTGTCTTGGCTTCAGGGCTCCCAACCCTCTGCGTTGATAAGAGAGAAAAAAAAAAAAAAAACATACACCATGGTGTGCATGTGGGGGTGGGGGAATAGCTTGTTTGACAGCACTGCCCTCTCGAGGCTGCCGAGATCCCTGCACCCTCTGATTTTAAAAAGACAAACCACAGTGAGTTGCTTTAAGGCTGACCTCCACTGCACGAATTCCGGCACGTCCCGGGCGCGTGCGGAGCTGTGTGGCTTCCTTTTTATCTGATTGCATCGGAACGCTGGAGAGCCACGCTTTCCCAAGTTCCGTTGCGATTGGCCGTGGACCAGGCTCATGATTTTGAGAGGGCGGGACAAGGAGCTACTTATTTGATCAATGGGATGAGATAAGTTTTCAGCCAATCGGAGTGCACTTGTGTTTCAGCCAATCACAGCTGACCTTTATCAGAAGGCGGGACAATCAGGAGGGACTATTAGCATGAAGAAACTGGTGGAGACTAGGGCAGCGTTTCAGGCGGGGCATCTTCCTGTCCCAGACGCAAGCGCGCCGGAATTTGTGTGGTGGAGGTCAGCCTTTATACATTTCTAATCCCTTGAGAGGGCTTCAAGTCATTCCAGTGTTGTGCTGAAGAAGTGGGTCTCCAGGAAGCAAGGCCTGGATAAGGGGATGGGGTCTTTTTTTTTTTTTTTTTTAGTAAACTCTTGATTTGAACTCGGGTTTTTTACCTGTTAACATTATACATAGAGAGGCTTTTGGGGTGGGGTGGTGGGAATTGTTCAACAATTTTTTTCCTGTGCTTCCTGAACCTGAATAAATACATTCCTGTCCTTCCTTTATCCCTTTGCACTTTATACCCTCTTACAATTATTTATAACATGCTACTGATCATACATGGCAAGTCTACAGAAGTAACACTTAATTTTATTCTTAGGGTTTTTTTATGCCCAAGCAGCTCACAATTTAAATCAACAAAAAGGTACACGATACTGGGGGGTTGGCTATGATGAGGAGTCTCTTCGGGTTCCTAGCAGTTGTTACTGTCGGCCAGGTTCAGCGGGAGGGGGGCAGAAGGGGCTGCAGGATGGCTGCTGGTCGAAGGGTCAACCCACAGAAGCAGCCTCTCCGCCTCTCCCCTGAAAGGCCTCTGAGACAAAATGCCGTAGTCTTCCTGCCTCACTGAAGGCCTGCAGTTGTGGTGGAGGCAGACCTCAAGCTCCCAAGGGAAGGCACCAGGGCTCTAAGGCTAGTGGCAGTTCAAATGGGTAGCTGCCTTGTTTAAGGTAAAGGTATCCCTTGACAATTAAGTCCAGTCGTGTCCGACTCTAGGGAGTGGTGCTCATCTCTGTTTCAAAGCCGAAGAGCCAGCGCTGTCGGAAGACGTTTCCATGGTCATGTGGCCGGCATGACTCAACACTGAGGCGCATGGAACGCTGTTACCGTCCCGCTGTCGCGGTACCTATTCATCTACTTGCAATTTCTTGCTTTCGAACTGCTGGGTTGGCAGGAGCCGTCGCACGGATTCGAACTGCCGACCTTTCAATCGACAGCTCATGGTTCAGTGGTTTAACCCACTGCGCCACCCGCTGGCTCTAGCTGCCTTGTTTAGCTTCTGCTAAAAAGACACCCATGGTCACAGGGGCTGGTGTCAGTTTCACAACCGCATTGCACCGCTATCTACAATGGATGGAACAGTCAGCTAAAAACTTCAAGGGAGGAATAGTGAGCAAAGGAAAAAGGGCAGATTGTGGAGCTGCCTTTCTTTAGAGGCTGTTAAGAAAATGCAGGGACAAACTGCTTCTCCATTGCTCAGAGGACATTTGAATGTGTACCTCCCTTGCCCAGCGCTCTGGAGGTGAATGTTTCACTGCTTGGAACCCTTTGGACAATTCTGATTCCCCCAGAACGATCGTGGCAGAATTCCGTGGCAGTTGGCCGGCTGGGCCTGCTGGAAAGAGTGGTGTGTTTTGAAGGATGCCTTTGGAGACCAACGTTGGGGGAAGTGATGAGGTGGCAGAAAGCAGGTAACTGGACAAATGGGGGAAGTTCTTTTTGGGAAGAGGGCAAGGACAGCTCGACACCAGGAGGTGTGGTGTGTATGACTTCAGTTCCAAGCTAGAGTTTTCAGTGCTGGGGATCAGCAGAGTTGTGTACTTTTGATCAGTGGGTTAAGGACTACTAGAGACCTGTCTGACCTGGAGGCTTCCATTAGAATCGTATCTTGGGGATGTTTGGGAAATGGACGTGGTGGGATCATCTGTCTGCTACTGCTACTTCCCTGTATCTAGTGGTTGGAGGTATACCACCCTTGAATGCGGCACGTGGCATTTCCTGCTATTGTAGTCAGTAGTCACTGAGACTAGCAGTGGCCAGACCATGCGCGCGCACACACACACACACACACAAACACACACACACACACACTCATTCACACTCAAGATATCCTGAGTGGGCAAGATATGGACAGGAAAAAATGAAAAATGAAAAGTAAAACCATGATGGAAATCAGAGGGCAGGATTTTTTTTAAATTATTCTGGCAGGGCTCTTGTGCCTTTAATAACTACATTACAGTGTGTGTTTGGTTCTGGGACCTCCCGTTTTTGCTGCGCCGCTGGTTACACCGGTGGTGTAAGTTGGATAGGATTGCGCTGTTTGACTGGGAGACCTAGATTCAAATCCCTGCTCAGCTGTGCAGCTTATTGGGTGACCTTGGGTCACTTGCTGCTTCTAATGCCTCTTGACCTACCTCACCAGGTGTGGCTGAGATGAGGGTGGGAAGGGCCACCTGGGCCTCCCTAAAAAGAAAGATGAGATAAAAATGGGCAATCCCATTCATATGAGAGTTGTACAGACGGTGGTCATGGGAAGAAACTCCCCAAAGCAAACACGAGGTGGAGCTGCAGTTTTAATTCAATTCCATGTGTGAGAGTGAGTGAGAGTCCTTTTCAAAACATAAGACCTGCTGCGACCTCTGTCTGGTTAGGCCGACTGCAGGGAAGCTTCAAAGCAGGGAGTCACGGCTGTCACTTTCCCCTGCTCTGTGCCCCCAGCACCCGGGGATTGGAGAGGGGCGGGCCCCCGGTGAGGTCTATCCTACTACCTCCTCCCACAGGGGGAGCTCTACATCAAAGGGGGTGGGGAATGGTAGGTGGGGCGCCACCTTGACCCCGAGGAGCACATTGCACAGTCTTGCAAAGCAGCAACTAGGCAATGTGGAGCCCACTCCCTCCCCTTCCTACAAAGACCACACCGTGTGGCCTCCCTGCTCTGCACTTCTTCTGCTTGCAAGGAGCACAGGCAGCGGGGGCTGGTGTTTCCAGCATGCATCATTTCAAACAGAAAAGGCATGGAGCAGGGAGGATGCACAGCAAAATCATTGAAAGTAAAGGGGACGCCGGGGGGGGGGCATGCCTGCTCATTTACCTGCCTGCCCTCCATGCAAGGAGTGCGCACACATACTCAGAGAGGTGGCAGTGGGCAGGGGATTCAGGCGGCACGGGGCACATGCCACCCCTGACTCCAGGTTATATGTCACTGCGTCAGATCTGATAGCAGCCCCAGATACTGTACATCACGGCTTCTTTTCTCATCGCCCCCCCCCCCAAATAAAAAATGGTACACACGCATCAGTAACACAGAAAAGCATCTACATTTCTTTCATAGTAAACTTCATTTTGTAAGAAACGTCCAGTAGAAATTAAAGGCTTTCCTACAAAGGAAGACACTGGCCCCTTTCCTGCCCTTCATCACAACATTACCTGTCTCCCCCTTCCCATGCTGACCATTTGCGCAGGATGCACGTGCCTTGGGGGGGGGGCGCTGTATGAAATATAGTGTATTTCTTGATTTAAATATTGATGCAATGACTTTGTGTACCAAAGGGAAGCAGACAGCTCTCCAGACAGGCTGCTCTCTCCCAAGAGTCTGAGAGAGACCCAGAATGACAAGGGCTCTCCCTGTGCTGTTGCTGGCTGTTGCACTGTGGACTGAGAGAGGTGAGTCTTTGTCACAGTGGCCACATTTGCTGTTGGGGTCATCATTGGGGGAGGGGGTGATAGAGGGCAAGAAGAGGGGGACATAATGTGCCCAGCCTTCAACCGTGCTAAAGGGCTGCTGTGACACCCTCTGGTCTTGACGAGGAGGAAAACGTGGTGAACCTGAGGATCAGGCTGTATTCTTCATTCCCAAACACATGCCCTATGACAACTGCACACTTGCTGGCCTGCATGGCAGAGAATGTGAAGGAACGCAGGTCACTCTGCTGGAGAGAGACATCGGGCACAATCAAGCCGGAGCGACACTGTACCCGTTCGCGTTCCGTGGGGATCTGGCTCTGCCGAGACGCAGCCGTGCCAAGACGTAACCAAGTCACGCTATTCCAGAGTGTGTTTTGAAAATCACTGCCCAACAAATAATCATGGCACCTTCCCCTGCCGTCCCTCCTCCTCCTCCTCCAGTTCACTTCAGGCTACTTATTAATAAGAGTCTCTTAGACTGAGATCAGTGAGTAACTTGTCAAAAGTACTTGCTTATGATTGGTTTAGAGTTTTTCTGACATCTGCCCTGTGATTGGCTACCACATGAAATGCATCCTGCCCCCCACAGTACAAAGCACTGCCTCTGATTGGCTGCATGTACATGAAACTGGCAAAAGTCGAGGTCGTCTTTGCCTGTCCGGGGACGTAGCTATCCGACGGACCAACGCCATCAGCTGACGAGAGACCACATGGGACGCACGTGCCCGTGCCGTGCTGTATGCTTGCCGGACGCATACAGTGTCCAGCCTTCAGGGACAGCTGAAGTATACAGCAATCCCTTGCACTTTCGCCTGGTTAGGGACCGGAGCATGGGCGAAAGTCAAAAATGGATGGATGTCACAGCAGAGCCTTATTTAGCTTGCAAATTTACTTTGGCCAGCAAAATATGTAAATAATAACTATATAACACATACAAATGCATGTGAAACCTAAATAAATAGAAATAAAAGAAAAATAAACATAAGAACATCAACAAACCTTGTGGAAGGTTGGACGAAATAGGAAAGCATGCGGACGAAATTTGAAATGTGGTTATACTGAAACCGGCTGAAAGAGCAAAGCCATAAAAGTCAAGTGGATGAAAGTCCCGTTATTTGCTGTACGTAGATGGAGGAGTTGGTTGTGCTTGCATGGCAAGGCGGCCTCACATCCCAGTAGTCACATTGCAAACGGCCTTTGAAACACCTCTGTCTTTCAAAGGTAGCTTCCCATTTGGCATGCCGAGGAAGTGGGTGGAGATTTGGCTAATTTTGAGAGAAGAGGAAGTAAAAAAGACCCAGTTACAAGTGCGGTACATGAGTCTCTTTTTAAACTGAAATAAGAGCTGTAAAGTGTTGTTGTCTGCAGGCAAGTACAACAGAACCTATTAGTAGGAATAAGGAAAAAAAGCTCTGGTGAAGAAATTCCATGGATTCTAGCCCTCCAGACCGGGTTCTACAAAAAATTACAGTGTGTGTGTGTGTGTGTGTGTGTGTGTGTGTGTGTGTGTGTGTGTGTGTGTGTGTGTGTGTGTGTTTCTGTGTCTGTGTCTGTGTCTGTAGGTTTCCACCACCCTCCTAGGCCTCTGGGCAGTAGCACAAATTATTGTCTAGAGACGCTTTTGCAGCTGTGGCTCTGGCTTCCCTGCCCCTCTCGAGATGGGATCTTGAGTCGGAGATGGGGTGGGTCTGATGATCTGCTCTGTTCCTCCTGCCACAGTCTATGCAGAGAGGCCTCTGGGGCTCCAGCTGACGATGTCATGTGCTGCCACCTAGAGGCTTCTGGGCAGGGTTAGATGTGGGAAGATTGACATCTGGAATCTGGTCATATCCCGCCTGTGTGTGTCATTGGCTGGCACAGCAACAAAAGCACCAGCTTTTGCACATGCATGCACCTAGGTAGGTTTTTGCTGCCGTTGTTGTCTGCAAAGGCACTCTCCCTCCCTCTCATCAGGCTTGGAAAATTCCCCGCCCCCACCAGATTAGATAACAGGTTTAAGTCTGTAAGCTAGTGAGGCAACTCCTTTTGGGTTTGTTGGCTCCTCAGTAGTGTTAATGGGCAGACAAAAAGCCCTCAGCAAAGCAGCCACCTCCCTATTCTCAACGCCTTTGCAATTACGGGATTTCCTAGTCAGTCAGTCAAGTGTAGGGCATCATCATCGCTCAATATTCTTCAGTTTTTTGCAGATGCCACTTTCTGTAAAACTGGCCTTCGTATTCCTTGCACGTCTGTACAAGGCAAGACTTCAGAGCATGGCTTGTCAACGTCTAGAGGGCAAGATTTTGTTACCTTGAGCTACTATTGATTTATGGCCATGTTGATCATCCATGCACAATGATGAGATGCCTTCTAATAATCTCTTCTCTGTCCATTTGCCGGGAAACCATCTTCATTTCTGGATGGTGGTAGTTTTGCACTCCTGCAGGATCCCTGAGGGCAGCCTGGGCCACTTGGCATCATTGGGGTGCGGAGGAGCAGTGCAACTGTGGGCCCACAAGGCTGGGCAGAGCTGTCCTTTCCCTCTACAAGTAAAGGGATACAAGTAGGGGCACCACTGGAGGAGGGGTTAGACCTGCTTCTGGCCTCTGGTGACCTGAGCCAATGGGAACTGATGATGCACAGACAGACCCCTTCATCTGCATAGCTACACCCCCACACTACCGTGTGACGGATCATCACCAGGGATTGGATCTGTTGGTTTATCATCTCCCTCCTCTCTTTCCCCTCTCTGCCCCCACTCTTGGACCTTGAATACCATAACACCAGAACACCAGAACCAGGGGACATGCACTAAAATTGAGTGGAGGGAGAGTTAGAACAGACAAAAAAAAAATATTTCTTTACCCAGCGTGTAATTCATCTGTGGAACTCCTTGCCCCAGGATGTGGTGATGGCACCTGGCCTGGATGCCTTTTAAAAGGGGTTTGGACAGATTCATGGAGGAAAAGACCATCACAGGTTACGAGCCATAAGCAACCTCCTGGTTTTAGAAGTAGGTTTTCTCTGTGCCAGGTGCAGGGGAGTGACAACAGGAAACAGGTTATCTTGTTGTCTTGTGCTCCCTGAGGCATCTGGTGGGGCCACTGTGTGATACAGGAAGCTGGACTAGATTCAGGGCTTTTGGCCTGATCCAGCAGGGCTCTTCTTATGTTCTTATGTTCTTATGAATAACAATAGTTATTTATGTTGTCTCAGCTCTCTTTTCTCTCAGCTTTCTTTCTCTTTCTCAGCTCTCTTCTCATCCTACCCCTTCCTCTCCTTGGTCCCAGTGAAGAGACCACCTAGTCTGCGTACAATCAATAACATTAAAACAACAATTAGCCAAGAATCAAAATAATCAGAAGCAAAGCCGACAAAGAATCAAGCAACTGGAGGCACCAACTCCCCCCCCCAAAAAAAAACTCCAGAGAAAGCCAAGTGAAACAAAAAGATTAAACTGGCTGCTTAAAAGTGGGCAGCTCAGAGGCCAGCCTACCCTCAGTCTTCAAGGGCAGTCCCAAGTTGGGTGCATTGCAGTAGTCCAAATGTGAGGTGACTAGGGCATGCATCCCTGCTGTTAGATCTGCTTTCTTTCGATCCTCTGTCATAAATAGCCCTGCAATGGCGCAAATGTCACACCAATGTCGCGCGTGACGAAGCTGCTGGTGGAAATGGCCAGCAGCTCCACATGAGCGCCAGACTCTCCCAAACTCTCTGCTGGCCCAGGTAAGGTGGCAGGGGGAGGTTCGTGGGTTGGTTGGGGGAGGTTCGGGGCAGAGGGGGGGAGGAATGGGGCGGGGAGCGGGCTGGAGGGGTGTATCTGAGGCAAAAGTGCATCATAAGAACATAAGAACATAAGAAGAGCCCTGCTGGATCAGGGCAAAGGCCCATCTAGTCCAGCTTCCTGTATAACACAGTGGCTCCACCAGATCCCTTAGGGAGCACACAAGACAACAAGATAACCTGTTTCCTGCTGCCACTCCCCTGCACCTGGCACAGAGAAAACCCACTTCTAAAACCAGGAGGTTGCTTATGGCTTGTAACCTGTGATGGTCTTTTCCTCCATGAATCCGTCCAACCCCCTTTTAAAGGCATCTAGGCCAGGTGCCATCACCACATCCTGTGGCAAGGAGTTCCACAGATGAATTACACGCTGGGTAAAAAAATATTTTCTTTTGTCCGCCATTCTAACTCTCCCTCCACTCAATTTTAGTGCATGTCCCCTGGTTCTGGAATCTGGAATCTTCTCCATACAGAGTAGGGTCCCTTTCCTTCGCTGGACCCCAAGGCCCAGCAAGTCTACATGGGAGGGAGGGACAGCCCAAACCCAGGTTGACCACTTCAGGGAGAACCAGGCCTCTGTTTTAATGTCCCGTCAGTGCTGATCAATGGGAGGTGTAAAATAATTTGCAGAGATTTGTATTAGCTGCTACGCAAAGGAGTCTCCCAGGATAGCTGATCACCTTAACCCCAAATATGTTCGCAGGAAGATCCCTTTCCAGCCCCAGCCCCTTCCTCTCCTCCTTGGACTTGTGCCAGCAAAATAGCTGGCCCGGTTCTGTGGAGAAACATAGGTAATCAGGTGTCCTACCAGGAGGCAAGTCAAAAAGGTTTCTACTTACCTCTCGCTGGCCATCTAATCACCTTCCCCACTACTCTGTTGCTATGGAGTGGGGGGGGGAAGAGGGCTGGGCTGCCAGGCACTTCATAGAATGCGTAGTTGTGAACCCAGTATTGTGTGTGGCTGCTTTGAGCGGCTTTTACTATTGTCAGGAACTGTCTTACTGGGCGGCGGGGGGGGGGGGGGGGAGATGAGATGGGGCAAAACTGCAGCAAGGAATGGGGGGGACGTTTAGGCTTTGCCCCCACCACTATTCCAGTCCCAATCATGACCTCCTCCTGTGCACTGTTTTAATTGGCCTTCAATCAATGGAGACTTTTCCCCAATGAAGTCTGTGGCTGGGATTGGACCTGGGGCTCTGGCCAAGGGCTAAAACCCTTACCTTTGCTGCAGGTTCACCCCATTGAGCACCCCCTTTCCATGCACTGAGCCAGCGGGTGGCGCAGTGGGTTAAACCACTGAACCATGAGCTGTCGATTGAAAGGTCGGCAGTTCGAATCCGTGCGACGGCTCCTGCCAACCTAGCAGTTCGAAAGCAAGAAATTGCAAGTAGATTAATAGGTACCGCGTCAGCGGGACGGTAACAGCGTTCCATGCGCCTCGGTGTTGAGTCATGCCGGCCACATGACCATGGAAACGTCTTCAGGCAGCGCTGGCTCTTCGGCTTTGAAACGGAGATGAGCACCACACCCTAGAGTCGGACACGACTGGACTTAATTGTCAGGGGATACCTTTACCTTTTTTTCCCATGCACTACTTCAAGGGAAAAAGCACCATGCCACAAGATGACGCATTTATCATGGTCACAGATGTAACTGGGCCCCTCCACGCCACACCTGTAAGTGTACAGTATTCAGTTCTAGCGGGTGTCGTTGGGGAAGGTCTCCTGTAGAAGGTGCTGAAGTTCAGCCAGGTAGTAGCAGGTCTGGGAAAGGCACATGGTTCAGCCCAAGTCCCTGGAGAGGGCAGACAGTTTGTTGGGGCAAGGGGACTGGCTCAACACAAGGTCGCTTTAAGGGCTGGGGACCAAGTGATGCTCTTCTTCTCTTGAACCCTTTTTGCATCACATGCCCTCATATTTCTATAATTCAGGAACTGTGGGCAATGCCCATTTGCGCCAGACAGCACCTCGGCTCTCAGGCCTGCCCTGCCTGCTACAGCAACTGTGATCTCCCCGGCCATCTTGCCTCTCTTTTTCCTGGGAATCCATGTGCCTCCAATGGACAACAACCTGGACTTTGAACACCGCTTTCCCTGAAACTCTGGTCACGCTTTCCCCTCCCCATCTTGAACTCTGCTTGCCATTTTGAGCATGTCACACACACGCACCCCTTGGGGAGGGGGAATAATAATAACAACGATGCCATTCCTCTCTCAGGGTATCATGTAAATTCTGACTCCTCTTTGCATCTGTCCGACATCTTTTCTGTACATCAGCATTTTGGATCCACTCACTGAGTCACATCCTCTGCATTATTGCCTACGTCTGAGGAGAGTAAGAAGGCAGTGCGGGCCAAATTTCAGGGGCTAGGATCTGGCCATCTGCATTTGTCACAGAGATCCGCCCCTCCGCTCCACTCCCCACCCCCTGCCCTCTCCCCAAACTGCCCAGTTACTCCCCCTGCCCTCCCCTCCTCCCCCCTTGGCACACCTCTCCTGCCATCTTCCTGGGGCCAGCACAGATCCCAGAGCCCTTAAGTACAATTGATGGCATTTGGGATTTGAAAGTGAGTACAAATACACTTTTGCTTGACTTCCTGAATTGCGAACTTTTCTGTCTGTCTTCAATGGATGACTGCCATGAGTCTTAATGATGGGCTTCCCAGCTCCATTTTGTCTCATGGCATGAAACTCTTCCCTTGTTTAGAAAGAAAAAAAAAAACAAGTTCCTCTTCTCCGCAGGTCATTCCTTGGAATGTTACACCTGTAATTCTACAAAATTCTCCGGTTGCCAAAGTCTCATCAACTGTACCACCACCGAAAGATTCTGCACGAGATACACGGGTAAGGGGTGCGTGTGGTTTCTAGGTATGGCCTCGTTAGGTTGCGCTCAATTTCTGGAATCCTCTGAGAAAGGGCCCGATCCTAACTATAGGCTGCCCACAGGGCACATTGACACCACCACAGGCTCTGCTGCATCCTGCGAGTGGCCAGAGACTGTGCACTGGTGGAGAGGTAAGTAAACGTTTTGTTCACTTACCTTACTCTACTCCCATATAGGCCCATATAGGTCTACTCAGACCTGTGCCAGCTCTTTAGCTGGTGCAAGTCCAAGTAGCAGCAAGAGTGCGTGTTGGGGCTAAAACAGAGTGGAGGGTGCTGGCGGAGATGTTGCTGCCAATATTGGCCCTCTGCCCACCCTGCCACACCCCCTGGAGACCCCGCTCCCCACCCCGCTCCACCCACCAACTTACCACCGGTGATGGAGGTAGCTGGGTCCAGCTATGAGGCTCCAGCTCTGCTGCCATTTGTGGCGGTGCTTCAAATATGGCCACCGTCTGGCAGCATGCTGTGCGCGCCACTGTATGACCATTTGTGGCAGTGGAGCTGTGCTCCGTTGTAGTAAATGCCCGGTTAGGACTGGGCTGCCACAGTACAATTGTATGCGTGTTTACTCAGAAGTAAGTTCCATTGTGTTGGGTTGGTTTACTCGCAGGAAAGTGTATATAGGATTGCCGCCTTACACTCCTTCCTCTCAAACTAAGGACCCATCGACCTCTATTCCATAGTGGTTGACCTTGGTTAGGAATTCAGATCACATCCATCATATCCCCAAGCAAGTACACTATCAACAAAAAACCTTTCTGTGTTTCATGCTGCAGAAGCTGAAGGGAAGACGAGTCCTTTTAACATTTGACATTGCTTCTAAATTCTAGCCTCTTTACCTTGCTCACAAAGGGCACAATCCACCATGATATGCTCTGCCGCAAGCTTGGTGGTAGCTACACAAGACAGGAGCACTTGTGCATGAAGCGAGAGTTGGGCTGCAGCGTCCTCTGCAATGTGGGAGAATGTCAGGAAAGCCCTGCTGGATCTGACCCAAGATCGATTAATCCAGCATCTTCTTTCCAGCGATTTCCAGATATCTTCTGGAAGCCCACAAGCAGGGCCTGAAGAAGACAAGACTCCTTCCCCATCCTTGGCTCCCCAGCAACTGGCCGGGAGAAAAGCCAAATGGCTTTTGCAGATGGAGGTCCTATGGAGGTCACGGATATCTCCAGGACTGTCTCTAGTTGCGCTAAAAGTCAAGGGCTGCCAGCACATTATTATTATTATTATTATTATTATTATTATTATTATTATTATTATTATTATTATTAAACAGTATTTATATACTGCTTTTCAACAAAAAGTTCACAAAGCGGTTTACAGACAAAAATCAAATGATTAAATGGCTCCCTGTCCCAAAAGGGCTCACAATCTAAAAAATATGCAGAACACCACCAGCAAACAGCCACCAGAAAAGACACTGTGCTGGGGTGAAAGGGGGGCAGTTACTCTCCCCCTGCTAAATATAAGAGGAGCACCCATTGAAACAGTGTCTCTTGCCCAGTTAGCAGGGGTTTGGGGCTATGCTCATTTTGGGCTATGCTCTACGTGAAGAAGTTCTGGCTCGCATTTGTCCTCACCCTGCTGCTTTTCAACTTCCTGGGGTGACCCTGAATTCCAGAGTTATGAGAGATTCAGGGGATGTTCCTTCGTGAAATCTTTGGCCTACTGGGGTGTGTCCCATGTGCTGCCCTTTGTTTAGAAGCAGAGATGTGTCGGCTGGAGCTAGTGGCTTGGTTGTGATTCTTTAAATATTGGCTAACTTGGATATATATATATATTGGATATATGTATATTGGATTGACTCAGAGGTCCATCAGCACTAGATTAAAAGAACATGAAGGTTCGGTAAGACTGGAACACCCAGAACAATCTGCGGTGGCTGAACATGTTCTTACCACAGGACACTCTATACTGTTCAAGGAAACCTGCTCTATAAGAACAGAAAACAAGGGAATGATTTTGAAGAACTTGGAAGCTCTTGAGATTAGCAAAAAAACTACCTCACCTACTGATGAATAGGCAGCAAGAATTGAATCTTGCCAATCGCATTTGGCTCCCTGTCATACGTAAACATCCTATGAAGGGACAGGCTCGCAGTAATATAACAACAGAAAATGCGAGTTGATACTATGTGACTGATAGACACCGGGTCTCAAAGTGAACAACAGCCCCTTGGAAATATACAGAATTCCATGCTAATAAGTGCAGAATCAACCTAGTAACTGCAGGATCAACTGCAGTCTCAACCTCTATGTTGGCAAGCTGTTTCCAGATTGAACCCCTTCGCCTGACAGCAGGGTTTCCTGCGGAGTTTTCGCAATAACCGCAGTTTAAACATGAACTGACATGCAACTGTTATTGATCAACCAGGTCTAAAGGACAAAATTGCAAGCTATCACTGTTAGTTTTTGCAGGATCGATCTCTTTGATTGACAGAGGAGTTCCGGAATGGTTTCCGTTCAACTGACAGCGTGTTTCCCTAGCTTCTGAAGTTCAAAACAACGAAGCGAGACGCCGAGAACTATAACATCTTTCATTCCTTTTTGGATTGCCCCAGAAGATGTGTCTAGATTAGGACACGAAACGTTGGGCTCACTTGTCCAGCCGTGGTTTCTAAATAATTTCTGTTTGTCCGGGAATACATCGTTAAACCCAGATAAAATCGTCATTGTTTTTAAACCTCAGTCAGATTGCTGTGTTTTTTACGTAGATATGGCTGCGTTACCCGTATACTACCTGTTTCTCTAACTATTGGCTAACTGTTTATTGTAGGGCCACCGCGAAGGGCCTGCTTCCATACCCAACTCAGCTTCATCCAAGGAACTTCATTTCTTAGTAAAGAAAATTAAGAGTGTAGGGTTGGATCTGGAGAGCCTGGGAACCTGCACCTTGGAGCAGGCATTTCATCTGATTAAAACTAGACTGCAAGATAGAGACCAGCAAGAGCTGGGGAGTGACGCTGATAAGACCTGTCCCCCCTCTTCCGTTACACCTTGCGGTCAGTTATGGCCATATGGCAGAATATCTCTTAATTCTGAAATGCCCCAGTGAGCGTAGGGCATTTTCCCTGGCTAGAAACAATGTTTTTCCATCAGCTATGACTTCCAGTAGATTTAGGGGTATTCCTCTAGATCTAGAAAGTAGGACTTGTTCCTGCTCTGTTGGGGTGGTGGAGTCAGTGCAGCATACTATTTTGTACTGCCCCTTCTATTCTGACCTGCGTAGGGCTTACCTTGAGGACCTTCTGATTAAGAAATGGGTTGCGCTGACCCTGATAAGGTTTGGTTTATCCTTGGGGGGACTGAAGTGGAGCTAACAGAAAAGGTGGCCTATTATCTGCACGCTATAATTAAGAGAAGGGAAAAGCATATTTCTGTTGTATAGATTTTATTAACTTATAAACGGTGTTATAATGTTTTAAAGTATAAAGTTTTAGTGTATTGACCTAGGCTATTGTTTAAGGGCCATGTATGCATGCATGAATGCATGTATGCATGTATGCATGTATGTATGTATGTATGTGTTTGTTTGTTTGTTTGTTTGTTTGTTTGTGTCTATGTTGATGTTAATGTTAACGTTGATATATATTTGTTTATGTAAGATGCCAATAAAGGGTTTGGAATTTGGAGTTATGAAAGAGGGAGAATAAGTGCTCTCTACCCACTTGATCCTCATCATATCTAATTTTAGAAGCTTCATTCATGTTCCCCCACTCCGAGACATCTCTTCCCCCCCCCCATTAAACCACCTCACCCTCTTTCACCTTTTCTCATGGGAATGATTTTCAACCACTTGACCATTTTTTTCAGCTGCCCCTTTGGTTCCTTTTCCAGCCCCACAACGCCCTCTTTGAGATGGGGTGACCAGAACTGTACACCGTATTCCAAATGTGGCCACATCATATATTTAAACAGACCTGTCACAGCCCTGGCCGTTTTACTGTCAACCCCTTTCCCAATGACTCCTACTATGGAAGTTGTCTCTTTTCACTGTTGCTATGGTCTCTGCTGATGTCTCGAGTGTGCTGCCTCCTGCGAGCCCAAGAGCTCTTTCTTGGAGAGTTACAGCACCTCTCGGCTCGTGTGGCACAGCTGCCTAGTGCGGTACAAATTAACACTGGTACAACTTGGGCATCGAATGGCCAATACACTGCTTGCCTAGTTTTAACCATGTTGGTTTCCCACCCCCTCCTTTCCCCATCCCCTTGTGATGTTTAGGTGTCTCCACATCTGGCTACTCAATAGTCCAGGGCTGTGCAACCAGCTGCCCCATTGAAAAATCACTGTGGCCACAGCATTATACCTTCACGTGCTGCCAGGAAGACATGTGCAACGGAGCCAGAGGCGTCAGAAGCGACAAACCTCTGCTGGTCATGATGAGCATCTTGGTCAGCTTCCTCCATGCTTTGACTGTCTGGGGACTCTGACATGGCAAGTGGAAAGGACCCCATAACCTGACTCAGTGAGCAACTTCCAAGATTTCCTCGTCGTCTGCTTCCCCCCATCATTTCAGGATGATGCCAAGGACAATCTGCAGCCAGCCTCTCTTATTTTCCATTTCTGGGCTAATTCTCAGCATTGCCTGCGTGGATAGAAAGTTTCAGAGTTAAGTGTGCAATGGTGTCAATCACAGACTGATTCACAGCAGGAGTTGTGGACAGTGGAGAGGCTGGAGGCCTCAGTCACTTTGTTGCCAAATAGCCCTTCCAGCCGCTCTCCACTAGGCGGCAGTGTTGCTTGGTGTGTGTCACCTGTCTTTGACTTGGAATGAACAGGAGCCTCTACCTACTACCCCAGACAACCCTGGGAGCTGTCTCATGCTGACCTGCAGGCTCACAAGAAAAAAAGGAGACACCTGGTGGGACACGATATGATCTGTCGTTTAGGTTGCTCTTTCACTGCACAGAATACCTTATGATTGTGATCTACCCTGCCAGGTCGGTTCGCCGGAGGGACAGAGAACATTTTCCCAAGTCCATCGTTTGTGTTTCATGAACGTGAGGGATTTGAGGAATAAAGAGTACGGTAATTAGCAGGCCAATTAATACAGCAATGAAACATGTATTATAGTGAATTTAACTAATTCTATCATATACCTTTTTAATAAAAAAATAATTGTATACTGTACTGAATAGGTGGTTGAAGAGAAGACCTCTCACATCTTAGCCAAACACACTTTCGATATGGGAGGAGGCAGAGAAGGGCCATTCCTAACATACAAGCAGGTTCATGCGGAGAGAGTCATCCGGCATTGGACTGAGGAATGGACCAGCAGCTAATGTACCTGTTGTGATAATGTAGTTATATATTCTGGGCGGACGAGCGGTAGTTTCTGAACATTTTTCAGAGGCAGCCACACATAGATAGAGCATGCTGAAATCATCATTTCCTAATCATCATTTTCCAATCATCATTTCCCCAGGGCATGCGTCACTGTGGCCCTGTCTGATCAACTGAGGAATGGGCACAGTCGGGCAATTGAAGCCCTGGTCGTGACCAACTTCTGGAAATTCAGATCCGGACCTAGGTCCAGAGGCAGGTCCAGAGGCACAACCAATCTATGAACTGGAGCTTTCACGTGGAGGCTGAACTCCTGTTCCCAGATCTGCAGGTCTCCAGACCTGGATCCTACGGTCGATGGTATTAAACGTTGCCGAGAAGTCTAGCAGATCCAGCTGGAACGCACGCGGATTGAACTGTCTGCTGATGTCCACTGGTGTACACTGTACGCCAGTCCAAGGTGTAGATCATCTACGAAGGCTGTGTCTGTCCAATCCCGGGGCCTGAAACTGGATTGAAATGGGTCTAGCTAATCTGCCTCATCCAAGAAGAACTGGAGTTGAGAAGCCACCACAGCCTCAGGCACCGACTGTTCCCTTACTGCCCTCTTGACCAGACCACACCTGGCTTCCTTCCGCAGCCAGGAAAGGCAAGGGTTGCTTGTACATGTGGGAGGCTTAACAAATTGGAATGTATCCATAACCACAGCAGGACAAGCAGCGGCCAAAGGCACAATTTCTGGCTGAGTACCAACGATGGCATTCCCGCTGGAATGGGTGCGAGCGACTTTACTTGCAAAGTGTCTTGCAAACTGGTGACAATGGACCCCGCTGAGTGCCAGGATGCTAAATTCCTCCGACCAGTCAAGAAAGATCTGCTGGATGATGATGATTCCGAGAAGATGCAGTGGGGGAAGAAAAGGAGACGAAAGACTCATTTAAAGATGAAATGAAGGTTAATAAACTATACAGTGTATTTTAAACAAACGTATTAGACTTTGTGTTTGATAACACATTTATATTTCTCGTTATATGAATTGGTCCGCTGTTTATTGAATATACTTCTTTTTCATTCCAGGACAGGATTGAAATGGTCTCTCCCATGGCCAACCCAAATACTGTGGCCACTGCACTGGCGTAGCAAAGGGTGGGTGGAGGGTGCTGTGCCAAATACTTGGTACCGTGCCTGGGAGGGGGTGACATGCAGCGATGCTGAAGTTGCTTTTCCGGTGGCTGTGAGTAGGGGGTTGACAGACTGGGCTGGGGGCTGGGGCGGCGACTGGGGGGCAACAGGGAAGGAAGCAAGGACACACACATGAGGTAAGTGTAGGATTGGGCCCTTAGTGTCTGTAGGAGCTGAGTGGGAGTCTCCAGTACGGAACAACCAGCCTTATCATCTCACTTACTCACTGTTTTTAATCTGCCCCTCTCTCTTTCACACACATGCACTTTTTAGTACTCATATGAAAAATAAAAGTCCTCCCACAGAGAAGATTTCAGGCATGAAGAGTGTTTCAATTAATGGTGAAGCCTCTCTAGGAATCCAGATTCTCCCTCCCTCCCTCCCTCCTTCCCTCCCTCATCCTTAGATTTTCTGGGAAGCATGTCGTTTTGGGAGGCTTATTTACACCTTTTATGTTTTTGCAAAGATGTAAACCTCTGCAAACTTCTGAAATCCAGTGAGTATTCAGAAACCTCCATCTTATTGAATGGTGCTCCAATTTTGACTTCAATCCTATCAGCATAAGGTAGTGTTTCCCAAACGTTTTCGACCTGTGGCTCCCTTGACCATTGGCCACGGCTCCCCATTACATTATGTTGATGCCTGCCAATTGGTATTGCACTGTATTCCGAGAGGATTCTGTGGCACTCCGAGGCTCCCCTGGTGGGTCTCCACGGCTCCCCTGGGAGCCACGCCTCCCAGTTTGAGAAACTCTGGCATAAGGCTAGGACTTCAGAAATAGAGGAAACAACCTGCATCTCCCCATCCCTAAATTGCCCAGATTGCTCAGGCCTCTCTAGTAATCCACACGTTTTGGGGTGTGTGTGTGTGTGTGCATGTGTGTGTGTTTAAGTTTTTAACTTCTTGTAAACCTCTGGAATTCAACAAGTACTCAGAAACTTCCATCTTCGGCTACAGCCCATTCAGCATGCAAGGGCTGAGTGTTTGTCCTCAGGAATGTTGGTGGTGATATAATGAAGGTCTGTGTGGGTTGAGTAAAAAGCAGAGTTGACAGCTGAAAAAACCAGTCTGGGACTGGAGTTGTTGCAGTTACACTGCTCTGATTGATGGTGAACTCCATCTGCATCACTAAACAAAACAAAATGAAGGCTGGGAAAGACTTGTGCTCTGAATTGACCTGCCCCGGCTGCTTCAGGCCCATTGGAGAGGGAGCCCTGAATGAGGCAGCGTCCAGTTCGGGGGGGGGGGGGGTTGATCTCAACAGCAACAGTGTGCACCAGGACCCCAGCCCTGTTTTTCCAGCCCAAACTGCTCCCTTCCTCTCCTCAGACGTATGTCAGTAAAAGAGCTGGTGTGGGCCTGAGGAGACCCACTGGTGAGCAGACGGACTACTGAAAGGTGAGTAAAAGATATTCGCTCTTGCTGTCCGTCTGATTGCGCGCACCCTCCACCATTGCATGCAGTGAATGCTCCATCAGTGCGGCTGCATGGTGGAAAGATGGTGGGGGCAGTTAGTGACTGTCCTCCAGCCAGCTGGGGAGATGCATGGCTGAGCTGTTACCACATGATGTTGCCAAGAGACTTTGGATGCCAATGACTTGTGAGCTAAAACGGAACATGGGCCAGACTGGACTGTATTGCACAATGCGAGGCTCATTCCGCTTGTGTTCCTGCGCCATGAGACATGCTGTAAGGATTTTCCCAAGGCCAGAAGTTGAACCATGCTGAGGGAAAGAAACCCTGAACAGCAGCCTCCATTTTCGCCATGTGTCCAAGAAGCTCTCACAGGCTCTACTCTGCATCCCCCCCACTGTGATGCTAAATATGTTCCTGAAAAGAAGACAATACACAGGGCTACCTGAGATGAGTCATCCCAGCCTCTCCTTTATCTCAAGCCAGCTCCTTAACGCCTGAACAATTAACCCATCATCCCCCTCCCACCTTCCTATTGTCTATGTATAAGTTTTACCCAGAGATGCACTGAGGTGAACCGGATGCCCACTCTAGGAAATCGCCTTCCCTTTTGTCTATGTGCCTGGTCCACTCCAGGTATCCTCCCCTTTCGTGGCCATGTGCTCTGTTCCCTATAAAGGTAAAGACTGCCTGGCAGTTGCTCTCTCTTCCCCTCGCGTTGTGGACACTGGTAAGCTCTCTCTCTCCTGCTCTATCTTGCTCTCCCTCCCCCCTTCCCCCCTCTCTCTCGCAGTCCCCCTCCCTTCTCTTTGCATTACTTTGCAAAGAGGTGTGGCAGGAGGTGTGGCCTGGAGGTTTGAGCCGGTGCCCTGCCTGAAGAAGCTAAGCAGGGTCGACCTCGGTTTCTGCTTGGATGGGAGACGGAAGCTGCTGATGAACCTCGCAAAGACACTGAGAAGGCATCTTGAGAGGGTGGAATGTGGAGGAGTCAGCTAGAGAGAGAACATCTAAGACAACCATCCGAGGGTGAACTGCGGTGAACTGTGAAGCTTGGAAGTGCAAAGCACAAGCCAGAAGGAGGGCTGCACTCAGAAGGGAAAAACATCTCGAGCATGGAAGGTTCTATATAGGAATAGAACAATATTGTAAAGACCCTTATCAGGTCTAAAGATAGCCTGCCTATGTAAACCGCCTTGAATAAATCTGATGAGAAATCTGATGACGAGAAAGGCGGTATATCAATACAGAAAATAAATAAAATAAAATAAATACTTCCCAGTTAGTTTTCTACAGGCTTCTCAGCCTGATCAGTTCAGAGACAATCTGCTTCTTTCTTCGTTCTTGTGCCATCACTCCTAAACAGCACTGTAGCCAAGATCTACTCTCCAGGAATGGTAAATATAACCCATGTACAAATCAAGAAACCTGCTAAACCTCTACACTTCTATCTAAGTTTCCTAGATCTGAATGCTTTGGAGTATGATTGAAGTGATGCATATTGAATTGTATTTTTTTGTATGAATCCGACTAACTATCTAGTAAATATTGGAAAACAACCCGTGTGTGTCCTCAATATTATTTAAAAGGGAATTCTGTGAAGCTGGACTCTGGTATACACAGGTAAAGATCCCCGTACATTCCAAATTGCCATATTTAAAAGCTATCCCCCAAAATAACAAGGCAATTTGGTTAACAGAGCAGTAATCTGAACCCTGAACCCAATACTATCTCAGTTGCACCATCCTGAAGAAATCATGCCTACATAGGCGAGGCACCATCATCTTAGAGATGATATGTGCAGTTGCCACCAGGCTGCAGTGAAAGACCTGCTCAGAGGTACTGAACATCATGAAAGGCAAACCTCACAGGTCTGTCATCTTGTTCCAGCTGGAAGCAGGACAGCAGTATGGACAAAGAATGTTGCCACTCCTGAATGGGGCCATCCGGCCATCTCCTCCTCCACCTCTCTCCCCTCCCTCATAAGTGTTAGTATAACGAAACACATCGATCATATGAGGCTATCAGCACATCACACTGCTTGCATTGCTTAATGTTACCAAAGAGAGGAGGAGGAAGAGGAGGAGGAGATGTGAGTGGCTGGAACTAGTAAGAAATGACATCCCATTCTGGGCTGAGGCATGTAACAAATCCAAAATGAACAAATCACTGGATCTAGATATGGCATCCAACCAAAATGTTTTAAGGAACCCAAATGTGAAATTGCTGGTCTTCTAACAAAAACATGTAACTTGTCCTTTCAATCCGGCTCTGTGTCAGAGGATTGGAAGGCAGCCAATCTAATACCAATATTTATAAGATTAGGAAGAAGACCAGAGAGACTTGGGGAAGATATGACATGGCGGAACAGAGAGTCCATCGACACATTCATGCAGAGTCTTCTAATCTGTGGGACTCCAAGAATGGGAGGAAGCCGTGGGCGAGGCTGTGGAAACGACTGTACTGGCCCCAAACATGCCCCCCCCCTTGAGAGAAGAAGTCCAAAGGGATCCAGCAGATGTGCATGGGAGGGAGCCTCGGGGTGGGAAGTAGGACAG
The DNA here is from genome assembly GCA_026170595.1 of Plestiodon gilberti rubricaudatus. Lineage (NCBI taxonomy): Eukaryota > Metazoa > Chordata > Lepidosauria > Squamata > Scincidae > Plestiodon > Plestiodon gilberti. Next base: position 3,234,278 of record JANXHW010000004.1, read on the forward strand.
GGAAGAGAAAACACCCCAAGGCAGCACAATGTCAATGCAGGTCTGGAAGAAGTTTAAAAGAATGGGAAGCGATATGATCCCTTTAAATGAGAAACCCACAGAAGCACCGTTTGCTCGTCAAGAACATAGAACACGATGGGGAAGGATGCCAAATCGCCAACCCAGTCGTTGCCCCTCCCCTCCATGATGTCATATTAAAGGAAGTGCAAGAAATTATGCAACGATTGCAGCCCCTTCCCCTGAAGGGCCAGGACGCGGGTGCCCAGTTGCCCCGTGCGCACCACAGTTCAGAGAAATAAGAAGGAAAAGTGCTTATACCACCAACTAGGACAGGGTGGTCCAACTTCTCGTACCTCGAGGGCCGCATGCTGACTTCGACACGAAACCCAGGGGCCGCACAATTAATTAAATTAATAATTAATTAATAATTAATATATAATTATAAATAATTCTCTTCAAAGCAGAAGTGCAAGATGTTGTCCCCACCATTCTCCCTTTGACACCCCCAAAGGGTCTGTTCTTTTTTTTTTTTAAAAAAAGACAACCTCTCCAATGCAACACCCCCTTTCCTTTCACATGATCCATCTCATCTACCCTCCCCAAATATAAATAGGAGCGACCGTGGGCTCCCTGTTGGCAAGTAAGTGGGGGGGGGGGTGTTAAAAGGCAACCCATGCCCAGGCAAATCAGGTGTGCGTTTTCAATTGGACGAGATATGGCTTAAAACTCAAGCCAGAAATCTTGGGGATGGGGACTTGTAAAGGAAAAGGGAGATGGGTAGGAAAAACAACACAACAAAAGAGGACTGGATTAACTCCCCCACCCCGGAAAAGCCCAGCCCCTCAAAAGACTGGTCCCAACATTGCATCCCCCTTCATGGATCATTGCCTTGTCGTGGCGAAGGGGCTTGCGTAACTCAATGAAGCCATGAGCTATGCCGTGCAGGGACACCCAAGACGGACAGGTCGTAGCAGAGAGTTCTGACTAAAAGTGATCCACTGGAGAAGGAAATGGCAACCCACTCCAGTAACCTTGCCAAGAAAATCCCATGAACAGTTCCAAAAGGCTAAAAGATATGACGCCGGAAGATGAGCCCCTCAGGTCGGAAGGTGTCCAATATGCTACTGAGGAAGAGCGGAGGACTATTCCAAGTAGACCCAGAAAGAGTGAAGCGGCTGGGCCAAAGCCAATAGGACGTCCAGCTGTGGATGTGTCTGAGGTTGAAAGGAAAATCCAATGCTGCAAGGAGCAATATTGCTTAGGAACATGGAATGTGAGGTCTATGAATCAAGGCAAGCTGGATGTGGTCAAAGATGAGATGATAAGATTGAACATTGACATCTTGGGAATCAGCGAACTAAAATGGACGGGCATGGGCGAATTTAATTCTGGTGACCATCATATCTACTACTGTGGGCATGAATCCCTTAGAAGAAATGGAGTAGCCCTCATAGTCAATAAAAGAGTGGGAAAGGCAGTACTGGGGTGCAACCTCAAAAACGACAGAATGATTTCAGTTCGAATCCAAGGCAAACCATTCAACATTACAGTAATCCAAGTGTATGCCCCAACCACTGATGCCGAAGAAGATGAAGTTGACCGGTTCTATGAAGACCTACAACACCTTCTAGAACTAGCACCCAAAAAAGATGTCCTTTACATCATAGGAGACTGGAATGCTAAAGTAGGAAATCAAGAAATAAACGGAACAACAGGCAAGTTTGGCCTTGGAGCGCAAAATGAAGCAGGGCAAAGGCTAACGGAGTTCTGTCAAGAGAACACGCTGGTCATAGCAAACACTCTTTTCCAACAACACAAGAGGCGACTCTACACCTGGACATCACCAGATGGTCAATACCGAAACCAGATAGATTATGTGCTTTGCAACCAAAGATGGAGAAGCTCTATACAGTCAGTAAAAACAAGACCTGGAGCTGACTGTGGCTCAGATCATGAGCTTCTTATTGCAAAATTCAGGCTTAAACTGAAGAATGTAGGGAACACCACTAGACCAGTCAGATATGACCTAAACCATATCCCTTATGAGTATACAGTGGAGGTGAAGAATAGATTTAGGGCACTAGACCTGGTAGACAGAGTGCCTGAAGAACTATGGACGGAAGTTCGTAACATTGTACAGGAGGCAGCAACTAAAACCATCCCAAAGAAAAAGAAATGCAAGAAAGCAAAGTGGCTGTCAGATGAGGCTTTACAAATAGCTGTGGAAAGAAGGAATGCGAAAAGCAAAGGTGAAAGGGAAAGATATAAACAACTGAATGCAGATTTCCAGAGAATAGCAAGGAGAGATAAGAAGGCCTTCTTAAATGAACAATGCAAGGAAATCGAGGAAAACAACAGAATGGGGAGGACTAGAGATCTCTTCAAGAAAATTGGAGATATCAAGGGAACATTTTGTGCAAAGATGGGCATGATAAAGGATAAAAAAGGCAGAGACCTGACAGAAGCAGAAGAGATTAAGAAGAGATGGCAAGAATACACAGAAGAACTATACAAGAAAGATCTGAATGTTCCTGATGACCACGCTGGTGTGGTCACTGACTCAGAGCCAGACATCCTAGAGAGCGAAGTCAAGTGGGCCTTAGATAGCATTACTAACAACAAAGCTAGTGGAGATGATAATATCCCAGCTGAGCTACTTAAAATCCTAAATGATGATGCTGTGAAAGTGCTGCACTCAATATGCCAACAAATTTGGAAAACTCAGCAGTGGCCAAAGGATTGGAAAAGGTCAGTTTACGTTCCAATTCCAAAGAAGGGCAGTGCCAAAGAGTGTTCAAACTACCGTACAATTGCACTCATTTCACATGCTAGCAAGGTTATGCTCAAAATTCTACAAGCTAGGCTTCAGCAGTACGTGGACCGAGAACTACCGGATGTACAAGCTGGGTTTCGACGAGGCAGAGGAACTAGAGATCAAATTGCCAACATGCGCTGGATCATGGAGAAAGCACGAGAGTTCCAAAAAAACACCTACTTCTGCTTCATTGACTACGCAAAAGCCTTTGATTGTGTGGATCACAACAAGCTGTGGCAAGTTCTTAAAGAGATGGGGATACCAGACCACCTTACCTGTCTCCTGAGAAACCTGTATGCAGGTCAAGAAGCAACAGTTCGAACCGGCCATGGAACAACTGATTGGTTCAAAATTGGGAAGGGAGTACGGCAAGGCTGTATATTGTCACCCTGCCTATTTAACTTATATGCAGAGTACATTATGAGAAATGCAGGGCTGAATGAATCGCAAGCCGGAATCAAGATTGCCGGGAGAAACATCAACAACCTCAGATATGCAGACGATACCACTCTAATGGCAGAAAGTGAAGAAGAACTAAAGAGCCTCTTGATGAGAGTGAAAGAGGAGAGTGCAAAAGTTGGCTTGAAACTCAACATTAATAAAACTAAGATCATGGCATCTGGTCCCATCAATTCCTGGCAAATAGAAGGGGCAGAAATGGAAGCAGTAACAGATTTTACTTTTTTGGGTTCCAAGATCACTGCAGATGGAGACAGCAGCCATGAAATTAAAAGACGCTTACTCTTTGGAAGGAAAGCTATGGCAAATTTAGATAGCATAATAAAAAGCAGAGATATCACCATACCAACAAAAGTTCGTATAGTCAGGGCGATGGTGTTCCCAGTAGCAATGTATGGTTGCGAGAGTTGGACCATAAGGAAGGCTGAGCGCCGAAGAATAGATGCTTTTGAACTGTGGTGCTGGAGAAGACTCCTGAGAGTCCCTTGGACTGCTAGGAGATCAAATCAGTCAATCCTAAATGAAATCAACCCTGACTGTTCCCTGGAAGGACAGGTACTAAGGCTGAAACTCAAATATTTTGGCCACCTAATGCGAAGAGAGGACTCTCTGGAGAAGACTCTGATGCTGGGAAAGACTGAAGGCAAAAGGAGAAGGGGAAGGCCAAGGATGAGATGGTTAGACAGCATCACCGATGCAACGAACATGAAAATGAGCGAACTCAGGAAGATAGTGGAGGATAGGAAGGCCTGGCGGGATATGGTTCATGGGATCACGAAGGGTCGGACACGACTTAACGACTGAACAACAACAACAACAACATTGCATCACCAGGAGAAGGGGGAGAGAGGCACCTTTCTTAAACTGTAGCCCTCTGCAGAGGGAAACCAAGTCTAACCAAACTCTGACCCAGAGATTCCTCATTCTGCAGCAAATATTGCTAAAAGTTAAGTCTATGGAACCACCTGAACAACCAAATCTCTCTCGCCCAGCTAAATGCACCTAGCAAAGCGAGAGGCCAACTGCCAGACAAACTTTCAAGGCTGCCTGCCTGCCGAAACCCCACAAGTTCACCCTGGGACTCCCCCCCCCTGCAGACTTCTGCGGCACGCAGCAGCTCTCGAAGCCCCCTCCCTCCCCCAAGCCACAAAAGCACTCACTGGCGCGTTCCCCCTATGCTCAGCTCCTGCGGCCCCTGGAGGCTTCTCCTTCCCCCCTCCCTTCTCCCAGCAAAGGCGCTCAGCGCCGAGCTGTTCCGAGGCAGCCAGCTCGATCCACTCTCTTCCTGAACCTCAGGAAGAGAGACGGTCGGGATGGCTGTCTCAGAATAGGTCGCCCCCAACATGCCTCGTGCTCCACTGACCTCAGAGAAGTGCTTTGCTCCCGAGTGCTTCTCCGAGCGTTAGCGAGGGCGCGCGGGGCATGCCGGTGAGAGTTCGTCGGCTGAAGCGCTTGCCCTGCGCCTTTCCAATCATCAGCTGGAGCGCGGGGCAAGCGCTTCAGCCGACGAACTCTCACCGGCATGCCCCGTGCGCCCTCGCTGACGCTCGGAGAAGCGCTCAGGAACAAAGCGCTTCTCTGAGGTCAGTTTCGATCGGAGCTGAGCACCTTTGCTGCGGGGAGGGTGGGGGGAGGGAGAAGCCTCCGGGGGCCGCAGGAGAAGCCTCCGGGGGCCGCTGGCGGCCCGCGGGCTGCGTGTTGGACCACCCTGAACTAGGAGGTTTGGGGACTGAGAATCCACGTGCTGCCCATGTTTAAAAGCATATTTATTTACAATATTTATATCCCGCCTTTCTCCCCGAAGGGACCCATATGCAGAGATGGTTGTAAAATATGTAAACATGCAGTTCTCAGAGATTCAAAGACAATTTGCTATTTTGGAAGCAAAGTATACCCAAGTTGAAACACGCATGTTGTTGGCCTACTACAGTCACTCTTTATAATAATAATATTGTAGACTTTTTATTCTCTGTAATGCACATCCTCATTGCTAGTTGTATTGCGTTATATGCTTTTGCTGTAGTTTTGATTGTATTAATTCTTAGAGGTTATTGTTATTTTGCTGTTGTGATAGGAGCATTACGAATATAAGGCTCTATGTCAACTGAAATGGGTATGATTTGTAATCTGATACCTTGTGTAAATCAATAGGGTATCAAGAGAGGCAATGTCGTGAGTCATTCTGGATTTTGCTTTTTAATAAGATAGATAAATGTAGCATGCTTGTGTGTGTGTGTGTGTGTGTGTGTGTGTGTGTGTGTGTGTGTGTGTGTACATGTGCGTGTGCGCACGCACAAGCACATGTGTAGACCAAGGAATATGGCTGGAGGCATATTCATATATGGCTGGAGGAATATGGCCGCAAGCAAAGAGTAAGACTCCAGGAATGCAAACCGCCTTGCTTGTCCTTTTGGAAAGGCCATCACACATTCCATGGCCATGAATTTTAGCCTAACATCATGGCATCATGACCAACCAGAGACACTGGAGGATAACGCGATAAGCAATGACTGGTCACCAAGCTCTCCAAGGAAGGAGGAGGAGATAACCCCGGATTGGCAGATTGATGGCACGCACCTAAGCAGAGGAGGGACGTAAGGAGTAAGAAAGCAAGAGCCAGCAGTCAGAAAGGGTTAACTTAAAAGGGAACCCCACAGAGCAGTTCACTGGAGGTGGCTGACCAAAAGAACATGGCAACTCACGCCGCCCAAAGACCAGGGCTGGCCACTCTGATTGTACGCTTGTGCAAGTATGATGGATAGGGATGATAGCAGATATTAATGCAGGGATTAATGAACAAAGATAACTTAATTCATTCTATGCCTTTTGCAATCAAATTGAAGCTTTCATAACACCAATCCCTGTGTCCCAAGTCTCATTCTCATGCAGTCATTAACAGCCCACTCCTATGGGTCTTTTATGACTGCGTGTCCCCAACACGCTGTCCTAAAAGGCCCAGCGATGGTGTGAAAATCACGCTGCTCCAGTAAGTTGATGGTGGGAGCATGGCATGGGTGGAGAGGGGGAGGGCAGGGGTGGTTTAATGGAGGGAGGGGGTGGATCCCGGTGGCAGAGACTTGCACCAGGATCGTACCCCGTCGTTCCCAGTCCACCCCACCCCTTTCCCCTCATCATATGCCAGCTGCATAGGTGGCATGGGTCTGAGGAAGCCCATTGGTGGCCACCAGAAGGTCTACATCAAGGGTGGGGAACCTATTTGCGGTGGAGGGCCATTTTCTCATGGGGAAAATGTGTCGCGGGCCGGCCCTCCACCACAAACTCCCACCCCCCACGCGCACGCCCCTGCCCCCCAATCACGCCCCCCCAATCGCTCTCCTTACTTTCTCCAGGCTGGCGGTGGCTCCGCGCTCACCTCGTCGGCGACTCCTCAAAGCGGCTGTTCTGGACATGCACAGAACGCTGCTGAGGCCAAGAGATTGCCCTCTCTTGGCCTTAGCGGTGTTCTGCGCATGTCCAGAACAGCCACTTTTAGAAGGAGTCGCCGACGAGGTGAGCGCGGGGCTTCCGGAGCCTCCGGTCTGGTCTCGCGTGGGCCGCACCTGATGCACTCGGGTCTGGTCTTGCGTGGGCCGGACCGGATCGCCCCAGGGGCCGGAAAAGGCCCGTGAGCCGGAGGTTCCCCACCACTGGTCTACATGGAGGTAAGTAAAAAAGTTTTTTTTTACTTACTAATGTTTTGGCTTCTGGTTCCCCCCCCCCCCCCCAGCATGGAGCGGAGCCTCTGTTGGCATGGCTGCATGCTATGGCACAGTGGGGGACAGGATTGGGCTGTTAGGCTGAAATCCTAAACACTCTTACTTGGGAATAAGTCCCATTGAACTCAGTGGAGCTTACTTCTGAGTAGGCATACACAGGACTGCACTGTTAGTTCTTCTCAACAAGATCTTGGGGCTGGCCTGGCCTAGAGCTTGATTCCCTTGTTCAGCCACAGCAAATGCTGTCTGGTCACCACATTTCCGGTGATGTAGACTGTACAAATGCAATGCCAATAACAGGTCTATTGACTCTGACTTGACTCAGCAGTTGTAAAAGGCTCGAAAGACTCGACTCGAGACTTGGAGCCTTTTATGACAAGTCGAATTTTATTCAGGTTTAAACCCATTTCCCCCATTAAATAGAGACTCGCAACCCACAACCAAAGACTCGGGACTTGGGGGCAAAGACCTGGCACTTGACTCAAGACTTGGAGTCAGAGACTTGAGCCACATCCCTGCATGTCTCATGCAGAATATTGTAGATCTAGAAAAAGATGCAAAAGAGTACAACCAAAATGATGGCTGGAGGGCCTTCCTGAGAGAAAAGGCTATAAAGTTTGGGACTTTGTAGTTAAAAAAATGTCACACACACACACACACACACACACACACACACACACACACACACACACACACACACACACCTTATTGAGGAGTATAAAATTATGCATGGTGTGAAGAGAAAGAGAGAAGTTTTTCTCCTTTCTCACGATACTAGAACTAGGCTGGGTCATCTAATGATACTGATTGGTGGGAGATTGGTGGGAGACAGTCAAAAGAGCAGCACACAGTTAGTCAGTGGAATTCACTGCCACAAGATGTGGTGATGGCCATTATCTTGAAAAAATTGTGGATGATTATTTTGGTACCTCGGGGGTTAGTGGCATCAGTATGGTCGGTATGTCTGGGAATTCCTGTTGTAGGGTGGTTTGTGGGCTTCCCAGGTGTAGCTGGTGGGCCCCTGAGGGAAACAGGGTGCTATGATGCACTAAGTGGGCCTGTGGCCTGATCCAGTGCCCAGGCTTTTCCTATGCTCTTAACTGTGTCCTACTACTAGTAACCACTTCTGAGAAAAAAACAAAACATTCTTTTGTTTTGTCCCTTTGAGAAGTTTCTGTCATCTTTTGGATGGAAGGATACGTTAGCCAGCCTTTACAGCTGAGCTGTGTGATTTGGGGGTTCAGCTTGTCACTGATCACTGGAGAAAAAAACAACACTGTTTTTCTGGCCCAAATTGAGGGCTGGTGCTGGTGTGAAGCTTCTTTCATGTGCGATTCTGATGATTTTGTGAAACTGCACAGCATGATGATAGTGATTAAAAATCTTGTATTTGCAAGTCAAAGGCACCGAGCTGGGCGTGTGAAAGTGGGCAAGGAGGCTACACTACAAACTAATTAAGTTGTGTGGGAGTGACGGGGAGGAGACATAATGGGAGGAGGACAGGCAAGCTACAAATGAAAGTAATAGGAATGGGCCCAGGCAATTGTTTATCTCAGGAAAACCAGCTCATGATCAGGCTGATAGGGCAGGAGGACACATTACAAAAACCATGGAGCATGATGCACATTGGATAAGTAAGCAGACTGATGACAACAACTCACGGAAGACCAGGGTGTAAAATGTAGGTTAGTGAGGAAACACACACACACACACACACACACACACACACACACACACACACACACACACAAATCCAGCCAACAACATATCTGTGGACTGTCCCTAGTGTGTCAGGCCCCCGAGGAGAGCGTCCTACAGCCCCATCATTCACACCGGCGGCTTCTGCTGCAAAACTGAAGACCCGTCTGTGTTTCCTAATGTGGCCTTTTGCACTGTGAGCGTTCTGGGTGTGGCGAATCTCAAAGAGAGAGAGAGAGAGCACATGACAACAGGATGCCAGGAAGAGCAGCAGTCCTGTTGCCGCCTCAGAGTTTGCCATCAGCTCAGCTCCGCTCCGCTCAGGTCCGCCTTAAGGCTGAGCTACACTACAGGCAGAGGCTCTGCCGCCGCCTCTGCCTCCACCTCTGCGCTTGGAGCGGGGGAGTGTCTTCCCGCCTGTTGTCCCGCCTTCTTAAGAAGGTGATTGGAGGTCTGATTGGCATGCAGCCACTCTCTCCCCCCCTCTCCTATGATTGGTAGGCTGCAGTAGCTCCGCGAGCCTGCCCCCTCAAAAGTAGGATTCTAGCTTGAGGTACGCGCCGGCAGTGAGGAGGTCGCAGCGGCTCCGCTTGCTTCAAAAATGATGTCAGAAGCTCCGCGACGCGTGTAATGTAGCTCAGCCTTAAGAGGGAATGTTTCGCCCTTCCCTGCTCTAGAGCCTCCTGACAGTCAGGCTGGGGAGAAGAACCCTCCAAATCCCCTCCGAATCGTGATGCCAGCAGCAAATGAGCTTCGAGTCTACCTGCTGCAGCAGAGAGGGAGGGAGGGAGGGAGGGAGGACCTTGACCCAGGCGTTTTGCTGGCAGCCTCATGATTTACATCTTTTTTTGGTCCAGTGTGTATATATTTATTCATTTACAGCCCAACCGTGTCTAGAATGCAGCGGTGGGGCACCTAGTGCAGCCGCTACATCCTAGGCAGGATTGGGCTTGCACCGGCGGCAGAGCTGGAGTGCTCCTCGGGAGAAATGGACGTTTGTCCCTTTCCCCCGGGTAGAGCCCCAGCAGGTCCAATGGGCCTCCTCAGATGTGTGCTGGCAAAATGGCCGGCACAAATCCGAGGAGCCAGTGTAAGGCCAGCCAGCCAGGTACGGGACGGGGGATAGGATCCGGTGGAGCGTGCCACTGATGATCCCTCCCCCGTCCCTGGCCTGACTGGCCAGTTACCTCCTTCCTTTCCACCCCGGTCCGCCCTCCCCACACCCCTGCTGCCCCACGGGTGCAGGACCTACCTGTGTGTCTGCCGGCAATGGCTGCAGCCCCGGGCAGAGTGAGCAGCGCCGGCCTTTCCGTCGGCGCCACTTACTCGCCGGGTGTTGAAAACGTGCCTTGTGGGACGTTTACAACACCTGGCAGAGTCATTGCTCCGCTGGCGCATTTGTACAGCACCAGGTTGTGCCGTTAGCACAGGCTGCCCTTCAGTACCAAAGTCCCCACACGACAGTATTAATAAATATGATACAAATGCAATGCCAATAACAGGTGAAACGAAACCTTTGAAATCAGAGCAGCCATAAAACCACTAAAATGAGCCAAAGCCAAAAAACATCAAACTGAGATTGGTTATAAAACTTAATAAGACCTTGAAAAATTAAAAGGACATAAAAACATGGCACAAAGTGAGCTTCTCTGGGGTGGGTAATGCATTCCATATTTGATACACCAAGGTCCTCTCTTAAGAACATAAGAAGAGCCCTGCTGCATCAGGCCAGAGGCCCATCTAGTCCAGCTTCCTGTATCACACAGTGGCCCCACCAGATGCCTCCGAGAGCACACAAGTCAATAAGATGTACCTGTATCCTGTCGCCACTCCCTTGCACCTGGCACAAGGAAAACCTACTTCTAAAGCCAGGAGGTTGCTTATGGCTTGTAACCTGTGATGGTCTTTTCCTCCATGAATCTGTCCAAACCCCTTTCTTCAGTCGTTCTGTAAACGTGGAGATGGGCACCACCTCGCCACAGGGAACGGCATCCCAACCTGCATCCCACAGGGAACGGCATCCCAACCCAATCCCAATTGTTCAAAACCATGTCATGTGCAGTATCTAGAATGCCCTTGTCTGAGGTGTTCTCCTGGCACCAAACTTTCAAATTTCCTAACACCAGGAGGGGAAAAAATTATTTACTCAAGTTTTCCAGCCTTTTAATGAGCTCTTTTTAATTGCAGAGTCTGTTTGCCTGCTGGTTTTATTTAAGCATTTATTGTTTCTTCTGTTTTGTTTTGTTTTTTATTGTCTTATGTTATGTCTCATTTTAAGGGTGTATATTCTTGTGATTATTTTTAGTCACTCTAGAGAAGAAGTGCAGCAGATATGCCAGGATGGTGTAGTGGTTTGGGAGTCGGACTTAGACCTGGAAGATCCAGGTTCAAATCCCTGCTCAGCCACGAAGCTTCCTGGGTGACCTTGGGCCAGTCACTATCTCTCAGCCTCACCTACCTCACAGGGTTGTTGTGAGGACAAAAAGGAGGGGAGGAAATATGTACACCACTCTGAGCTCCTTGGAGGAAGGGTGGTATAAAAATGTGAAAAATAAAAATAAAATAAAATATGTTCAGAAAGTAAATAAATCAAAACAGATGCCATCAACACTGTGATGCAGAAAATGAAGGTTTTATTATACTGTTTGGGCTTGTAGATCACAATATTCTCATGCATTTTGGGAGGATCAGGTTCCTTTAAGAAATGGGTTGGGAGGAAAAATGAAATAAATATTGTTCAAAATTAGGAGTCCTTCATTGTGGGGGCCAAGCCCAGCTGAGGAAATCAAGGCAGCAAGCAGGAAGGGTTCCTGTCTTGACCTAAGAAACTCCTTGGTGCCAATGGACCAGCCACAGCCCAGACCAATCCGAAAGGGCACACATGGATGATCTGTGAAGAAGGCCCATCACACGGGACCTGAGAGGAAGGCGTTCAAGGATGGTCTCTCTCTGCTTGGCCCTGGTCCCAGGGATCTCTCCCGTATAATTGACCTCTGGCAACATTTAGCCAAATAAGGTTCAAGGCATTGGCACTAGTGAGTTCGTTGGCACCAAATCCCACATTTCTATACACAAAGAATAGGGCAAGTGTGATTGTGGGCTTTAGCTGTGTCACACACACACACACACACACACACACACACACACACACACACACACACACACACACACACACACACACACACACACACACACACACACCCTACTGATCTCTCTGTATTTCCGAGCAAAGTGTGAAGCCCTCAATAGTCTGGGACCTGGATACTAGAAGGATTGTCTCTCCTCCTGTGAAACTGCCCATCCCATGAGGCCGTCTTGGGTGGCCCTGCAGCTGCAGGACCCATCACCTTTTGGCATCCGAATGGTGGTGACCCGCAGAAGGACTCTCTCCGTGATGGTGGCTGGCCTTGGAACTCTCTCTCTCTCTCTCTCTCTCTCTCTCTCTCTCTCTCTCTCTGTGGCAGAAACGACCTGGGCTTTTGCAGTGGTGCTGGCGATGGTCTCCTTTGAGGGCCTCCTTCAAGCTGCTCCCCACTCATGCCCCTCTCCCAGGCTGATGTTTGGGACAGAGAAGAGAATGATTTTACTTATATGTAAAGATCTTATTTATATAACAACAACGATGTTTGAAAACAGGGCTGAAATCATTTGGTCTAGGGCCCTCCTCAAGGGGTTCAGAGGTGCCAACCAAATCTGTACTCTTGCATTGGTACCATTTGCATAGATTTGCATTGGCAAATCTTTATTCGCCGGCATGACTGGCTGGCTCCCCACACATGGGGGGGGCACAGCATGGCAGGAGTTCTGCAACAATGCACATCTAGCTTTTGTCACACACCTTAGCTGGGGCGTGCAAAGTAAGCGGAGGTACCCCTACATTAATACCAAGAAAGTGTGACCACACCTTCCATGACAATGCACCCTGTGCAACAGAGAGAGTCCCAATGCTGTTTTCGTGAAAGGAATCCCCCTGCACAGCAATGAAGGGTGCAGGAGCTGTAGCGAGGGGGAGGGGGCCCCCACCCACTGTTTCTATATTCCAGATCCTGGCCCCCATGGGGTTTCAAACAAGAGTCTACCCTCAGATGCATAAATCTGGGAACCCCATCAGGTAGGACGAGGAGCCAAGGAATGGCAGGAGGGAGAGTAAGGGTTAAACAGCCCCTCCCCCTTCTCATGCAGCTGCTTTTCTCTTTACACTTTGGTGCACTGTTGACCTCCTGTTTTCATGTGTTGTTAGCACTTCATCAATCTTCCCTTGCAATTCAATCCTTGGACATTTTGTTGCTCATCAAAGAGTTGGATAAGATTACAAAATAAATAAACCTTGTGTGTGTGTGTGTGTGTGTGTGTGTGTGTGTGTGTGTGTGTGTGTGTGAGTGAAAGAGAGAGAGAGAGAGAGAGAGAGAGAGAGAGAGAGAGAGAGAGAGAGACTTTTCTGTGTTAACCCAGGGGAAAGGGACAGATTCCTACAGGGGACCCAAAAACCGCGTATAATCTGGGGAACATTTTAGGACTTTGTGCCACATTCTTTCCGAGTCAGTCCTGGATCATGAGAGCTGCACCCAAACAAACGCAGCAGGCCTGGAGGAAGCAGCTAGCTTTTCTGCTCTAGTGCCTGAGCCCAGCAGACTCAGCAACCAGAGTGTGTTACTACGCGAGTTTTATAGTCGGCCAGAGCAATCCAGGGGCTTCATCATTCTGCCTACCAGGAAGAGAAGGCGATTGCACCCCCCACCTTCTCTCAGGTGCCTGGGGGGGGGCTCCGAGGCTTGAGCACACATGGCAGCCCACCACTCAGTGTGTCAGCCTCAGGCTAGTGCTGCACCAACTGTTTTCCTCTTTTGAGTCGGGGGCAAAGGTACTACTGCCCAGCGGCGTCACTAGGGCGCGTGCCGCCCTGTGCGAGGGCGCGCGCGCCGCCCTAATGACCCCCGTGCCGTCTGACAGCCGGCCGGCGAGGATCCTCTCCGGCCGGCTGTCTTGGGCAGGAGGAGGCCTCGGAGCGTCCGCACTTGGCGGAGCTCCAAGGCCTTCTGAGGGAGGCCCGATGCGTGATGTCATATTTATAAGGTTTCGCGCATGCGCAGTACGTTTCTGAGGGCAAATTTGCCCTCAAACGTTCTGCGCATGCGCTAAACCTTCTAAATATGACATCGCGCATCGGGCTTCCCTCAGAAGGCCTTGGAGCTCCGCCGAGGGCGGACGCTCCAAGGCCTCCTCTGAGGCGTCGCTGGAGCGCGGCGGGAAGGGCAGACCGCCTGCGCGCAACGCGCGGGTGCACGTGCGCGACCGTGTCACCCATTGCGCGCGTCGCCCCCAGGCGGTCCGCCCTTCCCACCGCGCTCCAGCAACGCCTCTGCTACTGCCATTGTACTGTATTGTATTTTCTTTTTTTGTTGTAAGCCGCCTTGGGTCCCTTCGGGGAGAAAGGCGGGATAAAAATACTGTAAATAAAATAAATAAATAAAATGCCCACCCTTACACGTGGGAACCCTCCCCTTGATTTGGTCCTGTTCATTGACATTTCTTTTCCTGATCTGCTGCTACTTCAGCACCATTTCTTTTTCCTGATTAGGACTTCTGAGTGATGGGGTGGTGTGACCTGGCAACAGCCCACCTCTGCCATGGCACTTGGGGGGTGGGTAGGTGGGCTCTTTAGCATGCTCTGTTGTATAGAAGTCTGAGGATCTCCTTCATTTCTGTGGACCTGGTATCTAAAACTGGGAGTCCTGCACTTCCAGGTTTGCAAAAACTGCACAATAGAGTATGGTAAGGAGGGGAATGTCCCGCTTCTCGCTTGAGCGAGCAGGAAGCGGATTGATGCAGATTGAGTCTGCGAGGGGCTGGAGGGAGATGGTGGCAGCCTCGGGGGTGCAAGGCCTCCCAATCTGCCTCTCCTCCCACCTCCCACCTTGATGCCAACCACATCCGGATGTTTCATGGTTGGGCGGGCCAGCAGTACCGAGTGAGCTCAGCCAATCAGGAATCACTGTTGCGAAATGACTTTTAGGGCTCAGTCCAGCCCAACTCAGCCCAACTCAGGCACAGTTGAGGCCCAATTGTGGCACAATTGGGGCCCAAAATAGGACCGAGTTAGGCTGCAACTGTGCCTGAGTTAGGCAGGAGGCAAGAGCAGTGGGCCAGGATCGAGGCAAAACTTACCACAGAGGCAGGCAGGCACCTGTGGGGAGCTGTCAGTCTTGTGGAAGCGAAGAGCCCCCTCCTCAGCTCGTCTGTGTGCACCTACCACAGCTGCTGCAGCGTTCGCAGCAGATGGGCAGCCACAGGTGGGCCTGCAGGCACTGGACGTGCGACAGTCAGCGGAAGGGCAGAGGTTGTGCCAGTGCCAGCTGCCCCAGGGCACCCTGGGCATTAGCCACCTGCCGCAGGGGGGAGTGCCACTGCCCTCCCTCCTGAAGAAGGCGATGCCACCCCCAAGCCACGTTGAGGCTGCACGTGGGAGTCATGGGGGGGAGGGGGTGGGAACGTCACACACAAGGGGGGTCTCATGAAGTCTGGAACCGCCTCTGCCAGGACATGCCCGTGCGCTGCCTGAAGCCCTGGGCCTCCAGGGCCGTGGCTATGCCCACAAAGAAGGCATCCCAGCATGCCTTCTGCTCCGTGCCACGGCCAAGACCGAGAGATGCCTTGGGCTTGTCTGCTGCGAGCGTGAAGGGCTCACGCAGCTCATCACACCCCCAGATGGGGCAACGTCGGCGCCTCGCGGCAGGCGCTCCAGTGGGGGGAGGATGCCAGCGTCCATCATCAGGGAGTGGGAGGGGAGGCAGGCACACAGACAGGGGGTGCTGGGGAGGGGCATGGGTGGGTCAGAAACAGACAGACAACAAGGCTGGTGGGAGAGGGATACAGGGAGAGGGGTCTGCAGAGACCAATAGGGACACAGGGGTCACTTCGCAGATGGAGGCAATGCAGGAACGGCCGCCTCTCATGCAGACGGACTGAGGGCGGTAACGGACGCCGTTGACGGGCGGACCGAGGGCGGAAACGGACACCGTTGACGGGCGGAAACGGACGCCGTTGACGGGCGGACCGAGGGTGGGTGAGAGCCCCGGTTGCTGAAAGGGCTCTTCACGGACGTGGCGGACGTGCGCCATGTCGCCTGTCAGTGGTTGCCTGCCTGAGAGGCCCCCCAACTCCCCCCTCCCCTCTGAGCCCAGAGGGTCTGGCAGCGCCCCTGCTGTGTTCTCCCTGGGCTGGCTGTGGCAGGCCCTGGCTGGGATTCATGCAGGGCCTTGTGTACTGGGCGCTGTCTCTGTGTGTGTGTGGCAGTGCTTGTGTAACATTGGGGTCATGTTGTTCAAGGGGCCTTTGCCCAAGGGGCATCTTTATTGTTCTGGAATATTGGCAGAGATGGCCAGGCGAGGCTGCCAGGGGTAGGCACAGCAGCCACTCAGAACGTAGCAGCAGCAGCAGGCGTGCCCCATGGACCTGGAGACGCAGGCTCTTCCCCTGTAGAACCACAGCCTGCTCCATAGAAAGGGGAGGGACAGCAAGTAGGCAGCCAGGGAGGTGGAGCAGCAGCAGCAGCTGAGGAGGGTTGCAGGGCAGGCTCCCAGACCTCTGGCAGCATCGAGGCAGACAACCATGGGGCAACCAGACTGCGGGCCCAGGGGTGCTCCCCAGAAGGTAGGTGGTGGTGGACATTCCTGGGGAGACATAAATCACGGGGGTGTTCCATGGCAGCTGCTGTGTGGTAGCAATCGCCATTGAAGGAATGCCAGTGTGCCGGTTGCAAAGGCCTGCAGGGAGAGAAATCAAACACAGCTGAGTGGTGTGAGACACATAGCATGGTCTGCGCTCCTTCCCTGGATGTAAGGTGAGCATGATCCTGTAAGGGAAAGGGGTCAAAGAGAGAGACAACAACACAACTTGGGGGTCACAACCATGGCAATCCTAGCAATACTGACCTGTCAGTAGACCCTGTGGAGAAAAGAGGGGGGGGGGACAGCTGGTGTCTACATATGGGTTACAGTTCCACACTCATGGCATTGTGTGCTCACATTAATACAGGCAGCTATGAGACAAGACATTGGTACAGAGGCATATCATGGCAGGCATTGCAGGCAGACATGAGACAAGACATTGGTACAGAGACATATCATGGCAGGCATTGCAGGCAGACATGAGACAAGACATTGGTATAGAGGCATATCATGGCAGGCATTGCAGGCAGCTATGAGACAAGACATTGGTAAAGAGGCATATCATGGCAGGCATTGCAGGCAGCTATGAGACAAGACATTGGTAAAGAGGCATATCATTGCAGGCTATGCAGGCAGCTATGAGACAAGACATTGGTAAAGAGGCATATCATGGCAGGCTATGCAGGCAGCTATGCAACAAGACATTAGTATAGAGGCATGTATCCTACCTATATTTCTCTATGCAAAGAGGCAGAAGTCAGACCACATGTCAGCACGAACCCTGCTCTTACCTGCACTTACCTGCTGGTGTTGTTGCCTGTGGGGGGGGGGGGAAGAGGGGCTGGGAGAAAGACATGGGTTAGCAAACACTTGCATGGAGACAGCTGCCCAGGCACAGCAGTAAACAGTTTGGCCACAGGCAGAACAGCCCTCTCTGCCCTAGAGGGGGAGAGAGAGGAGAAGAGAAGAGAGAAGTGGGGTGTTAGAAAAGTTTTCAAAGTCCCACTTTGTGGCTGCTGGGGGACAGAACCCCACACCACATGCTCAGAGAGAGAGAGAGAGAGTGGAGGGCTGGGGCTGGGCTTTTGTGGGAAAGAGGCTGGGTGGGGCTGGGTGCTGATCACTGGTGTCGACGGGGGGAAGCGGGGGGGGGCGGGCCGCCGGGGGGCGTCGCGCGTACAGGGGTTTCCCCCTGTACGATTCCCCCCACTTACATTTTTGAAGCGAAGATGCGCCTGCCCGCCCGCCCTTGCGTCCGTTTGGCTCCAAAATGAGCCGAAAACGGAGCGGGCAGGGCGCTCTGCTCCTGCGCGTGACGTCACGCGCGGGGGCGGAGCCTCCCCCTTAAGGGCGACGCGCGCCCCCGCTCTGGGGTGACGCGCGTCGTCACGACGCTGCTGGTGCTGATAGGGTAACTATTTGGTCCAGTTCCAGAGTTAGGCCACAACTGTTCCGTCCTAACTCAGGCACAACTCGGGCCCAGGGTGTTAGTACTTTTCAGGAGAGGGCTGGTGTGGGTAAGGTAAAATGGCTCCTATGGGTCTCCTCACATTTGGGTCCACCCTTTTTGTTGACCCAAATTTTGTGCCTGAGTTGGGCTCGAGGGGGCGTGTCAGGGAGTCGCCAGTGTCTGGAACCGGAACAAATTTGTAACCGCCCCCATCACTCCCCCGACACGCCCACTTTTAGGCCGCAATTATGCCTGAATTGTGCAGTTGTGCCTGAATTGTGCCGGAACCCAATTCAGTCACAATTGCAGCACAAATTCGGCCTCTGCGGCACAATTCAGGCACAACTCGGGCCTAAAGCACTTAGGCTGCAATTGTGCCTGAATTGTGCTGCTGAGGCCTTGGGCTGGACTGGGCTGTTAAAATGAAAACTGTTTGTTGCCATGAGGCTTTTTGAGATGACCTGTGAGCTGTGACTTTGATTGAACATGTGCCAGACTGGACTGTATTATGTCACAATGCGAGGGTCCTGCCGCTTGTGTTCCTGCACCATGAGCCATGCTGAAGAAAGGTCTCCCCCAGAAGCCATGAGGGAAAAACCTGACCAGCTGCCAGCCTCCATTTTTGCCATGTGTCCAAGAAGTTCTCACTGACTCTACTCTGCATCCCCCCCCCCACCGATATGCTAAATATGTTTCTGGGAGAAGACAATACAGAGGAGGACCTGTGATGATTCATCCTGGACATTCCAGAGACTTTGCTTTGTCTCACGACTGAATCGGCCAGCTCTTTAATGGCTGGGCCATCAAAACTGGTCACCCTCCTCCCTTACTATTGTTTATCTATAGTTTTTACCCTGAGGTGTATTGGAGGTCCATTCAAGGTCCATTCCTCCCATTTCCCCCTCCTCCCATTTTCCCATGTGCCTAAGGTATCCTCCTCCTTTTCTTCCCGCATGTGCTCTGAGTGCCCCCAGGATAGGTTTGGCCCTATAAACAGAAGAGGCAGCCTGCCAGCTCCCTCGTGCATTCTGGACACCGGTGAGTTCCGTGCTCGCTCTCTCTCTCTCTCTGCCTCCCTCCCTCTTCCCCTCCCCCCACTCTTAACTTAACTTCTCAGTCATTCTACAGACTGCTAGTCTGACCAGTTCAGACCCAATTTGTTTTTATTTATTTATTTATTTATTTATTTATTTATAGAATTTATACCCCGCCTTTCTCCCACAAGGGCAACCAAGGCGGCTTACAATAAAAACATTAAAATACATATATACATTTAAAATCAAGAATTAAAACAATTAATTAAAACAAACAGCCCCAGCGGGTCTGTATTGTATTATCCTCTTTTCATTCACTGCTGGCTTATGCCATGAACACAGCTTTGCAGCCAAGGCGAGAGGTGAAAAGCGGTGTGCCCCAAGGATCGGTCTTGGGACCGGTGCTTTTCAACTTATTCAAAAATGACCTGGAGTTGGGGATAGGCAGCGAGGTGGCCAAGTTTGCAGATGACACTAAACTTTTCCGGGTGGTGAAGACCAGCAGGGATTGTGAAGAGCTCCAGAAGGATCTCTCCAAACTGGGAGAATGGGCAGCAAAATGGCAGATGCGCTTCAATGTAAGTAAGTGCAAAGTGATGCACATTGGGGCAAGAAACCAAAATTTCACATATACGCTAATGGGTTCTGAGTTGTCTGTGACAAATCAAGAGAGAGCTCTTGGGGTGCTGGTGGACTGGTCGATGAAAGTGTCGACCTAGTGTGCGGCGGCTGTGAAGAAGGCCAATTCCATGCTCGGGATCATTAAAAAAGGGATTGAGAATAAAACAGCCAATATCATTCTGCCTTTGTATAAATCGATGGTAAGGCCACATCTGGAGTATTGTGTCCAGTTCTGGTCACCACACCTCAAAAAGGATATAGTAGAATTGGAAAAGGTGCAGAAAAGAGCGACCAGAATGATTCGTGGGCTGGAGCACCTCCCTTATGAGGAAAGGCTACAGCGTCTGGGGCTTTTCAGCCTAGAAAAAAAAGCACCTGAGGGGGGACATGATTGAGATGTATAAAA
Organism: Plestiodon gilberti rubricaudatus; assembly: GCA_026170595.1. Taxonomy (NCBI): domain Eukaryota; kingdom Metazoa; phylum Chordata; class Lepidosauria; order Squamata; family Scincidae; genus Plestiodon; species Plestiodon gilberti. Next base: position 3,254,144 of record JANXHW010000004.1, read on the forward strand.
TTATGCATGGGATGGAGAGAGTGGATAGAGGGAAATTCTTCTCCCTCTCGCACAACACCAGAACCAGGGGACATGCACTAAAATTGAGTGGAGGGAGAGTTAGAACAGACAAAATAAAATATTTATTTACCCAGCGTGTAATTCATCTGTGGAACTCCTTGCCCCAGGATGTGGTGATGGCACCTGGCCTGGATGCCTTTTAAAAGGGGTTTGGACAGATTCATGGAGGAAAAGACCGTCACAGATTACAAGCCATAAGCAACCTCCTGGCTTTAGAAGTAGGTTTTCTCTGTGCCAGGTGCAGGGGAGTGACAACAGGAAACAGGTTATCTTGTTGTCTTGTGCTCCCTGAGGCATCTGGTGGGGACACTGTGTGATACAGGAAGCTGGACTAGATTCAGGGCTTTTGGCCTGATCCAGCAGGGCTCTTCTTATGTTCTTAACTTTCCAGGATTAAGTAAATATCACCCAAGTAAAAAGCCAAAACCTGCTAATTCTCTGTTTTTCTATCTAAGTTTCCTAGTTCTCTGTATGATGTGTATGGTTGTATTTTTTGTATGATTCTTGCCTGAACTATTTAGTAAATATTGGAAAACAACCCATGTTTGTCCTCAATATTATTTAAGACGGAATTCTGTGAAGCTGGACTCTGGTATACACAGGTATAGATCCCTGTACATTCTAAATTGCCATATTTTAAAGCTATTCCCCTAATTACAAAGGCATTTTGGCTAACATCACATAGTTGTGAACAAGATGACTTTCAGAGTCTACATGACCCTGATTTGCCTATGTTTCTTTAACAACAGTAGTATGGACCCAGCATGGTTCACAACATACAGTTGGATGGCTGTGCTGATACTGAAAAGAAACAAACTGTGAATAAGTGGAGGTGCAATTCCAGTGAAGACAATTCCTTAAGGCTGTGGTCTTGGATCCATCCACCTTGCTTTGTTTGATCATGCACTTTTGTTTCATTCACAGGAGAGAAAAAAAGCACACAGACTAATCAAAGCGACAGAAACTACTGCCGGTGTTCAGTAAAATGCCAAAGCTGAGGAAACACCTCCACTTGAGAAAAGGAGTTTGCAGTCTGGTCAGTTTCGGGCAAGACACATGAAACCACACTTCTCACATGACAGGTATGGTTTTAAGCCATCTAATACCCAAAGACTGCTCAACTGCACACATCAGTTCACACCTTTCTTGCAAGAATATGACAGTCCTGGTGCAATGTTTTGCTGAGTCTTGAACTGACTTTGAATTTGCATTAGAGCACATAAGTGGACTAGCTTTCTGTTCAATTTAGTACAAGATTGCACGGACATTCTGCAGTACGGAAAGAACTTCAGGAAAAGTGATGGTTAAAGGATGTCTCAAACATGGCCTTCAGTCACTCTGTCATTTTAAATGCATGTCTTAAACATTTTACCTACATTTTCTGGGATGAATTCACCTGAAATTTCTGTGAAAGAGGGTGTTCACATTATTTGACTGGAAATATTCAATGCAGTTTGCATCACTGATTCCTAGTAGAGTCTTGAGAAAAAACCAAGTCTCATGTGAAAGAGAGCCTCACCTCCCCATCGTGTCTCATGTCATGCCTGAACTCTGCATGAAGTAGCAGCTGTAGCCTGTGACACACTGCCCGTGTGGTGGTGCAACACGTTGGCAAGCATCGGCAAGCAGCGTGAAGAATGCAGTGTGTCTTGCCTTCTTGTACTTTGCACGGCAACACACGAGAGCTAGCGGTGGGGGGGGAAGACATCTTTTGTTTCTCTTCTCTATACTTGGCCTATATAGACAGGAAGCGGCGTAGTGTGAAGAAAAGCAAAGGCCGGCTTCCCTTCGCCTCGCGCCGTGCTGCCTGCAGTGTGTCACAGGCTTGATGCTTATGAGTGCACCTGATTGCGCGGCAGGGCTGTAACTAGGCAGTAGGAAACAGGCTTTGCAGCACATAGAAGTTCCCAGATTCAGTGTCTGGCATCTTTAGGTAAAGCTGGTGTCAGGGAGGGCCGAGGCCAGGACAGATGCTGTGCCTAGTGACTGGAGTCAACACCCTTCTCCCCCCTTGCTCCATCTCAACTTCACTCTTCTCATTGGCTAATAACTGGAGGAAATGCGGCCTTTGCTGCCACCACCTAAACTAAGGAAACCCAATCAGAAAGAGGTTGCCCTGGGAAAGCAGGGAGAGGTAACCTCTCCAGGTTAACGAGGAGTTGGGGTGTGTGTGTGTGTGTGTGTGTGTGTGTGTGTGTGTGTGTGTGTGTGTGCTCTTAAAACCAAGCAGTAGCAAAACAAGAACAGGCTTGTTTCTAAACTTGGCACTTCCCTGTCCCTCTGAAACCAAGGGCACACTCTCATTTGACCGTTCACATACTCTCTTATGCTAAAGTAGGAAATCAAGAAATAAACGGAACAACAGGCAAGTTTGGCCTTGGAGCGCAAAATGAAGCAGGGCAAAGGCTAACAGAGTTCTGTCAAGAGAACACGCTGGTCATAGCAAACACTCTTTTCCAACAACACAAGCGGCGATTCTACACATGGACATCACCAGATGGTCAATACTGAAACCAGATAGGTTATGTGCTTTGCAGCCAAAGATGGAGAAGCTCTATACAGTCAGTAAAAACAAGACCTGGAGCTGACTGTGGCTCAGATCATGAGCTTCTTATTGCAAAATTCAGGCTTAAATTGAAGAATGTAGGGAACACCACTAGACCAGTCAGATATGACCTAAATCATATCCCAAATGCAAGAAAGCAAAGTGGCTGTCAGATGAGGCTTTACAAATAGCTGTGGAAAGAAGGAATGCGAAAAGCAAGGGTGAAAGGGAAAGATATAAACAACTGAATGCAGATTTCCAGAGAACAGCAAGGAGAGATAAGAAGGCCTTCTTAAATGAACAATGCAAGGAAATCGAGGTAAACAACAGAATGGGGAGGACTAGAGATCTCTTCAAGAAAATTGGAGATATCAAGGGAACGTTTTGTGCAAAGATGGGCATGATAAAGGATAAAAAGGCAGGGACCTAACAGAAGCAGAAGAGATTAAGAAGAGATGGCAAGAATACACAGAAGAACTATACAAGAAAGATCTTAATGTTCCTGATGACCACGCTGGTGTGGTCACTGACCCAGAGCCGGACATCCTAGAGAGTGAAGTCAAGTGGGCCTTAGGTAGCATCACTAACAACAAAGCTAGTGGAGATGATAATATCCCAGCTGAGCTACTTAAAATCCTAAATGATGATGCTGTGAAAGTACTGCACTCAATATGCCAACAAATTTGGAAAAGTCAGCAGTGGCCAAAGGATTGGAAAAGGTCAGTTTACGTTCCAATTCCAAAGAAGGGCAGTGCCAAAGAGTGTTCAAACTACCGTACAATTGCACTCATTTCACATGCTAGCAAGGTTATGCTCAAAATCCTACAAGCTAGGCTTCAGCAGTACGTGGACCGAGAACTACCGGATGTACAAGCTGGGTTTCGAAGAGGCAGAGGAACTAGAGATCAAATTGCCAACATGCGCTGGATCATGGAGAAAGCACGAGAGTTCCAAAAAAAACACCTACTTCTGCTTCATTGACTACGCAAAAGCCTTTGATTGTGTGGAACACAACAAACTGTGGCAAATTCTTAAAGAGATGGGGGTACCAGACCACCTTACCTATCTCCTGAGAAACCTGTATGCGGGTCAAGAAGCAACAGTTCGGACTGGCCATGGAACAACCGACTGGTTCAAAATCGGGAAGGGAGTACGGCAAGGCTGTATATTGTCACCCTGCCTATTTAACTTATATGCAGAGTACATTATGAGAAATGCAGGGCTGAATGAATCGCAAGCCGGAATCAAGATTGCCGGGAAAAATATCAACAACCTCAGATATGTAGACGATACCACCAATTAAATAACCTCAGATATGCAGAGGATACCAAATTAAAAGACGCTTACTCCTTGGAAGGAAAGCTATGGCAAACTTAGACAGCATAATAAAAAGCAGAGATATCACCATGCCAACAAAAGTTCGCATAGTCAGGGCGATGGTGTTCCCAGTAGCAATGTATGGTTGCGAGAGTTGGACCATAAGGAAGGCTGAGCGTACCATGCCGATGAGGGCAAGCTCTTGCCCTCTTGCCCTCATTGACATGGTACGCCGGAGGTGACGCGCGGACCCAGCGGTGGCTTCGGACGGTGAGCGCGGAGACTCCAGAGGCCGATGGGGGGTGGGGGGGGGAATTAATTAAATAAATAATATGGCGAGGAGATATGTTCCAGGCCCCTCCGTGGATACTTGAAACCATGGATAAGAATAGATGCTTTCGAACTGTGGTGCTGGAGAAGACTCCTGAGAGTCCCTTGGACTGCTAGGAGATCAAATCAGTCAATGCTAAATTAAATCAACCCTGACTGTTCCCTGGAAGGACAGGTACTGAGGCTGAAGCTCAAATATTTTGGCCACCTAATGCGAAGAGAGGACTCTCTGGAGAAGACTCTGATGCTGGGAAAGACTGAAGGCAAAAGGAGAAGGGGAAGGCAAAGGATGAGATGGTTAGACAGCATCACCGATGCAACGAACATGAAAATGAGCTAACTCTGGAAGATAGTGGAGGACAGGAAGGCCTGGCGGGATATGGTTCATGGGATCACGAAGGGTCGGACACGACTTAACGACTGAACAACAACAACAACATACTCTCTTATGGCTGCTTTATTTTATTCAAACATTTTCCCCTTTCTTGTTTTTACCCTGATTGGCTTTTCTTTTCCTATAGGAATCATTCGATTTCATCCAGTTTGTAGAGTAATCATATTTTTTTCTAAAGGATCTTCTCCATCTTCATCACCAATCAGCCTGGAGAGATTCAAGCAAGTCTGGTACCTATAAACTTGATAGTCTTCTTTCAACTTAGTGGGGATGTTTTACTGGGTGAAAGGAGGGGACGCCTGATGCTTTTCTGGGCTGGATTGTTCAATTAGTGCTGAATCTCATTGTTGTATTCATGGGGTTTATTTTCTGGGAGGTGGGGTCGGGGTTGCAAACCTGAAACTAATCTAGCAGGGTTTAGTGTATGTACAAGGCAGGGTTTGGGGGGGGGGGCTTTTGCAAAATAGCATTACAGGTTATCCCCATATCCGCTGGGGATATGTTCCAGGCCCCTCTGTGGATACTTGAAACCATGGACAAGAGCAAACACCCCCTCCATGGATTCCTGAGGGCCCCCCCACCCTGCCTCCCCTGCAGGCAGGCATGCTTGCCCCCCCAGCTCTTATTTTTCTTTCAGCAAGCTTTGTTTCTTCCTTAAAACAAACAGAGAAGCAGCCTCCATTTCAGGCAAGTAGAATGAGACTAAGTCCTAGAGAGGCTCTGCAAGGTTTCTGTTAACCTTGCAGAGCCTCTCTAGTACTTAGTCTCGTTCTACTTGCCTGTAATAAGCAGCCAGAGCCAGAGGAAGAAACGAAGCTTACTGGGAAAAAGTAAAAGCCTGGGGGGTCCCCACGATCCGTGGATAACTGAAACTGTGGATAGCGAATCAGTGGATATGGGGGCCCACCTGTATTTGGTTCTGCTGTATTTTGTAAATTTATATTTGGCATTTATTATTTTGATGATTTTATGTTGATTTTTTTGTCAATTTCACTTCTGTTTGGTGCCTTTACGTGCTCCATAAATAATCACATGTGCTTTGCTATCTCTCCCACATATCAATAATTTTTTGGTGTGTTTCAGTTTGGGGTTTGTGGCCTTTTCTACTGGTTCAGTTTACCCATTGGGGTGTACAAAGAATCCAACTTCTCTCTTTCACACAGAGTTCAGGACCAGTGATAAATAAACTGAATTTCTGGAAAAATTGCCAGTGCCCTAGCCTGATGAGGATCTCATTTAGCATGTATATTAGACTACGTTTTAGTTTTTAGTAAATACAACTAACAAGGTATGCCATGGTAATTTTATGTGCTGTACAAATAAACCTTTGTCCAATAGTCAAAAGCAGTTGTTGAACTGAATATTGGGGGGAAAACAATCAGTAAAGTGCAATTCCTGTGGTTTAAATGTTAATTCAAAGCTTTACTTGGAAATTATTTTTACTGAAATACTTGTTAATATTTTAAGACATGACGCTTCCTTTACATTACTGAAACGTTAAAGGAGGGGGGGGGGAAATGAAGGCGCTGAAACCTGGCTGCAGACTGATTCTAGCCCGCTGAAAGAGCTGTGCTTGCTAGATAAATAGATATGAGTCCGTACTGCAGACAAGAGTGTGCACTACCCCTGAGGCCAGTTACCTGAAAAACAGTTAATTGCAGCTCATGTTACTAGCTGATTTTATGAAACAATGCCATTTTGGAAATGGAAATTTTTCTGTGGAAAAATACTGGAGAGGACAATTTTCCGTCCCACATCATTGCTCACAGGAGCATACCAGGTCCCGCATCGTTATCCTCATAACAGCAATATGAGTCCAATATGAGCTGGACTTCAGCAGAGAAACAATGACTGGCCCAAGGTTACTCATGGCGCAACCCTATTCAACTTCCCCCAGCGGTGCAGCAAGAACGGGAGGCCCCAGAACGGAAAGGGGATTCAAATCCCCTTCAAAGGGGATTTAACCCCCCTCCCCTCCAAAGCCTCCCGCCCTGCCCTCCCCCACTGGTTACACTGGTGGGGGAAGTTGCATAGGATTACTCTGTCAGTAATTTGTGGCTGAAGTTTGTGGCTGAAGTGGGAAGGATTGAACTTAGCCCTCCCTAGTCGAAGTCCTGGACTCTACACACGACACCACACACGGGCTCCATTGGTAGATGACGTCGATGGCTGCCCTAAATACAAGCCCACCCCTTCACACCCAGGGATATTTGGGCAATTTGTCTTAGTTGTGTGGGGGGAGGAGAATTCTATGCACGCTGATAAATGTACTTGAAAAGTAGGCTTCTCGCTGTGTGTGCAGAGGGCCGGCTCAGATGAATTACTTGGGGATCAATTTCCTCACATGATTAAAGAAGGAAATACCCCGAATCCCCCTAGCTGTGACGGGAGGGCCAGGGTCAGGGTATGCGCACTATGTGAGCATGCAGATTTCGTAGAGCATGTTTTGCTCAACCCATTGGATGAATCAAGTATCAACCGTCCAAACTGTCCCACTCGATTTCGCAGTGTGTGCACTGGGGCAGCAACTGCCCTCACAAGCAACTCTTCAAGGGCCCCTGGTAGACGGGGAGAGGCCAGTTAAGTGGGGGAAGATATACTCTAGTACCAAGTGTGGCCTTCTATGAATTAAAGCAAGGGAAAAAAAAAACACCAAAGGCCAAAAGGAGGACAGGCTCAATCCCGAGGTCCTTGGGTGCAGATAGATAGCAGTACTTGTTTTGTGTGCCTAGGAGATGGGAGAGAAAGAGAAGCCGTTCCTTGCAACGAAGAGAGGAATTCATGTAATGTGAGCACTGCTATTGTCTGGTGCATAATTGAGGGAGAGAACTGATTCATTTCCCTTTGTGAGCATTGTGAAAAGCTCAGAAATGCTTAGAGGGGAAGTAAACAGGAGAGGCGTGGCTCTCCGGGTTTGGGATAATCGGATTCCCTCAAGATTTAAAACAAACTTGATCTCTCAGCATGACATTGCTACTCCAGAGAGGAGGAAGGTGGGGTAAAAACTGCCCTCACTGATAGTAAAAAGCAGAGGAGGACAGAGAGAGGACAACCCAGCAGCAAAAGTGGAATGCTAAGATGGTGAGGAATTGCGCAAGAGTCCGGATGAAGATGTTTCTCTCTGTGCTGCTGCTGGCCATTGTTTTATGCACCGAGCATGGTAAGCCCTTCCCAATTCAGCAGATCCTTCTGCATTTAGCTTGGAGGAATAAGAATGTGGGGGCACTGGGGTACTGCATGGGCATTACTGTAAAACCCTAGTCGTGTATCCATCACATGCATGGGAACCATTGCTGTTTTCACTAGACCATGTTCCTAGTCCTCATGTTTGCAAAGAAAGATCTGAAAGGGAGAAGGCAGTATCTGGTAACTCCAGCAACTAGATGAGGTTAGGTTGCAGTTCGGGGTGGCTTGAGGGAGGCTTTTCTTCACAACTCACTGACAGGGCAATCCTATGCCTGACAGGGCGATCCTCAGAAGTAAGTCTCACTGTGTTCAATGGGGCTTACTCCCAGGAAAGTGTGTATAAGATTGATCTCTCCATAGACTTCATGCTCATTTTCTCCAACCTTCCTGCTCACCAATTGGGACAGGGTGGGGTGGGGTAAGGTGGAAACACAATTGCACCTTTGCAAATCTGAGTGCCACATAAGGACACCAAGTTTGGACACAGTGCTTAGCTTAGCTCTTGAACAGGAGAGGCAGTATCTCACTCCTAAAAGAGATGCTATCTATCTCTACCACATGAAGGGCCCTACCCTACCCAACTATCCAGTGCCGATGCAGCTGCAATGTAGTCACAAAATAAGGGAACAAATATTCCCTTACCTTGGGCAGGCTCTGTGACTGTCCCCCCCCCCCCCAGGATGCAGCCAGGGGCATAACGAGGGTGGGACCTGAGGGGCAGCTGCCCTGGGCGCAACACCAAGGGAGGGTGCCGCCCACTCCAGCGCCCCCAACTTCTCCCTTTCGGCTTGCTGAAAGCGGGAACAGCCAATTGCCTCCGCGCGCCACCCATCTGAGTCCAGCCAATCGTGAGTCAGAGGGGCAGCGCATGGAGGCAGACAGGCAATCAGGTGCCCCCGCTTTTGGCTCCGAGTGCTCCAACTGGCAATCAGGGGCAGCCGATTGCCTGTCTGCCTCCACCTGTTGCCCCTCCGAGTCTCGATCGGCTGGAAAGGAAATCGCCTGCCCTTGCTTTTGGCTCTTGGTGCTCTGAGTTGAAAGTGGGGGTAGGCGATTGTCTTCGCGCGCTACCCCTCAAAATCCAGCTGAGTCCAGGCGATCGAGACTCGGAGGGGCGGCACGTGGAGGTGGGAGGCAGAATCTCTCCACCTGCAGGTTGCAGCTTCTCCATCATCTCCGTGATATGGGCTTTCAGCATGACTTCTACCTTCTCCGTCTCCAACTCCTGCATGTTCTTTCCTGGATCTTGAGGCTCTTTGCCATTGTTTGATGTAATTTCCTGTGTGTAATTGACTGGTATGATGGAGAAAAAAAAGGAGAATTCAGTCTAATCTCGGGGGGAATTCTGGCTCGAGCAGCCTGACTTACCTGGGCCTGTGCAAGAAACCCCCAGCTAAAGATATTTGGAGGCCCCCAGACTGGCAGGGGAGCCCAAGGCCCCAGCTGGAGTGACTGAAGAATCAGTACCGGAGGAGCAGTGGAAAGAGGGGCACTTTGCTTTGCATCATCATAGACCACGGAGAGACCATGGGACTGGACTTCGATGGAAAAGCACTGTCACTCTGCATACTTTTGAAAGTGTCCACCAGAGGCATTGCTACAGTGGGGGGGGGGGGGTACTGTATGTTCTGCACCGTCCTAGTCCCTGTTTACTCCCCGGTACGAGGTTGCCACGTCCCCATGCCGTTGGAGCCATTCAGTGCGACGAAGGCAACAGGCAGGAGACTCCCTGCCTGTTGCCTTTGCTGCACTGAATGGCTCTGACAGCGAGGGGACAGGGCCCCCTCGTACCGGGGAGTAAACGGGGACTAGGATGGCACGGAACTTACAGTACCACCCCCACTGTAGCGACGTCTCTGGTGTCCACGGTGTCCAAACTAGACCCAGATTGTGGCTGCATACGGGATTAAAAGCCATGTAAAACTCTTTTATTAAAATTACAACATGGTGTTCGTATACATGAACATCATCAGGTATAGAATGAGCATCTCAGGCTGCATAAGATGGTGAGTAAAAGCAAAAAAAAAAAAGAAGAGCTCATTTATTGTCTGTTTCGGGCTAGGAGTTATTTAGGCCTGGAGTTCAGGCCTCGTCTTGAGGAAAGAGGGTAGTGTTCCGAAAATGAGTTTGGGGAGTTGTAATTTCAGAATTGGATCAACTGCTCTTCTTACATGATAGAATTGAAGCTGGGCTGCTTTGTGCTGTGCTAAGAATCCAGTTAAACCGCTGAACCATGAGCTGTCAATCGAAAGGTCGGCAGTTCGAATCCGCGACGGGGTGAGCTCTCGTTGCTTGGCCAGCTCCTGCCAACCTAGCAGTTCCAAAGCATGTCAGTGCGAGTAGATAAATAGGTACCGCTTGCGGGAAGGTAAACAGCGCTCTGTGTTCCAGCTGCATGCTACGCGCTGCGGCAAGGAGAGTCATGCTGGCCACATGACCACGGAGGCGTCTTCGGACAATGCTGGCTCTTTGGCTTGGAAATGGGGATGGGCACCACACCCTAGAGTCGGACACGACTGGACTTAATTGTCAGGGGTCACCTTTACCTTTACCTTTAAGAATCCAGTAGGCTAGAATTCCGGGGCAGGACGGGACCCAGGCTTTTGTTACGCAAATAAGGCTGATGGGAGGGGGCCCGCACCCCAAGAGGAAGAGCTGAGGTGTGAGTGGCAGTCACTCTTGTCGTGTCCCTTCATGTGGGTCAGTGAGAAAGACAAGGACAGCCTGATGAGCTACTATAGATTCTGAAAGAGGCAACGGCTGAGGTAGTAGGATGATTTGATCGGCAGTGGAAGTCAAGGGAAGGGAAGGGTTGGCAGGGCAGCTGCAGCTGCAACGACATCCCTGCTGTAGTCATTCCAGAGACTGCAACTATGGGGCATGATGAGCGCAACCCAATCTAATCCCACGGGAAGCTTCTTTTCTACTGCAAACAACGCACAGGGAACGCAATCTGGATCAAAGCTGCCATGGGGTGGGGGGGGGCAAAGGGATAAAGCTCCCCTTCCCCACCACGGTGGTGTCGCCACATTTCGTAAGTCTCTTTCTCGTGAGCTATTACAAAACAGTGAAAAAAGCCGCCAACACACACAGTTGAAGGAAGGTGATGAGCTTTGGTCCTCCAGCACAGATCTGCATGTTTGGTGGAGACCCAGTCTGGGACCCCCAGCTTCTTCACAAAGCAGTTGCAAAGTGGCAAGGGGAGATGTGGTGGGTGAGAAGAGCTGCTTAACGTGCCTTCTGCCCCTGCTGATCCCCCCCGAACCCTCCCCTCCGATGCTGTTCCCCAGGCAGTCAGGGTTCTAGAAGTGGATTTGCCATGTCGTGGGAGGAAAACAGCTGGATCAGGGGAGTTGCGGTCAAGGACAATGACTCGGGGAGAGTTACGCCCCTGCCCTCGTCGTCCTGCCCCTTTCTCCTTCCCTGCCTCAACGCGGGGTCTGTCCTGGCCACTTAGCAGTTGTGTGGCAGAGACAGACTCAGGTTACCTGACCTCGATTTCTGCTGAGAACATACAGCTCCTGCCAGCCTAGCAATAGCCTTACACAAACCACTATCTTCTCCTTCTCATCTGCAAGATGTGGAGTAATAATACTGTACTGTACCTACAAATCACACAGCATGCTAAGATAGAGATGGGGTGGATTAGATTCAGATCCCTGCTCAGCCTGAAAATCGTTGGATAGATTTGAGCAGGGCAGGTCACAATCCTGCATTCTGTCCTAGAGAAGTCCCAGCCACAGAATGGCCAGAAGCAGAAAGGTTCACGAGAGGCAGAATCTCCAGGGCCAGAGAGACCATGCTTAGAGAACCAGGTGCTGCCTGGAGAACCACCTGAGATCATCACTGTCTCCAGGACCTTCTCTGGGCCCTTCTTGAGTGTCTCTGCTGCCTGACCAAGGACGGAGGCAGAATGCTGGACGAAGAGGACCTTCTGCCTGGCTCAGCCTCACTGCCAGCTTTTCTACCTCCTTCTTAAGTGTTTATTGCTCCACGTCCATTTCCAGTTTCAGTCAGATGAGATCACTGTGACCTATTTTCATAGGTTTGCTGTAATATGTTAAAGAAGATGATACAAATTGTACGATGTTTTTCATATTGTGCCATGTGACTGTCACATGTGACAGCTTGATTATAGTTCAGTCTTGCACTACGGGTGTGTTGCTTTTGTGCTGGTTTTGGCCTCAGTGCACGATGGCTGCCTGTCGGGAATGTTGTTGTGGTTGCCTGCACTGAGCAGAGGCTCTAACTCTATAATTCAGGATGAATAGGAGGTGATTTCAATTAGATTTGCCTTTAGGCACATAGGATTTTATTGCTTTATTTCTCAAATAAATACAATCAAACTGTAAAAAGAAACATCAGAACAAAACAGATAGGCAGGACCTTCTCTGTCATGGTACCACACTTGGGAAATTCTCTCCCCTTGGACATTTGCTGTGTGTGTGACCTCTCTGGCACCCTTCAGAGACAGGAAGCAAAGACGCCTTTATTCTGCCCAACTTTTAATATACAACTGATTGCTGACTGTTCTGTTTTTCCATAAAATGAATCGAATCACTGTTTGGGTTCATTAGTCATGCTCTATTAAGACAAACACTTTTTTTTTCCTCCTAACCTTTCGCCCCTAGCTGTGAGGGGCAGGATCAAAGTTACGGCATTCTATTTGTTGCGAAAGGTTTCATGGCCAGCAGTTAATTTACAATGCTGCAAGAATACGGGAGCAGATGCCATGTAGTTGAATTCTCTTTGAAGTTTTAAATCACCTTCAAATACAGCGATGCGGGTTTCCTTCGCAGGCAGCCACGCACGGACAGAAATCATTAAAATCCAAAAGAGTGCAGTACCAACGTTTCGTTCCGTAACCAACCCGGAACCTTTTCATAGGAAATCATACAGATTGAGATGGAATTGCTAACATAGTCTGTTCCTGGTTTTAAATAGCGGGAACAACCGTTAACCCATAGTGGAAATGACCTACTGACCGAGATCTGTCAATTACTCAATCAGACTGCCGCCGCTTTCTCCCGTTCTTAGTTCATGATGTTCCGACTTATGTATTATAGGGAGCCAGATCTTATTTGTAAACACCAGGTCTTGCTGCCTATTAAGAAGTCCCCCCAAAGCTTTTTTACTTATTTCCAATGATTCCAGATGACGAAGAATCTTAAAGTTAGTTTCATTTTGTAGGCATTTGGTGTCCTCGAAGCGGATCTTTCACTTGGATGTGTGTAAATTAGACGGTGTGAGTGAAATATGAGTCTATGTTTGAACCTGGATCTTCCAGAGCTAAGCCCAACAACACCGTTTATTCCATAGCAACCAACGTCTTCCCACTGCACAGAGTGAAGTCACATACAGGGGCATTGCTGGGGTGACAGGGGCCGGGCTGCTCTGGGTGACACCCATCGAGGGGGTGACAAAAGCCCACTATGCCGCCCAGGCCACTCCCACAGTCGGTCCTGTGTTCTCACGAGTGATGCGAAAACACAAAGCAGCAGTGACTCAGCCACTCTGAGTTGGCCTGGCTCGGGGTGGACGAAGGCAGCCTTCAGCCCTCCCTTGGGCTGCTCCGAGCTCGGTCAAGTCGGCAGTGACACAGTGATGTCATCACATCACCACCAATTACTTCTGTGTCTGCGCCCTGAAGGGGGTGACACCACGAGGACCGTGCCCCCTGGGGTGACACCAAAGTAAGTGGCCGGCCCGGCCTGGCCCACCTCGGGCCACACACAGGGCCTTTTTCAGGAGGACCTTAACAAGGCCTTGCTCTTGAGCTGCGCTTGGTACATATATTTCCGTCAAGCATTGATATCCTGCCTCATCATCGTGTGCTCAAGGCAGCCTATATAAACATGAAACAATCCCAAACCCATACAAGCCACAGTCTCTGTAGCTCGAAGGGCTTGATTTGGACCATTTCATCAGCTGTGTTATGTAAACCTAGCAACAAAGAGAACGAATGCAAGTTCTGCTGCAGAATGGAGGAAGCAAACACCTGATCTGACATCTGATTTCTCTCTGCCTCTGCTCATGTCAGACAGCACCACACCCCAGGGAAAAGCAACACCACTTACATCACCTTGCTTTGCTGGATCTTGTTGCGGGATTGTGGGGACGGGGGTGGGGGTGGACTTCTGCAGATGGATGGTGGCCTGCGTTTGGCAGGGTGCTGAGATGTAGTCCGCAATACGATAAAAACGCTTGCCTCGAGGATCACTGGAAGCATGAATCTCTTCTAAGTCAGTGAAAACTGTTCATGTGACTGTTAGGTGAAGCCAGGCAGGGGACTGCAGAGCTCCCAAAGCTGAAACAATCCCTGCAGTGGGGAACCCTGCTTTGCAGAACGCGAGACCTTTGATCAGGCAGAAACGTTGTCACCTATTACATTAGAAGAGGCTCCCTTTTCTCTCTGGTGGATGGGAATCCAGATAGAGAAGAAAGAACACAGATTTAGCAAAATCCTTCTCAGTACAGCAGCAGGAAAACAACAGAAGAAATGGAAACTTCTTAGTGCTGAGTTTTATTCCGTCATTCTATGTTTATTGTGTGTTTTATTTTTGAGGGGTGGGGTGGGGCTATTTGACCAAATGAATATTTGTTTGTGGAAGGCGGTGGTTTTGCTATATTTTCTACATACAGTACTGATAGTGATGGTGTTAACTTTTGGACATGACTGGGAGGCTCAGAAATGAACCCCAGTTTGGAAATCCTGAGCCATTATGAGCCGAGCCCAATCCCGCATTCTGAATGTTGCCTTGTTTTGCAATGACTCAGCACGAGTCCTCTCTGTTATCAGCATACATGCCGAGATGCAAGGGGAGAAAACAGCAGCATAGAATGCTGGCCAAACTGGCCATTTCCTCCTTAAATTCCATGGCTTCTGACTTTCTGTAACAAGGCTTTTGGGCATGCTCAGAGGCTGTATTGCCAGTGTGGAGATTAAAAACGACTGCAGAGGTTCTCTTGGCGAAAGAGGCTCTGGGCAAGAGGGGCTCAGGGCTGCCTTCTATCCAGAGAGTCAGGGACTTAGAGAGAGGGTTTGCCTCTTGCTGGCTGCTTAGAACATTTTGAATCTAAATTTTGCCAAGCTAGAATGACTCTTTACTGCTACGTAGCTGTTCTCTGTAGCGTAATGGCCTTCTGGAGAGAGTTGTGTAAACAATATGCAAAGAAACCTGTTTCACAGCCCAGTCCTAATCAACATTCCAGCAGCTGCAGCCGCAATGCAACCCCAGGTAAGGGAATAAATGTTCCCTTACCTTGAGGAGACCTCCATGACTCATCCCCCGTGGCATCCCCCCCCCCCCGATGGAGCACATGCCCTGTTGGCACAGCTGCATCAGTGCTGGAAAGTTGGATAGGATTGGGCTGTCAGTTCTGTCCGCACTGACAGAACGTGTGCTGTATCCAATGCTGGTAGTGGAGGGAGGGGGGCAGGGGGGGCAATCAGAAGACCATCCAGAGGTAAGTAGAAAACTTTCACTTACCTCTAGGTAGGCTTTCTGGGTGACTATGAGTCTTTTGGACCCATGCCAGCTATGTAGCTAGCGTAACTCCAAGGAGAGAAAGAGGGTGGGCTGGGCTGACAAATGGGGGATAGGATCTGGCATGTGCATGTGCCACCGAGATCCACCTCACCCACCTGATCCCCCTTCCCTGCCCCGGAATGCCCCCTACCCCGCCCCCAACTTACCGAGACTGGTGGAGCCTCTTGGAGTTCTGCGAGTTTCAGTAGCAGAGGCCCAGATAGAATTGGGCCGAAAGTCATATATTTTAAGAGCCAGGGTGGCACAGGGGTACAGTGTCCGACTAGGAGCAGGGAGTCCTAGATTCATATCTCCCTTCAGCCGTGGAGCTCATGGGTAATGTTGGGCCAGTCACTATTTCCCAGGCTAACTTATCTGATAGGGTTGTTGTGAGAATACAATGGAGGAGGAAGGATCTTGTAAGAAGCTGTTGGAAAACAGCAGCTCTGGCTGAGCTCTGGTGTTCCCCTGGCTCAAATGAAGCTGTGCAGAGAATGTATTTATTTTTATTTTTATTTATTTAAAGAATTTATATCCCGCCTTTCTCCCAGCGAGGGCACTCAAGGCGGCTTACAAAACATATACATTAAAAATAAATTAAACACTGAAATAACACTGGCAATTTCAGTTCATTAAAGCTGCAATCATCCTATACTGTACACACTTTCCTGGGAAGTAAGCCCCATTGAACACAGTGACACTTACTTCTGAGTAGACATGCATAGGATTGCACTGTAAGATAACTTTTTTTCTCTTTTTTGGCAGGTCAAGCTTTGCAATGCTACACATGCCTGGAACCCACAAGGGTTGAAAAATGCTTGACAGTGACCAACTGCACACAGAACGACACCATGTGCAAGACGACCATGTACTCCCTCGAGGAAGGTGAGAAGCTTGATGATGGTCTTTGTGACATTGCATAGCTAGGCTAGGGCTTCACCAACCATCACAGAAAGAAATGGACTGAGATTGTCTGCCTTGTATAAATTGGGGAACTGTTCTATTTTCAGTCTGCAAAGCCTTTTTTGTTCTTGAATGGGTGATGCACCACGATCTGGACTTCTTAAAATTCCATGAAGCTTGTGATATTTAGTATTTTTCACATTTTTATACTGCTCTTCCTCCAAGGAGCTCAGGGTGAGGGAATGGTTCATTCCCTCATGGTGTCCTCACAACAACCCTGTGAGGTAGGTGAGGCTGAGAGATAGTGACTGGCCCGAGGTCACCCAGTAAGCTTCCTGGCTGAGTGGGGATTTGAACCTGGATCTTCCAGGTCTAAGTCCGACTCCCAAACCACTACACCATCCTGTATGATGGTTATTACCATGCACATCAATCATAAGGTAGCAACAGCCCTTGCTCCCAGCTGTGGAGAAATTAAAAAATTTAATTAAGGAAAAGTCAGTTTTCGTGAATAACTGGAAACCATTTATTGATTTTTTAAGAGAGAGAGAGAGAGAAGAACGATGTGATGATATGCGGATTTAATGAATAGAATGTGGGTGATATTTTGGCTTAGTTGGATATTATATGTAGAAAATAGTGAATAGTATGCTAGTAGGATGTATTGCTTCATGCTTGCTATAATCTTCCGAAATATGTATTGTATTTATGTTTTAATATATTAATAAAATATAAATATATGGCAAAAGAAAAAGAGAAACTGAAAATGCACACAGGAAGCCTCTCTCTCTCTCTCTCTCTCTCTCTCTCTCTCTCTCTCTCTCTCTCTCTGCTGCACTGTGGCAAATTTCAGGGGAGGAGTAAAAGCAAGAGATGGTCTGTTTTACTCTTGCTGATTGTTTTCACAGTTTACCCTTTCCTGGGTGACGCGACTGTCACACGGGCGTGCTCTTCAAGATGCATCCCGTCGGACGTGGATGGGATTGGCTTGACACGCCCTGTTTCCTGCTGCAACACTGACCTCTGCAACCACGATGCTGCAGCCAGCATGCAGAGCAGCCCACTCGCAGTGGGGACCTCCGCTGCTGCTGCTTTCTTCCTCTTCCTCAGGACTGGTCTGTGAGGCACCAAGAACATCCTGGAGCATCAGTCCACTGGCCTCGCCGTCCCAGCTGGGCCCCCCATTGCCCCCTAGGAAAATGTCCAGAGTCTGGTCTCTTCAGCTACACGCTCCTGTCTTCACCAAGAGAAGAAATCAGGGAGAGAAATGCTGACTGTGAAGAACACGACCCTATCTATACTGCCAGCAAATCAGAAACCTGATCCTTAGATAATTTGATGGTGCCAAGTGGTCCGTTCTTATTAGTCCATTGGTTCATGGAGTTTGGCCTGTGCTGGCATGGCTGGGGCTCACCTTGGGGAAGGGGACGAACGTCCCCTTCCCCCGGTGTAAGCCACGGAGGCCCCAATGGGCTTCCTCGGATGCACGCCAGCTCTGGAGCTGGCGCACAACCGGGGAGGCTGTGTAAGGTCAGCCTGGCCCAGCACAGGAAGGGGCTTGGGATATCGTTGCAGCCCGGTGCTGATATCCCCTCCCCCTCCCAGGCCGGGCCAGCCAATGGCCCCCTTCCCCCACCTCAGCCCTCCCTCCCCACACCTTCCCGCCACCTGGTGCAGCACCTAACTGTGCCTTAGGGGTGGAGTGAGCAGTGCTGGCCTCCGCACTGGAGCCGCTTACTCTAGAGGTGCTGCAAAAGAGCCTTACAGTCTTTTGCGACACCTAATGTTAGGCAGGATCGCACCCTTAAACATTTTAGAAGCTTGTTGGAAAAATTGCACCAGTCATTGGCCAGAACAAGAGGTATGTGAAACACAGACCACAGGCAGACAGAAAACCGACAGGCACATTGGCCTAATATGACAGATATCCAGTCATGAAGTCGTAAAGGCTGCAGGTGGTTCTTGACGGCTTCACTTCAATAAAGTTGGCTTCACTTTCTGTGTTTCCGTGATGCCAGGGAAAAGCATTCCAGCCTAGTCTTCTTCCATCCGGACACATCCGTTTTCTATATGCAAGGATGTTTCTGTGTGTCTGGAGGAGCATTGGGGTCATCTGAGTTCCACCCAGACACCCAGGTCCCACCTCACCTGCTCAGTTCTTCACAAGGACTTGCCCATGGTGACCTGCTGCTTAGCTTCAGCAAGGCTGCTGCTGATCACATCTCTAGAGACTTTACTCTGGACTATTTTCTAAGATATCTCTTGCTTTAGAAATGGCCGGAACTGCACCCAGGATTCGAAAGGAGGGCACAGCCTAGAGTCGTCGAATGATGACATGATGTTGATGAACACTTGTGGCTTTAGCCTAATCAGCCTTAAAATGGCATTTCGCAGCTGCAGTGCACTGAGCTGTAGCTTCCCACTGTGACTTCAAGACGCTTTTAGAGAGTGGCTTCAGGGAGTTTAGATCGCGCCAGTGTATACACAGGGTTGGGACATCGGGTTCCAATCAGTGCCAGGTGTCCTTATGTGGACTTCCAGTCGATTGTCCAGTCACCCAGTTTGGAAAGATCCTTTTCCAACTTCCCCAAACAATCACCCCCATATATACGTTCTCGGATGTTCATGACATGTCCAAATCTCAGAGTTAAAAACAAGCATCATCCCAGGAAACTCCATCCTATATTACACTTTTATTTCAAAATATAAAGATGTTAAAAAAACTTTACGTTTCGCCTCAAACACTTTAGGCATCCTCAGAAGTAACTCCAACCTCTGTCTAATCACCCCCATATTTTTCCCTCTCACACAACACTAGAACTAGAGGACATCCACTCAAATTGAGTGGAGGGAGTATTAAAACAGACAAAAGAAAATATTTCTTTACCCAGCATGTAATTGGTTTGTGGAACACCTTGCCACAGGATGTGGTGATGGCACCTGGCCTGGGTGCCTTTAAAAGGGGATTGGACAGATTTATGGAGGAAACGTCCATCGCAGCTTACAAGCCATGATGGGGATAAGCAACCTCCTGGTTGAAAGAGTAGGTTTTCTCTGTGCCAGGTGCAAGGGAGTGGCGACAGGAAACAGGTTATCATGTTGTCTTGTGTGCTCCCTGAGGCATCTGGTGGGGCCACTGTGAGATACAGGAAGCTGGACTAGATGGGCCTTTGGCCTGATCCAGCAGGGCTCTTCTTATGTTCTTAAGTTTGGCCTCCCCTGCACTAGGCCAACCTATGAGAGATGAGCGTGTGGACATCTGCTGGGCCATTGTGAAACACAAGAAGCTGGACTAGATGGACCCTTGGCCTGATCCCACAGGGCTCACCTTATGTTCTCGGGCTCCTGTAGCCTCTCCACTCCACTTACATCAGCGTTCCCTTCAGAATATGGGGCATTATGAAGATATCCCCACTGACAGAGTGGGACAAATGTCTGCTTGAAATTCAATAGCGTGTTTGTTTGTGCGACTGCTTCAGAGAGAAACCATCGGGGCAGGAGAAACAATAATGGGCAGGAGGTCTGGCTCAGTTGGTAGAGTTGCCGCCATGTAAGCCCGAAGATCGGTGAATGGCCAGTTTGAGACACACCGCTGACAAAAAGCTGTGAAAAGCCTCCGTGAGGAGAGATAAGAGCTTCCATCTGCGTCGGTCGAGTGTAGGAGGTGCCAGCCAGCAGAATAGTCAGACTGCAAAAGGAGACCACCTGGAATGTAGCCATTCATGAAAGATTGGACATTTATATATGATTGTAAACCCCCCCCCCCCAATTAGGGGGTTTGAGAAAGCCTGCCCATGTAAACCGCCTTGGATTAAAGTCAGAGGAGAAATCCAATGACCAAGAAAGGCGGTATATAAATACTATATATCAGGGGTTTTTGACCTGTGGGTACACGGACCAATGGCAGGGGGTATGCCAGAGCCTGCCCCTTATCAGCATCAATCAGTAGTTAATTACTTGTACTAGTAGTTAATTAATTAGACTAAAAAAACTAGTAGTTAAGTAATTAGAACTTAAATGCAATTTCCCCCTTCTGACTCTCACTCTCACACTCACTCACTCACTCACTCACTCACTCACTCACTCACTCACACACAGTTAAGACATTTTTTCACATTTAAAATTGTTTTAGTACTTTTTTATTTAATGATTAATTAGCTAATTAATTGATTGATTAATTAATCCAATTAATTAGCAATTAATTAGTAGGGGTACTTTATAAAATTGGACCGTGATAGGGGGTACCCTATAAGGATGAGATGGTTAGACAGCATCACCGATGCAACGAACATGAAAATGAGCAAACTCAGGAAGATAGTGGAGGATAGGAAGGCCTGGCGGGATATGGTTCATGGGATCATGAAGAGTCGGACAGGACTTAACGACTAAACAACAAGGGGGTACCCGCGCCTCCAAAGGTTCAGAACCCCTGCTGTATATTATTACTATTATTATATATTAAAGTCCTTGAAGAGCCTGACTTGCTGCAGCTAAAACCTCCTGAAGCTCAAGTTTGAAATACCATGCACTGTAGTTTTAAGCTGGGCCTTGCTCCAAAAATGACTGCACCACAAATGCACACCTCCTGAACACATGAACCAACCGAGAATGACCATGAAGGTCACAAGGTGCCAGCTCCCCCTAAATGAGCCCACTGTGTGCTTGGCCACTTGGCCCCGAAGGCTGCAGAATCTGTACTTATGATAGGTGCCCTAGGAGGTCATTTGGTTCTGCTAAACCGACTTCTTTCATAACTGACCTTTTCAGAGCCCAGCTCTTCCTCTGATGTCTAATGACAAGAGCATGTGCACTCCAATCAGTTGCATAATGAAGGATTAAGTGTCCTGAAAGAGCATTAGCTGAGGTGCATTTCACGGAACAGCTTCTTCTTTGCCTTCCTTTGCTAGGGAAACAAATGGACATTTCTATTAACTACTGCACAGGTGATGACAATAATCAACTTGACAGCACAGGAGCTTCCTTGTAAAAAGTGAAATACCTTACAATTAGTCATGAATTCACTCCGGTCTTCTGTCACAATTTAATTGATGCTGTTTGGTTTTCGTGGCAGGCTTGTACCTCAATTGGCTTTTCATATAAAAATGAAATCCATGTTCAACGAAACAGGCAATATGGGATTAAAAGCCATGTACTTTTCTTAAAAGGAACAATAAAACTTTTAAAACAAGGCCCGATGTTGCAGCTTTTTTCTTAATCCAAACACATACCCGTTTTAAAAGTACACGAAGGAACAGCCAAAGTGACACGAAGACACATATTGCCTGTTTCGTTGAACATCGTATCTGGCCATGAATCCTTTCACGCTACAATGAAATCCATCTCAACAAATTTGGAATAGAATTGTATCCCAAGAAGGTTCTTCTATGGAGAATAAAAATGTGCCCTGTGTATATACACCCATGAGCTCTTCTTCCTAGTGTGCTTAGGAAAAGATGCTTTTGCAGCATTGTGCTCTCAGTCTGGATCACTGCTGAGTCCAACAACAGAGCTTGCAATGGAGGGAATTTTGCCGATCTCCATTTGCACCGACGACTCCCCTTTACTAGGCGCTCTCGATGATCCTCGGCTCTTTTTGTAGCTCTGCAACAGAGAACGACGTGTGGCTCTCCCTCCACTACCCACCATATAGCAGGATCCACTTGTCTTTGCTCTTTTTTTAAGTATATATTTATATTTTATTAATATATTAAAACATAAAAACATAGCAAGCGCGAAGCAATACATCCTACTAGCATACTATTCACTATTTTCTACATATACTATCCAACTAAGCCAAAATAACACCCACATTCTATTCATTAAATCTGCATATCATCACTTCGTTCTTCTCTCTCTCTCTCTCTCTCTCTCTCTCTCTCTCTCTTAAAAAATCAATAAATGGTTTCCAGTTATTCACAAAAAGGTTAAGTGACTTTTCCTTAATTAAAATGGTAAGTGTATCCATTTCAGCATAATCCAAAACTTTCTTTGCTCTTCTTCAGCACGTATGATACCGAGTTTACAGCCCACGAAACCCCCACGCCAAAGATACGTGGCTGCATCTCAAGCATGTTATATCCGACTGTGCCAACAGGGCAAGGGAGGCTGTTGCTTAGCATGCTGCCAGGTCCAAAACCGGTAAGCAAATGACCCCCCCCCCACATCAGGACTGCGCAAACTGTTGCATAGCATGACTGCCTTGCATGACCCTCTTGCCAGCCAAGGGAGGTGTCCCCTGTCCTGGGAGTGCTGCTGCAGCTGCTGCACAGGCAAGGCCCCCTCTCCCTTATGCGAGGTATGGGCAGCGTCTTGGACTAGGACCAAGAGATCTGGGCTGCAATAATACACCTGCGCAGCAGCCTCGCTGGGTGACCCCCATGCGGCACCTTTCAGCCTAGCCCATCTCAATGTTGTTATGAGGACAAAAGAAGTGGGGAGGGGGGAAGAGAGCTACGTAAGCTACCCTTGAGCTCCTTGGAGCGCCTTGCGGGGAGAACTTTGAGAAGCGCTGGTCTAGATTAATGATAGAGGGGCACAACGAGAGACTTCCAGCACACCAGGCAGATTCAGGTGGCTCAGATGAAGGAGTCGTGCAGCCAGGCCAGCTGCTCAATATGCAACCATTATAGACGGTCTGTCAGATCCCGATTCAGTACATTTTCCTCTCCCTCCTTCCCCAAATTAGGCATTTCTTTAATGTGCAGCAGCAGGAAAGTAGCACAGAACTACAATTAAATACATAACACACATGCATCACAATGGTTAAGATTTTTTTTTATTCTCTCTGCAAAACAGTTTATATTTTATTCTAACAGATTAAACTTTTTTTTATCTATTTCAACCTTTGGCCAAAAAAATGTGGCTTGATTAGCTCCCCCCTCCCTTTTTAAAGCAAGATACCCAACACTGTTGGCAGATATCAATGGTATATGCCCGAGGTAAAAATAAACATGTTGTCTTCCTTCTACAGTACCCTTGCATAAGCAGCTAATCCCTGGGACTGATACAGTAGCAAGGGCAAGAAAATCTGGCAGAAGGGGCACCTTTCCTGCTTTTGGAGCAGACGATCTTTCGTATTTAAAGTCGACTCCTTCATACAGAATGGCTGGGAATGTGCTACCATTCAAAGCTGCCCAGCAAAGAATTCTGTGTAGGTTGAAAGCTTGCAAGTTCCACCCAGTGTTTGCTCAAGAACCACCCCTTAATGAAAACCACTAAATAACAATAAAGAATAATTACATTTTCCACTCTAATGAATAACCCCCAAACGCTTTTGAAATCCCATTTCTCCTGCTTCCAGTCCACCACGTTAGTGTCAACAACCAGAACTATGGGAGACAGCTCCAAGTACCACAAAAGTACCACAGATCATGAGAGAACTCTGTGCTTACTTTGTATATTTAGGCCTGGGCGATTCAGACGACTGTTCGGCCCATGTATGTTTGCAGCGACTGGATGCGCTAAATGGAATTCCCAAGCAAATGTCTCCTCATCTGGGAAACTTTAAATCCTCCCCACTACACTCGGTGAGCTCCAAACCATACAGTATGCCTGGCAGAGGCTTATCCAAGCAGTTTTCAGGCTAGCAAGTGTGCAGCGTGATTTTTTTTTTTTTTTTTTACTTTTTGATGCATGCCAAATCTAAAGAGGAAACATGCACTGTTAGGGCAAGTGTGTGGGAACGGAAGGCACCAGGAGACCAACCACTGCAGATTCTTGTCTACATACCCGGCTTTCGCTGTGGTTATGTTTTGGTTTCCCCACCATCCTGCATCTATCTCCGATCAAACAGATAAGCAGGTTTCTCCTCCACATAATTAAACCAACTCCTCTACCTAATAATCAGGATTGTAGTGCGGTCACTGCAGAATTACAGAGCTGGTTTTCGTTGAAGGGCGCTCGACCCAGCTTTGCCAAATTCATGCCAGGCTTCATGGCCTGCCCTGTCCTGGCACAGCATGGGGATACACTAGAACTAGAGATCTATGCCAGTGCAACCCAGTACCAGTGCTCTGCTAGCAAGTTACACCGGTTCGTAGTTGCCGCGGCTGTAGTGAGGCCACCATCTTTGGCAAGTCACCGTCTCCCCCTGTTGGGCTTGCTTTGTTACTGCGTTGGTCGAGAGTGTTGGGCTGGTCATCAAGGACCCTCCTGCCACTGAAGCGAAGAAGCTGCTCTGTATGTAACTCTTAGCAATTCTGCTGAAGTGCAGGTCTGGTCCACCATGGATGAAGCCGGAAAGGAACTCGGAGTTAGTGGTCTTTATTATTGTTCTGGAAAGCTCTCTCTGCTCTCATCCGCTGGCTGCTGCTTTCGTTGTATTTGAGCCAGTGCAGGACGTCTTCGGGAAGTTCAGGGGACTCCACCTGCAAGAAAACACCACCGAGATGAAGATAGAAACATCTCATATACGACTGGTGCATGGGTACGCGGCCTGCTGCCTCCCCTGAGCCGCCATGACAGGCTCTGCAGCAGCACACTCCAAAAATCTGCTCCGTTGCACAGTTTTCCCAAACCAGAAACCGTGGGACTTCCTGTTTCATTTAAAGGGACCGCACAACAAAAGAGCTCCTTTCTTGCACAATCTCTTTAAACAAAACAGGGACTTTCGTGCTTCAAATCGTGAACAAGATTTCTAATTTCAAACGAATGTCCAGTTTCCAGTTGCTAGGTTTCAGATTCTGGTAGGGAGTTTGCACTTGCCAAGGGTCCATTTCAAGGGCAAACACATCGTCTTCAGTCAAATTAAAGTCTGCGGGTGGCAGAGGGCAGAGCAACAATTTCATGAGCGGAAGCTTCCTCTGCGAATGGAAGGCGCCTTCCACTCATGCATGCAGCTGAAGTGTTGTGCTGGGTGCCATGCCATCCACTGTATTTAACCAAGAACCCAACAGGAACGTCTATCTCAAGTGACAAATGTTATTAAGTCTGTGCAAGATTTCAGTTCTGGTCTACTGCAAGCATTCATGGCTATATCTGGACTGGCATCACAGATGGGACCATTCCCTCCCCCCCCCCCCTCCAAAGCAAGTTCCTAATCCAGTGTTTCTCAAAGTTCTCCCCATGAGTAGGGGAGAACTTTGAGTGCTTGCGGGAGTGAGGCGGCGGCGGCAGCGATCCGGGGATTGCGCCGCTGCTGGGGACAAAAGGGGTATTTTTAGACTTACTGGGAGACGGGCCATCATCCAGATGTTGCGGGGGGCTATTCCCCCCAGCAGCCCCCCCCAGCCTCTGAACGGCTCCTGGAGGTGATTAAAGCCCACTTATGGTTTACTTCCTGGTTTTCCCCCGAAAACTGGAAGGGGGCTTTATTTGCCTCCAGGAGCCGTTTGGAGGCTTGGGGAGGTCCACTGGGGGGGGGTGCCCCCTGCACCCGAAGACGGCCCAACCCCTGGTAAGTCTAAAAACACCCATTTTAACTCTTGCAGTGGCGCGATCCCCAGATCGCTGCCACCACCATCACAGGTCACCACTCCCCTTAAGGGGGTAGCAACATACCCCTTCTCCAAGTGGTGGGTCACAACCCACCACTTGGAGAACCCCTGTCCTAATCTATTTGGTTACAACAGCTGTTGACATTCATTGGGCAGTTTCTGCTTTGGGTCATGACAAACCTTGATGAACAGGAACCGCTCATGCTATTTAGGGGCAGAAGGGAAGGGTCTCCTTATCTTATGAACTGCCCAGCTGAATTAACCAAGAGGCCCATCGACCCCACATGTGCTCCTGCACCAAATGGGTCTCCCTTGGGCTTTTTTATGTTCAACAGCCGACTCTCCACCACAATGTAATATCACAAGGCTGCTCATGAAGTTCTTCTCTCCTTCCAAAGAGATTTGCCATACAGTGTGTGTGTGTGTGTGTGTGTGTGTGTGTGTGTGTGTGTGTGTGTGTGTGTGTGTGTGTGGGCACACAACATTTTAGAAACACAACTCCAAACCTCCTTTTGATGTGTGGACCCAAGTGAGAGAATCTATGGGCTGGGTGCTCCATGCAGAGTGTGCATAGGCCTAGCTCACCTGCCTTCCTCCCTTTTTCCAAGGGACAGAAGTCGCATGCGTGGAATTTGGTGTCTCTGGAGAGTGCTTGGCTTGCAACATCTGCAACATCGGCAGGATGGAGAGGAGGGGAGCACACTGGCTCCTCCACTATGCAAAGAGGCATGTCTCCTTGAAACTGGCCTGATTTCCCCTGCCCCAAAGGCATCAAGTAATGCATTTAAATGTGAGTTAAAAGAGGCGGAGAACTGTTGGGCAGGAATGACTGCATGAGTTTGAAAAGAACTGGATCAGTCTGCCAATGCTGTGTGCTGGATCAGATCAAAGGGATGTCTAGCCCGGCAGTCTCTTGCCCTCGTGCTGAGTCAGATCATCTGCGAAGCATTCGAGCAAAGGCCTTCCCTCTGGTCTCACATTTCCAAGCATCATCAGTATTCTACCTCCAAACTGGGGGGGGGGGCATTTAGACACAACGGCCAGTAGCTGGAGCGACCTTTCAAACCAGCTGTCACCAGGCCATGTGGCAACGAATCCCATCTCTTCAATGTGCTTTGTGTGATGTGTGAAGTTCTCTCTCGACTCTGTCCTGACCCTACGACGAACTGATTTCAGTGGGCGATGTTGAGTTCTGTTATTAGGGGAGGGGACAGGAAACCTGCCCCCTCTTCACAACATTAATTGCTTTATGAATCTTCATCAATCTCTCTTTGTGTCTTCCCTCTCCCTGGACTGGATCATAAGAACATAAGAACATAAGAACATAAGAAGAGCCC
Organism: Plestiodon gilberti rubricaudatus; assembly: GCA_026170595.1. Lineage (NCBI taxonomy): Eukaryota > Metazoa > Chordata > Lepidosauria > Squamata > Scincidae > Plestiodon > Plestiodon gilberti. The sequence continues at coordinate 3,281,179 of JANXHW010000004.1, forward strand.
TGCTGGATCAGGCCAAAAGCCCATCTAGTCCAGCTTCCTGTGTCACACAGTGGCCCCACCAGATGCCTCAGGGAGCACACGAGACAACAAGATACCTGTGTCCAGTCGCCTAGAAGCACTGAGAGGGTTGAACAAAAGCCCTAGATCAGGAGAAGTTTGGATAACCATGATCAGGGGGTGGGATTTGGCTGGATAAACCGGTGCATACCCTCTACATTTCACAGACAAAAATGTGCACATGCGTGTAACACGCCTAATCTCATACCAAACGTTTAAATACAATGATCCCGTACACAGAGTCACACCGCTGGTCCATCAAGTGCCATCATTTCACAACACGGACCAGCAGTGGCCCTCCAGGGTTTTCAGGAGGGGTCGGGGTCTTTCTTTCCCAGCCCTACCTGGAGGTTTCAGGGAGTGACCCTCTGCATGCAAATAAGGAGCTCTACTGCTGAGCTACACCCCCTCCCTGAGAAGTTACTACTACCCCCCTCCACATTAAACATGATTCTTTCATCTGCTGACTGCTGCATTCATTTACCCTGCAGTAGCCAATCCTGTACAAATAAAAACCACATTTAACCTAAAGAACAAATTGTCGACAATCTGTTAGGAATTCACAGTGACCTACATCAACCTGTGAAACAGCAGGCAGGCTGTGTTCCACCTGAATATTCACGCACATGCATTTATGGACATGAGCAACGAAGACAAGAAGCACCCACTCACCCACCCGGCGTTTTAAATTCTAGAAGCCCCCGGAGGGTTTGAGCCCTGGAAAACTGGCAGCTCTAGGAACTCATACTAAGTATACGTGGCGGAGAAGGGTTCACAGAAATGGTGACTGCAGTGATTTGTCCTGACTGCTGCCCATGTTCAATCGGACAGTTCAGCCTTGCTTTTCCTTCTAGACTATTGATGTGCACCAGCTCATGTGCATGAATTAAATCAGAGCCCAAAAAGCAATCTTCATGTAATCTTATCGAGATTCTTGAGGAGAATGCCACAGAGATCCCATCCCATCCCAGTAGTTGATGGTGGGACAACAATGCAAAAAGGGACGTCAGAGAGACATTGCCAGTCTGCAAGAGAACGACCACGCTAGCAGAAGGAAGTGGGTTTCCACTCTCACAAGGCAGAATGGGATGCTGCTCCTGACAACAGAACAGGAAAGAGAGAAAACTTGGGAAAGAGAGAAGAAGGAATCTCAGAAGGGCCAGCCAATACAAGTAAGCACTTTTGGGGCAGGGGGTAGGACAGGATGCGTAGAAAGAACTGGCTAAAAGTGACTTGACTCCAGAACAAAGATTTCAGCCTTCAAGGCAATTCTCTAGACCAGTGGTTCTCAAACTGTGAGTCGGGACCCACTTGGTGGCTCGCGAGCTGATTTCTGGTGGGTCCCAGGTGATGAAAAGATCAGAGAAGGTAACTGCCACAAGCCCTGAGGCCATTCAAAAATCAGATAGCTACTAATTGCCCTTCAAAGAGCTGAGCTCCTGCAGTTTGCAAGAGAGCTGCTAATTACCCTGCAATCAGCTGAGCTCTTTACTTGTAAATACACTTATTAATTTATTTCTAGATCACCTTTAAAAAAAAAAGTCTCGTAAAGCTAGGTGGGTCCTGATAGTGTCATTTTAAAAAGTGGGTCCCGGTGCTAAAAGGTTTGAGAACCACTGCTCTAGACAGCGCACCAAACGCTCCTTACCTTCTTCCCAGCAATGCGCTCCATCAGCACTGCAGGGGTCGTGCCTGTCACGTGGAACCGGCAAATCACCACGGCAACGATGAAGCCATTGCCGGGCCGGACAAAGAGCTGCTCCACGTAGATGGCCCGGTCGTCCCAGCCCAGGATGTGCGTGTGGATGACAAAGCGCTCAAAGACATTCAGGGGACGGCGGAAGCGGCTGCAAGAGGCAGACATCACCATTTGGCCTCCCAGGGCGCTGAGCACAGCCATCATGTTGTACTGGGCCACAAAGAGGCCACGCGCAATATCAGCCTCCCGCATGTAGCGCGCGTTGTTCATGTGCCCCATGAAGTCCAGGTCAGCAGGCAGCACGAAGCTGTGGAAAAGTTCAGTTCTGAATAGGTCTTTGCTGACCTCTTGGCAGCACACAATATAGCTGTAGGGAATTCCTAGTCTAATCAAAAACCACGAATCCAAGTTCCAAATCAGGAGCACGACAACAAAGGCCACGACACAAACCCAAATGATCATCGTGACCAGCCACAGAAGAGCAGTCTGCAGGCCTGCAAAAGGGTCAAGGCGCCACCAACTCAGGCCAGGGCCCCTCCGCTTCTCTTGACCATGTCAAACAGCCTCCTCCTGTACATCACACAACAGCATCCCAGCGTGTTCTTTGCCTGAAGTGGTGCTCACCAACACTGCATCTTAGTTTCTGCCAGTTTGAGATTTTGTAATGCTAATTACCAGTCGGGGAAGAGGCACCTCCCTCCCTCGAGATGTGCTGCCTGTGAGAGAGAGGGAGGCGAGGCACTGCTCACCTGGACAGACCTTCACCACATTGCAGAGCACAAGTCAAGCCTCTTCAGAAGAGCACACGGAAAGCCCTGCTGGACCAGATCAGAGGCCCACCTCTGGGAAGCCACGTGGACAGGTATGCTCCTCCTGCTGTTGGAGGCAGCGCATCACCATCATCCAGACCAGTGACGGACCTGTCCTCCTCCTCCTCCTCCTCCTCCCAGCATTTCTCCAATCCCCATTTCAAGCCATTCAAGTGAGCAGCCATCCTCACATCTTGTGGCAACAGACTCGGCAGATTGGTAACCTACCCAGTGAAGAATCCCTTTCGCTGGATGAACCTCAATGGTTCTCTGGTGGTGAGAAGGAGAAAACCTTTCCGCACCCCCCATGCTTGTCCCCAGAGCGCCCTCCTTCGTAGCCCTCTCCAGTGTGCCAAAGGGTTCATTGCGTCCTTCCTTATTTCCTTTGCTTTACCCATCGTGACAAGGGCTTGTCTTCTTAGCCCACCACTGCAAAGTTTCTCAAGAGACTTTGGAGACGGACTTGTTCAAAGATTTTTGAAAGTTCAAGGACAAAAAAGTCAGACAGGTCAACGTGCCTGTTTGCACTCGCAAGGAACTCTAACCAAATAACGCGGCTCATCTCTGCAGAAGATCGGCTGACTGGCCTTCAGCAAAGCCTGCTCTCCTGTATGCTGAATAATGTTATATTTAATTATACTTTCCACCATATTTACCCAGAACAGATATTAAGCCAACTGGGCTGTAATTTCCTAGATTGCTTGTTTTTTTTTTTTAATGGTGCCACATTGGCTACCTTAGTCATTTGCTAGGAAAGACTCACAAATTGTACACGCTTTTACAACTTACAGTCCAATTTTCCCCACCATAGCATGCAGCCGTGCCAAAACCGGCTGTGCTGTATGCTACGGTGGGGGCAGGGTAGATTGGGAGGCATTTCCCTTACCCCTCTGTAAGCTTCCTGAACAACAAATAAGTCTCCTTGGACCTGCACCAACTCTTTAGCTGGCGCAAATCCAAGGAGGCGTGTCTGCTGCTCCTGGAGGGGATAGCATCCAGCGCAAGTCGCCCGCCTTGGGTGCCGCCCTCCCTGTCACGCCTCCCACCTTTCCCTCCAGCCCACCCTCTGTGCCGGCTCATTTTCACCAGTGGGCGCTCCTGTCCCTGCTGCCGCACACAGGGCCCCTCTGGAAGCACATGGTTCCACATGCGGCTCAAGCGCCATTTGCAACCGCTGTAAAGCAGCTACTGCTCCTGGAACATGAGTTCAGGCAGCGGTAGCGCTGCATAGGTTTGCAGCCCTACAGCCCAATCCAGCGCAAACTCCCCTGCGCCAATGCAGCAGGGCCAGCATGGGCTGCGCTGCATCCTGCAGGGGAATGTAGCAGGTGGGAGGTCTCCTCAGGGTATGGGGACATTTGTTCCCTTGCCCCAGGGAAAGCTCCAGCTTGTGCAGCAGGTCTACTGAGACCTGCGTGAGCCATATGGCTGGCGCAATAGTCTGCATGCACCTGTGTCGTCGGATCAGGCCCGGGAGGGGGATAGGATGTGGCACGAGCCAGCACTGCTGATCCTGCCCCCTCATGGGCCTGATCCACCCACCTCACCCCATCGCCCCTTGGCACGGGGCTCACTGCATCTGGCGCACACGGCTCCTTCTGCTTCTTCCAAACTAGCTTGGACGCATTTAATTTTCTTTAGTAGATCGCAGGTGTTGGGGGGGTGGGGGGTGGATCAGAACCACAGCCTGGGAAGAGAGCTGGGGGCTTTAACTCCTCGCACTTCTCTAGTCTCTCACCACCCGTCGTCTCCTTTGACCTGGGAGAAATGTTCCCCTTGGCAACGTGTGCCGCAGGTGTCGACCGAGCCCCCGCCCCCAAGAGTAGTGCGAGGGAGGGGCCACACAGCTACTCTAAGCACCCCCAGGCCTGCTGCTCCTTGTCAGCAGCTCCAGAACCTTTCAGCCCGGTGCCAGGAAACCTGTTGGTTGCGGTTCTCTAGTCCTGCTTCCCAGGAAATGAGATCTGATGTCTTACTTTGCATCTAAGAGAAAAGGACATCTGAACATGGCCAGCATCACGCCATATCCCTATGTAACAGGAAGGGCTGGAGACGCAGCAGGACCAGGCCTGAAAAACAGACCTTCTTCACCCAAGGCATGTGTAACCTATAGAACTCACCACCACAAGATAGCTGCTAGCTTAGGTAGCTTCAAAAACAAACAACAACAACCCCCCCCCACACACACCAAACGGATTAGGAGGAACTAATAGTCATAACAACTGAAAAGAACTGCAATGTACACGGCCGCATTACTGACGGCCCAATCCTTGGAAGGCCTGCACCGGCGAAACACGTGTTCTGCCAGCGTGCGCTACCGCAAAAGCACCGTAAAGCGCTTTGTGGCAGCACAAGGCCCAGGCAGGCTGGTGGGAAGGCTGGAGCCTACCTGCTGGTACCGATGGAGCGACAGAGGTCCACTGGAGCACTGACGCTCAGCGCAGGGGTGGGGGCTGAACGGGACACGGGGAGGGCGGAATGGGGAGGAGATGGGCCCGAGAGTGGGATGGGATCTGCGGTGCCGGCATGCACCGAATCCCGAGGCCCTTCCCAGGCCTGATTTGCCTGTACAGATCAACGTGGACTGGCGCCAGCACTATCCAGTTGACCTGTTGTGGCTGCAGGGCCATACCCCAGGGCAAGGGGATAAATGTCCCCTTACCCTGTGGAGACCTCCAGCAGCCAACCCCCCCCCCCCCCCTTCGGGATGCAGCATAGCCACACAGGGATTTAGGCTGTCAAGAGTGTCAGGTACCGGGTGCAAATCACAGCGGGAAGCTGCTGCCTTCATGACCTGCTTGTGTACACCAGCCGGGTGGCTTCTGGTGGAAAGCAGAAGGCTGGCCCAGATTGTCCGGCAAAGACGTTCTGAGGCGTGCGCCCCTCGTGACGCAAAATGGACCTGTCTCTGTGCCACCTCCCCAAGAGAATGCTGCCAAGGCCACCATACCTTGGCAGGGCTGCTCTTGGGCTCTGGACAGAACGCTCTGGCTGCAGAGCAGGTCTGAACACGTCTGGCAGGCCCCACCTGCCCAATCTCTCCCTCCCTCCCTCCTCGGCTCCTTTTAATTAAGTCCAGGGCAGTGGCTGTCCCAGCTGCAGGCTCCTATCAGTGCAATATCTGGTGATGGGATAAACAAATTGTTCTTGTTCTTGCGACGATCAATTACAAGGCTGCCTGTCCTGCTCTGATTGCAGCTTCCCTGTCCAGTGCGAAAAGAAGGCTGGAGGCTTCCTGGTGCGCTTTTGCCATTCAGCTGCGGCCAAAAGGAACCTTGGAGATCGCAGCAAGATGGCTTTTGGCACTGTCGTTTCAACCATGGGCATAGGGCCCGGGGCACCAACAGACTGGTAAACCTGCTTCTAGAAAAAGAAGCTGCAAAACCGAAAGCTCTGGCCAAATACACACACACTCAGTGGTCGGAGGAGATCTTGGAAGTGAAAGGCAGGACTGTTGGCTCACACGTGACTCTCATTCCAGAAACAAAACCAGGCACTTCTGCTGACACAGGCTACTTTTCTAGGAGTGTGAGGATGACTGAGAGTCTTCTTGCTCTTGGCTTCCCCCCACCATCTAGTCCCGGCTTAAGGAAAGCCCCAGTGTGAAGTCAACAGGAACGAGGCTCCCCTTTGACACACCGAAACCAGCACCGTTTGTGAATTCAGCGTCTTCTTGGTCTGCGGGCCCTACTAAGCTCACCTGACGGGCTTATGACCCTTAGACCCGCGGATGGGCCACTGAAACCCACCCGAGTAGCTCAAAGGGCAGCTAGGGAGACGCAGGGGGCCGTAAATTCTCCAGCGGCAACCGGATGGACCACTGACCAGCAGGTCTCCTCAAGTCACGTCCAAAGACGCTCGCGTGTGTCCCGGCCTGGTCCTCTCAGAGGAATCCTGTGTGTGTGGCCCAGCTCGCACCCATCTCCTGGGTATCAGAGAGGTGGGATGGACTCTTCAAGCCGACTTTAGCGTGAGTACTAGAAAGGGAACAGCGAGAGCTTGGGGCACCCAGGGAATCATTTCACTTTCGCGGCGTTTGCCAGCCTGTCATTGCCTGCTTGCATTTTTGCTGAGATCCACACTTGGGCACTGCCAACGCCCAAGCCTGCTGATTTTATTCTTGCTTTCTCCAACCTGCTTCCCCCGCCACCACCCCATTTATAGTTTTAATAAACTCTTTTTATGTTTTGACTGGCTGCCTGCCTGTGGTTGTTTGAACTCGATCAGAGCATTGTTAGTCCTCATAGACCCCCGGGGCTATGCGCAAACAGGGAGTTTGGTGTTTGATTTTTAATATGGAGGTGCATTCAATCATGTGAGCCCCTCCTGCCGACTGAAGTGGAATAGCCAGTTCCCAGTTGTTCCCATGAGATTTTTGCAGCTGCCAAAAAAAAGAAAAAAGCAAACGCATAGCTGGACGGCATTAACAGAGGAGACACAGAGTCCAGATCGCTTGACGTAATAGTTTCGCTGTACTCTGCACTAGTCAGACATCACTTGGAAGACTGCAACCAGTTTTGGGCACCACATTTTAAGAAGGACCTTACCAAGCCGGAACAGGTTCCGAGGAGGGCAACAAGGAGGCGGAGGGGTCTGGAAACCAAGTCCTAGTAGGAAGAACCACTAGAAGAGCTTGGTACGTTTTGCTCAAGGCAGATGATAGCCGATTCTCAAGTATCTGTCCGCCAGAAGCAGGGAAAGACTTGATCTCTCCTGAGGACACAACTAGAACCCATCATGGGTTGAAACGACAGGGAGGTGAATTTGGATGAGACAGGAGGAAGGTGTTGCAGGTTTTCAAGCAGAGGCTGGACAGCCACATGTTAGGGTTGCTGTAATGGTTGTCTGCACTGAGCAGGGGGTTGGAGTGGATGATCTCTAAGATCTCTTCCAACTCTGTCCTATTAATCATAGGAAAAGACTGTAATTGGAAACACATTGGAGAGGAGGCAGCCCCAAGCATCACCCACGATCCTGGAGGACAGAAGGGGTAAGGATTAGGTTTAGCTCTTTTTTGGTTTACAAAGAAAGAGAGAGAGAGAATTTTGCCTCCCAACTCTGTTCCAAAGAGCTGCCTTTTTCCTTCATGCAGTAGGATTCCAGGGGAGCGCCTGGGAACTCTGCCAGCATCCACCGGACCCTTGTGAGCTCATTTCGTGGTCTTATGCATGCGAAATGCGACAGACTCTGGGAAACGTTTTGCAAATCCTGCTGTCAATCCCAAGATGCTGGGACCTCACCGACCGACACGATCATTGCTAACGGGACAACCAGAACTGTTGTTTTCAGAACATAGAACGAATGTTTGGGACATGAACAGTGTGCGCCATCCACTGCCAGCCCATCCATGAGGCCACCTGATGCAGGATGCATCAGGGGCAGATTGCGAGGGGTGCAGGGAAGTGGTGGATTCACCCCGAGCCTGCTGCCGTCATTGCCTCCCTCCAACCTGTGGCCAACGCAAGCCACAGTGACCTGCTTCCTGTTTGCTTGGGTGAGGAGCGAATCACACACACACACACACACACACACACACACACACACACACACACGCTCCTTGCGCACTGTTGTGACACCTAGAAGTGCGGGACGTCCGTTTCACAGCAGTGCACAAGGGACATGGTCAGGTTTTTGAGAGTTTTTAACAGCAGAGGCGGCAGACACGAAACAACATCAGGCTGTGTTCTGGGATGTGGTGCTCAGATACCACCTCAAGATGCGGTGGTGGCTGATAGCTTCTTAGATGACCTTAAAAGAGGAATTAGGCACATTTGTGGAGGAGGAGGAGGAGCGGTTCATCAAAGGCGACTAGTCACTGTGGCCATAGAGAGCTTCCATGTTCAGAGGCAGAATTGCTACGGAATAATACCTGGCTTCGTGCCTGCTTCTGGTTGTTCATTGTGGGAGGCAGGAAACTGGACCTTTGGCCTGATCCAGCAGGGCTTTTCTGAGGTTCTGCACTGCCAAACGCACCACCACAAAAAGAGACCCCCACTTCTGAAAGCGCAAGTGGGAAAACACACAGGAAGAGACGTCTCCTCCGACAATGAGTCCCTGGGCCATTGATGGCTTCCAACACCAATACTACTGGGACACTGAACTGAGCCCAGAAAAAGACGGGTCATCTGTTGTCACCAAGGATGGTTATGTGGAATCTTGCGCCACCAAAACTGCCAGTAGTGCGAAGCCACCGGTCACCAGCAGACAGCGTAGCTTTGGAGTGAACACTGGAAGGGCTACTTAAGAACAGGTCTGCCGGGCCAGGCTGAAGGCCCATCGAGCCATCCAGCACCCTGACTTGCACAGTGGCTAGTCGCCAGCTGCTCCTGGAAAGCCGAAGGCCAGTCTTGAAGGCGGGAGCCCCTCCCACCAGCCTCTTCTAGCAGGGGCAGAGCGTCCCTGAACAGGGAGGTCCCATCCACCCATCATGCCCAGCAGCAGCCACTGAAACAACTGCAGCAGCAGCAGCTGCAACGGGTTCTTTCATGCAGTGGCATCGCATTCTGGCGAGTGAAGACGTACAGCTGGGAAAGGCTTCGCTTGCACAGCTGTAATTATTGGTAATTGCTAGATGTGGAAAGTCCTGAAGCAACCCAGAATGCAAGCACATCCACCCACCGCTACTGCCTGCCATACCCCAGGGGAAACGGCAAGGGCTGGAGAAGAGGGCAGTTCCCACCCTGCCAGGTCCCCCTTCAACGTCCCTTGCTATCATGGACAAAGGATCAGGGTCGTGAAAGGGTTACCTTCCACTCCCGATGAAGGGAGAAAGGGAGAGTTCAGAGGAGGGTTTGTGAGCTGAGATGTCAGAAGTGCCAATCATGGGGCTCCCTCCCGTGTTACATCTCATGGAACATGATATCCCAGAGTCAGACCACTGTGGGCCCACCGAGCTCAGTATTGCCAGCCTGCCCTCCAGGGTTTCTTCTGAGTCCTACCTGAGGCTGAATCTGAACATAAGAACATCAGAAGAGCCTGTCTGCTGGATCAGGCCAAAGGCCCATGTAGTCCAGCTTCCTATATCTCACAGTGGCCTCACCAGATGCCTCTGAGAGCACACAGCCAACAAGATAACCTGTTTCCTGCTGTCACTCCCTTGCACCTGGCACAGAGAAAACCTACTTCTAAAGCCAGGAGGTTGCTTATGGCTTGTAACCTGTGATGGTCTTTTCCTCCATGAATCTATCCAACCCCCTTTTAGAGGCATCTAGGCCAGGTGCCATCACCACATCCTGTGGCAAGCAGTTCCACAGATGAATTACACGCTGGGTAAAAAAATATTTTCTTTTGTCCGTTCTAACTCTCCCTCCACTCAGTTTTAGTGCATGTCCCCTGGTTCTGGTGTTGGAATCTGGAATCTTCTCCATACAGAGCAGGGTCCCTTTCCTTCACTGGACCCCAAGGCCCAGCAAGTCTACATGGGAGGGAGGGAGGGACAGCCCAAACACAGGTTGACCACTTCAGGGAGAACCAGGCCTCTGTTTTAATGTCCCGTCAGTGCTGATAAATGGGAGGTGTAAAATAATTTGCAGAGATTTGTATTAGCTGCTACGCAAAGGAGTCTCCCAGGATAGCTGATCGCCTTAACCCCAAATATGTTCGCAGGAAGACCCCTTTCCAAAGCACAGTTGCTCAGGCCTGCAGACTTGGTCCAACGTAGTTATCCAAACACGATGAAAAACAGATTGGGTCAATGTATCACGTTATTATCTTTGTTGTCAGCTGCCTTGGAAGTCAAAAGGCAGGATGAAAATCTTTACATAAATAAATACAATATAGCAGAATGATAGTTTAGGGGTGGATGGTTTGTTTCAGTAAGTTAGCTGGCCGGGCAAATGTCTCCAAGTCAGCCTGACCATGGGCTGCTGTCCTCTACTGAGTCAGACCATCAGTACCTCTTGTTCAGCACGGTCTACTCTGGCTGGTAGCAGCTTGCCAGAGTTTCGGACGTGTGTGTGTGTGTGTCTATCCCAGCTATAATCAGAGATGCTGGGGCCTGAATCTAGGATGTTCCACATGCATGCAGAGTGCTAATCGATGGCCCCTTACGCCACTCTCTATGTGCCTGCAGCCTGCCTGCCAGTCATCTTCTGTGACCTGCTGGGCTCTAGATTAAACCGCTTGTTTTTGCCATCCTATTATCATGGAAGTTTCTTATGCTCCCCCTTGGGAGCAGTTAGGGTGGTGCACACACCCCAAATCCCTACTTCTGATTCCAGCCCCATGTCAATCATGGTCTCTACAGTATTTTGCTTCTTATGAAGAAGACACGAAGCTGCCCAATTCCAGAGTCAGACCAGCGGCTAAGCCAAGTGCAGTTTATTTGAACTGGCATCAGCAATCTAAGGGTGACAGGGAAAGAGGGGCCTTCCGTCCGTCCCCAGCTCCGTGCCCTGCGAGAGGCCAGGCCTCAACCCTGGAACCTTCCCGATGCAAAGCACAGCTCAGAGAGGCCTCCCTGCTCGTGAAGATGCCTCCTTTAAAAGGCCCTGACCGCAAACGGCTGGTTCTGCAGTTCCCTGGCCAGAACCTCCAGAAGTTAAATCTAGGTGAGCGGATGCAACTTGCCATTCAGGGTGCTACTAGGACACATCCATGTAAACGCACGTGCATTGAACACTGTGGCACAGGGTTGGGGACTCAAGTCGAGGGACTCATTCTCAAGTCCGACTTAAGTCGCTGCGACGGACTCGACTTGCGACTTGGCCCCTTTTCGGCTGAGTCACGATTCGGGTCATCAGGGGGAGACGATAGGGAGTTTAAAAAAGGTTTTTAAAATCTTGGTTTTACCTTTGTGCGCCAAACCACTGCATTTTCTTGCTTTTACAAAGCGAAATCGCCCTCCAGGAGGCACTTCCTGGTTGCGCGATTCCCCCTCCATTCCCCTAAGGTTGCCCCAGAATGCATTGCACGACTTGAAATGAGACTCGAAATGAGACAGATTCATGGAGGAAAAGACCATCACAGGTTACAAGCCATAAGCAACCTCCTGGTTTTTTTAGAAGTGGGTTTTCTCTGTGCCAGGTGCAAGGGAGTGGCGACTGGACACAGGTATCTTGTTGTCTCGTGTGCTCCCTGAGGCATCTGGTGGGGCCACTGTGTGACACAGGAAGCTGGACTAGATGGGCTTTTGGCCTGATCCAGCAGGGCTCTTCTTATGTTCTTATGTCTCGGACTCAAACATTTTGGGCAAAGGCTTGAGACTCGACTCGAGATTTGGAGCCAGAGACCATGGCCTGCCACTGGTCCCCCAGCAGGTGCAGAGAGCCGTTTGAAACTGTCAATAGCATTATGTTTGGGGAGGGCTGTGAAGAGGTGAGGAAAAACAGAACCGGACTGTTTGTGGGATACAATTGGCAATCTACTGTAATGTTCAGAGATATGTGCAGGGACTTGGTCTTGAGAGAAACAAGGCAACTGAAGTTCTTCATTTTGCGTGGAGAGGGGCAGGCTGCACATAGGGAAAGGCACTCTGTGTGTATTCAGAGGCACTCTTGTTATCCTGAACATAAGAAGCTGCCATACACCGAGTCAGACTATTGGCCCACCTAGCTCAGTACTGTCTCCAATGATTGGCATCGGCTCTCCAAGGTCAACATGTGAGAGTTTCCCCCACCCTGACCTGGAGATGCTGCCCAGACTGAACTCGGGATCTTCTGCATATAAAGTCTCAGCTCAACCCTAGAGCTACAGCCCGGCCACAGTCCCACTGGCTGGTTGAAATAATCACTGGCTACAGAGTCCAGGCCCAGTTTGTGGACCCCTGAGCACACAGACAGACGGCAGAGGCTTCAACCATGTGCAACAGTGTGCATGGCATGTGCGTACGGACCTCTGGTAGTGAGCCTGGGTGTGAGAATTGGGGTGTTAAGACGCAGTTGCCTATTCTGCCTGCTGGGGGCAATGCTGAGAGGCTGCTGGTGGACTGGGGAATCACTCGTCCCACAGGCCCATTTCAGAGCACAGCAAACTTACTGCTACCCCTGGCTACTTTTGACAAATTATTGGGCTAAGAAGTTTGTAGGTATTAATAATGACAGCATGGCATTCTAAAAACATAAACAAAACGTGACAATTGTACACTGAACGTAAGGGCAAGAGAGGAACCAATTATCTCAGTGTTTCATAGCCTGGTCACCAAGAGGGCGACTCACTGTTCTGGTCTACAAACAACAAGCAACATATGACAAGCACGAATCTGACCAGAGTACACTTTTTTTTCATTCCAGAAATGTACAAATGAACTCCGCTAAACAATAAACTTGCCATTCCGCTGTCTTCTTTCCCCGATTCTGATCAAACTGGTCAATTTTACAAGTAATGTCACCATATCCCACAGCTTACGTGACCAAACCTTTTAGCTTCCTTGTGTGTTGGGGGGGGGGGGCTGGGTTCAAGTTCTACCAGCAGCTGCTGATACCCTGTCAGGTGCTCAACTGGTGGGCCACTTGCAGTGGTGTCACTAGACGCGCGTCACCCTGGTGCGGGGACGCGCGTCACCCCCCCTAGGGGCGCGACGTTATAGGCGCAGGGGGAGGGGGCCACCCGGCTCCCCCCCCCGCATCGCGTCGCCCCCCTCCGGACGCTCCAAGGCCGGCCCGGGAGCCGGCCTCGGAGCGTCCGACCCCGTCGGCGCTCCAGGGCCTTCTGAAAGAAGGCCCAAGCAGCGCGTCAATCCGGGTATTTTCCGGATTTTCGCGCATGCGCAGACCCTTTTTGAGGGCTTTTTGACGCGCGTCACCCCCTGGCGGCCCCCCCCGCCACGCCCCAGTGACGCCCGTGGCCACTTGATTGGGGACTAGTCGCCCACTTCCGTGCAGCACTCCAATCAAGTGGCCCACCAGTTGAGCACACAAGGGAGCACAGAAGACGACAAGAGACCTGTATCCTCCTGCCGCGCCCCCCGTTTCAGGCGCAGGGTGGAACGTGGCATTTGCTTGAACCTTTGGCGGGTGTGTGTGATGCTGTTTGCGACTGGCTGTGTTAGTCCTGGGGGGGGGAGGCAGTGGTGTAACAAGGGTGGTGTGAAGGCAAGTAGTTGTGCAAGACTCTGTTACACTGGAGTCAGCGGCCCCTCCCCCTTGCTGTTGGAGCCATTCTGGCAGCAAAGGAAACAAGCAGGACTCTCCCCTGTTGCTGCTGGAATGGCTCCAACAGCAAGGGGGAGGGGCCGCTGACTCCAGTGTAACAGAGTCTTGCACAACTACTTGCACAATTTCACATATACGCTAATGGGTTCTGAGATGTCTGTGACGGATCAAGAGAGAGATCTTGGGGTGCTGGTGGACAGGTCGATGAAAGTGTCGACCCAGTGTGCGGCAGCTGTGAAGGCCAATTCCATGCTCGGGATCATTAAAAAAAGGGATTGAGAATAGAACGGCCAATATCATTATGCCTTTGTACAAATCGATGGTAAGGCCACATCTGGACTATTGTGTCCAGTTCTGGTCACCACACCTCAAAAAGGATATAGTTGAATTGGAAAAGGTGCAGAAAAGAGTGACCAGATTGATTCGTGGGCTGGAGCACCTCCCTTATGAGGAAAGGCTACAGCGTCTGGGGCTTTTCAGTCTAGAAAAAAGGCGCCTGAGGGGGGACATGATTGAGACGTATAAAATTATGCATGGGATGGAAAGAGTGGATAGAGGGAAATTCTTCTCCCTCTCGCACAACACCAGAACCAGGGGACATGCACTAAAATTGTGTGGAGGGAGAGTTAGAACAGACAAAAGAAAACATTTCTTTACCCAGCGTGTAATTCATCTGTGGAACTCCTTGCCACAGGATGTGGTGATGGCACCTGGCCTAGATGCCTTTAAAAGAGGTTTGGACAGATTCATGGAGGAAAAGACCATCACAGGTTGGTTTTAGAAGTGGGTTTTCTCTGTGCCAGGTGTAAGGGAGTGACAACGGGAAACAGGTTATCTTGTTGGCTGTGTGCTCTCGGAGGCATCTGGTGGGGCCACTGTGTGATACAGGAAGCTGGACTAGATTGGGTTTTGGCCTGATCCAGCAGGGCTCTTCTTATCTTCTTGCCTTCGCACCACCCTTGTTACACCACTGGGGGGAGGGGCTGCTGTGTGCTCTGCCAGCTGCTGCTTTTGTTTTCGAGCGCGGTCGTGTAAACGTGCGCGCCTCGCATTTGTGCTTCTGCCGCGTCACCCTTGTTGGCACGACGACAATGCAATGAGCCTCCCTTACCTTCCTGCGGCACAGGTGCTCGACGGCTCGCCCCGGGCTGGCGCCCACCACGTGCAGCCGCACCAGCAGCACGGCGCAGACGAAGCCGTCGCGGCTGCTGACGAAGCGCTGCTGCAGCAGGAAGGCGCGCTCGTCCCAGCCCAGCAGGCGGGTGCGCACCGCGAAGCGCTCCAGGCAGCGCAGCGAGCGCCGGTAGCGGCAGCAGGAGGCGGCCAGCACCATGTGGCCCCCCAGCGCCCGCACGGCCCGCAGCAGCCCGCAGCGCGTCAGGTGCACGCCCCGCGCCACGTCGGCCTCGCGCAGGTAGCGCGCGTTGTTCATGTGGCAGAGGAAGTCCAGGTCGGAGGGCAGCACCAGCCCGCCCAGGCTCTGCTCCTCCAGCAGGTCCCACACGGTGGGCAGCAGCCAGCGCGCCCACAGCAGGCTCAGCGGCACCCGCAGCAAGTACCAGCCGTCCAGCAAGGCGAAAAGGGCGGCGGCGGCCAAGGCCGCCCACCCCAGCAACGGCTGCATCGTGGCGCCCGGCTGGCTGGCACCGCACGGGGGGGGGGCGGCCAAGGTGCCAGCGAGCGGGAGCGCCCGGCGTCGCTTCTTCTTTCCTGCCAGGCGGGGCTTGCTTTTGCGCACGCGCAGGTGGCGGTGCGGGGAAGCGGGGCGCCCTCCCTGAATGTCGCTGCTTTTCCCTCCGGGCGGGGTGCGCGCGCTGCTGCCCTCCCTCCTCCCTCCCTGTTTGCTTTGCTCTTAAAAAAAATAATCTTTTTAATTCGCGAATTGAACGACAAGACGCAGATTCCTAGTTCCGAGGAGAAAACAAAACACACGTGAAAGCCAATGCGGGGCTGCTGCTAAAGGGTCCCCAGCAATCGGGGAGCCGAGGCGGCCAGTGTGAGCGGCGCCTTTCGGAAGCCACGGCGCGTGTGCGTGGAAATCCCCTTTTGCAACGCGAGGCTACACGTCGCCAAGTGCTGGGGAAGGTGGTGCGTGAGCGCCACCTGCCCGGAAAAGTCGGCGAGCAGCTGTTTTGGGTTGGAATCCTTCAGTAGAAATGTGTCATTCTGGGAATTTGTATTTAGAAACACCCTCATTTATTTATTTTTTACAATATTATTAATTATGGTTGCATTTATAAACAGCTATGAATATGCACACGTGCCTGCTATATTTTGAATTCCAGAATAATTTTGGGCCCTGAGGGAGGTAACATTTCCTCGGAAGCTCACTTGCGCATATTTGCTCTTTGCGTGGCTTAATTTGCTTTCCCGTTCTATCATGGAGGGAGGGTACGAAAGTCTTGTGATTTGATCTCTGCAAGGCCTTCTTTCTAAGGCCTCTTTCATCTACCCTATCTTTTGATATACTGTATTACAGACTCTGTCTTTTATTTAAAGATTTGTCCATGAAGGCTAGAAAGCTAAGATTTTCAGGTGGTCGTTAAATTTGTCTCCCTGTCCCGTGTCCTGAACCACAACACAGCATTGCAGAATACGCATAACCTTGGTTATATGTTTTATGAGAACAATTTTAGCATAAGAACCTGCAAGCTTTGGGGCTATACAGAACACTCTGCAGGAGAGGGACACAGCAGAATTTGCTAGGTGAAGTGTACCTTGAAAGCTTGTGTGTACTCTTATGCTGGTGAAACTTGGCCTAATAATGAAAAGAAGTATTTGTTATGAGGCCAAAGTATCCCTTGGGACCCACAGGACAATAGTAGTCTCATCATGCAGCAAATCATTGGCATGTTCAGAATTACCGTAGGTGTACGTGTTAGGTGGAATTGCAATTCAGCGTGGCCGTTAGCTAGCAATAGGAAAAAGCCTCTTTCCTCTTACCCAGGGTTGCAGAGCCAACATGGGAAAATATTCCAGAGAGCTGTAACCACCTGCTGCATGTTTTCAGAAGGGCCTCTTCTCTGTTTGTCAAGCCATGGTTGACCTTCCTAAAGACCACAAGTGCAATCCAGGCAAGATTACGCCCTTCAAAGTACCATTGCTTTCAAAACGGGAGAATTCAGTCCAGCTGGGAAAGCTCCTTTCCCATGATTCTGAATGCTGGACCTCCCAGTCTTTGAAGTCAGAAGGAGGATATCTCCCCGGTACAGCATTTGCCTCTGGAGGAAGAGTGAGGGGCAGGGCTATGGAGCGTGTTGGTGCTGGCGGGGCAGAGCCCTCTGCGACGGTCCCTCCCATCTCCCTGTTGCGGTGGTTGCTGTCCACAGAGTTACATCCTCTGTGAAGTGGGCTGTTGTGAACCAAGCGCCAGGCATTGGTGGAAAGGGCTTATTGCATGAAAAGATCTGTTTGCTGGGCTAGAAAAGCGTCAGAATATGCTGGCTGGAAACAGCAAAAAGGGCGGTCCCAACGCTCGATCGTAGAGACCAAGGCTCTTGTAACCTCGGAGGTTATTCCATGCTTGTCTTTGTAACCATGAGGGCCAGAGATGTTTTTAAAGCAAAGGGTGAAAAATGGACCTTTTCTGGATCCTCTGCAGCCCGCAAGCATTTATCAGCTGAAAATAGCCATGCTTGTTTTATGCTAAGGGGCATGTACTGTAAATCAGGTAGTGAGTAATTACGGTCAAAGCTTCGCTTCTCCAGTGGAACTGGTGGCTGACTCTTCCCGCGGAGGAAGAAATCCTGCATCCCCCCACGTCTTAGGAAGTACACATTTACATTTAGATATGACAAATGTACCTGTTTTTCAGTATGCATTTCACATCAAAGGTCCCGAATATTAGACGCCTTATCACTTCAAAGGGTAGACTATGAAGAAGTCAAGTAGCTAGTCTGAGTACCAAGACAAGAAGCCGCCTATTTTACTGATAAATAGGCATGTTTTGAAGAACTGCTCCAATATTAGGAATCGATGCAGCGCACACGGCCCACCAACCAGGACATATTGCAAGGTGTTGGTGCCGTTGTAACTACTAAGCAGCTCCAAATGGAGGATACGGGAGCTACTGATTGTGACCCTACAATCGTCCTTCAGTCGTCCAATTGTAGTCCTGAAGATTTCTGGACTTCCTGCTTTGGGGGGGGGATCCACCTCGAGCGAGAACTTTCATAACATTCTGGAGGAAGCCAACCGGCCTGCCTAAAGTCTGGGTCATTTCCGTCCTCAGGGTAGGTTTTCTGGGCTTCCTTTCTCCAGAGCCACCCACCCAGCAGCCTCAGACTCTGGTCCAGAGGAGGGCAAAGGCCACTGCAGCTGTTACAGCCAGGGCAGAAAAGGTGACTGCGACCTGCCCAGCACCAACATTGCACAGATCAGTGTAGCAGCAGTAGTCTGGGTGACTCTCGCCAATTCCGTCCGGGTCGGAGGGGACGCACTTTTCAGCACAGGACTTGGTAACAGTGATGTTTCCGAAAAAGGGGTAGCCTGAAAGATATTGACGAAAGGGTGTGAGGAGGAAGGAGGTGCCTTGGTCATGCTGTTTGGTTGCCTGTCACTCTAAATGAGCACCTGTTGTTTTAGGAGCCTCTTGTTCTAGATTCTGGAAGACCATCCTTTCATTGGCCGATGGCTTGCCAGGCTTCCAGGTGGCTGATCAAGGCTTCATCAACGGGAGCTAATGACAGACGTACTGTCCTGATTGATAGCGGGAACTCTCTGTCTCTACTCCAGCCTTGAACTGTCAAACCCATCAGAGTTTGGGAAAGTGTTATCCCCCAGAGCCAAGGGGAGGAGGCCGAGAAACCGTTTGAAGCTGGATTTGCAGTTGATACTGAGACACAGCAAGACACCAGTGAGTTGGCCGAAGCTTGCTTGGGGAGGGGCATAGGGACTCTCTAATACAGCATTCGTAGTTGTGCTGGCTTCTACTCTGCTCCGCTTGTATAGTTGCAAATAAACGGCTCTCACAAAGATCCCATTAGCCTCCCTGGCTCTCTCATCTGAAAGGAACAAAACCCTGTTATGTTGTCCTGCATGTTCTTACCACTTGTGCAGAGAGTAACACTGTAAGTAGTCAATCAAACTAAGTCTCCCATCCCTCCCATTTGATATCTGGGTACTGGAAAAGCTCCCCCCTCCCCCTTCAGAGCTCCTGCAACTTTCCTGCACATAACGGTTCTCCTATGTGGTTGGGCATCTCCCTTCAGTGGGGTGGGTAGCTTTGTGAATGCAAATGCCTCGTTCATTGAAGTGAATGGAGAACTTCCCAAGCACTTGAGATCTCCTGATGTGCACAGTGGAGCACCTCTGTGCACCAGTTACCACAGGATCTATGGAAATATCTACACCGCTGCCAGTGGTTTTGAATACCCACAATTAAGGATTTAACAAAGATTGCCAACATGTTTTCTAGTCCTCTCCAACACTATGAGGGCCAGAAACCTTGTTTTAAAAAAACAAACAGCCCAATCCCAGGGAGTAAAGCCACCAGTGGAATACATGTCAAGTGTCTTCCGTTAGCATGCTGCCAGGGTGTTGATGGGAAAGTTGGAGCCTTCCCGCGCCCGTCGCAAGAGTGCCAGCTGCCTGCTGAGGAAGTTAAGATGGCGGGGGAGGCAGCAGTGGGTGAGGGAGGGCGAGACGGGTGGAAAGGGGGAGGCATGGGGCGGGGAGGCTGCGGGAGGGGGTGGATATGATGGTGATGGTATGCGCCAGATCCTATCCCCTCCAGCAGCAGCCTCCCCGCCCACTTTTCTCCTCGAACTTGTGCTAGTGAAATCTAGCACAGGTATGAGGAGACCCATTGCGGAGTGGGAGGTTTACGTCAGGGTAAGGAGATTTAAATCCCCTTTCCCCTCCGAAGCCTCCTGATCCACACTCCTGCTGGATACATCAGCCCCTTTGGCGCGGCTGCACCAGCCTAGGGTGGTGGTGCTAAAGGATAGGATTTGGCTGAAAGAAAAATAAGAGAGAACCTTAAGTTTCTCTGCATCTTTCAACTGTTTGTCAGTGGAAAGCAGCTATACCGGGGGGGGGGGGATCCACTATCCACAGATAGCGGGCGCCCATTGCCTTAATTAAGGGTCCAGTGCTGGTGCAAAGCCAGCACGTCTCTTCCTTTAAACAAACGTCGAGCTGGCTCCTTACACAGAGCAGGCAAGCAGCCTGCATACGAGAGAGGCTCCCAACGTTAAACAAGAAGCTTCCTGCAAGAATTGCTTCCTGTTTAATGTTGGGAGCCTCTCAAGCATGCAGGCTGCTTGCCTGCTCTGTGTAAGGAGCCAGCTCGACGTTTGTTTAAAGGAAGAGATGTGCTGGCTTTGCACCAGCACTGGACCCTTAATTAAGGTAATGAGTGCAGGGGGCCATGGGGGGGGGGCTCGGGGATAGCATTCCCCCCTATTTGCGGATTCCAGTATCCACGGAGGGGGCAGGAACCTATCAGATGCGCTCCCCTCTGTACTTGTATAACGCTTATAGGGCTTGTACTGAAGATGGGATCGGAATACAGCAAAAGGACATTTGGACATGTGTGAACGTGCTCTTACCGGAATCCACTGAGAGCACTGTTGTCTTGCATGCAGTTGTCCCCATTGAGCAGTTGATGTAGGATATGCAGCTGTGAAGGTCGGTGGGTTCTTTGCAGGTGTAACACTGCAAAGAGAGAACTACACATGGAAGAAGTGGTGTTAGAGCGTCCTTTTGCAAGTGGTGATTTGAGACCTCTGCTGAATCCACCTCTGGTGAGGAGACACTCCCAGCCCAATCTATAGGTAAAGTAAAGGTATCCCTTGACAATTAAGTCCAGTCGTGTCCGACTCTAGGGAGCGGTGCTCATCTCCGTTTCAAAGCCGAAGAGCCAGCGCTGTCCGAAGACGTTTCCATGGTCATGTGGCCAGCATGACTCAACACCGAGGCACATGGAACGCTGTTACCGTCCCGCTGTCTCGGTACCTATTCATCTACTTGCAATTTCAAACTGCTAGGTTGGCAGGAGCCGTCGCACGGATTCGAACTGCCGACCTTTCGATCAACAGCTCATGGTTCAGTGGTTTAACCCACTGCGCCACCCGCTGGCTCTGCCCAATCTATACATGTCTACAAAGAAGTCTACACTTCTACATGTCTACACTTGCCTGAGGGTAAACCCTGTTGACTACAGTGGGACTTACTTCTTTGTAGACACAGCCCAATCTATACATGTCTACAAAGAAGTAAGTTCCATTGTAGTCAACAGGGTTTACTCTCAGGCAAGTGTGGATAGGATTCCAGCCTGAGATGCTTATGGAATTCTTGAGTACAGTATATTCTTAAATGTAAAGAACCTGTTTGGTTCAAGCAAGAGTAGAATTAAGGCACTTAGAAATTCACTCATACACCTAAAAGCATCGAAATACTAAGTTGCTTAGTATTGGCCATAACCTCCATGCCACGTAAGCAGCAAGGACATTCTCCTGTCTTAGGAATTGTCTTTGTTTACACAATGTTGCTAGATGGATAGACTGTGAGTTGTGAGTCAGGGCAGTGGACCCCCGCTTGACGTTCCAGAGACACCACTGTGTTGTGAAAATACCGTAATGTGAACCCAACAACGCATCGTTTTGGGGTAATTCATTCCAAGACCTCAACTTCTGCCACAGAACTATTTCCCTGTCTAAAAGATGATTTGAAAGGTGCCTACTGTGCTGATGTTAAAACTCTGCTACCGGCTGAGAGGCAACTTCAAAGCCCTGCAGGCTCGCATTTGCGTTTGCTGCATCTAAATCCCTCCCACAATACACACACAGCCAATGCTGGAAACACTGCTACCAGCTGTTGGGTGAGAAGCTGGAGCAGAACCGCTACTTCAAGCCTTACAGTTACATTGGCTTTCGCGTAGGCTTAACACACATATTTACTTATTTACAATATTTTTATCCTGCCTTTCTCCCCGAAGGGACCCAAGGCGGCTTAGCAATGACACATAGCACCACAATGTTAAACGCTGCTATTGGATGAGACTCTACCAAATGCTGGTAGTTGCTGATTGGCTTATCAATCACCCGCAAGGCTCTGTTGGAGCTCATCTTCCAGCAAGTCCTCACTTAACGGCGCAGATAGATTCCTGGAAACGGCGACGTTAAGTGAAAGCAATGTATAATGAATCAATTTTCACCGGCGGGCTCAGTGACGCGCTGGGGTGCTCTTGCGCTGCAAAGCCACTTCTGGGTTGCGCGGGATCGTGACCCACTTCCTTGGCTTTGTTCTTGCCTCAAAATGTCTTGCAGAAGCTACCTCTAAGGCATGGGGCACAACTAGAACCAGGAAGTGTTACAGTGAATAACCGTTTGTATAGTGAGCCTTGTTTTGTCTCGTCCATCGTAAAGTGATTTGATCACATTGTGAGCCCATCGTCAAGCTGGGACCTACTGTATAAAGCCGCCTCAGATACCTGCACCTTCAAGCGTATAAAAGGGGGGCACTCAGACAGTGAGAGCAAGAATGTTGCATGCACACAGGATTGTCTCTGTTTTCCTTGGGGAAACATTGGAGAGTTTGCAGTGGTCAAGAGAACATTACTCTTGGAGCAGAGAGACCCGGGTGCACATCTACCACAGAGCTTCCTAGGTAGCTGAAGCTGAAAACTTGTGCATGCTTACCAAGGAATAAGTACCACTGAGGGCTACTTCTGAGTAAACATGCATAGGATTAATGTAGCATGGATATTCTCATGATCAGACATATTGCAAAAAAAGAGGTAGAGATTTTATGGGTTTAAAAGATCATGTAAAAATGTTTTATAATATCAAACAAGTAAGAGGAATTCCAGTTGAAAATATATAAAAATATATAAAAACACAGAGAATCCACATAAATTGTCAATATCAGTCCCAACGTTTCATCCACCCTCTGGACATTCTCAAGGGAAACACAGGTATGCTGTGCCAATTTCATTCTGCAATCTGCAGCCAATTTCATTCTGCACAGCATACCTGTGTTTCCCTTGAGAATGTCCAGAGAGTGGATGAAACATTGGGACTGATATTATGTGGATTCTCTGTGTTTTTATATAGTTTTATATATTTTAAACTGGAATTCCTCTTACTTGTTTGATATTATAAAAATTTTTTACATGATCTTTTAAACCCATAAAATCTCTACCTCTTTTTTTGCATGCATAGGATTATTCTGCATGCCATTGTCTGGCTCGTCTACCTTGCAGGGGAGTTGTAAGGTCAATTCCCATATATGTGGACTTTGGGGGTAAGCCAGATTCAGCAGCATTCCAGAGTCTCGGGTAGGAGCAGTTCCATGACTTTCTCCATGCAAAGCATGAGGAGGGATCTGCCTGTCACTTATGACTCCTCTCTGGCCCAAACTGCCAAGCACAGGTCACCCACATCTTCCCTGCTGTTCAATGTTGATTGCAAATTCCGCGGCGGTGGGGAACTGTCTATGTGGTCGTTTTTTGTTTATGGACCTCTGGAGAGTGCCATGTGTACATTAGTGGCGCTGCGGTTCATAATACTACTAATAATTAATTACACCACCACGCACAGTTCCCAGCTCCAGAGGCCAGCTCTGTATTCATTTGCATCCGTCAATCTGTTATGTGTGACGAGTTATTGATTGATTTGTAAAGGTTTTTTTTATCCTGCCTCGCTTGAGAATTGCAACACTTTAAATACAATAACCAAGCAATAACACAAGAACAACAAAAACATGCATAGAAGAAACACAATAACACAGCTCAGGAGGGAGACCAGAAACCAACCAAGCAATGAAACGTACCCTGGGAAAGACACACAAAATAATGAAAGGAAGAGGTACCCAAACGATCTCCTGGGGGAGCAGAGGAATTCAGCATGCAGGGCGTCACCACAGACTAGGATGGGGCAGTTGGGACTAGGACTGGAAAGGTTAGGGGTCAAGCCCCACTCAGCCCCGCACCTTGCGCAGTCATTCAATCTGTCAGTTTCCCCTACCCCACAAGGACAAAAGTGAGGATAAAATGGGGGTTGGGGGGAGAGAACCAGGTATGCCACCCTGAACTCCTGGGGGGGGGAAGGGGGGATACAAACACAAGAAATAAAGGTTCAACCCTGTCAAGGAATAATAAAGAAGGGATTATGTCTGAGGGAGTGCAGAGTGCCTTTCCCACTCTCGGGATAGTGGCAACTGCTGCCACACCCTCGGGCTTGTGGCCAGGCCGCCCAACAAGTCAACGTCTGTTGACAAGACTCAGCCCGAACACGTCTCCTTTTTTCATCCAAAATCGAACTGCAGCAGCAGCAGCAGCAGCAGAAGCAGCTCCCAGATATTCCCTGAGGAAATGTTCTGCCTCTTCTTACCAAGCTCCAGGGACGTGACAAAAGTCAGCACAGCAGCCAGGGATGTTTTCATTCTGCAGGGATGTGCCGACGGCTCTCCTCTGCCGGCCCGTAGCGTGTGCGTGTGTGAGCACAGCTCCTGCTTTCTGGATCTGAGTTCAGAAAGGCAGCTGAAGAGAACTGGCTCTCTCGGGTGTGGGAAAGATATCCCTTGGCCGGGGCCACACCCCCTTCACTCCTCCCCACCCTCTTCTTCTGGAGACATGCCCAGCAGGGGGAACACAGCCCGGGCTGGAGCTCCTGATTGAAGAACTGCATGGCTGGCTCTCACCTTTAGGCCTCTCACTCCCCACCAGAAGGCCAGTTATTTACCCACTCATGCTTCAAAACCAGGTTGTGCCAGCAATGCTGCTGAATGCTGCAGCTGGCAACTGCAGGCTTTCGAGCGCTGCAGGTGAGCTGGGTTTGCATTCCACCCTTTCATTGGGATGCTTAAGCTGACTAACCGCTGAGGCACAAAACAGTTACAATAACTCTTAGTGCAACATCATTAGCAAACGTAAGAATCCTCATATGGAAGAGGGTTCTTGGTGGAATGGAGAGCTGGATTTGCCCATTCCCTCGCCTGCTGTCAGCTGAAAGCTTTTCAGTGGACAAAGGAGGTGGGAGGGGTTTCTCCTCTCTGCTGCTGGTTGTCGTCGTCATCATCATCATCATCATCATCATCATCATCATCCTTTATTGGCACGACACAAATAGACACACTCACATATATACACAGATACCGAAAACAAGTAGAGAGCGAGGAAAGGAAGTTATGAGGAAATAAGCAGTTGCTGCTGGCTGTCTTTTGTAGCAGCAGTAGGGGGTGGGAATAGTTACCGTATTGGTCTGAGTATAAGACTCACTTTTTTCTCCTAATTTAAGTTTTTAAACTAGGGGTGCGTCTTATAATCAGGCTGTTGCAATTTAATGCCAGTGATTTAATTAATTTTTTTTAATAGCACCAAACTTTAAGGGTGCGTCTTATAATCAGGTGCGTCTTATACTCGGGACAATACGGTATTTATCGTCGTTGTCATCATCATCAATAATAATCTTGTCTCTTGCTCTACTAAGGCTGGACATTGTTGGCCAGAGTGTTGGGTAAGATGGATCTTTGGTCTGATCCAGCATAGGTTATTCTTGTTGACAGTATTGCACCATCCCTGAACTTGTCACTGTGAATTTAAGTCCCCGGGACCAGATGAACTACGCCCCAAGGTATCGAAGCAGCTTGTGGAATTGCTCTTGGAGCCACTACCTGTAAGACACTGAGAACTCCTGGAGACTGGAGTGCGAAATGCTGGCAGACTGGAGAAGAGCAAATGTTGTCCCTAACTTTAAAAAAGGGGGGGGGAGGAGCCGGGAAACTACACGCAGGTCAGGTCGATGTCAATATCTGGAGAGATCCTGGAAGAGATTATTAAGTGGAATGTATGTGAACACTTAGAAAATAATGGGGTATTTCTAGGAGCCGGTGTGGGTTTGTCAAGAATATGTCATGCCAGACTAATCTCACTTCAACAGAGTGGCTAGTCTGATGGACATAATGTTCCTAGATTTCAGCAAAGCATTTGACAGACTCTCCCATGATATCCTTGTGGATAAAACGGTAAAATCTGGGCTAGATGGTACTACTATTAGGTGGGTTCAAAGCTGGTTAAACAACTGTTCCCAATGAGTGGTACTAAACAGTTGCACTTCAACCTGGAAGGAGGCATCGGGGGTGGGGTGGGGTGGGGGGATAGGGCTCCGTCTTGGGTCCTGTGCTGCTCAACATGTTTATAAATGACCTGGCTGAGGGGATACTTATTACATTTTCAGAGGACAAAGAGCTGGGGGGGGGGGGGATAGCTAGCATCTTGGAAGACCAAATCAGGATTCAAAATGTTCTTGAGAGCCTTGATCAGTGGGCCAATAGCAGCAACATGGGTAGCCCGATCCTGCCTAAGATACAGCGGCCCACCTAAAAGGCTGGCTGCTGCATCCTAGGCAGTTTGTGGGCCATGGCCCTTCCCCCGGTGTAAGCAGTGTGTTCGTCCCCTTCCCCCGGTGTAAGCGCCACAGGCCCCAATGGGCCTCCTCAGATGCGCACCAGCTCTTTAGCAGCGACAACCGCTCCATTTTGGTGGTGGAAGCAGCAGCAATGGGTTTGGCCCACCCTCCCGCCCTGCGTCTCCGCCGGGATGTGCAGCGGCGGCGATGACTTCACTTCCGGTAGTGACGTCACGGGGGCTACATAGGAGTCCCAAGGAGTCCCTCCTCTGTCTGGTCCTTATTTAAGTGATTACTTACATAAGAACATAAGAAGAGCCCTGCTGGATCAGGCCAAAAGCCCATCTAGTCCAGCTTCCTGTGTCACACAGTGGCCCCACCAGATGCCTCAGAGAGCACACAAGACAACAAGATAACCTGTTTCCCGCTGACACTCCCTTGCACCTGGCTATTTACTACCCTATTACTGTATTCTGAAATAAGGGTAGGTTGGAGGGGAGAACAAAAGGTTCTGGGTGCAGGGCCCCCTCCCCATGACTACCACAGCCCCATTTGGATGCCTCCGGAGCCAATCTTCTGTTGCTTTTGAAATGAAATGAGGCCTTCTGGCCTGAATCGCTGCGAATGGGCACAGAATTGAGTTCTTAATTAGGTCACCCAGAAGGAATCCTCAAAATGTTGAATACCATGAATCATGGCCCCTTGAAATCAATCAGCTGTCAAGTTTGTGCCTAGGGGAAGTTGTTTGTGACATATAGCACAAAAGAATGAACGCATGGACAAGTGTGTGTGTGTGTGCGCTCACACACACACAGACACACACACACACACACACACACACACATGAGAGGTGCTGCTTTCTTGGGTGGGGCCTTTTGCCATGCGAAGCACCCTGCCCTCCAGGACTGGAAGTACCGAGAGAGAAGGGGGGAGGAAGGGTGCTGGCTCGACGCCTACAAAGGAGTGCCATTTAGGAGCAAAATATTTCAAGATGAGCCCCGCCAAGAGCAAACAGCAAACAATCATTGACTTTTCATCTTTTCTTTAACAGAGAGGGGTCAACCATTAAGGATGCTTCCAGCTACTCAATATAAAATTGACAGATTAAGGGACATTAAAGGGGGCTGTGAGGATTGAGCTTCTCTTAGCTCCTTTCTCCTCCCTCACCCCCCGGCATGTTTCCTTAAAGAAAACCTCAGCATAAGAGGCATAAGAGAATGACCCCGCGAAAGACCCTGGAGAGCCACAACTAGTAGTATAGATCGAGTACTGAGCTAGCTAGGTCGAATGATGGCAGAAGGCAGCAGCATGCACCAAAATTCTCCCAAGGTCTGGAATGCTCAGTGCTGGTCCCAGGTTGTTGGCATTGCCCCTGCATTGGTGCCCACCCTGACATGGTGCATCGGATGCTGCCAGCGCCAGCAGTAGTGAGAGTGTAGGGGGCCCCCCTTATCTAGCGCCCGACTTGGCTGACTCCTGACTCCTGCTCTTCCAAGTACTGTTAAAGGAAAGACGCTGTTTCCCATGCTCCAGCGCAGGTTGGATGCTCTGAGCATTATTAAGCAGGCAGTTCAGATGCTGCCTGTGGGGCTTCTCCTGCTTCAAAGCATAGTGTCGAGATTTGCTGATGAAGCTCCTGTAAGGCCCTCTGCTCCTAAAAGTACCTCTGACCCGATCAGACGAGGGTAATAATTTCCTAGGCCCTGAGGGCTGAAATGCTTCTTGTAGCCCAGGAGCCTCAGGGGGAAGTTAGGAAACTGATGCAACCAAGCGAAACTCAAACAAAAGTCCAACAAAATATTTTCCAGGGCAGATAGTCCCCCTCGCAGTCTTGTCCAGGATGGCAGGAAGGGAATGAATGGGGAGTGCTGTGGGGCCTGACCTCCATGCCCCCACCAGCTGTGTCCACTTTCAGACTATAGAAACATGATGGAGACCAATCCTATCCATACACACACACCCTGCCTGCCAATGTAGCGGCACCCAAATGATGACTGCTGCATCCTGTGGTGGTGGGGAGGGGGGAGTTGCAGAGGTCTCATCCATGTAAGGAAGCAATAGGCCCGGAAAGGGGGGTAAGATTTCAGCGGAGCCGCTACCGCTGATCCCTCCCCCTTCCTGGGCCTGGCCAACCAATCGCCCCTCCCGGAACGCCCTGTTCCTCCCTCCCCCCCTGCTGCACCATTGCCTGGCAGGGAACCTACCTTCCCCGGTGAGTGCTCCACTTGTTCTGGGGTGGGTAGAGCGGTGCCGGCCTCATCACCGGCACTGCCTACTTGCCAGGTGCCGCAAACGTGCTTTACGGCACGTTTGCGGCACCCGAGACAAGCAGGTGCTCTGCCGGTCTCCAACTTCGCTAGGATTGCACTGTAGTACACAGTATATGTAGAGAAGAACAGAAATGCTTTTTAACTCTCCGGATCATTTTGAAAAAGTGTTTTGCAGGTTCCCTTCTTTGGGGACAAGTCTGTGTACGAGGGAGAGGCCACCACCTCCTGACTCACAGGGAGGGAGCACATGTCACAAGCATGGCTGAGTCACCGGGACGGCACTGTCCTCGGTGCCCATGCCTGGCTGCTCGTCTTTTTTCGGATTTCTGTTGAGGTCTGATTAAAGACTGTTGGGTTTCGCTTCCGTGCTGACTGCCAGGTCAGGACATCCATCCAGTTTCTAAGCATAACACATGCTATGATCTGCGTATGAAGATTTGTGGCTCCTCCCAGTTTCTAGTCACCATAGTTAAATTAAGGGGGGGACAGCTTATTAAGTTATTTGTATTAAGTTTTGTAACTTAAGTTTTGTAACTTATTGCTTTGCAAGGTCTCATTCTCTGCTCTGGCATTATTCTGACTATAATCAAGGATAGAAGAGCAAGATGCTGCTTGTAACCCACCAAGGCTGAAAAGCCCTAGGCCAATGGCTCCCAAACTGGGAGGCGTGGCTCCCAGGGGAGCCACGGAATGCTGTACCACGGAATCCTCTCAGAAAACAGTGCAATGCCAATTGGCAGGCATCAACATAATGTAATGGGGAGCCAAGGCCAGTGGTCGCCAATGGTCGCGGGAGCTGCAGTTTGGAAAAGTTTGAGAAACATTGACCTAGGCCCTCCACACCTCAAGTGGACCCTTCCCTTCCAAGGTCCCCTTGTGATCTCCTCAAGGAAAGAAGCAAGAGCCAGCAGCGGCGTAAGAGGACTATTTCAGTAGCAAAGCAAGAGCGAGCTGAGTTGGGAGCTCTGGGCGTGAGTGGAGGGGTTCTCAAGAGCGGCTGTGGGGATAGTGGCTCCAAGAGCGATTCCACCTGGAGAACAGGTGAGGTGCCTGAGGATTGGAGATGATCTTTAAGACAGGAGGATTTGGGGGAATCATCGGTTCCAGGATCTTTCTGGGTATTAATGTCTGTCATTCCCCAGGTCCTCCTGTCCCCCTTCTTAAAGGTCATCTCCAGTCCTCAGGCACCTCCATGGGTTCTCCAGAGTCGTGGCTGTTGGGGTCGTGGCTCCAAAGAAGCTGCTTCAGTACCTCGGGGTGTGGTTCATCGGGTCCTGGGGACTTAAACTCATTTCCACCAACTAGGTGTTCCCTGACTGTCTCTTTATTACCTGTCATATGTCTTGAACTGTGATGTCCCAGTTCATTGCTAGTACAACTGTTAGGTTGGGCCACCTCTCCTTGTGGGAAGACAGATACAAAGTAAAAATTGAGCCGCTCTGCTATCTCTTTGTCTTTTGTTACCATTTCCTGGTCCGCTCCTTAACCTTCCTCTTCTTTAAGACACAGCCGAAAACCCCCTTGTTGTTTTTGGCATTCCTCACCAGGCTCAGCTCATTGTGTAGCCTTCCTTTAGCCTTCCTGAAACCATCCTTGTGGGTCTGGGCAACACTTATGTACTGTCCCTTTGTTAACTGTCCTTCCTCCCATCTCTTGTACGTGTTCCTCTTTCTTCTCAACCTTTCAGAAACTTGCAGTGTGCAGCCACACTGGGTTATTTTTAGATGTCTCCCAATTTTTGCGATTGAGTCTTCAATATCTTGCTTTTCAAAATATCCCAACCTTCTTGGACTGTTCTCTCCTTTAACAATTTTAGCTATGGAATAAGACTTAACTGTCCGCTGAACCCATTCAAATCTGCTTTCCTGAAATCTAGGGTACACATCTGATTACTCTTAGCTTCAATCTGCTGTTCAGTCTCAAAGCACAGAATGCTGGACAATATTGATGCCATCCACTGGCGTCGACAGAGCGTGGCGGGTGGGGCGGACAGCCTGGGGGTGACGCGCGTCATGGTCGGACGCTCCGAGGCCGGCTCCCCGGCTCCCCGGCCTCGGAGCCTCCATAGTCCGGAGGCTCTGAGGCCCGGGAGCCAGCCTCAGAGCGTCCGGCTCCGCCGACGCTCCAGGGCCTTCTGAAGGCCCGGTGCTTGAAAACGTAATTCTTACGTTTTCGCGCTTGCGCAGTACTTTTCTGAGGGCAAAGGGGCAGCCCTTTGCCCTCAGAAAATGTACTGCGCATGTGCGAAAAACGTAAAACTTTACGTTTTCAAGCAGCGGACCTTCAGAAGGTCCTGGAGCGCCGGTGGAGCCGGACGCTCCGAGGTCAGCTCCCCGGCAGGCTCCCTGGCCTTCAGGTAAGGGGGTGTTTGGGGGGGTTCACCCTAGGGCGGGGGGGGGGTGACGCGCACCCCCCCGCCCTAGGGTGTCGCGCGTCTAGTGACGCCACTGATGCCATCTTTTTTTTAACATCACTTATATGAACACACGTCTACTGGCTTGGGTGGGAATGTAACTAAGGCAGAGTTTCAAGAGAAGATTCCACATCAGTTAGATGACTAAAGGCCGCTGCAGACCGCACGAATTTCAGCACGTCCCGGACGCCTGGGGAGCTTTGTCGAGCTGTGCTGAGGTGTCTGGTTACCATAGCGGAAGCGAGCGGAGGAGATGCGATCTTCCGATTTCTGGCACGATCAAAAATGTTCCTGGCCCACGTTTGAGGGGGCTGCTTCGTGGAGCTACTGCACCCACCAATCAGATGAGAGGGGGAGGAGTGTTAGCCAATCACCGTGGAGGTTTCTTCCAAGAAGGCAGGACAAAAGGAGGGACTATTTGCGGGAAGACACTCCTACAGACAAGCTCAGAGCGCGGAGGAGAGCGGCCAGCCTCGCTCGCTCGCCTCGGCGTGCGGTCTGTCACAGCCTTTAGGCTACAGCTAATCCGTGATTTCATGATGATTTTATGGAACTATAGATCCTGAATGTTGATGTAACTGGAAATATAAAGACGACTTGGATTTTCTGCAAATTTCCTTTTCTTCTTCTGGCTCCAGATTTCAAGGGGTCTCAGCAAATTGTCCTTCATGGCCCCCTTCATGGCTTGAGTGGGCCCTGGGTGAGTCTTTACGCTGGCACGGTGGGCACAGAGGTGGTCTTTGGCATCATCAGGAGATCCTTAATCTGAGGCCCTTCTGCCCTTGGCAGCTGCCCAGCAATGCTGATGTTGGCCTTGCAGGTACCCAAACAACCCTTTTGGGTTTTTTGTTACGAATGATTTAAGTTTCTTTCCTTGGTGTTTGCTAATTTGCGTACACTAAACGTAAATAATTCACGTTCTTCTAAATGACATCCCATACAAGAGAAACTGTGTACCTGTAATTAGTTAAAAATGTAACTTTTTTTAAATTATGCAATTGAGCTGGGGGAGGGGAAGAAAGATGATGGCATTTTTGTGATCCTGCCATACAGGCTTGGAAATATTACCTTTACCTGTTACCTTTGAGGTCATTCGTGTTTGCATTCCATTCACAGTTTGGTTTCGTAACAAAAGGGAGGGTGGTTTTTATTTTTCCCCCTCTGGTGCCCATAAGAAGGTTCACACATCTTCTGCGAGGCAATTAAATGAAAGGCTGAAAGCTTCACTTGCTGGTTGGTTCAGGTCACAAAACATGGCTTAGGTAGTTGTTGCCAAGGCCCTCGGGGGTGGGGTGTTGCATGGCTGGTGTTTTTCCACGTCTGCCAGGCACTGAAGCCGCTCCATCCCACCATCTTCCAAGACCTGCAACTTTCTGCACCGATGCAAGATGCCTCATCTGGAAAAGACTGCCTCCGTCAACCTTTGAACCTGGCTGGCTGTGAATGTGAAAAGGTTTTTAGGATGTGACAGGGCAACTAACAGCCCAATCCTGCCTAAGATGCAGCGGCCAACCGAAATGGCCGGCCACTGCATCCTAGACTAGATGCAGCCCATGCTGGCGCAGCCGGGGCTCACCCCTGGGCAGTAGCGTCACTAGGACGCGCGTCACCCTGGGGCGGGGGACGCGCGTCACTCTAGTGATGCTACGCGTCGCGGGGGGGCGACCCAGCTCCCCCCCGCGTCGCGTCGCCCTTCGGACGCTCCGAGGCCGGCCCGGGAGCCGGCCTCGGAGCGTCCGACCCCGTCGGCGCTCCAGGGCCTTCTGAAAGAAGGCCCAGGCAGCGCGTTTATCCTGGTATTTTCCAGATTTTCACGCATGCGCAGACCGTTTTGAGGGCTTTTTGCGCATGCCTTTGTGTCTTTGCGCATGCGCGAAAATCCGAAAAATACCCGAATAAACGCGCTGCCTGCCGAATAAACGTGCCCCGCCCCCCCGCCTCGCACCAGCGACGCCGGTGCCCCTGGGGAAGGGTACGTCTGTCCCTTTCCCCCAGTGTAACTGGGCTTGCCTCTTCAGTAGGTGGTACTGTACACCCAGTGGGCCTCCTTGGATGCACGCCAGCTGGCGCACAACTGGGGAGGCTGTGTAAGGCTGGCCTGGGAAAGGATATTGGTGCAGCCTGGTGCCGATATCCCCACACCCTCAGGCCTGACCAGCCAATGGCCCTTCCCTCTCCCGCCACCCAGGCCCTCCCTCCCCACGTCCTCCTGCCGACTGGTGCAGGACGTACCTGTGTCTGGCAGCGCAGGTCCTGGGGATGGCGCAGTAAGCGGTGCTGGCCACTTACTTTCTGGGTTGGGTGAAAGTGTGGGGATAGTACAGTGTACTGTACTATCCTATTGGTGTGTACAGTACCACCTATTGAAGAGGCAAGGCCAGATGACCTCAGGATGAGGCAGCCAGGTGAGGGGGGGTATCAGTTTTGCAGCAGAAGCTTGTGCCAGTAGCCAGGAATCTGGGGCCTGAACGGTCGTTCCCCCCCCCCCCCCTGCCTTGAGGGCCTAGAGCTAGAGGCCGTTTCTGGATACAGGGTCTGCAGCTGGTTTGGTTGTCTCTTCCACCAGTGGAAGCGGATGCCCTGGGCTGTTCTAATGAGATGCTAGCCATAAATAGCTGAGCTCCCAGGAGGGGCCTGCTGCATGTTGTGCTTCCCGCATTTGTGGTCACATCAGCTTGTAGTAAGCCCCAAAGGCTTTGCACACAGAAGGGCCCAGGCGGTTTCTCTGGCGACTCCAGTGAAAGGAACACCTGCAGAGAGGCCAGGGAGGACCCCCGGCCCTTGGAGAGCTCCTGCCAGGCGGTGTGGATCCCTCTGAGTGAGATGGACCAATGGTCTGACCAGTGGCGTTGCTAGCTTGGCTGCTGCCCAGGGCCGGGCCGGGGTGATGTCATGACACCTTGCGATGGCCCCCTGCACCTGCGTGCCTCCGGAATGACTCAATTTGGAGCCATATGGAGGCAAGAGGACCTAGCTCATGTGCCGCCACCTCGCCGAGCACCCCCCTCGCCAGTGGAGACGCTGGAAAAGGCCATTCTGCCCCTGAGAGGGTGGAGGTGGCCCCTATCCCCCCCCCGCCAGCTACGCTACTGGGTCTGACTCAGAGCAATATGTATAAGGCAAGTCACAATAACTGCATCTAACAGCTTCCAATAAAACAGAGTTTTCCTATTTTGACAACAACCCAAAACACACACCTGCAACGGACTGGATTTGACACTCCCCCCCCCCATCCCCTCTTGCCCTCCCTCTTGGTTCCTTTTTCTGGGCTTTCCTTGCAAAGTTCAGCTAACTCTTTTGCACTGGCAGATTGCTGGCCCAAAGCACACCTGTCAGTAGTGAGGCTCACTTACATTGCACAATAGAGTGGAAATAACTCACAAAAGGTATGTGCGCCTGTTACATTCCCCATGTGAGGCCCAAAAAGAGGTGTTGTTTTAACATCTCCCTTCCTTGCCTCCTCTGTGACCTCTCTTTCTTTGTTTGCAGCTGGTTTCAACAATGGCATGGGTTGGTGTTTACAGTGTGTAAGCAGATTCATAGCTGCTTCGCCCTGGAAAGTAACGGAGACTGCAATCCTATCCTAGACACAGTTACGTGGGAGTAACACACACTTCCTCTCACTTCAGAGTAGACAGGCTACAGTAGGCTTGGGCTGCAAGTATCCTCTGTGCTGAACTGAATTCTCCTCTTAGAGCCCTGCTTTCTCTCTGTGCATGCATACCAAATCTTGCACGCACCGCATGTATACTGCGTATACCCCACAACAGCACCATCACTGTTTGCTGGTGTTTCTTCAGCATCGTTTTGGGACTGGAAACCATTTATTGATTAATTTTGCTGAGTGTACGTTTTTGTTGAAAAGCGGTATATTATTATTATTATTATTATTATTATTATTATTATTATTATTATTATTAGTAGTAGTAGTAGTAGTAGTAGTAGTAATCATATTAATACCCTTCCACCCTTCCTTTTAAAAATGCAGCCACCTCTCCCTATTCCTTCATTATTTGAATCTATTAACTGAATCATGAACTTCGTAGAAGAAGTGCAGAGTTAAAAAAATGGACACTGCACTTAAAAACATCAGAAGAGCCCTGCTGGATCAGGCCAAAGGCTCATCTAGTCCAGCTTCCTGTATCTCACAGTGGCCCACCAGATGCCTCAGGGAACACACAAGACACCTGTATCCTGTCGCCACTCCCTTGCATCTGGCATTAAGAGACAGCCTATTACTAAGACCAGGAGGTTACTTATCCCCATCATGGCTTGTAACCTGTGATGTGCTTTTCCTCCATAAATCTGTCCAATCCCCTTTTAAAGGCATCTAGACCAGGTGCCCTCACCACATTCTGTGGCACATCCTGACAGCCTCTCCTGACTAAAGAATTAAGTCAAACAGAGGTTAAAAGAGATGACATTTCAGACTGAATTGACAAATTAAAGATCAATAAATCACCGGCCTGGATGGCATCCACCTAAGTTCTGAAGGAACTCAAGAATGAAGGTGCTGAGCTCTTGACCCAAATATGCAACTTGTCCCTTAAAACGGCCACTGTGCCAGAGGATTGGAGGATAGCTAATGTCTGCATTTGAACCCATAGCAGCAGGGCCCTTTCCGGAATGTCCACTGGTGGTCTTCGTTGCTCCACTGACAGCAGCTCTGCAGGTTTCTATGGTGAGGGGCTTGGCATTGTGTCCTCTCAGGATCCGCAGACGTAGCCAGCTGATGAGGCACTTGGCTCCTCTGGCTAACGGCCGTGGATTTTCCGTGTTGTTGAAGACTCCGCAGAACAAGAGAGGGGCTCCTCTGTGGACTGGCAACTTGGACATTGTCACCTGTGCCTGATCTCCTCCTCTCTTTCTGCTCCCTCTACCTGGAAGCTGCAGCCCGGAACCTTGGGAGCAGAAGTCCCCGCCTCTGTGCCACGGAGGGGCTGCCTTTGCAGGTGGGTATCATTAACAAGGGCCAGCGGGTGGCGCAGCGGGTTAAACCGCTGAACCATAAGCTGTCGGTCGAAAGGTCGGCAGTTTGATTCCCGCGAAGGGGTGAGCACTCGTTGCTTGGACAGCTCCTGCCAACCTAGCAGTTCCAAAGCATGTTAATGTGAGTAGATAAATAGGTACCGCTTGCGGGAAAAGGTAAACAGCGTTCCGTGTTCCAGCTGCATGCTACACGCTGCGGCAAGGAGAGTCATCCCGGCCACATGACCACGGAGGCGTCTTCGGACAACGCTGGCTCTTCGGCTTGGAAATGGGGATGAGCACCACACCCTAGAGTCAGACATGACTGGACTTAATTGTCAGGACTTAATAAACCTTTACCTTTACTATCATTAACAAGAGCCAGCTCCTGGGTCCATCTGCAGCCAGGGTACAGTAAATGCATCCACCAACTAATATATTGTAATGGTTATTTAAACGGTGTCCTTTGTAATGGTTATTTAATTTCTTTAAATGTTCTTTGTAACGGTTATTTAAACGGTAGACCACTTAAGTGTCCCCCACTTCCCTGAAAGGTTCAGGGCGGAGCCACACCAGGGCCCAGGGCTCAGTTTCTCCATTCTGTTGTGAGAAAATCAATACCCCACTAGAAAATAGCTGGGAAGAGCAGAGCTGCCAACTTACCGGACAAAAAGAAGCAGCCTGGCCTGCTCTTCTGCCCTTTGACAGCCATTTGATGTGCAGAAGCCAACAGGTTTTTGCAGCGTGCAGACAGCCATCATTTGCCTGGTGAGTGGCTGGTAAAGGCACAGCTACAGTGGGCAGCTCTGAGGAAGACCAGAGTCTGCCAGTGGGTCTACTCAGGGAGTCTCAGGCAAAGGCAGTTTCCTTCTGAGAGACCGAGGAGCTCGGCCAAGTCAGCGAGGTGCCACTACTACCCCAACCTAGTCAGTGATGTTGCTGAGAGTGGTGAGGCCCGGCTGGGAGCAATGACTTCTCTCCTGTCTACAACTGTGAGGCAGGACAAGGTAGGTAAGGGCCGGGCCGGGCTCTCCCACTCCCCACAGCAGCCAGCAGGCCAGCAAAGCTTGCTTCCTCCTTAAGCCCCAGGCCAGCAAGGTGCAGGCAGGCAGGCAGGCAGGCAGGCAGGCAGGCAGGCAGGCTCTTGGTTACCTGGAGGTGATTGTGACTCAGTGGAAGCTTTGCATGCAGAGGGTCCCAGGCAACAGCCCTGAGCAACGCTCCTGGTTCAAAGGCTCTCAGGTCGCAGGTCTGGGAAGGCCTCTGCTCGAGATGTTAGGGAGCCGCTGCCAGTCAGAGAAGGCCGTTTCGGGCTGCATGGATCAGTGGTCTGACTCAGTAGAAGGCAGCCTCATAGGTACAGATGATGATAGTCTAGAGCACGTTCTGAGGAAGGCAGAAATCCCACTGGTGCAGCTACTCCCACTGTGGCGGAGGGCAAAACGGCCCCCTACTGGGTGCCAGACTGCTTCCAAATGGTGACAGTCTGAATCTGCGTTTCCAAACACCTTG
Source organism: Plestiodon gilberti rubricaudatus (assembly GCA_026170595.1). Lineage (NCBI taxonomy): Eukaryota > Metazoa > Chordata > Lepidosauria > Squamata > Scincidae > Plestiodon > Plestiodon gilberti. The sequence goes on from JANXHW010000004.1 coordinate 3,318,347, forward strand.
GTTGGCAAAGGAGAGTGAACTCTCTGAGAGTCTTGTTGTCACCAAATCTTGAGGCACAGAGAGTAGAAACTGAACTGGACAAATCGGTCCTCCAGGTGACACACCCACCCTGGACATTTTGTCCACTCTGCCCTGAAAGGTGATGATCCGGGAGGCAGCATTTGTGACACTGTCCCAGGCCCTGATGTCAGACCAGGCTGAGCCACTGAGGAGCCAACATCTGGCGCAAGGAGGACCTCTGCTGGCCGGGAAAGAGAAGACACCCGATGAGGACACAGTAAGCAGGTTCGCTGGGAGAGGGGGAGCTGTGCCTGCCCATGGCGCCCGGCAATGAAGCCCCCACTTCTCGCCTGAAAGGCTCTCGGACACTGTGGAAGCCCTTAACGCTCCAACCCGCCCGCTTTCTGAAATGTGGGGGGTAATGCTACTGTCCAGTTTGGTAGAGCTCTATTACATAAGCACATAAGCAAGGTGCGGGTGGATTAGACCAGCATCCTGCTCCCCACGGTGCCCCCCCCCCTAGCTGCCTCTGGAAGCTCACAAGCAGGAGAGAAGGGCAGCCCCTGCAACTGGCATACAGAGAGAGGTGCACTGCGGCTGCCCAACCTGCAGGTAGCAGATGCAGTAACTATCACTGGCTAGAAGCCATTGATAGAGCTCTCCATCTTCGGAAGGATGGCTAAGATAGTCTATGATGTGGAGAGCTTTGGATGTGCTGCGAAATTTCTACAGAATATTGCTGTACACCGCCATGTCCGATGCCCTGGGGAAGCTTTGTTCTTCTATTGAGAAGCCCAAAGATCTGATTGCCCTTGTCACGTGTGCCAGGCATTTCCAGTGGCTGCTGGCACAGAAGCGATGCTTCACTGGCTTTCAGTGGCACATGGATGAACTCTGGGAGGGGTGGAGTCAGGAGTCCACTAGCTGGTCCCAACACAGCCAGCTTCAGGTTCAAAGGGGACCCAGCAAGGTCACCTCTGATGATCACCCTCCTGCCTGGGTGAGCCCTCCTTGCCATGGTGGCGGTCATCCTTGGTGAGCAGCAGCAGCATTCTAGCCAGTGGGCTCTGCCTGTCATGTTATGCCTACAAAAATGCTACAAGGGGCGTGCCCCCCCCCCACAACACACAACATGGCAGACAGACACTGTTGCTGCTGTCAGTCCAGCAAGAATGAAAGAAATGTACTTCTGCTTCCACGGTTAGGGAGGGAACCCCCCCCCCCAGCCAGCGGCCACCAGTTGCTGGCTGAGCCTATCCTGCTCTGGTCTGGGGCCAGGCAGGTGCCTGCAGTCTCTGGGCCACTGGACTGTCCGTAGCTGCTCGAGTCTGGCTTGCGCTGATGCACGTCCTGGGTCCCAGTTCTCGCCTCCAAGTGCTGTTAGAAGGTCTGCACAGGGACCTGCATTCCTATCCTCCATGCATGTCCGCAATGAGTCCTGTCCCCATAGGACCCTGATGCTTCACAGGAGGCACAGAGCCTTCTGAATGCTTGTACTGCTTGCTGGGCTGCCTTGAGCAAGAATGGCGTCCAGGGGGGTACAGCTCCACTGCACAGTAGGGGCCCAAGGTGGAATGGAGGTGGGAAGAGAGGGCAAGGGTGCAGGTAAGCCCCTCTGCCCCTTCAGACCTGAAGCATTGGGAGGGAGCAGGTTGGTGCTCCTCTTTCGTCCTCCCTATGGAGGACAATGCCGCACTGTGGCCTGACCCAAGGACCTTGAAAGCATGTGGAACTCTGGGACCTTGGACATGTGGTGGTGAAGAGGACCAGGGCCCCCCGCAGCTACAGTCCTCCTCACTTGGTGACCAGCTGTACAGCCATCACCAGTGGATCTGAACACTACAGCCTGCATGCAAAGCAGCCGCCCCTTGAAGGCTGTTCCCAATCACATGGTACGGAAAGCAGAGCCACCACTGGCCCTGAGCTGGCAAACGTCGGGGCTCTACGAACCACCATGAGGGCTTCAGGGAATAATTGAAACTCCCAACCAAGCTAAGGGCGCAATCCTATCCAATTTATGCCACCGTTGTAACCAGCGGTGCAGCAAGAACGGGAGGCCCCAGAACAGAAAGGGGATTCAAATCCCCTTTGAATTCCCCTTTTGGAGGGGATTTGAATCCCCTTTCCATTCTGGGGCCTCCTGTTCTCGCTGCGCCGCTGGTTACAACGGTGGCATAAATTGGATAGGATTGTGCTGCTAGTCAGATTCAGCAACAAGAATAACTGAGTTTTGCAGCCAAAGTAAATTCTGCAAAGTCAGCAAATGTGCATTATTTCATTTTGCAAAATGTATATGATCATTGATGCTACTTTGCGAAGTGTATTCTGTTTCGGAGTATTACAGGGATGACGTGAGACAAAGAAGCTGCAGCCGAACTCCTGACCACTGGAAGTCTCATTCCATCAATTCAACTAAGTGCGGCCTCTATGGTCAGAGGGAGTTTATCTGGTTACCAAAGGATGGAGACAAGCCTCAGGGGCTGCCTGTCTCCATCTCACTCTGTTGGGGAGCCTTCCAGGGGCACCTGGAGGAGACAGCTAAACTAGAAGGACCGACTCTTGGTCCGCTCCTGCAGAGATAGTTCTTGCTCTGTCATTGAGAGGCTCCTCTTGTTTCTGAGATTCCATGAGGCAGCATGTGGCCTATGTCGCCTGCACACTCCCACCACATTGTCACAGCCTGAAGTGGCAACAACTTGTGGCTTAAACAAAATGAAAACAGGCCTCAGCTTGGCCTCTGTGGCCAATTTAAAATGCTCTGGCTTTTCTGGGCTTCTGTGGAATCGTGTCCAATACAGAAACCAGAAGGACCTGACTTGGGGTCTCTTGGCCACCAGCGCCTAACTGAAGCATGTCAGGCCATTGGGGGGGGGGACAGCTCAGTGGCAGAGCACTGCTTTGCATGCAGGACATGGCCCCCTGCTCAGTCCAGCTGGGAAAGCACCGGACACCCTGGAGAGCCTCTACTGTCGACAGCCCTGGGCTAGATGACAACGTCAACAAGAAGGCTTTGGATTGTCTACCTTGGTTTGGTTCCTGGTGTTGGCTTGTTTGTTTCTTTAAAGTAGCCTGGGAGGGTACTGGTGATGATGTTTTTAATCCTTGATGACTCAGTTGCCCTCAGGAAGCCACACCACTGAATCAAAAGTCAATGGACTGTCTCAAAGCTGAGCTTGATGAGGCTGCTCTGAATCAACAAAGAAGGGCATTCCTTTCACAGTTGAGCAGAAGAAATCTCAACCGCCCTGTTTGAGGAAGAAGAAACCCGTTCCCAAGACCAGTTCCCACCCCATTCTTTAGCTGCCTAGTTTTGTGTATTTGCAGGGGATTATTACCTTTGCCAAAAGGAGAGAGGCCATGCAGAAAAGGGGAAGAAGGGTGGGGAAGGGTGGGGACATCTGTTCCTAGAACAGATACTGAGATGATGAAGAGGGCTTTGGGTGTGACATAAAAAACCTGTATGATTGAACTGGTGGAGGAGCCTCCCAACCTCACATGGCCAGACAGTTACTTTTCAGAGTATATAAAGCAACCCTAAGAAGAGAGGATGTCTCCTGCGTGACAGATTCTATTGCCAGTGATGAAGCCAGTCCTGATCTTGGTATTGGCTGGGAGCCTCTTTATGCAGCCAGGTAAGTCTTCCTGCCTCCTGCAGCCGGGTGAGCCTTCGTGTATGCCAGCAGTATTTCCCCATAGAAGTTTTTTGGCCGCACCAGGGGTCCTGTTTCCTCCTCCCTTCCAGATGTTGCTTCTGCTCCTTTCTGAACTTGAGATGTAAGACCTCCCTTGTCCTTCTGAAGCCAGCCTGAATCTTTGAAGGTGGGGGAAAGGATATCAACTGGGAGAGTGACTCAGGTTGGAGGAGGGATTAGGATGGCAAGCAGAGACCCCTGCGCTCTGCAGACCAGACGGCTGCTTGTGACGGAGCTGAAGGTCGCTGCTGATGCTCTGACAATAGGAGCAGGGGCTGGGCGGGTGCTGCTGACAAACCCCAAAAGGGTCCAAAGGCCTCCACAAGAGGACTAAAATGAATGTGCTCCCAAAGTCCCCTCTAGGACATTTACACTGTTGAATATACCCCAGCAAAGTCTCTTTTCTGGTGGCTGTTTGCTGTTGGTGTTCTGCATCTTTTTCAGATTGTGAGCCCTTTTGGGACAGGGAGCCATTTAATCATTTCATAATCAAATACTGTTGTTAATAATAATAATAATAATAATAATAATAATAATAATATGATGATGATGATGATGATGATGATGATGATGATGATGATGATGATGATGATGATGAACGGACTATTCTTTGAGATTTTAAAGTTGTGCATGGGGTGGAGAAGGAGGATAGAGATAACTTTTGCAATACTAGGACCTGGGATCATCCAATGAAATGATTAGCAGCAGATTCGGGAGGACAGATGGCAGAAAGCCCTTCTTCACACACGACGCCATTCAGTCATGGCGTTTGCTGATCCTGCAGATGTGATGGCGGCCATGGGCCCAGCTGGCGTCCACTGGGGTTCAGCACTTTCATGGAGAAGAGGAAGTGTATTCATGGGCATTAGCCATGGTGGTTAAATGGACCCCCCATGTTCAGAGGCACGATGCTACTGTTACTGGGGAGCAACAGCAGGGAGGTCTGTTGCCTTCATGTCCCGCTGATGGGAAACAAGATGGCGGGAAACAAGATGGTGGCTGGCGGGAAACAAGATGGTGGACTGGGCTGGACTCACTTTGGTCTGACCCTGTGGCCAGACTCTTCCCTAAGCAGTCATCATCGAACATTTCAAATTGGATTTGATTTCAGCATTAAATATTTGTCAGTGTTTTATAGTTTTTGTGCAATGGAATTAGTATTTATGTGCTCTATAGATATCTCAAATGTTGTTGTGATTTTTTTCCCAACTCCCAAAAGTAGTTGAACTGAAATATTTGATTGGGGGGGGGGGAACACCACTTATTCAAGTATGTTTAATCGAACGTGATTTAAATGTAAAGTCAAGCTTTACGTGGAAATTGTTTTCATTGGAATACTTGAAAAATACTGTACCTCATGTCATGCCAACTCAAAAGCACACACTTCCTTACAGTGTTTACAATGTAAGGGGGAAAAAGGCAGAGACTGGAAACTGTTCGCATCTCCCCGCATGCCCAAAGACTAGCGATGCATTCATATTTCCCGTCTGTGTCAAGTGTGCTTCCGGGGAGCACTGAGAGAGAGAGAGAGAGAGAGAGAGAGAGAGAGAGAGAGAGAGAGAGAGAGAGAGAGAGAGAGAGAGAGGAAACTATAGCTTTGAAACTGTCCAGTCTGACTGGTATTATGTTCCTTCATTATAGTAGAAATTAATTGGGCAAAGCAATTCATTTTTAGACATGGAAAATGTTTTGCAGGAAAATGCAAGAGAGGCCAGTTTGCCATGTTGTAAAATTTCCCACCTCCCACTCCTGCGACTATAGAGGAGCCCCCAGCTGAGCTGCCCCCCCCCTTGGGATGCCTCCCTTGTCTCTTGTGAGGGCAACTCCTCCTCTCTCTTGGCTTCCCCATGAAACTGTTTTGCTCCCTCTTGCAGCTGGGTCCCTGAAGTGTTACAAGTGCTCCACGCAGCTCAGCAACAAGAACTGCCAAGATGTGACCACCTGTGATAATACTGCGAGAGCCTGCAAAACAGACGTGATCAGTAAGACAAGCTTCTTTCCCCTCCGAGTGTTGGGTTTTGGTTTTGCTGTTTCAAATCTTGCAAATAGCAGAAGAAAAATGACGTGTGTGTTCTCTCTCTCTCTCTCTCTCTCTCTCTCTCTCTCTCTCTCTCTCTCTCTCTCTCTCTGGTTTTCCTGTGATGGTGGGTCTTTGCAGATCCTCTGGCAGATGGGGGAAGGCTCCACCTCCCCGCCAGCATTCTGGCAGCATGCCACTCCATGCGCTGCTGGAGTCTATACTGGCGGAAACAAGCTCATTCTGCCAGCGTAGGAGCCCAAAAGGATTGGGCTGGTTGGTTGCCTTCTGCTGAGTCTGATGCTTCGCCTCTACTAAGGTCCCTTTGAAAAACATTTGACAGGCAGCCCCTGAGCCCTCCCACTGATGACATCACCGTTTCTGCTGTAGGAGAGGCCCAACTATGCCCTGCCCTGGCTGCTTGCAAAAATAGCCCAGGAAACAGCCTTATATAGAGTCCAGCGGCCACTGATCCATCAAGCTCAATATTGTAAACACCCACAATGTGTTTACACAACAGCAGCAGCAATCCAGGTTTCAGAGAGGGGTCTTTCTCCGTTGTACCTGGAGATGATGTCGCCAAGGATTCAAGCGCGATGCAGAGCAGACGCTCTTCCACTGAGCTTGGGCTCCTCCTGGATGACCTGTCTTGAGTTCCTTCTCCTAGGTCATCTCTAAATCAATGGCTCCCCATCCTGACATCATGAGACCTCACAGTTCCCTGCAGCTGCCAGCCAGAGGTGCTGGAAATGCACAGTGTCATGTTGGGAAGGAGCTGTAGCTCAGGGGTAGAGCACATGTCCCAGATGCTACCCTAGCCGGCTCCGGGCAGCACTGGGAAAGATCCCTGTCTAACACCAATCAGTGCAGGGGACATTGTCCAGCTAGATGGACTCTTGAGAGGCAGCTTCACATGTCAGGGGAAGCAGAACTAGATGTGACCGACCAATCACTGCAAGTTAGATGTCACTTGACACCACCCAGTATTTATTTATTATTTATTTATTTTTCACATTTTTATACCGCCCTTCCTCCAAGGAGCTCAGAGTGGTGTACATATTTCCTCCCCTCCTTTTTGTCTTCACAACAACCCTGTGAGGTAGGTGGGGCTGAGAGATAGTGACTGGCCCAAGGTCACCCAGGAAGCTTCGTAGTCCTTGCCATGTATCTATCTGCACTGCACAGGTTCACTCTTGGGCTCTTTTGCATGCCCTTCTCTCTGTTTTGCCCCTCTCTTTCCTACTCTCCTCTTGCCAAGTCATTCCAGATGTTATTTGAATGGTTTATGTATGTTTTTATTATAATTAAACATTGAATATAATCCAACAAAGAGTCAACAAGAATACTCGTTTTCTGAGGATTGTTTGCCATCACACAACTTTATTCTGCCAGCGACACGGTTGCCACAGTCCCAAGTCTTATCAAGCCCATCTGGGGCAGCACTGGCAAATCTGGATGAGGCCGTTATTGGGCAATCAGTATTTGGGGCAATAATATTAACACATTCCAAACTATAGCAAAGTGTTTCAGCACCAGATCGTATTCTTTTAGAGGCTATCCTGCTATAGTCCTAGCTCAGAACTCCATGTGAATCATTTCAGCAAATGATGCAGCTCCATCATTGTGCTCTGCATAGGCACTCCAGTGGGATGCACTTTGGGGCAGTGAGGAACCACTGCATTTCCCCTACCCACATGGCCCCCCAATCCGAAAGGGCACTGAAAGAAGCCTCGAGGAAGCACCTTGAATGCCAGGAGGAGGGTCAGAATGCATCGTCCACTCTTCTGATCTGCTTCTTCCCAGGTGCGGTGGGCCTCTTCAACATCATCTCCAAGGAGTGCACTTCATCCTGTGAGTCGTACTACAAGGACTTCACTGTGGGCAAAAGGAACGTCACCTGCTGCACCAGCGACCAGTGCAATGCCAGCGGGGCCGGCAACATCCGAACAAGCTACGTCCAGGTCGCCTTGGCTGTTCTCGCCAGCTTTGCTTGCGCCTTTCTCAGGAGTGGACTCTGAGGGGCAAGACCAAGGGCTGGTAGCTGTGCCAAAGAGAAGAGAAATCTAGATTCTTTCCCATTAAAGCTACATTCAGAACCACAGTCTCGGGTGGATGCAGAGATCTCCGTGGTCCTGCTGATTATTCAGGCTGGTTCTGTGTCTGTCCCGTCCCGCTGCCCTTCCTTCCTCCCTCCCTCCCCTCCCTTCCCCCATTGATCCTCCCTCCCAACAACCCTGTGCGGTAGTGACTGGCCCAAGGTTACCCGGGGAGCTCCGTGGCTGAGTGGGGATTTGAGGAACCACGGTCTCCTGCTCCTAGTCTGGCACACTAACCACACAGCCACCCTGGCACTGCTGATGGGCAACGGTTGCTTTGAACCACTGCAGAGAGCTTTTGGAGCAGCATATTAGGGATTGTGGGCATCTGCTGTGCCCTGTGCATGTGAGAGAGACCGTGTGCACATCCCAGCGGAGGGTGCAGGGCTGCAGCCAGCCTGGCGCCTCTTCGGTCATCCTAGCCAGGCATCTTCTCTAAAGAGCTCCTCTTTCATTAGGTGAAGGCAGCCTTGGTTTCTGTCTCAACAAAGCAGCAGGACGGACAACCAGTAAAGCAGGCCCAGAGGCCCTCCAGCACTGGGGGTGATGGGGTCGCCCCCCTTCACCCAATGCCCTTTTGGGGTAATGCAGAAAGGTAGGGGGAACTTGAGAACCAAAGTAGAGCTCACTGGGAGAAACGGCCCCAGTTAAGGGTCATGGGAAAGTCTCATCGTGCAGTGCCAGTAAACAGTAACAGGTCTCTTTGCCGATATTCCCCATACTGGATGAGCCCAGCGAGCAGCCTCTGCCTGTCTGGTCCAGTGGTACAGCCCTGCCAAAGAAGCGGCAAAACATCCTCTTCTAACCCCCTCCCCGACATTCTAGAAAGGGCTTTCTTAACTTAGATGTCCTGCAGCTGGGTTTCCAACGCATCTCGCTTCCCAAGTGATAAAAGGTTTGGCATTTAGTACCCTTCATTTACGTTTCTGAGTAAAACCATTTTTCACAAGCAATAGTTGAGGTTGGAAATCTGTGGACAGGCTGCACCACTTAACTGGGGGCTTAAATGATGGAATGCCCTTCGGTCACAATCCTATACAAACCCGAAGACGTCCCCGAGCCGGCTGCAACGATTGAGTGGGCGCTCGGAGCGGCAGCCCCAAATTGCGGCGCGGCCTATGGCTGTGCCGAAGATTAGTAAAGAGCGTGTGTCCGGGGGGAGGGGTCACTAGGGTGATGCGCACGCCCCGCCCTGGGGCAGCGCACGCCCTAGTGATGTCTCAGGGTGTAACCCTTCCACTTTGCACCAAAGTGCAAAGGCTCTCACAGGAGGAGTGGAATATTCATTTCTCCTGAAACGCAGTGCTTTGCAGCAGACTCGGCTCCAACATTCAGCTGCCAGTCATCCCGTGTTACAACAACCAGGCACAGAGACATGCAGCATGCTCAATATGCACGTGTGAATCAGCACGATGTTTCCACCACTTTGGATACTACTGTGGTTGGCACAAAGAACTTGCAGTGAGACAAAGGATGGTGCCATATCCCCGGCTTCCTCAAGATGGCACCCTTGCACTATGAAAATTGTTCCGAAGCGACTGCCCTTCACTGGAGCCTTGTACTGCCTCTGGCCGGTCTTCTTTTGAGGTTCCCTGGATGCTCAGCTGAGGAATGCACATTCCTGTCTCTGCTGTCACAGGGTCAGGCACTTCTACAGATCACTCTGCTTTCTGGGTCTCTTGTGGCTTGCTGCGTATTTCTCTGGAGGAATGGCTGCTTCGCTCGATTCTGGCCCCTGCTTTGAGAAGTACAAGCTTTCCTCCAGACAATGATGATGACAGCAACCGCTGCCTGTTGCAAACCGGGCGGACTGCTTTTCAGGGGCAAGCTTCCTTCAGGGTGGGGAGGTTGCACTTCTTAGTGGTAACTACTAGGCATACGGCACCCGGCTGTTGTGCCCACCAGAGACCAGAGGCTCAGTGCCAGTGGCACCTCCAGCCGGTCGGCTCTCAGGGAGGTCAGCTGAGCATTACGTCGGAAGGAACATTCTTTATTTCCATGTTGGTCATTTATGGATGATTTCAATTGATAAACGATGTTTAAACGCTCCAAAAAGGAGCTGGTAATTCAAGTTACTACAAATCCATCGTGTTGAGCAATATCCTTCTGTACCCGGCACAAGCACTTTGACTTATCTTCAGCTTGGGAGGATTCCAAGTGGCCCCACTTTCACCCCCCCCTTCATTCATGAGGATCAAACGGTGAGAGGCCATTTCAGCAAATCTGGGGGGTGGGGTAGACTTCAGGGGTGGGGCAGTGCGGCATTCCTCCCATCGGCCCCCAGTTGTCGGCGGCCATTTTATCCAGAACGCTCCTCAGAGCGGCGCTGCGTCATCACACCGCGTTCCTCCAAGGGATACTTGCAGCCTGGGGGCTGCTAAGAGGATCAACGCTGCAGCCACTGCAAGACATAGGCAACAGCTGCTAGGAAGTGTTGCCTAAAGACATTCTGTTCAGTGCAGTACATTGCCTTGAGAGGTTTTAAACCGGAAAGACAGAAGAAATGTTTTAATTCACTATATTAAATACATATATAAATAAAAGGGGGCAAGGACGTTCAACACCGCCCCCCCCCCCGCTAGCAAGCTCCCCTGAAATGTGCTCCAAAGTTTGATCTAGATCAGGGGTTCTCAACCTTTGGAGGCCCGGGTACCCCCTATCACGGTCCAATTTTCTGAAGTACCCCCTGCTAATTAACTGCTAATTAATTGGATTAATCAATTAATTAGGTAATTAATCGTTAAAGTACTAAAACAAATTTAAATGTGAAAAATGTCTTATTTAACTCTGTCTGTCTGTGAGTGAGTGTGTGAGAGAGATGCAAGAATCTCTTTTTTCTCCAAGTCACACTTCCCAAAATCAGCTCCTCCCTCCCCCTCCCCACCAAAGTACATTTTCCAAAGTACAAAAATAAGCCCAAAACCAAAATCAGAGAGAAAATAATTACAATTTAAAATCCATGTTAATTAACACTTAATTAGCTGCTGATGGGACAGATAAAGGGCAGGGCTTGGTGTGCCCCCAGCAAGAGGTTCGCGTACCCCTAGGGGTACCCATACCACAGGTTGAGAATCTCTGATCTAGATCATTTTTGGCCCACTACCACGCCAGGCTCTTTGCAGCCGTGCACGACATGCCTTCTAAGCCCTTGATTCTTACTGTGCCCCGTCCAGGGCTGGTGACCTGAGGCAGCTGGCATCAGGGTGGGTGGTGGGTGGGTGGGTGGAGCAGCCCTTTCAGGGAGCCCTGCACATGGAGTCTGCGCCCCCTCCCTCCAGCCTGCTGCAGATGTGAGTCACCTGGATCCGCCTCCACTGGCTAAATGCAAGCAAGAAACTCTCTGTCTGCTTTTTTACGACTGCTTCCCCTCATTCCTTCCTCACACAGTTGGACCACATGAGGGGCAGGCAAGGGAGGTGACTGGGCAGCTAGCCACCGCCTGTGCCAAAAACCTGGCACTGGCAGTGGCGAGCTGCTTTGCTGCCCCTTCTCCTTTCCTCACGTGGTCCACTGAAACCGAAAGCAGGGGTCGGCACCCTTTTCGGGCAAAGGGGCTGGATGTGTGGTGATGACATCATCACTGAACTTCTGGGTTGCTGAGCTCCTGGAAACAGCTGTGCGGAGCTCGGCTTGCTTGGGAGGCAAAGCCAAGTTGTCCCTGCCACCCCCTCCCCTTGCTCCCCTTTGCACATGACTTCCAGAAGCCCTGGGCGGTATCTCCTCGCTCTCTTCCTCCAACTCCTTGCTCAGCAACAAGGCCCAGTTTTAAGCACCTGAAACGCCAGCCAGTTGCCCCCGTTCTTCCCTCCCTCCTGGGTCTCTGTTGAGTCTCTGCTTGAGACTGGAAGCTCCTTTGGTCGGGGCTCTGGCTATGTTGTTGCACATGTAACTCTGAAAGGCACCTTGGGAAGAGGCAGCAGCACTGCAATCATAAGAAAGCACCACTCACCCAGAAAAGTCACAGCATCCTGAAGGCTTTTAAAAACCCGCCTTGGCTAGAATACATCGTTTTGGCACCATTAGACACAGTAGTCAGAACCAGGTCTATTGGGAGTTATTGTGACCCCTGCAAAGTCTTGCAGCATCAGTTGTGCTCCTCAGGAGACACAAGCCTCCCCTTGCTGTTCAGGCTTGGCTCTCAAGTCACTTTGTCAGCCTTGTCTCTCTCTTTTGTACCCGTCCCCCTTTTCCTGCATCCTCCTCCTTCATTTGCACTGCCCCCAACTGAGCCTCTGCTTCTTCTTGAGGTTTGACTGCCACATGTGGGGGGCAGTCAGAGGCGGCATTGCTTTTTCTCGTGCATCTGTGATGCTTTGGCAGGCTGAATCTCCGTCTCTTTTCTTGAATTGGAAAGGCTTGCGATGACTCAGTCTGAGAACCCTTCCATTAGGAGACCTGGCTTTAAAATTGGTAGATTTTTATGTTGACACATTGTGCGCTACTTTCTTACGGTGACAAAAATGGCAGGACAGAAAGGTGCAGGACCCGTCCTTTTCCACAAGGTGATGCTGTTGCACTATCACTGGCACCTTGGAACCATTCTTGGCCAGCACAATCCCAAACAGCAAAAAGGTTTGTTTAAAGCCCCAGCAATTCTAGCACATCAAAAAGGCCGCTGACAATTTTTTGTCATTTTGCTAATTAGCTGTACTCATTCCATGTTTTTTTTTTTGGGGGGGGGGGGAAGCTGCGCACAGGGTCTTGGCGAACCTCTCGGCAAACTTCTGCTAGAGGTGTCTCTATGATCTTTGTGGGTGGGTTTTTGTCACGTACTCTCTCATCCAGGAGTAGTGATGTTCATATTAAGAAAACAGAAGGAGAGTGCAGGCCAAAGATCGGCTGCACTCTCTGTTCATGCAATGCAATGAATGCACATTCACTTGCAAAAACAATACCCCTCCTTCCTCAAAGCATTAATATGCTCTTGTGTAGCTCCCATTTATTCCAGTGGTCCATGTGCAGGAGAAGTTCCCAGAACATTATGCATCTGTGTAAAGTTTTTGCAGTAATTTCTTGTCTTGTCCTTTGGAAAAGAGTGTAGAATCTCAACAGCTTAAAGAGCCCCATCTTTCAGCATTTTTATGGGGGGGGGGATTATGGTGAAAGGGCTGCAAAAGTGTTCAATTTGTGATTCCCCCATTGGCTAAGATCACCCATGTGACTTGTACAAGAAACATTGTCCTCACTCTGATGGGTTTTATCTGCTCTTAGTGATGGCAGCAAATAACCAAACCTGATTGCCTATATAGGGTTGTGATGTGCGTGATCTCTGGTTGGCTGGACCCCGGTGACTGGCTGGCTGGACCCCGACTGGATCCCACTTGAGGAGGGATGAAATGGAGAAATGCTTGGCTGCTGATGAAACAGCAGCAAAGGGGAAGGGGAGGAAATGGGTGCAAACAGTAGCACCCAGTCCCAGCCACAGAGAAGGTAGCACTAAGTAAGGGGATTTTGCCAGAGGTTGTTGCTCTCCCCCGAAATTGCTGTTTCCCAGATGAGGAGAACACCTGAGGAACACTCCGCTCAGCCCTAGCTCCAAAGACCATCTTGTTCCGATTCGCTTTCCCAGATTAGCATCTTCCCAACAACAACAATTGTCAAAGAAAGCAGAGGCCCCATTTTTCACAACCCACCGGGGTCCCTGCTGGATAGAAGAGTCTTTCTGCACGCATGCTTTGTCACCTCGGCAGGCACACCAGCGCCACGGCAGTGGGTGTCATAGGAAAACAAGGACAGGTAGCTGGCACTGTGCACTGTGCTTGTAACAGCAGGTATTAAATAAATGTGTCTTTGTTGCAAGGTAATTACCAGCAGCACATATGGGCTTTGATCATCCGACAGCAAACTCTGCCAATGGAGCTCTCTTGCACAGCAGCGCGTGGCTAAAGAAGTTCCCCTTTGAAAAAAAACGCTGGCAGGCCCAGTGGTACTTTGTGCGACTGTCATCCTTCTGCCCCACTCCATAATTAATTGGAAGTTTTGGGTGCCCAGACTCTACCAGGTGTCAAAGACTACGGGGCTGATCAAGATGCTCATGATATGGAACTCGGACTGTTGAGACAGAGTGAAGACAATGCAAGACTTCTTCAGGAACAGAGGTGTGTGTGTGTGTGTGTGTGTGTGTGTGTGTGTGTGTGTGTGTGTGTGTGTGTGTGTGTGTGTATGTGTGTGTGTGTGTGTGTGTGTGTGTGTGTGTGTGTGTGTGAGAGAGAGAGAGAGAGAGAGAGAGAGAGAGAGAGAGAGAGAGAGAGAGAGGAGCCACCAGACCTACAGGTTGAAGCATCTCCTGAGACAGTAAAAGCCTAACTGAAGTTGTAAGTTTAACTCTCACTCCAGCTAAACGTACAACTTCAGTTAGCTCTGGATGGTGGGTTTAGTCAGACCAAACGTGAACGGAAAAAAGCCAGGTCTTCACTGACGTTTCTGTAGCTGCCTGCACTGTGATCCTTCTCAGCTATATGCCAGCTTGACTACACAAGTCTAACCAGGTTTACTCAGAAGTAAGTCCCACTATGTACAATGGGACTGGCTTACTCCCAGGTGAGTGTCTATAGGGTTGCAGCCTTCCACCTCTTACTTATGGGACTTGTCTCTGGCGTGACTCACCAGCCAGACCTTTGAAACCCCACAGGCCTCAGGTTCCGGACCTGCTGCAGGCTGGATCGGGCCTCCTGGCTGTTCTTGTGCACATCCGTTCATTCAGTGCAGTGTGTGGGGGTAGGAGAGGAGATTGTGCCCCGACTTCGAAAGCGTCGATGGGGACCCTTCCTATTCAGGTGAGCTGCTTTCCTTTTGGAAACGATTAATCATTTTGCAGGAGTACAGAGCAGGCTGCTTCTTCTCTCCCCCCTGCTGTTTAATGAGTTTTCCTCTCCGGCTTGTTCATATTGTCATTTTCTACATTTAGCCTGTTTGCTGACTCAGTGAGCAATCCATCGCCACAAAGCCATCCCAGGGGAGCCAGCTCGAAACCTTGCTGTGCCAATTGGATAAAGGGGGGAGCCGCGGCACAAATTAGCTTCTGGTCACCGCTGATGAGGAAGGAATGAAAGATGGAAATTAGCAAAAATGTGCACACACACATACACACACACACATCTTACACACACACAAGAGGGGGTGGGAGTGTGCTGGGGTGATATAGAAAGGGAGAGTGGAGAGTCAAGGGTGAATTTTCACAGTCCAGACTCTCATGTTTGTCTTCCTGTGTGATTGGCTGCTTGCTCGGACATTGAGTTGTTTTCATTTTTAAGTCTGCATCCTTGCTGAAAGGGAATGTGTGGATTTTGGGGAGAACCATACCATAAACAAAAGAAGCCAAAAAAAAAAAAAAGGTGGGGGGCTATTAATGACAGAAGGCAAATTATACTTTGTTGTTGTTGTTCAGTCGTTAAGTCGTGTCCGACCCTTCGTGATCCCATGAACCATATCCCGCCAGGCCTTCCTGTCCTCCACTATCTTCCTGAGTTCGCTCATTTTCATGTTCGTTGCATCGGTGATGCTGTCTAACCATCTCATCCTTTGCCTTCCCCTTCTCCTTTTGCCTTCAATCTTTCCCAGCATCAGAGTCTTCTCCAGAGAGTCCTCTCTTCGCATTAGGTGGCCAAAATATTTGAGTTTCAGCCTTAGTATCTGTCCTTCCAGGGAACAGTCAGGGTTGATTTCATTTAGGATTGACTGATTTGATCTCCTAGCAGTCCAAGGGACTCTCAGGAGTCTTCTCCAGCACCACAGTTCAAAAGCATCTATTCTTCGGCGCTCAGCCTTCCTTATGGTCCAACTCTCGCAGCCATACATTGCTACTGGGAACACCATCGCCCTGACTATGCGAACTTTTGTTGGCATGGTGATATCTCTGCTTTTTATTATGCTGTCTAAGTTTGCCATAGCTTTCCTTCCAAGGAGTAAGCGTCTTTTAATTTCATGGCTGCTGTCTCCGTCTGCAGTGATCTTGGAGCCCAGAAAAGTAAAATCTGTTACTGCTTCCATTTCTGCCCCTTCTATTTGCCAGGAATTGATGGACCCGGATGCCATGATCTTAGTTTTGTTAATGTTGAGTTTCAAGCCAACTTTTGCACTCTCCTCTTTCACCCTCATCAAGAGGCTCTTTAGTTCTTCTTCACTTTCTGCCATTAGGGTGGTATCGTCTGCATATCTGAGGTTGTCGATATTTCTCCCAGCAATCTTGATTCCAGCTTGCGATTCATTCAGCCCTGCATTTCTCATAATGTACTCTGCATATAAGTTAAATAGGCAGGGTGACAATATACAGCCTTGCCGTACTCCCTTCCCAATTTTGAACCAGTCGGTTGTTCCATGGCCGGTCCGAACTGTTGCTTCTTGACCCGCATACAGGTTTCTCAGGAGACAGGTAAGGTGGTCTGGTACCCCCATCTCTTTAAGAATTTGCCACAGTTTGTTGTGATCCACACAATCAAAGGCTTTTGCGTAGTCAATGAAGCAGAAGTAGGTGGTTTTTTGGAACTCTTGGGCTTTCTCCATGATCCAGCGCATATTGGCAATTTGATCTCTAGTTCCTCTGCCTCTTCGAAACCCAGCTTGTACGTCCGGTAGTTCTCGGTCCACGTACTGCTGAAGCCTAGCTTGTAGGATTTTGAGCATAACCTTGCTAGCATGTGAAATGAGTGCAATTGTGCGATAGTTTGAGCACTCTTTGGCACTGCCCTTCTTTGGAATTGGAACGTAAACTGACCTTTTCCAATCCTTTGGCCACTGCTGAGTTTTCCAAATTTGTTGGCATATTGAGTGCAGCACTTTCACAGCATCATCATTTAGGATTTTAAGTAGCTCAGCTGGGATATTATCATCTCCACTAGCTTTGTTGTTAGTGATGCTACCTAAGGCCCACTTGACTTCACTCTCTAGGATGTCCGGCTCTGGGTCAGTGACCACACCAGCGTGGTCATCAGGAACATTCAGATCTTTCTTGTATAGTTCTTCTGTGTATTCTTGCCATCTCTTCTTAATCTCTTCTGCTTCTGTTAGGTCTCTGCCTTTTTTGTCCTTTATCATGCCCATCTTTGCACAAAACGTTCCCTTGATATCTCCAATTTTCTTGAAGAGATCTCTAGTCCTCCCCATTCTGTTGTTTTCCTCGATTTCCTTGCATTGTTCATTTAAGAAGGCCTTCTTATCTCTCCTTGCTATTCTCTGGAAATCTGCATTCAGTTGTTTATATCTTTCCCTTTCACCTTTGCTTTTTGCATTCCTTCTTTCCACAGCTATTTGTAAAGCCTCATCTGACAGCCACTTTGCTTTCTTGCATTTCTTTTTCTTTGGGATGGTTTTAGTTGCTGCCTCCTGTACAATGTTACAAACTTCCGTCCATAGTTCTTCAGGCACTCTGTCTACCAGGTCTAATGCCCTAAATCTATTCTTCACCTCCACTGTATACTCATAAGGGATATGGTTTAGGTCATATCTGACTGGTCTAGTGGTGTTCCCTACATTCTTCAGTTTAAGCCTGAATTTTGCAATAAGAAGCTCATGATCTGAGCCACAGTCAGCTCCAGGTCTTGTTTTTACTGATTGTATAGAGCTTCTCCATCTTTGGCTGCAAAGCACATAATCTATCTGGTTTCGGTATTGACCATCTGGTGATGTCCATGTGTAGAGTCGCCTCTTGTGTTGTTGGAAAAGAGTGTTTGCTATGACCAGCGTGTTCTCTTGACAGAACTCCGTTAGCCTTTGCCCTGCTTCATTTTGCGCTCCAAGGCCAAACTTGCCTGTTGTTCCGTTTATTTCTTGATTTCCTACTTTAGCATTCCAGTCTCCTATGATGTAAAGGACATCTTTTTTGGGTGCTAGTTCTAGAAGGTGTTGTAGGTCTTCATAGAACCGGTCAACTTCATCTTCTTCGGCATCAGTGGTTGGGGCATACACTTGGATTACTGTAATGTTGAATGGTTTGCCTTGGATTCGAACTGAAATCTTTCTGTTGTTTTTGAGGTTGCACCCCAGTACTGCCTTTCCCACTCTTTTATTGACTATGAGGGCTACTCCATTTCTTCTAACGGATTCATGCCCACAGTAGTAGATATGATGGTTACCTGACTTAAATTCGCCCATTCCCGTCCATTTTAGTTCGCTGATTCCCAAGATGTCAATGTTCAATCTTATCATCTCATTTTTGACCACATCCAGCTTGCCTTGATTCATAGACCTCACATTCCATGTTCCTAAGCAGTATTGCTCCTTGCAGCACTGGATTTTCCTTTCAACCTCAGACACATCCACAGCTGAGCGTCCTATTGGCCTTGGCCCAACCGCTTCATCCTTTCTGGGTCTACTTGGAATAGTCCTCCACTCTTCCTCAGTAGCATATTGGACACCTTCCGACCTGAGGGGCTCATCTTCTGGCGTCATATCTTTTAGCCTTTTGGTACTGTTCATGGGATTTTCTTGGCAAGGTTACTGGAGTGTGTTGCCATTTCCTTCTCCAGTGGATCACTTTTAGTCAGAACTCTCTGCTACGACCTGTCCATCTTGGGTGTCCCTGCACGGCATAGCTCATGGCTTCATTGAGTTACGCAAGCCCTTTCGCCACGACAAGGCAATGATCCATGAAGGAGGAAATTATACTTAGGGCAAATTATACTTAGGGCCCAAACCTATTGGAGCCAAGCACAGCTGGAAGTAGCGTTCTTGCAGCTCCAGGTCCTTTATGGCGGTGTGAAAAGCAGGCCACTGTCCACACAAATAGGGAGGGGGAGGTTCGGGGTCATTCCGAGGCAGGGAGGGGGAAGGGCAGGGGCAGGGAGTGGGCCAAAGGGGAGGATCCTGGCAGCAAACACACAGTATTCCTCGCAAATGTCCATCTCTTTTTGGAAACCTCCAAGGAAGGACAATTGTGGACCACATCGTTAGACGCACCTAGGCCTCCAGCTGCGCCCATGCTGGGTTCTAGGATCCGGAGTGGGCAAGAGAGGATTGGGCTGCGAATGTCAGAATGTAAAAGGAATTGTGGTTAAATTTAAACATTGCATTTCAAAATACTGAGGGCACAACGCAGTTGCCCCCGATCCACCCACTCCTGTGCACTCCCGGAAGGCTCCATTTGAAGCCTTCTAGGACCTCAGGCGGGTGGGTGGTGCTCATCCAAAGCACCAAAACGGTGCAAAAAATCTCGACGGCTGCAGACTCAGCTGTGGAGCAGAAAGCTGCCACCGTGGCTGCTCCTCGTGAGGAGACCACGGCAGTCACCCGGAGCACAGCACCCCCTGCCCCCGGCCTGATTACTGAACACAACCCTCTGATTTTTTTTCCTTCCTTCAGAATTTGTTTATTTCTGTATTTATATCCCACCTTTCTCATCATCAGATTTCTCATCAGATTTATTCTAGGCGGTTTACATAGGCAGGCTATCCTAGACCCGATAGGGGTCTTTACCGTATTGTTCTATTCATATAGAGAACCTTCCCTACTCGAGATGTTTCCCTTCCGAGTGCAGCCCTCCTTCTGGCTTGTGCTCTGCACTTCCAAGCTTCACAGTTCACCTTTCATCTTGACCATTGGCACCAATTGAAGTTCTCAAGGAAGCTGGTAATGAATGATAAGAGGACTTTGGAAAAGTTGCAGAAAATAGAGCCTTTGCTCCTTCTGTATTATCTCTTTTCCATTACTGTATTTACAACTTGAACTGTGCCCTCTTCCTCCTATCTACAATCCTTTCCTGTCTTTGGATGTGTGTTTTTGGTATTTATGGCACTGGAGAGAAGCTCGAACTGAGGTGAAGTCAATAGAAGAAAGCTAATTGGCAAAGAACCCCAGTGAGATCTCATTCATTTGTCTTCTCAGGCAGGAAACTGAATGACGAAGCTACCGGCTTGCCTCATGACCACGCGTGGTTAATGTATTTGGTTCTTTGGCAAACGGTTTCGGAGTCTCGCCAAATCATGTTTCTCACAGGTCTGTAGAGGAAACAAATGTTCATATTTTGTACATGCAACAAGAGCACTTTTGGCTTGTACCAAGGTAATTCCAATCTACCGGTTGGGGAAGGAAGGAAGGAAGGAAGGAAGGAAGGAAGGAAGGAAGGAAGGAAGGAAGGAAGGAAGGGTGGTATAAATGCAAACCAATTCATCAGACAGCAGGGCCAGCCATAGGCCACACCAAGCGAGGACCACATGTGGTGCAGCCCTCTCTGTGCTCACACTTTGAACAACCTTGTTTCTGACTGTACTTGTAGCCCCTTTCACAATTTAGATGCAGGATCTACTTGCAGGATCGTCCCCATCATATTAGAAAGAAAGATTTGCACAGCTGGATCTGTACATCTGCACTTCTTCATGTCGTATACGAACATGCAACAAATACTAACACACTTGTTTAATCTTTTTCAGATCTCAAGAGAAAAATCCACCCAACGTTCTGCTTTGTTCTAGAGATTCAGCAGATATTTTCCCCTGCCTCTTCTTTATCTTTTGAACGAGGCTTTTTGGGGGAACTGTGGTCTTGACTGACATGCCTTGGCCTGGGGCCAGCCCATCCACTGAGCTGACTGTGGTTGCCCCAGGCTGCAGCTTGGCAGGGGGCACCAAGCCCACCCACTCACTGGCCTTCACTGCTCCTCTTCCTCCTCCTTCCTGGGAGCGGAACGGAAGAGCGTAGGAGAGGTGCTCTCTCGCCCACCATTCTTCTTTCCAGTTCCTCCTCTGCTCTTCCCCCCTCTTCCTTTTCCAATGCAAGGAGTGGGAGGAGCTGAGACTGGACCATCCCCAGGAATGGGGGTGGGGCATACTCGGCATGTCTCATGACTCAGAGAGATCTTGGGCTGGCTCTGCCTTGGACTGTCTAGAAAGCTTTTGGCTTTGTCATAGCACTAGTGGCAATGCCTTGGTTGCTGGCTGCCATGCTCTCCTAATCTCTTAGCAACTAACTCAACACAGTCCTATTCATGTCTACTCAGAAGTAAGTAAGTCCCATTGTGCTCAATGGGGCTTACTCCCAGGAAAGTGTGTACAAGATTGCAGCCTAGGTGACCAAAAACGTCAGGGCATGTGGGGGATAAAAAAAATAAAATAAGGAAAAGATCTCCGAGAACGATTTTGTTGATTGAAGAGTTATTTGAGTGATTGCAGAAAGCATTTTTTTTAGACTTTTAACTTATCCTACATCTGTTATCCTGCTGCCTTGCTGTAGCAGACCAAGATCTAACAAGTATTGCATCCTGTTGTCAAGAAGAGTGGGAAGCCAGTTGACAAGGAGGAAGAACAGCCCTCCCATGCTGCTAGCCCTCAGTAACCGATGCTCAGAGGTGAGCTTGCTCTGCCTTGGGAGGTTCCAGTTAGCTCTCATGGCCAACAACTAGGGGCAGATTTCTCCTTCCCAAGTGAGTCCCATTCTTTGTACAGCACCATCTAAGCAAGTGGTTCCCTATCTATCACCACATCTGGTGGCAGAGAATTTCATAATTTATTTATGTCTTCAGTGAGAACCTCCAGTGAGAAGATGTTGGACGCAAAACGTATTTCTTGTCTTCAGACTTATTTTTCTATACATTTGGTTTACGGATCAAGGGCTTGAAGGGGGGCTGCCTGTTTCTATGCAGTTCAACACACTGCAGCATCTGGGAGACTCTTCAGAATCATCACTGGAATGGCAGACACAGGCAATTCTGGCAGGTCCCCAGGAAGGGCCATTGGATTAGACAGGCTGTGGATAAATACTGCCAGGCAGTTGGACCTTGTCTGGACAAAAGACCATATTGCTGAGCTGTATTCCAGGCTGCAACATTTTTGTCTCCCCCAGCAAGATCATCAGTGGCGTCACTAGGGGCGGGGGGTGGGGTGCGGACCGCACGGGGTGACACTCTCGGGGGAGGTAACACCACTAGCGGGCTCCGCTAGGGAGAAAGATAATTTAATGCAGAATGTTATGAAACAAACCCTATTGAATTATCTGTATTCAATCAAATGCTATGGCCAACTAACCAGAAAAAGAAAACACAACTGCTTTATGTAACAAAAAGTGGATTTCCTTCACTCAAAACTGACCAATGAGACTGATTGTTCCGAGAGCCAATGAGGTGTTGTTATGACACAGCATGGAGCCAATAAGCTGTTAGTATGAGTCAGCTATGGTTAGACAGCATCACTGATGCAACGAACATGAACATGAGCGAACTCAGGAAGATAGCGGAGGACAGGAAGGCCTGGCGGGATATGGTTCATGGGATCACGAAGGATCGGACACGATTTAACGACTGAACAACAACAATGAGTCAGCTCTTATTTCGATGTATCGTAGCTAATACTAGAACTCCTACTCAGTTGTGTGAGTGTCATCAAGTTGGTTGCTGTTTTTTTGTTGGTTACTGATTTGTTGGGTGACCCGTACTGTTATATATTCAAATAAATACAGTTAATGGGGGTGACAGCCTGAGTTACTGGACCGGGTGACACCAACCCTAGTGGCTGGTCCAACATCTACTGCTGCCTCGCCTGCTAACACGTGTCCAGGCGCTGGTTTGCAAGCATTGCCAGCGGTCTCTGTTTGAAGCTTTCCTTCCCCTTGCAGCTGACTTTGCAATGGAAACATGCCTATGAATGGCATTCTGTAGAGAGGAGCGATGGAGTGATAAACAAGTCTTCCTGCAAGATAACACTAAGCCTTTAAATCTCTTGATGCTCAGCAGCCTCCATGTTTCCTCTGTGAGATGAAATAACAGCAGGCTGGCCTTTTGTGGCTATCTGGGTGACATTTCGTCAATCAGCTCCTTCATCATCTCACCCATTTCCAAGACGATGAAATCCAGGCTGCCCCAGACAAAGAGTGATGAAGGCTGTTGGGAATTGTCACTCATTTGCTCCTCACTTCCTGTGCTCCAGTTACAGACACTCTTGATTTCCCACAGGTTGTGGCAGGACAATGAAATCGCTGACATGCACTCTGCTCAGAAGGGCTGCGTGCGGATGGGCTTTATGAGAATGAAGATAGAAGTGCAAAAAGCTTTTTGTTACTTCGATGCGAAACCACAATTGGTGGAGTCAGTGCCATTGAAGACTAACAAATGCATACGAAACGGGGCCTTTTTGTCAGTGGCCCCTATATTATCGAACACCCTCCTGGGGAGATCTGTTTGTCTTTATTGGCCTTTTAAAGGGCAGTTAAAATTTGCTTATATCAGCAGTTCTTTGACTGACTGACACTTACGACAGCAAAAAGAAAGAGCCCAGTGTAACGCGCATGTGAGCAAACACGGCTGTACATGTTCTGAGACCTTGTTTCAGAGGGAGGTGAGGACTAAAGGCCAAAGGCTTCCCAGGCAAGGTGCATTTGGTTGTTCCCAACTTGTGTCCCATGATCTTTGGGAGCAGCTTTTCAGGGCTCGGACGCATGTGTGCAGGGGAGCTGCCTGCGTGGGTCCCAGTTAACATGTCGGAAAACAAACAATTGTTCTCATTAGACGTTGATATTTATTTCGTAGGCATTAACAGTGAAATCGATGAGAGTCTAACATGTTCTGGGGCCAGACCTCAACGACCCAAATGCCTTCTCAATCTTTCCCCTTTTCCCTACAATTTTCCAGTCATATTCAAAGAGCATCACTATTGCTCTAAACTCCAGTTGGCTGGAACAAACAGGCTTTAAATGCTGGCAATTAATGGGCCTTTTATTCCGTTTTATTTGACCCAGGCAGCTAAGCAGCTCCATCCTGCTCCAGTGAGAACGGAAGGAGCAGCCCAAGACACTTATTCCTTCACACTGGACTCCTACACAACACCTGCATGCCCACCTTTTAAGATCTCTACATCCTAGCCTTAGAATGATACTGATGGCGGTCCAATCCTGTGCCAGCTGGGCACTGGAGTAACGCATGTTGCACCGGTAGAGGCTGCTTTACTGCCAGGCCGCTGGCGGGAAGGCTGAAGCGGCTTCCTGCATGCTGGTGGTAGGCCGAAGACCCGCCACAGCAGGTAAGGCTGCGCAAGGGGTGGAATGGAGCGGGGGAAGGGCGAGTGAAACGGGGGAAGGAGTGGGCGAAACGGGGCGATGATGAGGGTGGATCAGGCCCGGGAGGGGTGGGCTCAGCGGTGGCAATGCACGCCTTCCCGGGTCAACGCCGGCTATAGAGCTGGGGCAGGTCTGAGTTGACCCACTGGGTCTGCACAGGCTTACCCCAGGGAGGCCTCCCAAGGCCTAAATTCCCCCGTGGGATTCAGCGGAGCCCGCACCAGCGCCACTGCCTCATCATGCGGGGAGTTGTGCCTGGCTATTATTACCCTTCTCAGCTGACATTTTCGACAGGGAGATTTTTTTCCTTGAACAAAATTCTGGAAACTTTGCATAAAAATCTGCATTTGCAAGTATCTCACCCTCCTTTTCCTGTTTTAAATTCCCTGCTTGTTGTGTAAAGCATGAATGACATGTAATAGCTCACACAGATTTGGTTTTATTACACTTAAATGGGCAATTTGTGAGTGGCGAAGTGTCCACAGGAGGGCCCAAACCGGACCAAAGTCTTTGCGCTCCCGTGCAAACAGCCCCCCAAATCCCTCCACTGAAACATTATATGGGCTGTGCGATATTAAATAAGTCGTATACACAATAAACACGGCCAAATGTCATGATAATGATTCATTAACATTTTGGAGCTTTTCTGTCTCTAGGAGGAGGAATTCCACAGCAAAACATCTGTGAGATGGACAGCTAAGTACCGCCTTAGGAGCAAAGGTGAGCTTGCCTTGGAAGACTCTCGCTCCTTGGTGGCTGGAGACCCACCTGTGGGGGACGCTGTGGTTGTGGACAGCCTGCGCGGTCAGGGCGCTCCAGCTCTTAGAGGTCCCTTCCAACTCTCGGATTCTCTCATTCCTCCTACTCTCTTGAGAGGGGCAGGAGCTGCCGCTGCCGCCAAAGAATCCCCCCACTCACTAATGGGGTGATCAGGAGGAGCAGCCAACCATCTGCCACCCACTGCAAGGGCCCTACTTACAACCCGGTGGCACTGGCATTGTTTGGCAGCAAGATGCCCCCGAACCTGGGTGCTCCATATGCCATTCGGACTGGTGGCTGCTGACAGAGTTCTCCTTCAAGACGTGGCCTAATCTCCATTTGCAGCCATCACCGCCCAGTGCGGCAATGAACTGCCAGGGAAGCAAATGTCAAGTGATGGGCATGAGGGCAAAACAACGTCAAATGACACACAAAAATAATCCCAACTTCACATCAGCACTGCTGGGATCTGAACAGCTGCTGAGTGATCGGGACACAGTCCTGGGTCTGTGTTGGGCAGCTTAGTGTAAACCTCATCGGAGTCTGTGTCAAGAAAAGTTGGAAAAATTGAACTTTGGCCAATGAGGGGCCGCGTTTGGTGCAGTGGGGGCAGGACACGAAGCGAAGCATTGGCCAATCACAATCGAGTCTGAAAAGAAGACTCGATTCTGACTGGCTGAAAGGCCGAGAGGAGAGACGACAGAGAGATCCAGGAGAGACAATGGAGAGAGCGATTTCAAGGTCAGTGTAGACAGGAAGCGGTGTGGTGCGGGGCAAAGCCAAGGCTGGGTTCGCTTCGCCTTGCTTCATGCTGCACCATGCCACAGGCGATGTGTCACAACCCTAATGCTCCTGTTCCAGGCTGGCCGGAGGGAGGGAGCCCTAGAGAATGCTTCTCAAGCGGCAGGGATACGCCACGACAGTTTGTTGTAGGTCCTGCTTGTCCTGTATAATTTGCAGCTTCTTAACTTACGTTGTGTCCCCCCCCATTGCTATACTGATAGAAACGGAAAATCGAGAGGACAGACTGGGGAGAAGGTTGTCTCAGAGGCTGCCAAGTTCCCCTGAGCTCCTCTGTCTTTGTGCAAGTTTGTTCCCCCTCTGACGGCAGTGGAATCACTGCGTGTTCTGATCACATTTCTCTGTCATTCACAGCAGAGGTTCAAGGACCAGTGGAGTCAGCCAGCTTGACATCAGTGCTTCTGAGCCCATGAACAGATGGATGGGAAGATGCTCCCTGGGAGCTCTCGCACCTTTGCCATGTGCTAATGAGAAATGTCAGGCGCAGAGTCCTCCGCGGAAAGGCGGTGGTGACCCAGGTTTTGCATTGGGTCGCAGGAAGACACTTCTCCTCTGGCTTGCTTAAGAGCATGCCAGGCATTTTGCTGTAGAGTCTGGCTGGTCCCAGCCACCTTGCAGTGTTTTTCGAGGGGCTCTCACATCCTTTGGAGATGCAGCAGGGTGCGTTACAACCCAACCGTTGCTTGCTAACTGAGATTGCTGGCACGTGGTAATGACGATAATCAGCTTTCATATCAGCAATGGACCATATAATCAAGAGGCTGTACAAACTTTACTCTAAAACACACACACACACACACACACACACACACACACACACACACACACACACACACTCTGAAATGATGCGCCACCGTAATGCAAATTCTGCATCCAGGGATACAGACCTCAGCAATCTGCATGTGTTAGGAGAGAGTGTCAGGCCATGGTAAGAACCACCATCCCAGAAATCAAGATCAAGGACCCTGAAGGATCTGGCTGTCCTTCCAAATAGGTGGAAACAGGTACGTGGCACCCCAAACAGGCAGGGGTGCCCCCAAACAGTTCCAGAGCAGCAGTCAGAAGGACCCAAAAGAGCTGCACCCCCCAAGTTCAGAGCAGGTGTTTATTGACTGAATCTTTTTTAATGTTGATGCCCCACTTTTCCACCCCTATGGGATGCTCAAAGTAGCTGACAGTAATCATGGTCAAATGATAATAATCAAAGACACCCTACTCTAAAAACCGACCTCCTGGAGCATTCCATTCTAAAAGCATCCACCGCACCCAAACAGGCACATCATTCATTGCTGCTCTTCAGGGTCAGCATCCCAACTGCCACCCTAGAATGAAGGAATATAGGGGAGAATTTGGGACAAGGGACCAAACGTTATCTTCTATTAAACACCTTTTTACTGAGTGTGCAGGAAGAGATGCTCCATTTCACCATTTCATCTTCCTTTTGTTTGAACTCTTTTCCTGTCTATGATTGATTTTAATTGTTGACATTGTCTCAGTGGGAGGCTGGGCTCCCCGCTGTGCAATATGCATGCATATATGGACAGGAAAGAAATACCCCCAAACAGTCACTGAGGCTGCATCGCGTCCAAAGCCATTTTCTTCGAGCTTCCTGTGGAATGTCATCAGCTTGTCTCTAGTCTGCTCCCCCAAAGTGGCAGAAAGCGAAAGCATGGCTGCCCCTCCTGCCATCTGCTATTCCTGCCCCACTTCCAGCAACTCTGGACACTCATGTGGGGTGGCAATACCTACAGTACCTATCAGATCGCACAGTAGGTATCCCAGATAAAATCTGGAAATCGGTTACTTTATCTGAGTCTGTAGCCGCAGGTCTTGGCCTGACTCCATGTTTGTAACTGTTAAATGGAAACTCCCCCCCCCCCACTTCGCTTGGCCCCAAACTCTGCCTTTTCTTCAAGGTGAAAAGCAGCTAGTTAAGAACGGAATGTAGATAAGAGATACACAGCTGTGTGTAGGAAATGTCTCAGAGAGGCCTCTCCAGCCCCTAACTAAGGATGGGAGGGGGCCTGCTTGCTTCTTGCTCTTAGCTTTGGTTTCTTGTTTCATAATGAATTATGTTAATGCCTGTTATTGCATATGCAAAAGTATAAACACCTCCTCACCCCTGCTTTGTCTCTTTGTTCATCTCTCTCTGACCTGGAGAGCTTGAACCCGTGCATGTTAAATAAAGTCCTTATCTCTCAAGAAAGAAACTTTATAGGTTTAAAAGTCATGTAAAAATATAATTAAATATGAGGAATTCCAATGTATTTTAAAACAAAGTAAAATCACCAAAAGTCCACACATTAAAAATATAGGTCCGGCGTTTCGTTCATATCTCTGAACATTCTCAAGGAAACACACAAGAGTCTATGTGTGAGATGTAGCATAACTATTGGAGTAAAACTGCTGACTTAAATACAACAGTTATACAAATATAACTGACTTAAATCCTTGTTAAATACAACAGTTAAATACAACAGTTATACAAATAACAAACAACAGTTGTTAAATACAACAGTTATAAAAATATAACTGACTTAAATCCTTATCTCTTCCTACGTCTGGTTATTCAATTCCTTTCGGGCAAAACTCTCAACCACCTGAACGCTGAGTGGCCTTTGGCTCGCAGCGACAAGTCGACATATGTTGGATTTTATGCGCATTTTATGCCCTCTTAATGCTTCATCCCCTTGTGGACATTCTGGGATTCTGAAGGTGGGACTGACAGGCCACGTGGCTGGAAGGCACACTCTTCCTCCCTCTCATGCTTTTGGAGCAGGTGTTGACTGAACTTGCGTTGGTCAGATGGGAGCTTCCCCCGGTCCCTCACGGTCCATGGACCACCTTCTGATGAAGACCTCAAGCCTGCATCATTTACTCAGGAGGAGGCCTCACCATCTTTTCATCCCCAGAAGTCTGAGGGGGAACTCTCAGAGACCTCTCGGAGGAGGAGGGAGTTCAGTGATCAAACTCTGTACCTAGAATTGGCAACTCTGGCCTTGCTGGCGAGGAGACATAAGAACATAAGAACATAAGAAGAGCCCTGCTGGATCAGGCCAAAAGCCCATCTAGGCCAGCTTCCTGTGTCACACAATCAACGTATTGCCAAGGCTTGTTCTTTCCCCTAAAGACCTTGGTTGCAAGAGACCAAAAGCCCAATGCACGGTCATTCAACACAGTCCTTACTACAGGTTCAAGGCCTGAGAGTGCCACCCCTTTCAATTCCTGACACCTTTTGTGGAGGTGTGAGAGAGACTCTGGCAGTCATCAGGCCCCAGCTAGGGTTGTAACTAAGGTTTCAGTTGGGCTTTGTGGGAGCCACGCCCACTAGCGTCACTGCAGGGGGGCGGAGCTCCAAGTTCCGCCGGGCTCTGAGCCTCCGTTACATGACGGGAGAAAGCGGCCCCACCCCCTCGCCTTTGGAGCCATTCCGGCCGACGAAAGCACTTGCTTTCGTCGGCCGGAATGGCTCCAAAGGCGAGGGGGCGGGGCCGCTTTCTCCCGTCGTGTAATGGAGGCTCAGAGCCTGGCGGAACATGGAGCTCCGCCCCCCTGCAGTTTCGCCAGTGGCCACGCCTGCTGCCCCTGGGCGCTCTCCCATGGTCTGGGGTACCTGATTGACCAGGTGCCTATTCTTGGCTCTCTGCAACTGACCTCCTGTTGCTCGTAACCTCAGTTCCCTTGAGAGCTTGCCTGGCTGGTCCAAGATGTTTTGTTCCTTGGTCTTGAAATGTTACTGGCATCTCTCTTAAGCTGAGGCACAATCCCCTGTGACGTTCTGGATGCATACACACAGGAGCCCTGCAAGAGGGCTTTGTTATTCTGTCACACATGACAACACAAATGTGGTGTCCGTCTTTCCCAACACAGTAAATGCACCCATGCAGCAGTGCCAACAGAAGTCGGTTTATTTCTGACCTGCTGGCCACTGGTCTGGTGTTCTGTGATATGAAGCTGGATGGAGCCTCACTGAGTCAGTTTTGCATACTTCAATATTAACATTTATGCTGTTGTGTTTATGTCTGTTGTTGTGTGGGTGTGCTTTGAATTCCAAAGGTTGAAGCATTACACAAACAAGGACGTATCAATTAATTATCCAAATTAATTAAATACCACAATGCAAGTGGAAATCTTCTTTAAGGATGATCTAAAACAGAGCTAACGGATTAGAGCTGTTTGTCTTAAAACGAATAGAAGTTAGAGCCCACGATGAATAGAACTATTAAAAAAAAAACAAATAGTCAATGCTGTTCAGTCAAGGTATTTGTTCATGTTTTAAAATAAACTTTGGGAAAAAAATAGATATTGTAAGAGGCAGGTGCTGGGCAAGTTCCTTTGTCAGATTCAGAACAGGCCCTCGGATTCAAACAACTTTAAAAACATTATTTCTGAAATTATATTTAGTGGAGAGCTGAAATTCCCCTTCACTGCCCCATTCAGAGGTGGTGTTAGGAGGGGTGTCATTTCATGGTTTTGAGGGGGGGGTTGGGGTGCAAGGGGGAAAATGCTGGCTGAATTTTCTGGTGGTGCTGCTCTTCCTGGTAGCTGAGACTATTCTCTCTGAGAGGACCCCACTGACTCCATTTCTAGCCAAATGTCCTCAGAGGAGAAAAACTGTCTCAGAAACAAACGCGAAAGGAGCATAATTTGGGCAGCCCAATCCTGTCTAGCTGGGCTGCAGTGCGGGAGAGGACCCAGCACCAGCATGGCGGGAGCACTCTGCAGGGGAAGGGAATGTTCATCCCCTTACCCTGAGTAGAGCCCCAGTCGCCCCGGCGGGTCTACCCGAATGTGCGCCAGCAATTTTGCTGGTGCACATTTAAGAGGGCTGTGTAATAGTGGCCAGGCCCGGGAAGGGGTGTGTGTGGAAATTTTGGTGGAGCCGCTGCTGCCGATCCCTCCTCCTTCCCACGCCCGGTCAACCAATCCCCCCTCCTAGAACGGTTAAGCAAGTGGGTGGATGGCGGTCAGTGGGCCATCGTCACAGAAAACGCGAGACTCCTGCTCAGTGCCTGAAATGCTGAGAGAGAATGCTGAGAGCCTGCCACGGTGGTGTTTTGACAAATGCAAAGTGTGGCTTTCCTCAAAGTCTGTGGGATCTGAGGCCTCTTGCCATCAATCCAACTGGCCTGCCCGGGTCTTGCTTTCCTGGCAGGCACCCAGCACCAAATACACAAGGAATCAGCATCGAGTCAAATGTAACAGATGTTGGGCAACAATTACTGTGGAATTCAGTGCCGTAGATTGAAGCTGGGGTGGCTAAAACTGGAATTAGACCAACTCATGCAGAAAGAGAGACCATGAGTGATGAGGGCTGTCTGGGACCTCCATGGTCAGAGTCGTCGGCCACTGAATGCAGATGGGTAACGGCCAACAGGAAGCAGCAGCAGCAGCAGCAGGAGGAGGAGGAGGAGGAGGAGAGGGCTCTTGTCTTCATGGGAAGCCTGAGGGCCACTGTGGGAAGCAGCATGCAGGGTCCAGCTGGACTCTCCTTAGGGTCTTCTTTGTGGGTTACCAGGCCAGGCCATAAACCCCATGTGCAACCCAGCCTGCAGGCACACAGGCAACAACAGGGATGCTAATGGACTGGCTTGCCCCCTCCCCTCCCATTCCTGTTTTGCTAGAGGTCTGTGAGAGCTGATCTTCAATCAACCCTTACACAGACGACACCTACTGGACCTTGGTAAGCCCCAGCAGCTGCAAGGGGTCAACTCAGACCTGTGCCAGCGATATCAGACTTGGGAAAGGGGTCGGAATTCGGCATGCACGCCACCAAAACCAACCCCCTCCCAAGCCCAATCCGCCCACTCCATCCCCTCCCCTTTCTGCCTTCCCCCATCCCATTAAGCCCCCTCCTCGCCCTCCCCTATCCCGTTCTTCCCCCCTGCGCCAGGCTTACCCGCGGTGGGCTTCCGTCGCTCTGCCAGCGCATGCAGGAAGTTTCGGCTTTCTTGCCTGCACGCTGGCTCCTTGCACTGCCTCAAAGCGCTTTACAGCGCTTTTGCGGCAGCTAGCACTGGTGGAACATGCGTTCTGTCAGCGCTTCCTCTACATTGGGCCATAGATCATATAATTGTAATTAGTCTCATTAAACTGTGGAACTGCATAATTAATCTGTGGAACTCCCTGCCTATGTTGCCTTTAAGAGGGGATTGGACAGATTTATGGCAGTAAAGTCCATCCAATGGCGTTGCTGAAGGTGGGGCGGAACGCTAAGTTCCGCACCGCCCTGAACCTCTGTTACTCACTGGCACGAGGCTGAGTAATGGAGGTTCAGGGCGGTGCAGAACTTAGCGTTCTGCCCCATTTTCAGCGATGCCACTGAGTCCATCACAGGTTACAAGCCATGATGGGTATATGCAACCTCCTGGTTTTAGAGGTAGCCTCTCTCTGAATGCACAGATGCAAGGGAAAGGGACAACAGGATACAGGTCTCTTGTTGTCTTGTGCTCCCTGAGGCATCTGGTGGGGCCACAGTGAGATACAGGAAGCTGGACTAGAGGGGCCTTTGGCCTGATCCATCGGGGCTCTTGTATTCTTAATCTGTTCTTAATGCTGACATAAATCTTGGAGCACTGGCGTCACTGCAGGGGGAGCGGAGCTCTAAGTTCCGCCGCGGTCAGACCCTCCGTTACACGGGAGCACGAAGCGCCCCCGCCCCTTTGCCTTTGGAGCCATTCAAGTCGGTGAAAGCACCGACTTGAATGGCTCCAAAGGCGAGGGGGCGCTTCGTGGTCCCGTGTAACGGAGGGTCTGACCGCGGCGGAACTTAGAGCTCCGCCCCCCCCTGCAGTGACGCCAGTGTCTTGGAGCATGTGGCATAATAATGATAAAGTCACAGTAACTGCGATCGAACTATGAGCAAAGTCTATTTCTCCTGACTAGCCACAACTGGTCTTTCTGCATTGCAGTTTGTGGTGTGTGTGCGTTTCCTCCACTCTGGGGTTGTGAACTAGCACATTTGAGTTCCTTTTTGTCTCTCTTTATAAACTATCACCTGGATGAGGTGGTTTAAAACCAAGACCTGGGCTCCTGATACGTTGCTCATCTGTAGGCTTACCATATTCCCCCCTCAAACCGGGACACCCCCCCACAATCAATCAATCAATCAATCAATCAATCAATCAATCAATCAATCAATCAATCAATAAAAAATAAAAAAGTTAAAAGTTAAAAATCTATTTAATTTCAAAAAACAAAGGGGGCGCGAAGAATTTTTATTTCTTTATTTATTTAATCTGTGAACTAACTAAATAAATAATTAAAGAAATCAATTTAATTCTGCCGCACAAAGCACCCTCGGATTTTTAATTAATTATTTATTTTAACATTAAAATAAATAATAAATTAAATTGACGACTTACCTTCCCGTTGCCGTCGTGCTGCTGCTTCTCGTGCTGCTCCTCGTGAGTCGTGCTGCTCCTCGTCATGCTGCTGATCCGTAGAGAGCCTGCTCGGATCGCATGAGCCTCAGTGAGGCTCGCGCGACCCGGGCAGGCTCTCGTTCACCCACTGTCTCGCCGGCTCTGAGCCGGTGAGAGAGTGGGCGAATGGCCTACTCACCCGCTTGCTGCTCGCTGCCGCCATTACTAAAGGAACTTACCCGGCGCCGGCAGCTCTTGGCTCATGAAATCTTGCGAGATCCAAGATGTCAGCGCCCAAATCTTGTGAGGGCGTCATGCCCTCACGAGATTTGGGTGCCGACGTCTTGGATCTCGCAAGATTTCGCGAGTCAAGAGCTGCCGGCGCCGGGTAAGTTCCTTTAGTAATGGCGGCGGCAACGAGGAGGAGGCTTGCCAATCATCCCGGAATCGTTCCAGAACTTTTCCGGGAACCGTGGCCGGTTTCTGGGACTGTCCCGGAAATTCCGGCATGAATGGTAAGTCTACTCATCTGTGGCAGGAAGGATGGGAGGGAGAAACAGAAATAAGGGGAGTCAGTTGTTGTTTGTATCCAGTATGTGAACTGTATCCCCCCCCTTTTAATGGCTTTGTTTATACCTCTGCTATCTTTTTAACTTGAATGCCAATTGATTTCCCATTGTCAAGAATAACTCGATTCTAGCAGTTAGGGGGCCTTGAATGCTAAGCTGCTTTAATTCTTACACAAGGCTCTGGAACAATATTCACATTTAAAATGTTATCGGTCTTGCTGCTGAAACGCATAACAAGCTATGAAATGAACAGTGCAGCTGTTATGAGTTCCTGCTTCCCATCATCTCAGTCCGTGCTCCTTTTGCAGATTTAATTTAAATTACAAATGCTCATGATAAAAAATTTGCACTCAATAGCACTTATATTATATGTGATTATTTCCAGTGTTCAGGAGAGGTAGTAGGTCGGACTGTCTGTGCACACACGCTCCCTCCCTCCCTCTCTTTTCTTCTATTAGTTTTTAAAGGAACCAGTGCAGAATATGTAGGAGTTACACAGCGGGGGGAGGGGGAAGCTGGCAGCCTGCGAACCAATCTATCTCCTGAGACAACTTTATCTGTGGTCTGTGGTCACCTTGTCAAGCAACTTTGGCCAAAGTTTTACTTGTAAAGAAAATGATTTCACACTATAAGAGAGAGATTGCACACATGAACGTTGCCTCTTTCATTGTCATGTGCAATGACACATTGCAGATGACAATCCATATATGTCTATATATATCTATAATCTATAATCCATAAATGTACTTATTTATTTCTTTAGGTATCTTTAGGTTTCAATTGTGTGCTTTCGCGTCCCATCTCTGCCCAGACACAAGAGCAGCTCAGAGGAGGGGGCTGCCTATGTCCCAGCCCACCCAGAAGCTGTGTCTGAGACAGAGGCACACTCCCGGGCTTTGGGTCCCCCCCCCGGTTGGATTCAGCCTGCTCCTTGCATTATTTCCAAAGGTCCATCAAGTCGAATCTCCTGTTTCCCACAGTGACCAGCTACATGCCCTTAGGAAACCCACACGCAGGGCACGAAGACAACAGCTTCTCCACAGAGAGGAGCCTCGCTGCTCCTCCCTCCGCAGTGTTCAGAGGTAGGCTGCTTCTGTCATCATGGAGGCTCTGCAATGAGAGCCCTTTCCTCCTCCTCCTCCTCCTCCTCCTCCTTGAATTTCTCTAATCCCTGTTTAAAACCATATAAGCTAATGGAAGTGTTGGTGGAAACTCTTCCTGGAGATTTTTATTCCATCATGATGAAATGCTGCAATTTCCTGGAGGCCATGTTCAAATCCCCAGGATTGCTTTCAGGAGTCTCCTGGAGATTGAGGCATGTTCCTGGAGATGCCAGACCAGTCCTGGAGAGTTGGCAACCTCACCTAACGACCAGCACAGCATCCCATGATGATGAAATGGTGTGATGAAGTCGCTGCCTACTATCGATCACCACTGCATGCCCCACAACGGCTTTTGAAATGTCAAAAGCACACAATAGCTGCTTGACCTGGCTAGAAGCTGTGAGGGTCTGGCCAGTATCTGGCTGGGAGACCACCTGGGGCACCTGCATGTGCCACCTTGAGCTCCTTCAAGGAAAGGTGGGGTGCTCAGAAATGCCTGGCTTTTTGTATCCTTGCCTACACATTTTCAAATAAGCATTATGGTCCTTTTTGGGGCTCTATTTACAGTGCAAGACTATTCCACAAGTTGGAGAACATTTCTTCCCTTGGTCTGTTTTTATTCCCGAAGTCTCCTTAAAACAGTGATTACTGTGAGAAACAGCTTAAGGACAGCGAGAAATCGTTCCGTCCCAGCAATAATTTACAAATTGCACCGCAGGCCTTTGTAGCCGGCACACCAATCCCCGTAACATTAACTTGCTAAAAGGAAAAATTTAATCAGCTTTATCATGCGAAAGCAAAATGGTTGCATGTAAAGTGTTTCGAAATATGGGAAAGCTTCAAACAGTCCCTTAAGTGTTCTGTTTAAGGAGCCGAATAATCAATGAGCACACTTGTAATTTAACAGTCAGTGTAATAAATTGGACTAATTTTTAAAAATCTATACATATCATTCCAATCAAATTGGCGATTTCTTTGAAAAGGTGCAACCCAGCTCCATGGGAGACTTTCCATTTGTTGTGAAAAGCTGTTGCATTTGTGATTATTACTCCGTCCAGAGAACACCAGACTCCAGGAACATTGAGCAGTGTTGATTCAGAATGTCTGTTCAGACAAATGCCGGGGAGGTGGCGGGTTCCACCAATCAGCATTGGCTGGGAGCTTGCAGGAGGAGAAAGGCCTGCAGAGTTTTAGTTCATGCACAGTTGTGACAACACGCAGGTAGTCACGTACACACAAAGTTGCAACAACAACCAGGCAGTCTGACTGGGCCAGAACATCTTTTCTTGGACCCTCCCAGATCCGTCTGGTCTTTCAGTTTTCTCTACTCAGCACATTTCCAGAAACATTCGGCAGAAGAACTACTAACAGCCAAGCACTAACTAAGCATGGATGCAGCATGCACCACCTTGGTACGGCTGCATTGGCGCCGGAAAGTTGGATTGGATTGGGCCCTAGGATGCTCATTCTTGAGCTTCATCTCTAGAGACAGGATTTTCCTTTGTTTCAAATGCAGCAGTTTTGAGACTTGCACCTTTTTTGTTTACCACAGCGTTGATGGTTTCGGTTGCCATAAAAATCCTCCTCTCTCAAATCTGCTTGCAGATATTTGAAGATATATAAAAACCAGAATCCTGCTTGCTCCAGCACAGCACATTTTCAACCACTGTGCCACAGCATATTGGTGTGCCATGAATGGTTTGCAGGTGTGCCGCAGGAGTTTGGGGGGGTCATTTATTAGTAGGAACATTGGGGGATGTGAGCCCCCCCCCGTCGGCAGTGCGGTGTGCCTTGCCAATTGTCAAAAATGGTGTGCCTTGAAAAATGTTAGCACCTTGTCAGTGTGCCGTGAGATGAAAACGGTTGGAAATCACTGCTCTAGCAGGTAAGGGTGGTTGCTAAGGATCGTGAGAGAATATCATCCTGGGGGGGGGCTCTGTGGGGGAAATCAGGGAAGCTGGTGGGAAACTGCCCCCAAGGAGAGCTCAGTCTCACACTTGCCAATAAGACAGTCGGCATGTCCCAAATTTCTCTGTGCCCCCAAGTTCTCCAAACTGCTCCCCTTTTTTTGCTGCCTGTGAACAGGACAGGGAAAACTGGGCAGGGACATTTGGCTCACCCTTAGAACTTATCAAATCGCTCTTTCAAGCCCTCTAAGTGACTGGCTGTCACCATGTCTGGTGGGCATCTCAAATTGGGTCTGCTACAGTACCCAGCTGAAGACTGGAGGTGCCAAAACCACCATCTGGATGCGCTCCATAAGCCTCCTGCTACATGATTCAGGGTTTCTTTCTGCCAGGGAATGAATGGTGGTAGTAAATGAGGTGCATTTGGGGGGGGGCATGCCACCATCTGGTAAATGAACCTCAAGTGCAAAACTCAATAAAGAAAGAGCGGGAGGAAATAATTATGGGGGAAAATTTAGAGAGGCGGTGAGCTAATAGACAGGCAACAAGCGCTCAGAGTTCAGCCATTGGTCTCAAACTCACTTGAATTCCCTCAGGAACAAGGTGGAACTTAATAATAACGCTAGTTACAGATGGAAGAGAAGAGAAAGGGGGGGGCAGGTACTTGCTCTGAAATAGTTAGACTAGCAGATTGGATGTCATCTCGCTCCTAATCTCCAGAATCTATGGCCTCAACGCCCAGGGGACCATAATGTAGATGGATCGCGGAGGCGAAGCTCAGAAAGCAGCCGCCATTTCTCACGAAGCTCCCTGCGCAGGATGTGCCCATGCAGAACAAACACAAAATGAGGAACCCAGAGAGATCCCTTTTTTTCCAACAGCTAAACTTTGATTGAGACTTCAGTGGAACAAATACTGTAGCTGCAAGATATTACTATCATCATGTGCACAGTCATGGAGGATCATTTTTTTTTCCCGGGCAGCCTGGCTGGTATTTATAATTCTGCATGATGGATAACTCAACCCACCTGGCTCCTCCAGGTAGCAGCACAGTTACAGTTCGTTTCTATGGCACTTTTTATGTTCTTTCTTCAGCATCCAGTGGGTGAATAAGCTCTGCCGGATCACACCAAAGGGCCTTCTAGTCCAACGTTTCCCACACAGTGGGTGGCTAGCCAGATGCCTGTAGCAAGTTCACAAAGCAGGCTCTGAAGGCAAGAGCCTCGCCCTGTTGTTTGCCCCCTTTAATTGACATTACATTCAGAGATAGCCTGTCCCTGAAGCTGGAGGTTCCATAGAACCACCATCACTAGTATCGGTTGAATGACTTCTCCTCCCTGAAGTTGTCTCATCCACTGTCCCCCCATGAGTATCGCAGCTGTCTGGTGACCTGAGCCCTGACTCCCTCGGCTTCCGCTCGCATCTCTGCAGCCAGGCTTGTCAACCCTCCCAACAGCTGCGCACAAGAGCGAGGGAGAGGCTTCTTCCATTGCTGTGGTCTCCACCTGTCCTTGGCGCCTTGCCCAAGGCCTGTGTCTTTGGAAGGGCCAGACAGCTATGCAGCCACAGCTTGACCAGTGGTGCAACCAGGGGCGTCGCGACGACGCGCGACACCCCTGAGCGGGGACGCGCGTCACCCTTAAGGGGGAGGCTCCGCCCCCGCGCGTGACGTCACGCGCAGGAGCGGAGCGCCCTCCCCGCTCCGTTTTTGGCTCATTTTAGAGCCAAACGGACCCAGGGGAGGGAGGGCGGGCCCACCTCCACCGCAAAAATGTAAGTGAGGGGCATCGCGCGTCACCCCCATACGCGCGACGCCCCCAGGCGGCCCGCCCCCCGCTTCCCCCCGTCGACGCTAGTGGGTGCAACCCCCCCTCAACCATCTTCACTTTCAGTGGGGGCAGTGCCACATATTCACCATGGCAGGATAGTCAAGTGCCTCCTATCTTACAGTGAAAGACCACTAGTATTTCAAGTAGTGCCACTGACTGAAAATCATCATGCTCCACCACACTGGATCGGATGTAAAATGGCGGCTGATCTGCTTAATGCTTCCTATTAGGAAATTCCTTGTAGGAGTCAATGAACCATCAGGTCCAATTGTCTTTATGCACCTTGTTTCTTTAGAAGTTTGCCTATCTACCTAAGGTGGTGGGGGAGGTTGGGGGGGGCGTTTGACGGTTGGAGACATGGGACGTGAGCTCTGGCTGGTTACCTTTGGCTTGCTCATTTGCAAGCTATTTTGCTTCAAGTGATGAAAAGGTCCACTGTGAGAAACCCTGACTAGTTAGCAGGGTCACGCTGTATCTTTTGCTAATGATCGTAGACTTATTGGATTGAGACTGGAGGGTCTCCATGCCAATTCCCAACTCCCTCATTTTGCTAATTACAGGTGGGGAATGGAAGCATGGAAATAACTAGTGCAAATCTCCTCTGAAAGAGTCCGCAAACTCAGCCAAAACTTTTGCCTTTCCCCTTGAAGTTGTCCACGAGGCCCTCTAACCTTTGAATGCTTGTCAAAGGAACATAGGTGAGCCGGGGATGTACAAGTCAGCCCTGCTGTGCCTCCATCATCTCTTCCTTTTTGCATCCAAAGCCACGCTGAGTGGTTGCCCAGGTTTATCCCAGGGAATCCTACCCACCTCCATCTCTGATCATCTTTTGCTCTCCCACTGTAACCTCTACCAAATAAATTCACATGCAGTGTTTGATTTATGAGGGAAAGGTAAGGGGGGTCCTTAATCAAATCTCCAATCCCCTGGTTCCTCCCAGTTTTACCCAAACCATGCCCCCTCCCTCGTAGCCTTTTAAAAAAGTCGCAAAAGTGACTGTCAAAAAAGGTAGGCTATAAGCACTGCCCACAAGGTGACTCACAGAATAAAAGACAAACATTGCACTATAACAAAAATGTAAACAACATTTTTACTGCAGCCAACATAAACACTCATAAGAGTAACACTAAGAAGGGGGTAAAAATAGCACAGGGGAAAGGAAGCCCAGCAGGAAAATAGAACCATCCTGACATTTCCCCTGACTTAAAAGCTTTTTAATTGTTTCTAAAGAAACCCTAATTAGTGATCGAAGTTCCATCAGTGGAGAGGTTTGGCATGCACGCTTCCCTTGCAAGGAGTTCTGCGTGCCGATGGGCACCATCCCCGCGGAAAGGCCCTTCCTCGTCTTCAGGAGCCCAGCTGCAGGGGGGGGGGCTCAGAAGCGACCCAGAGCCAATGGCGGCAGGACAGGAGGAGCTGCTGCTGGCAGCACCCTGGACAGTTCCATGCCCAGCCCTCCTCTTTGCCCAGGGTCGGTACTAGTGTTGCACAGTTCCTAGCATACTGAGTCGCTGCTAAGGAACTAGAGCCTGCGGCTGTCAATAGAGGCGAGTCCTGGGGCTGACTGGATAGCCCCAGATAGGGTCCAGCCCAGACAACCTGCCCGCACTTGAGTCCCAAGAGCCCCAGCTGTGAGGAGCACCCCACAGCCCAGTGACTCTTCCTCCTTGCCTCATTCTCTTCCGTGGCTCAGAGCTGGTGGCGGTTGCCCCCGCCCCGCCCCAGCAGTTTTCCTGGGTTTAGTAGATGGCAGGAACGTGTGGCGATCACCTGTGCTCTGTGGAGCACGTTCCTTAGGAAAGGAGTCCTGAATCGAGGCCATAAGCCCAATCTCCTGGCTCTTCCCAGTTTTCTCCAAACAACGCCCCCTCCCTTGTAGCCTTTTAAACACCTGCATGTTTAATATGGAGGCAGGCAGGACAGCTGAAGGCTGGCAGGGTGCAACCGAAGACCAGCTGCTGGAAGAGAAACCAAAGGGAAGCTTGTCGCCTTCATATCCTGGTTTTGCAGAAGCACCTGGCTGCTGTTAGATACGGAATACTAGACTCAGTGGACCTTTGTGTTGACCTGGCAGGATTCTTCTTATGCTCTTACATTCTTTTTTTCTTTGGAGTGGCACCAGAGCAGAGACAGTTCCATGGGGCACCTGCAGGGCAATCGTCCCTGAGTAGTCCCAACAAGTCTGCCACCATGTAGCATCCCCAGCACTGACTGGCAGCGGCTCTCACAGGTTTCAGGCAGGAATTCTTCTCTGCCCTGCCTAGAGATGCAGCCAAGCGCTGAATGTGGCCCCTCCCTTGCTGCTAAAGGCCTACATCTGGCCTCCATAGTGCAGATTTTCTCTCCTTCCTATTTTTTTCCCCTTTAAATCTAGTGGAAGTTTTAATGGCTCTCTGCAGACAATGCTCCATCTGTATCCTTCACCTCTGTGGCTTCCTCTCATTTAAATGAGGATAAATGCCACTAATGAGTTTTGAAAGGCACAGACTCCAAGAGAATGTGGAATGAGCTGTGGTGAGAAAGGTGGGGGAATGTGGCTTGGAATCTCAATCAACGATTTGCGCCCGGCAAGAACTGCGCTTAAAAGAGCAACACGGAGAGAGTCACACCAGATTCTGCCAGCACAAGATAATGTGGCAGCTCTTGAGAAGGAAAGGCAAGGGATTCCCTCACCACCACATTCTATGCGCTATGCGCTATGCGCTATGCGATATCTTGCACATGGGAGTGATGCAGTATTTGCAGTCAGATGGCACAGAGGAAAATATTTTACATTTTAATTTGAGTGGGATTTCAGGGGGGGGGGGCAAACGTGGTGACACATGAACTCCCATAGGGTTAACAGTGAAATGGACTTGTTGCCTCCATTTGTTCTGCAGCAACTGTGGCCTCCAGGAGATCAGTGGCTACCATCCCCCCCCCCAATGTCCCTTCAAGTGATCATGTTAGGTCATCACGTAGTTCTGTTCTCAGGGGCATTATGGGAAAAAAGGGTTGCCCCAGGGGCTACGTTCACTGCTATCCCTGAACAATGGTCTCAGGTTTGCCTTTTGGATCATCCAAGGGTTGCCTTGTTTGGCTCTAAAGGCCGGTGGGACTTGACACTTCCTTGCCATCAGCCCAAGCACAACCACACAAGGCTGGTCTGGTGGGCCCTGCTCTCTTGGCATGTATCCAGCACCATGAACACATGAATTGTCTGGGGGGGGGTTGGCACTTACTGGCCCCTGCTGGCCACATGCTGAGCCAGGACCCCCCTGCGAGCTCTGAGTGATCAGCCAGCTCACTATCGTGCCAGCTCACGACAACAGCGTGGCTCCGTGTCTGCAGCCACGGTGGCTCTGCGGTCGATACAAGAGGAGGGTGTGGTGCCAGGGGCCAGAGAGGAGCCCTGTAAGCGGCCGCCAGGAGGGGTGTCTCCCACCCCATCAACGCTGACCCTGATGGGTAGGACAGGCAGGGACTAGAGGCTGCTTTTTGCAGCCCAGAAGGTGGACCATGAGGGGAAGTGGGAGAGAACACAGGGATGTGGTGAACATAAGAACAGAAGAAGATAAGAAGAGCCCTGCTGGATCAGGCCAAAAGCCCATCTAGTCCAGCCTCCTGTATCACACAGTGGCCCCACCAGATGCCTCAGGGAGCACAAGACAACAAGATAACCTGTTTCCCGTTGTCACTCCCTTGCACCTGGCACAGAGAAAACTCACTTCTAAAACCTCTAAAACCAGGAGCTTGCTTATGGCTTGTAACCTGTGATGGTCTTTTCCTCCACGAATCTGTCCAAATTTGTTTGGTGGGACAAAACAAGCTTGATGCTTGAAGAGGGGAAGGGAGTCAGAGAGAGGCGGGCCGGTGTTCTGCTCCAGGGGGTATAACCAGCAGGTGGAGGCTGATAAGGAGGACAGACTCTGCCAGGAGGAGTGAGGAATGGGGAATCGGATTGGTTGGCTGGGCCTGGGAAGGTGGAGGGATAGGCGGCGGTGGATCCACCAGAATCCTATCCCCCTTCCCAGGCCTGGCCGTCACTACACAGGCCGCTCAAATGTGTGCCAGCCAGCAAAATAGCAGGGTGGCTGGGTCTTTACCTGGGGGAAGGGAACAAACAATCTCTTCCCCTGAGGTGACCTCCCAGCTGCCTGGTTTGCAGAGGCAGAGGCTGCACCGGCCTCGCTGCTTCGCTGGACACAAAGTTAGACAGGATTGGGCTGCACCATTCCCCTCTCCTCTTTGAAAATATTTTAAAAGAGAGGGAATATCGTCACAGTACAGCCGGTACCCAACCCCACTTAGGCTGGGGTCAATCCCACTTATAGGTTTTGACTCATCCCAGAGGTTTACAATCTCCACTTTCCAAGATGGACCTTGGTGGGAGAAGTGGGTCAGAAGGTCCTATCTACGGTAATCCTCTGATGTTGCGATGAGACAAAATCTATTGATTTTTCTCTGGATGTGCCATTTTGCTCACTTAATTATTGTCTTGCTTGATAAAAGACCACAACAGATGAAAATATTGATTTAGCAAAGCAAGTGGGATTACAGCGCTGATGAGTGTTTAAGCAGAAACACCTGCATGGTGCCATTACAGGTCTTGATATCCCTTTCGTTCCATTAACCAGCAAGTGCCTTCCCATGCAGTAGCGTCACTAGGACGCGCGTCACCCTGGGGCGGGGGACGCGCGTCACCCTAGTGACGCTCTGTCATCGTGGTGCGGGGGGGTGGGGGTGACCCGGCTCCCCCCCCCGCGTCGCGTCGCCCTCCGGGGTCGCCCTCCGGACGCTCCCAGGCCGGCCCGGGAGCCGGCCTCGGAGCGTCCGACCCTGTCGGCGCTCCAGGGCCTTCTGAAAGAAGGCCCAAGCAGCGCGTTCATCCGGGTATTTCCCGGATGAACGGGCACGCGCAGACCGTTTTGAGGGCAAAAAGCCCTCAAAACGGTCTCTGCGCATGCGTGAAAATCCGGGAAATACCCGGATGAACGCGCTGCTTGGGCCTTCTTTCAGAAGGCCCTGGAGCGCCGACGGGGTCGGACGCTTCGAGGCCGGCTCCCGGGCCGGCCTCGGAGCGTCCGGAGGGTGTTGCGCATCACGGAGGTGACACGCGAGGGGGTGCGCGCGTCACCCCATGGCGCGCGTCACCCCCAGGCGGCCCGCCCCCCCTGCCACGCTCCAGTGACGCCACTGTTCCCATGTGAATTCCAGCAACAGAATTTTGTGGGGTTGTGTGTGTGTGTGTGTGTTTTGCTTTGGCTGGTGCATTTTCCTTCTGCATCTCCAAACAGGTCATTGAACAAAACCAGAGTCCAGAAAGACGCAATGGTCTTTGGCCATGAAGGTTCTCAAGAAGGGGCCACAGGTGGCGCTTTCACACATGAAGCTAAGAGTGCTCTTTGCCCAACTGTAAGCTGAGAATGTAAAGTGTACATTGAGGAGAATGTGCACTTGAATGGCCCGTGTCTCCTTCCATCTCTTTTGCGTGAACTGAAAATGATTGCTTGTCCCTTTACCCAGAGTAACACGCCAGCTGCCCCGATGGGTCTCCTCGAATGCAAACCAACAACATTTGAGAGGTCCGTGTAAGGCCCAACAGGGCCAGGAAGGGGGACAGGATATCGTTGGAGGCCTCCTCTGCCTATCCCCTTCCTGGGTGGGCATGATCCACCAGTCCCCCCCTCCTGGAATTCCTCCGTTCCGCCCTCCCCCGCCACCCGGTGGGAACTTTCCTTCTTGCCGTGGCGCTTCACCATTCTGAGGCGTGGGGGAGCGGTGCAAGCCTCTGCCAGCACCGCTTACTCTCCGGGTGCAGCAAACGTGCCTTGTGGCACATTTGCAACACCTTAGACCGGTGGAGCCGGTCTAATTGTAGACATGATTGTGCCATAAGAGTAGCACTGCTACAGACTCCCAAGACTTTTCCATCTGAAACCAGACCAGCTGCTTGTCTGGAAGCTGATGTTATCATTACCAGCCTCTGGGCCTTTGAACCCACTGACTGCAGTTAGACTCACTTGT
The DNA here is from genome assembly GCA_026170595.1 of Plestiodon gilberti rubricaudatus. Classification (NCBI taxonomy): domain Eukaryota; kingdom Metazoa; phylum Chordata; class Lepidosauria; order Squamata; family Scincidae; genus Plestiodon; species Plestiodon gilberti. Next base: position 3,362,465 of record JANXHW010000004.1, read on the forward strand.
CCCATGCCTCACTTGGGCCACACTGCTTGCCTCTGAACCTGCTAGGCCATGGCAAATACTTTTCCCAAGAGCCTGTGGACTGTGCACAGCGAGGGTCGCCTTCCTTAGGCAGCAGATTAGAGGGGTGCACACCTCCCACCTACCCTTGCTTCCACTGGTCGTCTTCCTCCCACTCCCTGGGTTGGAAAAAAGGTAGAGGGAGTAGGAGGAGCGGAAGAGGAAGTGTGGAGGAGAGGAGATGGTCTGGCCCCTCACTCTCCTCTCCTCTACAGTTGCTCTTTCTTCCACTCTGTCTCCAAGACAGACTGTCCATGGAGCGACACGGTTCCTCTGTTGTCTCCTGGAGCAGCAAAGTTGGAAGGGCAGCAAGCTGACAAGTCCCCAGGCCAGGCCTGCAGCCCTCTCCTAGGGCCTCAAGCCCTAGCTTTGAGGCTGCTGCATGCCAGTTTAGACCATGCGCCTGAGGGGGGGGGGACATGATTGAGACGTATAAAATGATGCATGGGATGGAGAGAGTGGATAGAGGGAAATTCTTCTCCCTCTCGCACAACACCAGAACCAGGGGACATGCACTAAAATTGAGTGGAGGGAGAGTTAGAACAGACAAAAGAAAATATTTCTTTACCCAGCGTGTAATTCATCTGTGGAACTCCTTGCCACAGGATGTGGTGATGGCATCTGGCCTAGATGCCTTTAAAAGGGGTTTGGACAGATTCATGGAGGAAAAGACCATCACAGGTTACAAGCCATAAGCAACCTCCTGGTTTTAGAAGTGGGTTTTCTCTGTGCCAGGTGCAAGGGAGTGTCAACGGGAAACAGGTTATCTTGTTCTCTTGTGTGCTCCCTGAGGCATCTGGTTGGGGCCACTGTGTGATACAGGAAGCTGGACTAGATGGGCTTTTGGCCTGATCCAGCAGGGCTCTTCTTATGTTCTTATGTTCTTATGTTCATGCTTATTTTCTTTCTGTTGATTGCCTTTACTTCAAGGCGTGCAGCAGCAGGAGACACACATCCAAACACAGGTACTAGGTGCTAGGTGGTCCCTCCTGGAGAGCAAAGGGCCAGACCAGTAACATAACAGTTAAAGGGACGGCTGGCAAGAGGCCGAAGATGCATAGGCCAGGAAGCCAAACTTCAAATTAAAGGACTCCTGCTGCCTGTGTGCTCCCTCCCCATTGATCTGTGAAGTTCAGTGCTTCAGATTTGAATGGACCTTGTGTACTGCTTAAGTGTTAATCAAGTTTTACGCCTCCAGAATCCAGCTCAAACAGCATATTGGATGGTTTCTGACCTTCACCACTTCCTTGGACTCCTGAGTTGGGAAAAAAAAAACACCAACTTTGTAAAACATAGAAAAGGCTTCACACCGCCAACAGTCCTTGCCAACCCTATGAATGAGCGCAAACTAGGAAATGATCTAACAACCGCCCAACTAATTTCTGTACCCTCAACTAGGTGGAGAAAGAAAGGCCGAATCCAGCCGCAGAGGCTCCATCCTTTCTTTACTCCAGGGTGTGAATCTGAGTGAGAGAGCCAGTTGGGTGGCCATCTTTCATTTCATGCAAACAAGTGTGCACTTCCTTGAACACCTAAATCTTCAAAGCAGATTAAATTAGGAAAAGCAAGTAGATGCACATTAACCCAATTTGAATAATGGATTCCAAATGCAAAATCTTAGCTGCTTTGTGTGTCCATTTGGGCATCTCAGCCCTCTGGGAGCAAAATGGGAGGAGACCTCACGGTACAGAGAAAGTAATTTACTGCCCAGATATCTTTGAGATGGTGTGGAAACAGTTCTGAGATCTCCTGAAAGAAATGAATTACAGTTGCTTCTAATGATGAGTTACAATACCTGAAACATTTGTTGTTGTTCAGTCGTTAAGTCGTGTTCAACCTTTGGTGATCCCATGAACCATATCCCGCCAAGCCTTCCTGTCCTCCACTATCTTCCTGAGTTTGCTCATTTTCATGTTCGTTGCATCGGTGATGCTGTCTAACCATCTCATCCTTGGCCTTCCCCTTCTCCTTTTGCCTTCAGTCTTTCCCAGCATCAGAGTCTTCTCCAGAGAGTCCTCTCTTCGCAGTACCACTTCTTAGCATCCTCCATTCTTATCTTATGCTAGAAGAAATCTATTATCTGTCTGTGGGGGAGGGGTTACTGCTTGACATCTTTTATTTTAACTTTCCCCCGATTCTGTCTCTCCAGCACACTCCCCCCCCCTTGCTCAAACCGTAGAACATTAATTTATGAGGCAGAAATTACATCTAAGCTGCGGCCACCTGTGACGGAAGACAAGGAAGTTGATTTTCTTCCTTCTTCCCCCCCCTTTCAGCTAAGCCTTCTGATTTATGGGATTATTATTACTGACAAATATGTTTTTCACAATTACTGTTTCAATAACATCCTGATTTTCTCTTTGCCCTGCCCTCCTTGATGTTTGAGTTTATTATTTTGATGTGATGCTTTGCTGCCATGCGAGTTCTTGCGCATGATAGTGACATTAATGTACATGTCAAAAACCTGCTCAGCTAGGAATGAGGCAGAAAATGCAGCAAAAAATGAGGCCCTCGTATCAATGAAAGTCCAATTGATAGTCCTCGTATCAATGAAAGGTACCTTCAGAGTCCAAGCCCTGACTGACAGCGCAATCCTGCGCAACTATGTGCGGCTGGCCTAAAGGGCCGGCTGCTGCATCCTAAGCCCATTGCAGCCAGCACCAGCATGTTCATCCCCTTCCCCCGGTGTAAGTGGCATGAGCTGCAATGGACCTCCTTGGATGCCCGGCAGCTCTATAGCTGGCACGTCCAGGGAGGCCGTGTAAGGCCGGCCCGGGCTGCGATGGGGCTTGGGATATCGGCACATCTCAGTATCAATATCCCACCCCCTCCCAGCCTGGGTCAGCCAATGGCCCCCTCCCTCGCTGCCCCTGCCTGCCCTCTTGCTGCCCCTGTGCCAACTGGCATGAGACTCATCTGTGGCAGCCGGCGCAGGGTCTGGAGGGTGGCCGAGTGAGCGGCGCCCGGCTCTGTGCCGGCACTGTTTACTCTTGAGGCGGTGCGAAGGTGCCTTATGGCACTTTTGCGACGAACATGAAAATGAGCGAACTCAGGAAGATAGTGGAGGACAGGAAGGCCTGGCAGGATGTGGTTCATGGGATCACGGACACGACTTAACGACTGAACAACAACAGGCCAGCGGAGCACTCGCACTGCTGACCTCATGTTACGGACGATTGGGCTGTGATTATGCTTCCTGCCCATCAAGAAGGCAGGTGGGGTGCTGAGCCATTTACTGGTGGGGCACAGAAGCCAGAACAAGTACCAAGGAAGCCTAGCACAGCAGGGCACTGCCTGTTCTTTCTAGGGCAGAGGTTCTCAACCTGTGGTACGGGTACCCCTAGGGGTACGCGGACCTCTTGCTGAGGGTATGCCAAGCCCTGCCCCTTATCTGCCCCATCAGCAGCTAATTAAATGTTAATTAATATGGATTTTAAATTGTAATTATTTTTGGAGCCCTTCTGTCTCTCTGGTTTTGGTTTTGGGCTTATTTTTGTACTTTGGAAAATGTACCATGAGGGGGTGGGGGAGGGAGGAGCTGATTTTGGGAAGTGTGACTTGGAGGGAAAAAAAGGAGATCCTTGCATGCCTGTCTCTCTCTCTTTCACTCTCACACTCAGAGTTATATTAGACATTTTTCACATTTAAAATTGTTTTAGTACTTTTTTATTTAATGATTAATTACCTAATTGATTAATTGATTAATCCAATTAATTAGCAGTTAATTAGCAGGGGGTACTTCAGAAAATTGGATCGTGATAGGGGGTTCCCGGGCCTCCAAAGGTTGAGAACCCCTGTTCTAGGGGACTCCAGTGCTACTGCCCCCCCCTTCACAGCGCCCATATATTAATACCAATATTGCGAGGCAGAGGAGGAGAAAAGAGTGGATTAGTTTTTATTGTGGGCCCCTTGAGGGCAGGACTACGAACACGTCGAAACATAAACACTGTAAGCCGCCTTGAGAACCTCCTGATGGGGAGGGGAAAGATGAGACAAAAATCTTGTCAATAAACCAACAGTGGTCCCTGCAGCCCACTCCTTTGTGTAGCCTCAGCAGGCCCTGGTCCAGAGTTGGTCCTCCTGAAATCCTCTTACCTCCAAGGAGAACCGATGAAGGAAGAAGACCTGGGGCTGCCAAAGGAGCACCGGGTCTTGAGCTCTGTTTTGACTCATTGTCTCTTCTGCATCAGAGGATGCTGAGAGATGATGTGGAGCTGGGATGGGCGAGCAGGTGGGGTGTGTCTGTTCCCTCGATGCCACTAACAAGCCGCCTTAAGAGTTCCCACCCCAACATGGTTAGTGGCATCGAGGGACCTGACACCTAGGGGAAGAGCAAGTGTCCTTCTTCATCTCTGCATAGCTCCCTCTCCCCCAGTGGCTGTTTGCTGGTGTCTCCCTTGTGCCTCTTTTTAGACCATTTATCCTTTTGGGACAAGGAACCATTTTATCTTTTCTTATGTACATCACTTTCTGGACTTCTTGTTGTTGTTGTTGTTGTTGTTGTTGTTGTTGAAAATGGTATAGAAATATTCAGTAATATTTGTAAGCCGCCTTGGGTCCCTTCGGGGAGAAAGGCGGGATAAAAATACTGTAAATAAATAAATAAATAAATAATAACAACTCAAAATATGAATTCACAACCACCATCCATGCAGACTGTGATTTACAGATGTTGCCGAGATGGCAGCTCCTGGCCCCCCAAGCCAGCAGCCGACATCTGGGGGGGGAGACAACAGAGGAAAGGGCTGGAAGGGAGTGGCAAAGGTACAAAGCAGTAGCGAGAAGCGAGGAACGGGAGAGGGAGGGCGAGCAAGGCAGAGAATTGCAGAAGCAAATGCGGTTGGCTTCACCTGGGCTGGAGATGACGACAGTCAAATTAATATTTGCAGTGTAGTCCAATATTTATTCAAATCAAAATGTAACCTGAAGGCTTAGAGCAAGTAACCATAAAATAGAAAAGAAAGGGTTCAAAAATCATTTTCAAATGCAGTTCAAATCAATTGCTCCAGTGGAGATGAGTCTTCGCCTAGCCTTGTCCCTGGCATCTGGCGGCAGCCTAAGTAACATCATCGCCCATGACTGTGCTTTGTCCTATGGGGGAAGGGGACTCCTGCCCCAATCCTAGCCTTGAGGCATGCCGGTGTGCTGTGAGGTCTGCTTGCAGTGCTGCCCCACCCCCAAGGTCCATGCGTTTGACAGGACGTATGAAAGGGAAGCGCCTACACATACAGCTGTACAGGCACCAGCTCATCACACAACTCTGTGCAATCAGGGTTCCTGCTTGCCTGGAGCGCCTGGGCACATACACCAATATGTGTGCTGAATGCAGGTCTATGGCGAGGGCAAAATTGGCAGGTTCCTCTCTCTGTGTTCCACAGCCCAGCTATGAGGCCAACTGAAGCGGGTGCTTCTAGAAGCAGATTGGTTTGTGTGTGTGTGTGTGTGTGTGTGTGTGTGTGTGTGCCTCCACGCTCCTCCTCCTTCCACTCCCTGGATCGGAAAAGGAAGAGGGGAACAGAGAGGAAGAGGAAATGTGGAGGGGAGGGGAGTGCTGGGCTAGAACTTTGGAGAGTGGGAGGAGCAGAGGGTGGCACATCAGTGGGTAAGGGGGGCAGCATTTGGCATGTCGCCTCGGGCGTCAGGAGGTCTTGGACTGGCCCTGGTAGTCAGTATGCGTGTGAAAGAGACAGCGGCAATGAAACCAGAATCCTTGGAATGACAAGACCTTCATTGACGCGGACTAGTTCAAGCAGACACAAGCAGGGTAGCGGCGGGACGGAGCCCCTTCTGTTCACACACACAGAGGGAAGTCCGAACATTGTGCAGGCCGTTTCCTTCATTTGCAGCTCCTTGCTCAGAGAGACACCCATAAACTCTTGTTGCTAACTTCTGTAAGCAAATGAACATCTTTTTGTAGCAAAAAGCCTTCTCCAGCCTTGGTTGCCAACTGTTAGTTTGATGTTGTTTGTGTGCTTGTTTATAACACATTTATATTCCTGCCTCTGGCTCCCATCCCATAGGATTCTCAGGGCAGTTTAGCAATCTGCAGCTGTTTTGTGCTTGGTTTGTTTTTTGTTTTTGCTATATTTTAAAGTAAGGTTTTTGCAGTGCTTGATTGGACTACTTTGTGATATCAGTTTCTTATATTTTGTTGAGGGCATTGAGTGCATTTTAAAAATATAGAAACATGCTGAATCCATTTTCAAAATATACAAATAATAAGTGGATTGCAAATAGAACGCCCTAGCTAGTGTGCTCCACAAGGACCTGAGGCAGTTAACCATGTAGCAGAAAACTCCTAACGCAATTCCAAACAAATAAGGACAATTTCAAAACAAATAGCAAAAAAAAAAAAAGCATGTTAAGGGGGATGTCTACTTTTGTTGTGTGTTGATTTTATATTGGTTTATATTTTTATTGTGAACTGTTTTGTGCAGTTCTTCATTTGCAAAAGTGACGTATAAATACGTATATTAATGCCCCAATCCTATCCTTGCATTTTGCTGGCGGAAGTGACATTCCATCGATAAGCGCAGTGAGTGCAATGGCTGGTGAGTGCATGGTCAGACTGGCGGAGAGACCACCGTCTGTAGGTGCTGGTGAGTTGGTAATGGGGCGGGTGGGGGGAGTAACAGGGGAGGGTTTGGGCGGGGAAGGGAGGGCAGGAGGTGGACGGGGGGCAGGAGGGGACAGTTACTGGAGGCATTTGTGTGTGCCAGCAGCATCCTATTCTCCTTCCCTCTCTTGTTCCCTCTCCCTTACTCTCCTCAGCTCTGCGCCAGTAAAATAGCTAGCACAGAATCAAGCAGACCCATTGGAGAAGCGGAGGCTTACCCTGAGGAGACCCCTATGACTGCCCCCCACACACACACACAGCACATGTTCTCTTGGCATGGATGTATGGGCAGGGGACGTTTCGATAGGATTGGGCTGTAAATCAATTAAGTACATGAACAGCATGGGGGGGGGGGAAATCCCAAGCACTTTTGGAAAGAAAAACATCTCCATTTTCCAGCATGGTTTCACAGTCACTCTTGAAGATACATACAAAGGTCCTATAGAGTCATGGAGAAGAGTTCTCTTGGCAGCAAGAAGACATGATCATTAATTTGTACAGAGGCAGGCAGAACGCCTCGAAAACCAGGTGCTCGAGAAGAAGAAGAAGAAGAAGAATGGTGCACTTTGTGGCCATCGTGCTGGACCACTGGAAGCAACGCTGGGCAGGTTTAATGTCAGTCTGCATTCTGGTCCATTGAGGCTAATCTTCTGTCCTTGCATTTTTATTCACCTGAACAAATCCATTCATTGATTGCTGCTCTCTATGTTATATATTATTTGTGTGGTTTCTGGGTAGCTTCAGTTCTAATGCTGACTATTGTGAGTCGGGGGGGGGGCTGCTTTGCTGCAAACACCGGCTTCTTCCCTGTGGCCCCTGCAGTCGCCGTTACAACACCTGGTGATGCTAAACAAAAACAGGAGCTGGTCTTGGGGCCATATCACTGATCATCGTTCCAGTTACATACACAGAGCGGGTGACTTCTAACATTACAGGGTGCTCTTCTTTGTCATGATAATTTCAGGTGTGCAGGTCTTTCATATTCAGCCAGGCTTGCAGGGACCTCCCTCCCACGGAGCTCGAGTATAGTGGATGTCAGAGTGTCTTTCACACGGGTTTTCTCCTGAGCATAAAATCAAGCCCCTCATCCTTAAAAAAAGAAAAGAAAAAGGCTCTGTTTTTTAATTGCTGTTTTCTATTCCAGCATGACATATAGTAGAAATATCAAAGCAGATCATGCATATAATTGGTTTCCTTTAACACACACACACACACACACACACACACACACACACACACACACACACACACACACACCACAAAGTGCTTTTTTTATAGGGAGATCCAACACTGACAGAATTCTTACTGAGTTTATAAGAAGTGTAATTCTGCATTAAGGAGAAATCTTGCAGGATAGGGAAAGGTCTGCTCAGAGCCGGCCCATCCACGAGGTCAACTAAAGCGGTTGCCTGAGGCAGCAGATTGAGGGGGCACCCACCTGCCTCCCCCACTTGCCTCCACTGCTCCTCCTTCTCCTTCCATTCCCTGGATTGGAAAAAGGAAGAGGGGGGCTGAGAGGAAGGGGCAGTGTGGAGGGGAGGAGAGTGCTTGGAGGGTGGGGGGAGGAGCAGAGGCTGGCACATTCTCGGGTAAGGGGGCAGCATTTGGCATGCTGCCTCAGGCATGGGACGTTTGGGACCAGTCCGGGGTCCTCTCAAATACTGCAATGTGTGTGATGCAAAGAACACAACGTGGGACTCGATACCCGCTGCAGTCTGTGCTCTTGTACAGCAGCTCCCAGTCACCTCACTGGGGGCCGCCGGCACAGGTGAACGTCCCGAAGTGTTACGCCGGCTTATACGATTCCATCAGAAGAGGCCGTCCTTGCTTTCTGACCAAGGCAGCAGCTAGCTGGCCACTAACGTTTCCCCAAAGCAATATGTTGTTGAGTGTGTGCATGTTGGCATGATGCGCACCTGTCCTCAGGCAAAAGATCTGTGGAATTGCAAAGGAAGCCAAAGAGTTTCGATAAGATAGCCAGATTTCTTGGGAAGATTCTGCACAACCTTCGGTGCTCTCCAGATTCTGCTGAAAATGAAATGTCCTCATAAGACCACTGAAATGTTTCATTGTATCCTGTGTATCCTAAACGAGAGATTTGGGATAGTAGTAGTAATAATAATTATTTCTTCTTTAATAAGAAATAAGCAAAGGAGCCTGTGTTACATTTTTATTCTGCCTTCTCTTCTTCCAAGTAGCTCAGGGCAGCCCACAGAGTTCCCTCTATGTTGTGGTGTCCTAGCAACAGCCCTACAAGGTCAATTAGGCTGCCTCATGGTGATCCAGTAAGCTCCACGGCCAAGCAGGGATTTGAACTCAGGTCTTCCCAATACAGTGTAACACTTGAGCCACAACATCATACTGGCTCTCTAAATTTTGCGAAATAAAATACAGATGAGTAACTTCAGTCTATTCAAGAGGAAGAGAAAAGAAGGTGGGGGAATGACACAGGCTGTTATTTGCTTCACTTTTAGATTCAAATCATCACTTGCTCAAAATAACCCTGTACACAGGTGCAATATCCGCAGCTATGCCCAAAATCATCAAAAATGGACCCAGATTCACCCCTGCAAACAAGATCAGGGTCTCAAGAGGAAGAATTAGCAGGAGCAGGTAAAAGTGAAGCTGGGGTGAGGGGAGTTCACATTGAGGACTGGACAATAGGAAACAATGAAATGAGTGTTTGTGGCTTTGAAGTTCAATTTCCTGTCTGCTTGAAAGAGTTTGGTGTGGACAATCATATTGTGTAGTGCTTCGTTCCTCGCTGAATGGCAGGACAGTTCAGGATGGTTTTTGACAACGTGAGTTCCTGGGTAAGGCACAAGTACTACAGACTGGAGAGGTTTGGTAATGGTAACACTTGTTTGTTTACAGCAAATGCACAGATTGGGGAAGTATAATGCAAACAAGTGTGTGGGTAGGCAGTTCTGTCCTGAAAGCAGTATCAGTCCCCCCCCCCCCAACAACAACAACGACAACAACATGCCCTTTGTTACCCCCAGCAGGCTGGTTCAGCCGTTTCCAGCAGCCTTGCGTCCTTGGAGCTGGCTGCAGGGTTAAAAGCTGCAGCCTGACTAACAGCCCAATCCTATGCGTGATGTCTGCTGAGAAGTAAGTACCGGTAAGTAAGTCCCATTATGTTCAATGAGACCTGCTCCCAGGTAAGTATATGCATAGGATTGCAGCCTGAGACTTGCAAACATTGCCTGTGAATCACAGTGAGATGACACTGCTTATTCCAGTTTACATTATAACTGAGAGCCAAGTGTCTTTTTTTCCCAGGAAAGGAATGAGTCCTTCCTATAAGTCTGACTAGGTCCTCTTATTGCATATCGATAATTCTAATGCCTTTAGATAGTTCTTGCTGGGTTCTGGAATCTTCCCAACATGCTGCCTTCCTTAGCCAGGAGTGGCCCTATTGTTTGTCAAACTGAAACTACGCCTGGGTGAAGCCAGGTTTTCCCTCTTCCCCTGCAATTTGACTTGGGTGTTGGCTTCACCCAGGTCTGCCCTGAGGTTGATGCCCTTCAGCAGGCAGTTTTCAGGCTTCAGTCTGGTCCGTTATAATAGTAACACCCCCTTCTCAGGCGACCTCCAATCTTCACTTTAGACCCTTTTGGCACAGCTGATCGAGGCTGATAAGGGGCAGTCTCTTGCGTACCCCCGCCTGACGGTCCGCGTACCCCAAGGGGTACGAGTACCACAGGTTGAGAACCCCTGCTTTAGAGCAAACGTTTTCAACCTGCGGCTCCATTGACCATTGGCGACCATTGGCTGTGGCTCCCCATTACATTATGTTGATGCCTCCCAATTGGCACTGTACTGTATTCCAAGAGGATTCCGTGGCACTCCGCGGCTCCTCTGGCTGATTTCCGTGGCTCCCCTGGGAGCCACGCCTCCCAGTTTGGGAACCACTGCTTTAGAGGTTAGAACCTTTGGACCAGGTACCCTCCTGTTGATCCAGCTCTCCCCTTCACACACAGTTACGCCGACTCTCCATCTTTTTCTCTCTTTCTTAATGGGTAACGCCAAATTATTTGTCCTCAAGAAATATAAGCCAAGCTCGAACCTATATCGCAAGAATAATTTTGGAAAGTTATGAGAATCATGATGAGATTAAAAACAACGGATGATCAAAGGCACCAGCAGAAACAGGAATGCAAGCTCCGGCAAACCGTCATCTTTCCATTTAGCAAGTACTATGCTAATTAATTTCCCAGGCTTCTGCCAAAGAGACATTAACACCAATATATCATCATTAAACACAATGTAAATCAAATTGCTCCTGTATTCCACAGGGAAGCTGTAGAGGAAGGAAAGAAAAATGGTCTTCAGATCCAGTGAGTGTGACAACAAATATTTTCCCTAGTTACATGTATATGTGCGGCGTGTGCACGCATGCACACACACAGGGTACTTTGAGTCCATTCTAGTTTAGGGGATCCATGGCCAGCCTAGGACATGTGGCTGACTGGCCCCTGCAAGAGGCTGCTGTCCTGTGTGGCTTGCATAATCTCTGGCGATGTTGTACAGCCCAGCTCTCGGATCACATGTTCCGACCTGGGATGACCTGAGAGCTGCACCTGGCACACAGAGATTGGCCTGAAGGCTCCTTGACCGTTCAAGGGCTGCAGTTCATCGGCTCTGGTCCTGTAAGCTGTCAGGATGGGAGACCACTTGGAGGGCCAGATGGAAGCCACTCAGCAGAGGAAGGATAAGTGGAATAAATGTATTCACTGATAAGGCATAAACAAAATGCATAGAAATGCAAGGAATATACCTTCTGACTAATTAGCCAATGTTTCATTGCAAGTCATTTTTTCTCCTTGGTCACAATGAATCTACCCCTTGGGATGTAGCAGGTGAATTATGGATGTAGCACTGTATTTTCTTTTTGTTGTAAGCCGCCTTGGGTCCCTTTGGGGAGAAAGGCGGGGTAAAAATATTGTAAATAAAATAAAATAAAATAAATAAATTCATAAAGGTCAGTGGTCTCCCGGAGGTCAATCAAGTTCAGCCATCTTTGTTGCCTGCCCCCATGGCCCATCCTCCTTTTGAGTAGCTGTAGTATAACGTACAACTGTGTAAGAGTCCCTTTATTATACGATGGTGTGGTGGTAGAGAGTTGGCCTTAGAATGGGAGACTGTGAGTTCAAATCCCTCCTCAGCCAAGCAGCTTAGGGGCTCTTGGACCAATTCTGCTCTCTCAGCCCAGCCTACGCCAGAGGAGGGCTTTTGTGAGGGTGTCATGGGCCCCTTGAAGAGGAGGATATAAAAAGGGGGGGGGTTCCCTCTCTTTTTCGACTGCCAGTTGTGTGTGTGTGTGTGTGTGTGTGTGTGTGTGTGTGTGTGTGTGTGTGGTTACCTGGCTTGGATCAGTGTGTGACGGGAAAGTCAGGAGATAAATAAAGTCATCCCACCTGACTGTCAATGATACCCCCTCCATCCTGTCTGTCCTGTCTCTCAGATTGAGAGGTACAAGGACGTTTGTTAGAGCCCCTCCATCTCTCTCTCTCTCCCCCCCCCCCAGTGGGGACAGAGAGGCCTTCCTGGGTTATGCTGCCATGGATGTCCAATCAATTAGGCCCATCTCCTGTGAAAGGGAGCAGCTTTTAAATTTTAATCTATCCAGCTCCTTTCCTCTCATGTGCAGATGCAAATTAGGCCTTAATTGCTCACTAGCTGAAATGATCAGTGAGGCTGCCTCAAATTGGATGTTACCAGAGAGACGCAAACCAATGCCTATCTTGAATGGGGCAGAGAGAGAGAGAGGCGAGATGGTTCAGCTCTTCTGGCTGTTTCCTCTCTCCTTTCAGGCACCCTGTGCACCCTCATGACGTGACTGTCTTTGTCAAAACAGGTTTTCAAGGCTTTTGAGCTCCCAAAACGTGCAAGACTTGTTTGACCAGAGGGAATGACAGCAAGAGAGAAGGAAGGATGCCAGGACAGTGCTCAGAGGACAGGAAGAACCCGCCAGCCTGTCTCACAGCTCTCCCCAATGTTAACCAATTCATGCCTCTAGAAAGGACGCTAAGAGGGGCTGTCACAAAAGCTATGGGGGCCAAGCCCCCTCTGGCTCCCCTTTAAGTCTGAACTGGAATGTGCGCTTGCTAAGCCCTGAGAAGTTGGAGGGTGGGGCTGAACATGTCCATCTGGCTCGTTGTGGTAACCACAACTTTAAAATGGTTTACAAGGGTTTTGGCCCAATTCATGGATGGGTGTATCAACAGCTATTAGCCACGACAACTGAAAAAACCCTCTGGGATGTTGTGGGACTACCTGGTAGGCTTTTGATCTGATCCAGATGGGTTCGTCTTGTCATGGCCAGTCGATCCTTGTGGGGTGGGGAAGAGTTTAGACTGAGGTCAGTGCTGACTGGGGCAGTCGTCTCAGGCAGCAGATTGGCAGGGGGCGCCCCGCCCACCTCTATCCACCTACTTGTCTCCACTGCTCCTTTCTGGATTGGAGAAGGAAGAGGACAGGACAGGACGTGTACAGGGGAGGAGAGGAGCAGAGGCTTGTCTGCTCTTCTTTGTCCAATCCAGGGAGTGGGAGGAGCAGAGGCTTGTCCATCACCCGGAAAGGGCGGGGCAGCATTTGGTACCCTGCCTCATGCACCATGAGGTCTTGGGCTGACCCTGTTAGAGGTTCCTTGTTGGACAGAGGATGGCTGTGTTTGCTACCTCAGGGAAGCGGCTGAGGGACAGGGGGGGGCAGAGTGTAGGACGGCGAGTCCAAAACGCGCAAGCAACCGATGTGTCAGAATTCAGATTGTTTTATTCAGGCATATGCATGGTCGCTCAGTGGGACTTTGGTCACAAATCAGAGAGCGCACCTTGGCATTGTGTGCATGTACTTTTATACTTTTGCAAAGCTGTTACAAAAAAGCCAGGAAGCATGTCAGGGTTCAAGCTTACATTTGGTTGGTTACATATGTCCAAGAGGCATTCTATCCTTACATTGGCTGTAGCCTTGTTACTAACCCAGAAGGGCAATGGCGATGCAGCCCCCCCCCCTAAGCTGTAAGCATTTAGCTTTCATTTCTCCCCTTGTTCCGCATTTCCTGAGCTAGCTGACAGGTACAGTGTAGGCTTTGTGGTTAGCTACATTTCCTCTTGCAAGAGCTACAGAAACCAAAGTGTCTGTTAATATGTCTCTCTATATCTGCTTAGAAGCAGATTCTGAATAAATACGTTATGTGTACACTACAATAAGGAAAGTACTCTTAACATGCTTAGGAGCTGGTGTACCCTTCATTCCCCCCTTTGCAGATTATTGATCTGCACCAATAATTTCCACCAGCGACTTTTACTCCTGTCTGGCTTGTTCCAATCTTTCATACATCAGGTTTCTAACTTGATTAAGTACCATCATTGTGTTCTGGGGGGTGATTGCTGCTACTGCAGATTTGACTGTGGATCTTATAAGGGGTAATAGGCATGGGAGTAGGAGGAGTCCCCCAAATGCCAAACCAATCAGGAAAAGAATGCGTTTCCAGTCTCCAAACATGCTTCCAAACCATCCTCCTGCATCTAGTGCACCTGTCCATGTTTGGACTGGCACATGGGCTAATTTTCTCATCTTTTCAGTTATTTGTTCTATAGCTTTTCCATTGTCATCTATCTGCAGGCAGCAATTCGTCAGGTTAAACTTCCCACAAACTCCGCCTTCGGATGCCAGGACATAATCGAGGGCTAATCTATTTTGATATACTGCGGTGCGGAGCTGAGTATTAGTCTTTGCAAGCAAAGCAAGCGCCTTAGAGGTCTCATTTGTAATTATTTCTAATACAGCCTGTAAGCGTATAATGCGGTTAAGCATATAAATTGGTGTACGGTAACCATATGTCCCATCCTCTGCCCATGTGGCGGGGCCATAAACTTGAATGATACGTTTAGGGGGCCACTCATTATCTTTCCACTCTCCTATTGTTAAACTTTGCCTGGCCCGGCCCATTTCTTCGTATACTGGGACACCCAACCTTTCCCCTGTGGCTATGGGGAGTAGGAAGAAACTAGGTTTTATAGTTCCCATCACACATGACCCTGCCCATCGTTTGGGTAGGTGGGCATAGGCCGTTGTCCCACAGATAAAGTACAAATGATCAGGTGCTTTCCAGAGAATGGTATGCCTACATGGGTTGTCCCAGAGTGTATACAAATGGGATTGTGTGATTTAGGGTTTTACAGCACCAGGGCCAAAACTATCATATTAGAGTCCCAACAATAATTTCTACTAGATACCATTCAGGCAGGTGCCCGCGGGGCACCTGAAAATAAGCAAAAACTAATGTGGGGCAGACTATTCTGGTTTCAGTCTCTTCTGTTCTTGCCTCGGGGTCCTCAGGCTTCCGCCGTGGGTTGATCAGCCAGCGTCCTGGGAGTGGCTGAACCAGGGCGTTCTTCAGGATCGTGCGCTGGGTCAATGTCTCCCAGTGCATTGACTGCAGGATCCCGTTGGATTTTTAACTTCAGGGGGTTGGAAGGATCTCTCTTAAGTTTCCACTTCTCTGGCACAGCATCTGTGTGAACTTCTTTTGTTCTCTTTTTTTTTTTTGTGTGTGTGTGTGTGCTGCTTGCAGAGCTGCCTGTTTCGCTGTCTGATCGGCTAGGTTATTTCCTCTGTTCACTTCTGTGTTGAGTTTGTGGTGAGGTTTCAGTAAAGGACATCAACTTCTTTTGGTAACCACACAGCTTTTAACAAGTCTTGTATTTCGGTTGCATTTTTGATCTGTTTCCCTTCTGCGCTCAAAAATCCTCTTGTACAAAACTCCGTGGGCTTGAAAAGTTAAGAAAACTGTATTTTGAATCTTTAGAGGTTCCGGAGGGAAGAGATTCAGCTTTGGACTATTGTGTATCCTGCTACTCTTTCTCCATTGACTACTGTGGAACTTCCATCTGTAAAAAGGATTAAATCTGGGTTCTTGAGGGGCACATCTTTGGGGTCTGGTCTGGACAAATGAACTTCCTCCAAGACTTGGAAACAATCATGTTCCAGAGCTGCTTCAGGGATCTCTGGATAAATGTGGTCATCACTGTAACTTGGAAATTATCACACAATAAGGTTTGGCTTTTATGCATTCTGGAATTGTTCATGTATTGTGTTCCTTTGGTGATTAACACAGGCAAAACGCAGTGGGGCACATACATCAAATGTTGCCCTAAAGTCAATTTGGTCAGTGTAACTGCCAGTATAGCTTTGTTGCACAGGCACCCCCCTTTTTTACTTTCCTTCTATAAAACTTTCAGGTGCCCAACCTTCTCTGGCTGATGTTTACTGTTGCTTTTCCTTTTTAATACAATGTCCATTATGAAATTCAAAAAAAAAAACACTGCATAGAAAATTAGTCCTTGACTAATTCAGGATCAGCTGGGAGGGAGGAGGAAGAGAAGAAAGAGGTAAGGTGGCAAACGGAGGCCAGGAGAGGCTGATGGGGGGTAGGATGTTGCCCATCTCATAAGAACATAAGAACATAAGAACATAAGAAGAGCCCTGCAACTGGATCAGGCCAAAAGCCCATCTAGTCCAGCTTCCTGTGTCACACAGTGGCCCCACCAGATGCCTCAGGGAGCACACAAGACAACAAGATAACCTGTTTCCCGTTGACACTCCCTTGCACATGGCACAGAGAAAACCCACTTCTAAAACCAAGAGGTTGCTTATGGCTTGTAACCTGTGATGGTCTTTTCCTCCATGAATCTGTCCAAACCCCTTTTAAAGGCATCAAGGCCAGGTGCCATCACCACATCCTGTGGCAAGGAGTTCCACAGATGAATTACACGCTGGGTAAAGAAATATTTTCTTTTGTCTGTTCTAACTCTCCCTCCACTCAATTTTAGTGCATGTCCCCAGGTTCTGGTGTTGTGCGAGAGGGAGAAGAATTTCCCTTTATCCACTCTCTCCATCCCATGCATAATTTTATATGTCTCAATCATGTCCCCCCTCAGGCGCCTTTTTTTCTAGGCTGAAAAGCCCCAGACGCTGTAGCCTTTCCTCATAAGGGAGGTGCTCCAGCCCACAAATCAATCTGGTCACTCTTTTCTGCACCTTTTCCAATTCAACTATATCCTTTTTGAGGTGTGGTGACCAGAACTGGACACAATACTCCAGATGTGGCCTTACCATCGATTTGTACAAAGGCAGAATGATATTGGCCGTTTTATTCTCAATCCCTTTTTTAATGATCCCGAGCATGGAATTGGCCTTCTTCACAGCTGCCGCACACTGGGTCGACACTTTCATCGACCTGTCCACCAGCACCCCAAGATCTCTCTCTTGATCCGTCACAGACAACTCAGAACCCATGAGCGTATAATGGGTGCAGTGGCCACTTCTCTCTGTTTTATGTGCTCAGGGATCTGGGAGCCCGACTGCCATGACCTGCCATTTCAGACCCACAAAACCAGAGGCCTTCTTGAGCTGCAGGGAAGAAAGAATGGAGGTGATTCTGGACAGGCTGTTTCTCCCATCTGTGGGGGCAGTGGCGCAGTTACTGTGGGGCGGCCAGGGTGGCCCACCCTGGGCAGCAGCACCGGGGGGGGGGCACTCACCAAGGGCCTCTAGTCCTCTTGTGTTTTCAAAAAGCCGCCAAAAACACTAAGAGGCACGTGGCGGCTGCCCCATGTCTTTCAGCCAGCTGATCAACTGGCCGAAAGACATGGGGCAGCTGCCGCCACATGCGCCGCTCTCTTGGTATTCCCCCCCCCAACTCCTTCCAAATTCTGGGTTCTTCCGAACCTGGAAGTCACATGACGTCATGATGTCATCGCCCTCTGTGGCCCCCCCCCCCGGTCAAACATGTATGGGCCCCGGGCACCCAATGACCCCGCTACGCCCCTGTGTGGGGGTGCCATTGGAGATTTCAGGGGGAGATTTCAGAGACCGTGTGGCCCAAAGGTCCTTCCTTGGGTACACTGTTAAAAAAGCACATGAGTTGAACTCTTTTCTTTTTCACTCCCTGTGTCTTCTACCTGCCGCCCCGCGTGAAATGACCGAGAAGCAGCCAGTGGGAAAAGCCCAGGAAGAAGTGCTGCCTCCCGAGTGTTGATGAGGAAGGTGAGAGAACACAAGAAGAGCCCTGCCGGCCCCGGGTCCAATCCAAGAGCCATCATCATGTCCAGCATTCATCCTGGGTCACACAGTAGCCAACCAGCTGCCTTCAGGTAGCACAAGTAGGACACAAGGGCCACAACCTTCCCCCACTGCTTCCCCCAGCGACTGGCAAGCGCTGCTCACTGGCATAGTGCACCTGCTTGGAAATCCGATCTCTTTGCAGAGGGTCTGGCTCAGTCGGGAGAGCCGCCGCCTTGCAAAGCCCGAAGATCGGCAAATGGCAAGTTCGAGATACGCCGCTGACAAAAAGCTGTGAAAGCCTCCAGGAGGAGAGATAAGAGCTTCCAGCTGCGTTGGTCGAGTGTGGGAGGTGATGGCCAGCAGAAAAGCCAGACTGCAAAAAGAGACCACCTGGAATGTAGCCGTTCATGAAAGATTGGATATTTATATTTTTTTTTTAAAAAAAAACATTAGGGGGTTAGGACAGCCTGCCCATGTACACCGCCTTGGAT
The DNA here is from genome assembly GCA_026170595.1 of Plestiodon gilberti rubricaudatus. NCBI lineage: Eukaryota > Metazoa > Chordata > Lepidosauria > Squamata > Scincidae > Plestiodon > Plestiodon gilberti. The sequence goes on from JANXHW010000004.1 coordinate 3,380,702, forward strand.
TAAAGTCAGAGGAGAAATCCAATGACCAAGAAAGGCGGTATATGAGTAGATAAATACTATCTATCTATCTATCTATCTATCTATCTATCTATCTATCTATCTATCTATCTATCTATCTATCTATCTATCTATCTATCTATATTCATGCACTTTTCCAGTCCTTTTGAAAAGCCATCTAAACCAATGGCCACCACTGCATCTTGTAGCAGAAAATTTGACATATTAATTCTGCATTGTGTGAAGACCTCCTTTCTCTTGTCCGCCCCGAATCAACTGTCAGTCAATTTCATTGGCTGACCCAGAATTCTAGTCCTAGTGCTCTGACTAATCCACCACACTGGCTCTTGTAGCACATGGGTGAGAGCCAAGGGGCAGAAGATGAGGCGATTGATTGGCCCCTTTTGAGGCCTGTCAACCTGAGGAGCGAAGCCAGCCTGTTGACTTCAAGCAGAGCTTCCCCTCCACACCCTGCTCAGAACTCTTGTCTTCGGTTCTTTCCCCCTTTTCTCTTGGGAGACAAAGACAGCTACACACCGTTTCTCAATTCCAAACCTCAGTAGCAGAACTGAAAAGTGGGAAGGTTCAGAGTGAATTCAGAAGCCACCCGAAGATGGCAGTTCCTTTGTGTTATGCATGGAGTGTGGCTCAATGAGCTGAAAAAATTAATTTCATATTAGTGGGTTATTATTATTATTATTTTTAAATGCACACCCTTCCAGCATCCTGCACTGTTGCGGGTGAGCAATTGCCTTTCTCTGCTGGGAAATAATTTTGGCATTTCATCTGAAAAAAAGTAATTAACTGCATGGGTATGCTTAGTTGAGTAAGTCATTACAATCTCTGACTTATGCAAATGAGGCCGCTGAGTTATAATTCAGATGGAGATAACGCATTGAGATAGATTAAATTTTAATTTGTGCAAGTCCACAGGAATATTTCTGGGCAAACAAAAGATGCTTATGGGTTAATTCACATGGGCCTGGCCACATCAGCAGACCCTGGGCAGAGCGACGGAACACAAAGACCAGGGGACAAAGTCACAGCCCAGCATGGAAGGGTGTCCTGTTAGCACTCTAGCCGACTCTGATGCTCTTGGGGTGTTTGATTTACCTCAGTGCTTAAACAAGATTAACACTCATTCTATATACATTGTCGTATGGGATGTGCATGGATGGAAAGCCTCCGTCTGAATTATAAGATCTCATTTCAATATTGGCAGATCGTGACCAGGGCTTGTCACCAAGAGAAATAAGAAAGTGTTTAACTCAGTTGGGAACATCAGCGATATGGCCTGGGGTGTGACAGTGATAGTCAAATCATGGGTGCCCAAGTTTCAGGTCATCCCCCCAAGGATAGGGTCAGATTTGGAAATGAGCACACAGTGGGACGTGATAGCTGTCCAGAGGCCAAAGGGTCATAGACTGACAACACACACTGACAACATCTGGAGAGGGAGGCAAGGTGAGGTGTTTATATCCTAATGCTAGAAACCTCCGAGCCAAGATGGAGGAACTGGAGTGTCTGCTTGTAGTGTCTGGTGGGGCCACTGTGTGATACGGTGGGGCCACTGTGTGATACAGGAAGCTGGACTAGATGGGCCTTTGGCCTGATCCAGCAGGGCTCTTCGTATGTTCGTATGTTGTAAATATGAACCTAAATATATAGTAGTGCATATTATGGAATCCTGGTGGAATGGAGACATTCATGGGATGCTTCAGACACACACACACGCACACATACATTCCTTGGCTACACACACCTGTAGAAAGGGTAGGACGAGGTATCGTGGGGATGGTGTAGCACTGTACTGTATGTCAAAGAGGGCATAGAGTCAATACACTACAAAACGTAAGAGGAGCAGACTTCCCCACAGAATCACTGTGGGTTGCTAGACCGGACACAAAACGTTATGTAGTATTTGGGGCCATCCTATTTCCCCCTAGCCAAAATGCTGAGAGTGATCTTGAGGTTTGAGCTGGAGAAAGAAATCAGGAGAAAGTGTTGTAGTAATGGGTAATTTCAATTATGCTCACATGGGCTGGGTAAAATGCATGTTCGGGTCACAATGAAGAGAGAACATTTCTAGATACCCCAAATGACTGTGCCTTAGGAGAGTTGATCATGGAACTGACCAGGGCAGAGACACTCCTGGGCGTAATGTTAAGTGATGCCAGGATCCTGCTGTGTGATGCAAGTGTTGTTGAGTCATTTGGAAGTAGCGACCAGACTGCTACCAAATTCAACACATATGGAAGTAAAACAATGCCAAGGACGTCACACAGTCTTTCAGGCATTATAGTCGGGTCCAGGTCCCCCTAGAAACAGCATTCCATATATGTGGTGCCACAAGTCAGAGGACATCTACCCAGCTACCATCTATCTGTCTTACTTAAGCAGGGGACCTAGAGAAGGGCTTCCTTAATGTTGACCTGAGTAGGTGATCCTTCAGGTACCCAGATCCCAAGACAGGCTTCAAAGTTGCATTTAAATTGGACTTCGCTGCAAAGCAAAACTCAGATTGGGAGTGCATAAAGATATGCTGCGACAAAGGTGCTCACAGAATAGATCATTCCAGATAGCTTTCTGGGCCTGCTAAGGCTGCAACCCTATCCACACTCAGCTGGGAGTAAGTCCCATTGAAATAAATGGGACTTGCTTCTTAGTAGACATGCATTGACTTGCAATGTGAGTCTTTTTCATTGGGCCTCTCCAGCTTGGTTCAATAGCATGGTATCAATTCCATTGATCCAATCAGGCTCCCTGTTCCCTGATTGGCTAGCTGAAGTGTTAATTATTTCCCCCTGTTAACAGGCCTTTTTCCAGTGGCAAGAGTTGCTGTGTATGATGCATGAATCATCACCCTCTCCAGGAGCCATTTGGTGGGCCTGAATAATTTAGCAATGCAATGCAATCAGCAAGTACTGTAATCGCCTCTTCCTGACTGATGAACATAATTCCTGATGAACAGAACAGAAGGAAAGACCAGAGCTTTATCAATGCTGTGGAAGGGTGTGTGTGTGTGTGTGTGTGTGTGTGTGTGTGTGTGTGTGTGTGTTGGGAACTCACAAGCTGAGATCTGATGTGATGGGAAGAGGTAGTCTGAACATTTGACTGTGGAACTGTCAGGATCTTAGGAATGCTCAGTCATCCAGCTACAAATACACTAACTGTCCCCCTTTACCAGGGACAATCCCTGCATCCTGGACACTGTCCCAGGTCAACCACTGTCCCACTGCTTGCCTTTTGAACTGTCTTTACAGCAGGTAGGATGGAGGATCCCTTTAGATCTCCTCCCAGAACCAAGCCAGATGGAGGCAAGCCTGCTGTGACCCCAAGGTACTGTGTATAGGTGTGGGTTACATCACCCCAACACACGAATCCAGCCAACAGCCTTGCTTTTAGCTACAGAAGTATCCTGTAGTCTTCAGCCTAGCCTTGGAAACAGTTTTCTCAGCTGGTTCCTCCACTGTCCTTAGCCCAGGCTCCCAGTCAGTCCCCTTGTACCAGGGGATGTTTTCTGGATGAGTCTTCTCCAGGAATGATGCCCCCCAGGGGCATCCTGCTGGCACTGAGGTCTTAGCGCCTCTCCCACCCTCAAAGGCACACTGTGTTCCTCCTCTCCCTCTTCCAGGGGATTCCAAGTTCCTTTGCATCGCGATTGAGGCAAAACGTGGAAGGACCCGGTTTAGCTTCCACAGCTACCAGTCCCGCCTTCCTTTCCTTTGTCCTATTTCTTTTCCCTTTGGTCAAGTTGAGCAGGGACAGCAGGCAGACACCCTAACAGACACCATTTCTTGAAAACAGTATCGGTTCCCCCCAAAGCAAACAGCATGGCTCCCCCTCCCCAGCTGCAAAATCTGCTGACTCCTTTGTTAGCGACTCTCCGGATGTCAAACTCTCCATCCCCCATCACAGCAGGCAGGGTGTGCTCAGTAGCTAGCAGCCCTCAGTCAACACAAGACATTGATGCTCATTGAAACAACCATTTTCTACCCAGTGGTGTCCACTGATGGGGACGGTCCATAGCAGAAGGTCCCAACTTCGGTCCCAGGATAAATAGGTGGCAGGTAATGGGAAAAGAGTCTCGGCCCAGGGTCCTGTAGAGCGTAGAGAGAGTAGGCAGTCCTGGGCTAAGCAAAACCATGGTCTGACGCGCTATATGAGTTGGCACCAGCCCTGCAATGGGCCCCAGTAGTGCCCCCACCCATCCACTGATGGAGTATTGCCACCACTGAGGTTTCAGGGGTCATCTCAGCTAGGCAGGACCCCTGATGGGCACTTGGCCAGCGCCTGACCTGGCTGACCCCCCCCCTGGTATCAGCCCCCCCCCCCGATATGTTCGCTGAGGAAGTGTTGTTGTTGGTTCTAGGGAAGATCTGGTTTCCTCATTTTGCTGGGTATTTTCATCAGCAGAGAGGGGAATGGGGTTGCATGTTCTTGGAAGTTGACTTCCTGCGAGGTGGCTCATCATATGTTCCTGTAATAGCATGGGCTTGAAGTCATTCCAGACATGCTCTGTAAGATCTTTCAACCTCACTTACAAGCATGACTTTAATTACGAGGAGCCGGAAACACCAGGCTTCTGAGTCAAGGTCATCACCGGGGCGGCTGCTGCAGCTGCTTTAATAAACACCTCCAATTGTCCCTGATTAATTCCAAATACATCAGAGGCCAGCCTGACACACACAAGATCTCTCATTCCCAGCGATTGCTGTCGACACTCAAAGTGGCTCAAGATTAAGGAGCCAGATGAGGAGCAATGGGGTGAAATTAGAAACGCTCCTCCAGGCAGATCAGGCTGCTGGTGGAGGAAATGGCAGGGTTGTTTGTCATGCTCAGAAGGAAAGGGTCATGGATGGGCTGCTGGCAGTCTGAGGAAGAAGGCTGGAGATGGTGGCAAGGAGGCTCTGGACAAGAGTGGAGCAGGAAAGTGGGAGGCTCCTTGAACAGGTGACACAGAAAAAGATGAAATATGGCTGCACCACCAGGTTGCTTTCTGAGGACATTATTATTACTGTTGGAATTAATATGAGTGGTTTAGTAGTACAGTATGACAGCGATGTCATACATCGTAGTACAGTATGTCAGTTCCAATTCCAAAGAAGGGCAGTGCCAAAGAGTGTCCAAACTACCGCACAATTGCACTCATTTCACATGCTAGCAAGGTTATGCTCAAAATCCTACAAGCTAGGCTTCAGCAGTACGTGGACCGAGAACTACCGGAAGTACAAGCTGGGTTTCGAAGAGGCAGAGGAACTAGAGATCAAATTGCCAACATGCGCTGGATCATGGAGAAAGCACGAGAGTTAAAAAAAAAACCCCTACTTCTGCTTCATTGACTACACAAAAGCCTTTGATTGTGTGGATCACAACAAACTGTGGCAAATTCTTAAAGAGATGGGGGTACCAGACCACCTTACCTGTCTCCTGAGAAACCTGTATGCGGGTCAAGAAGCAACAGTTCGGACCGGCCATGGAACAACCGACTGGTTCAAAATTGGGAAGGGAGTACGGCAAGGCTGTATATTGTCACCCTGCTTATTTAACTTATATGCAGAGTACATTATGAGAAATGCAGGGCTGAATGAATCGCAAGCCGGAATCAAGATTGCCGGGAGAAACATCAACAACCTCAGATATGCAGACGATACCACCCTCATGGCAGAAAGTGAAGAAGAACTAAAGAGCCTCTTGATGAGGGTGAAAGAGGAGAGTGCAAAAGTTGGCTTGAAACTCAACATTAATAAAACTAAGATCATGGCATCTGGGTCCATCAATTCCTGGCAAATAGAAGGGGCAGAAATGGAAGCAGTAACAGATTTTACTTTTCTGGGTTCCAAGATCACTGCAGACGGAGACAGCAGCCATGAAATTAAAAGACGCTTACTCCTTGGAAGGAAAGCTATGGCAAATTTAGATAGCATAATAAAAAGCAAAGATATCACCATGCCAACAAAAGTTCGTATAGTCAGGGCGATGGTGTTCCCAGTAGCAATGTATGGTTGCGAGAGTTGGACCATAAGGAAGGCTGAGCACCGAAGAATAGATGCTTTTGAACTGTGGTGCTGGAGAAGACTCCTGAGAGTCCCTTGGACTGCTAGGAGATCAAATCAGTCAATCCTAAATGAAATCAACCCTGACTGTTCCCTGGAAGGACAGGTACTAAGGCTGAAACTCAAATATTTTGGCCACCTAATGCGAAGAGAGGACTCTCTGGAGAAGACTCTGATGCTGGGAAAGATTGAAGGCAAAAGGAGAAGGGGAAGGCAAAGGATGAGATGGTTAGACAGCATCACCGATGCAACGAACATGAAAATGAGCGAACTCAGGAAGATAGTGGAGGACAGGAAGGCCTGGCGGGATGTGGTTCATGGGATCACGAAGGGTCGGACACGACTTAACGACTGAACAACAACAAAAATGTCAGCGAGCTGGAGTAGGGTAGTTGCTTTGATACAGACCTGTGAGCCAGACAGTCCTGTTACCTGGAGACTTCCAGCCAAGGAGCTGGGGCCTCACAAAAGCTAGGAACCTGTTGATATACAGTATTTTCTAATACATACATATTTTGGTACATATATTTTCATTACCATGCCACAGTCCTAGCTCCAGTGCTTGCCACTGACATTAACTCAGTAGATGACTTTAGCAGTGGCGCCACTAGGGAGGTGCAGACCGCACTGGGTGACACCCCCGGGGTGTGTGTGACGCCACTAAACACAGATTCATTTCCAAGAAGTAGAAGTGGGGGTAGGTAGGAGGGGGTGGATCTTGGTGGCAGTAGTGCATGCCAGGATCCTACCCCCCTTTCCCGGCCTGGACCTGCCCTCGGAAGCTCCTCAGACCTACACCAGCTAAATAGCAGCCAGGTGGCCTACCAGGAGGTATGTCTGGAATATTTTTACTTAAAAATATTATCACTCTCAGGCTGTCTGGTTTTGTGTAGGATGGTGGGGGATAGGATTGGGGCATTCGTCTAGGGTAGCCTTAAATGATATACAGTACTTTCTACTTTGATAAATACCAGATAATTAAACCACATGAGAGTCCCAGCTGGGTTTGTGCCCCTAATCTACAGAATATTCATCACCAAGCTAAATCTAACCCAGTTCTTATACCACAGGAATGACCACCTATGTCAGATAGATGCTATTTTGTTTTCTTTTGAGGGTCATCCCAATTAAATATTAACAGTTTTCAGGGGTGCTGAAGATATTCAGAGTGTCTTTTTCAGGACAAAAGGACAGGCTTGGTGGATCAGCCACTGGTGCTGGTGAGTTGGCAATAGGCGAGGGCAGAGGATGGAACAGGGGCGTTTCTGGGCAGGGAGGGGGAGGAACCAGGGGCGGAGAGGAGGCAGGAGGGGGTGAATCTGGTGGGAATGGCGAACGCCGGATCTTATTCCCTCTTTTGTAAGCCTTCCCGCCCTGTTTCCTTCCTTGGACATATGCCACCAAAATAGATACTGTATGTCCAAGGAGACCCATAGGCAGCCTGAGAGCTTACTTGGAGGTAAGTACAAATGTATTTTACTTGCCTTCAGGTGATGCAACACATGCTTTTTTGGCGTGGCTACATCGGTGTTGGAGGCGGGAGACAGGACTGGGCTGCCAGTTATGCATTATCTGAAGGGGGACTTCCTATCATCCTGAATTTATTGCTGACCAGGTTTATTGGACCATCATGAGTTGCAACATGTTGAGAGCAGTGGGTAAAAAATGTTCTCTTTTTCCGTTGTCAGGCTTCTGATAATCTCTGACACCTCATATTCGTCCTCTTTTATTTGAAATCTTTAAAACGCCCCCAAAGACTCTTCTAAGAAGAATTAAAATCATAGTTTCCCCATGAATGGAATTGGGAAAATACTGTCCTGGGGGAGGCACAGGGGGTGGGAAGAAAAGCTCTCCGTGGCAGCCACAGATGGTCCAGTTTCAGTTCTTGTCTCGAGGGCAACCTAAAGAAGCTCCTGGATTTGCGAGGAAAAGAAAAACCCTGAAAACCATCCATCACCGGGACATCGCGGAGTTGCAGAGAGGACACTGGAAACAGATAGGAGAACAGAAGGAAATATTGTCATATGCATAAATAGCTCTTAATAAATCACCGGCAACGGGGAACGACGGAGCAGGCTTCTGAGTCGGAGATAATGCATCTCAAAGCATCTCGGTCCTTGTTTGCACTTCTTTTGAATACACAATCCTGGATGCAGCGCTTGTGGCAATGCATTTCAAATGCATGTTTCCACTTGGCGCGTGGCGAGGACAGATTGCTCTTTGCAAGCTCTGTCACTCAGTGGACCAGTAAGATATTTCTCCGAGAGAGAGAGAGAGAGGGAGAGCAGAGTGGTGGGGGAGAATCCCCTCATTTACCCCAACGTCTCCTCCTGAACCGTCTGCAGTACAGTACATGCTTTGAGCCCGGAGCCCGGTGGCCCAACTCACTTCGAAGGCTGCTCCTATATGGTCATTTGTTCAATGTGGTCTGGTATGTTTGCATGCCAGCTCAATCCTCCTGTACATGAGTACGCCGAAGCAACTCCCACTGTGTTCCATGCAGCTTACTCTCAGAAAAGTGTGCATAGGATTGCTGCCCGCAAGAACAACTTCCATGAGAGTGTTGGCAAGAGCAAGAGCTGGTTCAAGGACAACGATCGATGCTTGTCGGGTGTTCACACATCCGTTGATCTAGACATACATCCAGTGGTCCACATATGACATTCAACACACATGTAGCAGCACACATGAATGACGTCCTCCACCTTTTTGAGGGATGATCCAGTCCCTATGTTGACTTCCTTAGTTTGCGCAGTCTCTGCAAATCAAACTGGAACGTCCTGCACTTCCAGGCTTGAGGAAACGGTGCAAGGAGCACGATAAGCAAGCAGAGGATCCACTTCAAGTGTGTGAGTGAGAAGCGGATCAATGCAGCTCGTGTCCGTGGCCGGCTGGAGGGAGGCAGTGGCAGGGTGACGGACAGGCCAAATCTGCTCCCCCCTGCCTCCCCCTCCTCGCAATCTGCTGCTGACGCTTCGGGTCAACTCTTGGTTGGGCCACCCCTGACCTCGGGAGGAATTCTCACTTTGCTTCCAGTTTTTCTAGGGGCAAAATCTCAGGCTGTCTGGAACCTTCTCTGTGAAACTTTGCTTGTCTTCTTCGAACTCTCTTGGCTTCCCTTAGACACACTCAAGAGTTTTGCCCAAGGAGGAGCAACTTCCTAATTCACTTTGAATTTCCTCTCCTGCTACAGAGATCTACCACAAAGAGTTCATTGGACAGTCTGCATCACCCAAAGCTTATGTTTATGTTTTATGCATCACCCAAAGCTTATATTTCTTTACCCAGCATGTAATTGGTTTGTGGAACTCCTTGCCACAGGAGGTGGTGATGGCACCTGGCCTGGATGCCTTTAAAAGGGGATTGGACAGATTTATGGAGGAAAAATCCATCACAGCTTAAAAGCCATGATGCGGATAAGCAACCTCCTGCTTGTAGGAGTAGGTTTTCTTTGTGCCAGGTGCAAGGGAGTGGCGACAGGATACAAGTGTCTAGTTGGCTGTGTGCTCCCTGAGGCATCTGGTGGGGCCACTGTGTGATACAGGAAGCTGGACTAGATGGGCCTTTGGCCTGATCCAGCAGGGCTCTTCTTATATTCTTATATGTTCTTATGTTTTATCCTGATATTGAACTCTGCCACCTCCTATGGGATTTCACATCGTAAGGACAAACAACAGCTTTAACAAGAGATCCTCAGCAACAGCAGTAAGTGCACCAGGAAGGAAAAATTGAAAAAGGTTCCCTGTTGTCATCAAACTTCTGATGATGCCCCTAATGACAGGGGCGAAATGTAAAGTTACTTGTAACATCTGGTTTTTGTAATAAAGTATTTGGAAATGACGTAGTCTTACCCGGAAGTATGTGGGTTTAGAACATAAGAACATAAGAAGAGCCCTGCTGGATCAGGCCAAAAGCCCATCTAGTCCAGCTTCCTGTATCACACAGTGGCCCCACCAGATGCCTCAGGGAGCACAAGACAACAAGATAACCTGTTTCCCATTGCCACTCCCTTGCACCTGGCACAGAGAAAACCCACTTCTAAAACCAGGAGGTTGCTTATGGCTTGTAACCTGTGATGGTCTTTTCCTCCATGAATCTGTCCAAACCCCTTTTAAAGGCATCTAGGCCAGGTGCCATCACCACATCCTGTGGCAAGGAGTTCCACAGATGAATTACATGCTGGGTAAAGAAATATTTTCTTTTGTCTGTTTTAACTCTCCCTCCACTCAATTTTAGTGCATGTCCCCTGGTTCTGGTGTTGTGCGAGAGGGAGAAGAATTTCCCTCTATCCACTCTCTCCATCCCATGCATAATTTTATACGTCTCAATCATGTCCCCCCTCAGGCGCCTTTTTTCTAGGCTGAAAAGCCCCAAACGCTGTAGCCTTTCCTCATAAGGGAGGTGCTCCAGCCTACGAATCATTCTGGTCGCTCTTTTCTGCACCTTTTCCAATTCAACTATATCCTTTTTGAGGTGTGGTGACCAGAACTGTTTCTAACTCGAAAATATGGCCACGTCGTGAAAATCTACAATTGTTCCCTGTTGTATTTTGCACCTGCCACCCTCCAGAAAGCCGGTGCTTGCAAGCCTATGCATAATCACTGAGCCCAAAAGCAGACGCAGTAGCAGCGGCAGGGCAGGCCCTTAGAAAACCACGAAGAATCCATGGCTGATGGGGCCACCGACCTCAACATAACATAAGAACATCAGAAGAGCCCTGCTGGATCAGGCCAAAAGCCCATCTAGTCCAGCTTCCTGTATCACAGTGCTGTTTTCTTGTCATGCAGTACAGAAGAACAATCCCACACTCATCAACAAGTGAGGCTGCTTCACTAGGCAAATTGCACACAGATTCAACCATTCATAAGCCCTTGATTTGCTTGCAGACCAAATGCAAAACAGTTGCTTGCAGAGCTTGGAAGGATGTCAATCGGAGGAAGCATTAGGGCCCTATGGGTGGGATTGCATAATGGTGCTTCCCTCACAGTTCTGGCACTGCCTTCCTGCCACTTGTGGCTCGTCATCTCACGGACGTCCAGCTAGCAGGGTCACAAAAGCCCTGCCTAGACTTCACACAGGACGGAGGAGTAAGAGGTATAGACAGAAGGGTGCGCGTGGTTTTTCATCCCCCACTCCAGGCTCCTGACCACAACACATTCAAAGTGACATCAAGCTGGCTGACGCACAGACGCCTCTAACACACACAGACTCAGGCAGCCTCTACTGTGTACAAAAGCAGGGTACAGATCACGTGACTCCAGTGTTTGCCACTAGGCAGGCAACAACTTGACCGTGTGCAGGAAACAATGACTGCAGTCGTGATCCTTTCTTCCCTGTGTGCAGCTACTAGAGTTATGGCTCCTCCCCTTCAGATCTTGTGCGCATGAGAGTCTCTGCCATCTTGCCCCAACATCCACTTTCTTTGTTGGCTGCTCCTTCTGCCCCAGTGGCTGGCCAGACACTTTCAGAATGGATTTCTGATGGTGACAGACAGGAACACCTTGAGCTACCCCAACAACAGTAGGGCTGCCTTTTGCACCAGCTGGGCTGAATGTGGCCGTACCACCAAGCTGTGGTTGGGAGTAGGAACAAGGGCTCCTGGGAATAGCTGTGGAAGTCAGGGGTTGGCACGGTTGGGCGTCTGCTGAGTGAGGCCACCCCTGCAGGGCTCGCTGGCCCTTGCTGCCACCTGCCCTTGCTTGCTTGCTGTCCTTCCCAGTTGCCCATAAAGAGCAAACCAAGCCGTGAGGAGGGCAGGGAGAAGCTGCTCTGGAGTGCTCCTTCACTTGCCCACCTCCAGCCACAAGAGCAGCAGTGGGCGTCAGTGGTTGCCAGGAGGAGCCAAGGCCCAGCCTGGCAGATGTCTTGCCCAAGGGCCTGGTGCACAGCCAAGGATGGTGTCACGGGTTCAGTGCTGTTGGAATGGTGGTGAACTCTAAAGAGACTGGTGACCAACTATGGGCCGCACAGATCTCAAGGTTGTTTCAGAGGATACCTGCGGATTTCAGAGGATACCTGCGGATACCTAAAACATGCCCACCGAGAACCAAGGAGCCGGAGGCCCTGAGTCCTTCTTCCCACCGCTTTCGAACACATGAAGCTGCCTGTCTCCTGCTGACCTTTGGTTCATGCAGTAGATCAACGATTTCTGCTCGGATGGGCCACACTTTTCCCCATGCGGAGTTGGTCCACAGCGCTTGAGATTCTTGAACTGGAGATTCCAAGGACTGGACCTCAGACCTCTGGAGTACAAAGCACGTACCTGCCAGTCAGCTACCGACGGCCCCTCTCACTTCTCCTGTGAGAATCACCTCCTCACCTGGCAGCTTTGCAGCTGTCTGACAGCAGCCTGGGATCCCAGATGTGCCCTGCACCTGGATGGGCAGATCCTTTGCAGGAATGAGGCACTTCTTTAAACAAAAGTTTGCGACGGCAGATATTTCTTTGGTGCCTCCTACCCCCCAAATTGTAATTTGCTTGGTGGCAAGATTTATTTTTAATTCCAAGTGTGAGTTGTTGGATGAAAGTTTCATTAGCTGTTTGACGTTCCCCTATGAAAATGACACAGTGTTTGGCTCCCGTTTCTTTGTTTTCTCTGAATGTTTCTGTCGTCTCACCTTTTTGTCGTGTCCTGCTGATGAATGCACCACTAACATCTCTGTGGAGCCTTTATCTCTTCTATTACGTTGGTGCCATTAATTTGAAGGAAGGGAGGGAGGGAGGGAGGGAAGGGGAAAAAGATACATTCAAAAGAACTGTCCAACTAAATAAATATAATTTTAAAAACAGAGAGTACCCCATTTCTGACTGAATGTGAATGCTTTCTTTCCCGAGTTCTTTCGTGTGTGTTTTTGGCACCCTGTGATAGGTAATTTTTCCTTTGGTTGGTTTCTCATGGTGTATTCATGAGGATGGATTTACTAGCATCATTACGTTACCTACAGCCGATTCTTAGAAATTTATGTCTTTGCAAGTATGCGAGAGCCAGAAGGGGGTGTTTGTGCATTAGAAATAAAATATATTTCTTGGAGGAAACAGGAATGCTTTGTAGGATTTCTATTTTTGACATCAAGGCTCAGGGTAGCACATTGACGATGAAGAGCTAGTGGTTAATCTCTAAAAGAGAGCCTGGCCTGGAAGCCAAATAGGGCTGAGGCAAGTGTTGGAAGAAGGGAGCTATCTTCAGCTCTTGTTCCTCCATCGTTTCACGATGAAAAGGTCCATCAAGGGCTGTAAGCCATGAAGGCCGAGTGAAACCTCCAGCTTCAGTGAAAAGATAGCTCTAAATGCCCGTGGCTGGGCGGCAATTGTGGTGGTGGGCTACTGTCTGCTTGCTCTGATTGTGGACTCCTAGAACTAGCATCTGGCTGGAACAGAATGTTGGAATATACCCTACAGGGCTCTTCTTAGATCCTCAGCCTTCATCTCCTGGTCTTATAGCTGGGTGCTGGCAAATTGACAGAATAAAGGAACTGCAGCAATATTGGAAGGTCATTCAATCACACTTGCATGCTTTTGGGCTCCTATGCTAGTTGGGTGGCCAGCAGCAGAAAAGGAAGGAAGGAAGGAAGGAAGGAAGGAAGGAAGGAAGGAAGGAAGGAAGGAAGGAAGGAAGGAAGGAAGGAAGGAACGAACGAACGAACGAACGAATGAATGAATGAACGAACGAAGGAAGGTAGGTAGGTTCCAACAGCTGTGGAAAAAGGTGGGATTTGGGTTGCGAACGCCGTATCCTTGGTGACTTACACAGGACTTCTCGGGTCAGCACTAGCAAAATAGCTGGCGCTGACCTGAGTAGCCCTGTTGTGGGTGCTGGGGCTTTACTCGGGGTAAGGGGACAAATGTCCCCTTACTCCGAGGAGCCCTCCAGCCTGCTCCTCTCCAGCACAGGATACAATGTGGGCCCGGAGAAGATTCGGCTGCCCACTGTAGCGGAAGAGCTCGTCTCTCCCACCATATCTTCTTCATCCTCAACCAGATTTGTGACAATTATGGACAACTGAGAAGATGGGGAGCTGGCCAAGGAGATGGGAATGAGAAGAGTTGATAAGAGATGAAAATGTGGGTGTAGAATAAGGGGAGATGGGGAGGAGGAAGAGCGTCTGCCTTGCATGTGTGTATCCGCTGGCCCTTGACTAAGATGTGGCCTGTTAATCCTCACATAAGAGAAACTGCACTGTTTTGTACTCAGTCCCACCTCTCCCTGAGCCAGCAACTGAAACGTTTGAAAACAGGGAGATGGCATTGCCTGGAGGTCTCAGAAACACAGACATAACATTATCTCCAAGTTTGTATTAATTTTTAAAACCTCATTATAGAGGGGTGACCTTATTTTTTTTAACAATTGGGCTCAAGAAAAGTATTTGCCACGAATACATCAGCTGCGATTGCAACCGTTCTGCCTTGAGAGAATTCCCAGGATGAAATTCCAGGTGCCACAGCCCTCGTTTTTCAGCCGCTTGCAGAGTGCAAAGCAAGAGGCTCCAGCTCTGACAGTAAAAGATGGCTTCGCTCTTCTGAGCATGAGCTGCATATTCATGAGTCAAGATTGGAGAGGAAGTGCCTGAGATGCAGGTGTGGCAATTAGAGAGCTGTAGAAGACCGGAGGGCACCTGGGAACGACGGGGCCATGCGAAAGAAAGGGGGAGTTTTTCCACATCTGCAAGAAAGGTCGATTCCGTTCCCGTTCCAGAGATGAGAGGAGTTTTGTCATTTCATTCCTTTCATTGTTCCTCTCGTTTACTCTGCCCTGAGTTGCACTCCTCCTGAATTCTGATTTCACTAGTGGAGTGTCTAAAATTAATTCTAGAAAAAGGTCCTGTAAGAAAGCGATTTTAGATTTTCATGGCCAGCAATGATTCTTGATTGTACTGGTATTAACAGGTAAGATGGCACATGGCACAGATTTTTTTTTTAGAAAAATAGCAAAATAATAAACCAAGTTCCTGAGTTTTTATTATTTTGCTGTTTTTCTAAAAAATTCTGTGCCATGGCCTCTTACCTGTTAATACCAGTACAATCAAGGTCTGGTAAGGTTTGTCACAATGTTCAGTTTAGGTTTGTCTCAACTTTCCCCTTCTACATTACTGTTGTGCACTTGTGCATCGATAAAACACCGCAGACAAGCCAGCTTGATGTGATTGTGCACATGGTGGCATCAGGATTCCTTTTGTGTGGTGTTCTGCTGATGCACAATCATGTCAGGCTGGGTGTTTTGGTTTTTAGAACTTTATCAATAAGCACAAGTGCAAGTGTGCATCAGGAAAACGCCACGCAAAATGTATCTTGATGCCGCCATGTGCACAATCACATCAAGTTTCGCATTGTTTTATCAATGCAAACATGCCTGATAGTGATGTAGAAGGGGAAAGGATGCAAATGATCAACATTTAGGTGCTCCTTTTTGTGGCAGGTGAAAGGTTTCGCAAAAAGGGGCTTAGCCTTAGACGAGACAAGACGTTGGGAAGTGACTTCTGCATATTCCAAGTCTCATGCTAAAAGCAATTATTTTAAATAGTTTTGTGTTCAGGAAAAAAGATGTAGAAACTTATGTATGTGTCATGTAGGAGAATGAGATGAAACAAGAATGAATGTCAAGGCCATTTGCCAAGCTGTCTGCTAACATTGAAATGTTCTTGTTTCGTACCCAACTTGATATCCCCGGCCAAAGATTTGTTCTGTTCTTGCTTCTCCCGCTCTTTGAAATTCTATAGGTTTCTATGGCCAGGAGCCGTCTACATTTCTATGGCAATCGTTCTTATTTGGGGGTCAGACTGGAACGCTTATATAGGAGCGCTTCTGTAGAAATGACCCTCCACACATTCATGGAAGGTGTGGAGGGGGAAGTGGGGTCACACGGCCGGCCATGCTCCTGGCAGCCATGCGTTTGGCTGATGTTGTGCAAGGGAAGTTGACACGCGTACAGATGTACAAACATGTGTCGGTGCTCCATCAGAGCTTCTGCCCAATGTGAAGGTGTAGGGGGCAGAGCGGGACGTTGCACTGGTGTCGGGGCTCAGACATGGGGCACAGCCCCTGCTCCTCCTCTGTGTACTCAGTGAAAGCATGGTGGGCAACGACTGAAAAGCGATCTTTAGTTTCATGAAAAAAGATACAAACTCTTGGCGTTTCAGTTATCAGAACAGGGCTGTAAATAGGAGACCCACAGCAAGAATGCAGGAAGAGAGGAGGAGCCGTCGCTCAGTGATGATAGGACACCTGTTGCCATGGATGCCGGAGCCCCCGCTTCAATCCCCAGGAGCATCTCCATCCCGGAGAGCTGCTGCTGCCAGTCTGTGTTGGCAGTGCTGACCTAGCTGGACCAATGGCCTGACTCTGCCTAAGGTCGCTTCCTATGTTCCTTCATTTGCTTAGACGTACGTAGGGTTAGCAGCAAGACTACAGAGGAGTGCAACTGCAGATGTAGCCAGCTGTTCAGGAACGACGAGGGCACTTCCCCGTGCTGAGGCAGCAGCAGACCAGATGCTGGCGATGAGGAAGAGGGGAGAGCTTGTTCTGCCATGTCTCAAGTGCAGTGTGCCAGTTTAGTCTCCTCCAGCAAAGCAATTCTTCTCTTCCTTGCTACTTCATGAGTTTGCCTTTGGTCTTTTCTTGAAGAAGCAAATGAAATGCATATTGATGAGATGCTCTGGATGAAAAATTAAAGATTAAAATCGTGTAGCAAAAGAGATTAAAGTGTCGAATGCTTCTCTGAAATTAAAATTTTTCCATCCTGAAAGGCGTGTCAGGATGACGGTGGTGCAGGAGATGAAGTCTTGGGGTTGGCTGTATGGAGGGCCCCCCCCCCCCCCGCAGGTCCCTGCACAGCTCCGGAGCCGCTGGAGTTGCCTTGAACTTGTGGTTCTTTCTCCGCCTGCCGTACTGCTGAAGGAAAAGCGGTGACGGTGTGTGTGTGTGTGTGTGTGTGTGTGTGTGTGTGTGTGTGTGTGTGTGTGTGTGTGTGTGTGTGTGTGGCCTTTTCTTCCTTGCATTTGGCCCTTCTTACTGCTTAGACTGGGATTTACTGGGGGGAAATGATAGCGTGTGTGCTGCCACCACTGATCCCAAGGATCCCAAACAGAAGCTGTTAGCTTGGGGAGCCTCCCTTCCTGGTGAGGAGAGAGCCCCCCAATTCATGGGGAGACCTTCTAGAAATTAAATGGGAGTAGAACAGGGACAATTGGAAAGGCGGCGTGGCAACCTGTCCCCTCCTGAATGTACTTGGTAAAACAGTAAAAAACAGAAAGGAGTCTATTAATGGACTGAAGAAACAAACCAATAAGGGGTGGTGGTGGTTGCAAAATGATCACAGCTAGTCAAGAATGAAAAAGCAGACAGGGGCAACAGAAGGTGCGGTGGTTGGCCAAGGTTGGCCAGGAGGTGAAAGCAGAAAATAAGACAAATCCCAGGAGTCTGGTGGTCCCTTCAGTCGCTCAGTGAGGGGGGTGCACTTTTCACGAAAACAGCTGCTCTTCTGCAGGAGACTGGTCTTGTGCAAGATGGAAAAGAACTTCCCTCTCTCCATTCTCTCCATCCCATGCATAATGTGTATGTTTCAATCATGTCCCCCCCCCCCAGTTGCCTTGTTTCTAGACTGAAGAGCCCCAAATGTGGTAGCCTTTCCAGACACTTACAGTGCAAGCCTATGTATGTCTACTCAGAAGTAAGTTCCACTGTATTCAATAGGACTTATTCCCAGGTAAGTGTGTTTAGGATTGCAACCTTATTCGCAACAACAGATATCAGTAAGAACATCAGAAGAGCCAGGCTGCTGGATCAGGCCAAGGGCCCATCACTCAGTCCAGCTTCCTGTATTTCACAGTGCCCCCCCCCCCGATGCCTCAGGGAGCACACAACACATGGGGAAGCTCTAAACTACAAGCCTCAAGTCCCCGTCCCCCCCAGGGCAGTGTGTGTGTCACTTAAGAGGGGAGCATTCATGTGAAATTCACCATTATGTTTCTTTCGGAAATCTAACATGTGGGACAAAGTGCAACTCCCCCCCCCCAGAAATGCACTTTATCCCTTAAAGCCCCCCCCAATCTTTTTTTTCCTCTGGTGCCACCACTGCTGAGTAATGGATTTGTGTTGCTGGATTAATCGTGAACGTGGGTGGGATCAGCTAGCACTCGATTCTTTCTAAAAACGGAATGTAAGTAAGCCAACCTGGGGATCCACCCACATTGTAGCCCCTACTCCCCCCCTGAACATACCCCCCCACTACCTCTGCCTCCGTGCAGCTGTGCTTGAAGATTTATGGCTGCTCCACCTTTGTTTGATTTCTGCCATGTCTGGGGAGAAGCACAGCTGCCACTTTGTCAAGTAAATGTCACATCACCCTTAATTGCCCCATAAGGAATGACAAGATGGAAACAATATAGATATCACATGGCTGCACACTACTTCCCCTCCCCCACCACCCCACCCTATCTCTCCCAAATGTGCGCACACTGATATAATTTGCTGGAACTTGGGTTTAAAGCAGCGATAGGCATAGGCTGTGTTTTTGCAGAGTTTATATATTCCCAGAAGAGGAAAAAAAAGCATCATTCAAAAAGAAAGGTTAGAGGCAGATTCCACCAAGACGTTTTCCTGCACAAGCCTCACGGAAATGAAGTGCGCTTGTGCTGTTGCTTTGCTCCCCGCCATGGCCTTGTGCAGGAGAATTGCTCTGGCTGGCTTCAGTTTTCTCACCCAAAGCATTGCACCTCTGCTAACAAAATAGACCTTTGTTTGCCTTCAGCCAAACACCTGCCTTGTCTTTTGAATACTAAAAGAACCTGTGCAACAGAGTGAATTTGGATCTTAATCAGAAGATTGGTATCTCAGAAGCAACAACAATGGTTTTCCTTTCTTTCTTTCCGAGCAGCTTGATCCACAGATAAATTCAAGTTAAAATATGATTTCCCGGAACTGCGCTAAAACTCTGATGACTTTGACTTTTAGGTCAAAATACAGGGTGCTGAGGAGAGGGAACTCAGCACAGTCACTTCCCAGTCTTTTAAAACTGCAAAGGCCGCTCAAGAATGGCATTGCACACATTCTTCCCTCATTTGGGTAATTTGCTGCCTCCTCCCATCAAACGACAATCCCCAGCATACTTTGTCCTTAGACTTCCCTTTGCTCTTGACAAACACAGTGATGATCAGGTTTGTGGTTGCTGCTGCAATGACTTCTGCTTCTGTAGATGTTGCAAGGAACACTACTGCACAGGGCAGCCACCTTTTGTGTGTGATCTGACACAAGACAGTCACACCGCATAGGAAGCAATGCCAAATGTACTGTTGTTGGTCCTACTTTGCTACTGGGTGATCAAGCTTGTGAATGGGGCACAGAAAATGGAGAGAGGGAACTTTTTCTCCCCCTGCTCCAGGTCACCCAGTGAAATGGATTGGTGGCAGATGTAGGGCAGAGAAAAGAGAGGACTTCTCCACTCATTCAGCACATCATAAATATATGGACTGTAGCACTGCCACAAGGTATGCTGGTGGCCGCTAGCTTAGATCACTTTGAAAGGGCACGGAGGAGGATGGGCCTATCGATGGCGATGCATCATGACAGCTGTATGTGCATCCTGGCTCAGAGGTGGGCTGTTTGGAGACTGGGGGTCTGCTGTGGAAAGCGGGATGCTGGGCCAGACTGACCTTCATCTGGATCCAGCCGACTCTTCTCTTTCGGTTGCAAGTCAAGTGTCCCGAGTGGGCGCAGTAGGAACAGCATCGGGATGTCACATGCAGTCATCACAAGAACAAGACGACCAGATCCTGTTTTCTGGTAGGTTGGGTAACTGCAACCTACAGCCCACAGGCTGAATCCGGCCTGCCACCTGAAATCATCCAGCCCATAGTCCCCAAAAGGTATCTCCCCCCCAGCCCACGGTGGTCCTAAAAAAGAATTCAAGTTTATAATTCTATCTCTGTAAGGCTTCTAGTGTAAGCAGACCAAGCGACTTTTCCCCACTGTCGGAACCATGGCTATTCTCTGGGGCTACCTGTTCCCTCCGTCCTGTATTCCACTCCACTTGCCTACAGGCTTAAATTAGATAATTTCTCTAATTGAATTGGGAATTGGTGCATGCACAGTTTTTGCACTGCAATTAAGTCATTGCACCCAAATCCACGTGTGTACTGACTAACAGTGCAATCCGATGCATGTCTGCTCAGAAGTCAGCCCCATTGAGTTTTATTGAACGTACTTCCAGATAAGCATGTATAGGATTGCTGCCTGAACCACAGTGTTAAGTGGCTATGCAATCCTACAAAGTGTCCTTTTTGTGTGGTGACGCATTGCCCGGCCACTCCTGTCCTAGGATTTACAACAGCGGGATACTGTCCTGCTGTTGTCAATTGGCTGCTGGTGAAGCACAGAGCATTCTGCCAGCGACCATTTCTGAGCCGCCACTGCAAAGCAACAGCAACATCAACGGGCTACAGCCGCAGCTAGTGGAGTAATGGAGCATGTTGGGGGAGGAACCAGAGGGCGTGTTGGGGGTGGGTCCGGCAGCAGTTGTGCATGCCGGATCATATCCCCTCTTTTTAAAACATCCCCATCCCTTTTCTCTCCTCTGACATATGCCACCAAAATGGCTGGCGTCTGTCTCCAAGGAGACCCATAAACCATCAGTCAGCCTACCAGGAGGTAAATAAAACACATTTTTATTTACCTGCTGCAGGCTGTCTGATTGACACCCCCCCCACCATAGCAGGATTGGGGCCTTAATTAATGCTCATCATACACTTGGTTGCACAGTGGTGGTGACCTGTAGAGCAAAAGACGCAAGTTGAAAGCTGTGGCAAACTGCAAATGCAAACGCTGGAAAGAAGCCCTGGAAGAATGACAGGTTGCTTACCCATTTGTGCTGCTTGGGAAACAGCGCCAGGCAATCTGGAACTCCAGAGTCGAGAGAGAACTTTGGATGGGTTGAACGTTGCCATCCCTCCCTAGTAGAAATGTTTGGTGAGCCAAGACTTCCTTCCAAAGGATATGCATAGAGCAGTGTTTCTCAAACTGTGGGTCGGGACCTGATTTCTGGTGGGTCCCAGGTGATGCATAGATCAGATAAGTAATTGCCACAAGCCCTGAGGCCATTCAAAAATCAGATAGCTGCTAATTACCCTGCAAACAGCTGGGCTCCTGCAGTTTGCAAGGAGCTGAGCTCCTGCAGTTTGCAAGCTTGTGTAAATATAGGGAGATAAATGATTCAGCATCCTTTTTTGGTGGGTTTTTTTTCCCCAAGTCTGTCAAAGACAGGTAGTGGGGGCAGGTGAACAAGACTGGGTCACATAACTAAGGCGCTCAAACCTTGAGGCTATTCATTAGGGTTGCCTCATTCCCAGAAATGGATTGAGGGTGGTGTTTTTTTTTTTTTTTGCACATAAATAAATAAAATATTACTTGTAAATAAATAAATATATTCTTTCTAGATCACCTTTTTATTTCACGTAAAACTAGCTGGGTCCTGAGAGAGCGTCGTTTTAAAAAGTGGGTCCCGGTGCTAAAAAGTTTGAGCACCACTGGCATAGTAGAGCTTCTACCAGTGCAAGTGCTAACTCACTGCTGGAGCAGAGTATTTGCTTGAAGAAGGTCCCAAGACGGCGTGGCTATTATTGGTTGCTTTGAATAATCGTCAGTATAAATATACCCGTATTGTCCCGAGTATAAGATGCACCTGATTATAAGACGCACCCTTAAAGTTTGGTGCTATTAAAATGTTTTAATTAAATCACTGGCATTAAATTGCAACAGCCTGATTATAAGACGCACCCCTAGTTTAAAAACTTAAATTAGGAGAAAAAAGTGAGTCTTATACTTGGACCAATACGGTATATAGGATAACATAAAGGTACTGGAGTAGCTCTGGACTGAGCCAGGAACAGAAGCCTCCATATGCTGCTCACTATTTCAAAGCTTCTCACATGCGAGGAGAATTGTTGAGCCCTCCAGGCCCCTTCCCTTTCTCAAGACTTTGAGCCTGCAAAATGTCATTGCACCACCGCAGCAGTCACTGAACCACCTGGAGCGGCTATGATGGGCATCTCCCTTTCCCAGCATTCCTTCTGACCTGCCTCTGCTCCCAACAGGCAGCTTCCAAGAGGCACTGAAGTCCGAAGTCACAAAGGTGGAAGCAGCTGGGGAGTCCATCTGACAGTTTGACAGACAGGCTGCCTGCCTCCTACTGCCCTCTAGGGGGGACTGGGCAGACTCCAGAGTTCATTTTAATTATGCCTCTGTTGTGATATGAAAGGTCAGGGAAGGGGACTTGCTCTCCATTCTTTTTCCCCATTATTCAAACAAACTGGCAGGTGACATTGGTGGTGGTGGGGAGTCAGCAAGTTACTCTGTCTGTCTGTGCATGCATGCACACCCACACATGATGTGCACTCAGCCACCCGCCCCACATGGGAGCAGACCTTCGCTTCTGTTTGCAAAGCCAGGTTTTGGAAGCTCATCTTCATGGGTCTTCGAGCCTCTTCCGCATGTACTGGAATGCCCAAAGAGCCAAGTTATTGACTCTGGTGAATTCTAGATGGTTCCAGATTCTGTAAGCAACTCTGTAAGCTGAAGTCTTCATCCTGAAGGGTGGGATATAAATTGATGACCCAAAGAAATAAGTCTGCTGTGA
Organism: Plestiodon gilberti rubricaudatus; assembly: GCA_026170595.1. NCBI lineage: Eukaryota > Metazoa > Chordata > Lepidosauria > Squamata > Scincidae > Plestiodon > Plestiodon gilberti. The sequence goes on from JANXHW010000004.1 coordinate 3,403,376, forward strand.
AGATTGGCAGGTTCTTCCTCTGAGCCCTGGGAGTGGGAGGGGGGACAACCAAGAGGTATGTCAGGTGATTACAAAAGCCAGTAATTTGATGGTGGGTGGGAGGAATGGGGAATGGAGTGGAGACTGGGGTGGGGAGGTGTGTGTGTCAAGGCCTGGAAGGTGGTATTAGTGGCAGCAGCACTGCTGGAGTCCTATCCCCCTTCCCAGCATCAATCCACCTACCTAGCTGGTGCAGGTCCAAGGACACCCAGCAGGGGGCAGCAAAGGCTGACCCCAGGGCAAGGCAACAAAGGCTCCCTTCCCTCCAGGAGGCTTTTGTGGCTTGATGTTCCCCTGCGAGATGCAGTGCACACCACGTTGCCAGGGCTGCATCAGCACCAGGGAAGGTGCCTTGGATTGAGCAGCCTGGTTGCAGTCCTATACACACATGGGGAGGGGCAGCCCAATCCTCTTGGGCTGCCCCACTGGTGGAACAAGCATTCCGCCAGCCTGAACTGCCTTACAGCAGTTGCAAAAAGCATTCTGGCAGCGTGCTGGTGGGGCGGCTGGAGCTTCCTCGTGCCTGCTGGCAGACCGGAGAAGTCCCGCTGACACAGGTAGGATGTCAGGGGAGGCGGGATGGGACTGAGGGAGGTCTCCTCGAGGGCAGGGGTGGGCAGAACGGGGCGGGGGAAGGTGGATCGAGCCCACAAAGGGGGTGGGCTCAGCGGCAGCAGCGACCGCCGAGTCCTAACCCCCATTCTGGGCTCAATCCACCTTCACAGGTCAACATGGACTTCACAGGTCAAGATGGCGGTCACCATCATTCTGATACCAAAGAGCAAGCCCGTCCCCTGCATTCAGAGATGATCAGGTCACCCAAGAGGGTTGGACCTCATGCCCCCCTCCCCCAAACATCAGAATTGACTCTGACAAAACCAGGAACTCAGCTTCATGCTGGCAGATGCTTTAAAGAGAATTTTTTAGAAACCCTCCATTAGCAATAATCACATATCTGTCTGAGCATGAGTCGCACAGTGCTGGGTGTTACTCTTTGGGGGGGGGGGGAGGGCCTGGTTGGCAGACTTGCACAATGATGCTTCTCAGATACTGAATATTTTTATTGGACCTGCTTTGCATCTCTTGCCTCTTTCAAAAGGAAGATCATCTTCTCATTGCCAGCACTATTAATAATTCTGGCCTGTGTGTTTAACAAATGGTTAGTATTTAAAAACATAACGAAGTCACAATGGTTGTTTTTAGTTCCACTGCAAATGCCGCAGACCTTAGTTGTTCCCTCAGTGATGGTGAATTTCCCACTGAACAAATGGGTGACGCAGGGCTACTCCGAGTGAACACATTTCCTTTCCTTTGCTGGAAATGGAAAGACGTGGTAATACCCCCTGGTACACCTGGCGACCAGCAGGGTGGGTGCTGCAAAACAGCTGCTGGATGGACCCCATTTGGTTGCAGCGTATTAGGACCTTGTGGTTAATTAACTGAGGATCTGTATACTCAGCATAAAAAGAAAGAGCTCCTTTGGCACACCATCAGTCCTGGAACTATGAGTCCCTCCGAGGCAGACTTCAGAAGCCAGCCAAAAAGAGCTCATGATTCTGATCCAAAGAGCTGTGCACATCCACCCTGCAGAGCCTTGTGTCCCCTTGAAAAACCAGTCTTCAAAGTCAGATGGATCCTCGGGAGCAGCCTCCGATATGGAACTGGGAATTGCAGGAGAAGTATCCCCTTCTCGCCAGGCACTCAGGAAGGCTGCCTGGTGTCACCTTCCTTCTGCTGTTAGAGGCGGAGGTGTTTCCTGCCCCCCCAAGCCTTTGTCTCCAAACTTTGACCTCAGGCCAGGACCATTTAACCCAAAGATCTGACAAAAACAGTCGACTGTTCCTAGGGTCTGTGGTGGAACTCTCCAAATACTCCTCTGAAGAGGAATATAAATCACAGGGCTTGACAACTAGTAGGGACTCTGTGTTGGAGCACACACCATTCAAGGGTGCTCTTTCCCTGAGGGTTCTCCAGCACATAGTGTCATAGTGTGAGATTTCCACCCAGAGCATTGGCTTTCTTGGCTTTCTGATTGGTGCAGAGGTCTGGCGCTCAACACGCCCTGCTTGGGGATACAAGGGTTCAGCTAAGCTCTTGGCTGTGTACAGTATCTGCCTTCTCTGGAAGAGTCCATCGGGAGCTCTCCCAGGTCCTGTAAGGTCAAACCAGCTTTAGGGCCCTATTCTGTCCAATTTCCCAGTGCTGATGCAGCCACAATGTAGCCCCAAGGCAAGGGAATAAATGTTCCCTTACCTTGAGGAGACCTCCATGACTGCAGAATGACCTCCATGACTGCAGAGACCCCCCCCCCCACTGCAGAATGCAGCACATGCCCTGTTGGCAAGGTTGCATTGGTGCTGGAAAGCTGGATAGGATTGGGCCCTTGATATCAGCAAATGCAGTATCTCAAACCCACTGGAAACTTGCTGCAGTGGTGAAAAAAGAATAAGATGGGGGCAGCAAACTCGGTTATGAACATTCTCAGCAAAGAATTTTGCTCAGCCTTACAGTGAGGTCCGTACGGGAGAGGAGGCGAGCATCTCAACTGTCCAGGGCCCATTAAGGGTTTTTCTTACATTCTTCCTTAGCTTCCAAGCTGAGCAGGAAGGTGAACCTGGGACTCGGACATCCAAACCAAACATCTTCAGTACTGCCCATGCGGTACTGACTACTTTCTGCTGTCTGAACTATGGATGCCAGAAAGTCTTTTGCTGGAAATATTTGAGGATTGAGATGGGACAGAGCTGGAGCCTGATTGTTGTTTTCCTTGCGCTCCCATAAGGTGATCCCATAAGAGCGATCAGTTGCAGTTGGAAGCCAGGTGGTCTGAGAACTGGATCAGGCAGTCAGGGAGCTGGTGGTGAGGATGAATCACAACCTTGATGAATGCTTCTGCTGCGGGAGGCTCTGAAGTGACAAGGGAGAAAGTTTGCCCTCTCAGCAGTTTCTGCAACAGCTGTTGGCTTCCTTTCACATGCCATTTTCAGGTATAATAAAATTACCACTTAACTGATGTGCCACAACATGCAGCATTGCATTGTACGGTACCATCTATCCCGGAGCTAATGATGTGTTCCCACTGGTGGCTGGTGTCTGTTTCAGGGACCGTGGTGCCAGGAGAGTTTCCTATAAAACAAGCATAACACTCTAAACAACATTAATTATATTTCTAGTGCTTCAGAGAGTGCTGTAATTGTTTGGTACAGACAGATGTTTCCCAGTCCCAGTCCCACAACTCCCGCTCCTCCCAATCCTTGTTATCGCAGGCTGATCCTCAAAGCCAGACTCAGTAAGGCACAGAAAAAAAGAAAAGACACACTGGATAAGACCAGGCAACTAGGGCTGCAATCCTAGACACACTTACCGGGAGTGAGGTCCACAAACTCCGTGGGGCTCACTTCGGAATAGACAGGCATAGGTTTGTGTTGTGGGTTTCATTGAAAAGACTCCTTGTCCTCTGGCAATGCAGCACCTTCCTCCCTGTACGAGCAGAGCATCTCTGAGAAGGAGGAAGTTGTTGGTTAGATCTCTTCTGCACTGCAGCGCCCCCCTCCTTAATGGCCAGAGCTGGTACTGTTCCTTTGTGTGTGTGTGTCCAGGTGATCCAAGGAGCCAGCAGGGGTCTAGTTGGCCTCAGAGGACAATTGCTCCAGCCCAACAATGTTGCTCTTAGGAGTAGCAAAGCAAATTGCTTTGTCTCACCTTGCCTTGCCTCCTTCAGTACCTGATCCCAGCCTGGCCTGACTGTGGCTTCTGCCTCTGGCTTCCTCTGGAGTGAACTGGGACCAGGCAGGGAAATATCAGGAGTTTATTAATAGGGGTTGTAAAGCTTTGGAACCACAGTGAGGATAATTGCCGGTGAAAAGGCCAAAAAGCACAGCTCTGTTGGCAACATGGACAATCCCGCCTGGTTGTCATGTCAGCAGAAGTGTTTCAGCCTTGGGGGGGGGGGGCTTTTGCAGAACCTGGATTCCTCTTTACAGGTGTCTTTTCCCCCACATCATCATACATGTCCAGTTGAGTGCAAAGTAGTTAAGTCGGCAGTGTGGGAAACTCCTGTACTGCCCTAACCATCGCGTGGGGTTCTTGAAGCCGGATCTTCAAGCAGCTGAGCTGCCATAGCTCCCTTGACACACTGGGAGGTGGGCCGTTCCCTGCCGGTTGCACATCTGACCCTGTTTTACTTGAGCAAGCCAGCACACGGACCAACGGTGATCCTGACTGTACAAAATGCTTTCGCATCATTAGCGACATTACAAATGTCTTTCTGAGTTTTATTCCCTCCAATTAAAGGGGGGGAAAAGTCCATTAAAAACCTGCCTAGACAGGATCATGTAGGATCAAAGAGCTTGGAGAGGTAGAGAAATAGCCGATAAAAGAGTAAAGAGAGAAGTAGCTAGGTGAAAAAAATGGGACGTGGGACATGGGGCCAGGTAACCGTGTGTGGAATGATTTGATTCACAGCGAACCAGCTACCCCCGTCTCTGTGAGACAACGACCAGAGATGCTGCCTGGCCGGTGGTGGGGTCTGTGCAATGCGTCTGTGGTCTGACTCTGGCTCTGGTCAGGCTTTGGAGCTCAGCTCCTGCTTTGCGTGCAGATGGTCCCAAATTTAATCCCAGCATTGCCAGGCAGGGGCGAGAAAAATTCCTGACTGTCAGCCGAGAGAACTGCTGCTAGTCAATATCGACAATACTGAGTGAGACGGACCAGTGTTGACGGAAGCCTTGTGTGTTGCAGTTGCTGGCCACTGGCCTACAGGTGCTCTGAAGAATCCTCTGTGTGTGTGTGTGTGTGTGTGTGTGTGTCTGTGTGTGTGTGTGTGTCTGTTGCGTGGCAAATTACTTTGTCTTCACCTCTGATTGCCAAGGATTGCCTTCCTTTGTCTTTCCATTAGAGAGCCTTGTAATCAGGCTGAGGACCGAACAGCAGCTTCCCATCGACTGAGCAGCTACGACAGGCTCTTGTTTGCAGCGGTTATTATGGGGACAGTGATGAATGGGATGCCGAAGGAGGCGGACGCTCGCAGGGACTGGCCTGCTGCCTCCACAGCAGAGGGAGGGAGGGAGGGAGGATTCCCCATGGTGGCGCTTCTGCAAAGCAAAACAAGATCACACAGAAAGCAAAGTAGCAGCACAGGAGCCAATTGCATGGGAGCAATGACTGAAACAGTCGAAACAATCCACTTTTGTAAGACAGCGACTGTTGCAACCTGACCCCCTCTTTCCCCCAGCCTCAAGTGTTTGCCCGTGCAGTAAGCACATGAGACAAAGATATGGGTGAAAGGGCCACTTGTATTAAAAATAGTTACAGAGAGGGAAACGTGAAACCTGCAGCCATAAAGAAGGTTCATCTGTAGTGTGGAGGCTGATTCAGAGAAGGGGCGCCAGCTGACTGACGACCCCCAGGCAGGGCGTTCACACCCTGACTCCAATCCGCGTCCCCCTGCCAGGGACACACGAGCTTAGCACAGTCAACCCCGCAAGGTGGGGAGGCAGCCGGACCACAGAAGCCAACACCAAGCCGGGAAGCATTTGAGGTGGTTTTCCGCAATCCAAGCCAGGGGCTACCCGACGCCAGCCCTCTTGCCGGCAAGCCACTGAGGAGTGGAAAGTAGGTTCCTGACCTCTGGGTGCACACCGAGAGCCAACCTCCAGCCTTCTTGCCTGCACTAACCTGCCACAAGAGGGGGGGTCAGCCTAGAGCTAGACCCCCACCCACAAGGAAAAAGAAGGCCCTGAAGACCCTGCTGCAGGTCTCCAAGGAGAAAAGGCTCCCTCATCCAATAAGTGCACGCACCCCATCACCCCTAAACATTGACTTAATGCAATTGTGCCCCACAAGTGTAGCAGGTCTAGTGGTCAGCAATGCAAATGGTCTGAAAGAGATCCAAAATGGTGGCGGCCATGCTTACAGGTGGGCTGCAGTTTCCATGTGGTCCAAGTCCCACACGGAGCAGAGGAGACCTTGCCAGTTTCTACTGGTTGCCTCTCTCTTGAGGTGAGCATTTCCAAGTCCCTGAAGTCCATTTCTGAGCTTGAGCTGAGCTGGCTGTCTTTGCCAGCATCTCACTGCTTCCTGTTTCCTTCTTTGCTGCTCAGTTTAATGATGCTGTTGTCTTTCTGAAAATTATGCTTAAAAAAAAGTAAAATTGCCATTACATTGTTATTATTCTTGCACATCATGTTGGGGGGTCTTTATGGCCCCATAGTGTTTGCTTATATTAAGCTCTGCAATTTTCACTTGTCGGAAAGAGATTAAAGTGGAGTGATAACTTGCTGCTCTGGAAAGGAGCATGTCGTGTGGGGGGGGGAAGACACGTGTGAGTTGGGGGGGGGAAGAGAACTCTGCTCCTGAATTTCCATCTCCTGGCTGTACAGCCCTTTGGGGATTCTGTAAGTGGATGTAATTGCAGAGGTGGTGTAATAAGAGAGTGAAGTCAATTGCTGCCTCGGGCAGACGGTCGATAGATGGATCCCCTTTGTCTGCTCAACTCAATGCCTAATCAGGAGAGGCAAAGGAGGCTTTACCTCTTCACGGGTTAACAACATATATCTTAAGTCAATGGATACTGTTTTGAGGGTTTAAAAGAACCTCCCGTCAAGCTGGTACTGAAGGACTGGTGGGAAGGAGCTACAAGTCTCCCAATGGCCAGTTGGCCTTTCCTGCCTGCTGGCGAACGAGGAGAACCGCTTGGCTCTTTTCTTACATGCCTCCTCTCCATCCAGGGTGTATACTGAATGCATGAAAGGAAAGCAGAATTTCCATGTGCACAAGCTCAGGCACCTGTCCTTGCAACCAGGAATCCTGCCTTGACAGCAGTGTTTCCCAGTCATGGCGGCGGTACGTTCCCGCCTGTGTAATCGGGGAGACACATTTGCAGAAGTGCAAAGGAAGAAGCCTGGGGCAGAGAGCTCTGCTCACCACTCTGCCTAAACACATTGACAGTTGTACTTCTGAGAAGGGCTTTGGAGTCCTGTGTTGTGTTCTGGAGCCCCCAGTTCAAAAGGGTGGTTCAAAAGGAAAGTTAAAAGGACGCCATTTCCTTTTTCCATTCTCTAGCACCACCTTCATGTACAGACATGACGATAAAATGCCAGTAATTAGCTCTAAACCTGACCTGCTGGTACTATTCAAGGTCTCAAGGGAAGGGGAATGGAATAAAGAAGTCTCCTTCCCCTTCTCCCCCCCCCTAATGTATTCCCCCTCCCCCACTGTGAAGCCTGAGCTGAGTTACTAAAATGCTCTTGTTCCAAGCTGGCAGGGCCCCTGATGAGCGTCCCGCTTTGAGGCTGAGGATACACGACCACATTTTACAAGGGCCCACTTGTATGAATACTATTACAGATGGGGAGGGAAGGTCTAAGGTTGAGGATAGTTGCTTGCCTGAGGCTATCAAATGAGTTTGTGGCAAAGGTAAAATTTGACTCCAGGACTTCCTGGCTCACGACACTATGTTGTTGCTCAGTCGTTAAGTTGTGTCCGACCCTTCGTGAACCATATCCCGCCAGGCCTTCCTGTCCTCCACTATCTTCCTGAGTTTGCTCATTTTCATGTTCGTTGCATCGGTGATGGTGTCTAACCATCTCATCCTTTGCCTTCCCCTTCTCCTTTTGCCTTCAATCTTTCCCAGCATCAGGGTCTTCTCCAGAGAGTCCTCTCTTCGCATTAGGTGGCCAAAATATTTGAGCTTCAGCCTCAGTACCTGTCCTTCCAGGGAACAGTCAAGGTTGATTTCATTTAGGATTGACTGATTTGATCTCCTAGCAGTCCAAGGGACTCTTAGGAGTCTTCTCCAGCACCACAGTTCAAAAGCATCTATTCTTCGGCGCTCAGCCTTCCTTATGGTCCAAACTCTCGCAACCATACATTGCTACTGGGAACACCATCGCCCTGACTATGCGAACTTTTGTTGGCATGGTGATATCTCTGCTTTTTATTATGCTGTCTGCCATAGCTTTCCTTCCAAGGAGTAAGCGTCTTTTAATTTCATGGCTGCTGTCTCCGTCTGCAGTGAGCTTGGAACCCGAAAAAGTAAAATCTGTTACTGCTTCCATTTCTGTCCCTTCTATTTGCCAGGAATTGATGGGACCACGACACTATATTAGCTCTTAAAAACACATGGACCAAAGTGGGACTCAGTCCCACCTCATAAGAACATAAGAGGAGCCCTGCTGGATGGGGCCAAAGCTCAATCTAGTCCAGCATTCCTGCAGGGCACACAAACCACCTCTCTCTCCCACTGTTGGTCCCTGGGATCTGGCATTCAGTGGTGTTCAGTCCCTGTGCCTGGAAGTTCCCAAAGCCACCATCACGACTACTCGCCATTGCATGTGTCTAAACTCACAGGGGTCACTATGGATGGCTTGGACACAACAGGTAGATCAAAGCCACTTAGGGTGAATATATGCAGACTTGGGACAGGATGTTGAAGCAGATGAGAGGTGTGGTCCCTTTCTGGTTTGATCAGACATTCCTGGGTAAGCAAAACCCCAGTATTCATCTGCTTGTAATCGGTTATTTGCCCTGGGAGTGTGGAGTTAAAAAGAAATGGATATTTACCTTTTAATAATTGCACCGTATTAATCCTCTCTGTCTTCACCGCCTCAGGAACTTTAGTTAATTTCCACTCTGTTCTGCCACAACATAATGATTTTAAAATGATTTCAAAATTGCTGTTGGAGAAGTGGTGCAATTTGGTTATTAATTGCAAAGTAGCTTCTCTTTTACATGCTTTTTGAGATGGTAAAACAACTAGCCTGGAGTGAATCGTAGTTTGAAAACAGGAATGAGTTACAAAAGAAATACACATCAGAGAAAGAAAACATCCTCTTGTGGGTTAGAAATAAACACACAGTCTATTTCAGACATGCAGAAGAAGAATCGTTCCTGCCAGCTAACAGGCAGCCTGGCTCACCAAAGATGTCCAAAGAGGTCTAGCCCAAAGGCTACGAAGGGCTGCAATCCTATACTGTACACACTTACTTGAGAGTAAACCCCATTGAGCTCAGTGGGACTTGCTTATGCATAGGATAAGGATTGCCTGACAGGAATGAGTTGTACTGCAACAAGGGCGCAACCCACCAGCAAATTCGCTAAAGTGAGCTCCATTGAAATGAATGGGAGCTACAACTCCCATTCATTTTGTTACTTTCAACGTGGCTTGCTCAGAAGAACTTCTGGAGAGATTGTGCCAAATGTAGTCTCACTAGTATTTTAATTATATATTTATTCATTTATAGCACCGCCAGCATTTATTTATTTATTTATTTTATTTTTCACATTTTTATACCACCCTTCCTCCAAGGAGCTCAGAGTGGTGTACATATTTCCTCCCCTCCTTTTTGTCCTCACAACAACCCTGTGAGGTAGGTGAGGCTGAGAGATAGTGACTGGCCCAAGGTCACCCAGGAAGTTTCGTGGCTGAGCGGGGATTTGAACCTGGATCTTCCAGGTCTAAGTCCGACTCCCAAACCACTACACCATCCATGGCCTTTGCTGCCCCAAGGGACTTGCAATCTAAAAACAGGAAACAGGGAGACTACACAGGAAGGGGGAGGTGGCATTGCAGTCCTTACAACAGCCCAACTGTGTGTGGAACTGGATCAGGGCAAAAGTAGAATGTAGAGCTGAAATGTTCAAGTGCTGTTGATATTTTACGTAGACATTTGAAGTTGTCGATCAAACTTGTTCAACTCTGTTGCAAGCCATTCGTCTTATGCTGTCCCTTTCCGACTGCTGCTGCGCCAAAACTGTCAACTCTTGGAATGTAGCAGGGACTGTTACATGCATGTCAGATAGTGGGTTGGCACTGAAAGGTCCAAGGAGTGAGATCTGAGGTGAGTTTCAAGTTTCCTCTGAAGGAGAAAGAGCAAAGCACTTTCAGGAAAGACAAACAAAGCCCCATTTCACAAGATGTGTGAAATGTCTTGGGTGGGAATTGCCCCTCACTGCAGGCCTGTCCGCTTCTGCCACCAGTGCGGGGGGCTCAGCCAGGTGTAGAGAGCCAGGAAGGCCGGCCCTCCCTCCCCATCAGGTAGTAGTGCCTCTGGATGTGGAGGCTCTACATAGCCATAACGACTAACAGCACAAACACATCTCTTGTCCTCCATGAATTTATCCACTCCTCAAGCCATCCGTACTACGTTGTTGTTGTTCAGTCGTTAAGTCGTGTCCGGCCCTTCGTGATCCCATGAACCACATCCCGCCAGGCCTTCCTGTCCTCCACTATCTTCCTGAGTTCGCTCATTTTCATGTTTGTTGCATCGGTGATGCTGTCTAACCATCTCATCCTTTGCCTTCTCCTTCTCCTTTTGCCTTCAATCTTTCCCAGCATCAGAGTCTTCTCCAGAGAGTCCTCTCTTCGCATTAGGTGGCCAAAATATTTGAGCTTTAGCCTCAGTACCTGTCCTTCCAGGGAACAGTCAGGGTTGATTTCATTTAGGATTGACTGATTTGATCTCCTAGCAGTCCAAGGGACTCTCAGGAGTCTTCTCCAGCACCACAGTTCGAAAGCATCTATTCTTCGGCGCTCAGCCTTCCTTATGGTCCAACTCTCGCAACCATACATTGCTACTGGGAACACCATCGCCCTGACTATGCGAACTTTTGTTGGCATGGTGATATCTCTGCTTTTTATTATGCTGTCTAAGTTTGCCATAGCTGTCCTTCCAAGGAGTAAGCGTCTTTTAATTTCATGGCTGCTGTCTCCGTCTGCAGTGATCTTGGAGCCCAGAAAAGTAAAATCCGTACTATGGAGTCTAGCATATCCTATGGCTGGGAATGCCTTAAATGAATGATGTGTTGTGTGAAGAATAACGTTCCCTGGTCTGTCTTGAGTCTCCTGCCAATCAGTAGATGCAGCAAGTGACATTTCTTTGCATCCGATGGATCTCTCAATTATTGCTGGCCTGGAGTGGAGTGAGAACATTTGTGCAGCACCTGCCAGTTCTCTTGGATGTGTTGCTGACCTTCCACCCTGGGGCGTGAAGGAAGTGGAGGGTGAGAGATAACAACTGGCCGACAGCTGGCCGAGGTTGATGGCTGTTGGGAGATTTGCACCCAGATTGCTTTGGTCCTAGCCCAGTCTTGTAGCTGTTATACCACGCTGATTTACTGGACAGGAAGGCTACCGTTTGCTCTGTCACCCCCTTCAGGATGGCGTTCTATGTGCCACCAGAAGTGCTGGTTGGGTGTCCAGTTCTCCCCTCATGTTCAGTTAGACAGAAGTACTTAACTCCTTTCCCTGCACTGATTCGTATCTTACTCCACCACAGGCAGAAGCAAGGAATGCTGGGAAACGAGATGGTCACATCTGGTGGAACGTTCCAGGGAGCGAGGGGAGCCTTCGTCCCAGGGGCAGTGGCCTGTTGAGTGTCAGGACCAGTTTGGCCCCCTAAGTTCCTTAGACTCACCTTCAACAATGCAATGGAATTCTGTAATGATAACAATCCGAATAAACAGGCGAGTGGGAACAAGAGGTGGCAAGACACACACACGCACACGGAGCTTTTGCCGTTTCAAATTACAAGAGAATTAAATATGGTTAAACTCAAATCTGCTCTGGCAAAGTGCAGCAGTAAAAGGCTATTAAGCGAGTTGCCCATTTACAGAAAACATAAGAGATAAAATTCATTTTTAACGGGCTGTTTCCATGGCGATGTTCCTTAGCAAGACATGTTTTATAGTGCGCCGAGCAGTGCGAGGGATTAAGATGATTGCCACAGTGGCTGTAGTAATGTGGATACTGTGGTGTGTTGCTACTTAAAAGAGAACCCGCTCCCAAGAGCTGCCAACTGGTTTGTGGCTAGGAAGATGTGGCGGTTTCAGTGACATTATTCAGCCAGTCCCACGGGGCCCAGTCCCTCATCAGCTCTTTGGCTGCTCTCCAGCAGCGGAGGGAGGACGTGGCCTTTGTCAACTGGAGGGAGGGAGGGAGGGAGGGAGGGAGGAATGAGGATTAGGGAGCTCTTGTGCGGGCACCGAGCCTTTTGCTAGAGGTTTTCGTCAAATGTCATTCAAGAGTGACCAGGCTCTGCGAAGAGGCATTTTCACCTATTGCCCAACAGTATTTCCAGTGAATAGGAGGTGGCCCCATCAGCTTATACAGAACCACCACCAGCGGGTCCAACCAGTAAACGTGTGCGGGTCAGGGAACACCTAGAGAGGGGTCCTGAAAGCCAGTACGATACACTTCAGGTTCTGCCAGGACACAACTCCTTCCACCTGACCCAAGGACTCAGAAGGTTCTGCCCCTGATGCTCTCTATGTACAGCTGCATTACTTTGAGCATGCTGGAGCATTACTATAGAGCAGAGGTTCTCGACCGGTGGTACGTTTACCACCGGTGGTACTTCGGCTGTTAGCCCGTGGTACGCGACCGCTCTGGCCAACATGGAGACGCTCTGGCATTTGTCATGGAGACCGTGACTCTGCAAATGCCAGTAGGAGGCTCGGCGGGTTGAAAAAAAGCTTGAAAAAGGCCTCCCACCAGCCCTGAGCCTCTTACCAGCGTTTGCAGAGTCATGGTTGCGATCTCCAACCCACCACAGTCTCCAGTGGGGTCTCCAACCTGGAAGTAACTGGCAATGACTGGGGAGGGCCGCGGCGCAGTAGGTGGTACATCGGGTTGGGGGAGTTGAGAACCCCTGCCATAGAGTGATGGTGTCACGCCAACTCCTGTGGCCCCTTGATTCCTCGGCGGCAGCGAGATGTCAGAGGGGCTGGAGTTAGGCATGGCTGGAAGGGGTTTACAGTTCAGATGCGAGGAAGACTCGTCAGTCCTTCATGCTGCAGCAAGGTAACGGTTTTATTAGAGCCAAAGCTGGGAGGGTACAAAGATGATCACCACCCCACCACAAACCTTCTTTCTTGTTAGTCTACATGGGAATGTAGCCAGAGTCCGGCCAGGCAGGGCACCAATGTCTGGAGCAGGTCAGTCCGAGGCTTTGTCTTTCCACTGGGGTAGCTACAAGACGGGCTCCATCAGGCTACCCCTGTATTGTCTAGTCCCAGTAGGGGTGGAAACCAGGCAGATCTAGGCCTGCGGCTGCTGGTCTAGCTACGAGGAGTTCTGGATGGCTTCCGTCTCTTGAGGCGGCCTGCCAGTGGAGGTCCTGGCGGGGTCCTACCAGGTCATACCCAGGAGGGCTTCAGCGTCAGGCTCCAGGCCCTCTGGAGAAAGGCCGACAGGGAGGCCTGCTGGAGTCACCTTCCAGGCCCAGCTGAGGAGAGCTTTCCCCCTTCCTTGGGGCTGGGGCTGGTCTTCCTCCAGCTCTCCCCTCCTTCCTCCCCAGCTGCTCCTGTTTAAGAGGCTTCCAGCCCTTGGACTCCACCCAAGATGGAGCCTGCAGCTTGGACTGTACCCTTTCCTGCCTGGAATCAGTGGGATAGGTTTGGCTTTCTTCTGGTGCTGGCCCTGAATCCCTCTAAACCCCGGGCAGCCCAGGGGTCTCGTGACAGATGGGTTCACACTGGCCAAAAGGTCCAGACCTGCCAGGATCTGTGAAATGCAGTTGCTCAGTTGTTGCCTGGGATGGCCTGCTTCTGGGCGCATAATTGTCCAACCCTGCTCAGCTTGCACGGACAACCTACTTGTTTCTGGGTTCCGTGCCATTTTCAAGCCTCCGCAGGGCTAGCGGAGCTTAGTGACCCACTTCCTGGTCGCACAAATGCATCCTGGGGCAAGGCTGGGAGGAGGGAAGAGCCTTTGTGCAGCCCGGAAGTGGGTTGTTAAGCTTGCAAAAGCCCTGCAGAGGCTTGAAAAGGCGTGGTAGAAATGGGGATTGGGGAACTTTTCCCCCTTTCCTTTTAACAGCTTTTTGAGCATGGACCCCAGTATCCGCAGATCCTCGCTATCCATGGTGGTGGTGTCTGGAATGGATCCCCTGCAGATAGCAAAGGACCACTGTAGTATATAGCGAAGAGGGTCCAAGGGAACCTAACCCCATTTTTCCATATGATCAATGATTCAGAAGCTGCTGGTTTGGTATCCGCTGGGTTTTCCAGGACCGGAACCCCAGCGGATAACAGGAATTGACTGTATTTTAAATAAATATTGTAAATGAAAATATTGACTTTCTGGCTTGGGGGGGGGCCCTTAGTACCACATGTTGCCTTTTCATTTGTTGCGAGGAGGAATTGGGAGGAAGCCCCTCCCTCCCACCAGGAGGTGAGCAAATGAGCACTGAGCCGGATTCTCTGTTAGCAGAAGGTTGTCCTCGTCACCCCGAGGGTCGTGCGCCAGCAGCTCTGTGCGCCTGCCTTTGTCCAACTGACACTCAAACTGGAGAAGGAAGTTGCTTTAATGCAACGCGACAGCTGGGAACTGAGAAAATGTCCTCCTGTCAGGGAGACTCAGTGGTCAGGCAAGGCCTTCAGGCTTGGCTGGGCCGAGCTGCTGGGACAGTTATTCGTTTCTTCGATGGCTCTGTGTCAGCTTGTGGAAACCTTATGCTTCTCTTGCCTTTTTCTTCATGGCTGACTGAGACGCATAAAGCCGCCTCTGGATGGGGATTTGCTCCCCTTTTCTAGAGCTGCTTTTGTAGGCTCAGCACTGGTTAGAGACGCCCGGTGCCCTTTCCGCTCACTGCTGAATTGCTACGAGTTTCCCCTCCTGCTTTCAGTCAACCTGCGAGCCTGGGGGATGTGGCTTGCTTGCACCCTGGGCCACGCCACTGATGTGTCAGTGTACCTGCTGACCAGAGCCCTGACAGGCACAGGGTTCACAGGAGTGTGAAAGGGGTCGTGTGCATATGCCTGTATATTTGACCCCTGTCATACTAACCCCGAATCTACAGCTGCTGTGGGTGGAGGCAGTGGCGTCGTTGGCATTGGAAGGCAGGGCTGGGGGCAGAGACCTGCGTTCAGCAAAGTAATCAGGACTATTAGAAATGCTATTTACTGATGTACAAATATGTAGAAGGAGCGGTGGTGGGTGGCCATACTAGAGCAGGCATCCAATAGGGGCTAAGGGAACAAGCTACACATGGGGAAGTTCCCAGTTCCAAAAATTGTCTTTTGACATAATTCATTTGGTGACTGCAGTCAAGGCTCTCTGGCTCTTCTCTTCGACCCTCTAAGCCTAAGGTTCTGTTCAGACAGTAGACCTTACATGGAAACAGTCCAGCAGTAGCAGAGCCCACCCTTATGCCCACATGCTTTGCGCCTCTCCCTCCCTGTGACCAGCATTTGATCATTCCAGAGTGGCATTCATGGAGAGGAGATGTATGTCCCTGTGTTAGGCATTTAAAGATTAACAAGTCGCTGGGCCCAGATGGCAGCCAGATTTCTTAAGGAACTCAAGTGTGAAATTGCTGATCTTTGACTAGCAGCCCAATCCTGTCTAGCAGGACACAGCGGTGCAAACAAGGTGCCAGCCGCATCCTGTGCAGGATGGGGCCTGCTTGGCACAGCCGGAGGTCTCCTCTGGGTAAAGGGATGTTCATTCACCTTACCCCAAGCCCCCAGCCACCCCAATGGGTCTACTCGAATGTGCGCCAGCTATTTTGCTGGTATACATTTGAGCCGACCATGTAACTCTGGCCAGATCCAGGAAGGGGGGTAGGATTTGGCAGAGCACACCGCCCCTGATTCCTCCCTTCTCCCGGGCCCAGCAGACCAGGTGCAAGGGAGTGGCAACAGGATACAGGTCTCTTGTTGTCTCTTGTGGTCCCTGAGACATCTAGTGGGCCACTGTGAGATACAGGAAACTGGACCTTTGACCTGATCCAGCAGGGCTCTTCTGATGTTCCTGTGGTAGAGGATACAATTCCTTTGGGGGCATTTTCATCCTTTTATGTCTGTAGGTACGGTGATACCTAGGAGCAGAAGGGCTACCTTTGTGCAAGCAAAAACATTGTTTGGGTTTTCCAAGGTGCTTGGAGATCCCATGATGTCTTGAGGCTGCTTGCCTGGCCCAGAAGTGCTGGAGAGGAAGAGAGGCCTGTTTGAAGTGGCCTGCCTCATATTTCCATGATTCCAGACGACTGTCAAAGCATAATCGGGACACTATCTGCAAAAGGATATGTGAAACTTTGCGGTTTTGGCAGTGTGGATCTGCATCACTGCTGTACATCATGTGAGAGACCCCACTTGGGTTGCTGTGACCCTGTTCTGATCACGCTTCTGGAGTGATCAGAATCATATCCCATCCCATCTCTTTGCCACCCCTTTCCTTCTTACCAGGTGTGTTCTGAGGCACATGTAACGTGAGCACTTGGGGAACCAAACCTGTGTGTAGGACAATAGCATAGCTGGCATGAGGTGGTGGGGGTGGTCCGCCCCGGTAGCATTCCGGAGGTTTCCAGCATCTCCGCTTGAGGAGAGGGGGTGCGCTGCACTCGCCGCTTGAAGTGGCGAATGCCGTGAAAATGCGCCCTCCCGCCCCCAAGTTGGTGTGGTTCCAAATGAATCCATTCCAGAGGCGAGGGGGGGGGGAGAAATGTGCAGGCATGGGGAGTAATGTCATGATGTGGGGCGTGACGCAAGGCGACATGATGTCACCCCCACCCCAGGCAGCTGCCGGGCTGGGGATGTTACTGGTGCAGAGAGACCTGTTCGCAATGAGCTTGTGACACATCACAATGGAAGTTGGCATTGGACAAAGATGTGAAAGGCGGAGAGGTATTTATTTTATTTATTATTTCTATCCTGACTTTCCCCCACTCATGTAGCTGCTCAAGGTGGCTTACATAAAAACAAGAAGAGACAATAATAACTTTAAAACAAATGATAAACATCTAGGAATACAATGAGGCAGCAGCAACAACAGACTAAAAAGCAGCCGCACAAAATTTCATAGAAGTCTCAGCTATAATATAGACATAAAATAGAGGAGAATAAAATGAGCAAACAGTACAGCAAATAAATGCAGCAATAGAAGCAGCACAGATAATAAAATAGCAGTAAAAAACAGCCATCGGAGGTGGCAATGGAACTGAAAGCGGACGTATTGCATTAAACAAAACAAACAATAACCTACCCCCCCACGACACAAATGCCAAATGAAATAAAAAGGGTTTTAGCCCCCCCCCCCATTGGAACACTTTGAGATAAGGGGCAGTTCATAATTCACACGGGAGGACGTTCCATAACTGCGGTGCTGTAACCAAGAAGGCCCTACTTCTCACTGCCCCTGCATTTTGGATAGGGGGCAGCACACGCAGCAGGGCCCCCTCTGAAGTTCTTAGGGGACCAAGGTGCAACGTATCAGATTTATTTGGGGTGTATAAATGTAAGAACATGAGAAGAGCCCTGCTGGATCAGGCCAAAGGCCCATCTAGTCCAGCTTCCTGTATCTCACAGTGGCTCCACCAGATGCCTCAGGGAGCACACAAGACCACAAGAGACCTGTATCCTGTCGCCACTCCCTTGCACCTGGCACAAAGAAAACCTACTCCTACAACCAGGAGGTTGCTTATCCCCATCATGGCTTATAAGCTGTGATGGACTTTTCCTCCATAAATCTGTCCAATCCCCTTTTAAAGGCATCTAGGCCAGGTGCCATCACCACCTCCTGTGGCAAGGAGTTCCACAAACCAATTACACACTGTTACAATGTACAGTGAGGGGGAAAGCAAATCAAGAAAGAAAAATGAGATAAAACAAATGAGCAGTGATGTGATGAATCCCTGTTTCCCCGAGTCCCCTGGTTTCTTTCTGTGTATTTTCTGTCTATTTCCCTGTGTTTGGGGCCTTTTAACTCACCAGCAGCTCCTGTGTCTTTAGATGGTTGAGCAGCCGGCTTGCAGCCCTGACCCTTGTTTGCAAAACACCATAAGCCAGAAGGGAGACAAAAGCCAGAAGGGAGACACGAAAACCGGAAATGGCCGAAAATGGCCGGGTTTTTTGACGAAATGAAGATCGGGGAGGCCTGCGCGAGCCTCTGCAGGCCTCCCCGAAGCGCCGGTAAGTATTTTTTTCTTTACATTTTTTTATTATTTTATTTTTATTTTTATTTAAAAAAACATGTTATCCCTGTTTTTTGCTCCATAGGATGCATGCGTCCTATGGTCCGATGCGTCCTATGGAGCGAAAAATACGGTAGGTTTTCTCTGTGCCAGGTGCAAGGGAGTGGAGACAGGAAACAGGTTATCTTGTTGTCTCGTGTGCTCCCTGAGGCATCTGGTGGGGCCACTGTGTGATACAGGAAGCTGGACTAGAGGGACCTTTGGCCTGATCCAGCAGGGCTCTTCTTATGTTCTTATGTTCACATGGTTGCTCTGGGAGTGGCTGAAAAACCTTCACAGACTAGAGAGAGTGGCTCTGGGGCCCCCAGCTGCCTCTCCCTACAGAGGAGACAGGGGTCCTCATCTTCCCAGAGCAGCAACACGGAGGCCACCACTTCCAAATCATGATGGGCTCGGCAAGCCTGACGTGGCTGCCCCACAGACGCTCAAACAAGCCCGGTGATTTTGTTTCAAACTGCTGCTCTGGAAGCCATCTGTATCTCCACTAAACAGGCAAATGAATTCAGGAGGAGTTGCAAACACTAATTTGCATGTGGGGTTAGAGAGCAGCTAGAAATTTCCTTCAAGCGACTAATTAGTCAAGCCAATGACAAAGGCAAATAAAAGGGGCATTTCACCCTCGAAAGCCGGCAGCTTCCTAACCAAGAAGAAATCTAAAGTGCAATTTCCATCTGCCCGGGCTGAGTCAGTTTGCATGCATTAGGCTCTCATGAAGCCCTCGCCTGCCTGTTTCGGTCTTTATCTGCTTTGCAAAGCTATTTCAAGACAGACTGCCAGGTTTATGCTGTAGAGTGATATGTTTTTTAGGAAGTACTCTAAACTTCTGCCTAATCGCTTTCAGAACGGAATTAACATAATTTCTTCTGGTGTGAGATGTTTTCTGACAAATGCAGGGATGAAGGAAAGTGATGATGAGATGCACTGAATAAATGTTTTTTAAAAGAGCAAATGAGTTCCTAGCTGTGATGTCATTCTCTAGTCTGGGGCTTGGTTTTACCGGTACTTTGAAGTCTCCCCCCCCATGGGCCCCCAGCCTGGATCAGGTGACCACACAGCATAGAAGCAGAAGAAGTCCTAACTCTTGAGTGCTGCAACTTCTCCTTATACTGACGGTATCTTCTCCCTCCCTCCCCCCACCACGCAATCATCACTATAATAAACTTATTGGGAATCTTATGAGATTTAGGATATACGGGTAAGGAAGCCATGTAAATATAAAGTCTAGCTAGAATTAAAATTGTCCAATGCTGTAAGTAGTCTCCTATCATGTAGGCACGTGGTGTAACGTGGTGCCTAAATGATAGGAGACTACTTACAGCATTGGACAATTTTAATTCTAGCTGGACTTTATATTTACTTGGCTTCCTTACCCGTATATCCTAAATCTCATAAGATTATAGTGCCTCAGATCCAAGATTATTGGGAATTGGGAGACTCTGGCAAATGGAGCCAGGGTTGGGTCAAAGTTCCAGGGGACAACTGTCATTCTGTTTGGGGGCGTGAGGGAGGAATGTGAGGGGGACGTCAGCTGGCGGGTTTTGCCAGCGCAGCCGCAGTTGGCTTCATCATGGCTGTGGTTCCTCCCTCAGTGACTGGGGGCTGTTGCTTGCCAGTCGTCTCCCCAGAGTGCCCCCTGAATACATCCCCACATAATGGGCTAGTGTGGCTCCCCCATGGGGTGATCACGTGGGGGAAAACCGGTGGCTGCTCACCCTCACTCCCAGCAAATAGGGCAGTGAAAAGGGGGGGCTTAATGGCAAGCCTCTTGCTGAAGGGGGGCAGCGGTGACGACCAGCAAAACACCCCTTCCTGTTTAAATTCGTAATTGGGCTCAAGAAAGCAAGTCATTTTCGCTGCCCAAATAAGAAGCTGCCAAATGCCCCTTCACCTATGTTTGTCTCTACCCCCCCCATTGCCAAGATGCTCCCAATTTTGGTGAAATGGAGAGGGGTATTCCCACTTAGCCCTGTTTCTGCCTGGCTGTCTAATACATGAACAGATCTCCCCCATTTCTTGACTCACCTCCCAGGTTGCTCTCCAAGGGTTGTCTCATCACCACCAATTATATTTTTCTTTGTAAGCCTCATTGTCTCTGTTACATATTTTTGCTTTGTTGGGCCTTGGATCCTGTGTGTATATTTTTAAAAAACACAAATGACTATGCAGATGTCCAGAGAAGGCAGACTATAATTTTCCACAGTAATCCTCCTCCCTCCCTAAGAAAATATTCCTCAGATCTCAAGGCTGATGGCTGGTCGGCTTTTGTCTGCTATCTTTTCCCTACTCTGGAAAAAAGTGCCATTGACAAAGCTGAAAACCCAATCTTGAAGAATAGAGGGGAGAAAAAATTGCAGAGTGCTGCTTAATCATTGCTTGCTAATCATCTGTAGGCGGCAAGCACCACTTCAAAGCACCCGAGGGGCTGATCTCTGAGAGGAGGGACCTTTTGTGTCCCCTTCCAGGCTGGAGCCCTTGAATGGGAATGCAAACAAACAGATGAACAGGAGAGTGTGCTTGTGTCGTTCTGTCTGTGCGGTGTTTGCCTGGTGATACTGTTCTCCCCTGCAGAGTGTTTTCCTTCTCTTTTCTTTGTTACCAGAAGAATCTATTTCTGGTATGCTCTCAAGCTCTCAAGTTCTAACTGAGATGATAAAACAACAACACCAACAAAAGCCAACAAACCCTCATGACACAAACTGTATTGTTGTGTGATCTCCATTGGCGAGATGCTCCATAGGCAGCAATATCTATCGCATGGTTTCCCCGGGTTAGAGAGTGCTGGAGACACAGGACGGCATTCAAGGTCATAGTCGTTTTATTGCAAATAGGAGAGCAACGCATAAGTGGAAGAAAACTGCAGGCACTCCCCCAAAGCGGTAGATCTGCTATGCCACATCAGATCCCCAGAGAGAGAGGGGGTAGGGGTAGGTTCCCTGTACCCCAAGTTGTCTCCTGCCAACTCACAGCTCTCTTTCTGTCGCATCCAAACTTCTGCGTGTGTGTGTGTGTGTGTGTGTGTGTGTGTGTGAGAGAGAGAGAGAGAGAGAGAGAGAGAGAGAGAGAGAGAGAGAGAGAGAGAGACCGACCCATCAGCATGGGGAGCTATGGATAGATTCATGGAGGAAAAGACCATCACAGGTTACAAGCCATAAGCAACCTCCTGGCTTTAGAAGTAGGTTTTCTCTGTGCCAGGTGCAAGGGAGTGGCAACAGGAAACAGGTTATCTTGTTGGCTGTGTGCTCTCGCAGACACCTGCTGGGGCCACTGTGAGATACAGGAAGCTGGACTAGATGGGCCTTTGGCCTGATCCAACAAGGCTCTTCTTATATTCTTATATATCTCATTCAGAGACAGAAATTCCCAACTGTTTCCTAACCGTGCACTCCTAATCTACGAACGGTCTGTCTGTTTGCAAAACACAATCTGACTAAATTTCAGATTTGGCTCCCAGGCATTCCAGATAAAGACAAAAGGAGAATGGGGAGGGCTCAGAGGAAAGTTGGAACCATGTTTTTTCTTTTGGCAGAAGATTTCTGAGCTCCAGGTAACAAACACTTGACCCAGAGTTCAACTGTGCTGTCAATTGCTACGAATAATGTTGATGTTTCGGGTTGACACCATCTAGTCATCTGTCCTTATGATTTGACAAAGACTGAATGCACACCCTCATTCATACATTATGAAACTCATCAATTTCCCATGCCTAGAGACAGGTTGGCAAGAAAATTCTTGTATACATGGAAAACAATTCATACGCGTACCACAGGTTGAGAACTCCTGATCTAGATCAGTGGCTCCCAAATGTTTTTGGGCCACCACACGCTTGGTTTCATAAACTCACCCCCAGTTCCACCTACCCTACCTTATAAAAAGTATTATTCAGAATAGTGGTTTGTGTGACACACTAAAGTTGATAACTTCAAAACAGTAACAATTAATTGCACATGTATTCAAAATCTAATTAAAACATTTTATTTTAATTTATTCAACAAAATTGATTAACTTGATCCAGTGATACCAGCTTTTCAAAGTCTGATAGTCATTTAGCAAGAATCTTAGATATCACATTTAGTAACTTCTTCACTGTTCAGTAAATTCTTAATGCGATAGATGGGCTTGATGAAGTGATACCTGTTTCCCAATGGCTGGTTTAAAGACACTTAGCAGGAATCTTAAATCATCAGGTTTCGTGATCTGGAGTCACAAAAAACGTTTCGATCATCATCTTGTACCCCACCTTTCTCTTCTAGCTCAGACAGGCTTGGAAATTGGTATACCGTATTTTTCGGTCCATAGGACGCATCGGTCCATAGGACGCATGCATCCTATGGAGCTAAAAATAGGGAAAAAGAATTTTTTTACTTACCTGGGCTTGTGGGGGCTTCGGGGAGGCCTGCAGAGGGTCGCGCGGGCCTCCCCGAAGCCCCCACAAGATTAGATTAATTAATTAAACATTCGCTCCATAAGACGCACGCTTATTTTCCCCTATTTTTTTGGGGGGGAGTGCGTCTTATGGAGCGAAAAATACGGTAGTTTGCAATGGCCAATATTGCACTTGAATAAACTTTGAAATAAACGTAGAGATGACAGGTTTGGCCTTAATAAGATTGACTTCATTTTCTTGCAACTGCAAATTCATTTCATTGAACTTTCCAAATAGTTCTGATAAATAAGCAATATCATGCTCAGTCTCTTTGGGTTCATCACTGAACAAAGCATTCGTCTCTTCAGAAAACTCCACAACAGCGTCAAAAAGGTTGTAAAAGTGTCTCGCACAGTTGCCTTTTGATAGCCAACAAACGTCAGTATGAAGCAGCAAACATTCAAAATCTTCATCATTCTCAACACCGAGCGCCCAGAATAGTCAACCACTTAGAGCAAAGGCTTTAATTTTATTCACTGCAGTAATGACAGTGTGCAATGACTTGTGCAGGTGGTCACTGAGGGTTTTTGCGACCAGATGTTGGCAATGATCGACACAATGAATGGTCAAGACATTTGGCACTGCTTTTTTTCAAGCAAGCAGCACACCCACAGTAGTAACCAGTCATTGATGGTACTCCATCAGTTGCACAAGCAAACATGTTAGTGAAAGGAATTTCCTGGTCAACTGAAGAACTGCTCAATAACATGAAATAGTGACTCCCCTTTAGCATCTATTCTTAGTTGCATTGCAAATAATGCTTGAGCCAAACATTTGTCTCTTATAAAGCGCACATAAGTGAGAAGCAAAGATTCATTGCCTGGTAAAGTTGATCCATCCATCATCCAGCTGTAATGCAAGTTCTGTTATCCTTGGTATACTGCACAATGCATCTTCTACGTTTTCAGCCATTTCATCTATGCGTCTTTGCACTGAATTGTTGCTGAGAGGAATCATCTTACAGCCCAATCCTAACCAGCTTTCTAGCACTACTGCAGCCACAATGAAGCCCTGAAACCTCTGTGCCCCACTGGCACAGCTGCATCGGCTCTGGAAAGTTAGTTAGGATTGGGCTGTTAATTATATCTTACGGTGACTTCTGCAAGACGGTACTCAGAACCTCACAAACTGCTGGTGGGATTAGTTCTTCACCAATTGTATGTGGCTTTCCAGACTTAGCAGTCGACAATGAAATGTTGTATGAGACATACAAACCATTTGGTTTGTCGTGAAGCATGCAAAAATGTGCTTGACTGTGTTGGCTGCTTTTGAAATTTGTCCCAAAGTGATTGGAAAAAGTTAAGTTCTTGTCTACCTTGTTAGGATGTGCCTTCTTCAAATGTTCAAACAGTCTGAAAAGCTCCATTGCCTCATTAGAAAATAACTTTTCACGTATTAGGCACATTGGCACTTGCTAGTTTGTTGGTGCTGGTATAAATCCATACTTCAGATATTGCAAACTATATTGTCTACATTTCTTCTTTGATTTTCCTGCTTCTGCCATTTTTTATGCAATGACAAAGAGACAAAAGCACACGCCGTGATGATAGTTTCTCAAAAGGCGATACGCTGGACTGCATAGGGCTCTGGGGGTGTATTGACTAAAAATTCCAATAGGTTTCAGCACTATGCAGAGGCAGAAACGTGGAGTGCCGTTTGCCAGCATGGTGCCATAATAATCCCACTGCCTCCAGCACCCCCTGCCCCACCCCCTTGGAGGGTTTAGATGAGAGGACAGGAAGCCATATGGCACACGGTTCTTCTGTCCAAGCATGACGTGCGTACAAATAACCAAAGGAGAACCTTCTTCTTCCTTTGCTGCTGGAAATACTCAAGTGTTCCCTGGACGAACATGCAGGATGTTGGAGAAACCCCACATGGGATGGCTGAAGGCTGCACCAGCTCTTCTTGGGCTTCAGGTGGAACTGCAGATTTCAACCTGAGTCTCTGCTGCTAGTGAAATGGAGCAGAAATTCCATATTAGCATTTCACTTACCGGTTTTAAACGGGAGTAGTGTGTTAAGCTCCCTCACTTATCCCAAGTCCTTGCCACAGGGCGGACTGGAAATCCTATCCCCAAAAAAGAAAAAGAAAATGGAAGCCACCTGTTCTCCAAATTAAGACTCTCTCTCTCTCTCTCTCTCTCTCTCTCTCTCTCTCTCTCTCTCTCTCTCTCTCTCTCTCTCTCTCTCTCTCTCTCTCTCTCTCTCTGGAGATTACTCTGTTGACAAATGTCTTCTTCTCTACCTCCCAACTTGGTCTACCCAACACTCTCTCCCAAGGTGATCACAACATTAGCTTGGCACCCAGGACCTGACAAGTGTTTGGCTGGAAGAGAAAGGAGGAGGAGAGATGCATTTAACCCAGGTGGTCCTTTGTTTGCATAGAGTCCCACCTACATGACAGCAAAAGAAAGATGGTGGGGAGGGCTGTTGGCGGGGGGTGGTGGTTGAGGATCAGAGTTCCTTTCAGCAAGAGAGCAATGAACAAGAAGATGATTGTAAAGGCAAAGAAAACCCTTATCTCCTCTCCGCCTGTTCCCCCACTGCCGCTGGGTTATGCAAATCAACCATTCAAGTACATTTCCCTGGTAATTAAAAACTCTGCTCTTTTTAATTAAACTTTCCCTCCAGACTGATTTCTTTTTCCCTCCAGGGAGACTAATCCTTCCTATGCTTTTTTTACGGATCTTTACTCCCCCCCCGCCCCCCCGTTCCCCATCGTTTTTTCAAATTGACAAGTCCAATCTTCATGGAGAACATCTGACTTTTTGAATTCAGACCGATCATAAATGTTGAAGGAGTGAGATGGAGGGAAGGGTGTTGAGGAGGGAGGAGAGAAGCAGGGAGAGAAAGAGGGGAAGGCGCAGGAATAATACCGGCTCCGTGTGGTGCGAGGGTCACCACCTCTCTTCTAAAATGGTGAATACTTTGCATTGATGTGATAACTAATTGGACACATGCCAAGAATTGGGAGGGGCAGCTCACCTCCCTTCCCTGGGGGGGGGGGACGACGAAGTGGGAGGACTGTGGACACTCTCCAGCCCGAGTGCTCCAGAGTAACCAGGGTGTGCGTAACCCCCCTCCCTTGAACCTGAGCACTGTATTGAAAAATAAGGTCAGGGGGGGATGCATGCGAAGCACTTCGAAGGATCCAAAGAGCTTCAGATGCTGACACCGTGATACTGAGGGCCCAAGGGCAGAGTCCTCAACGGGGGGCCCCGTGGGGGTCCCTGCCTGCCTGCCCCTGGCTCGCTGGGTACTAGCGCTGCCACTGCTGGTGTCAAGGGCTTGGCCTGTGGACCCCCAGATGGGCTGCAGGGGTCTTCAGCCAATGGGTGTCCTGGCCAATTCTCGTTTACGTATGTTGTTTCAGTAATTTTCCAACACCCTGCGAGGTAGTTTGGTGTCCTTATCCCCATGCTGCAGATGGGTGTGTGTGTGGCTGAGGCCGAGAGTGATTTGCTTATGCTCTGTAGTAGGTTCATGGCAGAGGAAAGGTTTCAGCAGACAGTTTGCTGTCTTAGCCCTCCGGATGCAATTCGCTCCCATTTGCCCGCCTATTTTCATTTTGGACTCGGAGACAACCTGGAAATGATCTAGGGACCACAGGTGGCCCTGGGGCCACAGTTTGAGACCACGTAACCTGTGAAGAATCACAGTGTCCTGGCATGGCTGTGGTCCCAGAACACGAGACTCTGAGTGCGCATGCGTAAGCTTAGCACTGGGCAGAGACATGATCATGCAGGTCAGTCTGCCAGTCTCTGAGCTGCCTTTCGGTGGCTTGGTAGGGTACGAACAGCGCAGGCCTATGCATGAGAAGTAAATCCCTTTGTGTTCAAGGAGGCTCACTCCCAGGAAAGTGTGTATAGGACTGCAGCAGCCTAAGGCCATCGACCAGGGAGTAAACTCCATTGACTATAGTGGGCCTCCTCACTTCTCAGTAGATATGCATAGGATTGGGCTGTAAGGACAGTGCCATCAGAAGAAGAGAGTCTGAAGCCCCAATCCTATCTCCCGCCACCAAAGCATCAAAAAGGTGCGTGCTGCATCCAGTGGTGGTGGTGGTGGTGATGGGGGGCGAAAGCAGACGGGAGGGAACAAAAAATATTTTTACTTAAAATAAAACCTGTGGGTCTCCTTGGACATATGCCACATATTTTGGTGGTGTATATCTGAGGAAGGAAAACGGGTGGGGAGGTTTCTGAAAGAGGGGGGCTATTATCTGGCATGCACCATTGCTCCTGGATCCACCCCCTCCTGCTCCCTCCCTGCCCCTCGGTTCCTCCCCTGTAATGCCTGGTTCCACCCTCTCGCCTCCCATAAGCCACACCCTGTGCTGGCTTTCCTGCTCTGGCTGCCGAGGGCGCACTGCGCATGCTGCCTTATAATCTGGTACGACGACAACGTAACTCCATTCCACTGTTATAACTCAGCAGACAGAATTGGGCCAGGAGTCTGAGAAGAAGAGCATTCATCTTAATACCATTAGGGTCGAGCCAAAACCAACATTTTGACCAAATGGGGCAGGAGGAAAGGAACGGGGAAGAGAACCATTTCTA
Organism: Plestiodon gilberti rubricaudatus; assembly: GCA_026170595.1. Taxonomy (NCBI): domain Eukaryota; kingdom Metazoa; phylum Chordata; class Lepidosauria; order Squamata; family Scincidae; genus Plestiodon; species Plestiodon gilberti. Next base: position 3,430,368 of record JANXHW010000004.1, read on the forward strand.
TGGCTTCGTCTCCAATTTAAAGAGAGGAAAACCTGGAGAGGAGGATTTAAAAAGCCCATTTTCTGAACTGCTGCTGTGCCCAGCAGAGCATGGGGAAGCAGGCAAGCTCACACCCTTTTTATTCCAAATTAAATCATCCAGAATAACTGCCACTGAAAAGGGACATCGAGTAGGCTTAGCTAGAGAAAAGTCAAGTCATAAACAGAGTCTAAAGCTGCTATATAAATATAAACGGAGACAGGCTACATTAGCAGTTAAGGGAAACTCAACCAGACGCCGCCAGCTCTACAAGCCTGAAGGAGCGCCAGGGACAAAGTTTCGAGGTAAATAGGAAGCAAACAGGTGAATTAAGCATTTGCGCAAGTTGAGCAGGAGGACCAGGAGAGCAGGGGCACCTGTGCCCCCCCTCCTCAAAACCAAGCTCCCTAAAACAAATGCAGAAATAGAATGCAAGGACAGACAGCCCAGTCCTATCGGCTTTCACCGCTGCCGGAAATAATGTTCCGGCAGCAGTCCCTGCCTTATGGCAGTCGCAAAAATCACTCTGGCAGCACACAAAGCCACACACTTACGGAACGCCGGTGGAGAGGCTGGAGCGCATCCCCACCCGCAGCTGCGGATTGAGGAAGGCCTGCTGGCTCAGGTCGCTTATGGAATCCAACCAACTAGAACATTTAGGGGAACCAGAACCCACCGCAATATCATTGTGGGTGGAAACACTAGGCCCAAACAAGAATTTAGTGCTCTTGATCAAAATGCTGAGTGTGATCTTAACTTGGAGAAAGAAATTAGGGAGGCCTCCAAAGGAGAAAGTGTTGTAGCCATGGCTGCCTGAGTAAATTCATGTTCAGGTCATGATAAAGAGAGAGAGGTTCTAGATACACTAAAAGATTGTGTCCTAGAATATCTGGTCTTGGAACTGACAAGAGGGGGGGGGGCAGCCCTAGACTTAATTTTTCTATGTGGAGCCCAGGCTCTAGTGTGATATTGTTGTTGAACCAAGAGGGAATGGCAACCATAGTGCTGTCCAGTTCAGCATGTGTGCAATTGAAACGTTTCCAGGGAAGTCCAACACACACAGAGACACAACTGACTTCAACGGAGGGACGTCAGAAATGAGGGGACCAGCAAAAATGATGCTCAGTGAAAGAAATGGAAAGTCCATCAAGGCAAACAATAAAAACTTGCATCAAAATAATGAAAATGCATCAAAAACAACAAACCTGCTGAGAAGGCATTTGGTTAGACCAACAAAGGAATAGCAAAGAGCCTATGGAGATTGCAGAGAAGCTGAAGGAATTTTTTTGCATCTGTCTTCCCTACAGACAATGTAAGGCAGAAACCTGCACCTGAATTAACTTTCTAAGGGAGGGAGTCTGGAGCACGGAGTTAAATGCATATTGACAAATTAAAAATGAACAAAGCACAACCCTTTTAGGTTCTTTGAGGGTATCGACAGGTACGTGGGAAGACGTGATCCGGTTGACACCTGTGTACCTGGGCCTTTGAAAGGGGTTTTGACAAGCGTCCTTGTCAAAGGCTCTTCAGTGAGCTTAGCAGCCATGAATAACCAGCAGCAGGTCCTTTTGTGGATGGGCATCTGTTTAAAGAACAGAACCAGAGAGCAGAATCAATGGTCGGTTTTCACAGTGAAGGGAAGCAAGAAGTAGCCCCCTGAAAGACCCTTATTGGGACTGGTGGCCCCCACAAGCCTGCCTGCCACGTGCTTGAACGCTGCAGGGAGATGGGGTTTTAAATAGGTCATGCATACGGCCACAGCTGGCCTGGTCTCATCACCCTTCTGTCCTCCTCGTTCACTTCACCGTGGTCCATTGCTGGAGCTGCCCTCACACTGAGCTCCAGCAGGTGAGGGGTCTTGGATGCCCTCTGGGGAACCCTTCACAAGGGAGAGGTGAGAATATTCCGCCTTCCATTCTCTTCCAAGCTGAGAGTCTCCTGTCCAGACCTTGTGGGGAGCTCGGAGCTCCTCCCCACAAATGGGCCCCCTTTCTGCTTCCTCTCTCCTGCCTTTGTGGCTCAGTGGCCCACCTCCCTTCTTTTGCCTGTCTGGCTCTCTGTCTCCCCACATCCTCCCTAGCTCCTATTTGTCCTTTTCCCCTGGCTCCCTTGACTTCTCGGGTACCATTCTCCAGCCTCCTGGCTTCATTCCTCCTCAGATTGCCTCTTCTGCCTCACTCCCTTTTGCTCATCCCTGGCCTCTTTTCCTGATTCTACCCGCCCCCTTCCTGACTGTCCTGCTGCCTTAATACTTCTCTCTCTCCTTGTGCCACTCCCTCCCGATCTGCCCCTGGTCACAGCTGGCTCCAAAACACCTGGAGGTGACATGGTCTTCAGGCATCCCGACCAACACACACACACAAACACACACACACACCCCGCTACATTTTAAATGCAAGAGATCTGGAGAGCTGCTCTCCAGCATCACGCCTCCTACCAACGGCCCTGAGACATCCCCTTCATTATGACCCGCACTTCTCACCCACGTCTGCAAACATCCCTTTGGTTTCCCAGGGAGTACAAAACCACCAAAGGTGCAATCCCTTTTGCAGCCCTTTCCAGTGATATTCGCACATCGAGGTGTCATAACTCCAAGTTATTTTCTGCGCCACTATTTCATTGAAAGCAAGCATCCGCCAAAGGCTGCCCCCTCCTTGTTCCTTTTTATGTTGTAATTTTGTCACAATTTAATAGCAAGCTTCTAAAAGAGAAGAGAGCGTCGAGAATAAAGAACCTGCTGCAGCAGCTCAGCAAAACAAGGTGCTGTCAGAATGGTACAAAATCCCCACTTGACCCTCAGCCAGCCAATAAGAAGCCGCTCTTTGAAACAGAGAGGTCTTCAGAGCCTTGCTAAGAACTTCCTTGTGAAGTATGGGGGGTCAAGTGGGCCTGACAGAGGGGTGGTGTGAGCAGCAGTCCCTCCTGTGGATGGTGGTGTCCTTGTAACTCGGGTTGCCAGGTCCGTCAGTCAGAGAAATGCAATTGCCTTCAATGCTCCCATGCTGCTCCTCTCTCCAGCCCTCATGCACACCCCCTCTTTAACCGTATATTCTTGATACCCACAGTGATGGGAAGCTCAATCCAGCATAAGATCCATCCATTGCAGTGAGGGCCTGCACCAGCAGAGCTGGGGCCCACCTCGGGGGCAAGGGATGTTTGTCCCTTTCCTCTGGGGAGAGCCCCAGTGGTCCCTATGGGTCTCCTCAGGTGTGCACTGGCAAAATAGCCAGCACAAATCCAAGGAGGCTGTGTAAGGCTGGCCAAGCCCAGGACGGGGTTAGGATATCCGCGGAGCGTGCCACCGGTATCCCTTCCCCCATCCCTTGCCTGGCCAGCCAATGGCCCCTTCCCCTGCCACCCCGGCCTGTCCTCCCACCGCCCGGCGTATGACTTGCCTGCGTTCAGTGGCACAGCCTCCAGCCCTGGCATAATAAGCAAGTGGTACCGGCCTCTTTGCCAGCGCCGCTTATTCGCCAGGTGTCAAAAACATGCCTTATGGCACGTTTGCAACACCCGGCAGCGGCAGAGCCCTCGCTCCATTGGTATAACTGTGCAGGATTGCACTGTAAATCAGATTTACTAAATCTCCACTGCAGGACAATCAAGACGGAGAGGGGACTCTCCGCTCTTCCAGTCAGGAGGTCCTGGCAAACCTGGTTGTCACCCTCCTTGGACTCCCTTTAGGAGAGGGAGCAGGAAGGAGCGCTCCAGACTGCTCAGTGGGGTTTTCAGTGGGGTTTTACGACTTTCTGTTTGCGCAGAGAGGACAATGCTGCCTGGATGACTCCAGTGAGTGATTCCACCCCAACAGGGACCAGCCACACAGTTGTGCAGACCAATGCAGACTCCTCAAACTAGCTGATGTGGTGGGCAGACGGGCAGGTTTTTTTCCCATGTGCCAGGGACCATCATTTTTTTTTTCCTCTAACATGCCAGGGACTGGTATCACATTTGTGCCAGATTATTACTATTATTTATTTATTTCCTGGAAATTTGCCTTAGACCGGCAGCTGAGAGCTTGTGGGCTGGCACCGGTCCATGGCCCCCACTTTGGGTAGCACTGATGTAGACAACTGGATTGGGCACAAGACGGCGTCAAGGAACTCTGAAGGCGACTGAGAGGGGGAGGCAAGGCTGCTGAAGAACACTGAAAATGGAGGCTCTTTTACGTACCCCAAAACATTTGCAAAACAATTGGTTTCTTTGGCTCAGTGCTCACCATCAAGATCTCCGGTTGACTCCCTTGGCTGCCATTTTTGTTTGTGTTTACTATGCTGATTTTATGAACGCTGTATTGTTAATGTTTCTGGATTGGGTAGCGTCTTGAGTAACGTCTGTAGAAAAGCAGGTGGTAAAAATAAATGGTATGATCCAAACACACAATTAGATTGAAAATGTGAGAGGTTTGAAATGTGTAAACCCCCAGTCACTAATGAACCTGTGAGATATTTTTAGGCTCCTGAGAAAAGACTTACAAGCTGGTGGATTCCCCTCGTATCTTTTAAAACCCCACCAATACGCCTTGTGCATTGTGGAAGAAGTGTGCTTCTGAGGCTGGAATTACCTGCCTTCCTCTCTTTGCTCCAGCTCCAAGGTGACATCAAGCTGAGGCGGAAAGCTGTAAATTAAGGGCAATGTAGCACCTTGGAGAGGGCCGATCCTGCTGTTCACAGCTGCAGAGCACCTCTGGTGCAACTCCACAGAAAACAGCCGCTGGCTTCCTTCCTCGTCGCTCCAGGTAGGAGGGTTAAGCATCAAGGTTCACTCAAAGGTCTAAAAGGCCAGGTATGGGTAGGTGTTACAGGTATGAACGTATGAAATTGCCTCACACAGTGATGGATCTGGGTGTTATTTGAGCACAGCTTGGAATATATGAAGCCTGAAGTATTATAACCCTGAGAATTCTGCCCTGGCTCAGATTAAAATCTGAGCCGGAGAAGAACTTAAGCCCTTCCTCCATCCTTCCCTTCCAGCTACCTGCCTGCTGTTGTCAAGCCCCCTTCCACACCTTACCTTTCTTGTGACTCGAGCACTAAAGAAATGGTGGATTCCTCTTCTCCTTCCCCTCTTTTGATTGACAACATGCTGCTATAGTTACATGTCAGATGGAAAGAGTACTGGGATATATTGATTTCTCTATGCTCCTTGCTTCTAGTGAACAACCATAACACAGAGATACATGCTGAAGTCCATTGAAAGCTAGACAGATCTATTCCTCAGATTATACAACCAATACACATTTTAAAGGGACACACATGTAAACACACACACACACACACACACACACACACACACACACACACACACACACACACACACAGAGAGAGAGAGAGAGAGAGAGAGAGAGAGAGAGAGAGAGAGAGAGAGAGAGAGAGAGAGAGAGAGAGAGAGAGAGAGAGTGTTTGAGCACCAGTATGTTAAATTCAGCATGTCTAGTTTAAAAGATGGTGCAAAATCTACATTGATGTGTGTATGTTTCTCTTCTGTGGAACTAAGCTCTTGAAAGCATTTCTTTCAGGGCTCGGCTGGGGGCAGCAAAACACAATGAAAAGAAATTCTATAAGTCTTGCTATACATTTAATTATTATAGCAAAGCCTTGTTATTTTAAATAATGACAAGAAATGCTCTTGGAAACAGCTGGTTTTATTTAAGAATGAAAATGAGGATTGTGGAATTGAAAGGAATTCTCTGGGCCATCTGTTCTGAGCCCACAAGTTGTCTATGGTCTCAATCCTAAACACACTTACCTGGGAGTAAATCCCATTGAAACCCCTGGGCCTGGGAATTATTTTGAGCAGACATGCATAGGATAGACAAGGAAATTTTTCAGATGATCATTCTTTAGAGCAGGGGTCTTCAAAGTTTTTTGGCCATGGGCCAGGCAAGCATGATTGACAGGCCCATCCGGCCCATGGCTCCGCCCCTTCTAGCAGCCCCGCCCCTTCCAGCCACGTCAGTGAAACACGAGCGGCCAGTGGGGAGCTGTTTGCTGGCCACGGCAGCTGGTGGAGACCTGCTTGCTGGCCGCCACAGCCTTCCACAGCTGCTCGCCAGGCACGGCAGCCTCCTGTGACCCTCATGGTAGGCACAAGGAGCCAGTGTGGGGGGGGATTTGGAGGCCGCCACAGGCTGCACTAGCTGGCTTGCCACGGGCTGGATAAAATTGGCCTGTGTGCAAGATTTGGCCCACAGGCCGTAGTTCGGAGACCCCTGCTTTAGAGGAATGTGAAGAAACCATAGTGAGTTTTGGGCTTGTATGTGCTTCATCTCCTTTGCACGGGAGGTGAGGCAAGTAGCAGCTTTCATCCCTAATTTAGAACAGACTACACTTTGTCATTCTTTCCAAACTTGGCAAGCCATGTTCAGTTCAAACCACAGTATGCTAAAAGCCAAGGTCAAGTTGTGGTTTGATATTCTGGCTTGTTAACAAGCTGTGGTTTCAACGAAACCCATTTTCTTTCCAAGATCTCAGGCAAGGATTTCCCGGCTCAACCCTCCTTCCCATGAGCCTTGCACTGGAGATTTCAGGGACTGTACCTGAAACCTTCAGCATATAAACCACGTGCTCTGCCACTAAGCCGTGGGCTGTATATATCTCACAATGCCTGAACCGGCTCTCAGACATGGAGTCAGAGATGCCCAGTCAAAACCCATGTCTAGCAAATACATTCCAGCAAGGAGCTAAAGCATGTTGCTGCGGCTTCTAAACAAGAGTTAATAATCGCAGCTTCTAAAAATACTGCACAGCGGGTTTACATCTAAGTACTCAGCATTGTTAATGCACCAGAACCCTTACTTAATCTCTCCATCTATCCAAGGGCCTCTGATTTCCATAATATGAGCAAAGAAGATAAGTAGAGGACAATTGAACATTCCTACCCCTGCTAGACTTTTGAAAAAAGGCGTGCGCGTGCGCGCGTGCGTACACACACACACACACACACACACACACACACACACACACACACACACACACACACACACTGATTACAATACATTGAGAAAGTCAGATTATATAGCCTATTGCCACAGGAGGATTTTGTGCTGTCAATCAAATCAATCCAGAGATCCATCTTCAACCATGGCTTCCCAGATTCTGGGCCCCTGAATGTAAGAAAAGTCCTGCTGGAAAGGGCTGGCACAAATCCAAGTAGGCCCTTTGGGGGCCATGGTGTGGCAAAGAAGGTAAGTAAACAACTATTCCACTTACCTCCCTGCCACGGAATGTTCTCCTGCCAGCCTGTAGCACGCAGTGGAGGCCATGTTGGTGCCACTGCACGCTATGGGCGGGCCGAGGACAGGCTTGGGCAATGGGCAGTTATTCTGGATCCCTTTCCCAATGACCCCTAGCATGGTATTTGCCACTTCCTCAAGCTGCTGGACACTTACAACCCGATCCTGCCTAACTTTCTCGCTCCGCCGGCCTCAGGAGTCACAAAAGTGCCATAAAGCACTTTTGCAGCTCCTCTAGTGTAAGTGGTGCTGGCACAGAGGCCAGCACCACTTACAACGCTATAAGTCAGCGGGAGGGTGTGGGGAGGGCGAGCAGGGGTGGAGAGGGAGGGGACCATTGGCTGACCCAGCCTAGGAAGGGGTGGGGATATCGGTGCTGGGTTGCGCCAATATTCCCAAGCCCCTTCCCAGGCTGAGCCGGCCTCACACAGCCTCCCTGGACGTGCGCCAGCTCCAGAGTTGGTGCCCATCTGAGGAAGCCCATTGGAACCTCCGGTGCTTACACTGGGGGAAGGGGATGAACGTCTCCTTCCCCTGAGGTGAGCCCGAGCCGCACCAGCCCGGCCTGTGCCAGCCTGCGCAGGATGCAGCAGTCAGCCATTTAGGCTGGCCGCCGCAACTTGCACAGGACTGCAGTGTTAGTCATATGCCTGCCGAAGGGCATGCCTTGTTCCAAGGGGACGAGACTTCTCCTCTCCCTCTCAGCCCATTTCTGGTCTTGATGGAAAGTGAGTTCGTAAAAGATGCCTGGCTGGCTGAGCACGGATGTAATGCAGGCAGGGCTGGCCTCTCCAGTCCCAGGACTGGGCCAGTTGCCTCAGGCAGCAACTGGCCCTCCTCTGTCTGGCTCCGCCCCCTTGGCTCCATGTCTCTTCCTTCTGCTTCCTGGATTGGAAAAGGAAGAGGAGAGGTATAGACAGTGGTGTCTTCAGCCCTCCTGACGCCTGGGGCTAGGGGGGCGGGGGCTGGCCGAGCGCCCCCCAGACGTCACGCACCCGCAGCCACAGGGTCTGGGCACACGCTGCGCGTTGCCTAGACGACGACGCTGTCACTCACCTCGGACTCGAAAGCTGGAGCGCCACCTGCCTGCTATGGCTGCGGGCAGGCGCCGCGCTCCAGCTTCGAGTCCGAGGTGAGCGCCCCCCGGAAGCTTGGTGCCTGGGGCCCTGTACATCAGGGCCCCCTACGTTACGACGCTACTGGGTATAGAGGAGAGTAGTGGGCTCTTCTTCTAGTCCAGGGAATGGGAGGAGCAGAGGCTGGCACATCGTCCCATAAAGGGGGGGGTAGCATTTGGGGCAGCATCTCAGGGGCCAGAAGGTCTTGGGCTGACCCTGACTGTGGGGATCTCTGAGGTCAGGACTTCACGATGGTGGGAAAGCTGGCCTGCGGTTGCCTTGTTTCAGCTGCCAGTAGGCATCACTCCTACTTGTGATTGTTCAGTTCACTCTCAAGACTCCCTTCTTCCATTTATTTATAAAGAGCTCAAGCTTGGAAACCAATATTTTACAAGGGGCTGATTGATCACAGTGCATTTGCCAAGTGTCACTTAAAATAACTCATAGGAAATAGGTGTTGTGTGTTTTCATAAAGCCGTTGGAAAGACTTACAGATGATTGCTTGGGTATAAGATACAAATGACACCCATTTAATGGAAACAACAGCTTTAAATCTGTTAACCTTTTTGTATTTTATTGCCTTGTGCTTTCAAGGGAAAAAAATTAATATGAAGCTTTCACATTGGGATGTTTTGTTTCCTCCTCGGGAGGAATTATTAGGTAGCAAGAAAGAGAAGCCCAGACCATGAAAGCCACAGACAACAGTCTGCGCCATTGGCTTCTGAGCATGATTTCTGAAGAAAGAGCATCCATTTCGAGCAAGGCGGGGGATGTTTCTCAAGCTAGAATGTGGCAGGAATAAGATGTAACGTCAACAAAATATCCATTGGCTTTGTCCTCTCTTGCCCTCGTCCTCACTCTCTGATCTCATCACATCGACGCTTCCAACAGGTGATGTGGCGTCCTGACCGAGTCCTGTTTGCAACACAGGTGTCGCTATGTTCAACTGTACCCGGGTACAGCATGTGCGCGGATAAGTTATCCTTGGTAGTTTGCACCTGGGTATAGTTCATCACACCTTCTAGTTAATGTAGGTATCATCTGTCCTGCTCCATTCCCTGGTCACAATGCAGTATGGAGAGCCACAGAGACAGGTGCATCACACCTGGGGGGGAGGAAAACACAGCAAAACATACTTCAAATGGGTGCAGAACAGCGTCTTGATTGAGAAGTATACAATAGTGCCCAATGTGTTCTGAATGTGAATGACACTTCACCAGGGAACACTTATTTCAAGAGTCTTAACCCTTTCACACTTACCAGAGAGGAGCTGCATGAAACTGGTGTCCTAAAATGAGATTTTAGTTCCTCTTTGGATACTTTCCGCCAAGCGACAGAAAATAATGTTCCAAAAACGACCCTGGAATCTCACACTAACTGTTTTCAAGCCTCACCTCCATATGACACGTTAAAGTTTTCTACGTCATGGCAAACTTTTTCCCCAAACCCAGCCCAGTTTTGAACCACTTTATTGGAGAGCTTTCCAGACTCTCTCTCTCTCTCTCTCTCTCTCTCTCTCTCTCTCTCTCTCTCTCTCTCTCTCACACACACACACACACACACACACACACACACACACACACACACACACACAGAAAGAGAGAGAGAGAGAGAGAGAGAGAGAGAGAGAGAGAGAGAGAGAGAGAGAGAGAGAGATGGAGAGGGGATGTTGCTCTCAGAAGATTCCTGCCCCCTCTCCTTGATAACCTTGCATCAAGGGCTGCCAGCTAATCGGCAAACCACAGACTGGGAGAAGTAGAGCATTGCCCCCCGTACCCATGCAGCAGCAGGAACCTACCAGGACTGTGAGAGTAGATTATTGTACCTTTTAAGAGTGAGGCAGAGGAAGGCCAGCTTGACAGAGGTGCACCAGGCAGGCTCCTTCTCAGCACCACCCTGCAGATCACCACATGGACCTTAGTCAGTCGCTCCACAAGTCGCTCGTGCGGAAACTGCAGGTGGCGGCATCTGAGGAGGAGGGTAGCGGTAGGTGGTGCTAGAGGGAAGTTGAGCATTGAAGGAAGCCCACAAAACAGAAGTGCGCGACCAAGGGCAGGTCAAGATCTGAGCATCATGGATGCCAAAAAGGGAAGCGAATGGATGCTGTCAACCCAGCCTCTTCTGAGGCCTCCCTTCTTCCATCGCCAGCCAATCAGGGACAGAGCAGATCCTCAAGTGCCATGAATGGCTTCTTGCCATGGCTGAGCTGGAGCCAGAAGCTGAAACCAGCAACCAGGAGTCACACCAGGGGTCAAGTGAGAGTCCATAGAAAGCTAGGAAACCGGCAGTTGAGCAGGTGAAGCTCCCGTCCGTCCCAACAGGAAGCCTTTCCATCCCCGCTGCTTCTGTTGGGAAGAGCCAGTGGCCGGTCTGAGTGGAGCACAGGAAATGGGAAATTGTTGTCCAGGAAGATGCTCCAGAGTCCAGACTGAAGACCGAAGGAGGTGCTGGTTGCCACGGGGACAGCTGTGCAGAGAGCCGAAGGTTCTGGCTCTGGAGGGGCTGAAGCTGAACAGCTCTTGTCTGTGATGAAGCATGAAGGTTATGATGGGGAGGTGAGACACACTCCCCCAAGTTTGCCTGCCTGCCTGCTGTGCTAGCAGTGGCGATCCTTGGGGGGTGGGTGGCGCCAACACCACGCCCCCACGTGACCCGGGTGTGATGTCAGCTTGAACCGTGTGCCCGGCGTGGCTCCAATCACGCCCCCCGCCATTTTAGGTACTATTTTAGGTACACCATCTCTCAGCCTCACCTACCTCACAGGGTTGTTGTGAGGACAAAAGGAGGGAAGGAACCATGTACACCACTCTGAGCTCCTTGGAGGAAGGGTGGTATAAAAATGTGAAAAATAAATAAATAAATAAATAAAAATAAAAATTTTGGAGCCGTTCGAGTTCCAGGGCGGGTGGGAGGGCCCAACACCAGGACGAGGAAATACATCCTGGAGGTAAGTGCGCCCCTTCGCCGCCACGTCCGGCCCCTGCCCTGGGGCCCACCACCCCAACCCCGACGATGCTACTGTGTGCTAGTTACCAGCTTAAAATGTCCCAGTGTCAGCCTGCGTGTTGATGTTTTGGCATTTTTTTCTAATATCAACATGATCATACAATTTTCTACCCCCTCTCAATTAGCTTCAGCTCTATTCATCCGCAAAAATACCTTCCTTCTTTGAATGTCACTGGCACCATTTTCAGAAGCTGACTTTATTCCCTGAAACGCGAGAGCCTGGCAGGAACTGGAGGCCAATTGAAGGACAGCTTTGGCAGGGCTGAATTCCACCTAAGCTAAGCTTGGTCCTTTCTCCCCAGGCCTTCAGGGGGATTAACTTTCCTTTTGAGACTTTTCCTGGGGCGACTTCAAGGTTAGCTAATCTTCAGCACGTCTTAAGTCCTGTTATTGATTTGAAGGACAAAACACATCCTAAGAAATGGTTGATAGTAGGCGCATGGTTGAGCCACTAGGGGGCACTGCTTCTCCACCTGCATTGCAAGCTGCAGCCATTGATGTAGACGAACAGTTTTTAAAAAATGAAGCTCCAAACAAAATAATGAGCAAGAAAAGTCCATTGGAGGCACAAGGAATTTTGCTCCTGCTGAGTGTGGAAACAAAAATGTACTTGCATTTAAAATCTCACCATTTTGCTAAATCTGCAAACATTAAAGTTTTCTCTGGCTTCCTATCTTGCTCGAGCTCCTGCCTTACCTTCACGCCCTCCACAGCTGTGTTCCCGAATTTCCCCCGTTCTCATGCTTCTTGCCTGTGATCCTTGTCTCTCCAATTGCACCACTCCCTGCTGCTTTTGAATGCTCCTCGGGGCGGAGAGCGACTTTGTTTCTGCATCTGTAAAGTGCCCAAGACATCAGCCGGGTGATATAAATGAATAAATGAAATAATTAGCATAATGAATAACTTTGCCAAGCCTCATAATTAACTAGTTTGAGATGCAAATTTAATGCACTTGTGATACAGACCTATATTGCAGACTAGGCCCATTCCACCCACCCCCCTCCCAGTTTTTCTCTGGCTAGGATTACAAACTATGCTTTAGAAGAACTATTAGAGGATCCAATTGTCCCTTCTTTCTACTTCTACCCACTCACCTGGCTCTGGTGGCTGCAGCTACACTGATAATGCATGCAGGAGGGAGAGTGGCCTTTTTCTTTCTCCCCCTCCTCCCTTTCCAAGCACTGGCGTCGCTCGAGGTGGGGCGGAAAGGTGCAGAACTTAGCTTTCCGCCCCACCTCGAGCGACGCCAGTGTTTCCAAGTACAGTATTGGAATGCTGTTATGGCTGCATTTCAGGTGAGAGGGATCCTGGGAAATGTAATTTTCCCAGGACACTTCCCTCTCTCCTTGGCACCTGGAACAATGAAGGGTAAGGAGGAAGGGTAAGGAGGAGAATATGAAAGACAATGGAGAGGAGGGAGAGAAATGCCTGATCTTTGCTGCTGCTGCTACCACTGCTGAACCGCAGCAGCCGCTGAAGCCCAGCAGCCAGTCACAGCCACAAGATAAGGAGGAGGAGGAGTTGGACGCTCAGGAGGTGGCAATGATGAGTTCATTTAGAACTTTCAAGGAGGGTGGAATTTTTTCCCCCTGAGTATTCTCCGATGTTGCAGGTAATTACCAGCTTCCATTCAACCTGAAGTGATGGGAGGGTTACCCATCACTAATACCGTATTGTCCCGAGTATAAGACACACCTGATTATAAGACGCACCCTTAAAGTTTGGTGCCATTAAAAAAAATTAATCAAATCACTGGCATTAAATTGCAACAGCCTGATCATAAGACGCACCCCTAGTTAAAAAACTTAAATTAGGAGAAAAAAGTGAGTCTTATACTCAGACCAATACGGTAATTGTTATGTCCAAGTGTGAATATTCCTAATGGATTCTGTTTTCATGGGATGCAGACAGTGGTTTTCAGGTGGTGAAATAGTATACAGTAGATTTTGCTGTCTTAAGGCATGTGACAAAATTCAAAGTTTTGCAATGCAATGCTCAACACTTCCCTATTGCTATTTTTTTTTTGTGTGTGTGTAGTTGTAAACTACATTGCCAGCGCAATCTTATCCAACTTACACCACCGGTGTAACCAGCGCTGCAGTGAGAATGGGAAGCCCCAGAATGGAAAGGGGATTCAAATCCCCTTTGAATCCCCTTTCCATTCTGGGGCCTCCCGTTCTTGCTGCACCGCTGGTTACACCGGTGGTATAAGTTGGATAGATTGTGCTGTGTGCATCATGTTGACAAACTGAAGTGTTATTTTATTACTTTAATTACTATTTTAAAATTGTGCTTTGTCTCTGACTAATGTATCTGTTTCCGTGTGTTTATTGCACAACATCATTTAAGACCATTCAATCTATGAAGACTTGCTGCACCGATCAGTGGCGTTCTTTGATAGGGGGCCCTGTAGCCTTGGGCCCTGGGCACCCCCCGGGCGCCAGCTTCCGGGGGCGCCTCTTCAGCCTCCGGGCCGCCATCAGCACCGGCCCCGCACTCACCTCGGCACGATTCCTTTTGAAACTGGCTGTTCTGTACATGCGCAGAATGCCTAAAAGGCCAAGAGAGGGCAATTTTGCCCTCTCTTGGCCTCTTAGGCGTTCTGCGCATGTACAGAACAGCCAGTTTCAAAAGGAGTCGCGCCGAGGTGAGCGCGGGGCCGCCGCCGTCGGCGGGGGCCCGGAGGCTGAAGAAGGTAAGGAGAGTGATGGGGGTGGGCGCATGGCGGCTGGGTGGGAGCGTCCTTCTGGGGGGCGCCCAGTCAACCCCTGCCCACCCTGGGGGCCGGGAGGGCTAGCGACGCCACTGGCACCGATTGAAATGTTAGTGTGTGGCTTTGGAAAGATAATTTCTGGTACTTGATCACACAACTTTTCTGATCTTGGAGAGCCAGTTGGCTTTTGGGAGGAAATTGACTAGAAGATTGCTGCTTGACCCCATAGCATTTACCCTACAGGGTCCCGTAGAGTTCCATCTTGTCTCCCATGCTTTGTAGGATCCATGTGAATCTGTGTTCTGAGTGAGGTCTCCTGGGCCTTTGGAGTCAGGTGTCATATATATTCGAATGAGGCCCACACCTAGTTCTCATGCCCATCTCATTTCCATCTGTAAAACAGTGAAAGTGCTAAGCTGGTGCTGAAATCAAAAATGGACTGGCTGAGGTCCAATAGACTGAGGTTCAATCCTGATGAAACAGAGCTTTTAGTGGCTGGTTCATCTGCCTGGGGAGGTGATGTGCAGCCTGTTCTTAATGGACTCCTGCTTGCTGCAGAATCAGGTTCATGGTATGAGAGTGCTTGTAGATCCAGCTTTGTCATGGAAGGCTTTGAGGGATGGAGAGTCTTTTCCAGCTAAGGCTGGTATGCCAGCTGTAACCTCTTGTGGGCAGGGTTAGCCTGGCCACAGTTATTATCCATGATCCGGTAACCTCCTCCAATGTAGACAACTGTCATGCAGCTCCACCCACTCTTGGGGCATTCCTGGGCACAATTCCAAGTGCTGGCACTTACCTTCGAAAGCCCTTCACAGCTTGGAACCACCTGGATAACTGAAGGATCTCGTGCTCCCAAGTGACCCTGCTGCCACTGCCCTGCAGAAATCCCCAGAGGCCCTCCTCTGCAGTCTGTGTGCCTCCATGGACTGAGGTGACCAGGGAGAAGATCACCTTGGTGGAGGTGCCTGAACTGCTTCTCCCACGGAGACTGGCCTGGTGCCCGCCTTGACGATGCCCACTTAGTGCCAGCATTCACCCTGCTGCTGCTGCTGCTGCTGCTGCTGCTGCTGCTGCTGCTGCTGCTGCTGCTGTTGCTGGCTTCCATTTTTCAAAGCTCCTTCCATTTCCATTTCCATTTCCATTTCCATTTCCATTTCCATTTCCATTTCCATTTCTTTCTTTCTTTCTTTCTTTCTTTCTTTCTTTCTTTCTTTCTTTCTTTCTTTCTTTCTTTCTTTCTTTCTTTCTTTCTTTCTTTTTCTTATGCTCCCACTTTGCTGGCACCCTCTTGAAGCAAAATTGTTGCTTTTGGGGGGATTCTGACTTCAAGGCATTTAGTCATTGTCTCACAAATGGAAGCTTTGCCCCACTGGCTCTTCAACCAAGCATGTCAACAGACATTGGGTGTCTCTGCTTGGCTGAGGTGCCAGTGGAGTGAAGCTTCCAACGGTGGAATTCTGAGCGAATGCCCCAATAGGAGAATCCCCCCTCTGTAAATACAGCAAGAGCAGTGCAATCCTATGCATGTCTACTCAGAAGCCGGGAGGCAGACGGGTTTTACCCTACTAAAGGTGTGTTGGTGTAACTGTTCTGAATCATGTTTGGGTAGGAATGCAAGGATATTTTGAACCATGTTTTGCCTCCCCGCCAGTCTCCAAGTTTGAACTGAAAACCTTATTTGAAGAATGTTTGGCTCCATTCTAGCAGCACAACAAGGAAGAGGAGAAGCCACTACCAAACAAGGCAAAGGTTGGGCCAGAGTGGTGGAGAACTGGGGAGTACAGAATCCCCTAAAAAAGTTCACTTGTCTTCTAGAAACATCACCCCTTAAAATGCTTAACCCTTAAATAATTCTCTTAAGAAGGCTGAGACTGGGAGGAACCCTGAAATTAATTTCAAATTTCACCTTTTTTTTTTTGACATTTCAGTCATGCCAACCCTAAAATTTAAGGTTTAGGAGCAGTAAGAGAAGGATCCTGTGCTTGAGAAATTATGAACAGTGCGCCAGCAGGTGGTGGGAGAGCGGAATAATTATCAAAAGACATTATTCAGTGAATCAAGAACGGAGTAGTAGCAAAAGGAAGAAGGAAAGGTCATTGTTCCTTTCATGAGCTTTAATCAGCTCCATTCAGGATCTGGGGACTAGATTCAGAACAAGCCTCCTGGCAGAACAAGGCCCTTTATGGCGGCACAAAAGTCGGTCCGCCACCGCTTGCTTCCAGGCTGCTGCCGCAAACAAGCAGCGGCGCGGCACGCACAGCAGCAGCAGCTCCCGTGGTGGTAAGTTGGCAGCTGAGGTGTGTCATGGGCAGGGAGGGGGAAGACAGGGGTAGTTTCAGGGTGAGGGCAGGGGAGGGCAAGGGACGGGGTGGGGCAGAGAGGGGAAGGTCTTGGCAGCACCAGCACGTGCCAGGATCCAATCCCCTCTTTCCCAGGCGACCCCACCCACCTTGTCCTTCTCTCTCCCTGGACTTGTGCCAGCAAAATGGATGGCCCATAGGTCTGAGGAGACCCATAGGTAGGGGCAGGAGGAAAATGGTGATAACAAAATGAAAACACATGGAACACCGCTTGCTGCTAAAAAAATCTGCAAAAAAATTAAAATGAAACTTTGTATTTTTGTGTCATTCTTCATTCGCTGACACTGTACAACCTAAACCACCTACCTAGCACACTTTCAAAGCAGTTACAATTAACACAGAACATCGCTTTCTGCTATTTCATTTTGGTTAAACGCCGAACACTGTGAAAAAAAATAAAACAATTTCCCCCCACCTCTACCTATAGGTGATCAGGCAGCCTACAGGGGGGTAAATAAAAGTACTTTTACTTTATTTTACTTTACTGGTTGTCCGATTTCTGCTGCCCCCCCCCCCCCATTGAATGCAGTGTACAACAAGGCTGCATCGGCTGCAATGGTGGGGGAGAGGACTGGTCAGGAAGTCTCTCTATTCCCCGAGTCAGAAAAGGCAGGGGGGGGGGGCCCTTTGGGCAGAGATCGATGCTGGAGTTTGAGTTCAGGTGTTATTTGAATCCCGTCGAGCTGTAAGCAGCACAGGCTGTGTGTGAGCCAACAATTATAAAATCAATGCCAAGGGGGACATGAATAGGAAAATCCGAGACAGATGGGGGATTCTCTCATTCTGCTGACAGGCAAGTATATCATGCTGGCTTATTTGGAGATTGCTGACATTTGTCATCAAAGACTTTTCTAGGTCGCTGGGCTGGCTGTCATATAACTTACTGCAATGTTTGTCCCACTTGGGGCATCAATCTGTGAGGAATAAAGAAGGCGCTGCTGCTCTTTCCACGGCACCGGAGGCGAGGGAGGGGCAGTTCCGTGGCTTCGAAGGAATGCACTGGCCTCAGTCGGAGGCGCTCAGAGTCAAACTGTCGGCCCATCCAGCTCAGGATTCTCTACAGTAACTGCCAGTGCCTTTGGGGTGGGTGGGGGGTGGGGTGGGGTGGGGGTGGATCCTTCACGGCCCTCGCTGGAGATGCCAGCATGTTCCCTACCACAGAGCTGTGGCCTTTCTCCAGGCCTTTCAACAAAATGTGGTGCGTCAACTTTCCTGCAAGCCACATACCTCTGACTGGGGCACCTACCCAGGTGTGTGAGAGGCGGAGCTAGTGATGGCAGGGATGCTTCCATTTCAAGAATTGGTGAAGGACCACAGCCACCCGAATTTTGCACCAGATTTTCCGGCACCCCAAGGGAGGCGGAAGTGCAATCATGGGGGCGGGCCAAGGAACCGTGATGTCACTTCCACCGGAAGTGGGCATGTCCATCGGAACAGGGGGCTTGTCCATGGATGTGGGGCAGGTGACGTCACAGGGGGCTCAACTTTGTTAAATAAATACAGTATTTTACCTTTTTCTCTATGCCTCTGAGCATGTGCAGAGTGCCACTGCTGTTTTCATCCTGGCCAGTCAGCTGTGTTGCAGTGGCCACTCTTGTGTGGTGGGGGACACGCTGGTGTCATAGGAACAGGGATTCAATTCCTTTGTACCGTACGGAGCGTACTGGGCAAGCCACGGTAACCCTAACCTGAGCCTCCCTTAGGGGGGTTCTTGTGACATGACAACGTGAGAATTACAGAATGAGGAGAGACTGCAGCAAAACAGGGGTTGATGCATCCAAAGCTAAACATTGTCGTAGGCAAAGACGGTTGCCTGCTGTCACTCAGAAAATGGGTATCCGATGCAAGCTACTTCAAAAGCAACTCCTGGCTCTGCTCTTTCCTTCATCACCAGACTAACAAAGCCCTAACATAGATATAAATGGGGGGCATTTGGGGGGGAGTGGAGATGAAAATGTATTTTTAATTTAAAAAAATACAAATGCCTGCTATCTAGGGATGGAGAAATACTACATACCGACTTGGGGGTGGTGGCCCCCTCACGTCCGGTCCCAGAGAACACGCTGGCTGCTCTGTTCTACTCAGCTGACGTTTCCGGATGCTCTTTAAAGGCAGCCCTACTTACATGGTCATCCATTTTTGTTGGCTGCTGCTCAACAGGTGAAGCCTTTGCTGGAAAAAAAAACAGTTCAGACATTGTCTGTTATCCGGGGACTCTCCTTTCTCCTTATGATGACATAATCTCTTTTTCCCATGGCTGCGCTCCAGCCACTGTACACTGTCTGTGAAAACTGAGCCACTGTGGCTAACAGACCCACGAATGTGTCTAGCTCCCTTTTAAAGCTGCACCCCAGAAGGCAGCAGGAAGACAAGTGCAGCATAATGCTTCTTTTTCTCTTTCGCGACTTATGTCAGCTGGCTTAATTAGGCAGACTAATGAAAGCAGCGGCGCCTAAGAAAGGTCAATGGGAACGACTATTTCAGAGCAAAATTAGAAGGGGTGGAGCCAAGGGTCTCCGGCATTTGACAATGAAAAAAAAAAGACAACGAGAGTGGGAATTGAACCCAAGGTTGGCAATCACATCCAAGAGCAAAGAGTATTTTGTAAGCACACTGGACTCTCTCTCTCTCTCTCTCTCTCTCTCTCTCTCTCTCTCTCTCTCTCTCTCTCTCTCTCTCTCTCTCTCTGTGCCATAAAAGCAGTGCCTCTGCTCTGTGCAATTCCCACTATTGGCTCCATGGGTGAGATCCCATGGAGATCCCATGATGGGTGACCATGTGAGGACCAGCAAAAGTATGACATGGAGTTCTGTCTTACTTACAAAGCCTCTTCTCTCTGTAGTTCTCCACGAAGCAGACGCCACGGAGCCAGCCCTCGCTCAGTGGCAGAACACGTGCATTGTGCACAGAAGGTTCTCGGTTCAATTCCTGGTCTCTCCACTTACAAGGATGGTGCATGGTAGTGCTGAGAGAGAGATGCCCCTGCCTAGACCCCCAGAGAGCTGCTGCCCTTTGGAGTAGAAATAGCCCTGGGCTAGATGGACTGCTCCCCTTCATGGATCATTGCCTTGTTGTGGCGAAGGGGCTTGCGTAACTCAATGAAGCCATGAGCTATGCCGTGCAGGGACACCCAAGACGGACAGGTCGTAGCAGAGAGTTCTGACTAAAAGTGATCCACTGGAGAAGGAAATGGCAACCCACTCCAGTAACCTTGCCAAGAAAATCCCATGAACAGTACCAAAAGGCTAAAAGATATGACGCCGGAAGATGAGACCCTCAGGTCGGAAGGTGTCCAATATGCTACTGAGGAAGAGCGGAGGACTATTCCAAATAGCCCCAGAAAGGATGAAGTGGTTGGGCCAAGGCCAATAGGATGCTCAGCTGTGGATGTGTCTGAGGTTGAAAGGAAAATCCAATGCTGCAAGGAGCAATACTGCTTAGGAGACAGCATCACCGATGCAACGAACATGAAAATGAGCGAACTCGGGAAGATAGTGGAGGACAGGAAGGCCTGGCGGGATATGGTTCATGGGATCACGAAGGGTCGGACACAACTGAACGACTGAACAACAACAAGATGGACTGCTAGAAGAGAAGGCAGCAGCTTGATGCTGCAATGCAAAGTGGAGCAATGCAGACAGGTGCCTGCAAACCCCCCCCCCCTTCACTGGGAGCCAGTCAGTCCCCAGCCAAGACCACAGGGTGTGCCCAGTCGTTTGGGTGCAGCAGACTAACACAGCTCTTCTGGATTTTGCTGCTCCATGAAAAGTGGGGTTGAGTGGGGTTGCCCTTCTTGACTGCCGAAGGGCAGCCTGATCCAGCAGGGCTCTTCTTATGTTCTTATGAGTACATCTGCCTCCTGGGATGTTCCACTGTATATGACCGACACATTGTCTTGCAAGGCACGGCCAAATGCCAATTGCCCTCATTTGTCACCACCATCCTAAGAGAATGGAGCTCTCTTTGCGTCTCTGTCTGCACTTCTGTCTGGGTGTGTAGGCATGAAGGGAAATCTTCTCGCTCCAGGGAGACAAAATAAAGATGTAATTGTGTGGAACTAAGTGGCAAACAAACAGAGATTGGTAGTGCTGGAAGAGCTGCTGGCCCTGTGACTCACCCATTCATCCCAAAGAGGAAAACAGTTAAAGATGACAGCAAATCCAAGCAATGACTACTAAGGAAAGAGGGCTGTGGAGGAAGTTGGCATCCAGAGAATCTAAGCTTTCATTTTAAAAAAAGGAAAGCAAGTTCCTAGCCCTTATGGCCCCCAAGAAAAAGCTTGAAAATTGGGTGGACAAGGGGGTGGGGTGGAATGGCCAGGTGGTTGAATGAAAAACATCCAACTGGATAGAACAAAGTCTTAATTGAACCTAGGTTACTTAGGGCCCAATCCTACCCCCCACCAGCCCATAGAAAGCCGTGTCGCTGATGGAGCACACACTGCATGCTGGGGGGGGGGGAGGAGGAAACGGGGACAAGACAGCCTTTTTTGTACGTATCTCCCTGTAGGCCTCCAGGCCTCCAAAGGCTCTCCTCAGACCTAAGCCAGCTGTTTTCCTGGTGTAAGTCTGAGGACACTCAGGGAGTGGCTCGGGGTGGAAGGATAGGATCAAAGCGTGTCCTGCCGCCATTGAGATCCTTCCCCTACCACCCCAAAACTACCCCCTGCCTGGCCTGCTCCCCTCGAAATCATGATCCTCTCCTGCCACCAACCTACCAGCTCCAGCGGAGCATCTGGGAGATGCTGTTGCACACATATGTCCTCTGGCCATTTGTGCTGGTGACCCAAAAGCACATGATGGCGGTGTGGCTTTCGTGCTGCCAGTCTGGGGCTTATGGTGGCGGATCGTGAGATCTGGATAGGATCTGGGCTGTTAGTCTGAGGGACTTTATTTTGCTTTAAGGTTTGTCTATACTCCCCTGTTTGAACTTTTGTTAAGACCCATATTTGGGCACTTCCAACGCCCAAACCATTGTGTAGACCAGCCTGTTCTTTTTCTTCCTCAGGAATATCCTACTACCCCCCCTTTATTTTTAATAAACTCTTTTATGTTTAATCTCTTCATCCAACCTTCTCCTTCTGCTGAACAATGGTTTCTGTTTCCCACCTCCGAAGCCTCCAAGGCCTTTAGCTCTGAAGAACCCTGAGTACGTCCACGTTCTCCTCGGAATGCTGGTGAATGAAATGTGCTGCTGGCACTAGATTGCTTGTCCATTGTTGGAAAAAACATGTGTGGGAGAGTTTTACATTAAGAGACAAAACCTTTCTTTGTCCCATCCGCCATAGCTACAGTCCTCCACTTGCTTGGGTATTGCAGAATGACAGAGCTGAGTCATCTTTTGAAAAGAGGAACTTAGCTTTCTGCCTCACATAGAGGTTGTGAGACGGGCCCGCAGAACTGAATGCAATGGAAATACCGTTCTCTAAAATGGCCTCACCTCGCCTGCGCTTTCTAGTAGAGATGTTGCCAACGTTTGTAATTACCTGGGTTGGAATGCAATTTCTCTGGCTTATAATGGTCATATGTATTGCAAAATGGGTGTGATTTCCCTGAGAGGTTTCTCCCAGTTCAGGATGCAAGTAATAAGATTCTGCACATGCACAGTCAGGATTTTGGCTGATTTGAAGATTAATGCATCATGTCTACTTGTTAATGCACATCTGGTCTGATAGCTATGAAGGACATGAGCAGACCCCTGCTTCTAGGACTTGAAATGTGCCCCCTATTTTTCAAAACCCAGTTACAGGTGGCAACAATAGGGGTCCATATTGGTGTGCTTAGGGGTGAGGAGTGGAACTTACAGTCAGACGTTAACCCTTCTCCCAGCAGTTATGGTTGGCAGCACCAGTTTTGACTCCCAGAAATCTCCAAGAATGATGGTTCATGAGCATGTAGTGTTGCTCTGACAGGGGCTTCTGGGGGAAAAATGGCTGCCAGCCTGTAACAGCAGCCATGCAAAACATGAAAAAGGTAAGCTGGGGGATGGTCCCAGCCCCCCCTTTCACCCTTCTTCCTAAATTCAAACCAAATTTTCAGTTGAGTGCTTTTAGCTCCGCTCTAGTAATGCCTTGGCTTCTTACAAATATTTTACATTGTTGTATCCAAATCTAAACCTCCTCCAACCTCCTCCTCCTTCTTCCTGGTTGTCTTTATTTTTTATTTTTTGGGTGGTGGTGGTTGCAGCCAAGTGGCTTTCTATCATGGTTTGTTCTGTAAATTCCAGTTCCTAGGCAGCAGTGTGATAATGCTTGCATGTGACCAGGAAACAGAGACTGGGAGTCCATGGGCAGTTTTCACAATGGCGAGAGGTGAAAAGCGGTGTGCCCCAAGGATCGGTCTTGGGACCGGTGCTTTTCAACTTATTCATAAATGACCTGGAGTCGGGGATAGGCAGTGAGGTGGCCAAGTTTGCAGATGACACTAAACTTTTCCGGGTGGTGAAGACCAGCAGGGATTGTGAAGAGCTCCAGAAGGACCTCTCCAAACTGGGAGAATGGGCAGCAAAATGGCAGCTGCGCTTCAATGTAAGTAAGTGCAAAGTGATGCACATTGGGGCAAGAAACCAAAATTTCACATATACGCTAATGGGTTCTGAGTTGTCTGTGACGGATCAAGAGAGAGATCTTGGGGTGCTGGTGGACAGGTCGATGAAAGTGTCGACCCAGTGTGCGGCGGCTGTGAAGAAGGCCAATTCCATGCTTGGGATCATTAAAAAAGGGATTGAGAATAAAATGGGCTTTTGGCCTGATCCAGCAGGGCTCTTCTTATGTTCTTATGTTATGTTCTTATTAGGAGCCTTGTTGGCTGCAGAGTGTGGTAAAAGACTTTAAATAAAATAAATGGTGAGCCTAAGCTGGTGGAAGGTGTTGTGTTCCATGCCAGCGATGCACGTGTGTCTCCAGTGACCGAGTTGGGAGTCCTCCCAAACTGTGACCCTGACCTTTCATTCAAACTAGAGCACCCCCCCCCCCTGAAAAGGATGAGTAGAACCCAGAGATCTCATCGGGACTGAGCTGCAGTTTACTGTTGGCTTTCCGTCCAGCCCATTTCCATCTCCAGGCACTGGTTCAACACCGCCACTGACTAGATGTTCAGGAGAAATCAGGTGTCACCAGCATCCACATATCTGATGATGTGTCCCAGAGAGGCTTCATATAGAAGTTTTAAAAAATCACATGAATCACATGGATGACTCTAGAGACAATCAGGGACAATACTGTGAATGAGACCATGAATGAATAACGGAACAGTATGTAGCCAGTTCAATGTGGCTACCTGATGACGTGACTGAGGACAGCTGTTCATCCAGACTGAGAGCAATGCTTACTGAACTTTTTTCTTTTCTCCCCTTTCAAGTCAATCATCAATATTTGCTGGGAATTCTGACACAATGACACCATCTGTCAATCTTTGGATTGCCCTAGAAAATGTTTCTGCAGTAAGAAACGAAACGTCGGGATATTGTGTGCTCAGCTGTGGATTTTAATAATTTCTGCCTACACATGTTGATTCTAATGTGTTGGATAAACACGAGTGGTATTGGATTTTGTTTTTATTTCTGCTGGACTTTTTTCTACATGGCTGTTTTACTCGTAAATCCTATTTCGCTAAGAACAATGAAAATGTTTCCCCAAATTGCCCCCCCCCCTTGGCTGAGCCCAGAACAAATACCGACCTGGTCGAGTTTTTTGTCAGCCACGGACCCTGGAACAGTCTCCTGTTATCACTCCTGGTCTCGGTTCTATAATGAGAAACCTGCACAGCCCTGCTGCTACTTTAAGTGAGAGTTAGCCTCGTTTCAGAGTGGCATCACACAGCATACATAACGCATGATTGTAGGAGAATTTTTGAAGCATCTCTATATCAGTAGCGTAGCTGGTGGGGCCGTTGCAAGGCATTGCGAGGTGGCCCCTCCCACTTGCCATCAGAGCCATTCCGGGCAGCAAAGACAATGCGCAGGAGGGAGACTCTGCTTTGGTGAGCACCTGCGCATTGCCTTCACTGCCCGGAATGGCTCCGATGGCAATGGGGCGGGGCCACCTTGCAGCGCCATGCAGCACTTACATCGCCCCCCCCAGCTACGCTACTACTCTATATGGCGGCTCTGTTGGCTCAGCTTTCTTCATGCCCTCTGCGCAGTGCCTTGGCTTGGCCTGAAGCATCATGGTAGGACGGGGGGGGGGTTGACGGAGAGTCACTGCTCCTCACGGTAGGTGCGCTCCCTTCCTTCCTCCACAGTGCCCTGGAGAAATGTCCAACACGCAAGCTTGCACTGGCACAGGTAAGATTGCCCCCCCCCCTCCCTGCCTCTCTTTGCAGCACCTTCTGTGGATAGAGTGCGACCAACAAATCAGGAACGAAATGATTCATCCCTCCACTCAGGACCCTAAGGAAAAAAAAAAGCTGAAAACCAATATTGAACAAAAATGTAGGTCCATGTCAGCTTTGCATTAAGTGGCTCTGAGCTGGCATATAAATGAGTCACTAAAAAAACTTTGACAGAAAATTATATCCTGGAATATGAATCACTCATTGAAACCATCAGCCAGGAGCCGGGGCTAAGTGGAAAGTTTGGGGAATTTGGTTCAGATGAATTATTTCAGCCAGGAAAATATAATTAAAGACACAATTTCAGCTAGAAATGGACTTGGGCAGGGGGAGGATCTGTGGTTCCCACCCACCAGCCCATAGCTCTGGTTTGCTCAGGGTGAAACGTAGCATAAGAACATCAGAAGAGCCCTGCTGCATCAGGCCAAAAGCCCTTCTAGTCCAGCTTCCTGTATCACACAGTGGCCCCACCAGATGCCTCAGGGATCACAAGACAACAAGATAACCTGTTTCCCGTTGACACTCCCTTGCACCTGGCACAGAGAAAACCCACTTCTAAAACCAGGAGGTTGCTTATGGCTTGTAACCTGTGATGGTCTTTTCCTCCATGAATCTGTCCAATCCCCTTTTAAAGGCATCTAGGCCAGGTGCCATCACCACATCCTGTGGCAAGGAGTTCCACAGATGAATTACACGCTGGGTAAAGAAATATTTTCTTTTGTCGGTTCTAACTCTCCCTCCACTCAATTTTATAGCACTGCAAATTGATTGCTGGGTTCAAATATACAGGGAGTAAAACACATTTACACCAAGTTAATGGAGAATTGTTTCAAAGCTTGTGTTCATTGCTTGCCAGGAGTAATCTTCAGAGTTTCTTTTCATTGGTAATACTGAAAAATGGGAATGTGGAAGAACTGTAAGACTAACTGCACAATCCTGCACAGATTTAGACCTAATGCATCGCAAAAGTGCTGTAGGCACTTTTGTGGCGACTTGAGAGTAAGCGGCACCGGTGTGGAGGCCGGCGCCACTCACTCGGTCGTCCTCCGGACCCTGCACTGACCACCGCAGGTGAGTCCTGTGCTGGTCGGTGCAGGGGCAGGAGAGGGCGGGCAGGTGCAGTGAGGGAGGGGAGCCATTGGCTGGCCTGGGCTGGGAGGGGGCGGGGATATTGGTGCTAAGTTGCGTCGATATCTCGAGCCTCGTCACAGCCCGGGCTGGCTTTACGCGGCCTCCCCAGACGCACACCAGCATCAGAGCTGGCGTGCATCCGAGGAGGCCCATTGAACCCTGCCTTGCTTACACTAGGGGAAAGAGGCGAATTCCCCATCCCCCTGAGGTGTGCAGCCAGGGAACTGCGCAGGCTGCAGCAGTCGGCCCGTTAGACTGGCTGCGCATACTTGTGCAGGATTGGACTGTTACAGGGATTTCATGAACTTGGTGTGGAGAAGGCAAGTTTCTCTCCTCTCATAACTTGTCTTCATCCAATGAAATGGGCAGGCAGGAGATTCAGGACAGACAAAAGGAAAAACGTATGTAATTATTGCATCACACGTACAACATTTAATGTAATGAACACATAATTATCTGAGGGCATCTCTTGCCACTAGATGTGGGGATGGGCACTTCTAATCAACTTCTTCAAAAGGAACAGATTCCATTTACAGGAGAACATATACAGTACTTCTCAAAAGAGGGCGACCAAAATGATCAGAGGGCTGAAGCACCTTCCTTATGAGGAAAGGTTAGGGTGTCTACGGCTTTTTCGCTTGGCAAAAAGACGATCAAGGAGGGTCCTGATTCAGTCACGCATGGTGTGTAGAGAGAGTTTTCCCCCCTCTGTCC
Source organism: Plestiodon gilberti rubricaudatus (assembly GCA_026170595.1). NCBI lineage: Eukaryota > Metazoa > Chordata > Lepidosauria > Squamata > Scincidae > Plestiodon > Plestiodon gilberti. Next base: position 3,456,992 of record JANXHW010000004.1, read on the forward strand.
GGCCCAGACACTGGCAGAGAGGGGCACAGAAGTGGCCGGCAGTGAAGGGCCTAGACCCCTCCCTGAAGCTGGCGTCTCTCTCCCCATTGGATGGTGCTAGTAGATGTCTTGAGTGACGGTGGCGGAAAACTCGTGCCGAGTCTGACCGGACACGGAGTAGGGTCCATTATAGAGACTACTCCGTGGCGGTGGTAGCAGCGAAGAGAAATTTCTTCTCTGCTACCATTGCGTCTGCAGGCAATCGTCCAGCGGAGCTGTACCGTGTGGTGCGAGGCCTACTCCATCAGGCCCCTCCAATGGATCAGGAGGAACACACGGTGGCCCGCTGTGACATGTTTGCGAAACATTTCGCAGATAAAATCGATCGGATTCGCCATGACTTAGATGCCTCATTGACAATATCTGAGGATGTCCCCTTGGCGTCTGCTGGTCCAGTGTTGTGGGATTCTTTTCAGCCTGTACAGCCTGAGGATGTGGACAGGCTCCTCTGGAGTGTGAGGCCGGCTGCCTGCCTGCTTGACCCTTGCCCGGCTTGGCTAATTAGATCTGCCCGGGAGGGGCTGGCCGAGTGGACGGGGAGGGTGGTCAACGCTTCGTTGGTGGAGGGGGTGCTGCCGCTCGCTTTGAGGCGGGCGGTGATTCGACCCCTTCTGAAGAAGCCCTCCCTTGATTCCACAATAATGGACAACTACCGGCCAGTTTCAAACCTCCCGTTTTTGGGCAAGGTAATTGAGCGGGTGGTGGCATCTCAACTCCAGAGGGTCCTGGATGAAGCGGATTATCTGGATCCCTTTCAGTCTGGCTTCAGGCCGGGCTTTGGGACAGAAACAGCCTTGGTCGCCTTGGTGGATGATCTACGCCGAGGACTGGACAGGGGGAGTGTGTCCCTGTTGGTTCTGCTGGACCTCTCAGCGGCTTTTGACACCATCAACCATGGTGTCCTTCTGGGCCGACTGGCCGAGCTGGGGGTCGGGGGCACCGTTCTGCGGTGGTTCCGCTCCTACTTGGCAGATAGGTCCCAGATGGTGGTGCTGGGGGACGCCTGTTCGGCATCCTGGCCCTTGAGGTGTGGGGTGCCACAGGGTTCTATCCTGTCCCCCATGCTATTTAACATCTACATGAAACCGCTAGGAGAGGTCATCCGGGGATTTGGAGTTGGGTGCTATCAATATGCTGATGACACCCAGCTCCATCTCTCCTTTCCACCTGATTCCAGGGTGGCTGTTGAGGTTCTGGAGCGCTGCCTGGAGGCAGTGGGGACCTGGATGAGGGCTAATAAGCTGAAACTAAACCCGGACAAGACAGAGGTTCTCCTGGTCCGGAAATCCACGATGCAGGTACTAGAGTATCGTCCTGCTCTGAATGGGGTTGCACTCCCTCTGAAGGAGCAGGTCCGCAGCTTGGGGGTCCGCCTGGATCCGCAGCTGCTCCTGGATTCCCAGGTGGCGGCGGTGGCCAGGGGGGCCTTTGCCCAGCTTCGGCTGGTGCGCCAGTTGCGACCGTACTTGGATCGTGCAGACCTGACCACGGTGATCAATGCCACGGTGACATCGCGACTAGATTATTGTAACGCGCTCTACGTGGGGCTGCCTTTGAAGACGGTTCGGAAACTGCAATTAGTGCAGAATGCGGCGGCCCATGTGGTCACTGGAGGTAGGCGGTTCGACTCCGTCGGGCCGCTCCTCCGACGGCTGCACTGGCTGCCGATTTGTTTCCGGGCCCAATTCAAAGTGCTGGTTTTGACCTTTAAAGCCCTATACGGCTTGGGGCCAGGATATTTGAGAGACCGCCTACTTCTATATAGTCTGGCTCGTCTCCTTAGGTCATCAGAGAAGGCCCTTTTGCGGGTGCCGTCGCCCAGGGAGGTGCGAGGGGCGGCGGCCAGAAACAGGGCCTTCTCAGTAGTGGCACCTACCTTATGGAATTCCCTCCCCTTTGATCTACGAACTGCTCCCTCCTTGGACACTTTCCGGCGAGGCCTAAAAACCTTCTTGTTTCAAGAAGCCTTCTGAGCCCTTGCCTTTTTTTAACATCTCACTGGTATAGGTGGGGGTGCTACTGTTTTTATGCTCGTGTTGTGACTGTCGCCATGATCTTTTTAATTGATTTTTAGTTATTGTTTTTATCAATTGTTATTAATTGTTTTTACTGTTTTAAAGTGTGATGTTTTTATATGGTATTTTTTGTATTTCTGTTGTGAGCCGCCTTGGGTCCCTTTGGGGAGAAAGGCGGGATATAAATATTGTAAATAAATAAAATAAATAAATAAATAGTAGCCACACCCTCGCTGGCCAGAAGCTGCAGCTCTTTCAGATGTGGTGCTGAGAAGGTTGGACACCCTGATCCGACGTGATGCTGCCGGTTATTCTCTTGGTTCTTTTGAACATGGAGGGGGTATCAGAAGCTGCCAAGTCGGCATCGATTTGTTGCAGCGAGGAGATCAAATCAGTCGATGGCTCATGATCCAATATTCAAGATGCTCTTCAATTCGGGAGCTGCGATAGGGGTGACAAAATACAATCTTCCAGCATAAATATATGACTATTTCAATTTAAGTATGTTTTAGCATTCTAACTGCTCAGTCCCATAAGCCTGTGAGAAGTTATAGCTGCTTTGAATTCCATGCCGATAGTGGAAGACTTAATAAAACTGTCTCGGGGACTAATGAATTATTTAAAGACTGCATAAAGAAAATGTAACCTATGCATTTAAAGTAGGGAAATCCACTTTAACTCATCATTTCTGCCGTCTTTATCAATCTTGCCAAGTTTTTTTTTTTTTTTGGGGGGGGGGATTAAAATCATATATCAGTATTTTGTTTGTCCAAACTGAATGAATTCAGAATGGAAAGTATTGTCATTTAATTTAGCCCAATCCTTTGGTATGCATACATTTATATTGATCAAAAAAAGAGACATTATGCATTCCATATAGCTTTATTAAATCATAAAGAGCTTTGAAAAGGAATTTATTGGGCAGAGAGCTGGGCAGGTTTTCCCTGTAAACAACATGGTGGGGGTCTGTGAAGGATAAAAGGGTCCGGGGTTTTCTCCCCCGAGCTGTGACCTTCAACATGATTGATTGAGGAATGGATGTTTTTTTTTTCTCTCTCCCCAGTAGTTATAGATAATGATACTGAGTAGCCAAATAAAAATGTAATTCATTTCTTGGTATTTATAAAGTGTAATATAACATCTCGCACCCTGCGAGTTTGATGCCCTTGACAAGGAAACCATTAGGAGGAGCCGGGCTCATCAGCTGCACCATCCAGATCCGCTTAAATGACATGATAGGAGCAAAAGTCTGAATTAAAGAGGAGTGAGGCTGCAGTCCACATGCCCAAAGTGTGTGTGTGAATGCATGTGTGTGTGTGTGTGTGTGTGTGTGTGTGTGTGTGAATGCATGTGTGTGTGTGTGTGTGTGTGTGTGCGCGCGCACGCTTTCACAAGTGACACCATTGGCCCCCAGGACCTGGTTGTTCTCTGTGCCCCAAACGATGTCAAGAAGCTTTCTGTGTTGTTTAAATGACATGGACATGTGCTCCTGCATATTGGTAGGTAATGCACACGCTAAAGGGATCATGATACAACTGATGGGACACACACATCTGGATTTTTACACACACAAACCCACATACAGGTACTGGGAAACACTGGAAAAGCACAAAATATTCTAGAAGCCACCTGTCTCAGAGTTCAAGACTCTAAGAACAAATCATGTGGGGAGAGTCTTTGTGCCCTGGTTGCTGGCCTCCTAGGAGCATCTGGCAGAACCAGAACGTTGGACTTGATGGGTCGTTGGTCTGATTCAGCAGGACTCCGATGAGCTCCCTGATGGATTCATGTGAGATTTATGCACACAGAAGATAATTAACATATCAAACAAAAACCAAAACCAAAATAGAACAATTACATCTTACATTTAAAGCAACCAACAACAAATTCATGGTGCAAACCTAACCAGGGTTGGGCCGGTGCATGGGGTGGTTTTATGACAGTGGAACATGTTCATCTGTCGTAAAATGGCTGCCGATGGCGCATGCAGCAGGCAACCATTTTGCAAGTGCCTCACTGCCAGAGTCCACTGCTGCTGTTGGAGCGGGTAAGCCAGTGGTGGGGGTGGACGGAACTGGGAGGGGAGGGGGAGGAACAGGGTGGAGACCAGAGTGGGGAGGGGGCGGATTGAGGCAAGGAAAGGGTGGTATCACTGGCAGCAGCGCTGCCAATAACCTATCCCCCTTCCCAGCCTCGATCCACCTTCATGGGTCCACTCGGACTTGTGCCAGGTGCAGGTCCGAGTAGACTCCTTGGGGCAGTGGAGGCTTGCCCCGGGGCAAGGGAATAAATGTTCCCTTACTCAGAGGAGACTTCTGGGACTGCCTCCACTGACCTGTTGAAGGGAAATCTGACCAGGGGGTCACTGCGTCATCACCCCTCACTGTGTCATCATCATGGCCAGTGAAAAATACGCGCTGAACTCCTGCTTTTACCAAACACATGCTCTGTAAGGTGTTATTGGAGATAAGCACATGGTTGCCATGGAGGCCATGACTTCCTGAGTCGCTCCGCACGGGGGGGGGGGGCTTGGAGTGGATGTTGACGACTTAGGAGATGTAAACAAGCCTAAGTTGTAGGCATGTCGCGTACAGTTTTCTTCCTTGAGGTGGGGGAGATGAAAAGTAGCAAAACACCTTCCCAGCCATTAAATGAAATGCTGATCTTTGGGGAGACTGTCTGATTGCTGGAGGAGATCGTGGGAATGGCTGCCATTGCCAGCTAATCACGCCTGATGTCTCCTCGCTGCTGTTGTTGCTGCTGCTGCGCTCAGAGCTCTTATGGCAAACAAGGCATCGCCTTCCTTTACCCAGTAGGCCACTTCTCCCATCTGTAATTCTTCCCTTTCTCTCCCAGCCTGGAACAGTTTTTGCTTGCAATTGAAATTATTGTCATTAAAGATCCTGCGGCACTTCACTGCCGCAGCAAAGTAAACTATCATTCCAATGCTGTCAAAGTCAGAACTCGAAAGACAGTGTGTGTGTGTGTGTGTGTGTGTGTGTGTGTGTGTGTGTGTGTGTGTGTGTGTGTGTGTGTGTGTGATTTCCCTGTTATTGTCTTCTCTGGAAAGCGAGGCTTGAGCTAAAATCACATGCAAACAGGCAACCTGGGACCTGACTTTGTGCTCATCAGACCTCAGCATGCTGGGAACTGCTGGATGGTCCCCAGTCCTTGGCAGCTGGGTAGAAGGGCTTCGAAGGGCAGGAGGGCAGGGGCTCCTCCTGTGGTTGTATCAATGAAGAGCAAACTCTTTGATGGGCTCCTTGGTAGGCAGGGGCAGATCTCACTCTTCTTTCTCCTGATCGTTCCACCTCTCCAAAGTGAATCTGCGTATCTGGGACATTTGTCTGCAAAAGCAGGTGAATTCTCTGCCTTTCTCCCCACCATCACCTGCTCCCATTCATTCAAGCCTTCCTGGGCTTTCGGGTCATTGGAGGGTGGCTTCGTTCTTTGGATACTCCTGTCTAGCAAGGTGAGGGGTGGGGGAAAACCAAGGGCCAGTCCTCTTCTCATGCTGTGCTCTAATGATGGTTTTATGTACAGGTGAGCCCCCATATCCGCTGGGGATATGTTCCAGGCCCCTCCGTGGATACTTGAAACCATGGATAAGAGAGAACACCATGGTTTCCTGAGGACCCCCCCCCCCCTGCCTCCCCTGCAGGCAGGCATGCTTGCCCCCCCAGCTCTTATTTTTCTTTCAGCAAGCTTTGTTTCTTCCTTAAAACAGAGAAGCAGCCTCCATTGCAGGCAAGTAGAACGAGCAGCCTCCCTGTTAACCTTGCAGAACCTCTCTAGTACTTAGTCTCATTCTACTTGCCTGTAATAAGAGGCTGCTTCTCCTGTTTCTTTAAGGAAGAAACGAAGCTTACTGGGAAAAAAAGTAAAAGCCTGGGGGGGTCCCCACGATCCGTGGATAACTGAAACCGTGGATAGCGAATCAGTGGATATGGGGGCCCACCTGTATTTGTTTTAAAAAAGTATGTCCCACTTTTATGTCTCAACGATGGAAGACCTAGAGCGGCTTCCAGTCCATGACGCTGACTGAGGCATTTGCCTCCGGAAGCAGACTGGCAGGTGCTGCCCACCCCCATCCACCAGCTCTTCTTCACTGCTCCTCCTCCCGTTCCCTGGAGTGGAAAAGAGAGAGAGAGATATGGCATGAAGGGAGGGAGTGTGGAGGACAGGCGAGTGGTGGGCTAGAGTGACTCCGCTGGAGACAGATCTACCACTCTCCTCTCCTCCCCTTTTATTTCCAATCCAGAAAGAGAGAGGACCAGAGGCTGCCATGGTACCAGGTAAGCGGGGCAGCATTTGTAGGCTTACCATTCGTCCTGGAAAACCCGGGACTGTCCCGGTTTCCGGGCTATGGTCCCAGGTACTGGGAGGGCTGGGCTGCCCCCCCTGCTTGCAACAAACCTTGAAACCAGCTCTCAAACCCAAACATTGCCCACTCCCAGTAAACAACAGTCACATCATACAAACCAGTAAACACAGAAAAGAGAAGAGCCAAATGTCAGTCAGGCGGGCCAAAGACTGGCCAGATCTTTATGTTAACCGGGAGGAGGGGGCCACGCAGATCTCCCAAGGTAGAGACTTTCATAGCAGTGACTCAAAGTTGGGGGGGGGGATTTGACATTTTAGAGTATGAGTGGTATTCTTTGCCTGTTTTATTTGCTGTCTCACACTATCGAACCCCCCTGATTGCTACGCCAGGAGCCAGTTCCCCCAGATATACAGCAGCTGCTTTTCCTCTGAAAGAGTAAGACACCACCAGGCTCTCCGTTGCTTCGCTGCCTCAGACGGTTGTGTGGTATGAGAGTTCAAATCCTAACGCTTCCAAGCGTTGTTTCCCCTCCAGGTAATTGAGGGGGGGACCTGGCTGGCTCGACAGCTTTGTGCAGAGCCTTGCTTGTCATCATTTGGCGTGTGTTTTTGCCAGAACCCCAGAGGTCTCCCAACCAGAGCCAGGTGCATAGTAATGGTTTGTGGAGTGGGGAGGGGGGCCAGATGCAAAGCAGTAATCCGGGGGAGGGGGGCAGAGCCAATTCCCTGCTGCACCCCAGGAGCCATATCTGGGATAGCCATAGATATAGACAAATACAAATTGACAGCTGACTTGTTTCAGTTTCCAGATTCTGCCAGGGGGCGGCTTTTGTTGTTGCTATTCTTATAAACAATTGGCAGCCAGAAACCCTTGGTGATCTTCTACTGAAATCCTGTCCTGTGATCTACCAGTGGATCCCAATCAACTGTCTTCCCACCCGTGCCGCGGGTAACAGGTTACAAGCATCTTTTTATTCTCCATGCTTTTCATTGAAATTTCTGCCTGCTGCATGTTGATTTTTATTGACTGCTGTTTTATGGATTTTTTCTTTTACAGCTGCTGTTGCCTGTGTGTCTCTTTTTATTGGTACTAGTTGCTTTAATTTTGTTTTAGTACTGTAATTTCTGTTTTATTGTGAGTGACTATGGAGATTTTTCCAGTAGAAAAGCTGCCTGCCAATATGTGAAATAAATGAAGACATCAGTTGTGCAGAGAACAGGCCTAACGAGTGCTTGGCGTCCTCGTGCCCCATTCAGAGCAAGCCAACAATAAAAACACCTAAAACACCGAGCGTGGCGTGGGGGGGGGCAAGGGGAGACTGAACAAGCCCAGGGAGAACCTCCCAGGATGAGGAAACACCGTTTCAATTACCGCGGTCCCTGAGCCTGCTGCGGATGCCCATTTTTCTCATTAGAAAGCTGTGATCTTTCCGCTTCCATTCAGCAGCAGCAGCAACACAACACAGCCACAATGCCACAACGTGCCTAGAACATAAGTGGCATTAAGAAGTGTTCACAAGCGGTACAGAGCCAGTTATTAAAACAGCCGCTAGGTCAATGAGGGAGAGATGAAGTGTCAAGCGCAGAGCCTCCTCTGTTGTGGCACCTTACTTGGGGACCTTCTTCTCATATCCATCAGACCAGTGCCTAGTCTGTTTGCTTTCAGGTAACACAGGTTCAACCTGTGTTGCATCCCCTTGGTAGTATTTGAAGCAACTGCCAAATGGGGCAGGATGGTGTAGTGGTTTGGGAGTCGGACTGAGACCTGGAAGATCCAGGTTCAAATCCCCGCTCAGCCATGAAGCTTCCTGGATGACATTGGGCCAGTCACTATCTCTCAGCCCCACCTACCTCACAGGGTTGTTGTGAGGACAAAAAGGAGGGGAGGAAATATGTACACCACTCTGAGCTCCTTGGAGGAAGGGCGGTATAAAAATGTGAAAAATAAAATAAAATAAATAAATTAGATTTCATTACTGATTTGACTGCAGGTGCTCTGTTGCTTTTAGCTTTATTGTATTCTTTAAACATGGTTGACCTTGTCTTGTAGATATTGGAAGCTGTCTTGAGAACCGAGATTGAAAGGTGGGATAGTATTGTAAACAAATAAGAAATGAATAAGGGCCCAATCCTGTCCCTTCCCTCTTCCACTGAAGTAGCTGCATCGCCAGAGTGCGCATTGCATCCTGCAGGGGAGCAGTCCCAGAGGTCTTTTCTGGGTAAGGGAACATTTGCCTCCGGTAAGGCTGCGGTGCCGGAACAGGTCTACTCAGACCTGCGCCAGCAATGTAGCTGGTGCAAGTCTGAGTGGACCCAGGATCGAGGCCTGGAAGGTAGATAGGATATTGTTGGTGGTGTTGCTGCCAATACTGCCCCTCCAGCCCTTATTCTGCCCCCCCATTCTGCCCTATCTCCTCCCTGTTCCCCCCTTCCCTCCTCCCTCCCACCCCCTGCACTGACTTACTGGTGCCGGGGGCCGTGGAGGAATTGCTGGCGCACTACCGCCACCACTCGCCACTTGTGGTGGCAGCCGGCTGCTCCCATCAGCACATCATGTTTGCGACCGGACCGCCATAAACACCTCTGGAACACTAGGTCCGATGGCCTAAGGGGGCATAGGATTGGGTTGCCCATATTGTTAACGTGCTCTGAGCCCATTTTATTCTTTAGCCATTATCCAATAGTCATTATTGCTATTATTAGGTTTGGTGAAAACTGTTGGTGTCTAATAATCGATAACCTGAGCCCAAGTGAGTCCCTCGGAAGACTTTGCCATCGGAAGTGTGGAGCATCTTGCGAGTCAGCTGCAAACTTTGCATTTCTCCAAAGATCCGGGACCACTTTCCCAAGACATCAAAATTCATAAGCCTCACATGGCACACAGACATCTATTTCAGGACCCATTTTTCTCTCTATTTCGAAATTTCAATTTAGCCATAAAAGGTGGCATGATGTATGTGCCTCTCTCCCACTATGCAAGAGCTTGAAAGGGCCCCAGAAATATATAATGAATTCATCAAAGGCGGAACACTCGATATCAGTAGTCAAACCGTAAAACATATCACCCGTAAAATATGATAAGCACTTACGGCTGGGACTGAATTAGCAAAGTTCTGTAAGCTGGCTGGGCAACAGCTCCATTTGTAACCCGACTTGGCAATGGGACACACATTTCACTTCCAACTGAAACCTGCCAGACATCTGTAATTCATATTCAATTTACCTCCAGCTGAAAAAAGAAATTTATCTACAGAGAAATAAATAAAGGACACGGAGATGGGGCGAAAGATCATACTGTGAGGCCACTGCTGATTAGAGGGAGAACAGAACATGTTTCACCCCTGAGTGGAGGCTGGAGGGCAGTTCTTTGAATGAGGTAAGCTGAATAGCCCCCCCTCCCCATCAACATGAGATGTGAGGAACTCCCAGGAGGAACTCCATCACCCAGGCTACTTGGAATAGGCAGCACTGCAATATCTGCCTTTCCCTTGCCCCTGAGCATACTTTCTTGGCACTTCTTTCTCGCTTCAGACACACGTTGTGAATGTTGTACACATGTGCGCCTTGCTCAAAGAAACACGGTCTCTAGGAGTTTGCAGTCCCAAGGAGGGGAGGGGGCCACTCAAAAGCCATTTCGCTCTTTCATGTCTTCCTGTCAAATGCTTGAAGAACCCTCCATTAAGGTTGTTTTTTCCCCCTTATGGCTGACCCAAATGTTGTCCCCACTGAGAACCTTTGGCTTGGAATATGGGGTGGGTGGAAGGCCCCAGAAGGATCCACGAGAACTTCCCGGTTCACCTTGGTCTGTTTCCCAGTGGCAGTGGCGTTCTATCTCGTGGCTGCTGGCTGCTCCATTTTTCTACCCATGTCCCTTCACCATGACGACGCAGACATAAGGGTTGACATAGGGTCCTGGTGAGGAGGGGCTTCTGGGTCAAAATGGCTATCTGACGTTTGTCTCCCCACCCTTAAAAATCCCCAAAACGACTCCTCGGTGTCACTTCCTATGAAGAGCCATTTGTGCTCAGCATTAAACTTGTTGAATATTCCAAAGGAACACTAAAAATCCCAAATAGTTTCCAAATTGAGCTCAAGCCAAAACGTTTTTGTTTCGTCTGGCGTTTGGGTGATGGGTCGAGGTCTGCCTCCTGTGTCTCAAGATGCTCTGCCATGCTGCTTCTCTGCTCCATTCTGTCCCCCCCCCAGTGGATTTTATTGTTTTTAAATTATGTATTGTTTAAACTTATTTTCTGTATTTTAAACTATGTATTTTATTTTTTGTTGTAAGCCGCCTTGGGCATTTGCCTTCGGCATAGGATAAGGCGGGATATAATTTTTTAAAAGTAAATAAATAAATAAATAAATAAATAAATAAATAAATAAATAAATAAGTGCGCTCTCTCTCTCTCTCTCTCTCTCTCTCTCTCTCTCTCTCTCTCTCTCTCTCTCTTCAGGTATGTGAGCAAGATGCAATGGTGCCGAACAGCGACTTTCTCATTCTCTTTGCCTGCTTCCTTCCCCCTTTTCTATTCAGCGCTGATAGCCATAAATTATATGAAAGCTACACTCAATCATCACTGGCGTCATAATTTACAGCACAAGCCATCAAATGTTTGCACGTTGTAAAGATGGCATAACGGCATGTTGTCTTTCCTTAATCATATCAGCCAAACGATTTGCTACTAAGTGCCATAATGGATTTTTAATTAATGTGATTATCGCTACCTCTGCCATGATGCTTCCTGCTCTTGACCCTACAGATATATTGCAAAGGTTGAACTTAATGGGCAGCTGTCTAAATCCTGCCACTGCAGGAGCGTAGAAAGGAGGAATCGTCAGGTGCTGAGGACTGGACATCCAAAGCAAAAGTACTCTGGGATGACTCTCTAGATTGGCCTAAGATGGAGCAGCCCAGAGCCTTTGTTCTCAAAATGTGGGGAAGGATCCCATTGGAAAGGGCCAGGTGAGAAGGTGCGAAAGCAGAGGAAGCCGTTCGTCCTCCCGCTACCAAGCATGCTCTAAACCCTCTCTCTTCCAAAAGGCTTTTCCCTGACTGGTTTGAACTGGTGTGCTAGATCTGTCTGCTGCTGACTTCTTGGGGTTTACTGTTTTATTTTTCTGCAATGGGTTCTATGTTTTAGAGCAGGGGTTCTCAAACTTTGGCGGCCTGGGTACCCCCTATCATGGTCCATTTTCTGAAGTACCCCTGCTAGTTAACTGCTAATTAATTGGATTAATCAATTAATCAATTAGATAATTAATCATTAAATAAAAAGTACTAAAACCATTTTAAATGTGAAAAATGTGTTATTTAAGTGTGTGTGTGTGTGTGTGTGTGTGTGTGTGTGGGACACACACACACACACACACACACACACACACACACACACACACACACACACACACACACACACACAAAGGATCTCTTTTTTTCTCCAAGTCACACTTCCCAAAATCAGCTCCTCCCTCCCCCACCCTACCAAAGTACATTTTCCAAAGTACAAAAATAAGCCCAAAACCAAAATCAGAGAGACAGAAGGGCTCCAAAAATAATTTAAATTTAAAATCCATGTTAATTAACACTTAATTAGTTGCTGATGGGACAGATAATAGGTACATGCCCTAGTGACATCTAGACTAGATTACTGCAATGCGCTCTACGTGGGGCTGCCTTTGAAGACTGTTCGGAAACTGGTGCAGAATACGGCGGCCCGGGTGGTTGCCGGGGCCTGTCGGTTCGACTCAGTCGGACCATTGCTTCGGCGGCTACACTGGCTGCCGGTTCGTTTCCGGGCACAATTCAAAGTGCTAGTTTTGACTTTTAAAGCCCTTAACGGCTCGGGTCCAGGGTATTTGAGGGACCGCCTCCTTCCTTATAATCCGACCCGTACTCTGAGGTCATCAGGGGGGGCCCTGTTAACCGTGCCGCCACTGACGGAAGTGAGGGGGATGGCGGCGCGGAACAGGGCCTTCTCGGCAGTGGCGCCCCAATTGTGGAATTCCCTCCCCCTGGAATTGAGATCGGCTCCCTCCTTAGAGCCCTTTCGGCGGGGCCTTAAGACGTTTTTATTTAGATCAGCTTTTGATGTCTGACATGGCAGGCTGGCTTTTTAACAGATGGCTTTTAACATGTAAATGTGGATGACCCACTGGGGTTGTTTGTTTTAATTGTTTTAACTGTTTTAATTTCCTGTTTTTAAATGTACATATGTATTTTAATGTTTTTATTGTAAGCCGCCTTGGTTGCCCTTGTGGGAGAAAGGCGGGGTACAAATTCTATAAATAAATAAATAAATAAATAAATAAATAAATAAATAAAATAAGTGTCAGGGCTTGGCGTACCCCCAGCAAGAGGTCCGCCTACCCCTAGGGGTATGCGTACCACAGGTTGAGAACCTCTGTTTTAGAGGATTTTTAAAAAAATTGTGACATTGTCCTAAAACGTGGGATCGAAATACATAAAGCAAGCAAGCAAGCAAATAAATAAGGTTTGTGGTAAGGAGGCAACTGATCTCCTTGGGCTTCATTTCAGACTGGGCCTGTGTTTAAATGAGTTCCTCATGCCTGATCTGAATCAAGCTTACATTAGTTTGTTTGCATCAGATCTGTTCTGAATTGAGCCCAGACAATCATAATTAGGTTTACCATTCATCCCAGTTTGGCTGGGACCGCCCCGGTTTTGGGGTTCCATCCCGGCAGCATGAAAAAATGGCACTGCCCCTGCATGGTGTTGCGGCCGCTGGGACTCTTCTGAGCTTGGCCAGCTACCATCCGGCCGGCCAAGTTTCCTTGTCTCCTTGCGAGCCTCGCGCATAAGCGGCCTGGAAGCCCTTCATTCAGAAGAGCTTCCAGGCTGTTTGTGCACATGCGTGCGGCTCGCAAAAATCACAAGCCGTACGCATGCGCACAAGCGGCCTGGAAGCACTTCTGAACGAAGGGCTTCCAGGCTACATTGTGCGTAAGGCTCACAAGGAGACAAGGAGACCTGGCCGGCGTTGTGCAATTGTCTTGAGCAGCAGGAAGAAAAATGGCAGCGGTGGCGGCTGGATGAAAAATGGCAGCGGCCACAGCCACAGTAAGGGCGGCAGTTTTTATAACAAAAAGAAGGGGGGGTAAATAAATAAATAAACAAAAAATACCAAATAAATACTTTGGAAAATACCCCTGAGGATATGTCTGGATAAAGACATGAAACGTTGGGTCCTTGAGTTCCAGAATTTGTTTTTAACATTTTTTTCTATTTGGATTTCTGGGTGAATAAGCCCATACCAAGTAGTTTGAGATCGTTATTTTCAGCTGGATCGCTACTTTTTAACATGACCGGGCTACCCGTGTTACCTCTTTCTTTAAACAAAAAATAAATTACTTCACAGCCAGACTGGGTCGACACTTTCATCGACCTGTCCACCAGTACCCCAAGATCTCTCTCCTGTTCCGTCACAGACAGCTCAGAACCCATGAGCGTGTATGTGAAGTTTTGATTTCTTGCCCCAATATGCATCACTTTACACTTACTTACATTGAAGCGCATCTGCCATTTTGCTGCCCATTCTCCCAGTTTGGAGAGATCCTTCTGGACCTCTTCATAATCCCGTCTGGTCTTCACCACCCGGAAACGTTCAGTGTCATCCGCAAACTTGGCCACCTCGCACAACTCCACAAGATGCAGAAGAGCCTTCCAGAAGACCTCAAAGAACAGGCAGACTCAGATGGAGGAAGTTGGTCCTTCAGAAACGTTGGTCCCAAGACATTTACAGCTTTAAGGGTCATGACAAGCAGCTTGAAACACACCCAGAAGCAAATGATAACTGATGCAGCTGGAATAACAAAGGTGCAACATGATCATAATACTGTATCTCGCTCCCGTTAATACCTTTGTGGCTGCATTCTGCACCAGCTGAAGCTTTTGAAGGGTCTTCAACGGCAGCCCCTTGTGATGTGCATTGTAGTAATCCAAACAAGAGGTGACAAAAGCCAGCTCTGAATGAGACAGAAACAGGTTCACCAGCCAAAACTGGGAAAAGCACTCTGGGCCACCAACCAGGGATGGGGACTCGTGTCAAATGACTCGACTCGCAAGTGTGACTGAGTCACTTTTTCCCTGACTCGTACTCATACTCGTGACCCACTGACTTGCACTCGCACTCGTACTCGTGACCCACGGAACTCGCACTTGACTCGCACTCATGGGGGTAACGACTTGCCATTTCCAAGTCATTTTCCAAGTCATAGGGGAAGCCAAGTGGGTGTTTTAAAAGCCTCAGAGGTCCCCAGACACACCCCACACAGACACCCACCCACCCCATTTTCAGGGAAAAAAGCCATTTTCCAAAACACACACACCATGGCCAAGTCACCGATCTCCTGACTGGGAGAGCCTTGGATTTGATTTCAGCTTCTGGGACCACAGTATCCCGAAAGTCCTGTGAGGAATGATTCAAAGAACTTAGCATGTGATGCTTGAGAAGAGGAGGCTACGGGGAGATTTGATAGCTGTCTTCAAGTAGCTGAAGAGCCAATGCACAGAAGAAGGGTGGGCTTGCTTTTGGTGGTTCCTGAGGGCAGGACTCGAACTAAGGGGTTGAAACGTCAGGGAAGTGGACAAGCTGGACATGAGGAAGATTCCCCTAACTGTGGGGCTGCTTGGCACGGGAACAGTGGTCTATGATTCTAACTTGTTCACTCCCATATAGACCTTCACCCATTTGGGTTTCCACAGCTCCTGTAGATAAGACCTGCTCATTCTGTACATCTGTAAAGACAAACGTTACAAAGACATCCCAGGGATCTCTTCTCCAAAAGGAACAGATCCTTTAAATGCTGTCCGGAAAGGAAAGAGGAATCACCAAACCCCTAACACTGAGAAACAACTTTCCCCAAAGGAAGAGAATGGAACTGACACCTAATTGCCAAGGCTGTGTTAGTTCTAGGTTGTCTGAATGAACAGCTAGGACAGGCGCCAACATCACCTAAGCTGGTGGATCGAACACTTTTCCCCATGTGTTTTTTTTCTGACTGTGTAAAGGCCACAGGTTACAGTTACAGCGAAAAGATGTTCTCAGGAGCACCTATGACAACTGCTCTGAAGTATCCCCATATGGTTTCTTGTATAAGATTTTTTGACCTTTACTCAAAAGGGACGTCTCTTTCTTCAAAGCAAGCAATTCCGTTGCTAATAGCTGCTTGGGAATCTGCCAGAAATGGGAGTTCACCAACTCACATAAGAACATAAGAACATAAGAACATAAGAAGAGCCCTGCCTGATCAGGCCAAAGGCCCATCTAGTCCAGCTTCCTGTATCACACAGTGGCCCCACCAGATGCCTCAGGAGCACACAGCCAACAATCCTGTTTCCTGCTGCCACTCCCCTGCACCTGGTACAGAGAAAACCTACTCCTAAAACCAGGAGGTTGCTTATGGCTTGTAACCTGTGATGGTCTTTTCCTCCACGAATCTGTCCAAACCCCTTTTAAAGGCATCTAGGCCAGGTGCCATCACCACATCCTGTGGCAAGGAGTTCCACAGATGATGACTCACATTTTGCTATATTCCAGAATGGGAGCATAAGGCAGAATTTCACGGAAATTCTTCTTAGAAACAAAGTGAATTTGCATCCCTCCTGAGCGATGGACTTTGAGCTACTATGGACCTTGAAAGGTAATCCGGAGTTTGATGCTGTGAAAGGTGTGCACTGGCCCTTTCGAGGGCAGCATTGAAACCCGCCAGGATGGATTGTTCAGACATGTCTACCCTTGCCAAGGAACGGCTCTGATGCATTGTTGTGGCAAAGAGACACCAAAGGAAACATGAATGTTGTGCAGCCCTGTTGGATACTGTGCCTTCCATCAGCTCCTCTGCTTTTGGCTGCCAGGCTCCGTGAAAGAGGGGTGAGGCGGGCATGGAGCATTTCCGATGCCTTGTCACTCTTTGGTCGTTGCATTTTCTGTGTTCCATGACAAGCACGGTAGATGTTCCAGTCAGACAACAAACTGATCATGTACCGCTAAGTACGGGCCTAGTTTTTGCGTCCCACTGTGACTTCAAAGCAGTGTGTGTGTGTGTGTGGGGGGAAGGGTACATTTCATGGCAAAGGGCAGAGTTTCTGCTGTGTGCAACACTCTCTTTGTTCCGGCAGAGGAGTCAGGGAGAGCTGTCAAATCCAACCTGTTGGGCACAACAATTCACCGCAAGCCTCGTTCGTCAAGGCGCCATCTGGAAGGCATCTCTCTTGGTGGCCCAACTTAGACAGAGTTAAAAACCTGCAAAACGTCTACACTGGAACATGTCAATTAATGTCCTATTCCCTTTTAAAAGAAAGAAAAAGGCAAACAAAATGGAGGGATGTGTTAATAAAGGGTTTGAAAATGAGTTGGGATATGGGGAAGAAACTGTAGCTTGCTGGGAGATTGAATAGCTCAGTGTCTGCCATAGCTGCTGGCTATGTATAGCTAGCATAGCTACCGGCACTGTGGCACGCCAAGCTGATAAGTTGCAGCAGAGCCTCTGTGAGGGAGTGGAACTGCAGCTGTAGACCTGGGTAGCATCCACCACCTCCCATTCTTGCAGCCTGTGTACAGTTGGGCTTAGCCAATTCATAAGTGCTTGGAGAAGAACCAGGATTCATTTCTAATGCCCATTCAGGCAACGGATGTGGTTCTACTGAATTAATTACAAATTGATGCATTTCCAACATGGCAAAACGTAACAAGCCATTCAGGGAAATGAAGAAGACTCAATATTGCAACAGCCTCATCTAACCCTGCTTTCTGTCTGAGAAAACGGTTCTGTTCCCACCAGCGCATGAAGTATCTCTAACCACTTGAAATCAAACTGGAATAAATGAGAAGGCAGCTCCCCTGCATAAATTGAAGGAAATCCAGGCAGACTCTATCTGAAAGCGTGCTCATCTGGTTATGTGATTGTATTTTGCTTGTCCCTCCCTTTGTGGATAGTGGTAAGCCAACACAGATGGCCGAGTATAGATTATTCCCTTTACAAGGAGAATGAGATGGTTTTTCTTCCAGGTATTGATTTTGAACAGTGGAGTAGACAAAGTGTTACAGCAATCAGGAGAATGATATTGTAATGACAGAACAAACCAGTTCTCCGAGAAATTTGCTGAAACGGTGCCAGCAAGACACAGCTGCAAGTGCAGCCTTGAAATGAATGAATGGGGCAGACCTAAACTCTGAGGCAGGCTCTTTTGGAGAGGTGGTACGGTCCTGGGAGGCTAGTTTCAAATAGAGAGGCATTTGGGTGAAACGTTCTCTGCGTGAAAAATCTCACAATGTACCATATCATATAAAACTCCCCAAAACTAGCACACTAAATTCTGTGCTTTTCTTGTGGCAGGGTAACTTCAGGCAAACACCTACCCACATGAAACAGAAGTAGTACAGTGACTGTATGAGGACTATATGACCTGATGAATCATGAAGAAGGGGACAGATTTTGTCACTGCTGCTAATTGCTTTAGGTGGTGACTGTTACCACATGTTGAGTCGTCCTTTGTGTTGGGGCTCGCAACCATGCAGACTGGGGAATTTGGTGTCTTCTGTGTGATCCCAGGCAGAGCACAAGCCCACCAGTGGCTCCACACACTCCTGGAGGCGATCACGTGTGGGTTGCTCGTTGTATAAATTGGGCCATGCTATGGAAATGGAAATAGTTTCAAATTTTCAGTAAGCCAAATGTGGGTGTTTTTTTCTCCCCATATTGCTCTAAAAAGGACATCACATTTTAAAAATAGTTTGTAATGCAATGGCTTGCAAACAACTTGTTATTCCCTACGTATCTAGCCTTGCGCCTTGAGAATGAACTCTGAACTGGAAGGGGCGGATTCAAATCTCCCCTCTGTCATGTCGCACACTAATAGTCCAATCCTGTCCAGGGCCTACTGCAGCAGATCTGCTGTAAGTCTCGGTCCGGCACTGCCATGTGCTTCAGGGCCGCTGGTGCAAACAGCCAGAGGCCCCACGTGCATGCCGTCAGCTCACCCAGGCCGTGCTGGAGAAGGTAAGGGGGTGGCGGGGCAGCTGGGGGGAGGATCAGGGCTGGTGACAGCCAAACGAGGGGTGGGAGGGGGGAGATCTCAGTGGCAGTGGCACACACCAAGATCCTACTCCCCTTTCCCAGGCCTGACACCCCCCCCCCCCCCGAGGCTCCTCCAACTAAAAAGCTGGTGCAGGTCCACTCCAAGGAGACCCATTGGCAGCTAGGCGGCTTACAGGGAGGTCAATAAACATGATTTTCCTTACCCCTCCTGGGCTGTCTGGTGGCCCCCACCGTTGCTTGCTGGGCATGTCCCATTGCAGGGCGGTGGGGCTTGGGCCACCCATCGGCCTTAGGAGGGCATAGGGGCTTCTCAGCTCCATTGATAATACAGGGGTGTTTGTTAATAGTGTCCTGCTTCACAGGGCTGTTCTCAGGATTAATGAGTGAAAACAAGACACAGGCTAGAAACACAACCAAGGTAAAGGCGGCGGCGGTGGGGTGGGTGGGATAAAAGCCCCTTTGCTTTGCTGCCCTGCCTGTTTCTGCCTTCTCTTGCCCTTCCCTATGCCACATCAATAACAACAACAACAACAACAACAACAACAACAAATAAATAACTAAAGACTCTTACCTGGGTTGACCCTGAGAGCCACCACTGGACAAGGGCACCGAGGCCTCGAGTGCCAGCAGTGAGCTCTTCTTCTAAGGGCCCTGCAGCTGTTCAGTGATGCTGCCCCCCCCCCAATGCTGGCCTTGAGTACATGCATTGAATGGAATGTGTGAATGACTGTACGAGTGAATGTACAGGGGGTACAGTCAGTCATGCGTCCATCATGCATGGGGGCCAGCTAACTGCTCCAGTTATTCCCTGCCTCCCCTCTTCCCTTTATACAGGCTTTGCAATAAGCTTGAACTCCTAGAGGAATTGGCTAACTCACACACCTGCTTCTTCTCAGGCGTCTAGAGATATTTCCAGCCGCAGACATAACTCAGAGCTGTTGCTCTGATATTTGCGAATGTCTCTCTCCCTGTTGCTTATTTGCTGACGCGCCTTCCCCTCCTGATAAGTCCCCTCCAGGCACCGTAATTAAAAAGCTGCCCCATCACGAGTTGTTTGCAAATGAGCTGCGGCAGAGACGCTGCCTTTCGGGGCTGCGTCAGGCCATCCAGAAGCCCACCTTGAACCAAAAAAAGCATGAAAATGCTTCACATTTTCCCCAAGAGACAACCATCATTCTGGGCCACCAACGAATGAAATGGAAATGGTTTTTGCAAGATGTATTTATACATTGTTTTACTTATTTTGTATTATTCCTTGCAAGCGGTGGCGATGAATCATCTCCTAGAAGTGAGAGTTAGAGGCGTGT
The DNA here is from genome assembly GCA_026170595.1 of Plestiodon gilberti rubricaudatus. Classification (NCBI taxonomy): domain Eukaryota; kingdom Metazoa; phylum Chordata; class Lepidosauria; order Squamata; family Scincidae; genus Plestiodon; species Plestiodon gilberti. The sequence continues at coordinate 3,476,730 of JANXHW010000004.1, forward strand.
GCTGTGGCTATTGCTGACGTGGTTGAGCTGTTCACTTTGATTGCTCCAGCCTCTACCACAATCCTCCTTCTGTGTCTGAGCTTATCCCAACATCACTTGTCTGCTGAAAGGGGTGGGCATTTCCCCCTGAGGGTTGGCCTTCCTGGTTCTGCAGCCCCTCCCCAGGAGACAGTCTAGGACGCCATCTCACCTTCTCTTAGGACTCAAAGCTCACAGCTACTGGACAACCAAGGGAGTTTTGCATCCAAATGTGTGCTTCATCCATGGGAAATGCTCACAGGGAAAAAAACCAAGACTATTATGGTTCGATCTTTGATTTGGGTTCAGTTTGACTCCGTGGGGATAAATAGATCACCAGTCTGAAGTAGCCCAGTTGATTTTTCCCCAGGACCAGAACTGTGTGCCCCTCCCCAATAATTCATGCCAAACTGAGTTGCACTCTAATGAGATGGCATCTTCATCTAATCAATAGATTACCTCATTTCACTTACAATCACAAAACCTTTTGCTGCTCTTCCAATTAAAAAAACAAATTACTCATAGGCCAGACAAATTTATGCTAATCATAGGCTTGCTTCATGTGGCATTTTTTACATTATAAAAATAATACAAATATCAATGTTTAAACCAAGAAGTTGCTGGAAGAGAGAAAAAGACTCATGACGGAGTGAAATCATTCCTTTCAATTAAGTCACTCATGATTAGGGATTTACTTCCCTGCTTCTCTGCATTCTTTGTTATATTTTTAAAAAAAATCCTTTTGGCTGAGGATTGAAGGGGTTGTGTAATAGTAATGAGCAACCCTTGTCTGTCATGATGGTGAGTAATTCTTTAGCACTAGAACAATGAAATAGTAAAGTGTGGGAGGGGGCTTGAGTGGGATGAGCACAATCTGGAGATGTAGATGGCATTTAACAAATGCTTGGTGAACTTTCCACAGCTTAAAGATCCCACTTGAATTCCCGAATCAGAGGTCAAACTCCTGAATCTTCTCCACTTACAGAATCACATGCTCCCGGAAATCCAAATGGAGATCTTACTCTTCTATTTCTCTCGTTGACATGTATAAAATAAGAATTTCTAAAACTATTGCCACTGTGGAAAAATGTCAGTGTCTCAAAATGGCAGAATGGGATGGTGGGTGGGTGTCATCTAGTGGAATTGCCTGGAAGAAAGTGGAGACAACCGAAAGGAAAGGCTTCTTCATGCATCTTAGGAAACTCATTGCCACATGCATTGGAGTACTGCCTCTGAACATGGAGGCTCCATTTAGTTATCATGGTTTATAGCCAACCATTGATAGTTCTGTCCTCCTGCACAGTTCTGCTCAGTCCCCCTTTAAAGCCCTCTAAGCCAGCGGGTGGCGCAGTGGGTTAAACCGCTGAACCATGAGCTGTCGATCGAAAGGTCGGCAGTTCGAATCCGCGATGGGGTGAGCGCTCGTTGCTTGGCCAGCTCCTGCCAGCCTAGCAGTTCCAAAGCATGTTAATCTGAGTAGATAAATAAGTACCGCTTGCGGGAAGGTAAACAGCGCTCCGTGCTCCAGCCGCATGCTACGCGCTGCGGCAAGGAGAGTCATGCCGGCCACATGACCACGGAGGTGTCTTCGGACAACGCTGGCTCTTCGGCTTTGAAATGGGGATGAGCACCACACCCTAGAGTCGGACACGACTGGACTTAATGGTCAGGGGTCACCTTTACCTTTAAGCTAGTGGCCACCATCACCACATCCAGTGGCCACAAATTCTATACATTTGTGATTGACTATATGTGTTTATACAAACACGAATAGTCCAGCTTTTGTTCCCAAATGGGGCTCCCAAAGCAGCTTTCAAGCATCAAATTAAAATAGCATCAAAACCAATATATAAAAACGTCCGCTAAAATAACACTTAACCAATGAACAGCAAATACAATGTAATGTAATGGGAATGAATCAAAATTAATCTAAGCCCAAAGTGTGGCAAACGTCTTTGACGCATAAAGAACTCTTCCTTTGGTCCATCCTGAATCTCCTGACAATCGGTATCCAGTAGTGAGGGAGTCTCTGTTCCAGTATTCCGAGAGAGGGAGAAGCAGCATGTATCTTTTGCCGGTTTCGCCACACCGTGCGTTACTGCAGAAACCCTCTCTCGTGCTTTGCCATATTTTTTCAAGCCCCTTCGCCTTTCCTTGTAGGTAAGCTGCTCTCCCTCAAGGAGGACAGAGTTCCCTCGAGGCATAAAGGTGTAAACTAAAGCCCCCATCCTATTGCATGGCAATTGCATCATTATTGCCCCCAGCAGCTGGACAAACTGCCTAAATCGTTGCCCATTAAACACTGCCAGATAATGTCAGCAGTGCGCCTTATCCCACTTCAAACTACCACCATCAAACTACTCGATCACTCTTGTCTTCGCAGTTATTTCTCTGCTTAAGCATCTCAATAAGCATGTGATTTTCTGCTCCTCTGCCTAGAACATAAGCCAGGAGACAGAACAAAGGCTATAAAGCGCCTGCAAGCTATAAACAACTCCAGTGACGCGGTAAGCCATAAACAACGTTGTCCAAGCGGCTGGGTTTATTTTGCAGTGGTGGAGGGAGGACAGGACGGCCCTGCACAGTTCTGAGAAGGGGCAGCAGCGCAGCTGCCTTGCATGCAGAAGGGCCCCGCTTCAGCCACGGGGATCTCTGGTCCAAGGACCTCGGGTAGAAGGGATGGGGAGAGCTCCTGCTGGAAGCCAGGGAGTGCAAACAGCTCAAAACGGAGCAGTGTTATGGCTGCCCTGATGCCATATCCCTTCCCTGGATGATCAGCAGAGACTTGATCCAGAACACATCTTAGTTCTTGCCTCCCCCTCCTCCTCCTCCCAGGGAGGTGCACCTTTGGATCTGGATTTCAGCTCAGGCCCATCCCCACAGAGGTCTGGCAGATGATGGTGGAGGGTTCAGTGAGGGGGGCATTGGGTCTCCTGATTCCACAGCCTCCTTAGGATTTTTTTGAGATGTCTTTCAGGGGATGGTGACTCCCCTGGTTCTGGTCTATGCTGAATCCAGAGTGGGTTGCTCCTCTCTCTCTCTCTCTCTCTCTCTCTCTCTCTCTCTCTCTCTCTCTCTCTCTCTCTGGATATCTTATCACATTCTCGGTTCAGGCAGGTTCTGACAGCCACTAACAGAGGAAAGTATAAGCGGTTCAAGCCGGGCCACCCAGGCAGCGGCCGAGTCCTCCTGGTCTGGGAAGTCGGGTGACACCAGACAGCCAATTCCAGGTCACTCTTTCACAAAATGGTCTCTGGAGAGCTCCTCTTTCTCCCCCAGTCTGGGAGACATGTTGCCATCATGCTGTCAGTCTGAGTAAGGCCGCCCAGGTGTCCTTCTGGGCAATCAGGCTACTGGGCTTCTGCCTGGCACCCACCTGCCCTACTACTACGACCAGCCTGGCTGTCCCCAGGCACCTGACACCTTGGCTCTCTGCACCTGACACCTACCTGTACAGAATATGCCCTTTCCAATACTGATGCGGGTTATTCATTTACTTGCCTTGGAATCCACTCCTTGTATCTTTATCTTCTTGTAGCACAACCTGAATTATGCAGATATTGAGAAGCTGTCTCTGAAACTGGGGCAACATGGGCATTCTTTTTGAGAAAAAAAAACTCACTGCCATACTTTGCTGGCTTCCTATAATCTTTTCTGAGGCTTTCATGTCATGCTTGCTGCATGGGAAATGCTGCAATGAAGGATGAGCAGCTCTGCATGTTGATGTGTGTCTCTCCCCCCTCCCCCCACGCTTCTTTGTTGCAAAGACTTCCAAACAATTTCAGCAATGGCAAACTTTCTCTGCTTCTGAGTGAGTGACATGACTACTGTTTATTTATTTATTTATTTATTTCACATTTTTATACCACCCTTCCTCCAAGGAGCTCAGAGCGGTGTACATATTTCCTCCCCTCCTTTTTGTCCTCACAACAACCCTGTGAGGTAGGTGGGGCTGAGAGATAGTGACTGGCCCAAGGTCACCCAGGAAGCTTCGTGGCTGAGCGGGGATTTGAACCTGGATCTTCCAGGTCTCAGTCCGACTCCTAAACCACTACACCATCCTGGCTCCTCCCTCCACTTGCCTCCACCTATAGGTGCATATAGTCCGTCCACTGACAGTTCATGTGACCAACCAGAACAGATGCTACATTCCACCCCTTGGCATTCATAGCTCTGGATTTCTATGGCGGATCCAAAGTCAGGTATCCATGGCCAGACCTTCCCAAACCAATTCACATGTCCACTGCAGAGCTGGTAGCCATGCCTCCAATTCATGTGTGGCTGACCCTTGGATGTTTTGCTCCTTGTTTCAAAATAATGATTGCTTTGACCTTCAGAAAATCCGAAGGTGACTATGAGACTGTTTGCTCTATTCATAATAAGTTCCCTCCCAACATGTTCATTGAATGTGTGGAGGGGGGATTGAGACCGTACCTGCCTACCACGCTCCCACCCTCCATGCATTCAGCAAAAATTCTGAAAGGTGGCGTGGTCTGTGCTCTCACGGCTATCCATGTGTTGGCTCTCTGCGCAATTGGAACCCCAGTGCACAGAGGCCCTGATTGCCAGAAGAAGCCACAAGCATACAGCTGAGCATACATATGCCTGCCTTTCAAACCTTCCACTATCCCACACGGTCAGGCATGGGGCCAGTGTGGGAGGTGGTGGGTCTTTGGCAGGGCTGCATTGTGAACAAAGGTTACCTATCTGTTTCTGCGAAGTGGAGAATGTTGAGTTACAGGAGTTGTAGCGGCAAAGTGCTGACCAGATGATTTTCCTGCTCTGAAAGCTCTGAAGCCAAGGGTTTTTTTTATAGATTTTTGCCCCATAGAATCCTATGGTATTCATAGGCCGGATGACTCAATCAGTCTATTGCTAGTTGAGGACCCCCTGCGGGGTTCTGCCCTTGTTTTCCCACCCAGCTGAGGGTGCAGTGACCAGTTTAGATGGTCTGTTGACTTGTCACCCTGCTTCCAAGATTGAACTTAATCATGGGATTGGTGAGGACTTTTGGAGGTGTGCGACCTTTCCTTTGTTTTACAGAAGTTATTTTCCCCAAACTCAGGAGTCCAGGGAAGTAGCTATGGTCAAAAGACACTAAATATGTTGTAATAGCAGGATGGAGCTGGGAACCTTTGTCTGAATTTTGGAGGTGTAGAAACTCCATATGAATTTAAGGAGTAAATAAGTCTCCATTCAGATCCGGAGTGTCAAATTCCCTGGAGCAATGAAGGGGAAAGTGATTACATGGTTCAATAAAAAATGTGGCCTTCCTGGCCTGTGGATCTGTGACCTCTTGCCGTCAGTCCTGTAAAATAGCCACAGTACTGATTCGTCCCTTTTGTCTCTAGTCAGGCACCTGGCACCAAGTACACAAGTTTAAATGCACGCCTTGAATGAAACAGCAATAAACAAAGGTAAAATACTGATTTTACACGAAAACTTTCATGGCCAGCAATTAGAGTCAGAGATTTGGGAAATACGGGTAACACAGCCATGTGCATTGAATGATTTAACTTGAATAAAAACGAAAATACAATACTGCTCATGTCTTCTGTTATTCACATAACGTTATTTTCGTTTTTATTCAAGTTAAATCATTCAGTGTACATGGCTGTGTTACCCGTATTTCCCAAATCTCTGAGTAAAATACTGATCCACTGGCGTCGCTCCAGGTGGGGTGGAATGGTAAGCTTCGCACTGTGCTAACCTCCGTTTACTCCTCGGCACGAGGCGGCCCCGCCCCCTCGCCGTTGGAGCCACTACTACACGCTGCCTTCACTGCACTGAATGGCTCCGACAGCGAGTAGCCGGGGCCGCCTCGTGCTGAGGAGTAAACGGAGGTTAGCACAGCGTGGAGCTTACCGTTCCACCCCATCTGGAGCGATGCCAGTGTATTGACCCTGTAATGCTGCAGAAGCAGAAATGGCCCAAGAAGCCCCTGAAGCAGACATTTCTCATGGCCTTCTCTCCAGGGTGATAAAACACACTTGCATATCTTGACTAGTTTCCAAGGAGCTCAGGGTGGTGGGCAGTGTGAATAGGTGTGAATTAGCAGAGGCGGCATTTGTGCTCCCCATGTCTGGCAGACCCCATTTTTCTTCAACAGAAATTCAAGTCCCCACCCAGGAGATGCAAAGAGCAACAGACTTGAAGACAAATCAGAATGAGGGCAGGAGCGAGAAGCAACATTTCATGCATGCCCTCATTCTGGCATCTCCTGGATAGAAGTTGAAGAAAAATGAAGACAACACTGAAGAAAAATGGCACCTACCTTTAGCAGGTGCATGATTGCTGCCACTGACATGACCGCATGGACCAGTGGTAGCTGCAGACAAGGTGAGTAAGGGCTGCATTGTGGTGAGATGGGTTTTCCTACAGGATCCCTGTTTCAAATTGAAAAGGTTTGTTGTCAGAGGACAGTTCAGCTCGAGTGAACCCTCTTTGGCCATTGCGTTACTTATGCCCTCTCCTTTAGTCTCGGTTACGGCTTTTCAAGTCAGCCGTAACTGAGACTAAAGGAGAGGGCATAAGTAATGCAATGGCCAAAGAGGGTTCACTCGAGCTGAACTGTCCTCTGACAACAAACCTTTTCAATTTGAAACAGGGATCCTGTAGGAAAACCCATCTTTTCAAGTCTCCTGCACCCAATTCCACAGTCCCATTTTCAGGTGGAGGCATTTCAATTATTAGGGGGGGGGGAATAGGTGAGCAATTTTGGAAGGTGGGGGATGAAACACCCCCAAGGCATAGGCCACTTGCTGAGCGGTATCATTTATTTTCTTCCCAGAATGCCTCTTGCAGCCCAATCCTGCCTAACATGTGGCGGTGGCCTAAGGGCATCCTAGGCCCATTGTGGCTTGCACTGGTGCAGCCCAGGCTCACCTCAGGGGAAGGGGATGTTCGTCCTCTTCCCCCAGGTCTTTAGCTGGTGCACAGTCGGGGAGGCCATGTAAGACCTGCCCGAGCTGGGAAGGGGCATAGGATATCGGCCCAACGCAGCACCAATATCCCGCTCCTCCCACCCCAGGCCGGCCAATGGCCCCCTCCTTCACCACCCCTGCCCGCCCTCTCCCCGCCGACCGGCATGGGACTCACCTGCGGCAGCTGGCGCAGGTCCAGGACACTGTTGATGTGAGCAGGACCAGCCTCCGCTTACATGCAAGGAGCTGCAAATGTGTTTTCTGGCACATTTGCGATCCCTTAGGTCAGCGGATTGCTCGCTCTGCCAGCCTATTTGTAGGCAGGATTGCACCGTTGATGTAGCAAGGGGCTACATTATATTATTAGATATTATATAATACCTTATGATGTAGCATTGTTCTGAGGGCCATTCTGGGAAAATGACAGCGCAGCTGGTGGTACCTGGAAGTGTCGTGTCGTCCCCCCCCCCCCCCCGGTTCCAAGCCAAAAGTTCTCAACGGAGGATTTTGATCTCATCATTACCTTCCTGAGCTTCATATCAGCTACACGTGATGCTTGGCATGGGATGTAGCCGTGATAACAGTGGTAAGAAAAAGGAAGCACTGAGCCCCTTATCCACAAGTGCAAGAAACAGTGCTGCAAACAAATCAGCAATGGTAAGCTGTGATTTCTGTTCTGAAGCAAGTGTCCACCTACAGCAGTGTGGGCAGTGATGTGTTGGAAAGGAATGTTTATGTACGTGTGCATCGCCCCCCCCCCCGTTAATTTACATGCTGATTATGAGAAATAGTACAAAAGCTCATGATCCAAATACAGCTGTCACTCTGCCAAAAATGGCAATTTCTCCAGTTGGAAAACTCCATCTCTTCTCCAGTTTAGCTCACAACTTCACAGATAGGAGATCTGGAAATTTTGGACTTGCCTACAAAAGATGTTTACTGTTAATACAGAGCTGGTGTGGTGTAGAGCAGTGGTTGTCAAAGTGGTGGGTTGCGACCCACCATTGGAACCAAAAGCTGTTCCCTGCCCCCTTAAGGGGTGGGGACAGCATGGTGGCGGCGGCAATCCTGTGGATCGCCGCTGCCATGACAAAAAAAGTTTTAAAATGCCATTTTTGGACTTACTGGGGGGGGGGAAACTGGAGCCCTCCGGAGGGTTTGGGGAGGCCTGCGCTACCCTCCGCAGCCCCTCCCCCGAGCTTCAGATCACTGATCTGCAGCGATTTACAACCACTTCCAGTTTTCGCAGCTTACCAGTCCGGTAAGTCCAATAATTGCATTTTAAAACTTTTTCGCAGCGGTGGTGGCAATCCCCAGGATCGCTGCCACTGGCCCCACCCTTGCAAGCACTTAAAGTTCTCCCTACCTCGCAGGTTGAACTTTGAGAAACGCTGGTGTAGAGGTTTAAGAGGTGAGATTGCACTTTGGCTGAGGAATCATCAACATTCAAATCTCTACGTGGCCGCATTGCTCTTAATTAAGCCAGTCACATTAGGGCGATGCACACACAAAGTTGTAATGCATGTACAGTTGTTCACACATTATATACAGGAGGACACTCAGTCTGTACTCTGTATTTTCAAGGCATTCATTCTTGGGTTCACTTAATAAATATTAAATGAATTAAACAGAAAAAAAATGACTTTTGTTAAGAGATTAAACAGCAAACACAACTTTTTGAAGAGCTTTCTTAGGAGAAAGAGAAAGTTGTAGCCACTGTTCCAGAGGCAGAAACAACAAGACAGGAAAAGAAATAAAAGGAAAGGTCTAGTAACAGTTGGAGAGAGCAACCCACAAGTCTTTAAACAAACCAACTCCCCCTACTGGGGGAGGTCAACATTAGCACACTTGCTGTCTACATGCACTGGGTGGTTCTGCTCACATGCTGCTGCCTCTCCCACAATGAATGCAATACATGTATGCACATCCTGTATGCCTGTATGCACATCCAAAACCTGTATGCACCTCCAATGTAATGTATGAATAGATCTGCTCCCAGCCTCATCTACTTCACAGGACTGGTTTGAAGCAAAGTGGGGTAATGGGGGTATAACCCGCATTGATTTCTTACCTACCATGCTCAGTTCAGCGGACGAAGTGTGGGATACAAGCGTGAACAATACCAGTGCAGTATTTATTTATTTTTGCAAAACATGAAGAGCTGGAAGAAATACCTGGAGGGGGGGGGGAGCAGGCAGCAGAAAGTTGCCTGAGGAAGACAGGAATGTGCAGAGATTAACAGCACAACCCTAACCAACTTTCCAGTGCCGATGCAGCTGCAATGCAACCCTGAGGTAGGGGAACAAATGTCCCCTCCCCTTTACTGCCCCTGTAATCCAAAATGCAGTGTGCACCCAGTTGGCACAGCTGCATCAGCACTGGAAAACTGGTTAGGGTTGCGCTGTAAATGTTCTTAATCTTATCTAACGTCTTCTGGGTGATCTCAAAACTCCCCAAAATATTTCCTCTGCCAGGGACCCTCAAACTCCCCTTCAAATGTCACTGTATGCAGCATTAAAAAAACCCGTTCTTTAATCAGTGGACAACCGTTGCCCCTCTCCCTCACCGACTCCAGCCCCTCCACATGGGATTTCCAGTTATGCTGATCAGATCCACAGCACATCTTGGGGCAATTTAGATTGGGAAAATGGTACCGGCCCGGGTGGGGGGAGAACTAATCTCCCCCCACAGCAGCATGGCGCTAATCCAAATTGTGCCCTGTTATCTTTTATTATTTTTTAAGCACAGACCAGGAGATCCAATCCCCGGAAATCTCATCTACTTTAGTTTCAACAATATCTTTCAGAGGCATCGTTGCGGGGGGTGGGGGGTGGGGGGGCGGTGGGCCCCCAGGCAAGCGGTGGGGGGTGCACTTGCTGCCAAATTCGGCGGCGGCACGAAAGCAACCCCCCTGGCATTTTTTCGGATGCTTGTGGCGGGAGGATTGGCCCACCCGCCCTCCTAGGCTGCAAATTGCCAAAAAGCGCCTCCCCAAAATGTGGGGTGTGTGCTTTAGTGCTGTGCCACTGTCGAATTTTGGCGCCAGCGTGGCGAAGGTGATGCCACGCTCTCCAGGGGGTGGGGCTTGTGGCGTCACGTGGTGGTGGCGTTGATGGCCCCCCCTCACTGGGGGTGTAGCGGCACCTCTTATATCTTTCCAGGAAGGGAATGCATCCTGAGAAAAGAGGGCCAATTTTAATCAATGGGGATCTCTCTCTCTCTCTCTCTCTCTCTCTCTCTTTGGGTAACTATTTAGTTCTCACATGGTTTTTCAATCAGATGACAACTGTGTAGTCCACTCATAGGACTGTTTACTCAAAACTAAGTCCCACTTTATTAAATGAGAATTACTCCTCCAAGTAAATATGCATGATTGTAGCCTCAGTTGCATAGATACTAAACCAGAGGTGGCTAACCTTTCAACATGACTGCTCCTGGCCCTTTAACGGTTGTATAGGTGAGGGCATTTCAGCAGGTGCAACTGCTTTAGCAGCACCATCAGCACTGGCAGTTGCTGTCTTCTACAGTGTAGAATCTACACAACTCTTAAGCGTCCTAATGGTGGAAGGTTGGCGGCCACCCCTGTACTAAATATATAGGAATTGCCACATTGAAGCAGACCAGCAGCCTACAATTCTAGCTGGATCCATCCCTCTGGGAAGGAGCGAAAGAGGTACAAGCAATCTGCTAGGAACGAGGCTGGCTGCAGCTGCAGGATTACAGAGCAGACTCTGGGAGAGGCAAGAAAGGTGTTCAGTATCAGTGGATTTGTCAGCTGGATGACTCATCTGTTTTGGTTTCAGGAAGGTAGCAACAGGTGGAGGGGGTGAATTAGCTGCTGTTGAGATCATTGTCTCTCACCTGTAAGATGCAAGTATCTGGACAAGAATCAAGGGACACTTTGCAAGGCATAGAGAGCTGAATGCTGGCAACAGGTATTGGGGGGGGGGTTAAGGGGTCCAGTTAAGAACATAAGGAAACCCCTGTTAGATCAGGCTAAAGGTCCACCCAGTTTCCCACAGCTGCCCACCAGTTGTCTCTGGGAAGCCCACCAGTAGGAGATGAAGGCACACCACTCTCCTGCTGTGGCGGCCCAGGCAGCAACTGGTATTCAAAGGCACAGTGACATTACTGATGCTTGGAGTCTGTGCATAGCCATAGCCATCGGGACGAGCAGCGCTTGAGAGAGCTCTGGTCCTCCATGAATTTGCCTGGTCCCCTTTTAAAGCCGCCCAAGCCAGGAGCCATGATGGCCACATCCTGTGGCGATTAATTCAAAATCTGCACCTAACACAGGTAAAGCTAAAGGTAAAGGTGACCCCTGACAATTAAGTCCAGACGTATCCGACTCTAGGGTGTGGTGCTCATCCCCATTTGAAAGCCAAAGAGCCAGTGTTGTCTGAAGACGCCTCCGTGGTCATGTGGCCGGCGTGACTCTCCTTGCCGCAGCGCGTAGCATGCGGCTGGAACACAGAGCGCTGTTTACCTTCCCGCAAGCGGTACCTATTTATCTACTCGCATTAACATGCTTTGGAACTGCTAGGTTGGCAGGAGCTGGCCAAGCAACGAGAGCTCACCCCATCGCGGATTCGAACTGCCGACCTTTCGATCGACAGCTCATGGTTCAGCGGTTTAACCCACTGTGCCACCCGCTGGCCTTGCACCTAACACAACCCTAATAGAAATTCAAGACATTCGTTTTTCATGAAATCTGATAAATCCAACAGAAGCAGACATGATGCTGATGATGGCAGAGAAGATGGAACCAGAACTCCAGACATGGATAAAATGACAGCATTTCCAATGAAACCTTTTTGAAAGCATCTGTGTCATGGGATTTGTTTTCACCTGGAAGACTGACAGCCCATTCCAACCCAAGGGCCAAGCAGCCCAAGTCAGACCTAAAGTCAGCCTAAGTCGTTTAGGGCGACTTTAGGTCTGGAACGCAACCATTTAGGGCGAAGTTAGGTCAAAGTTAGGTCGAAGTTACAACCGATGGACTAAGAACAGCCCATTCCAACCCAAGGGCTAAGCAGCACAAGTCAGACCTAAAGTTGACCTAAAAGTGGGCGGACCATGGGCGGACCGTGGGTGTAACGGGGGCGCCAACCAATTAACATTGGATTCCAGACCCTGGCAAGCACAGACACGCCCCCTCCAACACAAATGCTGACACAAATTTTAGGTCGACCAAAAAGGTGGACCCAAATTCGAGGAGACCCATAGGAGCCATTTTACCTTACCCAAGCCAGCCCTCTCCTGAAAATTTCTAACACCCTACTCCTGAGTTAGGTCAGAGTTAGGACGGAGTTGGGCCTGCTAGGTCTGGAAACCGACAGAGTTATGCCTAAGATAGGGAGCCTATCAGCACCCAGCCCCACCCAGCCTCATTCCCACAAAAGCCCAGTCCCAGGCCCCCAGTCTCTCTCTCTCTCTGAGCACGTGGCGTGGGATTCTGTCCCCCACAGCCACAAAGCGGGACTTTGTTGGTGGAGGGCAAAATTCACAAACACCCCACTTCTCTCTTCTCTTCTCCTCTCTCCCCCCCCTCAAGGGCAGAGAGGGCTGTTCTGGCTTTGGCCAAACTGTTTACAGCTGTGCCTGGGCAGCTGTCTCCATGCTACCATTTGCTAACCCATGTCTTTCTCCCAGCCTCTCCCCCCCCCCCCCGCACACAGGCAACAACACCAGCAGGTAAGTGCAGGTAAGAGCAGGGGTTGTGCTGACATGTGTTCTGACATCTGCCTATTTGCATATAGAAATATAGGTAGGATACATGCCTCTATACCAATGGCTTGTCTCATAGCTGCCTGCATAGCCTGCCATGATATGCCTCTTTACCAATGTGCCCTCTCATGTCTGCCTGCAATGCCTTCTCTGAAATGCCTCTTTACCAATGAGTAGTCAGATGCCTGCCGGCAATGCCTGCTATGATATATAGGATACATGCCGCTTTACCACTATTGTGTTGGATTGCCGCCTGTTGTCATGTAAGCATACAACACCACAAGTGTGGTGGTGCTGTTAACCGTCTGTAGACACCAGCTGTTCCCCCCCTTTTTCTCCACAGGGTCAACTGACAGGTCAGTATTGCTAGGATTGCCATGGTTGTGACCCAATATATGTGTTGCCTTCTCTCTCTTTGACCCTTTTCCCTTACAGGATCATGCTCGCCTTACACCCAGGTAAGCAGCTCAGACCATGCTATGTGTGTCACACCTATCAGCTGTGTTATTTCTCTCCCTGCAGGCTTTTGCAACAGACACACTGGCTTGTCTTCACTGGCGATTGCTACCACACACCAGCTGCCATGTAACACCCCCTTGTTTTTTATCTCTCCAGGAACATCCACTACCACCTACCTTCCTGGGAGCACCCCTGGGCCCGCAGTCTGGTTGCCCCACAGTCCTCTGCCTCGCTGCTGCCAGAGGTCAGAGAGCCAGCCCTGCAACCCCCTCAGCTGCCGGCGCTGCTGCTGCTCCACCTCCCTGGCTGTTGTTCTTGCTGTCCCTCCCCTTTCTATGGAGCAGGTTGTGGTTCCACTGGGGGAGAGCCTGCGTCTCCAGGTCCATGGGGCAGGTGTGCTGCTGCTGCTGCTTTCAGATTGGCTGCTGTGACTACCCCTGGCAGCCTCGCCTGGCCATCTCTGCTAACGTTCCAGAACAATAAAGATGCCCCTCGGGCAGAGCCTCCTTGAAACATATGTGCAGTGTTACACAAGCATTGCCCTCCACACGCAGACAGCCCCCAGCACTGAAGCCCCTGCATGAATCCCTTCCAGGGACTGCCACTTCCTTCCAAGGGAGAACACAGCAGGGAGGCTGCCAGACCCCCATGGGACAGAGGGGAGGGGGAGTTGGGGGGCCTCTCAGGCAGGCAAACAGTGACAGGCACCACGGAGCCCATAGCAGGGCCGCTTGTGGCTGCTGCATCTGTGTAGTGGCCGCTCAGCAACCGGGGATCTCACCAGCCAGGGCGTCCGCCCGTAATGCAGCCTCTTCCGTCGAAGGTCCGCCCGTAATGCAGCCGCTTCCGTCGAAGGATCGCCCATAATGCAGCCGCTTCCGTCGAAGGTCCGCCCGTAATGCAGCCGCTTCCGCCCACAGTCCATCTGCATAAGAGGCGCCTGTTTCTGCATTGCCTTCATCTGCGGAGCACCCCCTGTGTCCCTATTGGTCTCTGCAGACCCCTCTCTCGGAATCTCTCTCCCACCAGCCTTGTTGTCTGTCTGTCTGTCTGTCACTGACCCACCCGTGCCCCTCCCCAGCACCCACTGTCTGCCTGCCTGTGTGTCTGCCTCCCCTCCCACTCCCTGATGATGGCTGCTGGCCACCCCCCACCCTGCCAGAGCGCCTGCCGAGAGGTGCCGTCATCGCCCCATCTGGGGGCGTGATGAGCTGCGTGAGCCCTTCACGCTCGCAGCAGACAAGCCCAAGGCATCTCTCGGTCTTGGCCGGGGCACAGAGCAGAACGCACGCCGGGATGCCTTCTTTGTGGGCATTGCCCCGGCCCTGGAGGTCCAGGGCTTCAGGCAGCGCACGGGCAAGTCATGTCAGAGGCAGTTCCAGACATCATGAGCCCCCCCTTGTGTGTGACGTTCCCACCCCCCTCCTTCACTTCCCTCCCCCGCTCCCCCCATGACTCCCACGTGCAGCCTCAACGTGGCATGGGGGTGGCATCTCCTTCTGCAGGAGGGGGGACGGCCACTCTCCCCTGCAGCAGGTGGCTGATGCACAGGGTGCCCTGTGGCAGCTGGCTTGGGCACCTCGCTCACCTGTCACCTGCCCTGCGTCCACCACATGACTGGCGCAACCCCCCTGCCTGCGGTCAGCCCCTTTGCAACCAGGCTGAGACAGACACTGCAGCAGCTGCCATGGATGGACGCTGACACGTGCAGACACACAGGACTGCACATGCCCGAGCCAGACACCGAGTCTGGAGAGCCTGCTTGCTTGGGAGGTAAGTGTTGCCTGGATCCTGGGGTGGTGCTGGGCCACAGAAACTGCAGCCTGCCTAACTCAGGCATACCTCTGACCTAACTCAGACATAACTTCTGCCTAACTTAGGCTGCACTTAGGCCACACTTATGCCTGACTTGGAGAGGAGTTGGGTTGGAATGAGCTGTCAATTGTTAAATATTTGCCTTCTGGGGCATCTCGTGTCTATTGAAAACATTTAAGCGATCAAATAGTCAATGTCGTTCTCCTTTTAAAGTCATGACTGCTTCGCTGCTACATACAGCAATCCGAGAGGGTGAGCAAATGAGGCTGTGTAGGACTTGGTAGGATGAAACCAACACCAAGAAGCTGTATATTTCAGAAATGGAAATGAGGAAGATGTGTTACATAATTACACGAAAGATTACAAGATTGCTGTGCTTAGGGAAAAGAAGGTGATTCTTATGTACTTTAAGGTGATTTAAAGCTTGTTTAACATCGTGCTGAAGCATCTGTGATAACGAGCAAAGAACATTTCAAGTTTTTCACTCTGCTTTGCAAGACAGCTTCAGAATATGTTGTACTGGGGGAAAAGTTTCACCGGCAGGAAAGTTACTGCAGTTATGAGTTGTTTTGGACTCTGCACATGCAAATGGTAGAAATGAATACTGTACTTATATTAAAAAAAAAAAAAAAACCAGTGGAAGGATGAGATAGTTAGACTGCATCACCGATGCAACGAATATGAAAATGACCGAACTGAGGAAGATAGTGGAGGACAGGAAGGCCTGGCGGGATATGGTTCATGGGATCATGAAGGGTCGGACACGACTTAACGACTGAACAACAACAACAATCGTATATCCACCTTCCATTATTTATTTATTTACTCATTTTGTATCCCACGTTTCTCCACTAAGGGCACCCAAAGTGACTTACACAGAACCATAAAAATCGTATTTAAAACTATAATTTACCATGAAAATGTTACAACATCCTTAAGGACGAAGCCTGTAAAACCTAATCAGCATGGAAATATCCATTCTCAGAGTACATTTTCCATCTTCCAGAACTGTAGCTCCACGATGGAAGAAATAGAGAAATGATCCAGGAGATATTTGTGGTACCTCTTTAGACAAAAAATGAAGTGACAAAAGAGGATACATAAGAATTGCCTTGTTGGATCAGATCAAAGTTCATGGAGTCCTGCATTCTGTTTCCAACAGGGGACAGCCATCTGCCAAGCAAGGCATGAAGGTGATGGACTTCCTCTGTTGCTTGTTCCTAGCATTTGGCTTCCTGGCCAAGTACCACCTCTGGCTCCACTCTCCTGCTGTGTACCACTGGAAGTGACTGGTGATTTCATCGTCGCCAGTTATACTTTCAGGTTTATAGGGTTTTCGGAGGCCAGAAAACACAGGTAGGAGGCTCTGAGCGGGGGGGGGGGGGCTTCTCAGCATTCCCGAGAGGCTCGGCCAAAGGCAGGAGCCTCTTGGAAGCGAAAATGTGCCACTGAAAGCAGGGGTTCCAGTGGTCTGGCTTTCCGAGTACCATCAGAAGTCAGCCAAAGTACCACTGGTGGTACTAGTACCACTGGTTGAGAACCCCTGCCACCGAGAGAGAAAGAAAGTGAGAAGCAGGAGGTTCTCTGAGGCCAAAGTCTGTGTGACAATCTGCTATGCAGGCAGGCAGAAGGGCAGGAAGTCGTGTGCTGCCTCTTGCACTGGCAACCCCAGAAGGCCTCAGGATGAGAAGGTCATGTGAGTGAACGGTTAGGGAGTTGTTTTCTCGTACAGCAGAAACCTGTGTGCGTGGTTGAGCCTGTTTGACCTCCTCAGGCACCAGAACAATCCTAGGCCCAGAGGGACCGCTGGCAGTCCACACAGAGAAATCATGCTTGGCTTGTATTCAGTTGCTCTTCCATCCTGGGGGTTGTTAATAGCAATAACATGTTAAGTAAATAGAAGAGGTCTGACATGTCTGTGCGCTGCTGCTTTCCCATGTTCAACGTGCGACTCAATGGAGCCAGAAGCTCTCCAAGACACAGGTACTGGTTGCCCAGGCAGGCCAAGTCCAATACGGACCTGGAGCCCTGTATAGCCTTTAGCCGCTCTGGGACAACCAAGGTGGCAGGGACACTCAGACGCCTGAGACTGAGCACCGTCACCAAGAGTTCCTCGCTGCAGCCACAGGACTTGACACTCAAGCTCACAAGCACCATCCATGTGCACTGAGGTGCCCCTTCTTCAAATGAGTTAAGCAAGCTCTGGAAAGATGACGCAAATCATATCTATTGGGTGTAGAATGCAAGCTGTGGGTCTTCTGAAAGCCAGAGCTGAGTCCCAAGTGCAGCTGTGCTGAGCTCAGGCGACAGCGATCCCTGACACAGGGCGTAATCCTGTGTAACTCTTGCACTGGTGAAACAGTAGATCCCCTGGTGTAAGAGCACTAATGCCAGTGTAACTTGCCGTATGCCATGGGCGCAGGATGGACACCAGCGTAACCCCTCTTGGACGCCTCACAATGTGGAACGGACACCGGCACAACTCTGCCAGTGCAGGGGCGTCTGAATACACCCAGAATGCCCCCTGCGCCGGTGGAGTTGCGTCGGTGTCCGTTCCACCTCCGAACTATGCATGTGAGGCACCCGAGAGGGGTTATGCTGGTGTCCATCCTGCGTCCGTCGACATGCGACAAGTTACACTGGCATTAGTGCTCTTACACCGGGGGATCTACTGTTACACTGGTGCAAGAGTTACACAGGATTGCTGCAACAGTCGGTTTGGGAAGGTTAGAAGCACTCCAGGCCCCGCT
The DNA here is from genome assembly GCA_026170595.1 of Plestiodon gilberti rubricaudatus. Lineage (NCBI taxonomy): Eukaryota > Metazoa > Chordata > Lepidosauria > Squamata > Scincidae > Plestiodon > Plestiodon gilberti. The sequence goes on from JANXHW010000004.1 coordinate 3,494,422, forward strand.
CTCCGCAGTCTGCCTCCCTGGTTATTATGACAGCAAAGCAGATGAACAGCTCAGTGGGAATTAATGGGCTGAACCTCTTTTATGTCGCGTTTCTCCCCTTTGCCCTTATGTTAAACTGTTTCCCTGCCATGAAATTACTCAAGCTCTTTCTGTACTTCCACCTTATGCATTTGCAGCCATCGCAAACTTCAAAAGAAAAGCTGACATCAGCACGGAGGGGGTGTGTGTGTCAGGTGACCTGCTCTTTCTTTCCAGACGAAAGACACTCACTTTGCCTAGTTCTGAAAGTTGCTTCAGGGAGTGAGCAGGGTCCATGTTGTGCATAATAAGCATCCAATCCAGGATTTCCCAGGGTCAAATCTTGCCCTCACACCTTGCCCTTGAACCTCACACGGTGGCCGGAGGCATGGCATAACTCTCTCATCCTCAACCCTGCATCTGCAACATGGGGAGAATTCTAGTGTCCTGCCTTGCAGGGTTGTTTGTAAAGCAGGTTGAATACAGCCTTCCCAGGAGGGTTCCAATTCAGAGATTGGACACCGCCCAGGAATTAGTGCTAATGGAGGCTCCCTTCTCAGGGCTCAGAACAGACTTGAAGGGATATACAGTATGAACCCCCCCCCCCGTATCCATAGGGGATAGGTTCCTGGCCCCCTCATGGATACTGGGAACGGCGGATAGGGGAAACGTTATCCTCCATGGCCCCCTGCACCCATTACCTTTGTTTATGTTCCTAGAGCTGGCTACAGGCCAGTGTGTTTCTTCCTTAAACCAAACACTGTAAGCAGCATGCCAGCGTCTATTGTAGCAGCAGGCAAGCAGCCTGCATGTTAGAGAGGCTCCATTAACAGGAAGCAGGACGCCTCTCTAGCTTGCAGGTTGCCTGCCTGCTGCTACAATAGACGCTGGCATGCTGCTTACAGTGTTTGGATTAAGGAAGAAACACACTGGCTTGGAGCCAGTTCTATGAACATAAAGAAAGGAAATGGGTGCGGGGGGCCCTGGGCAACCGCGGATAAGCGGATCTGCAGACAGTAGAACCGCGGATACGGGGCCTCCCTGTATTCATTGTGTGAAGGGACAAAGGTTAACTGCATCTTTTCCATATGTTACAGTTCCAAACCTAATCACCACTCCCTCCCTGATATGGCTGCTATTAGAATAAGGGCGGGGGGAGTGGGGAGGATGAATACACCAGCGATTGGTTTAATATTGCATCTGGTTTCACCCTTTGTTCAGTTTAGATGCATGTAGGTGCACATGGATGGGTGCAAAATGCCAGCTGCCCTTCCACAATTGTCTGTGCAGACAGTCAATCTGACTGAATGTGCTTGAGGTGCAGTTCTCCTATCATAAGTAAGTCCGGCTCCACCATGTGACTGAAATTCTATTCAACATCAGAATTAAAAACAAGCATTCTGCCGGGAAACTCCGTCATCCAATATAACTTTATTATTACCATCAGATGGCTAAAACTTTATGTTTTGCCTGCAACATTGCAGGCATCCTCAGAAGTATAATGCTGCAGTGTTGCAGGCAAAGCGTAAAGTTTTAACCATCTGATTGTAATAATAAAGTTATATTGGAGGACGGAGTTTCCCGGCAGAATGCTTGTTTTTAATTCTAAAGTTTGGACACGTCGTCGTAAGAATCTAAGAATGTATCTATTCAACACCCTTCTGGTTTCATTCTAAGTGAATTGTGAGGGTCAGTTAACCCTCAGTTGAATGTTCACCAGCCCTCAGCAATGTGCCCTCAAACAGAGAAACATGACATGACATATTCAGCTGTCCATTACCCCTTAATGTTCACGTACAGGCATTTATATACATGCATCTCTTGCCCCAGTCAGACATTTCATGAAATAGTCGAAGGAGGGGCTAAAACTTGGCGGATGGCAACCTCAGGTTACCTGTGTGCGCACTGAGCATGGATGTTGTTTAAAAGTCACACATCATCTGACATATCCCCACAGGTAAAATCGGGCAGTCTTTCATCTGGGACAGGTATGAGGAAATTGGCTCCATCCGGGGTAAACAGGGACCAGTCAATCATTTCTTCTTGGGACCAGTCAATCCTTTCTTCTTGGAGGCAGAGCTGAGCCCTCAGTCAGGAGCAAATGTGGAGAGCAGCACATTTTCTACAGACAGTCCCTGTCTTTGTGATTAGGCGGCACAGTTTCCACCTCAGGCATCCCCTTTTGGGGAAAATTCACCGCGAGTGCGGCTCTTTGCTTTGCTTTCCTGGGCTTTTCTCTAACCCTCTCATTACCCCCCTCTCCAATTTGTTCCCACCCCTGCGGTTGTGTTGAGGAAAAGACAAGGGGCTCTGGAAGAAAAGGGGGGGCAACCCTCACTTAAGTGAGGGAGAAAATCATCACATGGGAACAACATGACAGGCTGGGCAATTTGTTCCTGTCTCCTGTCATCATTGTTTCTTATTATGAGCAATTACAGGGCAGCATCTTGGAGCTCTTGAGAAATGTTGTGGAGCGATTACCGGCAGTCTTTGAGAGAACAGTTTTGCCCACCTCTCTGCTGAACGACAGTCTTGTTTCTTGCTGGATTAGAAAGTTGTACAGTTTATGTAACATACTGCCCAATCCTATCCCGTAACTGCCCTGCCGGAACTTGTGTTCTGGCAGCGCAGTGCGGTTTGCGGTGCTCCAGACGTGCTGTCGCATGCTACTGGGCTGTTGCTGCGAGCAGCTCCAGGTGCACAGCAGCAGTTCCCCTGGCTCCAGTAAGTTGGTGCGAGGACAGGCAATGGGCGGGGAGGGGGAGTAATGGGGTGGAGAGGGGGAGGTTCAGGGCAGGGATGGGGCTGCCAGGAGGTATGACAAGGAAGACAGGGGGTGGTTATTGGTGGCAAAGGTGCCACCAATATTCTTCCTACCCCACCCGGTCTTGCCACACCCCCTTGCATTCACTTGGACTTGTGCCAGCCAAATAGCTGTTACAGATCTGAGTAGACGCATAAGAAAACACAGGGGGCTTACCTGGAGGCAAGGGAACAAACGTTGTCTTACTTCGAAGAGGCTTCCTGAGTGCTCCCCCATGATAGGATGCAGTGCATGCCTTCATGGTGTAGCTGCATCAGTGCAAGTGGTAGAGGATAGGATTTGGGCAATAGTGGTTAAGAGGTGGGCAGTCCAATCCTGTCTAGGGCCGCCGCAGCATGCAAAAGCACACTGCGCCAGATCCTATCCAGGATCAGACCAGTGCAGGTGGAGACCTCCATGGGGTAAAGGGACATTCATCCCTTTACCCTGAGTAACGGCTGAGCCACCCCAATGGGTCTCCTCAGATGAGCACCGTCAAAATGGTCGGTGCAAATCCGGGAAGCCCATGTAAGGCCCAACAGGCCCAGGAAGGGGGATAGAATTTGGCCGCACACGCCACCAATGATCCTTCCCCCTTCCCAGCCCTGGCAGCTAAATCTCCCCTCCTGTTCTGCCCCGTTCCGCCCGCCCCCCCACTGTCCAGTATAGTCCTTAAGTGCGTCCAGCGGCAGTCTGGGTCCGGGGTGGAGCGAGAAGCGCTGGCCTTGGTGCCACGCCATACTATCCGGGTGTCGCAAATGTGCCTTATGGCTAGGCTTACCATATCTCCAACTGGGACAGAGTGCTAGACCTTTAAGAGAAGGAATGTGGGCGGGTGTGGGCCGAAGAGCCAACGTTGTCCGAAGACGCCTCCGTGGTCATGTGGCCAGCATGACTCTCCCTGCCGCAGCATGTAGCATGCAGCTGGGACACGGAGCGCTGTTTACCTTCCCACAAGCGGTACCTATTTATCTACTCTCATTGACATGCTTTGGAACTGCTAGGTTGGCAGGAGCTGGCCAAGCAACGAGCACTCACCCCGTTGCGGGAATCGAACTGCCGACCTTTCGATCGACAGCTTATGGTTCAATGGTTTAACCCGCTGCGCCACCCGCTGGCCTTACTTAAAATAAATACATACCAGTAAATAAAAGCTTGTCCCTGCACTATATGGGGGCGGGGGGGTAGTGGTTTTATCCCCTATGTCCAATCCAAGATGCTGACATAAATTGCCTTGCTGGATCAAACCAAAAGTTCATCTACCCTTCTGTCTCCAACTGTAGGGGCACTGCTGTCAATACACACACACACACACACACACACACACACACACACACACACCTCAAAAATATTTGGCTTCCCCCAACATTCCTCAGATACTTTTCCTTGAAGTGGAAGCCCTAAATTCACTCAAAGCATCACTTTTGGACAAGAAGGTGTCCAGTGTTTAGAGCTGCAGTGTTTAGGTCACCCATTTATCTAAATCCGAATTGAGTAGTCTCAGAATACCCACACGGATGAAGAATAGCCACCATTTCCCACATTTATTGATTTATTTATTTAAAGAATTTGTATCCCGCCTTTCTCCCGGCAAGGGCACTCAAGGCGGCTTACAACATTCAAACATATACATTAAAATAATTAACAAATAATTAAAACAATTAAAACAAACAACACCAGGGGAAATGGTGCTGATAGCCATACAATAAAAAAGAGCCCCCTCTTGTCTATCAAACATTCCATTTGAATTCCAAGACCAAACGCTAAGTTTTGAATGTTGTATTCCAAAGCCAAAATTCAAAATCATACTGTAAATGTGGACATTTTAGCAATTTCATCGTAAAAACAGATTTTTTTTTTCTCTCCGTGGAAATGCTACTCAACTACACCACATGTTGCTGGAGGCTGAAAGTAATTGCTGTGGCCCTCCTCCTCCTCCTCACAGGCAGAGCAGAGCAAAACAAACCAGGCAGGGCCGCCCAGTGTTGTGGTTAGAACATGAATGGGTCAGATTTGGCCTGTACTCGGAGGTCACTGGGGGACCTTAGGAAACTGCACTGTCTCAGCACTCCCCCATAAAATAATGCCAATGTACGTTACAGGGTTGTTGTAAGGACAGCATCAAAATGATGGATGTTAATTGTGCTGAAGAACACCCTCAAGTGCTGTGCTGTATAATATCATAAGAACATAAGAACATAAGAAGAGCCCCGCTGGATCAGGTCCCCATCTAGTCATTTGTTTATATCCTGCTTTTTGGCATAAAAATGCATTCATAGAAATGTGGAGTATTGTTATGATGATGACGTATCAAAATTCATTTTGAACAAGAAGTGGATGACTGCTCTCTCAAGGAAGCACGTTTGGTTTGCATCATTGTTTTTACCTGGCTATGGGGGTGTCAGTGAATGAGGGGGATTTTTCTTGTGGAGAAGAGGGAAAGGAAACAAATTGTTGCTTCAACACTCCTCCTCAAAATCAGTACATCTCCTAGCAACCTGTTGGGACGACAATCAAGTTACACAATTTTTGTTGACAAATTTCGGAAGGCTGTCCGTGATTGATTGTTCATAGCACGCACACACACACACAGAGAGAGAGAGAGAGAGAGAGAGAGAGAGAGAGAGAGAGAGAGAGCGCCTTGTGACACCTGAAAGACTGATTGCTGTTTCCCCATTAGGTGGCGCCACTGGATTTCAGAAAAGCCATCTTGCCTGTCTTTTGATTTCACACCAAGAATGGGCAAAATTCCAGACAAGTTTGAAAAGATCTTAAAACAGACAAAAGTACACTATATTTGACTGTTTGGTCCCTTGTCTGCTTTGGCAACAGGAGGATCAAGACAGGACTTCATTTGGTCCATTCCCTTGAAATGCTTATTCACCTGTATTATGCCCCCTGACATCATATGTGTCTACAGCTGCCAGCAATGCCCCCCCTTAGTCGTCAGTACACAAAGGCCAAACCATCTCCCTAACCTGCAATCAGCAATCAGCCCTGCAATCAGCATGATCCCTAACCTAGTACTGTGTGTGGCAGGGGTGGCCAAACTGTGGCTCCTGAGCCACATGTGGCTCTTTGATGTATAATGTTAGGGTTGCCATATGTCCCGAAATTTCCGGGACAGTCCCAGAACCCAAGCTCAGGTCACGGATCTGTCCCGGACCGTTCCAGGCCGGTACAACCCTCCGTCTTTTAAAAAGTGAATAAACTTACCTTTTTTCTGGGCGTTGCCATTTTGGATCTCCTGAAATCTCGCGAGATCCAACATGGCAGTGCCCAAATCTCATGAGGTCTCATGCCCTCACGAGATTTGGGCGCCGCCATGTTGGATCTCGTGAGATTTCGCGAGATCCAAGAAGGAAAAAAGGTAAATTTATTCACTTTTTAAAAAAGGTGGTGGCGGTGTATTTGGGGGCTCAGCGGTGACAGTGGTGCAAAGTAGCCCCTCCCACTAGTTGTCGGATCCATTCTGGCAGCGAAGGCAATGCTGCATTCACTGCCAGAATAGCTCTAACAGCGACTGCACTGGCGTCGCTCCTGTCAAGCGACGGGAGCGTTCCGCCACGGGGTGACGCGCGCACAGGGGTGACGCGCGCACCCCCACGTGCGTCACCTCCGTGACTCGGAGCGTCCGGCTTGGCCGGCGCTCCAGGGCCTTCTGAAAGAAGGCCCAATGCGTCACTACAATACGCGAACTTTTCGCGCATGCACAGACCGTTTTGAGGGCGAGAGGGCAGGCCCTTGCCCTCAGAAACGGTCTCTGCACATGCGCGAAACCAGTAAATGTTCGCATATTGTAGCGACGCATTGGGCCTTCTTTCAGAAGGCCCTGGAGCACTGGCCAAGCCAGATGCTCTGAGGCTGGCTCCCGGGCCGGCCTCAGAACGTCCGGCGACTCGAAGGGGCGGGGGACACCCGGGGCAGGGTGCAGCCAGGTCGCCCCCCCCAAATAGATCAATAGGGCCGCAATGTCGGGGGCGTCACTAGGGTGACGCTCGCGCCCCCGCCTTGGGGTGACGCGCGTCCTAGTGACAGCTCTGAGCGAGTGGGAGGGGCCACTTTGCACCACTGTATAGCGCCGTGCAGCACTTTCCGTGCCGCCCCCCTCTAGCTACGCTACTGGAATACAGAGCCGATTGCTGACTGATTTCCAGCAAACTGACTTCCAGAATGAACCTTCTGTAAGCATTTAAGGGAAACCCCAGGTGCATAATTAGATGTTCAGAGGTCAGGTTAGCCCAGCTTCCTTGCTAACATCTTGGCTGCATTGATCTTGCAGTCCTGGAGGATATATGAAGCAACTGGCATAGCTAATGTGGAAGGCTTCTGTTTGATTTCATGGCTGTTTTTAATCACCGGACTGTGGTTTTAAATTCCCCTGTGATATTGCAAACTGCCTCCCATGCAAATGTATCTGCCCTGGGTTAAAATCTCCCTGTGGAAGTGATTTAAGACCCATTTCCTGCAAAGTGAAGTTGTGACGAGAATGCAGTTCTACTCTTTCTGTAGAGATCACAACATCGCTAAGGGGCCGTTCTTTTAAGAGGCCATTTCCATGGTGAGATGGTATCAGTAGCATCACTAGGACGTGCGTCACCCTGGAGCAGGGGGCGCGCGTCACCCCAAAATGCCCTCAAAACGGTCTCTGCGCATGCACGAAAATCCGAAAAATTCCCGGATGAACGTGATGCATGGGGTCGGACGCTCCGCCGATGAGGACGGAGAGCGCCGATGGGGTCGGACGCTCCGAGGCCGGCTCCCGGGCCGGCCTCGGAGCGTCCGGAGGGTGTCGCGCGTCACGGAGGTGACGTGCGGGGGGGTGCGCGCGTCACCCCATGGCACACGTCACCCCCAGGTTCCCCGCCCCCCGCCACGCTCCAGTGACGCCCTTGGATTGTATCATAGCTTAGTGGGAGTGACCATGCTTTGCATGCAGAAGGTCAGAGGTTCAAATCCTGGCACCCCCTATGCAGGGCTGGGAAAGACTTGCCCTCATACCCCCCAGTAATAATACACCAGACAAGTTTTGAATTAGAACGAGGCTACATTTATTGAAATCAAAGCCAATCGACAGACTGTGTGAGCCCTGCAGCAACCCTCTCTCCAACTGGACTCCTAACCTGGAGGAGATAGCAAGCCGCTGTCCATTAGCAGCCGAACTCAGAGCGGTGAATCTTCTGGTGATGATTCCAGCTTCTTCATGCCAACTCCCTGGGCTGAATTGCACCACCTCCTGCAAGCAGGACAGCCTTTGAGGTCGACTTTGCAAGCCAAGGCCAAGGGGGTTTCAGCCGGCGTCCCTGAGCTGCACAACTTCTTGAGACTGACTGGGTCTGGTCCCCCCCCCCTAACTCTTGCTCATCTCAGAGTGCACACCAAATCTCCAAGACCTGTACTATACCTGCCACCTAGGGGGGGCTGCCTGGACTGTAACTCCCTCCTGCCCCCACCTGCCAACAGTAGCTTGCATTTGCAGGCCCTGCGGCAGGTCTCCCAGCGAAATGGTCCCCCCTCCCCAGCTGAGGAATAGACTGCAGCCCCTGCCCTTCCCAAGTCCTGGCGAACCTGCGTCTTAACCATATAACTTCCTGGGACGCCCAGGCCCCCCCCCCATCGAAGCCTCCAGCTGGAGAAGACCACACCCAAGAACCACCTGTTGGGAGGATAATGCTTAACTATCCAATTCAAGGTGCTGGTTTTGATGTTTAAAGCCCTATACGGCTCAGTAGGCTTGTCATTCATCCCGGAAACCCTCCTTCATCAGCAACTCTCCTATAGCAGCTCCTCAGGGCAAAAACACTTTCTGTCCTATGGTTACAGAAGGGGCTATACCCACTATGGAGCACTGCACAGGCTTCTTTCTATTTAAAATCACATATCACTTCCACTGCTAGCCCCCTTGTCCTTTCCCATCCAAATAAGTCCCTTAACCATTTGGCCTGTTAGACGTTGGTGCAGGCAGGCTGGCAGAGAAGGCAAACGCTACCAGCTTGAAACGGCAGAAGCCCTATTTCCTGACTTGTTGCCTTGGCTCATCTGAACAATCTTCCGTATGCCAGCCTGTGACATCAGATGCCTCCCCTGTGACACCTGAGTGGCTGGCAAGAGACATCATCGTTCGCTGCCTTCTGCCGAGTCAGACGCTGGACCAGTGAGCTCAGTGCCGCCTACACTGACTGGCAGTAGTTCATCACGGTTTCGGGGTGTGTGTGTGTGTGTGTGTGTGTGTGTGTGTGTGTGTGTGTGTGTGTGTGTGTGTGTGTGTGCTGTTAATACCAGGGAACCTGGTGCAGGCCAGGCCAGTGCTCTGCCACTGAGCTCCAGCTCCAGCCCTCGTTCTATACCTGATATGATCTGCAGTAGCCACAGAAGCCCTGGAGACGTCGGCAACAGCAGACCCAAGCTAGCAAATAGGCAGCCTAAGCCAGAACTGGCCCCAGTGAACTGAGACCCAAATAAAAAATGAATGGGAGGCGGCGCCCATACAACAATTCCTGCAAACCAGGGCACTGCTCAGCTGCGGATGCGCAGGGCCCATAAGCGCCCCTCCTGGCCCTTGGCACTGGTTATAGAAATAACACATATTTAAGAGGGGAGGTGCATCACATGGTGGGACGCGGAACACCACAAGTTGTCCGCTCCTGAGGACATGTCTGAGATAGCTGCTGGGCTCTGCCAAACTGCACTGGTGAGGGTGGGAGAGCAGCCTCAACTGCTGCATGGATCCCCATCCTCCCCCCCCCCCCATGGATGCAAGTGGTTTTCCCTGCTTGCCTCGTGCGAGGCGGGATCAGGCAAACACCCCACCTTCATTTTAGGTGGTGGCAGAGGGGCAGAAGCCTGGAAACCTTGAGAGCTGCTGGCTTCCAGTCTGTGAAGAGAATACTGACTTACGTGGACCAATGGTCTTTCAGTAGAGGGCAGCGTCGTGTGCTCATGTTTAGTCTTCTTTGGTGTTTTCAGAGATATTTGCAAGTGAGCACATGTCAGGGAAAGGGACTCTCAAGAGAAGGCTGGCTGTCCAAGGGGAGTAGTGCCTAGTGGATACTATGGGAACACAGTACATTCATCACAGCATATCTGTCTGCCATCCTACCCCTCTTGTTCTGCGTCACTGCTGTGGGCAAGAGAGGTGCCACCAGAAAGCTAAGAGGGCAGGAAGGTCATAGACGGAGCTTCGAGACCAATGCCCTTTCGCACATGATACAGCACCGGCCGCAGTGCAGCATCTTCCTACCCCACAGAAAAAAAGTCAAGGAAAGGATGCAGAGTAAATTGGTCATTGGGACATCCAGCCAGGAGACCTCTTCTTCTCCCCGCCACCAGTGGCATGGTTCAACATTCCAGCTCCCAGTGCAAGCTGAGCCATGCTGCAGCTTGCAAACATGTTGTTGGGCATCTGGCCAGTATGGGGATAATAGTGACTTGCCTAAAAGCGCGATTGTATGATCGCTGAGCGAATGCATAGCATGCTATTTGCAAACTTTGAAAAGCACCGAGTATTATAATCCCGCACCTATTCAGTCTCTGCTCGTTATTATAATATTCTTCTTGCCCCTCCATCCCACCTGCAGTGTTGGGATTTCTGCTCTTAGTATCGGCTCTCCGGCAACACCCTTCGTTCCTCAGCTCACTCTGCTTCCAAGCCATGTATGTAAAGATGTATGTCTGCACAGTAAATTCTGTTTGTCCTCTAAAATAAGCAGGTAGTGAAAGAGATATGAAATTCACTTAAATCTAGAGTCGGAAGTCCAGCTGGACAGGAACGGTTATTACCTCCAGGAAATTTATTAGATCGTAGCCCATGATACCCATGACTTTCCAAACTGTCTTACTCGTCTTGCACTGTGGAACTTTTTGAGAGGTGACTTTCAGATGGATAAAAACTTCACCCAAAATGGAACAATACCGACCAAATCTGTGGGATGATGGAAACCCAACAGTTCCATTTTGTGAATGTGGGAGGAGCCACACAGTTTGTGAATGGGAAACATGTACATGCACACACTCTGTCTGGGTCCAGCACCCTTTGAGGCCAGGAATGGACCACACAACTCACCTCCTGCCATGGGCCAGGTCGGCGACATGACTGACCAGGTCAGGCAGAAGGGCTCAGGTGTGGCTAGAAGCTCTGTGGCAGAGGCAACAACCCAGCCAAAAGCCAGCTTGTGGGCTCGGACCAGAGTGGGATGCTGGAAAGAGCCAGTTTGATTGCCTTGGCAACTGGGATGTGGCAATTCCCCTGGCAAGACTCAGGTGTCGTACGAGAAGCACATGGCCTCTTGTGGGCCTCTGTGGTTTGATGCACGTGGTGAGTTTTGCTAATGATTTGGACAAAAGTCAGGCCAAAACTGATGATCCTACTCTCCTGGGTTACAGTGTGTGTGTGTGTGTGTGTGTGTGTGTGTGTGTGTGTGTGTGTGTGTGTGTGTGTGTGTGTGTGTGTGTGGTCTTCTTCCTCATAACTTGCCAGCCTTTCTTGCCACTGGAGATGTTGCCAGGGGTTGGCCCTGGGGCTTCCTGCCTGCCAAGGATCGCTCTGCCACTGAGCTGTGATTTGGAGTCAGCAGAGAAAAGGTTCAACACCCGCACCATTTCCCCTCCAAAGCCACCCCCAGGCCCTCCTCAAGTTGCATTTCTGCCCCCGAAGGTGCACTCGGGCTCCTTCCCCGGGACGACTGCTGCTCTTTTCTGCTTCTGACACCACTGGGCTGGTGAGCAAGTTCTTGGCAGCTCAGCTCGGTGTCAGCTCTGATGCCAGCACAGAAATGTCACCGGCATCTGCTGCGTGAAAAGATGAAAAGAAAAAGAATTCCCCCAGGTTTCCGCCCCCCCTACAACACTCCCCAAACAGAGATGATCAACACTCCCCAAACGAAATGATCCTTGACGTCTTGAAAGAATGACTGACAGCATTCATAATAAGAACATAAGAACACAAGAAGAGCCTGTCTGCTGGATCAGGCCCAAGGCCCCTCTAGTCCACCTTCCTGTATCATACAGTGGCCCCACCAGATGCCTCAGGGAGCACAAGACAACAAGATAACCTGTTTCCCGTTGACACTCCCCTGCACCTGGCACAGAGAAAACCCACTTCTAAAGCCAGGAGGTTGCTTATGGCTTGTAACCTGTGATGGTCTTTTCCTCCATAAATCTGTCCAAACCCCTTGAAAAGAGACAACCCCCCCCCACACACAGGCATTTGGCACCCTCTTAGACTAGGACCGGAGTACCAACTGCAAACGGGCAGCCAGGTCATGCGCTGGCTGAGGCCCTGCAAACTCCCAGGGGCCCAAGAAGATGCCAACTTCGAAGCTCCCGATGCTGCAGGCAGCAACAGCCATGCTTGGCTGAGCTACTCATCATGCCACCACTGCTGCTGCTTCTCCCACCCACAAGGACACAGGGGCCTCTCTGGAAGTCTGTTCGTGGATGGGGAGGCTGGGAGAAAGTGTTGCTTGGGAGCCCCTCCCGATAGCTGAGAAAGGTGAGCCTTCCAAGAAGAGTGCACCTCTCCCGGCTTTCCCTGCTTGACTGGGAAGGGGCACTTTGGGTAAGATGCCAGAACCACTTGGAAAGACAGCAGCACCCTCAGGTTCTACCAGCAGCTTCTCGGGCAACAGCCAGGCCTCCTTGGCTGCACCTGCCTGGCATTTTGGGAACGGTGGCTCTGGATCATGACTGGTGCTGCCCTGCTGGAAGCGCCGTCTGCACCTTTCGCATTCCCCCGCTAAACTGACAGCTGTCAACCCAATTATTCATCCATTGCCAGTGTGAAACGCGCGCGCGCGCACACACACACACACACACACACACACACACACACACACACACACACACACACACACACACCCCACAAGCTAGCAGTTAATCTGGCAGTGCCATTGCTGCTGGAAACACTTCTCCTCTCCAGCACAATCTGCGATGTTGCGTCACCGTGAGCTGAGCTCCTGAAATAAATTTCCGTTTCCCTGCCAGGGCCTTCTGAGTATCCCAGCAGCATCGCTGTGACACTGGCCCAGATTCCATGTCCTTTTATGGTAGGGCTCGTTTCCCCCCCCCCCCCGCACAGAATTAGAAATTGCCGCAGAGCCGCCTAGCTGCGGATTCCCTCTGTAGTCCTGAGGTTTCCAGACATCCTCCTATTGGAGAATCCTTTCCAGATCATCTGCTAAGCCCCCCCCCACATCTGCTATGGGTTGGGGGACCCATGCCCGATTGGAGAGGCGTGTTCTTTCAGGACACACCCGTGGTTCCTCTGGGACACTGAAAAGGCCACTTGAAGATAGAGAGCTGCCTCCGACTGAGTCCGATCACGGGGCACTCACCCAGCTCACCTTCACCAACTCTGACTGGCAGCAATTCTCCAGGGTCTTTATAGGGAAAGGGATTCCCTCCTCACCTGGGACCTTCTGCATGCCCAGCAAATGTTCTGCTGCCACTGAGTTCTGAAAGATCTCTTGTCTGACTGCCCTTTGCTTTGCGTGGACTGAGGACGCTTTTCAGACGTTGGTCTGAACGTGTGTCTAGGGGGTGGGAGGGGAGCAAGTCACCCCTGCTGTCCCCACATGCTTTTCACAAAATGTCCGAACAGGCCTAGGCATAGCCAAACTGCTTGCAGGCGCAGAATTAACTAACAGCGCCGTCCTGGCTAATTTTAGACCAGCGGAGCGATTGCTCCACCGGTCTAAGGTGTTGCAAACATGCCGGAAAGTACATTAGCGGCAGCCGACAAGTAAGCGGTGCTGGCGGAGAGGCCTGCTCCGCTCCGCCAGTGCCATAGAACAGTGGAATGCCCATGGGGGACAGAGGGGCGGGGGGAGGGCAGGGAGACCGGTTCCAGGGGACCGGGATGGTCAGCCAGGCCCAGGACGGGGAGGGATCGGTGACAGCCCACTTCGCCAAATCCTATCTCCCTTCCCGGGCCTGGCTAGTGTTACATGACCACTCAAATGTGCATGACCCACTGCACATTCAAGTAGGCCCATTGAGGCAGCTGGGGCTCTTCCCAGGGTAAGGGGATGAACGGACTAACGTCCCTTTACCCTAAGGAGGCCTCTGGCTGCATACAGCATCCTGCACCCTGGTAGACAGGTTTGGGCTGCCCAGGTCCAGCGAGACTTGCACTTAATTGGGCAACTTGCCTCAAGCTTGAGATGACATCATCATGCTGAATGCGCTTAGGGGCAGGGCCAGTGGACATGATCTCAATCTCCGCTCTGCGCCCAATGCTCCTTTTTGCTTGAGAATTGAAGGGTAAGAAAGATCCCTAAGGACTCAATCCTATTGAGGCCTTGTGCTGCTGGTATTAGCTTTCTGGCAGGGCAAGTCACTTTCTAGCAGAGCTGCACGTTCCTGGGCCACTGCGGCAAACAGCGAGGGGCACGGCATGCTTGACAGCGACTCCAAGAGGCTCTGTAGGTGCCGGAGGGTTGTTGATGGTGGAGGGCCGTGGGTAGGGAGGGGGCATAATGGGGCATGTTGGGGGAGGAACCGGGGCGTGTGTTGGGGGAGGGAGGGGTTGGATCTGATGGCGGCGATTTGCACCTGGATCGTATCCCTGAAAGAAACCTCTCCCCCAATGCCCCCCGGCTCTCCTTGGATTTGTAACAGCAAAATGGCTGGCATGTGTCCGAGGAGACCCCATACTGTAGGTGATTGGGCAGCCCACTGGGGGGTTAGTTAAAAATATGTTTACTTACCTCCTCAGGCTGTCCAATTCCCCCCCCCCCCTAACATGCAGCACAGCCTCTGTTCATGCGGCTGCATGCTGTAGCGTGGCAAGGGATGGGATTGGGCCCTAAGGCTAGCAAACTACCTGTGCTAATCCCTTTTACTGCTCTGCTTCTTGAGGAGCCCCGAAGAGGCTTTTGAGGTGCCGCAGCGTTTGAAAGCCGTGACTCCGGACCGGTACTGCTCTGGCACCAAATTTGATCCTGCAGCCGCCTGCTGTTGCAGGGATGTCGAGTGGTTGTCGCTGTTTCAGCATAAAAATAGCTCTTTCTGTTGAACAGATCCTGCTAGTCCATGTTAGTGATGACAGAAAACGCTTCGCTTACGGTTTGTCAAAGTCTCCACATACTTCCAAAAGAGCCTTTCCTTTCTCTCAGTACCTTGTTGATATGTTCGAAGAGTGATGGTTGTAAATTTTCCAGCAGGAGGAAACAGGACAGATCGGAGAAGCGAAGCCCGCCAGAAAAGGGGAAGGGTGTATGTTGGGAGGGGGAGGCTTAAATTTATCTTCTACTGAAGTGGAGAGTGTTATGGGGGGTGAACTAAATAAGCTAGGAGGAGGAAATGTGATCTTTTAGGTGAAGAAAAAAAATCTCCTTTATTGTTAGCAGCAAACTAACACTGTAGGGTTGGTGGTGGTGCTGGTGGTGGTGGGCAACTGATAAAAGGATCTTTTCTGTAGGCCAGTGCTGCTGGGATCCATGCAGACGCAGGAAGACAGCCGAAGGGTGACTCCAGCATGGTTTCTTCCACAGTCCCAGATCGGTGTGGGTGCCTGGGTGCAAACCCCATATGAGCTGAAACACATGGAAGTGCACATGGATGTAATTTCTCACCGAAGATTTATTTATTTATTTATTTTCACATTTTTATACCGCCCTTCCTCCAAGGAGCTCAGAGTGGTGTACATATTTCCTCCCCTCCTTTTTGTCCTCACAACAACCCTGTGAGGTAGGTGGGGCTGAGAGATAGTGACTGGCCCAAGGTCACCCAGGAAGCTTCGCGGCTGAGTGGGGATTTGAACCTGGATCTTCCAGGTCTAAGTCCGACTCCCAAACCACTACACCATCCTGGCTGATGGTGGGTAGCATGACTGATGTGGGTATTTGAGAGGGAGGGGTTTGCCAGGTTGAATGTTCTCTCATGCAAAACATTCCCTGTGTAAATTGAAACAACACACACACACATACACACACACACCTCTACATATCACACACCTACACATCTATTCTTCACCTTGACACACTAGTTTTCTAAGTGCAGAGAATATGCCTCACCTGCAGTCTGGAGCAGTGCAGCATCTCTTCATCTGCCGCTTGAAAAAACCAAACTTCATCTCTGAGCTGGCTCCATTGTTTTCTTTCAGCAATGGGAACTAAAGATTGCTAAACAGGATCTCCCACATTTGCTTCATTTTCCTGCATTCCCTTGCAGTGTAATTCCCCCCCCCCACACACACTTCTTCACCCCAATTTGTTCCCCTCCCCTCTCCCTGGTCCTGTCAGGCTACCCCCCCCCCCAGCAGGTGGGTGCTCATTGGCTGGCTGCTGCCAGAAGTTTGAGTGGGCGGGTGGCGGAGTGCTGAAAAATGTGTTACTAGTTATTTCTATTCCTCATCCTTTCAGGGAGGGGGGGGAGAGTTGAGCTGTCACTCCAGGGGAAATGTGAAGGCTCAGTAGCACCCTTGTCCGCCCACTGCCTGCCGCTGCCTACCCATGGTGCTTTTTTGGGATGCTGGGGGAACACGTTACACGCTGAGCAAGTTGGAAACTGGAGTGCAATGAGATGATGCTTTTCAGTGCTCTTCCCTCCCCTCCTTTTAAATGTTAAAGGCATGTCGGGTGGTTCCCCATCAAAACTTTGCACGCTGCCTTTCAGGGTGAATTCCCGTGTTCAAGAGTAAACACAGCTCAGTTTCTTGTCTACGTGGAAACCCAAGGATGTCACGTGCGACTGCCACCTGGTTGAATGCATTCGTTTCATTTTCTGCCCACCTTTCTTCCACGGTGAACCTTAAGACAGTGTTCATCATGGAGTTCCCATCCAGGCAGTGACCAAACTCAGATCTTCAGCAAGGCTGATGTAGGCACCAGATGCCCTCAGACCTCAGATGCCTGGGGATGACACTATCATGCTGGCCCACAGGAAACTGAGCCAGGACTGACTGCAGCAACTGGTCAACTCAGTGAAGAACCCGGGTTTGCTGCCACCGAGTGTGCAAAGGCATGTTGAATCCCAAGTGGCTGGTCAGAGCTCATGGAGAGAGGTCTGCATGTTGGGAGGTCTGCATCAGGAGGGGGGGGGGAGGAAGCCGGGGGAGGAAGACACCCCCCCCCCATAGGTCAAAGGAGACAAAAGTTCTGAGACAGGTAGCCTTGAGTCACCTGCCTCCTGGACGGTACACTGCCCCCTAGTGTCCTGCAGGTGGCATTGCACCTACTTTCTGAGAGTTTGCCCTTCTGAGGCAGTAAACCCTCCCAGGAGAGAGTCTAGGACACCATTTCACCTCCTCTGAAGACTCAAAACTCGTGGATATTGGACAACCACATGAGTTGTCCAACCTGACATTAAAACTCACATGGGTGATTTTGAACTCACAGATTTACAGCCTAATCCTGTTGTGGTCTTTGGGCAGTAGATCTCACGATTTGCAGCTGTAATTCCAGGAACGGTGTTGTAAAAAGGCGCACCGCTGTTGTGCATTAAGGGACCGCTGGCGAAAATGGCTGGAGACCCTGCAAGCGGGACAGCGGTGTGCAGAAACCCCACTGGACCAGGTAAGATGGTGGTGAGGGTGGTTTGTGGACAGTTCAGGGGAGGATCAGGGTGGGCAGTGGGGTGGGCAGGGGGCAGAAGGGAGTGGAAGGGGGAGGAACTCAGAAGGAGCACACCAAGATCCAACCCCCCTTGTTCCAGCCAACCCCCCCCCCCCCACACACACACACAAGGCTCCTATGTAGGACTTACTCCAGGCAAATAGCTGGTGTAGGTCTGAGGAGACCCATTGGGGTCGGGTGGCTTACAGAGAGGTAAGTAAAATATATTTTTACTTACCTCTCCCAGGCTGTTGGTTGACCCCCCACCATAGGATGCAGCATACGCTCCAGCAGCATGGCTGCACCACATAAACTGGTGGGCGATAGGACTGAGGCATAAAAAGTGAAAAAAGTACTTGACTTGTTCCATGGGGAAAACACACACAGATAATCCATGGATAAGGGAAGCCCTGTGGATTTTGCATCCCATCATGTGCTACATCGGTGGGAGATGCTGGTTTCCATGTGGGGTTTGGCAGGCAAGTTCTGGGCCTGAGTCCGAAGTGCTACACTCCAGAAATGGCTCGACAGACAGACTGCCCCATCTGCTGTTTGTGTGATCTTGGCCTGAGGCGGCGGGGCCGGTATTTTGTGTCCTCACCGGCTTTAAGTCAAGTCTCTCCCCCCCACCAAAACAAACATGGCCTGGATGTGACAACCATTGTGTAAAACCTTTGCAAGGAACAACTGAGAGAATTTGCCCAAACAAAAGATGCTCACCAAACAAAAGGCTGATTATACATTCTCATTCTTGGCACGTGAGAGAACCTAGTGTGTAGCATAGCAGTGAGAGTGTCAGATCTTGGCCACACGACATGTCAAGCCAATGCACACTCTTGGCCCCGAGGAGCTTGACTTTAACTAGAAGCAGGTGAGGGCAGGGATGATGCCAAGGAGGAGGAGGGATGCCTCCTACAGCAGCAGCACTGAGCCAAGAAGAAATCCGGCTCGGCAGGAGGCAAACCGAGATATTTGCCTAGGGATGCATGCTAATGGCCATTGTTTTTCCCAAGCCCTTCCTGAGACACAGTATGTTGCTCACATTACATCAATGCTACAATTCTATGCAAATTTACCTGGGGGTTAGTCCTTCTAAACCCAGTGGAACTTAGTTTTCAGTAAATATGAATTGTAATGTACTTTTTATATTTATCTGAGATATTTTAAAATTCCATTTTTCAATTTTTATACATTTGATTTAACCTGCTGCAACTCATTGCAGGAGTTTGGGATGAAATGATCTAGATTTTTAAGTGAAATATAGTAGGAGTAAGTGGCAGACGCAGAAAACACTCTAAGGGAGCGATGTTAAGTGTTTTTTGTTTGTTTGCACAGTCTTAGTGGGAAGTGGCTGTGAGGGGTGTCAGGATGAGCTCCTGCGCGTCAAATTGTTCCACTCCATCACTGGGTGGGGGAACCCAGATCAGAGCCGTAGTGTGAGGGGAAAGGGGTTCGATCCCTTTCGCCCTGCATCTGGGCCTGCATGGCACCCCTCTCTACGCATCTATAGTGCTGTTGCCAGCCAGGCTGGTCTGAAGGGTGGGAAATGCCTTGGCAACCGCCAGCAATGGAAACTCAGCTCTTGAACAGCCTCCGACTCCAGAAACTCAGGGGGAATGACAAACGGTTGTCCTGGCAACGGGAATACCACCTTACTCGCCTAATGATAGCCCGGGTGTTTTGCAAGAGAAAGCGGAGAGAACCAGGAAAAGAGGAGGAATAACTGGGTGCCGGGCAACCCCCTCCCCTCCCTCTTAGGCACACACTGGGGGGCTCAGTTGGAGATGGACTCGGGGGAGGGGGCGCATGGCTGAGTCAGAGTTTGGTTGAGGCTGTGGTGAGCAGCAGCACACCCACCCACCCACCTTGCTCACCCCCTACCGTGATCCCAATCCAGATCTGATCCTTCTGGCAGCTTATGTGTTTTGAGAGGGAAGCTCCCATTGGCTCCCATTGTTAGATGGGGAAAAGCCACATAGGCCACCTTGAGCCTCTTTGAGGAAGGGCAGCAGAAAAACCTGCCCCCCACTGAGCAGGGCTTCAGCCAATGCCACCCACTGCCTTGGCCAAGCAACCACAGAAGGGCTGTAGTTCCAGCTGGGCCATGGTGAGACTAGGGGTGCGACCCACCCAGCTGCCTCGTGGCTTCATGGAAGGGCAGGTTCATTCTGTGCCCCAAACAGGAAGCTCTCAGTAATCCAAATTATGTGTCAAGAAATGATTCACTTGTTACCTGTCTATATTGTGCATTTTTTTTGTGTCTTCTGTCGAATGGATTCTGCTGATCATGGAGAAGGTAAACAAGCCACGACAGGAACAGGAGCCCAGCCTGTGTCCAGTGGAAATAATAATACTTGACCTCAGTGGCTTCTTGACAGACGAATTAACATGCATGGGTCTCCCTGAGGATAAGACGCTTGAGAACCACCACCCTAAACATAGGAAATTGCCTTCTACAGGGCAGAAGCATCACTGGACCGTGGCGGGCCGTGGGGTGTGTGTGATGCGCGTCAAGGGGTGATGCGCGTCACTCCCGCGTGTCATCCCCGCTGCCGCTGGCTCCGCGCGTCACCCTCCAAGGCTGGAGAAGGCCTCAGAGCGTCTGGCCCGGCCGGCAGTCCGGGGCCTTCTGACCAGGCCCAATGCGTCGATATGTCATTTATTAGGTCCTTGCCCTCAGAAACGTTGTGCGCATGAGTGAAAAAGCAAAAAAAATCACGTATTGACGCATTGGGCCTGGTCAGAAGGCCTTGGACAGCCGGTCGGGGAGGAAGATCGGAGCTGGCAGTAGTGGGGGTGTGTGAACGGGGGGGGGGGGGTCACGGGGGTGACGTGCGGCTCCGCAGCCCCCAGGTGTCGCACGTCTGCCACCGGGTGACGCGCGCGACATGACGCCTCTGCTACAGGGTCAGATCCTTGGTCCAGCTGATACACCAAAGGGCAACAGCCTTTGGGTCAGGTGGGTCTTTCCCAGAGGTCGAACCTGGGACCTTCTGGCTGCAGCCAGCTACCGCCCTTTCCCTAAACAAGACCGTATCTGTTTTAGCCAGATCTGGTGCAGAAAATGATTCAGTGACCACCCACTAAGCTCCCTAATAGTTGGTCTTTTATGGACAGGTGTATACTAAT
Source organism: Plestiodon gilberti rubricaudatus (assembly GCA_026170595.1). Classification (NCBI taxonomy): domain Eukaryota; kingdom Metazoa; phylum Chordata; class Lepidosauria; order Squamata; family Scincidae; genus Plestiodon; species Plestiodon gilberti. The sequence continues at coordinate 3,514,924 of JANXHW010000004.1, forward strand.
CGTCATGCTGGGTTACCCCAATGGCCCATTTATCTTTCTTCTTCTTCTTCTTTGTCCGACCGGAGCCTGCTAGATGCTCCAGGGAGATTTACAGGCTTCTGATATATTCATCCCCTGCTGTTAATTCCTGCATCTGTTACACTCAGAGTGGAACTCAGTGTTACATTTTCTTCCTAAGAGAAATGTGGTATAGGAGACTTGGGGGGGGGGGGGGGAAGAGGGTGAGGGGGTGGGAGAGTGTTTGCAAGGGAAGGAGTGAACAGACGTTCCCTGTTCCTTTCTTTAATTGTTTTGTGGGTTTTCTCTGTCCCACATTCCTTTTCCCTACAATTCTGGTTTCACTAGGAACATTTCTCAGATTAAATCCACAATTAGAACATCTTTGCTCCAGTTTCAGTTCCATTTGGTGTGCCTCTTTTTCTCCTATCTCTCCCAGAGGTGTGCATGACCTTTGGTATAAAACACTGCAAACAGGCAATCTTGAAGTGATTGCATGTACAGCTTCACAAGATTCTCTCGGAGTGGCGTTCTAGAAATGCGCAAGGGTGCCTGAGCTTTACAGATACGTATGCTGCTCAAGTACTACGCAGAATTTGAAACATGATCCGACCATACGTACCGTCACATCGAGTTTGCTTTTTTTTGTGGTTTCTTATCAATGCACACATAAACATCAGCGATGCAGAGAAGGGAAAGACATGACTGGGCTGGAGGAAGTGAAAGCTGGGACAAAGGAATGTGTGTAGGACTTGGTTTTTTACTTCATAAATGGAATGGACAATTCTGGTTCTTCTTCAGAAACAAGACAAGGTAATTTGGAACTCCAAATTCCACTGGGACATTTGGATGAGAAGAACTTCAGAAGCATCTCTAGGGAGGGTTGGTGGATTAACCCTTTCCTCACCTTCCAATTATGCCTCTCCAAGATGTTGCACATGTGCCTCTGAGAGGAGGTTTAACGGGGTGATTTGCACCCGGGCCCAGGGTGAAAAATGGGTCAAAAAAGGGGCCCTGGAGCCAAAAAGGGGGGCCAAGGAGCCAAATTCATATGTAGGGAAGGGGCCCAAAAGAAAATTTGTACCCCCCTGATAAAATTCCTCTGAATGGCCCTGCACATGTGTCCCCCACACAAGCACATGTGACGCAGAGTTTTGGCTGAAATTGAGGGCCATGGATTGTTAATTATGATGCCAGACAGCAGTCGGTGACTGCAGCGGGACCTGCCGAGTATACTCCACCCCCAAGTATCACCCTGAATTACTCTGCTGACGTGAATGGGAATCTATACAATTTACACCGTTGCCCTCTAACCACTACAAAAGCTGATCCCTACAGATAGTTGCGGAGTGGGTGAAACATCCTGCACCCTGCTGACAATCCTGGTGAAAGGAAAACACAAATCTGACTAGCCTTCTGCTGCAGCAGGTGACTGTCACGTGCCACATTGTGACCTGGGAGGTTGCTGAGCTGCATGCACCCCTAGATAGCTGCTCCTATGCCTTCCCTGGTTGACAGACCTGCAGGAGCCTGCATGCGGCTGGTCGTTGGCCCCCTTACGCCCTGTCTCTTGCTCTAAGGCTGGGTGCAATGCTACCAGGCGCCACTAGGCAGAGCCATGCGAAGGAGTGGCATTTTCTCTTCATGCCAGTGTAGCTGAAGCTCAGCTGGGAGTAATAGGAGATGGCAGGTGGACCCTGTCTCCTGCTAATGCTCCCTTTAAAGTGCGCCCCTCCCCCCTGTTCACATTGTCCTGGCAAACGTGGTGTGGAGAGGGTTGCCAAGGTAAAGTGCAGCTTTGCCTGCAGACTGAGAAATGAAGCTTCTACTTTTTTCATAATTACTGTATGAAAATTTGCTGCGGCTGTTTTCTGTGTTAAACGACAACCGATTATGATGGAAATGTTCAAGTCTGTCTTCTTTCTTCCTCATCTCCTCCTCCTTCTGCCTCCTTTCTCTCCTTCTGCACCAGTGCCAATTCCTCCTCCACCTAATTTTGAAGAACTTCAGCAGAGAACTAGATTGAGGAGACACCCACATAGCAAGTCTGGTGTGAAAATAACTTGTGCCAGATGTGTCAAGTGGAAAACAACTCAAGGAGTTCCCCTGATTTAAGCTGAAAAGAAACGGGGATTAAAGATAGCCTCAGACTTCGAGCCCATCAATGTCCAACAAAGACTTTTAATTAATGTCACAGAGAGTCAAACTAATTTCTAAACCCTTCCTGCCTTAGGAGCCTGTCTATTTCTCCCTCTGGAAGAGGGCTGTAGCTCCGTGGCAGAATGCACATGCAGAAGGCGCCAGGCTCAGTCTGGCAGCATCTCCAGTCTCAGTCTGGCAGCATCTGAAGAAGCAGGGCTGGGAGGGAGGGGCCTCTGCCTGAGCAGCCACTGTCTGTTGCTGGAAGTCAGGGCCAGTAGGGGACCATTGGGCTACATGGACCATTGGCCTGGTTTTGTATGAGGTGATCCATTACATACGTCCCATCATGATTGCTGAGATGAGCTGAGAACAGCATCCTTCTATTTAGGTACCAAATTCAAACAACAGGAGCACTTAGACCCCATGCAGAAGGTGCTGGCGTGCCTGGTGGCACCACTTCTGCCGAACCTGCTTCCTTCCTGGTCCCAATCTGCTCTCCCCCCCACCCCCATCCACGCCCTGTTCTGCCCACCCCCACCTCCCTCCCACCCCCTCTGTGCTCTTACCTACAGTGATGGGTGGCGGGTGTCCACAGTCGTGCACTCACCACTCCTGGCTGCAGGCAGCCCAGGTGCTCTGACAGGTCACATTTTGGGATTGCCGGAAAGCTTGTTGTGCTGCTGGAACACTCGGTCCATCCGGGGGCACAATGCATTCATAGGATGGGGGGGCCATTGGGGACCTAGTCCGTGGGGCTGACAGCCTGAGGGGACTTGAAGAAAGCAGCCGTCAGGACTGAGCTGATTGACGGAGCTGTGGGGGCTCCCTCAGAAATAGCACTGCTGAGCTGGCAGGAAGGCAGAGTGGCGCGCTCTGCGTGTGGGCTGCCTGCCACAGTGTGCAGGGAGGTGTCAAGCACGCCGAGTGAGTTTGTGTGTGTGCTTGTGAAGGGGGGAGACACTGCCGCCTCCCCCCCACCCCGGTTGTTCCCACCCAGTGTTACTAATCTTGTTCTCTGGCTGCTCCTTTCCTCCACAGTTTGGTGTGAGTCAGAAAAGGGGGCACAGGCAGGGTTGTGTGGGGTGGAGAGATGGCAACACTCCCACTTCAATGCAGTGTCACCGTTTGTCCCAATTTGGAGTTTAAAATCTAAGTCACAGATTTTTGCCGTACTCTATCAGGGTTTAGGGTCGTGAGAAGTGACTGTAGAAAAGGGGGAATCTGAGCATGCACAGAATGCTTTTCTGTCACAACACATCTGATTCCACACCTCTGGAATTAGGAGTCAGCAATGAAAATAGGGATCTTGCATCTACTGAGTTTCTGGTAATGTGCACATTTGATTTGAATTTCATCCAGTGGTTAGAAGGTGCTTCATCAACGAAAACCCTTTCATTTGTTGACAGTCCTACTTAGGAGTACAGGTGGGCCCCTATATCCACTGATTTGCTATCCACGGTTTCAGTTATCCACGGATCGTAGAGGCCCCCCAGGCTTTTACTTTTTTCCCAGTAAGCTTTGTTTCTTCCTTAAAGAAACAGGAAAAGCAGCCTCTGGCTGCTTATTACAGGCAAGTAGAACGAGACTAAGTACTAGAGAGGCTCTGCAAGGTTAACAGAAACCTTGCAGAGCCTCTCTAGGACTTAGTCTCGTTCTACTTGCCTGCAATGGAGGCTGCTTCTCTGTTTGTTTTAAGGAAGAAACAAAGCTTGCTGAAAGAAAAGTAAGAGCTGGGGGGGGGCAAGCATGCCTGCCTGCAGGGGAGGCAGGGTGGGGGGCCCTCAGGAAACCATGGAGGGGGTGTTCGCTCTTATCCACGGTTTCAAGTATCCACGGAGGGGCCTGGAACATATCCCCAGCGGATAAGGGGGCCCACCTGTATAGAGAAAAGTGAATGAGAAGCATGGTAGAGGGCTAAAAAAAATTGCAGCAATGGGGGGAAAAGTGAAGAGAGAAATGTCTTTGTTTGAGTTTTCGTTCCACCACCAATTCATTTAATTAACTAATTAAATTTCTGGCCACATTTTTATTTATTTATTTATTTGTTTGTTTGTTTATTTATTTATTGCCACTTGCCTGTGCCACTGCTGCCATCCCCTCTGGAGCCTGGCTGGCTGCATCCGGGCCAACAAGGACTCCTACCCTCTCAAGCTGCCGCAGATGCTTCTAACATACCTTTTTCGGTGGCACCATTTTGGATCTCGCGAGATCCAAGATGGCACCACCGAAAAAGGTACGTTTTAGAAGCAGCAGCGGCAGCGCCTGGAAAGCCCGGGACTAACCCGGGACCGGGCTCTGGAAGCTGGGATAGTCCCGGGTTTTCCGGGATGAATGATTGGTAAGCCTATCCATCATTCTCAAACCTGGGTTCCCCCAACGAAGCTGATTGGTAGGAGAGTCAGGACCAAGGAGAAGAAAGACTTTTTCACACCGCGTGTCATTCATTTCTGGCATCTGCTGCCTCAGGGTGCAGCGATGGCCACTGACTGAAACGGCTTCCGAAGAAGATTAGCCAGATTCATGAAGGAGGAGCGAAGACAGAGGCGTCCTAATATGGGGGGTTCAGGTGCGCAGCGCCCCCAGCGCGCTGCTTCCAGGGGGCGCGCGCCCCCCCAGGACCTGCCTTTGGTCCGGCGGGCCGCGGCAGCAGCACCAGCAGCAGGAGGAGGAGGAGGTGGAGGCGGAGGCGGGGAGTGTTGTGCGCGAGCGAGCGCTCGCTCACGCACAACACTCCCCACCTCCGCCGCCTCCTCCTGCTGCTGCTGCTGCTGCTGCCGCGGCCCGCTGGACCGAACAGAGCAGGGGAGTGACAACAGAGCAGGCGGAGGTGGGGAGGTGCCAGAGGCGTCGCTCCGGTAGGGGCGGGGCTGTAAGTTTTGCTCGGTCGGAGTCCCGTTTACCGAACGAGCAGGAGGCGGCCCCGCCCCCTCACCGTCAGAGCCATTCCCCTGCGGAGAAAGCAGCAGGCAGGGTCTCTTGGCTGCTGCTTTCTCCGTAGGGGAATGGCTCTGACAGTGAGGGGGCGGGGCCGCCTCCTGCTCGTTCGGTAAACGGGACTCCGACCGAGCAAAACTTACAGCCCTGCCCCTACCGGAGCGACGCCTCTGGGAGGTGCGCGAGTGCTCGCGCGCGCCTGCCCGCCTCTCCTTTCCTCTTCCCGGCTTCGTCAGTCAGCGGCCCAGCTAGAGGCGTGAGCTGCTCGCGCCCCAGCTGGGCCGCTGACCAACAAAGCCGGAAAGGGGAAAGAAGAGGTGGGCAGGCGCGCGCGAGCGCTCGTGGGGGCGCTCGGTCCCCGCCCCCCACCCCAGGCGCCGGGAGGGCGCAGAACGCCACTGAGCAAAGATCAATAGCTACTATGAGTCAGGTGGCTACATGGGGCCTCCAGAGTCAGAGGAAGTGGCGGGGGGAACAGGGGGAGGGTTATTGCCTTCTGCTGGTGGACCCCCCCCCCCAGAGGCCTCTGGCTGGCCACTGTGGGAAACACGATGCTGGACTAGATGAGCCCAGGGCCTGATCCAGCACGACTCTCCTTGTATTCTGATGACAGGAGTTTCAAACATGGTGTTCCCTCTGGCGTCACTACAGGGGGGGGCGGAGCTGTAAGTGCTGCTGAAATCTGAGCCTCCCTTACACAGACGAACGAAGCAGCCCCGCCCCTTCACCCACGCAGCCGTTCAGAGAGGTGAAAACAACAGTCAGGAGACTCCCTGCCTGTTGCTTTCGCTTCTCTGAAAGGCTGAGAACAACCCAAACAGGCTGCACTGCATGCTAGGGGGGCGGGGGGGGGGGCGATTGGGAGGCTTGGGGGAGGTAAGGGAAAATATTATTCCTTACCCTTCCATAAGCACCTCGATCTCCAGTGGGTCTCCTCGAACCTCTTTAGTTGGCGCAAGTCTGTGGAGACAGCAACAACAACAACAACAACAACAATAATAAACCAGTATTTATATACTGCCTTTTCTTTGATCATCGGACTTCTCCTCTGACTTTAATTCAAAGTTGGTTTACATGTCAGGAGGAGGCTCCGGAGGGGATAGCATCAGGCGCAAGTCGCTCGCGCTGGAATACCCCTCCTCCCGCCTCTGACACGCCTCCTTCCCTCCCCGATCTGCCCCGATCCTCCCACCTCATTCCACCCACCCTGCTGACTTCCCACGGAATTGAGCAGCAGCGGCGCCTTCCTGGCCAGCGCTGCTCGCGGTGCCTCCTCGCTATGTGAGCTTCCATAACAAGGGTGTTTGCAATGCCATCAAGTGTGCTCCGCCACCAGAACACTAGTTCCAACAGCAGAGCTGATGGCTAGGATTGGGCCATAATATACCTTTCATGTTTATTGGGGATATTATGTAATCTCATTTTTCAGTTTTATATTTGTTCCTAATCTCTTGCAACCTACTTCAAGAGTTTCAGATTAAATGAGCTAGAATGATCTTGAAATGAAGTGGAAATAAGTGCAAAGAGAAGAAAACACTCCAATGAAGAAATTTAAAGTTGTTTTCTGCCTTTTGTTAGAGTCAAAATGGACTGTGGCTGTGGGGATGGTGGTGGCGCATGATGCCCTTTAACATGTGCCCCTACACTCTGGAGATCCACCGCCAATGAGAGTGGACAATACTGAGCCTGGTTGACCAATGACTTGGTATATAGAATTATGGAGTACTACAGTGGGTGGCGTAGTGGGTTAAACCACTGAATCATGAGCTGTCGATCGAAAGGTCGGCAGTTCGAATCCATGCGACGGCTCCTGCCAACCTAGCAGTTCGAAAGCAAGAAATTGCAAGTAGCTCAAAGATACAATAGGTATGGGTTTTTCAGCCATGTGATTTCAGATCTTAAAATTGAAGAAATAAAGATCGATCTTACAGTTGTCAGTAGAAATTCCACTTCCTGGTTTTACCACGATGTAGATCGGGCAAGCGAGACGGATTATCCAAAGCTGACAACGATGAAATTCTTTAGAGTCTTCTAGCGCTTAACATTTCTCCCCAAGCATTAGGAGCTTCTTCGGAAGCAAAGAGAACCCAGCTATAAGCTGGAAGATGTCCATAGCTTTGTCCTGGAGGTCTCTGTAGATATAGAGTCAGTTATTGGAAGCATGGGAACCAGCGTGCAGGTGGCTGATTGTTAATTAGATGCATAAGCTGTCAGACCCTTGTGACCTGAAGTAAACTACTTCAGGAATTTCTACTGACAACTGTAAGATCGATCTTTATTTCTTCAATTTTAAGATCTGAAATCACATGGCTGAAAAACCCATACCTATTGTATCTTTGAGCATAACAACTGGCCATGAAAACCTGCATGTATATTTAATTGCAAGTAGATTAATAGGTACCGCGTCAGCGGGACGGTAACAGCGTTCCATGCGCCTCGGTGTTGAGTCATGCCGGCCACATGACCATGGAAATGTCTTCGGACAGCGCTGGCTCTTCGGCTTTGAAACGGAGATGAGCACCGCTCCCTAGAGTCGGACACGACTGGACTTAATTGTCAAGGGATACCTTTACCTTTACCTTAGACAAGTTCATAATGACTCTGGAGATCCACTGCCAATGAGAGTGGACAATACTGAGCCTGGTTGACCAATGACTTGGTATATAGAATTATGGAGTACAACAGTTAGAAGGGAGCTTGGAGGTCATCTAGTCCAACCCCACTCAGCACAGGCAACTACAGCATCCCTGACAGATGGTCACCCAGCCTCTGCTTGAAACCCTACAATGAGGGACACCCCACAGCTTCATGAAGCAGACTGTTCCAGTGCAGGACAGCTCTTGCAGTGGGGAGATTCTTCCTCATGCCCAGCTGAAATCAACTTTCCTGTATTTCAACCCATGGCGTCTAGTCCCGCCCTCAGGAGCCACAGAGAGCACATCCTCCCTTCTTCTGTGCAACAGTACTTGGAAACAGCTCTTGTCTCACGTCTCTCCTTAATCTCCCAGTCTCCAGGGTAAACATACGAAATGCCGGGTTTCCAGACTCCGTCCTCGCTATCTGAGTTGCCCTCCTCTGATCATGCTCCAGCTTACTGATGTCCTTCAAATAAGGCAGCTACATCCGTTTCACCTGAGCCACCTCACATTTTAAATGGTGCAACGTTCAGTGACCAGGCACCTGTAGATCACTGGATGCGGGCAACGATATAGAATTAAGTCCCATTAAATACAGGGGGACTTCCATGCCGTGTGCATTTTTAGTATCTAGGTATTTACAGCCTTGTCACAAAGCTCTTAGCAATCCCGTTATATAAGGCATGCAGAGTCTTTAATGAGCACTTACCAAGTTACATCAATAAGCACAGAGCACCAAAGAAACAAATTTGGTGTCTGACTTTGTTCCATTATGCCTTTTAATTCAGATTTTAAATTGCCTTGCAAGCTCAGGAATTGGAAATCAGAAACGTGAAGAGCACTTTGTGTTCGAATGTGATGAGCACGAAGGCATCAAAAACACACTGAAAAGTGTTTCATTTGGTTCTCCTAGTGGAGTTGTGCAGTGACTGTCCTAGGAGCTGAACTCACAGCCCGATCCTGCGCAAAGAAGCTCCTGCAGAGTGTGTGCTCCGCAGGCGTCAGGTGTCGTAAATGCGCCGTAAAGCACGTTTTCGACACCTGAGGCCGCTGGCGTATGTGTATCTCACAGTGGCCCACCAGATGCCTCAGGGAGCACTCAAGACAACAAGATACCTGTATCCCTTTGCCATTCCCTTGCAAATGGCATTCAAAGATAGGCTACCTCTAACACGTGGAAGTTGCAGGCAGTCATCACAACTTGTAACCTGTGACGGACTTTTCCTCCATAAATCTGTCCAATCCCCTTTTAAAGGCGTCTAGGCCAGGTACCATCACAACATACTGTGGCAACGAGTTCTGCAGATTAATTATGCAAGACTCTGATGCTGGGAAAGATTGAAGGCAAAAGGAGAAGGGGAAGGCAAAGGATGAGATGGTTAGACAGCATCACCGATGCAACGAACATGAAAATGAGCGAACTCAGGAAGATAGTGGAGGACAGGAAGGCCTGGCGGGATGTGGTTCATGGGATCACGAAGGGTCGGACACAACTTAACGACTGAACAACAAAAAGGCAAGGTGCAAAACAATAGAAGCCCCTGATTAGGGCTGAGCAAACATGGGCTATCAGGGCCAACCAGAAGAAAGTTCTTTGATGAGCTCACCCCACAAAAGATCACATCTGTTCCTATTGGAATTGAAGATAGACAACCTGGGTCACAGGCATTGTTCCTGCTAAGCTGCATGGCCATGCAGCTTGAAGCTCAACAACCCGGACGTTTGACGATGTCATTGCAGAGCATCTGGAGCTGGCATCGCAACACAGTCGTGGTGCCACACAGAAGCAGAAGGGGTCCACACAGCGACGCAGACCCCTTACAGGGAACATTGGTCCCAAGACCCCTGGTGTCGTCATCCTTTGTTCCTCATTCCACACTCGGCCTTGCTGATGGGATGATCATTCGTTTGCAGACCCACCAGTGGGCCCTCCACTGCCCAAGAACAACCGTGCCAAGCTGTCACCCACAACTGGTAACCAGCAGTACACCAAGGTGTCAGACTGCAGTTGGGGGCTCACGTGAGTGAATGTAAGTTTGTAGGTTTATTGGGGGGCTTTGTATAACCAAAAGTCTTATAACCAAAAGTCTCGAGACAGCTCGCAAATTCACTCCAAAGCAAGTCAATGATGCATTAAAGCTATATACATCATTTATAAAAAGAACACAACAGATTTTTAAAACAAACATAAAATAATGGGGTGGGGGGAAACACAGCTGATAAAATAATTTCAGTTGGGGGAATAAAAGCACAGGAAGGTTAACCAAGGCCATTAAGAGCCCGTGAAAGATTTCCTGTGCCTGGGAAATAAGAGCGAGGCTGCCAGGTGCCTCGGAAGCAGCGATGTAGACTTGAGTCTCTTGACTCGGATTTGAGTCGGACTCATTGATCCACATCCCTGCTTGGAAGAGAGTTCCAACGTTTGGGTGCCGCCACTGAGACAACTCTTGGTTCACAACATGCTCCTTCATACCCCACAAAAGAAAAAAAGTAAGTTCTTATTTGGAAGGACCTTTCTTTAGGATGGATCATTCAACTTTCCAAGCCTCCATCTGTGGCCCGGTGCAGTACAGTTGAACACAGGTCTGCTATCTTAGTGGGAACTAGATCTCAGTGTGGGAGAGTAATGGCCCAATCCTGTCCCCCCCACCCCCACCCCCACCCCCACCCCACTGGCGTAACTAGCATTGCGCCGGCAGAGGCTGCTTTATGGCTGTCATAAAGCAGCCACCGCCAACAAGTGCACTGGGCCTGCCAGTGGGGAGGTCGCAGTGGTGGGCGGGCCAATGGACTGGTGGGCCAATGGACACCCGCCGGAGCAGGTAAGTCCATGCAGGGGGTTGTAGGGAGGTGGGGAGGGAGTTGAATTGGGCGGGGTGAGCGGGACAGGGAGGGGGTGGGCAGAACGGGGCAGTGATGGGGGCCGGGAGGAGGGCATATTAGGAGGGGAGTGAGATCAGCGGCAGAGGCGTACTCTGAATCCTGAGCCCCTTCCCAGGCCTGATCCACCTGCAAAGCGGACTTGTGCCAGCGATTGAATTGGCGCAGGTTCAAGTTGCCCTATATCAGTTGCTGGGGCTTACTAAGGGGCAAGGGGGCAAATGTCCCCTTACCCCATAGAGACCTCCAGCAACCAAAAATCCCCCATGGGTTGTAGCGGAAGCCATGTCGGTGCCACTACATCGCCGTGAGGGATTTGGGTAGGATTGGGCTGTAAGCTTTGTGCCTCCTCATAGGCCAGTTCAAGCTGCTTGGAAGGAATCAAGAGTAGACCACAGCAAATCAGGCAGAGTTGCAGCGGGCAACCTCTTTGAATGACTGACTGATTGAATTTGTCACCACAATGTAGCAGCAGTACCCCCCGCCCCCCAGCACGCAGTCTTGGAATGACTGGCTTAGCAATTGCAGTGCCAGGATCTGACCTGACCACGGGAACCGTCCACGTGTCCTTGCAGCTGGCATTTTGTCTACACGGGCAGCACATGCTTCGCATCCGCAGCGTGAACGTTCCGCAGGTGGCTCTTTGACCTCTGTCTCCAAGGAGCTTGTTTTTTCTCCTCCTCCTGATTTTTCCATTCTCGCTGGTAATCAATGGGAAAGCATGGCGGATGCTTATCTCCCTTCTCTACCTGTTATTTCTCTCTCTCCTGCCTTTCCCTACAATTTCCCCAAGGAGATCTCATTAAGAGCTTCTCTTGAAGAAAAGGTCCCTCAAGTGTGCTTTTACAAATCTGCTTTGAAAGGTCACCCAGCTTGAGATGAACTTATTCAAGATGTGCCCCTCCCCTCTGGTGACTAAGAGCCTTGCATAAGCCCTTTAGCTGGAATGCGCAACCTGAGAGGAACACGTGCTTTTTCTGGCCCTCCGGTACTTTTGAACCAACCTAGTAACAGGTGTACTCCAAAGGGCCTGCATTTTGATTGCCTATAAATGGCTCATTAGCTGAAATGTTTAGTGACCGACAGTTATGCTAGCTTACAATAAATGTCTCAGAGAATGCATTTTTCTCCTGTCTTCCAGAAGAAGTTGGAATGAATATTCAGTGAACTTTCAGAAGGAATGAAGAATGTCAATTGTACGCACTGGAGTGAGGCTGGAAATGCTGACAGTTCCTGAAGAAATGTGTGTTGTGTTGTGTTGTGTGTATAAGCAGTTTTAACTGACGTCTTATAAGAGTGTGAATCCTAAATTTGGTTGACAGTTCAGTTTGTTTTCAATTTTTCTCTATTCTTGTCAATCAGTTTTATTTATGTAACGTTTGGTTTAATGGTCGATGATGATAGGCTTCCACAAATTATTCTTGGAGTGACAGATGCGTTTTATAGAACAGCTAAGATGAGAACAAAGCATAGCTTTGAATTGCTTTCTTCAATTTTTGTTTTTGTACAGATGCATGCTATTGGGGTATTATCTGTCTACTTGCATGTCCGTATGAGAGGACAAGTGGAAGAGGAACATGGTGCTTTAAGAGATGCTTGCGGAATGTTGCATGCTGGATTCCTTCACTCCAGTCCTTTTTTCGATCTTCAAAACGAAGGGAGTGACCAACACACGACTTTGGTGGTGTCTCTTCCCCAGCCTCCATGGACATTTTCGGTGATTTCCAGCCAACATCTTCAGCCCCCCAGAAAGAAAAAGAGGAACCCATAAATGTAGCCATTTGTTTTGGAGCTGCTCTGGAATTGGTATCCAATTTATGGGCTGAGAATTTCCAGCTCATTCTGTTGGCGCTATGCCAGATTTGAGACTGGTGCACTGACTGCCATTATTACCAGTATTGTATTGTTCTTTTGCAGGTTTCCAGTTTAGTGAGACTGCCATGCAACACTGGGAGGTGCATGGTGCTTTCTCCCTGAATGAAGGGCAGAAGAATGTGTGAAATAGGCCCATGATGCCCTTTCAGAGTCAATGGCTTTCACCATTCACTATATATCCAGCAGGATCTGTGTGACTATTGCATATGCTGTACTGTATGCTTTTATATTTTGTTTCTCTGTAACTGTTTCCTTCAGCTTTTGTCCTTTAAATCGCCCCCATGAAGCAGAATCCTCACAAATGCCACGTACTCGGTGTAGAAACCTTGTGCATCGCTGAGATGCCAGGACCACAAACAGAGTTTGAAGCAATCAACAACAACAGATTTTCTATTGGCAAAAAGACACACACAGCGTGGCTATTTGGATGTTGATGTGCTTTGGATCTATAAATGACTTTTCATTACTTAAATAAATGGCGGTGACTCATGCTTAGAGAACATAAGCACATCAGAAAAGCCCTGCTGGATCAGGCCAAAAGAGACCCATCTAGTCCAGCATCCTGTTTCTCACAGTGGCCAACCAGTGACCTCTGGAAAGCCCACCAGCAGGATCCCCCCCCACTGGATACAGCGCACCCGTTTTCGGCGCAGCTGCATTGGCGGGGGAGGAGGATAGGACTGGGCGCTCATTGGCATATAAACGTAGACATTTTGGTGTATATAGCTGTACCTTCCTCCTGGGTGGAATAGCAAAAGCAGGAGGGGGGAGCTTTGAGGCAGGGAGGGAGGGATGCCTCTCCAGTCGTCATTTTGCATCCTACCCTTTCCTGACTTTGGTGGGCCCCAATATTGGCTTATTCTGCTGAACAATTATTCCTCATCAAGGAGCCTTCCAGCCACCCGGAAGGAAGGAGCGTTTCAGAAAGCAAAAAGAGTGAACAAAAGAAGGAGGAGGAGAGACTTAATTGAGATAATTTTAGCTCTCTGGAACAGCACAGACAATCTGCAAACCCATTTGGAGAGGAAATAGGGAAAGGGAACAGCTTTAGTACAGGGTGCCGGATGCTCCAAATAAGGAGAGGTGGAGGAATAGATACCCAGGAACCTGGTGGGTGGCAGATGAAAAAGACCCTGTTACATAACGCTTTTCTTTTCCAGAATATTCTGAGCACAGAGTGACCCACCTGATATCTCCCAATAGAGAAGGGCAGCATTTCAAAGGGTCAGAAGAGGCCAGACTCTAAAACCCCATTAGCCCTTCGACCTTTTTTTACAATGGCAGCTGCTGGGGGGGGGGGGTTCAGCACAGCGACTGCAGTGCAGGAGGAGGAGAGTACAGGTGAGCCCCCATATCTGCTGGGGATATGTTCCAGGCCCCTCCGTGGATACGTGAAACTATGGATAAGAGCGAACACCCCCTCCATGGTTTCCTGAGGGCCCCCCCCACCCTGCCTCCCCTGCAGGCAGGCATGCTTGCCTTCCCAGCTCTTATTTTTCTTTCAGCAAGCTTTGTTTCTTCCTTAAAACAGAGAAGCAGCCTCCATTGCAGGCAAGTAGAATGAGACTAACAGCCCGGTCCAGCCCAAGGCAACTGCGGTACAATTCAGGCACAATTGCAGCCCAAGTGCTTTAGGCCCGAGTTGTGCCTGAATTGTGCCTGAGTTGGGCTGCAATTGTGACTGAATTGCAGCCCGGTCCAGCCCAAGGCAACTACGGTACAATTCAGGCACAATTGCACAATTCAGGCACAATTGCAGCCTAAAAGTGGGTGTGTTGGGGGCGTGTCGGGGGTGTGACGGGGGCGGTTACGAATTTTGGTCCGGTTCCAGACACTGGAGAGCCACTGACACGCCCCCTCGAGCCCAACTCAGGCCCAAAATTTGGGCCAGCAAAAAGGGTGGACCCAAATGTGAGGAGACCCATAGGAGCCATTTTACCTTACCCACACCAGCCCTCTCCTGAAAAGTTCTAACACCCTGGGCCCGAGTTGGGCCTGAGTTAGGACCGAACAGGTGTGGCCTAACTCTGGACATGGACCCAAATAGTTACCCTATCAGCACCCAGCCCCACCCAGCCTCTTTCCCACAAAAGCCCAGCCCCAGCCCTCCACTCTCTCTCTCTCTCTCTCTCTCTGAGCACGTGGCGTGGGGTTCTGTCCCCCAGCAGCCACAAAGTGGGACTTTGAAAACTTTTCTAACACCCCACTTCTCTCTTCTCCTCTCTCCTCTCTGCCCCCCTCTAGGGCAGAGAGGGCTGTTCTGCCTGTGGCCAAACTGTTTACTGCTGTGCCTGGGCAGCTGTCTCCATGCAAGTGTTTGCTAACCCATGTCTTTCTCCCAGCCCCTCTCTCCCCCCCCCCATACAGGCAACAACACCAGCAGGTAAGTGCAGGGTTTGTGCTGACATGTGGTCTGACGTCTGCCTCTTTGCATAGAGAAATATAGGTAGGATACATGCCTCTATACCAATGTCTTGTCTCATAGCTGCCTGCATAGCCTGCCATGATATGGCTCTATACCAATGTCTTGTCTCATAGCTGCCTGCATAGCCTGCCATGATATGCCTCTATACCAATGTCTTGTCTCATAGCTGCCTGCATAGCCTGCCATCATATGCCTCTATACCAATGTCTTGTCTCATAGTTGCCTGTATTAATGTGAGCACACAATGCCATGAGTGTGGAACTGTAACCCATATGTAGACACCAGCTGTTCCCCCCCCTCTTTTCTCCACAGGGTCTACCGACAGGTCAGTATTGCTAGGATTGCCATGGTTGTGACCCCCAAGTTGTGTTGTTGTCTCTCTCTTTGACCCCTTTCCCTTACAGGATCATGCTCACCGTACACCCAGGGAAGGAGCGCAGACCAGGCTATGTGTCTCACACCACTCAGCTGTGTTTGATTTCTCTCCCTGCAGACCTTTGCAACTGGCACACTGGCTCCTCTTCAATGGCGATTGCTACCACGCAGCAGCTGCCATGGAACACCCCCATGTTGTTCGTCCCCCCAGGAATGCCCACTACCACAAACCGTCCGGGGAGCACCCCTGGGCCTGCAGTCTGGTTGCCCCACGGTCACCTGCCTTGATGCTGCCAGAGAGGTCTGGGAGCCTGCCCTGCAACCCACCTCAGCTGCTGCTGCTGCCCCACCGCCCTGGCTGCCTACTTGCTGTCCCTCCCCTTTCTATGGAGCAGGCCGTGGTTCCACAGGGGAAGAGCCCGCATCTCCAGGTCCATGGGGCTCGCCTGATGCTGCTGCTGTGGTCCTAGAGGCTGCTGTGCCTACCCCTGGCAGCCACGCCCGGCCATCTCTGCCACTGTTCCAGAACAATAAAGATGCCCCTGGAAACACATGTCCCCAATGTTGCACAAGCACTGCCCCACACACCCACACAGGCAGGCCCCAGCACACAAGCCTCTGCATGAATCCCAGCCAGGGTCTGCCACAGCCATCCCTGGGAGAACACAGCAGGGGGGCTGCCGGACCCTCTGGGACCAGAGGGGAGGGGGGAGTTGGGGGGCCTGTCAGGCAGGCAAACACTGACGGGCACTGTGGCGCACGTCCGCCACGTCCGTGAAGAGCCCTTTCAGCAACCGGGGCTCTCACCCACCCTCGGTCCGCCCATCACCGGCGTCCGTGTCCGCCCGTCACCGGCGTCCGTTTCCGCCCTCTGTCCGCCCGTCACCGGCGTCCGTTTCCGCCCATCAACGGCGTCCATGTCCGCCCTCGGTCCGTCTGCATGAGAGGCACCCGTTCCTGCATTGCCTCCATCTGCGAAGTGCCCCCTGTGCCCCTATCGGTCTCTGCAGACCCCTCTCCCTGTATCCCTCTCCCACCAGCCGTGTTGTCTGTCTGTTTCTGACCCACCCGTGCCCCTCCCCAGCACCCCCTGTCAGTGTGCCTGCCTCCCCTCCCACTCCCTGATGATGGACGCTGGCACCCCCCATGCCGCCAGAGCGCCTGCCGCAAGGTGCCGACGTTGCCCCATCTGGGGGTGTGATGAGCTGCGTGAGCCCTTCCCGCTCGCAGCAGACAAGCCCATGGCATCTCTCGGTCTTGGCTGGGGCACGGAGCAGAAGGCATGCTGGGATGCCTTCTTTGTGGGCATTGCCACGGCCCTTGAGGCCCAGGGCTTCAGGCAGCGCACGGGCATGTCCTGGCGGAGGCGGTTCCAGACCTCATGAGACCCCCCCCCTTGTGCGTGCCGTTCCCACCCCCTCCTTCCCTTCTCTCCCCCGCTCACCCCCCCCATGACTCCCACGTGCAGCCTCACCGTGGCTTGGGGGTGGCATCGCAGTCTGCAGGAGGGAGGGCAGTCGCACTCCCCCCTGCGGCAGGTGGCTGATGCCCAGGGTGCCCTGGGGCAGCTGGCACTGGCACAACCTCTGCCCTTCAGCTGACTGTCAAACGCGCAGTGCCTGCAGGCCCGCCTGTGGCTGCCCATCTGCTGCGACCGCTGCAGCAGCTGTGGTAGGTGCACGCAGACGGGCTGAGGAGGGGGCTCTTCGCTTCCACAAGACTGACAGCTCCCCACAGGAGCCTGCCTGCCTCTGCGGTAAGTTTTGCCGCGATCCTGGCCCAATGCTGTTGCCTCCAGCCTAACTCAGGCACAGTTGCAGCCTAACTCGGTCCTAGTTTGGGCCACAATTGGGCCACAATTGGGCCTCAACTGTGCCTGAGTTAGGCTGGACTGAGCCCTAAGTCCTAGAGAGGCTCTGCAACCTTGCAGGTAAAGGTGACCCCTGACAATTAAGTCCAGTCGTGTCCGACTCTAGGGTGTGGTGCTCATCCCCATTTCAAAGCCGAAAGAGCCAGCGTTGTCCGAAGACGCCTCCGTGGTCATGTGGCCGGCATGACTCTCCTTGCCGCAGCGCGTAGCATGCAGGTGGAACACGGAGCTCTGTTTACCTTCCCGCAAGCGGTACCTATTTATCTACTCGCATTAACATGCTTTGGAACTGCTAGGTTGGCAGGAGCTGGCCAACCAACGAGAGCTCACCCCGTGGCGGATTTGAGAATTGAGATCTGGAGAACTATTGTTGCAGGTACCTTTGCTGCTGTTGTCTTTGATGAAGAGCCCAATCCTAACTAAATTCCCACGTGGTGATGTAGCAGTGCTGGTGAGTGCTACGCTGCATCCTGTGGGAGGATTTCACATGCTGTCGACCTCGGGGTAAGATGACATTTGTCCCCTTGCCCTGGGGTAAGCCCTAGCAGCTGGCATGGTTCAACTCAGATCTGCGCCTGTGATATCACTGGTGCAAGTCTGCATTGATCCGTGTCGGCAGATCAGGCGGGGGGGGGGGGAGAATAGGGATCAAGGGGATAGGATATGGTGCACGGCAGTGACACTGATCTTGCCCCCTCCCGGTCACGATCTGCCCACTGCCACCCCGTTCAGTCCACTCCCCTCCCTGCCCTCCCCCTGCCCCGTTCTGCACTCTACACAGATTTACCTGCTCTGGCGGGCATCTGGCCGGCTGCTGGCGCAGCAAGTCCCTGCACTGTCGCAAAGCACTTCATGGCGCTTTTTTGCGACTGCTCACACAGGCACAAGAACTGGTTAGGATTGTGCCATAAGAGCTGAACATTTTCAGCAGGGGCTCCTTCATGATAGACTCTGTCCCAAGAGAGATTTCTTAGATCTGCTGTTCTTTGTAGTGGATTAGTGAAAACTCATCTCTTCTGTCCAGGCTTTTGTGATACTAGAGCCCCTCATTGCTAGCAGGCTCAGACTGTCTCTTTTTAATTGTATTTGGTTGATGTCATTCTCGTAACTGATTATTGTGTTATGATTTTTAAAAGTGTAGTAAACTGCCCCCCAGGGCCACTTCTGGTAGAATCAAGAATGGCTTGTGCCTCCCCCCGTGATGGCTAAGGTGAAGAGCTTGCGTAAGGCCACCCAATGAGTTCATGGCACAAGTGCGATGGGAACCTACCCACACTTTGTGGAGGGGAAGGCTCATAGAAAGCAATGGAACCGTATTGAAATGGTGGCACTGGGAGAGAGGACTTCCATTGTCTTCTAACCCAGGCTAGGAGAAAGAAGCTAACAGCAGCCCTATCCACCGTAACTCCCCACAGGGAGATGCAGCGGTGCCAATGTGGTGCCCGCTGCATCTCACAGGGGAGTTTTGGCCTCTGGAGGCCTCCTAAGGATAAGGGAACATTTGTTTCCTTGCCCCGGAGTAAGCCTGTGCTGGCCTGCAGAGTCTACCCGGACCTGAGCCAGCGATGTTGCTGGTGCAAGTCCATATAGACCCAGGAAGGCAGATTGAGGCCTGGAAGGGGGGTTAGCTTTTGGCATGCACCGCTGCCGCTAACACTGCCCCCTTCCCAGTCCCAATCTGCCCTCCTCCCTGCCCCATCGCCACCCTGTTTTGTCTACTCCCTGCCCCATTCCACCCACCTCCCTCCCACCCCCTGCGCATACTCACTGGTGCAGGTGGGGGCATCTGTTGCATGCAGGTGGCCACTCACTGCAGCAGCTAGGCAGCAACACTCCAGTGTGTCACCTTTTGCAACGCTACTCATTCCAGTAGCATGAGGCGCCAATAGGATTGGGCCATAAACATATGTATACAGTATCTGTGCTTTAAAAAAAAAGTAGTCCAGTTTTCAGTTCCAAGACGTGGGAGGCCAAGGACCAGCCCCTCTCCCCCATCTTGCCGTTTCTACTAGGGCACAGGCATTGAGTAGATACAAAGTCGCAATGTGCAGGTGCAGCAAACGAATCAGAGACAGGAGGAGACCGCCGCTGGCTCCGCCTCTCGTCTGCTGCCCAATGAGCTTTGCTGGTGTCTGAGAAGAGAGAAGCAGGAGCCAAACAGAGGCTTTCATTGGTTCTTCCCCAGGTTCTTGTGTTGGGATTTGAGCAGCGTTTGTCTGCAAGGATACTGGAGGGCGGTGTGTGTTCCGGTCACCTGTGAAAAGACCTTTCACCTGGCTCTCTCTATGCCCTGGAAGGGGCGTGACCCTGACCTTTTCCCCAACTTCCTCTTTCCTGGCCATGTGCTCTCTCTCTCTCTCCAGACTCCCAAAGAAGAAGGTTGTGTTTCCCTAGGCTCTTCCAAGCATGCTTTGACATGCCCGGGTATACCAGCTTCAGGGGTATACCATCCGTTTTAAGTTTAGTGTAACTCTGGTCATAACCAAAAGCTGTAGAATATGAAACTGAACTGTAAGTAAACTATTTTTATATTAACTATACAACAAGCCTCTTCCTCCGTGTCTCTTTTATTGATAGCTTGCTAGCCTGGGTGTTTGGGATAACTCTGCTGGTTATAGGAATAAGGCTTTCTTGCGCTGCTACTCTGCTATTTAAACCCCCTAAGGTTTACGCATTTCATTCCTATCCAATATCTTGAGGTAGTTCCCTAGAAATCCTAATAACATACATTTCTCCTACTACCTAAACGTAATGGCCAAATAAACGAAATATATCTCCAACAGCATCTTAAAATTAACAATTTGATTTCTCCCTCTTCCAGTAATTTATTTTGTTCTCCTTCACTCTATTCATCAAATCCCAGAGTTATTAATTCATTATTCTCTCTCGTATGCAAAAAGTCAATAAGAAATTTCCAATTGTTCACAAAATAGTCCAGTGACTTCTCATTTGTGATCCTGCTTGCACACTCGCCCGTTTGATCTGCTGTACATGATCTAACTCAGCATTTCTCAAAGTGTGGGTCAGGACCTGATTTCTGGTGGGGCCCACAGAGCCTCCAATGGGGTGAAAGATCAGATAACTAATTGAAAGTGAAAGATCAGATAACTAATAGCCACCTTGGGTCCCTTCGGGGAGAAAGGCGGGATAAAAATACTGTAAATAAACAAATAAATAAATAATTGCCTCAAGCCCCGAGTCTATTCAAAAACCAGATAGCTACTAATTGCCCTGCAAACAACTGAGCTCCTGCAGTTCGCAAGCTTGTGTAAATACTGTACAGGTGGACCCCCATATCCACGGATTCGCTATCCACGGTTTCAGTTATCCACGGATCGTGGGGACACCCCCCCCCCCCCAGGCTTTTACTTTTTCCCAGTAAGCTTCGTTTCTTCCTTAAACAAACAGGAGAAGCAGCCTCTGGCTGCTTATTGCAGGTAAGTAGAATGAGACTAAGTCCTAGAGAGGCTCTGCATCTGCAAGGTTAACAGAAACCTTACAGAGCCTCTCTAGGACTTAGTCTCGTTCTACTTGCCTGCAATGGAGGCTGCTTCTCTGTTTGTTTTAAGGAAGAAACAAAGTTTGCTGAAAGAAAAATAAGAGCTGGGGGGCACACATGCCTGCCTGCAGGGGAGGTAGGGTGGGGGGCCCTTAGGAAACCATGGAGGGGGTGTTCGCTCCTATCCACGGTTTCAAGTATCCACGGAGGGGCCTGGAACATATCCCCAGCGGATATGGGGGGAGTACTATATAAATGTTTCAAGTGTCTTTTTTATGGTGTGTCTTTTTCCAAGTCTGTCAATGACAGGTAGTGGGGACAGATGAAGGCTGAGTCACAGAACTAAGCCCCTCAAGCCTTGAAGCTATTCATTAGGTCTGCCTCATTATGAGAAATGAACTTTTTGCAAATACATAAAAAGTACGGTATTACTTGTAAATAAATAAATAAATAAATAAATAGATATTTCTAGATCACCTTTTAAAAAAATCTCATAAAGCTAGGTGGGTACTGAGAAGATTGTTCTTTGAAAAAGTGAGTCCCGGTGCTAAAAGGGTTGGGACCCACTGATTCACCTTGTGCAGTCAGTGTTTCTCTGGATGTCGCCCTCAGTTTCCGCAGGATTAGGATCCTTGTCGTCGGCTGCTCCTGGGTAACCAACCTATGTGTTCCTGATTCTTTCTCACCCTTTGAAATGGTATTTTACAGCTCTCTGAAGAAGACCATTTTGTTACATAAACCAATCTCTAGCTATTATTTAAACTATTCTTGTGTCTCCTGGTATTTTCTTCTTTATTTTCTTACTTTATTTTTGTTTCCAGAATCTTACAGTTTTTGAAAGAAAGATAGAACAGAGCAATATTCTGCAACAGAGAGGGGTCTGCAGAGACCAATAGGGACACAGGGGTCACTTCGCAGATGGAGGCAATGCAGGAACGGGCGCCTCTTATGCAGACGGACCTTGGGCAGAACGGACGCCGGTGACGGGCGGAAACGGACGCCGTTGACGGGCGGACCGAGGGCGGAAACGGGCGGACCGAGGGCGGGTGAGAGCCCCGGTTGCCGAAAGGGCTCTTCACGGACGTGGCGGACGTGCGTCATGTCGCCTGTCAGTGTTTGCCTGCCTGAGAGGCCCCCCAACTCCCCACTCCACTCTGAGCCCTGAGGGTCTGGCAGCGCCCCTGCTGTGGTCTCCCTCGGCTGGCTGTGGCAGGCCCTGGCTGGGATTCATGCAGGGGCTTGTGTGCTGGGGACTGTCTCTGTGTGTGGGGGGCAGTGCTTGTGTAACGTTGGGGACATGTGTTTCCAAGGGCATCTTTATTGTTCTGGAACAGTGGCACAGATGGCCAGGCAAGGCTGCCAGGGGTAGTCACAGCGGCCACTCGGACCACATCAGCAGCAGCAGCAGCAGCAGGCGTGCCCCATGGACCAGGGGATGCAGGCCCTTCCCCTGTGGAACCACAGCCTGCACCATGGAAAGGGGAGGGACAGCAAGTAGGCAGCCAGGGAGGTGGAGCAGCAGCAGCGCCGGCAGCTGAGGAGGGTTGCAGGGCAGGCTCCAGGACCTCTGGCAGCATCGAGGCAGACTACCATGGGGCAACCAGACTGCAGGCCCAGGGGTGCTCCCAGGACGGTAGGTGGTAGTGGACGTTCCTGGGGAGGCAAAAAACACGGGGGTGTTCCATGGCAGCTGCTGTGTGGTAGCAATCGCCATTGAAGAAATGCCAGTGTGCCGGTTGCAAAGGCCTGCAGGGAGAGAAATTAAACACAGCTGAGAGGTGTGAGACACATAGCATGGTCTGCGCTCCTTCCCTGGGTGTCAGGAGAACATGATCCTGTAAGGGAAAAGGGTCAAAGAGAGAGAAGACAACAACACAACGTGTGGGTCACAACCATGGCAAACCTACCAATACTGACCTGTGAGTAGACCCTGTGGAGAAAAGGGGGGGGGGACAGCTGGTGTCTACATAAGGCTAACAGTTCCACACTTGTGGCATTGTCTGCTCACATTACTACAGGCAGCAATCAGACACAACATTGGTAAAGAGGCATATCATGGCAGGCATTGCAGGCAGCTATGAGACAAGACATTGGTAAAGAGGCATATCATGGCAGGCATTGCAGGCAGCTATGAGACACAACATTGGTAAAGAGGCATATCATGGCAGGCATTGCAGGTAGCTATGAGACACAACATTGGTAAAGAGGCATATCATGGCAGGCATTGCAGGCAGCTATGAGACAAGACATTGGTAAAGAGGCATGTATCCTACCTATATTTCTATATGCAAAGAGGCAGAAGTCAGACCACATGTCAGCACGAACCCTGCTCTTACCTGCACTTACCTGCTGGTGTTGTTGCCTGTGGGGGGGGGGAGAGGGGCTGGGAGAAAGACATGGGTTAGCAAACACTTGCATGGAGACAGCTGCCCAGGCACAGCAGTAAACAGTTTGGCCACAGGCGGCACAGCCCTCTCTGCCCTAGAGGGGGGCAGAGAGGAGAGAGGAGAAGGGAAGAGAGAAGTGGGGTGTTTGAAATTTTTCAAAGTCCCACTTTGTGGCTGCTGGGGGACAGGACCCCACGCCACGTGCTCAGAGAGAGAGAGAGAGTGGAGGGCTGGGGCTGGGCTTTTGTGGGAAAGAGGCTGGGTGGGGCTGGGTGCTGATAGGGTAACTATTTGGGTCCGTGTCCAGAGTTAGGCCACAACTAACTAACTAACTCGGTCCTAACTCAGGCACAACTCGGGACCAGGGTGTTAGAACTTTTCAGGAGAGGGCTGGTGTGGGTAAGGTAAAATGGCTCCTATGGGTCTCCTCACATTTGAGTCCACCCTTTTTGTTGACCCAAATTTTGTGCCTGAGTTGTGCTCGAGGGGGCGTGTCAGGGGGTCGCCAGTGTCTGGAACCGGAACAAATTTCGTAACCGCCCCCGTCACTCCCCCGACACGCCCCCAACACGCCCACTTTTAGGCCAAACTTAGGACGGAATAGCTCTTATGCCGAACTTAGGACTGAATTGGTCAACTTTCCTTAACCCGTCCTATGTCAGTCACAATTGCAGCACAAATTCGGCCTCTGCGGCACAATTCAGGCACAACTCGAGCCTAAGGCGCTTAGGCTGCAGTTGTGCCTGAATTGTGCTGCTGAGGCCTTAGGCTGGACTGGGCTGTAGGATTCTGGTGTGCACTGCTACCACTGAGACCCACCCCTCCCACCCCCTGCCTGGCCTATTCCCCAACCTGATCTTCCCCCAAATCACCTATGACCTGCCCAACAGCACCTTACCTGCTCCGGCATGGCCTGGGTGGGTGTTGCCACTTGTGTGGGGCCTCAGGCCACTTGCACTGGCAGTCCCACAATGCAAGACAGTGGTGCCCCCCCCTTTTGTGGTGTTGCACTGGGACTTGCTGTAGGTGCCCAATAGGATTGGGCTGCCCGAGGATTCGGGCAAGGCTCTGAGTTCAAAGAACCACAGGCAGGGGAAGGACTAAAACATGAAAAGAGATTATGTAAAATGCAAGTTGCAGGTGACCAGGTGGGATAATGCCCCCGGGGGGGGGGAGAGAATAAAACAAGCAGGTTTTGCAAATGGCTTGGGTGTTGGCTGTGCCCAGGTGCAGATCTTAGCAAAAAATATAATATAAGGGGATTACAGGCAAACTTTAAAGCCAAGTGATTCTCTGATATATCAAACTCTCCCTGTTCCCTACCTGGCACTTACTCCCAGGTCAGCCTTACTCTTTCCCAGGAGGCAACTGAGATCTTGGCCATACACAGATGCAACCTCTGAGGGAGCCAATGCCCTGTGCCTTTGGATTTGACCTTAAGAAAACAGGGAAGGAGGAGGATCTCCATCTGATTGGTTAGTTTACAGCCCTCGGGTTTCGATGCCCATTTGGCTGGTGCATGCCAATCTCAGTAGGTGGGCCGCTGGAGCTACTGCCTTGACTGGACCCTGACGAAGAAGACTTCAGATCCATTAAATGACCTGTTTGCTTGGCCACGGGGTCTTCCTGCAATGGTGCTGTTTACAAAGTGTTTCAGGGAAACCTTGTCCTTATCGACGCTTACTCTGAGGCTTTCCTCTAGAAAAGTGTATGTAGGAAAAGAAGAGAGAAAGGGGGAGCTCATTCATCACACCCCTACTTCTGCTCCCTTGCCTTGTTCTCCATGGAGCCACCTCCTTGACCCAACCCATGCTTCTTTCCATGCTCATCTTCTCCAGTTTTGTTGGTGGGAGGGGTTAAATAACACTTCCTCAGTAAAATCCAGCCAGTAGTCCTCTAACAACCCACTCCTATCTACCCCCAGTGATGCAGCCATGCCACTGGAGCATCCAGGGGGCAGTCTCGGGGGGTGAGCCTGCTGTGATGAGTCTACTTGAACCTGTGCCAGCTACTTTGCTGGCGCACATCTGAGTGAACCTGAGGAAGGGATTGAGGCTGGGAAGGGGAGTAGGAAATTGGCAGAGCTGCTGCCACCAATATCGCCCCCTTCCTGGGCTCAATTTGCCTTCCTCCCCAACCTGATCTCCACACCTTTCCTCCCCTTCTGCTCCCTGTTCCGCCCCGCCCATTCCCTACGCCAACATACCAGCACCAGGGCTTTTCTGGAGGCAGCTGGCGCGCGGCTGCAGCCCGGCTGTGCGGAATGCCGGGTTGTATTTTGCAACCGCCATAACACACACGCTCCCCGGATGTGAGTTCTGGCAGCACACAGCAGGCTCATAGGATTGGGCCGTACATCTCAGCCATTTCCTCACAACCACCTGCAACCATTTCAGGCCCCACTGGAATGATGAGGTGCCCTTGTTCATTTCCATGGGGTTGACGGATAAACTTGACTGGACTTTTTTCACTAGTACCCTGGATGACAGTTCAGAAGTTCAATGACTGAAAGAGAACCACCTCCCTGCAGAGGCGTAACAAGGGTGGAGCGAAGGCAAGTAGTTCTGCAAGACTCCGTTACACTGGAGTCAGCGGCCCCTCCCCCTTGCTGTTGGAGCCATTCTGGCAGCAAAGGCAACACACAGGACACTCCCCTGTTGCTGCTGGAATCGCTCCAACAGCAAGGGGGAGGGGCCGCTGACTCCAGTGTAACGGAGTCTTGCAGAACTACTTGCCTCCGCTCCACCCTTGTTTCACCTCTGCCTCCCTGAGTTTGTTTAATTGCCTCCCCCTCACTTTTGTACTAGAAAGGTTACAATGCAACCATGTAATATGGTTGCATTGTAATATGAACATATTGTTGTAGCAGTTTTAAGAGGCAGGCTTCATGTATGTTGTAATATTTGAAGGTGTGGGCAGAAAAATGTTACCCAGTCAAGAGCACGAAGGAATAAGAGCTTCTCGTGTACACAGATTTTCTGCACAGACAGCTCAAAGTCTCTTTCAGCATAAAGCAGGTCCTTATTTAAACTCATGCTGACAACAAAAATACTATGAAAATTCCAGCCTACCATTAAACATGTGATTAGATATGCAGGATTAGGGCTCAGCAAGAGCGATTTTGCTCCTCTGTTTTCTAATTAAAGGGTCTTTAGCCTGAGAAGCAGCTCATTTGGGGAGCTTCAAGTACACTTCGCTTCAGACAGAGCGGCCTGGAGTCAATTTCTCTTTTCTTGAACACAGTAGACATTTCATGGAAGAGAGTATCAGCACTGGCTGATGTGGAGGATGAAGATGTGGAGGCTGCCTGCAGGCATTTGCACCGTACGCATTTCAGGCAAACGCCATCAGTGAGTTCTCCTGAGCAATACAGTAGTGTTACCAGATGTGCTGCGGAACACGTAAACGTCTGCACATGGGGGAGCAAATGCGTGGGCAGGGACCCTATTCATTGGCTAATGGCACACCTCCATGGAACTTGTCCATTAGCAAGGATGAGAGAGATGGAGTTGTAGGTGCAAACCCAGTATCATTTATTGGGCAGGGGGAACTGTATAATAAGTGGAAGGGGAACTAAGAAATAAAATGCAATAAAATAAATGAGCAGCAATATAGAAGATGATGCATCTATTATACACAAGTGTGCGTATGCATGCATGCACGCACGCACGCACACACACACACACACATACAAAAGAGGTGAAACACAGACCACAGAGTGGTTTTGGAATCTTCAAGACTTCAAAGACAGAGAATAATTATTATTATTATTAACAGTATTTATATACCGCTTTTCAACAAAAAGTTCACAAAGCGGTTTACAGACAAAATCAAATGATGAAATGGCTCCCTGTCCCCAAAAGGCTCACAATCTAAAAAAGATGCAGAAGACCACCAGCAAACAGCCACCAGAAAAGACACTGTGCTGGGGTGAAAGGGGAGTAGTTACTCTCCCCCTGCTAAATATAAGAGGAGCACCAATTGAAAAAGTGCCTCATGCCCAGTTAGCAGGGGTGAATAGAGGCACTTCAAGAGCAAGGGGAGGAGGAAACCTTAAACCACTCTGCCAATTGGTTGTACTGAGAAGAAAAAAGAAGACAGTTTAGATGAAGGACTAAGGGCTCAGTCCAGCCTAACTCAGGCACAGTTGAGGCCCAATTGTGGCCCAATTGTGGCCCAAACTAGTTAGGCTGCAACTGTGCCTGAGTTAGGCTGGAGGCTACAGCATTGGGCCAGGATCGCGGCAAAACTTACCGCAGAGGCAGGCAGGCTCCTGTGGGGAGCTGTCAGTCTTGTGAAAGCGAAGAGCCCCCTCCTCAGCCCGTCTGCGTGCACCTACCACAGCTGCTGCAGCGGTTGCAGCAGATGGGCAGCCACAGGCGGGCCTGCAGGCACTGGGCGTGCGACAGTCAGCGGAAGGGCAGAGGTTGTGCCAGTGCCAGCTGCCCCAGGGCACCCTGGGCATCAGCCACCTGCCGCAGGGGGGAGTGCGACTGCCCTCCCTCCTGCAGACTGCGATGCCACCCCCAAGCCACGGTGAGGCTGCACGTGGGAGTCATGGGGGGGTGAGCGGGGGAGAGAAGGGAAGGAGGGGGTGGGAACGGCACGCACAAGGGGGGGGTCTCATGAGGTCTGGAACCGCCTCCGCCAGGACATGCCCGTGCGCTGCCTGAAGCCCTGGGCCTCAAGGGCCGTGGCAATGCCCACAAAGAAGGCATCCCAGCATGTCTTCTGCTCCGTGCCCCGGCCAAGACCGAGAGATGCCGTGGGCTTGTCTGCTGCGAGCGGGAAGGGCTCACGCAGCTCATCACACCCCCAGATGGGGCAACGTCGGCACCTTGCGGCAGGCGCTCTGGCGGCATGGGGGGTGCCAGCGTCCATCATCAGGGAGTGGGAGGGGAGGCAGGCACACTGACAGGGGGTGCTGGGGAGGGGCACGGGTGGGTCAGAAACAGACAGACAACACGGCTGGTGGGAGAGGGATACAGGGAGAGGGGTCTGCAGAGACCGATAGGGGCACAGGGGGCACTTCGCAGATGGAGGCAATGCAGGAACGGGCGCCTCTCATGCAGACGGACCGAGGGCGGACACGGACGCCGTTGATGGGCGGAAACGGACGCCGGTGACGGGCGGACACGGACGCCGGTGATGGGCGGACCGAGGGTGGGTGAGAGCCCCGGTTGCTGAAAGGGCTCTTCACGGACGTGGCGGACGTGCGCCACAGTGCCCGTCAGTGTTTGCCTGCCTGACAGGCCCCCCAACTCCCCCCTCCCCTCTGGTCCCAGAGGGTCCGGCAGCCCCCCTGCTGTGTTCTCCCAGGGATGGCTGTGGCGGACCCTGGCTGGGATTCATGCAGAGGCTTGTGTGCTGGGGCCTGCCTGTGTGGGTGTGTGGGGCAGTGCTTGTGCAACATTGGGGACATGTGTTTCCAGGGGCATCTTTATTGTTCTGGAACAGTGGCAGAGATGGCCGGGCGTGGCTGCCAGGGGTAGGCACAGCAGCCTCTAGGACCACAGCAGCAGCATCAGGCGAGCCCCATGGACCTGGAGATGCGGGCTCTTCCCCTGTGGAACCACGGCCTGCTCCATAGAAAGGGGAGGGACAGCAAGTAGGCAGCCAGGGCGGTGGGGCAGCAGCAGCAGCTGAGGTGGGTTGCAGGGCAGGCTCCCAGACCTCTCTGGCAGCATCAAGGCAGGTGACCGTGGGGCAACCAGACTGCAGGCCCAGGGGTGCTCCCCGGACGGTTTGTGGTAGTGGGCATTCCTGGGGGGACGAACAACATGGGGGTGTTCCATGGCAGCTGCTGCGTGGTAGCAATCGCCATTGAAGAGGAGCCAGTGTGCCAGTTGCAAAGGTCTGCAGGGAGAGAAATCAAACACAGCTGAGAGGTGTGAGACACATAGCCTGGTCTGCGCTCCTTCCCTGGGTGTACGGTGAGCATGATCCTGTAAGGGAAAGGGGTCAAAGAGAGAGACAACAACACAACTTGGGGGTCACAACCATGGCAATCCTAGCAATACTGACCTGTCGGTAGACCCTGTGGAGAAAAGAGGGGGGTGGAACAGCTGGTGTCTACATATGGGTTACAGTTCCACACTCATGGCATTGTGTGCTCACATTAATACAGGCAGCTATGAGACAAGACATTGGTATAGAGGCATATCATGGCAGGCTATGCAGGCAGCTATGAGACAAGACATTGGTATAGAGGCATATCATGGCAGGCTATGCAGGCAGCTATGAGACAAGACATTGGTATAGAGCCATATCATGGCAGGCTATGCAGGCAGCTATGAGACAAGACATTGGTATAGAGGCATGTATCCTACCTATATTTCTCTATGCAAAGAGGCAGACGTCAGACCACATGTCAGCACAAACCCTGCACTTACCTGCTGGTGTTGTTGCCTGTATGGGGGGGGGGAGAGGGGCTGGGAGAAAGACATGGGTTAGCAAACACTTGCATGGAGACAGCTGCCCAGGCACAGCAGTAAACAGTTTGGCCACAGGCAGAACAGCCCTCTCTGCCCTAGAGGGGGGCAGAGAGGAGAAGAGAGAAGTGGGGTGTTAGAAAAGTTTTCAAAGTCCCACTTTGTGGCTGCTGGGGGACAGAACCCCACGCCACGTGCTCAGAGAGAGAGAGAGAGAGAGAGAGTGGAGGGCTGGGGCTGGGCTTTTGTGGGAAAGAGGCTGGGTGGGGCTGGGTGCTGATAGGGTAACTATTTGGGTCCATGTCCAGAGTTAGGCCACACCTGTTCGGTCCTAACTCAGGCCCAACTCGGGCCCAGGGTGTTAGAACTTTTCAGGAGAGGGCTGGTGTGGGTAAGGTAAAATGGCTCCTATGGGTCTCCTCCCATTTGGGTCCACCCTTTTTGCTGGCCCAAATTTTGGGCCTGAGTTGGGCTCGAGGGGGCGTGTCAGTGGCTCTCCAGTGTCTGGAACCGGACCAAAATTCGTAACCGCCCCCGTCACACCCCCGACACGCCCCCAACACACCCACTTTTAGGCTGCAATTGTGCCTGAATTGTGCAATTGTGCCTGAATTGTACCGCAGTTGCCTTGGGCTGGACCGGGCTGCAATTCAGTCACAATTGCAGCCCAACTCAGGCACAGTTACAAATCCATCTATGCTGAGCTGGAGTCAGTTTTCTGAGGTTCCAGTTGGGCCAGAAAAACCTTGGCTGGAAAAATGGCAGCTGCACAGAGATCTAAGCAGGCATTGGGGAGGCTTGGATGAAGCAACAGCGTGCTGTTCCAGTAGCCAAGGAAAACCTAGTGCTGCTAGTGCCTCTGCATTGCTCTGGGAACTTGTGTGATTTCAGCTCTGAGAAGGGAAAGGGGGTCACAGGTGCAAGCACAGTGGTTTTCAGCTTTGAACGGGTGCAAGCGCAATGGTTTCAGCTTTGAACGGGTGCAAGCGCAGTGGTTTCAGCTTTGAACGGGTGCAAGCGCAGTGGTTTCAGCTTTGAACGGGTGCAAGCGCAGTGGTTTCAGCTTTGAACGGGTGCAAGCATAGTGGTTTCAGATAAAAAAGCGGGGGTGGGGTAATGATAGAGCACTGACGTTTGAAGAGGAGGTGACTTCCAATAGGTCAGAGCAAGTGAAAGGAGAGAGGGCAAAGAAGGGAACGTCTTAGACCTCAGTCTTCAACTTTGGTGTTACCTATTACAACAGAAGACTCCAGCAAGACACAGGAAAGGCACAGGATGAAGCAATCAAGACTATGTGGCTGGGGAGACGGGCGCTTTAACTCAGACAATAGAGAAGGCTGGGAAGACACGGGCAGCCCAATCCTGCCTACGATCTGCCGCAGCGCGCAAAGAGTGCTGTGGCACATCCTAAGCAGAATCAGGGAAACGCCGGCGGAGCTGGGGTACACCTTGGGTTGGGGGAAAGGGACAATTGTCCCTTTCCCCTGGTGTCAGCCCCAGCAGCCCCAATGGGCCATTTTGGATGCGTGCCAGCTACTTTACTGGCGTATGTCCGAGGAGGCCATGTAAGGCCAGCCAGACCAGGGAAGGGGGTTAGGATATCAGCGGAGTGTGCTGCCGATATCCTCACCTGCCCCCCTGGCCTGGTTGGCCAATTGCCCTCCCCCCTCCACCCCACCCTCCCACGCCCTCCCGCCACCCAGCGTAGCACTTACCTGCATCCAGTGGTGTGGGTGTTGGCACCACTTACTCCCAGGGTGCCTTAAATGTGCTTTGCGGCACTTTTGCGACACCCTAAGCTGGTGGAGCACTCGCTCCGCTAGCCTAAACTCGTGCAGGATTGCGCTCCGAGTCAAGACAAAACCTTGACTGGAACATCCTGGTGTGCAAAGGACTCAGAGCACCAGATTAGCATATGATCCAGTACCACATGTCAGTGAGAAAGGACCTGTGGAGGTCCAAATTGTAGTATTTCCTTCAGGGCTTGAAGCTCCTCTGTTTTGCCAGTGCGGCAGCTACACAGGACAGGGCGTCCTTGCTTCCGAAGCCCCCTCCCTCCCTTGGGAGGCCTGCCCAGCACCATCCCTTGTATGCTTCCATAAGTTGGAGAAGCATGGTGCTGAATGGGCCTCCCCCCCCCCCCAATGCCATCACCCACCTCCCAGTGGAGAGGCTCGGACTGGGCCTGGTGCTGTCATCACCAGGAGACAGGCGTTTCCACCCTCTTGATTGCCCTCAGTGGGCAGTTCCTGCCAGAAGACCCCCTCACTGACTACCAGTGTTGCGGAGCCTGGTTCTCCTGGACGCTCAGCTTGTCCCCCCCCCCCCTCTTATCAGCAGAATGGTTTTTTCAGTTTTTCAACAATTTCCTAACCCAAATTCAGCCCACAGAAACCTCTGGGTTTGTGTTTTGTTTTTGTGTCTTTGTCTTCTTGCTTCACCTACATCTCTTAGTGAGAGATTATCAAGTGAGCCGGGAATTCAGCAGGCAGGAGGCCTTAACAAAGCAAAACTCCCCCCTCCCTCCTGCTCTTAAAAAATGTTTATTTCCACCCACCCTTTTTTTCTTAATTGGGCTGCAAAAGCGGTTGGAAAAGAGCCGTCTCCTTTTCTCTTTTCACCAATGACTGCATGTCTCTACAGGTGGGTGGATTCCCGCCGCTCACCACAAAGCTGTGTGTTTCTATTATGCCATTTCCATCCCATCCTTCTGCTAAGAGGCTCAGGTAGGTGGCAACATATGCGATTCCGTTTTGTTCTCATAAGAACCGAATGCGGAAGGCAGCCTGCAAGATGACACCTGGCTGCAAGTCACCAAGCAAGCGAGCTCCATGGCTGATCATGGATTTGAGCCCCCCCCCGACTGAACGTCTTACTACTAGCTTAAGTCCAGCCCACAACACTCTCCGCTACTAGCTAATCTAGGCAGGGCTCCCCTGAAACCCCTAGTTTCATGTCCCCATTTATTTGCTGGCCACAGGGCTGCTCATTATAGTCCACCAGGGTACAGCCATGTACCCCCAGGTCCAGTTATTCACACGTTTCACTGAATGCAGGAACTGCTTATCTGCAAAAATGGACCCAGATGCAGTCGTTGTTCACACAGATATGTGTACCCAGGTACAGGCATTCTGTTGCATTCAGCACAACATATATGAACAACTCACTGCTGTTGCTCGTCGGGTCTCCCCCCCCCCCGGCAGCTGCCACCTCCTCTGCAAATGTCCTGGTTAGAGCACTGCTGCTACGTCATCATCACCAGGTAGTGGCTGCTGGGGGGGGGGGGCTGAGCCATGGCAGTACGCTTTGCCCTCAAATGGAGACACCCCCTCCCAGAATGGCTGGGGTGCCCTCTTTCACTTCCAATTCAAGCAGGAAGTTCTCCCTGGAGAACTCGGCTCAGCCCCCCTAGCTTTGTTTGGGGGCTTTTCTGTAGCGGCTTATCTGTAGCGGCGCAGAGGACGTCCTCCTTGGCACTTTTTAAATAGATGGTGGGGTTCCTGGAGATCCCTCCAGGAATATCAAAACGATGGATTCTAGTGTTGGTTTGCTTTCTTGTTTTAACCTTAGCCACATGCAGTGTTAACTGTGGTTAAACTATTGTTTTAAAGCCATTTGTTTTATTTGAGCATTGTACACTGCCTTTTGCTATGGGTTCTATTTTCTTTCATAGTTCCTCTTTTCAGAAGCAATTCTGCCCCTATTATTTGAAATATTCATATTGAATTATGGGGGGTTGGCCCATATTGAATTATGGGGGGTTGGCCCTCTTAACTTTTACTCAATAGGGCGGGGGGGGGAGGCATGATTTGGTTACAATTGGGAGCTTTTCTCCTGGTGGCCAGGTGGGCAACTACTCCTTTCTCATTGTTTTAGCCCTTCATTCTACCCCCTGCCTTTATTTCTCAATATTTCCACCATCTTTAAAAGGGCGGGTTGGGCAAAGCAGCGGCTGTCAGCATACAGATGAGAGCCTGAATAGCGATGAAATCCGTCTGTCTGCCTCTTTCACACATAGAAACACATCCCACGCTGTCTACCTGCTTCCATCTCTCCAGACTTAATGATACAGCCTCTTCCCTCTTTGCCTCCCCTTCCCCTTTCCCACATCCTTGCACCTGAAATTCCCTTCACACACAGAGAAAATGTTTGGGCTGGGTTTAATTACTAATATCAGAGATGCTGAAGCCTACATCTATGTGAAAGTCACACTGTCTAGCCAGTAAGTCTCATTTTTATAATCTCAAGTGTGCATTACAAAATTCTCCCCATTCCAGTTTCTCCCCATATTTCAGGAGTACATGTTCAGGAGGAGTACATGGGGGGGGGTGCACAAGGGTGCCAGTGCATTAGGGACCTGCCATGCTTCAATTGTTGCAAAGAATGCTTCCAAAATTCTCTTTGTCCAAAATTCTCCCCAGATTTTCAAGTTCCAAACTACCTGGCCTTCTTTCCGAAATAGAATCAATATAGTAGGAATTCTCCACTGTTCCATCGTTTATTTCCAAATGTTGTACAAAATACTGTACATGATGTGCGACTTCCCATTCTTCAGTCCATTCATGTCTTTTCTCCCTTTCTACATCAATCTGTATGAGCATTTATAATAGCTTGCTAAAAAGGAGTCCTGATGTGCTTGTGTGCACAATTACATCTAGATTCTTTTTGTACTATATTTGACTGTAACCTGTGTTCATATGTGTGCATTGATAAAACACTCCAAAAACACACCTGACATTGTACATATGGTTGTGTCACAATCCTTTTGCGTGGTGTTGTACTAATGTGCAGGAGTGCATGGCTGCAGCATCAGTCAAACACTGCACAAAAATGTGAAGTCGCATCAGTTCTGTAGTCCATTAAAACGTCTGCTGAAATGAATGTGTTGTTCTTTAAGTTAAGAACATACCTGTATCTTGTTGCCATTCCTTTGCATCTTGCATTCAAAGATAGCCTACTTCTAAGGCCAGGAGGTTGCTTATACCCAACAAATACATTTGTAGTTTTGGAATAAATTTGTTATCCTTTAAGATGCCCCTGAAACATTCAATAGTTGAACAAATGCAGAGTGCGCGAAATATGTTCCTTGCCTGGAGTGCCATTTGGCCTAGGGATGGCCCTAAATCCAATGGCAACCTAGAGTACAGAGGTTCCCATCAGGGGTGGCATCAGAGATCAGCCATGTTTGGCAGTAGCTGAGGGTCCAAATTCATCAGAGCTCACCTCTGGCCAGGCCAACCCCTGAGTCCTCAGTTCTAGTGGCTGTGGCAGTGACCAATTGGAGGGAGGGGCAGGGGGTGCCATGAGGTCCCAGACTTTGCCCCAAGGACACCCAAAACCTGGCACCAGCACCTGATCACATTTAGTCTGGCTACCAACTTGCTTGCAGAGTTGGGAGCTTTTCTCCTGGTGGATCCCTGATGGCGAAGGAAGCTCTCCATCCCCCACAGTCTGTCCTCCTAAGTGGGATTTCTTTCATGATTGGGAGGGAGGGTGGCTCTTCCAAGACTGCAACTGGAGCCTGAATTCCATGTCTGGGACCAGGAATTGTGGGGCTATTCTAAGAGAATGTTTTCAGCACTTGTCGGGGGACAGTGCTGTTCATTGCCATGGTAGACCATCCATCCTGCCCCATGCTCACTGGCTATAATCTAGCCATTTTCAGAGAATCATGAAGACTGGAAAATCCAGTCAGTTGACATGGAATCATCAAGGCTGGAGCTGTCTTGGACCTAAGCAGGTGTGGATCACAGCACTGCCCCACTGGGAAATCCCTGAGACGCTGACCATTCTAGTCAGTCAGTCTAAAGGAAGAATAGTGAAAAGGCCATACTGTTCATGCGGTGTCATAGTTTGAGCGTTGGATGTATTCGCTCCCTACTCGGTCACAAAGCTCCTGGGTGACCTGTGGCCAGTCAAGCCTACCTCCAGGAGGTTATGGTGGGGATAACTTGGGGAAAAATCCATCTATGTGGCATCAAGATTTTGGGGGAGATGGGCAGGATAACAATGCAACAATATTATAGACCAGGGGTTCTCAACCTTTGGAGGCCCGGGTACCCCCTATCACGGTCCAATTTTCTGAAGTTCCCCCTGCTAATTAATTGCTAATTAATTGGATTAATCAATCAATTAATTAGCTAATTAATCATTAAATAAAAAGTACTAAAACAATTTTAAATGTGAAAAAATGTCTTACTTAACTCTGTGTGTGAGAGAGGGAGAGAGAGGGGGAGAGAGAAGGAGTGAGTCAGTCAGACAGACAGACAGACAGACAGACAGACAGACAGACAGACGGGGGGATTGCATTTAAGTTCTAATTAACAAGTAATTAGCTACTGATTGATGCTGATAAGGGGCAGGCTCTGGCTTACCCCCTTCCATTGGTCCACATACCCTTAGGGGTACTCATACCACAGGTTGAGAACCCCTGTTATAGACCATCCTCATAATTTCATCTCAGCTCTTATTTGAAGGCATCATTGCACTTTAGAAATGCAAGTCAGTGATTCGTGTTCTTGCTGAAGCCAAGAGTGACTCCAATTCCAGCAACTGGATGTCAAAAGCAGCATCCTGTTCTTGTACATCAAGTCCACAATACAAGACAGCTTTGGGATGCTGCACAGCGAAGACTTCTTTTCAAATCAGAGATTGTGGTCAAGCAACAAACTGTCGTCTGATATGGACCTGAACTAAGCCATTCTGATCTTTTGAAAGGGCAGTTTTATTTATTTCTATGCTGCTATTTTATGCAAAGAAAGGCACCTCAAAGTGGCTCAGAATAAAAATGCTATGGCTGAAGGCCAATAATTCTTTTGTAAGGGAGATTTCTGGGCTAATGGTCCAGGAGGACATGCTAATGTGCCTTGTTGTTGTTGTTCAGTCGTTAAGTCGTGTCCGACCCTTCGTGATCCCATGAACCATATCCCGCCAGGCCTTCCTGTCCTCCACTATCTTCCTGAGTTCGCTCATTTTCATGTTCGTTGCATCAGTGATGCTGTCTAACCATCTCATCCTTTGCCTTCCCCTTCTCCTTTTGCCTTCAATCTTTCCCAGCATCAGAGTCTACTCCAGTGACTCCTCTCTTCGCATTAGGTGGCCAAAATATTTGAGCTTCAGCCTCAGTACCTGTCCTTTCAGGGAACAGTCAGGGTTGATTTCATTTAGGATTGACTGATTTGATCTCCTAGCAGTCCAAGGGACTGAATGACTTAATGTGCCTTAATGACCAGCAAATGCTTTTTTAATGGGAGTCAGTTTGGAGATGGACAGAGATGGCTCTGGAATTTGGAGGACAGCCACCAGAACTTGGAAGAAATGACCCTTCAGACTAAGGGAATGTCCTTATGAACCGTGAAGGTAAACACACAGATGTTTGCAGTGGGGGGGGAGGAGGTGGGAGTGAGAGAGAGCAAAAGCAAGTTGAATGTGGAAGGCAACAATGTGGACTGCATGGTCTGACTCTGAGGGTCTGGTGTAAGGTAGCAGATCTTCTGCCTCCATCTGATGTTCTACTTTTGTAAATAAATCCTGTTTAT
Organism: Plestiodon gilberti rubricaudatus; assembly: GCA_026170595.1. Taxonomy (NCBI): domain Eukaryota; kingdom Metazoa; phylum Chordata; class Lepidosauria; order Squamata; family Scincidae; genus Plestiodon; species Plestiodon gilberti. The sequence continues at coordinate 3,551,913 of JANXHW010000004.1, forward strand.
AATGAAATGAAATATGATAAAAACGCTGGAAGTCTCCATTGATCTCTCCTGCACAGGACGGCAAGCCCTGCTGCCACAGAACTGAAAAAAGTACATATTAAATATACAGAGTGGTAAAAAAAGGATGCAATCAATAAAAAACAAAGTAGAGTAGATAAATCAAACTAGCAACAGGAAAAAAAAATCCCAATGCAGCAGATCTGAGGACTTCAGGTTCCCTCTGAATAAAACAGGCTCATGTTGTCATCAAAGGCTAGTAGGGAGGTAGCAGCACATACTGTACCTCCTCCTCCACCAGAGCTTTGGTGCCACCATGAAGAAGGCCCTGTCACAGGTAGTCCTGCGTTGTGGGATCTGTAGCAGAGCCTCTGAATAAGATCCTAATAAAGTGGGTGCTTGTGAATTAATATAACAAATCATAGTTTCTTACTGATTCCTTGTCCTAAAAGAAGGCATCGGTGTGGACATTCATGCAAGTGCAGCATCTAGGTTAATGTGCTCTGTGCATAATGAGCTGACCAGTTCCATCTCTGTGACTGAATTAATCCCACAGTTGTATTAATAGTTAATTGCTGGGTCCATGACACTCAGTGAAAAAAGCACAAGCTAATAAGTCAAATTGGTTGGTTTCTTCTCCTGATTAACCCCCCCCCCGCTTGACACAGCAGGAAAGTGATTATAAGTGCATCATAATCAATAGCTCATTAATATTATTTCCCCGCACTCACCCGCCTGCCGAGAAAATTAGTAGGTGGCAGATTTCAATTGAGCAAATGGATATATTTTAAAATGCTAAGGAAGCTTGCCTGACCCTGAAATGAGTTTCTGAAAGTGGGGGGGGGGGACAAACGCAACAGCCTGGGAGGTGCCAATCAACTGGCACTGCACCGAGAGCAATAATAATAATGATTAATGGAAAATCACAGTCGCTTGTATACGCGGCATCACCATTACACTCAGCCTCTGCGCTCTGCGCCCACTCATGCCCTAGGTAGGTAGGGCCCCTCCTGGCCTGAGTGGGATTTTGACAATGGAGGACAGGAGGTGAAGGCACAGGACTAGGAGCAGCAAGGAGCAAGATGCTGAGTGGTGCAGACCAGAGAGAATGTTCCAGGACCGGCTCAGACGTTTTGAATGAGCACTTTAGGCTATAAATTGAAAGGCATCATTACGGAGAGTTGAAAAATAGAGCCATCTATAGATTTTCTTAATCCCGACTCTGTCCGCCCACCCCTCTCAATGCACTGAATAGGGGTAAGCAACAACTAGCCTGCCAAAGTGACATTCTGTGCTGTGTTTTGGGTGGGCTTTGCTTTGCTTCCCATTTACTGGGAACACACACACACACACACACACACACACACACACACACACACACACACACACACACACACACACACACACCAAAATTGCACTATGGAACCAAGATAAATATGAACAATAAAGATTTATGCAGTTAGGGATGAAAACGTATGTAGAACATAAGCAAAACCTTGCTGGATCAGGACAAAGGGGGCTTCTCTGGTCCATCCTCCATTTCCCACAGGGGTCCACTGGCTGCCCCTGAGAAGTCCGCAAGCAGGAGAGCAGACTCGCTTCTCTCCTGCCGCCACTGGGGTTCAGAGGCTGGAGGCAGTGCGTAGCCCTCATGACTGGTGGCCATGGATAGACCTCTTCTCCTCCCTGAGCTTGTCCAACCCCCTTTTGAAGCCATGCAAGTGAGCAGCCATCATCACCACATCTTCTGCACTGAATTCCTCAGACTCATTTTCTGCTGTGCGAAGTACAACCTCCTTTTGCTCAGATCCAGATCTGGTGAGGACAAAGAAAGACAACATTCAGGGAAGGGAAGTGATCTGTCAGTGGCTGTAATCCAGGAGAGAGAAATGGAGCCTCCATGTGCAGAGGCAGTATGCCTTTGCGGAGGGTGAACCGTTGGGATGGACTCCTGTCTTCATTCTCGGCTTGTGGGCTTCTAGGAGGCATCTGGTTATCCACTGTAGGAAACAGGATGCTGGGTTAGATGGTCAGATCCAGCGTGGCTCTCCTTACAACAGCCCTGTAAGGCAGGCCAATATTATAATGGGGGGGGGCTGAGAGAAAATGGCTTGCCTAAGATCCCATTGTGGGTTCTGTCACCTCAGTTTTCCCTGTTTGTTGAGGTCAACTACACTCTGGCAGCAGTTAAGATGCAAGAGAGGGCTAGACTCTTAGACCCTCAATGACCAGAGAGCTGTTGAAGATAAGCAGTATTTTGGCTGCTAGGACCTGGGAGGGTGGTGTGTCTTTTGGTCACCTGCAAGGACCTTCACCTGACTCCTCCTGTCTGACCTGGAAGGGGCGTGACCCTGACCTTTCCCAACATCCTTTCTCTGACCACATGGGTCTTTCTCTTCTTCGCATCTGCCTACAAGGGGGAGGACGTGTTTTCTCCAGGCTCCTCGCCTGGAAGCCATCTTCTCCACATGGGTGTGTCAGCTTTAGGGATACACCGTCCGTTTTATGTATAGAATACCTCTGGTCATAACCAGATGAATGTAACTTATGAATGCTGATATGTAAGTAAAACTACTTTTCTTTTCTACTATACAAGCCTCAGACTCCGTCTCTCATTTCAATGCTAATGATAGCTAGCTAGCCTGGGTGCTGGGATTAACTCTACTGGTTAAATAACAATAAGGTATTCTTCGTTTGCAAACTCTGCATATTTGAACCCCCTAAGGTTCAAGAAATATTAAAATAAACCCAACAGGAGCAGGATAATATTCTGCTTGAATTGGAGGGAGCTGCCTTCCAGGTAGAAAGAGAGGCCCAAACTCCTGTCAAGCAGTTGCTATGTTTCCTTCTGCAAAGTCCTGACAGCCCCTGATGCTTCTATCCGTTTCAACAAGGCATTCAAAGAGGCTGCAGCCGCCCTGCAAATGCTTGGTGTGGGTCAAACAGCACAGCAGGCCACCACTGAACCCCCTCCTGTACCAAGGGTTGCTATTTGCCCCAGCCCACCAACAAGCATCTTTGGAGCTGTAGCCTCTTTCTGCTGCCTCCCCATTGAATTCCATGGAGGCTTCAAATTCTCCACTGATTTGAACAGGGAGATGTAATCGGGGGGAGGGATTAATTACTGGGGGAGAGGGATAAGTAAGTGTGAAGATGTCTCAAAGACATCATTTACACATGGTTTATGTTGCAGGATTTTAGGTCTGGCAAATCTGGAGGAGCTGGATTCTCCTGGCCTGATTTTCCCTCCCACAACCACCTCCTGTCCCCTCTCCCCTCTTTCTTGCCCCTCCTGTTGTTGCCCAGTTTTCAGGTGTTCTGTGCCAGCAGCCAGCTTGCCCCCCCCCCCATTTCCTTTTCCCTTAGCATTTCTCCTGCCGGCCTCTCTCTTCCCTCCTCTAACTTTCAACTCCCCTCCCATCTCTGTTTCTGTCTGCTCACCTTCCTTTTATTAGAAAACATCACATGAATGGTTGTCATGGCATCTTCATCGGGCAGATGTTCGACAGGAAGCCTAAAAGGGAACCCCTACCCATTCTCCTCTTCCTCCCCCCCCCCAAATCCAAACAACATGGTGAATTATGCGTTGAACAGATAGGAGACTGGCTTTCTCCTCTGAAAACTGTGTCATGTATTTAGACCCAAATTCAAATATGCTCATTGCAATGGGCAAGTTGTTGATCTGGGACATGGCGGGGGGGGGGCTTCTGAATATATTTTAAACCCCATCTGAGTCACTTAATCAAACTGAGGCTATTCACTTGCCCTGAACGTCAGTCTTCCCTGTCTGTAAAATGGGAGTCAGACAGAATAACCACAGAGGCAGCACAGAGTTAAGCATAGCAGGCGCTTCCTCAGACTCAGAGATAGTGTCAGGGTTTGGGGGGGGAGGGTTCATGCAAACACTCTCGGTAGCTTTCTTAACCTGGAAGCAGCAGGGTCTGTGAACAGACACGCGGAAGGACTGTTGGAGCAACAAGACAGAAAATGCTCCCCTCCTTACTACCTTTGAGACTCTAAAGAAGGAAGGAAGCAGCCCCTCTGGGAGAGTGCCAGGGCCAGGCAACCATGCACAGAGTTCTGAGGAAGATGGCGGTCATGTGAACATTCTGCTACCAGCCAAATGCCATGGGTGATTCTCTACATCTTCATTTTGTGGAGCATGCAAAAGCTAGCCCATGGACTCCGACGGCATGAATGTCTCAAAACATTTCCTTGCCTTTTTTTAGAGTTGCCATCAGAATTCATTTGAAAGCAAAATTCAAAGCAAACTGGGAGATTTTTCCTCAAACTGAGGAGGACAGATGGAGCATTTTTGTGGCAGGTTGGTTCAGGAAATCAAGACGCTTCAGCTTCTGAACTCCTGCATGTCACACAACCCTTAAAATCAGAGAAACGTGCATGAAAACACATTGGTAACCCTAGTCCAGTTGACGCAAGAAGAATTTATTTTATTTTATTTTATTTTATTTACTGTATTTTTACCCCGCCTTTCTCCCCGAAGAAGGGACCCAAGGCGGATTACAACATGAAAAAAAAATAAATACAGTACAAAAAATATAATACAAAAAATAATCACTTTTTTAAAACAATAAAAAACAGTTAACGAAAACTAGTAAAAAACAGCATTTAAAAGTTAATAAAAAAACAGATCACATTACAATTAAAACAAGAGCATAAAAACAGCAGCACCTCACCTGTACCAGCAGGATGTTAAAAAGGCAAGGACTCAGAAGGCTTCCTTAAACAGGAAAGTTTTCAGGCCTTGCCAGAAAGTCTCCAAGGAGGGAGCAGTATGTAAGTCAAGAGGGAGGGAATTCCATAAGGTTGGTGCCACTACTGAGAAGGCCGTATTTCTGGCCGCCGCCCCTCGCACCACCCTGGGCAACGGTACCCGCAAAAGGGCCTTCTCTGATGACCTAAGGAGACGAGCCGGACTATATAGAAGTAGGCGGTCTCTCAAATATTCTGGTCCCAGGCCGTACAGGGCTTTAAAGGTCAAAACCAGCACTTTGGATTGGGCCCGGATGCCCAGGATATTATTCATCTGGAAAGTGAAAGAGGTCCTTGGGCTCCCAAGATGTCCTCCAAAACCACTGTCTGTGCTTTTCAGGACCGTCCCCCCTCCCTTGCTGATGTGGTGCTACACCCGTCTCACATAGATACCCCTCAGTCGTTCAAAAAAGACAAGGGGGGGGCAGCTGAGACCACTTCCATCACCGAGTAAGCAGCAGGACGTGTGATAAGGAACTAATGGTCCAATCCTATTGGTGCATTGCCTCAGTGGACAGCAAGGGCTGCTGGCATGACAGACTCTGCGCTGGTCTGTGGAGCACAAGAAGACCCAGGAGGCCGTGTACTGCTGACAGCGGCCACAGATTGGCCATCGACAGACACTGGCCAGAAGAGAGGAAGGTTTGGGGGCATGGATCAGGTGGGGCTGGGGGCAGACTGGGGGAAGATCTCAGTGGCAACAACGGCACCTGTGGGACCTGGAAAGCCTGCCCTGGGTCTGACAGGCCCCCTCTGCCCTATAAGATCTACGCCAGCAAAATAGCTGGTGTAGATCTGAGTAGACCCACAGGGAACAAGGCACGTTTTGTGCTGGATGTTTTGTGTTGAACGCAGGTTCAGGTCCCCACTCAACCATGGAGCTCACCATGTGTCCTTGAGTGTAACTTCCCCTACAGATCTTTCAGGCACTGAAATGTCAGAAAAGCAAACTGAGAAATGATCGTCAGGGATCCTCCCGAGAAGAAAACGAAGAATTTTCAAGGGAAGACAAGCCAGCTTCTCAAAGACAAGTGAAATTTCACAGGATGATTCTGTATCTCTCTAATCTAATTTGAGGGACCGCCTCCTTCCTTATAATCCGACCCGTACTCTGAGGTCATCAGGGGGGCCCCTGTTAACCGTGCCGCCATTGACAGAAGTGAGGGGGACGGTGGCGCGGAATAGGGCCTTCTCGGCGGTGGCGCCCCAATTATGGAATTCCCTCCCCCTGGAATTAAGAATGACTCCCTCTTTAGAGGCCTTTCGGCGGGGCCTTAAGACGTTTTTATTTAGGACTGCTTTTAATGTCTGACATGGTGGGCTGACCTTTTAACAAATGGTTTTTAACATCTAAATGCAGGTGACCCACTGGGGTTGTTTATTTTAACTTAAATTGTTTTAATTAATTAATTATGTTAATGTGTTTATTAATTTTAATGTGTTCATGTGTATTTTAATATGTTGTAAGCCGCCTTGAGTGCCCTCGGGAGAAAGGACAGAGATCAGAAATGAAGAGCAGAGCATAAAAATGAAGATTTGACCTTTTGGGAAGGGGAATGCTGTATCTAGCTAACTTTTTAGTGCTTTCTTTAAATGTATGCTCTCAAAAAGTTTGCTTAGTTGATGCCACCCTTTGTGTTTCCAGAGGTCAGTCACTTTGGGTGGGGCACAAACAGAACATCTGGCTGGCCAAGGAGGCAGCCGCCGCCTCTGAGGTGCTGATGAAATTCTCCTGAGCTAAACTCAGAAACAAATTTCAGGGGCTTGTTAAGGTTGGCCTCGAAGGAGAGGCGAACATCAACAGCCCCATGAATGCTTTTCTACTAAGATTAAACCAACTGAGTGGAAAAGAATGGCTGGGTCTCCATTCACCACGTAATCTACTGGAACTGCAGAGTGCAATAAACAGTACATTGGGCCAAATGTGGAAGATTTGAAGGGCTCCCCCCCCCCGAAAAAAACTAAGGGAAATGGAGAACAAGACAACACCCCCAGGGGAGACCCTCTGCACACCCCTGAACTTAGGAGAGGTAGGGAATGGCCACCCCAAGGGAGTCACCTTTAGTGGGTGGCAGTCCATCCTTCCTGTCTCTCCTTCCATTTGGGGGTTACAGTCTCTTAAAGAGAGCCTTGGAAACAGCCAGTGGAGAAATTCTCTTCTGACTGCCTCGGATGCTCCTTTGAAGGACTGGATCCCCAAAATGGAAGGGGGAGCGGAGATCTTCTCCATGACCTGATTCGGATATTCTTTTTGAGGGGCATTCTCTGGAAACGGAGGAAAAATAATATTCTGACTTTGTCTTCCCTCCCTCCTTGCCTTTCACAAGGGGTAACCCATGATGGAAATAAGCTTCTTTTCAAGCCTCAGACTGGGAAACAAGCTGTGTCTGATTTGGGGCTGTTTCTACCAGGATGGTGTAGTGGTTTGGGAGTCAGACTTCGACCTGGAAGATCCAGGTTCAAATCCCCGCTCAGCCACGAAGCTTCCTGGGTGACCTTGGGCCAGTCACTATCTCTCAGCCCCACCTACCTCACAGGGTTGTTGTGAGGACAAAAAGGAGGGGAGGAAATATGTACACCACTCTGAGCTCCTTGGAGGAAGGGCGGTATAAAAATGTGAAAAATAAATAAATACATAAAAATAATTCAAACCCAGAGAAACGGGTTCGTCTCCATCTCCACCATGTAACAACACAGACGATGAAGAAAGCCTGCGGAAGAGGCTTCTCATGTACCCAAGGAGGGGAGCTCCCTCCACACAGGACAGCTGCTGCCGCCGCCCTACATTTCTACATAACCCTCTCAAGCAACAGAATCATCGTTCAAGAGATCCCCCTTCAAAACAAAACCCCCTCCGCTTCGTCCCCAGCTACTTCCCCGCTCTCAAGAACTCCAGTGAGCAGAACCGTCACATTTTCATAGACCTTGATAAAAAAGGAAAGTCATAATAAGTCAATGAAACTCTACAGAGGAACATTTCACTTCCAACCCTCAGCTTCACATCCCACACCTAACACGAATGAAACGCACACACATCTATCGTGAATTCATGGAACAGAAATGCCCGGGCTCAGTGCGCACTACTAGGCAACTCAACGGGGTCCGGAGAAGGTCGTCTGCTAGGACGGTGGACCAAGCGCCCGCCCTTAAACCTATCAATTTTTTTTTTAATTTGCCCATTCAGAACAGAAGAGAGGCAAAAGGAATGGTGTATGTGGGGAGTGGGCGTCTGGGATGTAATCACCATGTTACATAATAACCCCCCATCCTAGCTTGCTTAGTAAGCGTCCCATCGCAGCCCCCACCCCACAAATTCATCATCAGCCTCCTGTCATCCCAATCCTCCATCTGAATGACGGGTTGGAGTTCCGGAAGGGAAACTCTCTCTCTCTCTTTCTAGAAAGGGAATCTCTTTATCTGCTGGTTATATAAGTTCCCGGTGTCCTTTTATGGTTTGACTTCCTGCCTCATCGACGAGTTGCCAGGAACAAGTGTAGCTTCATCTGTGCCTGTGGGTTGTTGTGAGTGTGTGATTAAGCCACTGATTCAAGCTTCGTAACTGGCAGGCTTTTGCAAGGGGCGGACTTAATTCGTTGGAAACCCTAGATGGTCCTCCGGTCCCTTGACATATTCGCGCGCCCGCGCCCGCAAACAAACAAACAAACAAACACACACACAAACACACACACACACACACACACACACACACACACACACACACACACACACACACACACACACACACACGAAACCTAGTGGTCATTGTAACGAAATCTGTTGGAGCCAAATCCCCTCCTCTCCCCTTTGAAAAGAGATGTGCCCCTCACCTGTGTCCCTCTCCCTCTCTTCGCCCCCTGCCCTGACCCCTTACTCGTTTGCTGAATCCAGGGGCACACGCGTGTGGGGCAGCTGCGCGTGTGTGCCAGAAGCGGGGCACATGCATGTAGGGTATGTTGACCTGCAGTTGGCCGGCGGAGTATGACACATTGAATTTTAACCCGCCTCCCTCTTTTGTCAGGGTCCTTTGGGGGAAAAGTGCTTTATTAATCAGGACCTTGCTGACTCAATGGATGAGAGATGAATAAGTCTTGTCTTTTCTCTGTTTCTTGAGCGGGGGGGGGGGGGTGGAGGAGGGAGAGAAGGAGGAAGCGGAGGGGAGGGGGAGGGAGAGAAGGTAGGAATTACTCATCCATCCATCCAACTGTCTCCAGAACCTTTCAAGCGCTGCTTCTCGCCTCGAGTCTGGGGGTGTGTGCGAGGGGGTGGGAAAAGCGAAAGGGAGGGGGGGAGGCAGGCAGGCAGGGAGGGAGGCTTGCCAGGCGCTGTGTTTTCCCCGGAATCTTTCTCGTCCAATCAGCGACAAGATGCCGGTGAGCAAAGAGGCTTGTCTACACCCACAGATGGAGCTGCATGGAGTATAAGTAAGGGGATCTATCGGAGCTCGTGGCAGATCACAGCAGAGCTCTCTTTTACAGCGAGACCGAGAGAGAGAGAGAGAGAGAGAGAGAGAGAGAGAGAGAGAGAGAGAGAGAGAGAGAGAGAGAGAGAGAGAGAGAGGCAGCCACTTGTAAGTGTGAAGTTCTCAGAAGTCTAGAAAGCAGCAGCAGCAGAGACCACCGAGCTCCTCGCAGCAGAGGCTGAACGCGTCGCAACCTGCCCAGGAGGAGGAACTCCACGGCTCCGCTCAGGAATTAACGACTCCGGGCAGAGGAAGACTCGGAAGCAGCAGCAGAACACAACTTTTTCCTTGGACTTTGTAGAGCAGGAGGACTCGGCCAGCGCCTCTTTCTGGGGTGATTTCTGATTCAGTTGTGTTTGTCTTTGGGGGTCACCCACTTCTGGAGGAGGGGACTACAGGAGAAGGATTCAGGCTCCGTTCTTTCCGTAGCTTTACCGTTAGTAGGAATCATGCAGGTGGATAACTTCAACCCTGGGAACATCCACTCTTTCCAGGGTCACCGTGGGGTGGCCAACCACAAGCCCAATGTCATCCTTCAGATAGGGAAGTGCAGGGCAGAGATGCTTGAGCACGTCAGGAGGACCCACCGTCACCTCCTGACTGAGGTGTCCAAGCAGGTGGAGCGGGAGCTGAAAGGCTTGCAGAAGTCAGTGGGGAAACTCGAGAACAACCTCGAGGATCATGTCCCCTCCGCCGCTGAGAACCAGAGGTGGAAGAAGTCCATCAAGGCCTGCTTGTCTAGGTGCCAGGAGACGATTGCCCACCTGGAAAGGTGGGTCAAGAGGGAGATGAATGTCTGGAAGGAAGTCTTTTTCCGCTTGGAGAAATGGGCCGACCGACTGGAGTCCGGTGGGGGGAAGTACTGTCATGGGGAGACTCCCAGACAGACTGTCTCTGTGGGGGTTGGAGGCCCAGAACTCAGGCCCAGTGAAGGTGAGATTTATGACTATGCCCTAGACATGAGCCAGATGTATGCTCTAACTCCTCCTCCATCGGGGGATATTCCTATCATGCCTCAGTCCCCTGACTCCTATCAGTGGATCCCTGCCCCAGAGGATGCCCCACCCTCCCCGGTGGAGACCCAGATTTTTGAGGATCCAAGGGAGTTCCTGACTCACCTGGAGGATTATTTGAAGCAGGTTGGCGGGACTGAGGAGTACTGGCTCTCTCAGATCCAAAACCACATGAACGGCCCAGCCAAAAAATGGTGGGAATACAAGCAGGGCTCTGTCAAGAACTGGCTGGAGTTCAAGAAAGAGTTCTTGCAATATAGCGAGGGGACTCTGACAAGGGATGCCATCAAGCAAGAGCTGGATCTCCCCCAGAAGGATGGAGAGCCCCTAGACCAGTTCCTCTGGCGCAAAAGGGACTTGTATCAAACCCTGTATGTTGATGCTGATGAGGAGGAGGTCATCCAGTATGTGGTAGGGACCCTCCAACCCAAACTCAAGCGCTTCCTCAGCCATCCCTACCCCAAAACTTTAGAGCAGCTGATCCGGAGAGGCAAGGAAGTTGAGGGCAACTTGGATCATTCTGAGGAGCCCAGTCCCCAGAGAACTCCTGAGCACCACCTAGGGGGTTCAGTCGAGAGTTTGCCTCCCTCCACTACTGCCAGTCCTGTGGCTAGTGATGGAACTCAGCCAGAGGTCTCTCCTCCACCAGCCACAGTGATATGAGCTGGAGAATGAGACGGGCATTATGCAGAAGGGAGTCGGTGGCTTATTTAGGAAGGTGCTTTCCTTTCAGCAGGTTAGTTCAGCCATGAGGGGACTGAGGATGCTCTCAGTCCAACTGCCCATAGACAGAGAACTGTGGGTTTTTTTTTTTCTGTTTGTGGTCAGACCATGTGGAAAACATGACTCGCCTGAATCACCTGTGGTGGCTCAAGCTGGGGAGTCGATGGCTATTTTGAGGATTTCTTTTGTTAAAGTCATGGCAAGGGTTGGACTATGTTGCAAAGCCAACCAGCCTGTTCTCTGTGGTGGAAGCGGCCGCCACGTGCCCCTCGGGCACTGATTTTGAAGGCATTTAAAGGGGCACAACCAAGGGGAATCCCTGTGCCCTTGCATCATCAGCCCATTTCCTGCAACATGCTTTTCCTTCCAGCCATTCCCCAACCGACCCACTCCTGCCGGGAAACATCCTGTGGCAATTACTCTTGCTTACCTCTGCATTACTCGGTGGACTTTCACTGTGGCTATACAGAGTGAATGGCTTCCACTTTTATCTTCCTCCTCCTCTTCCTTTTTAGTCTGAACTCCAAAGAGACTGAGAAGGGAACTTTTTGCAAGTTTCAAGAGCACCTGCAGAGCACCAGCTGAAGCGTCCCCCCCCCCCAATGAATCCTTCCCTGCTCCTGTTTCCCTTCCCATGTGGGCCTGTGGATCCTCTTTGGCTCTCCCCTGATTTCTAGGGTCCTTCAGCTCCAGGAAAGGCCACCATCCACACATTAGATGGTGGGCCAGAATGACATCTTATTTCTTAGATGCTCTAGACTTTGGGAGCAGGGGGTAACAGGGCTGGGATGCATGCTTCCCTCGCTCATCAGGGTGCTAAGGTGTCGCCTTGTGGCTAGACAGTATGATAAAAGATATCCCAGAACATATTTTATATATAGCTCTGAGAGACTCAACCAGAGAAAGATCGGAACATGTTTTTATCAGGATTAGATTCCTAAACTATTTTAAGAAAAACAAGTTATATACAAACACAGCTTGAATTCAGAGGTCCTATCAGTGTCGGCTCTGCACTCCCGCAAATCCACCAAGAAGGCAGAACTGCTGCTTCATCTCATGCACCCTACTGCACTTCTTCAGCCTTCGGTCGCATGAGGGGTTTTGAAGTCAACTACCAAAGTTGTGATGTCTTTGGAGTGGAGGTCTTGGTAACTGAGCTTCACAGAATGCTGACGTGCCCGCAAAGCCTGGCTGATTTTAGAAACATGTACTAGAAGAAGACCGCTCAAGTTGTGCTGCTTCTCCAAGTAGCAAAAGAGCAGTAGCTTTGAGAAACTTGGATAGCTGGGAAGAGAACTAAAGCAATAATTACTATAAGGAATGTGTGCCCTCTAGAGTTCTGGAGCTGCAGCCATTTAGCGCACTAGTCCTCGTGCATCGACTAGCAGCAGCAACCCACAATATGGAAAAGAGGAGAGAGCCTGCACAAAGATTGCGCCGGATCCTGCTCTAGCAAGAGGAGCGATGCAGACCAGCCATGCGAGCCATGCGAGCCGCTCTGGGAGCCATTGGGGCAGGACTCCTTCCCATAGGCTAAAGGTAAGATAGCACCTCCTCAGTCCATCTACGTTTCACAGATTTAAGTGTTAGATACAGTCCTAAATCTCAGAGAGCCGAGTTCAGTTCTTGCAGGGACTACATTGTCCATGTTGTTGTTGTTGCTGCTGCTGCTGCTCCTCAGGGGGGCCAGTAGATTAAGCCTGCAATCCTATCCACGCTTACCTGGGAGCAAGCCCCATTGACTATCTTGGTACTTACTTCTGAGTAGACATGCATAAGTGATAGGGCTCTAAGATGACTACACTCTGCCTAGTTCTGCTTTCCTGGCCATAGTACTGATAGAGCCGGGAGAAAGCCCAGAGGTGATCTAATTCAACCTCATTCTGAAAGAGTCAGAAGCAAGAAAAGAGGGAAGTGGGTCAGAGACAGCTGCTGTGCGTAAGGCATGTGCTCAGCTGTGACGGCGTGCTGGCAGAGCGATGCTCTTTCAGACCAAGAACACCGTTTGGACTCCCTTGGGGAGAAAGTCAACAATGCCTCGTGCAAGGTGTTGTGTGTTGCTGCTGGAGCAGGCCTGGCTCACAGTGCATGTTCTGTTTTTGTTCCAGTGACTCATTCCGAAGCAGCTGTGAGCAACGCACGTCCTGAATTGCTTGTGGAGCAGCGCGAAAGGCAGAGCGGCAGCTCAGAAAATCCTCGCATGCAGGAGGGCTGGATGGACATCAGGATCCGTAGGCTTCTGCAGCTCCCGTGGAGAAACCGTCCATAGCAGGTAATGAGCTCTCCGCCGCTAGCTGCCTCTTCCACAGCTAGTGCCTGTTCTGAATACCCACAGAACTGGGCAAAGTCAGGATGACCCTCTCCCAATGGAAGGAAAAAAACAGAATCCTGTTTCTGGAGCCTTACTTTGGGGATCAGCTGCCCCCTGTAATTTGCTGCACAAGTCTGCACTGTGGGGCAGGATGTTAGTGCTTGCCCCTGTCTTACAATGGCCCTCTTCTTCCTGGAGAGCCCAAACCACATGGTTGTAAAGGAGGCCATTTGCAATGGGAAAGGCAAGCTAGCCGACAAGCTTGCAGCTGCCCAGTAGCTCTAGCGTTCTTATTGCCACAAGAATTGATATTGGGGCTCTGGACTTGCCCACTTGTTGTGGGGCTTTCAGAGAAATGGCAGGAGAGGGGTCTGCCTCAAAGACATTCTCTCTCCAAATCAGGGAAGTCCCCTCCAGCTCTTTTTCTTCTTCTAGTACTTTGCCTTAAGGCCACAACCTGTCCCAACTCTCCCAGCCCTCAGCACATCTCTACCACTAGCTCTTCTCCTCCCGTTTGCATTGATTCATCAAGTCTAACCTTCACTTTCCTTGATTGCAGGGCATTTCTTTTCCTTCTGTGGCTAAAGGGCCAGCTCCTTGATTGTCTGAGCAACTGCTTTCATGGGGGGAAGAAGTCATAATAACTACAGCAGTGCAGCTCGGAAAGATCAACATCCTGAAGAAAATATTGAACGTGTCAACCTGTCAGGCCAACTGCGAGAGCTAAAAGGACCGAGAGAGTCACAAGGAAGAAGCTGTGCAGGATGCAACAGAACAACACTGATCTTCAAAGGACTACACCCAGGACAGAGATTGCAATTAATGGACAAGCTTTAAAATGACAACAGCAATATGATCTCTGGCATTTGGGCGGTGGGGGGAGGATGAAGCTCTGATCACTTGGGTGCCAAGCTTTGGGGGAAGTTGATTGGAATGGGGATAAAAGTGAGGATTTGTGTGTGGGGGGGAGGGAGATAAACTCAAATCCCTTCCTATTTAGTTTACCAACAAGCTCAGTCTGAAGTTCATGAGAACCCTCCTGCCATGCGGTTCAAGCAGGGGATACTGAACATTTTTGACAATATTTTCAAAAAATAATCTCAAAGATGGAATCAAGGATTTTTTTTTTTTTAACTATAGAGGAGGGTCAAATAATCATGAGAAAGTTAACAAACATGGGAGATGAATGGGATGTATCCAGCTTCCCACATAGGTCAGAAGTGCCATAAGGAATGCAGTTCTTTCAGAGATTTGGTGCTCCAATTTCTTGAACTAACTAGGAAGCATCAGCACATGCACCATTGTATGTAGTGCAGTTACACAACACTTTTTGATGTTCAAAGAATTTTTGCTTCATCTTCCACCTGTCAAACAGGTGGATTGGAGATGGTTTTGAATTTTAAAACATTTCTTCCAAAATTACCTGGCCTACTGCTGTCGTGTAGGTGTGGGTGTACGTGAATGTGTGCCAACGTGCCAAATTATATTGTATAACCAAATCCTGGTGTGCTGGATCATGTTTGGGACTCAGAGGTGAGGAGACATGTCAGCTGTCAAAAGAAGAACATTTGTGGTCAGGATCAATATATTTAAACAAAGAAAACTCATTCAACTCACCTTGGAGGAAACTGTGGACTTCCAGTGAGCCCGCAATATCCAAGTTGACCTTTTCCAACACTTGCCAATGTTTCCCCCTAACTTTGCAGACATTAATTGAGTGAGCAGCTTCATGACATCTTGGTTCTGGGGTTGTCTGAGGATCTGGCCAGTAGGATTACTGAATTTTGTCTGCATCAGTTGCTTCTATCCAATGGGAGCTTTATCAATAGCAGTGTAGTGTATGTACCATCAATTCTCATTGAATGATTTGGTGGCATTTCTCTTCGGAGGGAGAACTATGTGCAAGAGAATGTTTGCGTGATGCATTTATGGACCCCAAAACTAAGATCATTCAGCATGCAACGTTATTCCACAAAAGCTGCTTTCTATTTTTACCATTGGGTTTTACCAGTTCACTCAGTATTGTATGGAAGGTGACTCTACTGTGCATCTGCACACTGAAGTGTTGTATTGATAAAATGGACTTGGTTTCTTGTCTGCTCAAACCACTTGACCTCGTTCTACTTGCACAAGGCCACATAATACACTGGAGGTGAGGCTGTGTCAGCCACGGCGACAGCTTTGTTCAGCTGCAAAGCAATTGTAGCAACGTCTGCTCATAGCAAGAACACTTTTGCTTTTGTAGATTTCTATAATAAAATATTGTAATAACTACCTAAAAAGAATCATTGTCTCACCTCTTCTTCAATCCCCCCCCCCACACACACACACTCACACTTTCTGAATGGATTGGAAAAATTAGGTCACAACTTACAAGCTTCCAGCCAATTTGCTTTCCTTCAGGGGTGCAGCTTGGCTTGCTTGCAAAGCTGTTTGACCCTCTTTGCTCTGCCAGCATCTCTTTTTGTGATCATTTCTTCTCAGCTTGCCGTATAGTTGTGATCTGGGCTGCAAAGCTGATGACAGGATGGAGGAAACTGACATAGTTGGCCCAGCTGGACTGCAAGGCATTTGCCTCCGTTCTAGTTCTACGCTTCTGTAAGACAGAATGTCTTCCTGCTCAGTCAGACCACTGGTCCATCTCACTCAGCATGGTCCATGCAGACTGGCAATGGCTCTCTAAGATCTCTACCCAGACTGGCAGCCAGCGGTTCTTTAAGGTGCCCACATCCCTGAAGGTGTTGGCAGGGACTGTACTGAGGACCTTCTGTTTGCCAAGCATGTGCCCCTGGCCCCGGAGATACAGCCCCATTCCCACTGTGTGATCACTGATCATTAGGCTCCCATATGATCAATTCTGACGGTCAACGGCTGTCCCAGTCTTGGGCCTTTTAAGTCTTCCCTGAGACACTTCCCTGGAAATGATGACAGTTGACCGTAGGACGGAGCTCCTCTGTGAGCATAGGGAGAAAGCTGCACTAGACTGAATCAGACCATTGGTTCATTCTGAATGCCAGCAGCTCTCCAGAGTCTCAGACAGAGGATTTGCTAGTCTTGCTGTGCAAGGTCCTTTCTAACTGCTGATGCTGCTGGGGACGGAAACAGACGGTGGAAGCAAAGCCTGCACATCCCGCTACGCTATGCCCCCCACTTCATGTGATATTTATACATGCCTAAAAACCCTTCCCCCTCCGCCTCTGTCCTCCTCCCTATCAGTTGTCAGGTCTGGTGAGACAACAGTCTAATCGTATCTGCAAAATGGCCTCACGTCGCCAAGACGTTCTTCTGTCATGTGGAATCACTATATTTGGAGGTAATCTGGTACTTCTGAATACCACATGCTGGGGATGTGCAACAGAGGACGGCTACTGCCTTCCTATAAACCTCTCTGGAAACATTACTGGAGGAGGCCAGAGACTGGGCCAAATGGACCTTTTGCTAGACCTGCACAGCTGTTGATACAGCTGTTCTGGTGGCGTAAACGGCCCGTAGGATCGGGGGGCAAGATCTGAGGTTAGGTCTTCCACAGAGGGTGACACATCCTCTATTCTCATTTGCTTCCTCTCCCTGGAGACATGCTCCTCTCCAAAGCTAAAGGCAACAGAGTCTTACAGGCTCACCTCGGGGGAAGGGGATGTTCCCAGCCTGGCCCAGCCTGGGAGGGAGACAGGGAGATGGCAGAGCATGCCACCAATATCCCTGCCCCCCTCCTGAGCTCGGCAGACCAAGGCCCCCCCCCCCGCCACCCTGGCCTGCTTTCCTGCCGACTGGTGCCGCCTTTACTTGCGTCAGCTCGAGAGGGTCTGGGTAGGCCACAGAGTGAGCGGTGCTGGCCTCCACGCTGGCGCCACTTACTCTCAGGGTGTCGAAAATGTGCCTTACGGCACACTTAAGAACATAAGAACATCAGAAGAGCCTTGCTGGATCAGGCCAAAGGCCCATCTAGTCCAGCTTCCTGTATCATACAGTGGCCCCACCAGATGCCTCAGGGAGCACAAGACAAGAAGATACTTGCATCCCGTCGCCACTCCCTTGCACCTGGCACAGAGAAAACCTACTCCTACAACCAGGAGATACCCTAGGTCGGCGGAGCCCTCACTCCGCCGGCAGAACATTTTGTTGGATTGCGCTCTTATTGTGGTTCCGTCGACACAGTTCTGGTTTCGTAAACTGCATGGACAGGAGGGTGAAAGGCAAACCCTAAGAGGAAGTGGTTGGTTGCTGTGACATAATTTTCTGCAGAGCACAAATGAACTCAAGAACCAGTCAGAAGAATTCTGTGATCAGCTTTCAATCAGTGACCACAATTGATAAATGACCATAGCTACAAAGGTGGGTTAAACTCCGGAAGTGGAAGAACTCCGTCTTGTGACACAGGAAGCTTCTTCCAGCCTGGACAGAATTCAAGTGCAACAGTGTTGAAGTTGTGAATGAATCTTACTCAGCAATGCCGCCCTTGAGTATTCCTTTGAACTGCTTTTGTTTAAATAAGGTAACGCTAGGATGAAAATGAGAGCTTGGCTGAGAGGGAGGGAGTACTTTTCTCCAAAGCTGTCATCAGGTGTGATCATAAGCATCTCCACTCAGTGGGGGGGGGGCTACAAAGAGGGCAAAAGTGTTCACCTATTCAGAGTGAGGGCGGGAAGCATTTCCCTCATAAATCTGATTGGCTATACACAAACATCGTCACGATGATTGCCCACCTTCACTCTATACTGGCTTTGTGGTGTGGTCACATAGCCAGATCCGATGGGCTCTATGGCATCATGGTGTCCTCATACTCATTAGCTGTTTCTCACTCTATGAGGGTCACTCTGAGAGGGGAACCTGGTGCAGAATGAAGCAGCTGCAAGAGACCAGTACTGCAAATAGCAGCATTGGGCAGTAACAAGAAAAAGGGGCACGGGGAGGGGGGGACTTCTGGAACACTAACCCCCAGGTCTCCTCTTCACTCCAAAAATGTCTGCAGGCACACACTCTGCACAACCTAAGAAATGGTTGCAGTTCTAGCAATGCCTGCTTTGCTAGCAATGCCCGCTTACTGGAGTTCTAGCAATGCCTGCTTAATGCATTTTGAATGTATCCAACATCTGATTTGTGCCCATCTATTCATGAGACGGACCTGTTTGCTCGATATGAGCCCTCCCCAACTTGGGGGCTGCTGCACCAGCCAAACATGGCAGCCTTACAGGGCTTGAGAAACTGCCCATTTTGGGTGCCTTGCAGGCCACAATGGCGGCTGAGTTCAGTCTGATAGGCCTGTGCAGAGAGAAGGGACTCAGTACTGCCCTCTGCCAAGCTGCCAACTGCCAAGCTGCCAATGCCAGCGAAACCAGCAGGACTGTGCCAGTACACTGCCAGCCAAGCACCGTCTCCTCTCTCATGAGCCTGCTTTCCTTGAGTGACAAACTGGCTTCTGATCAGGGCCCGGGAGCTGGCTGCGCCCCAGAAGTGACATCACTTCGGGTTCTGACACTATCGGCAGAGATCTATTTTTCAACAATAGAATTTAGAGCCAGTTTGGAAGACTCACAATGTTTGTGGACCTGCATGTTCTCACAATACCACTGGAGAACCGTAGTGCAGAGGCAGGCACTGAGCACCATGTGGTCTAAGATGCTGACCTCCGACTGGCTGTGAAGACACATAGGAGGAGGTCAGGAGTTCTAGCAATACTGGAGTGACTTCATTGAGACAGCCCTTCAAGGCAGTATTCCTTCAAGAGGATCATTCATTGGGATGCAAAGTGGAGGTCTAACTGTTGCAAAAGGGGGGGGGGAAGCAGAGCAGTCAGCGAAAGAACCACTTTTCCCGTGGTAAAATATACCACCTGGCTAGTTGCGCCAGTATGGTAACCCTAGGTGAAGAGGTCTCAAGTGTCTGGACAGCACACTGCCCCCCCCCAGTCATGCAGGTGGTGTTGTATCCAAATTCCAGCACTAACACAGCCTGTGGAGTGCATAGATTGCATCGATGCAAAAGCACCTCCCCTTCCTTGCACCAGAAATTTCCCTTATCTCTGTGGTTTTTGGTTCTGGTAGTGGCCCCCTCCCTTGTGATCGTTTTCTAGCGGAAGAAAAAGCAAATACTATCCCAAAAAAGACAAAGCTGTCTTCGGACTTCATTGCTTACGCAGGGCCCCCCATCCAGACAGGATATCGGGGGGAAGTGACCGGCAATGACTGAGTGAAGAAGCTTATTACATCCAAGGGCTTCCATGGTTACCATTGCTAGGGAGACGAGCTGCTTTCTTGCTGCCTGTGATAATCAGCACATCCAGTGGGTGACTTGTCCACTGGCATTTTGGAGCATGTGAAACCCACAATTCCAGCAAAACGTTAGGGAGCCCAAAGAGTCACAAAGAGACAAACCCAAAGAAATCCTCCTTCCAGGACTGACTCCCTGCTTGTGAGGATCAAGGCCAGCAGGTGCGACACTCGGCACTCTCCTTCCTCCCCGGAACTCATCCTCGCTCCAGAAAACAAGGGTCGTCATTGCTGCTGCTGCCGCCGCCACCACGGCTTCAACCAGTCTGAGGGGCGCTGCCTTGGAGGTCCTCCTCCTGACCGTGCAGATGTGTGGCGGGAGACAGATTCCCAGCAGGCACTCCGCAAAACAGGTGCGGCAGCAAAGGCAGACCAGTCACCGCGACAAGGTAACCCTCTCTCCACTGAGTCCACCAGGCCAGGACCGTTGGTGACAGGGGTCCGGCTTTCACACCACTGGAAAGGAACTTGCTGTCTGGAAGTGCAAGGTCCCAGTAGGGTTGGGGCTTTAACCAATGGCGTTGTTGGAGGGGATGCGGCACTATAAGTGGTGCAAGGCGTTGCAGTGCGCCTTGCAAAACGGTGGAATGCAGCTCCTCCCACTCACCCCCGGAGTCATTCTGGCAGCGACGGCAATGTTGCCTTTGCTGCCAGAATGGCTCCGGGGGCGAGTGGGAGAAACCACGTTACACCAGTTTGCAAAGAGCAGGGCAGCGCCTTGCACCACATATGGCACCGCACTGCCTCCAGCAACGCCACTGCCTTAGACCCCGATCTTACTTATTCCGGAGAATGGTTCCCATCTGCCACAGCGCTGCTGCTCTCCAGAAGGCGCCCTGGATCCTGACTATGCTGCACCAGTCGCTCGGTCAGGGTCCAGACCCAAGGGCATCCGTCGACCTAACCGTATGTTTTCTACATTGAGGTGCCCAGTCTGAGCTCATGCCAGCTCTACGCGGAAGGCAGGCTAAGCCAGCTGACATCTTCTGGGATGAAGGAGCTGAATCCCTTAGCAATAGAGCCTGTCCTGTCCCCTACTGGCAACAGGCGGCCGCAAGCTGTCACTACCCCACATTGGGGCAGTGAGAGGGAAATCTGGGGATTTTCGCCACACTCCTTTTCACTTCTTGTCCCCATATTTCTTCAGTTGTCATTGTGAAGAATATACCTTGTTCACACAACACATGACATTAAGGGCGCGATCCAAACCTACTTAGGCCGCTGTTGTAACCAGCGGCCCAGCAAAAACGGGAGGCCCCAGGATGGAAAGGGGATGCAAATCCCCTTTGAATTCCCCTTTTGGAGGGGATTTGAATCCCCTTTCCGTTCTGGGGCCTCCCGTTTTCGCTGGGACGCTGGTTACAACGATGGCCTAAGTAGGTTTGGATTGCGCCCTAACTACCACAGGCTGTGGTGGTGACCACTAGCTGAGATCTATTTATTTATTTATTTAAAGAATTTATACCCAGATATACACATTAAAATAATTAATTAAAACAATTTAAAATAAACACCCCAGTGGGTCACCTAAATTTATTTACTTTTTAAGAATTTGAGGAATCCATGGAGGAGTCTAGATCTACTACCAGCCATGCTTGCTAACTAGATGGAATTGCTTATGAGCTCACCCTATTATTTTGGGGGTGCCCTGACACATGTTTCTGGCCCAGGCCCAGTGCCTGGCTGACATGGTGCCCAGACCAGATCTAGACCCTCTTGACCAAACATTGAGGCTTTCAAATCTCAAGCCAAATTCAAAATGACAACTCCCCACTCCCTTGTTTACACAACCTCCTGGCAATTTCCAAACAGCTCCGCCTGGCCTGAAACCACCCCATCTGCGTGCATGGTGCTGGCATCATCTAGGATTTTCATGCCCTCAAGGAAAATTGAGTGCCCACATATCCCCAAGCAGGTTGGATTTTCAATGGGCCTCAATCTCTAGTTGAAATAACACAAAGCTTGCAGCGCTACTAGCTATTGCTATAACTCCAGCAATTTTTTTGTGCCGCTTCCCTTCCTTGGAGGAGGCAGGCAGCTACGGTCTATTCCTCCTCCAAGCATTCCCATCCTGGCTCTAAGCCGTAAATCACTTTCAACGCTCACAACGGATCAACACCAGCCCCTGTAGGGATTGAGAAAGGTCTAGATTGCACCTCCTTCTCCAAGATGAGCAGCCTTCGAGGCTGACTCTTCAACCTGTGGACAAGGGGATCCCAGCTGGTGTCCCTGAGCTGAGCAGCCTCCGGAGATTGGTTCTGGCCCATAGTAGAATAGCCGGGGGGGGGGGGGGGGCGCCGCCGCACATGTGTGACGCACATGGGAGGCTACAGAAAGAAAACAAATGCTCCATTTGTGCATTCACAGCCATTGTTCTACGTGCAAGAGAACCCATCAGATAACTTAACGCTTCTTTGGTACAAAAACCCCTGTGAGAGGTTTGTACTGTTTCTAAGTGCACACAAGAGCTGTTCTTTCTTAACGTGTGCTCTTGACTCCTTTCAAAACAAGTTATTCCTGTTACTGTGTGACCTTGAAGTGGGTACACGTTCGGTCGCTTTGAGTCGGAACACCGGAAACCAGAACAGAAGTAAATCTTGGGCAGTAAATGGGCCTGCAACCATGTATGTCCAGGAAAAGTATGAACTGAGCTGAGATATCAGATGCTCTGTGCACTGGAAGTAAGCCTGCAGGTATGCTAATGAGTGGAACACAACCGAGATCATGCAGAAAATGTTCATTACGAATGAGAAGGAATTGAGAAGGCTAATAAGGAATTGTCGAAGAAAACCCAACTAGGGTCCTGTAAACGTACGTCCCACTACTGTCTGCAGAGATGCAATGGCGTCACTAGGGAGGTGTGGGGTGTGTGTGTGCAAACTGCACCGGGTGATACCCTCAAGGTGTGTGTGTGTGTGTGTGTGTGTGTGTGTGTGTGTGTGTGTGTGTGTGTGTGTGTGTGTGATACAACTAGTGGCCAAACTGTAGAAACCTTGTATTTATGAATAATACCATCAGGTTATATATCACTGGAAAGGTACTTTAATGCAGAATGTAATGAAACAGACCATGTTGAATTATCTGTATTCTATATTATTCCATGTTCCTTGCAGAAAGATCAATTTCTCACATCAAGAGATGCTCCTAACTTCCACCCTAGCCAGAAGCCCAGAAGCCCTGGGAGTTGGCTGGAACAGGACTCTTTTTGGAGTAGGACCAGGACACATCTCTCCTTGAGAGGGCAGCTTCTGATCTCTCCCAGAACTGCTATGTGTGCCTGGTGCAGCCAGTAGTGCCTACATTTGCTGCTGTCTGGTCACACCAGACACGATCTGCTTCTGCATGCTGGCCTGCTCAAGCACCCTCGAGGTGTCCCAGCCAGGCACTAGTCTAAAAGGCTGCGTTTGGCAACGTGACAGCCTAGAGCAGCCCCATTTCACATGCTCCAATCTGGCCATGCATAATAAAGAGCAGTCATGTCTCTTTGTGCATGCCTGAACACATGGAACCCATGCCTTATCCATGCTCTAATGCAGAGCTTGTGTGGAATGGAACGGCTGGTGCATTCTGTTCTCTGCCAAAGTTTTGTGACTAGTAACACACAGTCCGGCGACATTCAAGTCTGGTAGCTGTATCTGGGGCTACATTAGGTTCCGAGGAGGCCTAAACATTTCCCTTCTCTGGGCTCCCCCACCCGCAAAGAGCTCTGATGAATATGCATAGCCACACTGAATGCTTGCAACCAATAAAATGAGACTCCAGCGCTTGTTAGCAGCTGATATGAGCCCAATGGAAGCCGGCCTCTCTAATTCTGCTGGGATATGAGTTCGACCCAAAGATGCCTCAGTCCCCCTGTCACCAAGCTTGTTTCACAGCTCTAGCTCATAAAAGGAGGATTTCAGTGATCAAAACTGGCTATATGATGGATTTCATTTTTGTATTGGGTAGGAAGGGGAATTGCAATTTGTTTTTTATAGCGCTGTAGTGGTGGTCATGTGATCCAGAAGACACTGGAGTCTCGGTCTGAGGAGCATGCAGGAGGCCTAAAATGAATGCAGCCATATCTGGATGAGGCTGGAGCACTGTTAGAACCCACCACCACTAGTGGGGAAGAAGGGGCACATTCTGAAGTGGACAGAGGCGTTTCTACGGTAGAGGCGGTACTGTAACTTGTGCCCCGTCCTAGTCCCTGTTTACAACCCAGAACGAGGAGGCTCCGCTGCCTCGCCGTCGGAGCCATTCCGTGCGGCGAAGGCGACGGGACAAGTTTTATATATTTGGTGCTAAGTCCTATTGGGTTGTGTTTTTTTTTATACACTCGCAGCTTTTTATTGCATGTTGTATTAAGCGGGTTGGTTCAGCTGGTGCTGCATTTCTGCCGGAGCTTATCAATTAGTGGTAATGGCTTTGCCAGTGTTGTTTTCATCAGCCGGTCATTGATTGCTCTACAGATAATGGAGGTGTCTTTACATCTGGGCTTTGATCTCTATGGTCTTTTAAATTGTCTCTAGTGGGTTATGAGGGATTTCTGAAGATGCCACGAGTGTACGTGTGCGAAACGACAAAATTCTAACATCTGTGATCTTTATTTATTGAAATAAATCGTGTTCTGCTATGACGGAGTTTTCCTGGCAAACATGCAAATTTTTAATTCCACTACAATAGAATCTGCTACAGTTCTAATGACTACTCTGTACTGTTGAGGGAGCCCTCTAGGTGGCAGTCTTGCACAGCTACGAAAGGCCTCTGCGTGGGCAAGTCTCCTTTCATGTCATGTTTTGTAAGGTTCCTTTGGAAGGAATTGTTCTCCACTGAAGAGAATGCATTGTTTACAGCTGTACTGAAAAATCGTAAAAGAATCTGTTTTGGCTCAACTTTGGGGGTTGGGAATATGTTGCAAACCTTCCCCAAATTGCACATACACAACCCCACCCACCTACCTGGCCACGCCTCTTTTTGTGGCCTGCCACAAGCTCCTAGCAGATGTTGGGCACCATTTTTCTTCCAAGGTCTGTTCTACAGTACTCTGAAAATGACAGAGTGAGGGAAGACGGAAGCATGACTTCCTGCTCCTGCACCATCGGTCAGTTTTGACTTCATGATCATGGCAGTGGACGTTACTGCCTTCCCTCACCTTCTGGCACCTTCTGAGTAGGAAGGAACTTTGTAGGAAAAACAGCACCCTGTAGCAGTAGGTACTGTGAACTCTGCTGCCAGTAAGAGTGATATTTTCCGCCCTGATAGTTCATTTGGTCAAATGGTAGCCTAAAAAATAAGGATTAACGAGAATTTTCAATGTACCTAATCCCATCACAGACATATTGATAGCCGCTCGGTCTGTGGGTGCACAAAGCCACAGAGCAAACCTAGGATATGATGATGGCCACCAGCTTAGGTAAAGGTAAAGGTATCCCCTGACAATTAAGTCCAGTCGTGTCCGACTCTAGGGTGTGGTGCTCATCCCCATTTCAGAGCCAAAGAGCCAGCGTTGTCCGAAGACGCCTCCGTGGTCATGTGGCCGGCGTGACTCTCCTTGCCGCAGCGCGCAGCATGCGGCTGGAACACGGAGCGCCTCTTGTTTGTAGCCTACCCCAATTTGTTGAACAGTCCTTGCAACTTCATCACATATGGCTGGGGGACGAAGTTGCGAAGAGGGAGGATTTTGACTCACCTCTAGCTTTGTTCTCCCAGAAAGGTAAAATGCTGCAAAATAAAAACGTATCTGAACTCAAACTTGGAATTTTCTC
Source organism: Plestiodon gilberti rubricaudatus (assembly GCA_026170595.1). Classification (NCBI taxonomy): domain Eukaryota; kingdom Metazoa; phylum Chordata; class Lepidosauria; order Squamata; family Scincidae; genus Plestiodon; species Plestiodon gilberti. The sequence goes on from JANXHW010000004.1 coordinate 3,577,202, forward strand.
TACATTCTAATTCCGTGCTTTTTTTTCCCTCTGGGAAATGGGATCAAAAGTGGGTTTATTTGTACCCCGCTGCCTCTTTTCAAGGAGATGGAAGGGCTGTAGCTCCGTGTGTCTGCAGAAGGGCTCCAGTTCAGTCCCTGGCGGCGTCTCCAAGTTGAGCCGGCAGGAAAACTCTGTCTGGGACATGGTCAGAACAGACAGCCATGGTTTGTTGCGTCAGATGATTCTCCCCCCTCTTTTTATCCTCACAAAGATGCTGCAACGGAGCAAAGTAGGTGACCGAATGAGAGGCCCAAGATAACTTTGGAGCTTGTGGCTAAGAATTTTGAAGCTCTTTTATGGTCTAGCGTTGTCAGCTGAGCAGAAAAAGTGGCCCTGTCTGCTTCTGGGTCTGCTTGTGACTTGAAGACCCAGAGAAGACATCAGCACCAGCGAAGGCCAGCCTTTAAGGCACAGCCACCACCCACAGCAGTTGCTTGAAAAGCTAGCTAGCAGCCCTCTTCAGATGCCACCTCACTGACGCTCAGCATACTGATATCAAAGCCTAGCATATGGAATGCTGGCTTTCTGCCACAGTCTGGAAAATGACAATGAAATCCATTCATCTGTTATCTAGGCAAATGCTGGGTACTTATCACATTGGGGCTTTCGGCAAACCGTCTGTTCCATGCTAGCCTAAGCAATTCTATCCAATCAGGGTTATCCAGTGGATAGAGAGTTGGTCTTGGGTTCAAATTCAGTGCAGCAGTGGATGCATCTAGTGTTTTGGGTCACTGCAAATGTTTGCATTTTTAAACGTTTTACGCATTTTTTTAAAATAGATGCAGAGGTCTGGAATGATGGGATCGGATGCTTAAAGACCAGATTGCTAACTGTTGTTGAGTCTCTCTGAAGTCATTCTGAGAGTGAGATTTTGATCAAGGGTTGCACCTGGTTTCATCAGGAGCGGCCTCAGGCTAAGCGGAAATGCCCCCTTCCCGCACTGCCATGCGCCACTCACAGGCAGCAGAAGTGGGGAGGCAACTCAGTCATTGGGGGAGGCAAAGTGGAATGGGGAAGAAAAGTTGTTCTTGCCATGTTGTTACTTCTACATGTGGTCTTCACCGTTGCTTTTGAAGCTCGACCCTGCCAGTTAGTCCCCCGACTGTCGTCTGTTCAAAGTGAAGGAATGGGAAATGTAAGCGACATCCTCAAGCAAGGATGCTCAATTGTTGGCTGTCGTCAGAAAAACAATGAAATGTGGGCACAAACAAAACTGTTGATGCTTTCAACGTCTCTTAGGAGCAATGAAGCCTGTTCTTGCCATCAGCTCTTGGCTTCTTGCTGACCCGGTCTTCGGGTTCTCAGAGAAGACTGAGAAGTGCTCAGAACATGCAAGCCTTTTGTGGGACCCTCAAGGAATATCCAGACAATCGTCCGACGAGTCTCTTGCCTCATAAAAGAAGCAGAAAGCCATGCAAAAAGAGCTCTGGCTCAACTGCTCCTGTCAGGCATGTCAGAAATATATCAGGGGGCAGTGGGTAGCTACCCGTCGCTCTGTTCCCCCTTATTCCTCTGCTCACACTCCCCCACCCACGTGGCAGACTTGCTTAGCTTACTAGGCTAGATAAAACACACTAGGCATAGTTGATTGAAGTTGCAAAAAGAAGTTTACTCACGGTTTCATTCATATGTACAGCGTCTGATTAAGATCAGAGGTTACACTAGACTTAAAGGACAGAACCCTCCTACATGCTAGGGCTCTCTGCGTGGAGGCATGCTGGAAGACGGCCGCTGGGCTCCAGAGGAGCATGGCATCATCCTACCTAGTTGGCATCAGGAGAGAAGGGATCTGAGTGAGAAGGGTGAAGAAGGGGGAAATGAGTCTGGGGCCATGCCCCTTCCTTAGGACAAAGAGGGGTCAAAAAACAAGAGGATCTACTTAGGTACTTAGGTGACCTAACAACACACACACACACACACACACACACACACACACACACACACACACACACACACACACACACCAGTGTCCAGCATACGGAAGTTGCCACATCCAACAAGGCGCTGGGGCTCAGAATCTGGTTGCTGTAAACCACCATTCCAAGGGACCCCCTCGCATGTTGCGCTCTTAGAATTACCCGTTCAATACAGGGAAGCATAACTCATGCTATTATTCGATACAGGTCACCCCGTGGGGCGGGAAAAGGGAGTGTCTTTGGCAGAAGAGGAGGACTTCCTTGTACTTTGGTGCAAGCAATGTAATCAGAAAAATAGTCTTGACATTCATGGGGACGGTGTTACAGCACAGGCTCCAGAGCTGTGTCCCCCAATGTCTACAGGAGTGGTGCCTCTCTCTGCCTCCAGGTGGCAGCACTATAAAAAGATGTGCCACCTGAAGGGAGTGCGCTGGCCGCCTCCCGGAGGCTTGCTGGCGGCTGCCATACGAGCCTTTCCTTGTGCAACCCGGGCCGCACCGTGGATGAGGGGCAGACCCTCCCTCCCGAAGATGCCTCCAACGTCAGCAGAGGGGGGCGAAGCGACATCTCCCATTCTCCGGGTCACCCTCTCGGCGTCCCATGGTGTGGTGGGGTGACCTCCTGGTTCACAGCTGTTGAGAAATTCAGTCGCTTGTAAGGTTTGCTTTCATTGCAAGGCAAGTGTTCCGACCTGGAAGGAGCTTCTCTGGTTTCGATGTTGATTCAATCTGGAGAAGAACCTGTGACCGACCTCCCTCCCAGCCACTTCCATGGCAGGAAACTAAAAGCCTCCTGAGCCACTGAGCCTGTCTCTTTCCTGCTAGTCAGCACACTGGGAGAGGAAGGGGAGGAGAGAGCATCTACGGAAAGCCCACGCCCTGTGTCCCTGCTTTCTCTCAGGGTGCATGATGCGCAGAAGCTCAGGACTTTGGGTCACCTGAGGCCTCCTCTCCATCAGGAGGCAAGAACAAGCCTCCAGACCAAGGACTGTCTGAGATGCAGGAAGAGGCAGGCAGAGTAGCTCTCTCCCCTACCAAACCTTCCTGGCTCTGCCTGCCCGTTACTGCTGTTCTTTGGAGAAGCTCCCTTGCCTTACCAACCCAACTCCAGCTACCCACCCTTTGCTGGAGGACGGTTCCCTGCCCTGCTGGTTGCTTCTTGGCTCAGTCTTTCCTTTTGCTGCATAGATTCTGTTAGAAATTTCCCCAGCTGGTATATAGCTTTTGTCCAGTACTCATTTGTGTCCTCCCACAGCAATATCTTTAAAAGAGTTGCAAAAATGTTCTGAGGAGTGTGAAGACGTATCTTCATGTTGGCATGGACACTAGCCAATAGGCACCCTCCCATCACAGCCTGTTTCTCCCTTGCATGCTGAAAACATGCAGAACCTTTTCTTCTTTTTCCGAAACTCCTAAACTTTACAAATGTTTATATATGCGTGTCTTCATGGAGGTGAAGTCACTTGTTTCAGTCCACCTCTCCTCCCCAACCCATTTACAATCTCTCTCTTCATTCAAAAGGGAAGTGTACTATCACCCTTGACCATTACATATGCACTCAAATCGGCATCTCCACTTCCCCTTGTACACTAAACGGGCAGAGTTTACAGGACGCAGAGATTACAACATGCATTTTCGCGCTGTCTGATTAGGGTAACGCTGTTTCATCATTTCTTTTAATGCGACATAAAGGCCATTTGTAAATTTGAGGAAAGACTATTAACGGTGACAGTGGGGGGAAAATGAAGAAAAACTCTTATTTGTGTCATGTCCCAGTATGCATATCTCTTTTCAGCTTAGACGTTCTGAAGAAGAGAGGCTCCTTTGGAGGCTGTCGGAGGAATTCTCAGCAGAGTCTCTCCATCCTAATGAATGAACTTTAAAAATGCTGCCAACGGAACAATTTTAACGTGGCTCCATAAAGCTGACAGCAACGGAAGATGTTTATTAGCAGTGACTCTTGGAGGCAGCCCAGTCGTGCTGTTCCATAGAGGATCTCTCCAAAATGCGAGGCAGAAACAAAGTTTTTCAACATTTAACTTTGAGCCCACCAGTAGCTGCCTCAAAAGGCTGGACATGACACTCCGGCTTCACACAGGAATCTGTGACCATGTGCCCACATGGGGAGATGCTTCCAACTGGCTGTGGCAGCTGGGGGGGGGCATGGCAGCTACAGCTGCTTGCTTGCAGGCGTCTTCACCCTCTCTGGGCCAGCACCCCCCTGCTCACTTTCCTGCTCTAGATGGGCCTTCGAAGGCGATGAGAAACATTCAAGACAGGGTTATCACTGGTTACTAGTCATGGTGACTGACTAGTGGCCACCTCCGGGTTCCGAGGCAGTTTGCCTCTGAATACCAGTTGCTGGTCTTTCTACCATGTTTCATTTCTGGGCTTTCGAGTTGCATCTGGTTGGCTGCTGGGAAATAGCAGGACTCGATGGACCTTTGGTGGAGCCAGCTCGTCTAATGCCCTGTTTCCAGCAGTGACTGGTGAACTCTTGGATCCAGAATTGCTATTCGAAAAAGGAGTGTTTTTCCAGGACAGCGACAGAGGGCGGGTGGTGCTGGTGGTGGTGGAGGAGGAGAATGACAGGATGCTTAATGGAGCATCCCGTCTGTATGTGGTTTTATCTTGGTTCTGCAAGGTCACCCAAGACGCCACCATCAGTAGAAGAGATATACCTATGATGAGAAAAATAGATGCTCTCTTTGTCCCACTCCCTAGACAAGGAAATTGGCAGGCAGGGATGTGAAACAGCTTCCTACAGCAGTGGTAACAAAACGGACAGGATACAGGATCATCCAAGTCGTCCACTGACAGAGCCGTCTTGAGGCCCTGAAGATGTTGCCCCTCTGAGCCAACAACTGTTGTCTGGGCACTAGGTGTGGGGTTTGGCAGCGAGCCTCACATTCAGAAACACACATTCATTGCAAGATTTGCTATTGCAAGAAAGCAACCCAAGGCTTTCACGTTTCTTGTGCCTGCGGTAGCACAGCACACATGTACAGTGCGCTGCATTAAGAGGGTTGGTTGTTTAAAATTAATACCTTGAATAATTGATTTAAGCAGCAGACTTAATCATCGAAAAAGATGAATAGCTTAATATTCCTAATTGCCACGTATGAAGCTCGGCTCCCTTGACAGGGGGGTGCAAAGGCACCCTGGCAGCCACAGTGATGTGCAAGAGTGACACAAATGCACAAGACAATATTGTGTCATCATGACACTCGCGGGGTTTTCTTCAAGCCCTTCTTTTCCTCAGCAGATTAATGTATTAATTTTCTAACAAGAAGGGATTCTTAGCAGCAGAAGCCACCGTGAATAATGCCCTCATAAAGACCGGAGAACTAATATGGCAAGACCAAAATCATTTCCCCGCTTGCTGCTCTCCCTTGTGGCCTGTTGTAAATTCTATTGAATTTACAAAAGACAGAGACCCCGTAATTCAGTGAGGTAATTCCCAGAACCCAAGAGAGTTCAGTGAAAGAGGCACATCTGCTTTGCACACGCTCACAAGCCTGCACACAAGGAGGCAAACCTTTCTGCTGGCTTTGGTTGGAATTGTTTGATACTTGTGCTCTTTTGGACAATAGGGCTGAGGGACACCCAGGCTTAGGTCACTACAGGAGAAGGGGCCTGATGGCCCAATCCTATGCTGGGTTTACGGTGGCGGGTGTCGTGATCCACCACCATAAGGCCTGGGCCGGTGGCATGGCAGCTGCTCCACTATTTGGCGGGCTGCTGCCGCCAACACAAACAGTCAGACGACGCAAGTGGTTGTCGGTTCCTTCTCGGTTCCCCATCATCACCGGTAAGTTGGCTGCGAGGGAGGATCGTGGGTGGATTGGGGCATGGGACAGGCTGGGCCGGGGGCGGTTTGGGGACAGGAGGGGGATTCTTGGTTGGTAGCAGCCGTACACACCCAGATCCAGATCCTGCCCCCCTTTCCAGCCCGTACCCACCCCCAGGAGTCTGCTAGGCTTACGCCAGGAAAAGAGCTGGCGTAGGTCCACGGAGACTCATTGGAGGCCAGGTGGACTATGGAGAGGTACGTAGAAAAGATTTTTGCTTATCTCTCCTGGGTCATCTGGTCGTCTCTCTCTCCCCCCCCCCCCCCACAGCATGTAGCACATGCTCCATCAGCAGGGCACTGCTTGGTCTGGGCTGGCAGGGGATAGGATTGAGCTGTCAGTTCGGCACATTCCTTTGCGTGCAAAAGTTCCCAAGTTCGGCCCCCACCAACTCCAGCTGAAAGGCTCTCAACCATCACAGTCACCAGGAATGTGCTGGTTGGACAAGCAGCCTGACTCAGAGCCAGACACACAGTCGTTGCCGTTACGTGACTCACAGAGATGGTGCTCAGCCGTCAGGAGCTCATGAATCATTGCAGAGAACTTTGTCCAGGTACATAACCGCATGAAGCATGGAAAGAGTGCCAGTCGCAGCCTTTGACAGTGCCTGGGGAGAAGGCTGCTACCTGCCATTCAGCGTCACCACGACCTCTGGGAAAGTCCAGCAAGCTTTATGCCTTTCACTTTTCAGCAGACGATGGAAACCTGTTGTTGGTTAGGCAACTGTGTAACATTTGTCCTCTGCTGTTTTAAACTGTTTGATACTATTTTGTTGCTGCTTTCTGGTTTGTTGTGTTTGTTTTATATGATTGGTATGTATACAATGTACAGTACAATGCATATACAATGCATGTATATGCATTGAAAACACACACACACACACACACACACACACACACACACACACACACACACACACACACACACACACTTTTTTAAAAATCCAAAAATCCCATTAATAACAATAACTGTGCAAAAGAGGCCCAAGAGACAAGACATGGTAAGTAATTGCTAGCCCTTCAGTAGATTACAGTGGTTGTCAAAATTCCTCTTATCAAGACTTTTATGTGACAAAAGCCTTTCTAGGTGTAGATCATGCAACACGACCTGAGACCTGTGGTTGTTATTGCCAAGAAGACAGGAACATAGGATGCTGCTGCCTACTGAGTCAGACTGTTGGTCCACCTAGCTCTGTATTGCCCTCACTGACTGGCAGCAGCTCTCCGGGTTCAAAGACAGGGGGATCAGTCCCAGTTCTACCTAGAAATGCTGCCAAGGATTGAACTTGGGACCTGCTGCCTGTGAAGAATCTGCTTTGCCACTGAGCGCTGGTCCCTCCCCTTGCCAAGGACCCAGCACCCCGGAAGGGTCCCCCATTGCTCCGACTGCCCTGTGCCATCGGCACCTGCTTGCCAGTCCAATCAGAGGTGGGCAACTGGTGATAGAACAAATGGCCCCACCCACTTGCTGCTCTCTCCCTCTTGCCTGTCAGCAATCTGGACAAGCGTGCAAGTTGACAGGGGGATGGAGACATAGCAGTGACAATGTGAGGAGGAGGGGGAGCCACCACCCTTGTGGGAGGGGAAGGGTACTGGTGGGGTTGCCTTGCAGATGCAACCGACGCATGGCTACTGGGAAGGACAGTACATTTCACTGCATTCAGTGGAGCTTACCCTTCCATGTAAGTGCATTCAGGATTGCAGCCTAAAAAACAGGGCCATGTAGTACCCCTGAAAAACGTTCAGTTGTCTTAGGGTCTCATGTCCCTGCTGCAGTGGGGAGCTGTGAGGAGGCCAGAGTGGACTTCCCCGGTCTGATGGGGTGCAGGAAGGCAAGACTGGGGGAGGGAAGCCAGGCAGTGAGTGGCTGGCAGCCAGGTTTCCTTGAGAAGCAGAAGGCCACCGGGCCCTTTTGCGAACTCCAACTCAGCTGCTGTTAGGCTAGAACTGTCCCAAGAGGTGTCCAGCCTGTGCCCACTGCATGCACAACGTAGCTGCCACGGGGTGGAGAGGAGTGGGCATGCGTGAGAGCTCGGTCACTGGAGGCTGCAGGCGTGCCAAGGTCCTGGTCAACAGATGGGTGTGGATTGACGTAGCTGCATCGCGTAGGATGCTGGCTGGGGGATAGGATCGGGGACTTGAGTTGGGCACACTTCCTCCTATGACAATTGGTTCCTCTCTAGAGTCAGCCAGTTGGAAGGAAGGGGCTTCCAGGAGGCCTCTACTCCAGGCTCACTGGAGAGATGTGATGGGCTGGAACTCAGCTCTCAGGCTCAGCAGCCATTCGCTGAAAACTTTCAGCCAATGGCTACTGAGAAGAAGGAAGGAAACCGTTGGAACAAGTACCCTGTCCGTCCCTGCACTGAGAAGACTTGTAAAGGAGACTTCATATGAGTCTCCTGAGCCCTTACCCTAGGTAGAACCCCAGTCCTTGTAATGGGTCTCCCTGGATCAGTGCCTGCCATGTTGGCAGCGCAAATCAAGGAGGCCCATGTAGGGCAAAACTGGCCTGGGAGGGGGGATAGGATACGGCGTGCACAGCTGCTGTTCCTGCCCCCCTCCCAGGCCCAATCTGCCCCCCTCCCTCTGCACTCCTCCCACCCTGTTACACCCCCTGCACCTTACCCTTTAGGCCGCGCTGCCTGGATCTGGCCCACAGGGACAGCGGGGGCCTCTCCACTGGCCCAGGCCCAGTGCAACTGCCTCACGGCAGCTTTTGCAATGGTTCTGGACCGGCGTAGTTGTCCTACACTGGCCTAGTGGCTGGATATGATTGGGCCCTAAGTCTGAAATTGAAATGAATTCTTTTCTGGGAGGTGCCAAGCCCCATTTGCGCCTATGAAGGATCCTCCTGATGTTCCGTTCGAATTTCCCTTTGTGAAATGTCAGTGCCAACCCCCCCCCCCCCCCCCCAGCATCAACCCAATTTGAGCTTCCAGGTGAGGCTTCTTCCTGGGTCTGAAGAACCACAACATGCTGCTTTCTCTGGATTTCGCTCCCCTTGACTAGGAACCACGTCTCCCAGGCGTGCTATTTCAGCCGCTTAGCCTAGGGCAGGAGTGTGCTGTTCCCAGTGCTAGGAACAGACCTCATTTAGTAGCAAAGGAATCTGGGAGTTGTGTCAAACACCATCTTTTGCCCTGACCCAGTATCGCAATATTTTCTTTCTACTACTTCTGGATGAAAAAGCAGTAGGCGAGACATGTTTTAATAGATCACCTGAGATAAGGGGAAATCGCTGCCCTGGGATTGATTTGTCTCCTCCTGGCTTGTAATTAAAATTTGAAAAATCTCTCCAGGGTAATGAGCAGAAGATACTCTGGAGATGTCACTTACACACACTGCCATTAAAGCGTCCATCTCCCTTACAAGAACCTATTATCTGATATTAATGCAAAATGTCAAAAAACTACATTGGAAACGAAATCTTCTTCTTCAAGCCAGAAAGCGGCAGAATTTACCTCTCCCAACTCCATTTGCTGGAATGTGAGAGTATTACTCTGAAGCCGTATAACTAGTATTTTAGCCACAGGAAGAATGACCCAAACAAATCCGGAAGCAGTTGGAAGGGGAGGGGGAATTAGTTGATAGTAAGAAGATAACATCCTAGTTGTGTTGCCTTTCAAATGGGACTTCTTATCAAAGTGTTGCTTAATAATTCGCATCCCCCCCAGGAGTGAAGAGGCTGAGTTGTGAACCTCAAACTCTCCAGTTCAGTCTGCTATGAACTTACTGGTGGCCATCAGCAAGCCAGTCCCTTCAACCCCTCACCTGCAATGTGGGGACAACCTACCATCAGGACCACCCCAAGGCCTTCTGGAGCCAGAGGCAGCCTGTCAAATGCTGCCCCCTTACCTGTTGGTGTGATGGCCTCCGCTCCTCCTGCATTCGAAAAGGGAGGGGGCAGCGGGGCAGAAGAGGCTGTGATGGACCACTGGTCCATCTAGGCCTTTATTGTCAACACAGCCTGGCTGTGCTGCTTCTCCAGGGCTGATTACTCCATTCTGTCCGGAGATGCATGGAGGATTGAACCTGGGACCTTCCGCATGCAAAGTCTGGCCTTCCCCATGGCTTCCTTCCCCACACCCCTGTTCTGTCTATGCTGAGCAACAATTGTGGGTCAGAAGTCCCACTTGGGTACTTCAGCTCCAGTAATCAATTGAAAACTTTCTGACACGCACTTGCATGCCTTCCCGACCTCACAGAAATCGATCTCTTCAAATGGATTCTTTTTCTGGGTCACACACATGCCATCTAGTGGGTCTTTAGCCATCTGATTAACTGGTGTACATCCTTGATTGTTGCTGGAATAACCCAGCCAATGGGAGTCAGGATGACTTCTTAGCTTTTAGATGAATGAGTGCCTGGCTGGCTACTTGGAATCTATTTTAGCCGAGAGCTTTTTGGAGACTCAGAGAAATTGGGAATGGAAAATAATTGTTAAGAAACCTCAGATTAATGGAAACCTCTTATTCCATTGAGGTTAAGAGAGGATAAGGACTTTATATCAAAGATTTGGGTGTTGCATCTTTTTTCTGTTCTTAAACTTGTCAACACCAGCCAAGAAGCAGTAAATGGAATTGCCACCGAAAGTTTGCCTGAAATAACACTTGTAGCATTGCAGGTTCGAAAGAGTGATGTCTGTATGCAACTTCCAGGTTATAGAGGTAGCCTATCTCTGAATGCCAAATGCAAGAGAGTATAAGAGGATACAGGTCTCTTGTTGTCTTGTGTGCTCCCTGAGGCATCTGGTGGGGCCACTGTGTGATGTAGGAAGCTGGACTAGATGGACCCTTGGCCTGTTCCAACAGGGCTCTTCTTATGAGCATATTTCAAAAATGATCAATAAGAGTAGCAGATTCTCAGGGTGGTCTCTGTAAATCTTTAGGCTGATGCTGGATTTTTTTCCCCACATTTTTATACCGCCCTTCCTCCAAGGAGCTCAGAGTGGTGTATATATTTCATCCCCTCCTTTTGTCCTCACAACAACCCTGTGAGGTAGGTGGGGCTGAGAGATAGTGACTGGCCCAAGGTCACCCAGGAAGCTTTGTGGCTGAGCGGGGATTTGAACCTGGATCTTCCAGGTCTAAGTCCGACTCCCAAACCACTACACCATCCTGGATTCCTCCTCAAGGGAGATTTGAAATGAATGTGGAGGTTCCTTCTCAGGAGAAACACATGGGAAATTTCAAGGGAAGCCAAAATAGTTTCTCGAAGACACACTGGAGTTACAAAACAGAGGGCAGGTCCCTACAGGCTGTGGGAGATTTGTTGCAGTGCTCTGAATTGGAAAGCAGAATTCAAGAACAGACTGGACAAAACAAAAACTGAGTGAGCACCAAGGAAACAATGACCAAAGATGTGTTACCAGTTTTTAATATTCCCAGTGGGCTTCTAAAAAGATGTTGGTCATCAGCTGGAATCAGACATGTGGTTGTCATGGAAAACAGCCACTTGGTCTTCCCCACCCCGCTTAGAAAAAGAAAACAGGTTGCGGGACATCATTGTACTGCCCACTCCACTCTCGATTCTGGGGAAATGGAGATAGTTGAGAAGCATCAGTTCGGCCTGGGCGAATTTCTTCTAGCCAGTTGGCAACCCTCCCAGAGCATTTGTGGCCTTGGCACTTCTGGAACCTCATCCCTGCCATGAAGCTTGTCCTTCTCAGCTTGTCCTTCCCCCACACCCAGAGCTCCCAGTCCTAAGACATGAACGGCTCCCCTCCTTTCTGCCTCCCCCTGACCCCGAGTGCCAAGCCGCCCATGCAGATTTGTGGGTGAGTCAAGCAGCTCTTCAGGCCGGGCACGATGTTGGGTAGGCTTGTTGGAAGAGTCTGGTGGCATCTGAATGTGGGCGGACAGAAATGTCAGCAAAAAGCACTGCAGAGCGGATGGCAGCTGAGCTGGTGATGTGTTTGCCCCGTCAGCCGGCAAGGCAAGGATGCTGATGTGCCAGGGAATCCCTGCAGGCTGCAGGGCCACCTCAGAATATTTGGATGGCGCCATGAAAAAAGAAAGAGCAGGCGTGGGGGTTCCTGAAGTGGGCCCCCTCTCTCCTCCATTCCTTATGAGGCCCCTTTGCCACCCTTGGTAACTTGTTTTTGTCTCATTGCATTTCACTGCATAAGAACATCAGAAGAGCCCTGCTGGATCAGGCCAAGGGGCCCTCCAGTCCAGCTTCCTGTATCTCACTGGACAACAAGAGACCTGTATCCTGTTTCAATTTCCAATTAACTGACTTATTTCCCATTAGCTGACTTTCATCACTAGTGATGGGCACAATCACACACAGGGACACTTCCAAAATCCTTCTAATCTGAATTTCCCCCTGAAGTTTGGGGATCTGCATTTACCTGACTTGGAGCGCAATCCACCGCTCTAAGTCATCGCAAACATGCTGTAAAGTAAGAGCCGCCGGTGCGGAGGCCGGCAACCTCACTCCGGTGCTGAATCGACCACAGCCGCCGCCAGGGAAGGTAAGGCATCCGCCAGGCATGGAAACTGCCTCCCCCATGCATCGCATCACTGAACCGATGACGTTTGCAAGTAGGCTTGGAGTGAAAGAAGAAAAAAATGCAAAATAAAGTAATTCCCTGACGTGTCTCGCTAGGATACAACTCCACTTCTCTCCATCTGATTCACATGAAGTTGTGGGAGTGCTGAACTAATGCCTGGCGTCAGGAATGGACTGGCTGAGGTCCAAGACAGTCAAAAAGGAGGGACTGCTGGTGGCTGGTTTGTCTGGCTTGGAGGTGCTATTCAGCCCCTGGCAGCCCCCCTTAAGGATCATGGGCTCAGCTTCGGGGTGCTGTTAGAACTGGCCCTATCACTGGAAGCCCAAATAGCTTCTGCAACATGAAGCATCTTTCAGCAGCTGTGGCTAGTCAGCCAGCGGTCTGTGCCCCCCTGCAAGACAGAAATAACCTGGGCATGATTATCAGCCGCTCATCGCACCCTGTTTAGATGACTGCAAGCCGTTGTACACAGGACTCCGTTATCCTCCGAAGCATCAGTTGATATAAAATGCAGTGATTCAGTTAGTGTCAAGGACACAATTCTTTGCCCAGCAAACAAATGTCTCAGAATGCAGCATGTTTGTGTTCAGCCACTTTCACCACACATTAGGATGTCTCAGGCGCATCCTGTCCTGGCTGCAGATATCTGAGGTTGGAAACTGGGAGAGTCAGGCTGGAGCTGCAGCACCTCGGACAGCTCCATGCAGACACGTTGCTTGCCTGGTGGAAGAGCTCCACTGAGTCCTTCAGTACTTCTCTGGCCCGAGTCCCCCTTCCGGATTCTTCAGACTCCTGGCTTAGAGCCTGGCATTCTTCCCCCTCTCCACTAACTCCTGCCTAGCAGACAGTCCTAGCAGAAGTCCTGGTGCAGAGAGGTTCAGACCACAGGGTGAATCAGATTGGGGGGGGGGTGTTCTTGGGTGTCCCAGCTTAGGAGCATCTGCTCAAGGGACTCCCCAACGAGAGGTTCAGATGCAGACTTGGATTTGGGGCTTGGTGCTGCTGGTCTTCCATGCCAGGTTAGCTCCTCCTCCTAGTCCTAGTCACTTGGGGCATGACAACCTGGCCTGGTCTACAAATCCAGCAGGATAAGCTGGGAATTGAGAAATGGACGGGTCCTGAGGGGGTAGAATAGACTGTACCGCTTCATGATGCAGGTGGAGGAGTCACATTTCTGAATGTTCCTCTAGATAAAAAATGTCACGCAAGTAGAAAACTAACATAGCACGAAAGGAGTCAGATTAGAACCTCTATCTCCCTGATGTGCTAGTTTTCCACTTGCAGGGAGTTTACATGCAAAAGAGCATTCAAAAATTCAAGCTAAGTTCTGAAGTGGTGCATTCCATTCCACCGCTTCAATTTTGCTGTCCTTTCTTATTGCACCACATGTGTTGACGAGGCCTCCATTGTTACTCACAGAGAACATTGACCCCAGTCTGCTAGACCCCAGCCTGTTATCTGCCTCCAAATAATGATATTGCTTTCTTAGATTTTTGCTTGGGTGTGAATCTGCTCCCACAGTCATCTCAGGTTTGCTTAAGCCAGAGTTAAGGGGAAGGGTGGGTGTGAGCAGAATTGGGCCAGGGATCAGGAATACAGGCAGATGAGGATGAGAAAGGCAGGTTGAGAGGGAGAAAACAGGGACAAGAGGGTTGCCCATCCACACTTTTGTACTTATGAGAAATCCGAAATGATTCTTTAAAAGAACTCCAAATCTCTCCTAATTTTTCCTCCAATCAGGCAAGATTTCAGAAAGCCCGGAGTAAGTAAGGCTGCAATCCTATGCACACTTTTCGGAGAGTAAACCCCATTGAACACAATAGAACTTACTTTTGAGTAAACATGCTCTGTAAGTGATCTTGATTTAATAAGGCTTCCTGATTAAGGCCTTCCATGTATCAATGTCCTAATAATTTTTTTTCTCCCACTGAAGCTATTAGTAAAGAATTGCACATCCATATGACATAAAGTCGCCCTCTGCATACCAAAGCAGTAATTAGAGAAAGGTAATGTATCTCAACTTGGCAGGTAAGAAAGGGGGGGGGGAGGCTTCCTGTGTCCGAATGGATCACTTTTTAAAAGAACCACATTGTTTATCTCAGAATGGGGACAAATACAAAAAGAGCAACATAAAAGCATTTCAAAATCAGGCAGCACAGAGAAAGCAGCATTGGAGCTCTCCTGGTCGCTTATTCATCGCCAAAGTATAATAGAGTACTTAAGAGTGTGAGAACATAAGAAGGACCCTGCTGGGCCAGATCAAACACCCAGCTAGTCCAGCATCCTAATTCCAACAGTAGTCAAAGAGATGCAGGGCTGGCTCACCTAGGAGGCCAACTGAGGCAGTCACCTCAGGCAGTAGTTCGAGGAGCCACCCACCTCTGTCCGCCAACTCACCTCCACTTCTGCTGCTGCTCCTCCCACTCTCTGGGCAGGGAAAGAAAGAGGGGACGGAGCAGAAGACAAAGAGCAGAGTACTGGGGGTGTAGCCTAGCCTGGGGGGTCCTCTGATGGGCCACTGGCCAGCGACCCACCTAGCCAACCTCTGACACTGTGACTGTTCTCTGGGTGGCAGGTGGGCCACCCTATGCACATCTGTTGAATGCCACACCCTCTGGGCAAGACTGGAGTGAACTGCTGGAGGCTACGCGGGAAGGAAATGGGTGGGTGGAGAACCTGCGCCATGACTCTAGACCCAGACCTGAGCCTCCCTCTGTCCTAGTCTCTCACTGCCAGCCAGGAAGCGTCATAGGGGGGTTTCCAGTCATTGAAAAAGCAGCCAACATTCGTGATTTCCAATAGCTGAGAATAGAGGCGGGTTGGCAGGAAAAGCTGACAGTTCTCTCCATGGCTGCCAAACGAGTGGGCGGGGAAATCGAGCCGGGTGGCTATGGACCAGGTGCAGCTTCTTAGCTGTTTTTTTTTTTTATCCCAACTCCAACAGCATCTTCTGGTTATTTACTGGTGAGAGCTGTTGCTTTGCCTCTTTTGCATTCAACAAGTTGAGCATCTCACTCTCCCTCGTGGCAAAAGATGGAACTGCAAACTATCTTGCTAAAAGGCCCCTTTTTTATGCAACAGATCTCCTTGGGAGAAAACAGCTGAAACATTTTAAGGGACGCTAAAACACTTTGAATAAGGCTAGCAAATTTCACAGCAGATGGACACTGGATTTTGCTGAGAAAGAAATGCGAGTGAACAAGAAAGCTTAGGCCTGGGCAAATTATCTGAGGAGCTTTGGGAATGGTTAAAAAAAAAAATTAGACAGTGAATTCGATATGTACAAGACTTTGGTAAAAAGGTAAAGGTGACCCCTGGCAATTAAGTCCAGTCATGTCCGACTCTAGGGTGTGGTGCTCATCCCCATTTCAAAGCCGAAGAGCCAGCGTTGTCCGAAGACGCCTCCATGGTCATGTGGCCGGCATGACTCTCCTTGCCGCAGCGCGTAGCATGCGGCTGGAACACGGAGCGTTGTTTACCTTCCCGCAAGCGGTACCTATTTATCTACTCTCATTAACATGCTTTGGAACTGCTAGGTTGGCAGGAGCTGGCCAAGCAACGAGAGCTCACCCCGTCACGGATTCGAACTGCCGACCTTTTGATCAACAGCTCATGAGAACACTCTGCCTGCACCGTTATGAAATGGAAAAAGAAATAAAAGGGGAGGACAGAGCAAGACAATATACTGCAAGGAATTCAGTATTTTTCAAAGAGAGACCAGAACGTTCTGCCACATGATCAGGTCATTTTGAAACAGCCTGGAAGACGGTCCTGGTCTCTCCTTGAAGAAACCGAATCAGAGTTGCCCCTGGTGAAAAACTGCAATATTCACAATGCCTGGGGTGACAAATTATTTTATCCAAGGAAATATTTCCCCTTCGCTCCTATATTTGGAGCCTTCCTTGCTTCCCTCATTACAATTAAACACACACACACACACACACACACACACACACACACACACACACACACACACACACACACACACGAAATACTGTATTAGGAAACAGAAGGAAGAGCACTAAAAGTCAATGGAGGAAGGAAGGACTAGATTTAAGCTTGGGAAGGCAGCAGACGGAAACCTGCGGTTTTTAACTTCCCAGCTGTGGGCAGAATACGAAATGGAGCTTAGGTCTACTGGGATGAAAGATGGCCATCGAATTGTGCAGGAGATGAGAACTTCTTTCTCATTCCTGCCTTCAGCTGCACCAGACTTGTTCTGCCCCTAGTGGATTTGGAACAGGTGCTAGATGGATCCTTGGTTCCGCCCTCGAAACATGCAAGGGCCTGAGCCCTTCCTGCCTTCAGCTGCACTAGACTTCACCCTAAGGCCCTAGGGTCTGTGGAACACCCCCGTGGCCAGAATGGAACAGGCCCCCAGCCAAAGGGGTGCCTTATTTAAATCCCCTCTGAGATGGTTTCTTCCGTCTCTAGCAGACTGGGGTCAAGGGCTAGACACCTGATCCCTTGAACAAGGGCAGTCCCTGGGATGCCTTAATTAATTCCGCTGCATGTTCCTTAACTGATGCCTGGATTGACACACCTCCCAAGCTGCTTGTTCTAACCCTAGCGGATTGGGCTCAGGTGCTTGACCCCTTAAATAATTTCTAAATGAATTAATGGATTTTTACACCCCTCCGATATGGCTTGTTCTGCCTCTAGCAGACTGGGAACAGGTGCTAGAGTCTTGGTTCCACCCTCAAGACATGCAAGGGCCCGAGCCCTTCATCCTTGTTCCTGCCTTCAGCTGCGCTAGACCTCACCATGCCTCCCTCCAAGATCAGACTGCTGGGTTCCAGGTTGTGGGTCCAAGCTACTGCTGCCTTAGCCCTGTCCCCAGCAGTCCTGGAACACCAATCAGGGCCACTCATCCCTGCCTCGTCTCATCCGGGATAGAGCCAGGCAAGGGAAGCCCCACCCACAAGCGGCAGAGGAGCTACAATCTCAGGAATTTTGAGAGACACCCATCAGTTGAAATATGATTTGTGACTTTTCTCAAGGGGGGGGGGTGATGGCTGTACATCACACACTACATCTGGTAAATTCAAGCAGAGGCTGAATCACGTCTTGTTGACAAATGAAGCATTAAAGAGCTTTCCTATTTCTTGTAAAAATGAAGCATTGTCTGTCTGTACTATATCCAGCTGGGCATTTCCTGTTACAGTACAGCAAATTAGGGAAAAGATTAATTACAGGAAGAGTAAACTTCCAGTTATTATTGAGAGGACGAGGAGGCGTCTTGACATTTCCATTTTTTTAAATGTGTAAATGTTGTCATGATTGCACTTGTGTAATGGAGGCTATTTTTAAGACATAGTTAAGGGTACTTTTTACATATTTTGATGTCAATTTTTTTTGGGGGGGAGTGGTGAAAGGTGTAAATAATGAATAAAGGTTTATTGACCTTTGATGCCTATTAATATGTCTATCAGTCTGGATGTTTTTGTAATGTTCTGTAAAACGTTTTCACTGTGAGCCACAAGCCACAAGTGATGAAACATCCCAGGACTGCCTGATCTTTACTAGTCATTGTCCCAAGAGTTTTCAGTGCTATGCAAAAAGAACAGACCTTCATTTGAAACATCCAACCTTCTCTGCAAACATCCAGTTCATCTTTCATTAATAGCTGGCACACTCTGAGCCCGATTAAAGCCGCCTCACAGAACTGAATTGAATGGATGATGCTAAAAAGACTTCATAATTAAGCTGGTGAAACCTTCCCATAATTAGCCTGTAATGACAGGGATTCCACAACTTCCCATACCAGACTCGTAATGAGAGAGATCATTAATTCTTTCCAAATTTAAGGCCTGGTAGAAGGAATGCCAAAAGGACAGACTGTATGACTGGGTCTGTAGGACTTCACGAAAACTGGGAACATTTCCATACACTAAAAGTCAAGCTCGATAGGCTTTCAATTCATTTTTGTAATCTTCAAACTAATGGCTGTCATTATGCAAATGAATATATACCCATTTCCCACCATCTGACACCTGCTTATTGGTCTCAGCGACATATGTTATTGTTAGCCCATCTCATATTTGGAGGCCTGTCAGTGCCCTACAAGGGCTGATGGAATCACTGCCTGCTTTTCTCGTTTCAGCAGGAAGCGGCCATGAGTTTAGATTCAGCATTTAGCCAAAAGAAGGTTCTGCATAAAATGTTACCACGTTCATAGTTGAAATAATGCTTGAAACATATTTGATGCTCCAAATTTGCCCCCCTCTCCAACAATCTGCTTTTTATCCCATTATTTCAAGATTAGGGCACAATTTTGCTCACTATTTGAGGGTCCATGCTGAAATTCGTTATCCATGTGCACGCATATTGACAAGTTGCTAGGTGCTATACAAAACATGCTCACAGATTTATAATCTAATAGCAAAAGTATAGCACATTAGGGAAGAAAAATAGTAGAGTCAAAGGGTAGAAGAACCAATTGTGGGAAACCAGGGTGGAGAATTGTCCAAAGCGGCCAACAGAAAGTTCTTCTGCTCCCTCTGTGCACAATTGAAGTGGTTGACTGCTGGCCGGGTGGCTAAAGTCCAGGATGGTCGTTGGGATAGACAGACAGACTGACTTATAGACAGACTGATGGAAAGGGGTAGAGTCTGTCGTGCCTAAATAATGTAGAAAGATTCAATTATGTTGCACATGGCCCAATCCTAGTTCTGTGGTAATATTCAATAGCATGATACTCAAGTCTAGTTATTGACTGCATAGTTCAGAGATACATTGTAGACAGGCCAATAAGAATAATACCCCGTATTGTCCCGAGTATAAGATGCACCTAGTTATAAGACGCACCCTTAAAGTTTGGTGCTATTAAAAAAATTTAATTAAATCACTGGCATTAAATTGCAACAGCCTGATTATAAGACGCACCCCTAGTTTAAAAACTTAAATTAGGAGAAAAAAGTGAGTCTTATACTCAGACCAATACGGTAATAATAAGAAGGTGTAGTAGTAGTAGTTCTGGCTCGTGATTGGTTGTGCTTCCTTGGTGCTTGCCAATTGCATGTTCAAAGACATGTAGTATCTCCCAGACATGTTGTCACATTGATCAGACACTAGAAGCCTGCTATGAAAACTGTGGCTTGGCTCAGAGAATGGCTGTCAGGGAGCCAAAGACAGTCGGCTCGATATGACAAGCGAGTAAGTCCGAACCCAGTCACCCAAGTGTTGGATAAGCACGGAGTCTTCCAGGGAAGAAGGGGCAACTGCTTGAGAAAGCATGAGCCCCATACCCTTTTTTCATGCCTCTCTTTCAAACACAAACTGTGAGAGGTTTGCTTTAAATATCTAGCTGGGGCCTCATGAAAGATGCTTGCACAATCCTATTGCTTTACGCAAAAAGATCTTCCTGACTTCTCACTCAGTGACAGTGGTGCTTGGCTTCTCCTGCCCCATCAGCTGGCTGAGAGCAGTTGTCTCAGCACCCCCCCCCCCACACACACAGTTTTCCTGCCATCATAAACCTTTTCGTTTAAATGGATCATTATAATTTATCCTGATTGCATCGTTGGCTGCAAATCGCCAAGTGATTGTTTCACACAGAGTCAACAGATGATTGCAAAAAGAAAATATATTATATGCTTATTACAAGTACACAAGGTGCTCTCCACCCCATAGTAAATGATACGGCATTGAGTTAATAAAAAAGATCCACTTTGTATGCAGACGGCCATCAAAAGGCTTGCATTTTTCAACTCATTAAAATGCACTACAAATGCAATTGATACTCGTGCCATTAAAGAATACTCTATTCCTACAAATGCTTGCAAATGCAAAGAGTGGGAAGAAGACATGGCTCTGTGGATCCATTCATCTGGCTGGGCAGGTGGTCGACCGCTAGGGAACCTGCCACAGGATGCAGTCACTGCCTTTATAGGGAAGTCGACGATAAGTGGTGGGACACAGGTGTATAATTTTGGGAGCTCAGTTCCAAAACTGGTCCTTTCTACAGTCTCAACAGTTTTAAAACAGTTACAGGTGGTTTTGAAATGGTGCTATGATGTGGCAAAATGCCTTGGGGGGTGTCTCTGGATCTGAGAGGTGGGACATTAAGAAAGCCACAAATCACTTTGAGGCATGGGAGTGGTTGGCAGCAAAGCCAGGAGATTGAGATCAACATATTACCCTTTAACCCCCAGGACCAGATTCCCCCCCCCGAAAGGGCTACCTTGCCATAAGCCAGGTTCTGAGGGGCAGCCCCCCCCCCACCAATCCCATGGGACCTGTGGATAGACTGAAAGCCTGCCATCCCTGGGGCAGAGGAGGGATGCAACCCCTGCTAAATTTGACCACAGGCCGGGTAGGGCTGCTGTGAGGGAGAAGGTGCTCCTCATTCAGCACTCAGTTCTCTGCTCCATACATATCAGGGGCTCCTTCAAATGGCAAGTTAATAAAAATCCTCAGCCATGGTGGGCCTCGTGCTAATCACTTCTCTCCCGGACTCACGGTTCGTCTCAGGATCATCTGAAAAATCAGATTATTAAGCAGAACGGGTCCCCAAAGCCAGCTTAGCCTTGGTGAAACTCTTTTTGATGGACTGGAAACAATGTAAACTGCATACACAGATTGCCCTCACTCTGAATGGGCCAAACTGTTTTGCCCTCACTTAGAACAAGCGCTTCCTCCATGCTGCTTTTTGCCACTGCTGAACATTTTTACAAAAAGCAAAACCCTTTCAGTTCATCCATATTTAAATTTAGCTATATGCAGAGGGTTTCTCTCCGCCCCCCTGCAAAAAAATATATATCAGGAAAGTGATATTGAAATCCTGTTCTTATTCCCTGATGCCTTCCCCCATTCATTAATTGTGATATTAGACATTACTGTAATATTATGCTGACATTTAAAGTGTTCCCAAAATTGGCATCGTATGCAAGATGGGGAAATTAAAGATGGAGATACCAGTGAGAAATGCTTATGCAGAGAGAGAGAGAGAGAGAGAGAGAGAGAGAGAGAGAGAGAGAGAGAGAGAGAGAGAGAGAGAGAGAGCAGAAAAACTCACCAATTTTGATTGGGGGGTTTGGCTTCACTTCTCGCTCATAGTACAATTTAGAGCCTGTCAGAGCAACAAAAGTTTTAAGCAGACCGGGCGAGGGGATAGCGTGGGAGGGAGGCAGGCAGAATGTGTTATGTTGATTTACATTTGAAAAATAAAATGATTTAACTGACGTGTCTGTGAGTTTGCACTAAATGTTTGTTTTTGGAAGCTTAACAACTTAGACTCTGTGCACAAGATGCAACATATTCATATTTTCTTTTCCCAAAAGAGTCTTTGATGGAGAGGATCAACATTTTTTTAATAAAACCAACAAACTTAGTAGGGAAAACAAATGAGTAGTGACAACAAACAAGTTGCCCCAAATTTTGCCTCAAGGCAATTTGAAATTTGAAGGCAAAGTGAATTCAAAGGTTTCTGGTCTTGGTAATACTGGTGAAATATTTCAAGGGATTCCCCACATCTAAACAGTTTTTTTTTAAACTTTCTTGCTGCTTCTGCAGCTTGGGGATAAAAAAAAAGGGAAGGAAGTTTCTTTGTTCCTTCTTCCCTCTATCACTGGATGCTAAGAGTGGCCGGAAAAGTCCATTTGCCAGCACTAATGACATCTGTAGATAAGGATTGGGAGGCTTACTGTGGATTGTTAGATGAGACATGGGCTGGTCAGTGGTCGCAGTATCTAACGCTCTTCCCGGGTCACGTCGGCACAGCTCGGGGAACACCTCGGGAGAAGTGGAAGTTCGTCCCCTTCCCCTGGTGTAGGGCTACCTGGCCCCAATGGGCCTCCTCGAATGTACATCAGCTCTGAAGCTGACATACATCCAGGGCAGCGAGATGAGGGCAGCCCAGGCTGGGAACGGGCGCGGGATATCGGCGGAACCCGCTGCCAATGTCCCCGGCCCCGGCCAGCCAATGGTCGCCCACCTTTGTAGCCCAGCCTGCCCTCCCCCCGCCCCGCACCAACTTACCTGCACCAGTGGGTGCCAGGTCCGGGGCGAAGTAAGGGCTGCTGGCCTCCACGCTGGTGGCCCTTACTCTCCGGGTGTTGAAAATGCACTTTACAGTGCATTTATGACACCCAGCGTCTGCGGCGCATGCGTTCCACAGGCAGATTTTTGCGTTGGATTGGGCCGTAACTGGGGAAATTCTACCCATCACCAATCATAGCACATTTCATGAAGCACAATCATAGATTATTCAATGGGATTCTAGCAAGATCAGAACAGCTACAAATGCATTATCCCAAGGAAGAGTTAAAGGACATTTCTCCCAAAAGACAGCCAATTGCTTTCAGTATTCTGAATGAAATTTCTCACTTTTTATTTTGATTGCATCGAATATCTGGGCTTGTTTCCAGCAAAGACTATCTCCCCATTACAGAGATTATACACTTACAAGAATGGTTTAAATGCAGACCATTCAATAATAAAAATAATATATAAAAAAACGTTAATTTGTCCAATTTGGTCTGAAGGAGCTCCAGTCCATCTAATTGGGCTTAATATTTTGACAGCCACCTTGCCAAATCTGTTTTTGCCAGCACATGAGAATCTAATTAAATGGGAACATTTTAACCTTATTGCATTTCAGACAGTTCAACGTTGCGCTCCCCTCATTTGCAAGCATAATGAGCACACCCTGACCTGCAATTTTTTCCCATTCTGCGCCAAGTCTTCCAACTGCCAAAAAACTCACAGATTTTCTTTTTTAGAAAGCATCTTGAGATATAATCTCCAGATAATAAGCTTTATGACCAACACGTAAGAGATCCAAGAGCATTTAAGTAAGATAAATTAAAGAGGGGTTAGCAATATGAGGTCACACTCGTGGGTGTGAAGAAACCACGAAAGGACCGTTAAGTGTATGAAAAAGGACAGAACATCTGCAAAGTTTGCACAAAAACGGAGTCCTGACAGCTTTTTTCGCCACTGCCTCTGGCGAGTCAAACCCCAGGTTTCAATTGGAGGCAAGCAAGGCTGCTGTTCTTCCAACGTGCTCCCCCACTGTAAGACACCCATGGCTAACTTAGATTAACCACAGCACAGGGCAGAATATGCCGGCTCCTGATATCCTGGATTTTGCTTCTGGAATGCCTTTCCAAGGGAGCTTTTGTCTGGTACCCACACTCGTATCTTTCTGACACCGAGAGACCTTTAAATTAATCCTCCCAGACCTTTGAACAATATATATTTTTGTTGCTGGGTTTATGGCTGTTTTAATTCTGGTAATCATGGGGCTTCTTGTGCTTTTATTCTGTTTTTGTAAATGGGAGTAGAAGGTGTAGAAGTACACCTGGTTTTAGAAGTAGGCTTTCTCTGTGCCAGGTGCAGGGGAGTGGCAGCAGGAAACAGGTTATCTTGTTGGCTGTGTACTCCTTGAGGCATCTGGTGGGGCCACTGTGTGATACAGGAAGGTGGACTAGATGGGCTTTTGGCCTGATCCAGCAGCCGGGCTCTTCTGATGTTCTTATGTGTAGCTAGCTAGAATGTCTGTGTCTAAAGTACATCAGATGAGACACCTGCCCTGTCCAATCAAGGTCACCAGGCAGCACCTCAAGTCTTGCACACATATGCTGAGTCAGCAGCCCGTCTACCCTTTCAGTGACTCAAGAGAAGGAGGAAGGGCTGGGTGGGTCAGAGGTTGGGTCAGAGGTTGAGGGGCCGTGTCCACCATCACCCACTGGCTAGACCAGGCCCTGAGCCTTCAACCCCAGTGGCAGTGGCAGCATCCCAGGGCCATTCACCATGAGGGGACAAGGATGAGGGGGGGGCACCATGAAAGGCCCAGTCAGGGCCTCAGAAAACTGGCACCAGTGCAGAGTGGAGGCTGGCGAAAGGGCGTAGGCTGGTATCAGAGCTAAGCCAAATGCCGTGCGGGTCACTTATCAAGGGGAGCCAGAGGTCAGGGTACATCAATGCCAGAAAACTGTCTTGTTGCCCAGGTAAATTCCCATCCGCAAGAAGAAGCCTTTTTGGCCTTCCTGTTCAAGAGAATCTGACAGCCTGATGAGCACCAGGGTCACTCCAGTAACTGGGATCGCTGTCTGGGGAAGTGCTCCAACCTGCAGTTCTGGAGATGATGCGCCACACACAGGGAAGCTGTGGGCAGAACAGGATGTCCTGGTGCCTGCTGTGGCAGTTCCTGGCACCAACTGGAGCTGGGGAAGGGGCGCTGGAGACTAGCTCAGTCTATGCTTCCCTCATCTGGCTCTTCCTGAGTGACAGGGGAGGGGAGGGGAGAAGTAGGCCAGGCCCTCCCCTCTTCCCTGTCTCCTTATTTGCCTCCATACCCTGCTGTTGCCACTTACAGAATGGCAGGGGGGTTATTATACGCACACCTTGATCATTTAGCAGTTGTTGTTGTTCTCCTCCAGTATTTTTCTATTAACGCAAAACCTCTCTACCATTGCAATGACCTGTTTGGATATGATGCAACAAAACAATATAGACACAGCACAATACCCAACGGTCTGGGAGGCACAAGAAACATGGAGGGGGGGGGGAAGAGACGGAGTTATGGGCTTATGGGCTGGAACTACAACTTCTGGAGTGGGTAAAATCCTCCATAGCCCAGGATTTTGCAGCACCCCACAACACTTCATCCTCATTTTCACCCAGATGACTCCTTAAAGCCCATCACTTTAGGAAGACAGATGTCAATTTAAAAAGCACGTGGTTTTGCTCCACTCTTCAGGGCATCTGCTTTCAGTTTAGGGCCGTAGTTGTGGCCTGAGTTGTGTAATATGTCGTGTCATCTGCTGATGGACAGGTGCACCCATCTGAGAAGGGGGGGGGTTGAAGGCCCTTTCACACATTACACAGAAGCAAAGCCAGGGGTGCTCCTGAGTGCCGGAAGTTCGGAAAGTGTTCCCACATTGCCTTGGCAACCACGCTCTGCTTCCCTGTCTAGCTACAGCACAACACTGCAAGAACCAAAGAGTGGTGATCATTGTGACTGCACTGTTATGGAAGAAATGGATCTGAAGGTACAAATGGGTTTGAGGTGGTGATGCACCCCATACATTCTCACTTTCACTCCCACTTGTCTGCTGTGGCCATTTTGCGGGAATAAAGGGAGACTGTTGAAGATCCGCAATTCCGTTGATCTGAGACTCTGTACAGCGCTTCTCCCCCTACATCCGTTCGTCTTTGACAGCTGTGTGAGAAGCAGGCATGAATCAGGTGTCCCGGTCAGCCAGGTGGCTTCTCCACTCTTCCCCGTGTGGCTCCGACTTGCCACCTGACTTTGGAGTCCGTTATGCACTCTGCATAATAGGTTTTTAAGTGCCAGGAGCAGATCTTCCTGTGCCAGAAGAGAACATTTGGAATGGTCATTTCCTAACAGGTTGTAAATAGCCAAGCAGTTAGCGAGAGAGTCCGATCATGCACCTCACGTATACCAGGTGGTGAGTAGCTCACTTGATGCTTTTCAATCTCATCATATTCAAAGGTTGGTGGGAATTTGTGGGCGCTTCTGGCAACTGAACACCACTTTGTGCCCTTTCGTCAGAACACTTTGCAAACCAAGTACATTTCTCGAGAATGTGAAACCAGGCTGATGAGGCAGCTGATGGCTTCAGGTTGTTTAGTGCAGCAGCGTTAAAGAAACGTCTCCAGTAACAGTCAGCTGGTCACACATATTGTTAATTAAATGTCAGCACTTTCAGGGCAAAAAATTAAAGGAAACATTCTCGGGTATCATTGGAAATGATTCTGACTTAAACATCCAGTGAAAGACGATCCAAATCCAGGCCACTGTAAGCGTTCTGGCTGCTGCCGGCCGGCCAGGGGACACACTTCCCTGCTGCAGCCGGTCCACTTGGGGGAGGACTGTGCTGTGTGACGTAAGAACATAAGAAGAGCCTGGCTGCTGGGTCAGGCCAAAGGCCCCTCTAGTCCAGCTTCCTGTATCACACAGTGGCCCCACCAGATGCCTCAGGGAGCACAAGACAACAAGATAACCTGTTTCCTGCTGTCACTCCCTTGCACCTGGCACAGAGAAACCCTACTTCTAAAGCCAGGAGGTTGCTTATGACTTGTAACCTGTGATGGCCTTTTCCTCCATGAATCTATCCAACCCGCTTTTAAAGGCATCTAGGCCTTTACACTTTAGACATACACTTGCTGGGTGAAGTCGCTCCCTCTCTCACAACTCCAAAACCAGGGGTTACCTGATGAAACTGACTGGCAGGGAATGGACCTTCACGCAGCGCACAATGACTCTGTGGAATGCATTGCCACAAGATGGCTTTAAAAGAGATTGGGACTAATTCCTGGAGGAGGAGAGGTCTATCAATGGCTAGTAGGCATATGAGGACTGTGTGCTACTTCCAGGCTCAGCAGCAGCCTGCCTCTGAATCCCAGTGGCAGAGGAGCCATGGCAGGAGAGAAGCAGCCTTTTTCTCCTGCTTGTGGGCTTCCGTAGGAAACAGGGATGCCACCCAGGCTAGATGTGAGCCGCAGGGCTCTTCCAATGTTCTTATCTCCTTGGGTTTTTTCCTTCTCCTTTATTAAGTGAATAAAAATAAAAAAACACACACCCAAAAAGGGAGAAAGAAATAATAAGATGAATAAGACACATAAAGATTACAAAACATATTAAGAAGCAATCTATACAAATATTAGTAAACAGTCTATGCATGTTCTCAGCCTCCAGGTGAGATCAAGCAGCCACGGTGCTGGAATGGAGTTTGGCTTCCAAAATGGTTCTCATCCAAAGGGGAATCCAGTCCATCTGGGCAATTTGCACAGACAGGTAGCAGTAGCAGCGCCCCAGAATTCCCCACCACAGAGGCCTTTCCAATTCTGTGCCCTCTCTGGAGATGCAGGCAGGGCCTGAAACGGAGAACTTCTCCACAGAAAGTCTGTGCTCTGAGCTCTGGTCCTTCCAGAAAGACTAGAAAGTTACTTGGTCTTGTGTCTGAATTCATTATGCTATCTCTATTAGAAATGTGGAATCTTCTACAGCTTTCCTTTGAAAAGAGAAATTGCAAGGGATCTGGAGTGCTTTGATAACTCCCCGGTTTCGTTGTTTACTCGTTTCTTGTGCAAGTTAGCCAGATGACACTCTACCAACATGGACACATGAGATTACACAAGACAACAGGGCCACCCTACGCACATCTACTCAGTAGTAAGCTCCTCTGCATTCAGTATGACTCTTGGCCCAAGCCTACCTGCCACCAGCCCATAGCATGCAGCACTACTGATGGAGGGGGGGAGGGGGGCTGTCCAGAAAGCCCAGGAGAGAGCAGTAAAACTTTCTCTTATGGCCCTGTAGGCTGCCTGGCCTCCAATAGGTCTCCTCAGATCTGCACCAGGACTTTTGCTACTGTAAGTCCGAGGAGGTTCAGGGGGCTCCTTGGGGTGTGGAAAGGGGGATAGGGTCTCACTGTGTGCAGCTGCTGCCAAGATTCTCTCCCTCCCACCCCCTCCTGCCCCCTGCCTGGCCAGCTCCCCACCCAGAACCACCCACAGTCCTTCCCTGAACCAGCCCCACCCCCTCCACCAACCTACTAACTCCAGCAGGGAGGGTGTGTCTGGGAGCTGCTGTTGTGAGCTCTTTGGGGGCCTCTGGCCATTTCGGACAGACAGCAACCCCGAAGCACACAATGGTGGCACAGCCTTTGCATTGCCAGTCCTGGGCTTACAGTGGCAGATCGCAAGGTCCACCATAATAACCCCTGGATAGTGTTAGCCAAAATGCCTTTGTTACTTTGGGGAATAGCTTTAATTATGGCAAGTTGGCATGTTCTGGGATCTTTACCTGTGTGTACCAGAGTCCAGCTTCACAGAATTCCGTATTTAAATAATATTGAGAACACACGTGGTTACTTTCCAATATTTACTAAATAGTTTAGGCAAGAATCATACAGAACTACAATTCCATACAGAGAACTAGGAAACTTAGATAGAGCAGAGAGGTATCAGGTTCTGGTTTTACTTGGGTTATATTCACCTAAGTCCTGGAGAGTTCACCTTGGGTTCTTGGCATAAGCCAGCATTGGATGAAAAGAGGATGAAGCACTTGGGTCTGAACTGGTCAGACTAGCAGTCTGTAGAATGACTGAGCTGTAGAATGACTGAGAAGTCAAAGGGGAGAGTGGGAGGGGGGGAGAAGGGAAGGGGAGAGAGGGAGAGAAGATGGAGCACACAGGATTCACCTTTGTTCAGAATGCAAGAAGAGAAGAGAACTGGCATGCTGGCAGCCTGCGTTTTAAACCTACACACAGGGGAGGAGTTTTGGGGTCTTACGCTGCAAAAAGAAATACCTTGTTTGGGTTGGAGGTAAATCTGTGGGAGGAGACAGGATAGGGTGGGGAGGCAGAGGAAGAGGGCAGATGACTTCATTGACCCTGGATTCATTGTGGATTGGGCCTCCTTGGGAGCCAGACAGTTGCTGTTAGCGTATAGTTTGCTAGAATGTGCGAAGGTGGTGTGAGCCTCTTGGGAGGATGGTGAGGAGATCTGGCTTGATGGTCCCGTACTTAAAAGAGACAAAAGCAAAGGCTGGGTGGAGTCATTCCAGGTGGCCCTCTGTATTGTTTCTTCTAGGAACATATTTAGCATCACAGTGGGGGGGGGAAATGCAGAGTAGATTCTGTGAGAGCTGGAATAGCGAAATGGATGCTGCTTCTCGGGGCTTTTCAGCTTGGACACATGTTAAAATGGAGTCTGCTGCTCAGGTACTCCTTCCCTCTGGTTCAACTTCCTTGGGGAAGTCCTTACAGCATGGCTCCTGGTACAGGAATACAAACGGCATAACCTTCGCTTATGTCATAACACAGTCCAGCTCACAGATTCAGCTCACAAGTTCAAAGTCTTTTTGGCACATTCACATTTTAAAAGGACACGCAAGGTCCACCATAATAACCCCTGGATAGGATTGGGCTGTTACTCCCAGGTAAGAGTGCATAGGATTGCAGCCCTTGAGTACTATTGCCACTCTGTCAACAAGGCTGATCCTTTTTGTGCAAAGATTGTCTGTTAATCCTGAAACAAACATCAAAACTCACTTTGTTTGACTTGGGCAGCAGGCTTGTCAGAGGCAGTCTGTGCTCTTCTGTTATTTGAAATATAGATTGTATTGTTGCAAGACTGTCTGCTAGGCTACAGAGCTAGAAAAAAAAGTTGGATTTGTCCCTTAAAGGTTCTTAGAGCATTTGTTACATTTCTGCAAGAACCTGGGGCTTATTTGTTAGGCACACTGAAAGTAACACTACTGCAGGGCAGAGTAAAAAATTTTTTTTAAGCAAAGCACAAATAAATATCTTCATGTGGAGTAATTTTGTCTTGGAAAATGATGTGGGTGGAAAGGGTTACAGCCTCTCCCTCTGTGTCACATCTCCTATCCACTAGCATAGCTAGAGGGGGAGTGTTGCTTTTGCTGCCGGACGGGCTCTGACGGCGAGTGGGAGGGGCCAATTTGCACAACTGTGCAACTTGCACAACAAGTGCGCTGTGCAGCACTTACTGCGCTGCCACCCCTCCAGCTATGCTCCTGCTCCTATCCAAATTGGTTTTCCCGTTTCCAACACTATGTTTGCCATTTCAAAAACTTGTCTGGTCTGGTTGTGCCTACAACTCTAGTCCTGGCCCCTAGCTGGGCCCAACAGTTGACTACAGACAACCCACATACTCCCAGTCCTGATGCTGGTATAGCCATCTACGGCCTCTCCTTGGCTCTGGGGAAAAAAAAAACTGTACCAAATTTGTGCTACCAGCAGATACAGCCGAAGCTACTAAAGAGTTAAGCTAAGAGCCTTTAAAGAGAGAGAAACTGTTAAACGGTATTGGCAGTTGGACTTTTCATAGCCTCTACTTGAGAAATATTTTAAATGCAAACGGACAAAAAGAGAGAGAGAGAGAGAGAGAGAGAGAGAGAGAGAGAGAGAGAGAGAGAGAGAAGGTTACTGGACTGGATGAAAAGTGCGAATGCTATGAACGGAGATTTATGACTTCGTGGTGGCGCTTTTGACAATCTAGTATGTTCATTCAAGTGCTGCAGCCACTAATTTAGCCCCACGGCTCCCACCTCTCTCCATTCCCCCCCCACCCCACCCCACCCCGGCAGGTCTGTCAGGGATGTAATTAATGAACGTACCTTTTCGCCATTCTTTCATGCTTGGCACTCTCACAGTCAGGAAAGTTAGAGGCTGGAAATGGAAAAACTGTCTTCTGCATGATTGGAGTTCTAAGCAAGGGGTAGGAGTGTGGGGAGGGGGCGGCAAAGGAGGGCGGCAGCTGACAGGACAACTCAGAAGAGATCACATGAGGGTTCATCGAGCTCAGCTCAGCCACAAGGATGTCCTGGGAAGGCTGGAGACAGGGTCCAAGGATCCGGGGCTCAGACAGAGATGCCTCCGAAGAGGGAGGTTGCAGTTTGCTGTCATGACTAACAGCCTTGGATCACCTACAAGACATGAAGGGGGCGGCATCGTCTCCACATATCAAGACAGCCAGTGAAGTCCATAAGATGATTGCATGCACAAGTGCCCAGGGGGAGCCAAAGGATCTCAGATAGCAGGACTGGCAAAGAGCTGGAGATCCGGCAGAGCCAGTTGGCACAGACAATATTGGGCCAAAATTAGGGCCAAGCTGAAAGTTCTTGCAAAAGTTCTTTCATCTTGACGTTTGGAGGGTGGAGGATGAGATGCCCCTTAAAATTGCCCCCCCAAAAAAAAATTCACTACCACCACCTATTTTGAGTAGTGCTCCTGCAGACAGCTGCTGACAACTGCTTTTTTACCCAGAAGCCCCGTCACCACAATGCTATATGATGAGTACCACAGTGCAGAGGAGCCCTCTTGGGTAAAAATAAAGGCGGCCTCCAGCAGCTGCCGGAAGGAGTGTTGCTGCTGCTGCCGGCACTGCTGCTAGGTTCGCCTCGCTTTTTCCTCCAATCGTAAAAATCCCCCAAATCACCCCCACCGCCAATTTCACTGCTTGCAAAACTGGGCAGTAAAATTGGGAAGAGGCATTTTGGCTTAGCCTTAGCTAAAATGGACCAATGGTTTGATAAAGCTTCATGTAGCCGTATATGGTGACTGTGAGTAAATCACTATGTGCTGGTCATTGTTGCTGCTTATATATTTCTTTACCCAGCGTGTAATTGGTTTGTGGAACTCCTTGCCACAGGAGGTGGTGATGGCACCTGGCCTGGATGCCTTTAAAAGGGGATTGGACAGATTTATGGAGGAAAATTCCATCACAGCTTACAAACCATGATGGGGATAAGCAACCTCCTGGTTGTAGGAGTAGATTTCTCTGTGCCAGGTGCAGGGGAGTGGCAGCAGGAAACAGGTTGTCTTGTTGTCTTGTGCTCCCTGAGGCATCTGGTGGGGCCACTGTGTGATACAGGAAGCTGAACTAGATGGGCATGGCCCCAATGCACTCATGGGCAGCTACTCTTGAGTAACAACTAGTGTATCTTTTGGAGGTGTCCATCTTCATACATGGCAACAGGGTGTTTCTGCATGGGGAAGGCTCCGTCCAGCTCTCCCTTGACAGATTGGGGAAATCAGTAATAGTGATTCATTCATTCATTCATTCATTCACTTAAATAAAATATCTATGTCACAGCTTTCAACTGTAGAATGCAGTGCCAAAGTTGGTTTACCACAGTTAAAATAAAAAGGCAATCTAAGCATATAAATAACAGGAAAAAAGACCAAAGTTCATCAATCAGCAGACACAGTCAAGTTCTACCAGCCAGAAATCTCACACCAGACCATAGGCACCATGAAACAGGGTGGGGTTTTTTAATTGCACCCCCCTGAAGGCAGCAGTTTTGTACCATCAGTTATACATGGTGCTTTACAGAGTAATATGAGTATCAAAGACAGACCCCCCACACACACACACACCTTGAGGAGTTTACATGCACATTCATCACCTTAATGACTGCAGCAATGTTTTATTTGATTTGATTTATATTCTATTTTCCATTTAGCAAAAACAAAACAAAAACACTCAAGACAGGAAGCCTGCCTTCCTGACTACTGGGCTTCTTTGTCCTAAAACTAAGTATTTTTGAATACAGGCGACTTCAGACGTTTCTCCCCAGATTTTGAGGTTCCAAAACAATGATCTTGTGTCTAGAGTAGCACCGAGACATTAGAGATCTGTCCTGTGTCCGTTTCTCATTTCCAGATTTGTTCAGCTTGCTCACCTGCTGTCCTCGTGCGATTATCTGATCTTATCAAGATTCCATTATTCACTGATTTAATCAATGGGTGGCTGAGCTTGTCTGCATCAGTAACCTGGAAGACTTAATGCAGATCAAAGTTTCAATTGCTGCAGACTTGCTCAGTTGCTAATTCTGGAACTAATGTTAGAAATTCTCCAACCTAAATAGGAAAGCAGGCAAAGAGTGAATCCACGAAACAATGAAGGGGTGGGAGAGGAGAAATGTGCCGGGTCCTGTTGGTTTAGTCTTGCACGCTACTTAATGATTAATGATTGTTGTTATCAAGTTACGTGCATGCATGTGTGATTACGTGCATGCATCTCTCAGCTTCAGCTAACCAACTTGAGAGGATAAAATGAGATGAACATTCATCATAACCACAGGAAGGATGGGAAGGGAGCCTATTTAACAGTCAATGTGATGATGTGTTTGTAAAGGTTAGTCAGCCTTGGAGTGTATTCTTTTTAATGCCTCTAGGGGGCAATCATGTTTAAGCCAGGAAGCTTGCACAAAACACTCTGCAAACCACCTGCATTTTCCAGAATCTCTCCTCCTCTCTGTCTCCGGGGCAGGGGGCTTGTCAGATTGGCTTTGCTGTGAAATGCTTTGCAGCAAGGAATCGAGGAAGCCAAACAGAGTTTTAGTCCACTAGCAGGTGAGGCTCTGTTGACTATCGGCAGATGTAATTATTTAATGAAGCAAGGAGTTGCTATTGATTTTGTGACTCTGGGTGGAAATTAGAAGCCCAGTTATAATTGCCCTTAAGCTTCCCATTTATCATCCAAAACAACCCTTGTCTTCGAGATCCACGTTAATGGAAAGGGTGACGCCAGGTGACTCACTTTGTAAAGGCCATCCCAGCTCTGGAAGTGAAGCGAGAGGCTTCTGCAGTGTGGATTCTTCACACCCTGCAAACCCAGGAAACAGAAGAAATCAGGAGGCTACTTTGAAAGCAGTGGAGGCAGGGACGCTGCGAGCGCAGCAAGTGTGGCAACCCCACCCCCCTCGTCTTTCCCGGTAAAGCGCTGCAGCCTAACCAGGGCATTGTGGTGGAGCCAGCAGGGGCGCTGGAAGAGCCTAGGAGCACTCAAGCCTAGCAGGTGAAGGACTGAGGAGGGACGGAGGGTCTCCCGCAAAGGGTCGCACTGAACTAGAAACTCAGGCTGAACAGCCCATGGCTGGGACGTGCCAGCGAGGATATGCGTTGTTCCTGGGTAGGCTTTAGGGGAGAGATCTCGAAAAGATTCTCTCGACTCCAAATTACTTGCCAACATTTTATTTTAATTTGACAACCCCCCCCCCCCAAATTCCCAGATATAGCATTCCAGCTGCTGACAGATCATTCTTTGTAAAGCGGATGGCTTACTAGTAGTCCAGGCTGGTTGGTTGATGTCTCATCAGTTGAGGCGAATAATTGGTTATGCTTTTGACCATGTATATGAGCACATACACATGTGCACCCTGACACCAGTGCCTTCAGGGGCCTTCAGTCATTGGCTGTGCACCCACCTCCAAACCCTGAATCAGCACAAGGTGACACGGGGTGTATTCAGACAAAGGGAGAACCAGAGGCTAAAGATAACTGAAATGAATATGCAGTGTGTGGGGGGTTGATTACAATGGGGGGGGGGAGCATGAAAAGCAACAGGAGTCACAATAACTGGACTTGACCAGAGAGGCAATAAAAGGGAAGTGACCCAGCCTGCAGGGATGGTGCCCGGGAGACACAGCGGGCACACAGCATTCCTGCGACGATTCTGGTTATGTGAGAGGATAATAATAATATAATAATACATATACAGTATTTATATATCGCCTTTCTTGGTCATTGGATTTCTCCTCCGACTTTAATCCATGGGCAGGCTGTCCTAACCCCCCTTGGGTTTTTTTTTTTACAATATATATATAAATGTCCAATCTTTCATGAACGACTACTTTCCAGGTGGTATCCTTTTTACAGTCTGACAATTCTGCTGGCTGGCGCCTCCCACACTCAACCGACACAGCTGGAAGCTCTTATCTCTCCTCCTGGAGGCTTTCACAGCTTTTTGCCGGCGGCGTGTCTCGAACTTATCAAGTTCACCGGTCTTCCGGCTTTGAAGGCAGCAGCTCTCCCCACTGAGCCAGACTCTTCTGCCCTGATCAGGATCAGGCTGTAGGGCTAGCAGGAGAGGGACAACAAAGACCTTCAGTGAACAGGAGAGGAGAAGGGAGGGGTGTTGGCTGAGCCAGGCAGGTTTCAGCAGAACAATTATTGGGAGGCAGGAGGCAGCTCAGGAAGGCTACCCAAAGAGTACAGCCTTCTTGCCCCATGGCTGATGTGGAGGGCGGCGGGATGTTGCCCACCCTTCCAGGTCTTTCCTTGGACTTGCGGAGTTGGACAAGGCACCCCGACTTGCCAAGGGGCTCGGGAATTCTCATTAAAAACAGAACAAAAGAGGAAAGATAAGGGCCGGCCTCAGAAGGTGAGTGCCAAGATCCCGTGCCCTCCTAGAGGCCTCATAATCTGCCCCATGGCTGCTGGAGAATTTGCAGCAGCCAAAAAGTCCCAATTTACAATCTAGAGTAGGGGTTCTCAACCAATGGTACTAGTTCCCCCAGTGGTACTTCGGCCGACTGCTAGTGGTACTCAGACTGCCGGACCACCGGAATTCCACTCCGATGCGGCGCTTTCAGCGGCACGTTTTCGCTTCTGAGAGGCTCCTGCTTTTGACTGAGTCTCTCAGGAATGCTGAAAAGGGCCTTCCCACCCGCCCAGAGCCTCCTACCTATGTTTTCTGGCCTGCAGAAACCTAAAAACCCAGACATAACTGGCAATGATGTCATCGGCAGTCACTTCTGGTGGTACGCAGCAGGAGAGTGGCACTGGAGGTGGTACTCAGCCGGGAAGGGCTTGAGAAGAACCCATGATCTCTAGAGGATTCCAAAGTTTACAAGCAGACTTTTTGGCTGCTGAGAGTCAGTGGGGTTCTCCTCGGGAACTATAAGGCCCTTGGAAACAAGCCCGATTGGCCACTGGGGAAACAAGAGAAAGTGCCCTGGTCACATTCTCCTGTCTCTCCTCCCCAGTGGTCAAGACTTCCCAGGCGGAGATCCTGCTACCTGGGAATATTGCAGGGTGTGAGGGGGAAAATGACCCCTGCTGGCTCCTGACCAACCAACTTCGTAGCCAGCCACCGAGTAAGGCAGGACCGAAGGTTGGGGAAGGGCAAGCCTAGATGGGTAAGGAGAGACGAGTGGGGCAAGCAGGGGAAGGAGGAGAGATAAATGGGGTGGGGGAGGACAAGCTGGGGCTGGGAGAAGAGGCAAATGGGGGACAGGGTAAGGCACTTGTGAATAAGGGGCCCAGAACTGGCCCCTTATCTGTACCCTGGGGTCCAGCATGCCCAGTCACCAAGCCTGGAAAGACAGAGAAGTTGGAGAAGCAGAACATGCATGGAAGGAGGAGAACAGTACAGAGGGGACAGGGTGCCGGTCCTTAACCTGCTGAATAGACCTTCACGACTCCTGAAATGTTGGGGGCCGCAAGGCTAAGGAAGCGAAATGTTCATAGAGGCTCAGCTACCAAGCCAAGAACTGGGGGTTAGCCTGAGAGGCCGAAGGTTAGACCTTTCTCTGCTAGTGAAAGGGGCCCCGTGACTCCACACGCACGCCAGACTTGACTGGGTGCCCTGCTGGTGATGCAACAGGAATCTGCGGTGTGGGCACGGCAGGTGAGGCAACCCCTCTCCCTCACAGTGCAGGCGAGTAGTGCGCACACGCAACCCCCCAGTTAGGCTGTGGTGCTTTACTGGGAACTACGAAGAGTTGCCTCACCTGCCGCCCCTGCACGGCATGTCCCAGGTCAGCAGGGGTGGGCTGTGGGTGGGGAGGGGAGGATTGGGGCATTTGGGGGGAGGAACTGAGAGGCATATCAGGGGAGGGAGTGGATCTGGTGGCAGTCTATCCCCAGAACGCCCCCTGGCTCTCCACGGTCTTCTTCCAGCTCCATAGCTGGCATGGGTCCAAAGAGATCCATAGGCTGCCAGAAGGCTTACGCACACAGTGGTAAGTAAAACATGTGTACAGTACTTACCTCTGGTTTGCCTTCTGGTCCATCCCCCCCAGCGTGCAGTGAAACCTCAATTGGCACCTCCATTCTGTAGCCTGGCGGGGGGGAGGGTTGGGCTGCTAGTCATGAAGCCCAGTGGAAGACCACTCAACCCAGCTGACTTCACAGGGCTCCTGTGAGGGGACAGAGCCATGTACACTCCCCTGAGCTCCTACAAAGATGAGTAGCTGGAAGTGCCAGCAATCATCAGAGCCCTCTCCGTCAGCATTATGATGCCTTTTGTGGCGTGCTTGGGGTTACGTACCGCTTGTGTTAATGCAATCAGCGGCACCAGGCAGCAGCGGAGACACTTTCTGCTGCCCATCCATCTCTCCTCCACTTTGGCCCAAGTTATGCGAGACTTTATCATGCAGGGAGCTTGTCTGCCTTGGAGTTCACTGTGCAGAAGCAACATAGAAGGGGCTGCCTAATGAACGAGGGGGAACAGATGGCCCAATTAAGAAAGCGGCTTTGCTATTCTTTTCAACGTGGTCACCTTGGAGTCCCTGTACGGCCTCCTGTCACCTGAAGTAGACTGGCAGGTGGCCAGAGAATTCAGCTGCATTCCTGATGGCTTTACACAAACAAAGAGCGACACAATTAAAGACTTCTCCAGGGGCAGGGTTGGCTACACAGCTCTACATTGCTGGAGAAGGCAAGTACCAGATTGTGGGCCAATGACCGCCCTTGCCCTGTCTCTGGCTAGCAGAGATGCTTCCAGGAGGAGTAGAGTTGGATAGCAATTAAGAATTGAGCTGGCCTCCATCGGCCTCTCCCAATTGTCCACACTCCCAGACGTTTAGGGATTCTATGAACATCCCATGACCACCTGTGTATGGGCTTATTCTGTATGAGTTTGCCAACTATACACGTTTCTACTTTTGCCCAGTAGGTGGCAACAAAGGGCAAACATGTTAGCTGGTGTATTTCAATCCTATTGTTTGGAAATGCAACAGTGAGGACTCCACTCTGCACGCGCCTCCAGATTAGCGGATGATACAAAACAGGAGGAATTGCAAGAGGCTCAGTTTGAAAAATGATGACTTTGATAAACTGGAGAGCTGAGCTGATTATTGTAAAATAAATTCAAGAAAAACAAATGTGAAGTGTTATCCTATGATATGTGACTAAGACGTTCAGCATTTGTGAGTACAAAAACAGTGTGTGGTCATAATTTCACACTTATTTTTGTTTTAAAAAATTCCCACATGGTCCATAGTTGACACTTCCATTCCCTCAGCAGTTTGAGTGTTTATGAACGATCCATGTCAGCAGAGGAGCCAATCACTGCTTGAGACTTCTTTGCTACACAGAGACCTTTGGAATATTACAGACAGGAGGATGGAACCCTTTCTGTGGCCCTCCATGAGCATCATTCTGATCCAGCAGTTCTAGTGCTGCTTAAATGGGGGGGGGGGGTTCTTGATGCACACAGAAAACATTATGCATGGAGCCACACAGAAGTGTGAGTCGGGGCACTTTGAGCAGGGGCCACACGTGCTGCTCTGTATGTACCATAGAGTCCCTGTTGTTGCATGAAGTATTCCCAACATTAAGTGGAGCAGTTCTTGCTTGTGCAGATTTCTGTACGAAAAGCAGGGCCCCACAGAGCGTTGGCAAGAGCATTTTGCATCATAATTCGGCTCTTTAGCTTGTGAAAGACTACCAGAGCTTCGCAGGCTGGGGAAAGTCATTTGTGATTTGGATGCTCAGGCAGGCTGCTACTGCAGGCTCTCCCAGGTTTGCAGTGGAAAGCGGACTCAGAAGGCCAGTGGTGCAGGAGGCAAGAAACTTGGCTGCTGGGAGCAGCGCCGTAACTACGGCGGAGTGCGTGGAGCAGGAGCTCCAGGCGCTCGATCGCGGGAGGGCGGGGAACTCACTGTGTGTCGAACAGCAGCGTCGTTTTGAACAGCAGCGTCGTTTGGGCCCGCCCTCCCTCCCTGGAGCCGTTTGGCTCTGAAATGGGAGCAAAACGGGTGGGGGGGGCGCGTCTACGGTGCGTCGACGTGATGCGACGCTGGCCCCGCCCCTTCGCACCCGGGCGCCCTCCCGGCGCCTGACGCCTCTGGCTGGGAGCCTTAGTGGGCAGCCCAACCCTATCTAAATCCCCACGCAGCAATGCAACGCTGCTGTGCGGCGAAGTTAGAGAAAACAAGACACACCAACTTCTTCGTGTCTCTTGCTGACGCGTGGCTTGTGTGTCACAGCAGCCTTTAGGTCTTGGTGGACACCCACGTTTTCTTCAGCTTTTAGCCACAGCTGAAGCTGCCTTCTGTGGAGTCCTAGACTCTTGGTCCTTCCAGTTCAGCATTGTCTCAACTGATTGGCAGGCGCTCTCCAGGGCCCAGCTGGAGGGGTCAGGGGTTCAACATGGGACTTGGCTCTCACACTCATTGACAGTGCCCTCCCCCCCCCATGATTTCGCTGTTTTTCTCTGCTGTCTTACCTTTGTGCCTGCCTGTGCACATTGGAAAAAACCATGGCTAAAAGAAGCATTCTGTGTGTGATCATACGGATGTTTGCATCACGATTCTTTTGGTCTGGTGTGGCTCGGCGAACTGCACATGCAAAGTGCACTGCACAAAACTGGATTAAAAAAGAAAAGAACAATGGAGGACTGCAAATGCATTGGGTCTACCTTGGAAACAAGACCAGGTAATCCAGAATGTCCAAATGTGGGGAGAAATTCAGGTGAGGAAACGGTCAGACACGGTCAGCAGTGTCAGCTCTGCTTGGAATCGAACCGGTTCACCAGTAGGGAGGCATTCCCTAGCCTGGCTTGCTGTCTGGTTCCAGCTCATGTGCTCCTGATGGATTCCTTTTCCCTTTCATATTGCTGGGAGCAATTATCTTCAGGGCTCCCCAGGGGACTCCGCAGTGAAAAGGTCCGGACGTTTGCTGTGAATTATGGGAGGCCTCTTGCGATGGCGAAGGTGCTGAGCTAAGGGCAACTAGGATGATTCAGGAGACCGTGGTCTTCATTAGGAGAAAATATTAGCCAGCCGTGACCTTTCATTTGCATCCCGTATAAATGGAGCAACTTACAGTTCAATGAGAGCCGGCAAAGGATGCCAATGATGAGCCGAGCATGACAGCTGCTAATTCAAAGGGAAGGTTTATGGATTAAACGGAAGGGAGGCTCCGGGTAACCTATGAGCAAATGAGACGGACTCTTTTTATCGTGAAAAGTCACCCAGGTAATAGAAGCACGATTGATGCTTTGGCGGATGGAAACTGCGGTGGCACCGCAGCATTTAGGTCCCGCTGCAACATTCTGCCTTTAAATCCCCTGATGACTTTTGCTGGTGACTTTTGTGACTTGTAGCTTGTGACGACTTGTGACTTTTGCTCCTCCAACTGCACCGCTCTCAGTTGCTTAGGTCTTCCGGCGACGGCATGTGGGAAGCAGGGATGCCGGTGCAGGGGTAAGAGAGGACAGACCTCTCTTACTTCCCCAGCCACTGCATGGTCCCCTATGAGACTCCTCAAAGCTATGCCAGCTCTGTTGCTGGCGTAATTTTGAGGAGCCTGCTGGGGGCATTGCCGACCTGGGGCGGGGGTTCAGGATCTGGTGGCGGCTGGTTCTGCCATGTCCTGCCCCGATCCCTGTGCCTTTCCTGCCCCTCTAATGGCAAAAGCCTGCTGGGGTCGCACTGCGCCATTCTGAGTCGCACTGCTGGTGGCTTTAAAGCTGCTGCACCAGCAGCCATGAAGCAGGCCACCGGCGGAGGAGCTGCTGCGACGGCAGGGCCCAGCATTCAACGAGGGTAGGAATTGGCCACTAGTATTACTCCCCCCCCCCAATGCCTGGAAGTGTCTCCCAGAACATCTACATGATGCAAAGCCTCTCACTTCATAGCCTTCAGCAAAAGTCACCATTTTCTTTTGAAACCTTTGACTTTATCCCCTCAGTCCAAAACGAAATTAATCTTGTGTACAGCTAACTAGTGATGGGTGAGCATCCTGGCTTGGTTTGGAAAGAGTTTGCCTTTACTGAGCTAATTTGTGGCTTGATTTGGAAATGCCCAATTAGCTCATGTTGAGAAATAGTCCCATTCTGAGCTCTAGATTTTGTCACTTTCCTTATAAAACCATCAGGTATGATGAGGCTTCAATGACTCCATACTTCCAAACCCGCTGCAATCTTGCCCCCCCCCCCATGTGAAGGATCTTATTTAAATACAAGTCTATACACAGAGAACGATTGTATTCATGATTGTGTTGAATGTGTGGGGATCCAGAATGGGGCTAGCTGAGCACACACAATTCTGCTCTTGTTTGGTGCATTCAGCATGGGGGTGGAGCCCATGTGGGGGGGCTCACATTTTATCAGGGAAGAGGATGGCTGTGGTTGTGGGGAGTACTAGTGCTGGGGACTTGGCTGGGGCTGAGCTAATTACAAGTTGAGTTCAAACTCTGGAGAAGTTTGGGCTTGGCTTGTAATTAGCTTGGAAGTGCCCAACTGGGAACATCCCGTACTCCAAACTCCTGAATTCCATAGCACCATTAAGTGCATTGTGGGAACATTTGTGATCAGCACTATAGACAGCTGCTCCTCTTTCGTGTCTCGTCTGAGAGATCAAAAGGAGAACTCCTGTTCTGGGCAGATGTTATCATTTATTTTTATTTTATTTATTTTTCACATTTTTTTATACCGCCCTTCCTCCAAGGAGCTCAGAGTGGTGTGCATATTTCCTCCCCTCCTTTTTGTCCTCACAACAACCCTGTGAGGTAGGTGGGGCTGAGAAATAGTGACTGGCCCAAGGTCACCCAGGAAGCTTCGTGGCTGAGCGGGGGATTTGAACCTGGATCTTCCAGGTCTAAGTCCGACTCCTAAACCACTACACCATCCTGGCTCATCCTTGATCATGAACACTCAGGGGAAAGGAGCTGGGACTGTCCACATTGCTTCTGCCTAAACTGTGGCAGTAGAAGGAACGTGCAAACAAAGCCATTGCCTTGTGGATCTTTGCCAAAATAGAGGTCATCCCTAATTAAAATTGAGTGGCTGCTTCAAGTTAGGAGGCAATTACATGGGGCAGACTGGTAGCAATTCTGCTAAGAAAGGATCTCATAATACATCTACTATATTAATGGCAAGAATAACTGAAGGACTTTTAAAGGAAAAATATTACAAAAAAGAAAAGAAAAAAAGAACTGCACTCTGTTCCATCATTTCGATTGCCATGCCATTCAAAACGTGGCATGAAAACCTGAGCTTAGTTGGACTCCCTGGGGGGGGGGGTCATTAGTCCATTCTCAGTCCGTCTCCTCAGGGGACATGGCAGGAAGCAAATTCTTCCCAATGGGAAAAGGTAACAAAGCTCTGAACACTGAATTCAAGTCTAGCCAGAATCTTTAACACAGACACACAATGGAGTCCTAGGCCCAGCATCAATTGCTATTCACGAGAAGGTTGAAATCCCATAATGCACTGCCCTAGTGCTGCCTACTCTGCTCTCTAAAGGCATTTATTTTCTGAGTGCAAACAATTCTATTAATTGCATTTTTATTCCACCCTTCCTCCAAGAATCTCATGGCATCAGTTGGCCCTGTGCAAACTCTGTACAACACTGCCTACATGGGACTGAGGGACCTGAATAATCAAAAGAACACCGAATCGGAGAACACAAAGGCTTCACTGCCTCGCTTGTGCCCCCATGAGGTGGGCTGAAGTAGCTGCTTCAAGCTAGAGGTGTTACAAAGATCACGGAATTGGCGCTCGATTATTGACTGCCCCTTGACTGCGCATGTTCTTTGAATGTGATCTGAACAAGATTCCCCTCTCTACTTGGAAGGATTGCACAAGTTCATTCAAGAGCTTTGAGTCATATTTGGGGCAGGGGCAGAACTGTTTGTCAGCTGCCAGTTTTGCACGTGCTCTGTACGTAGCAGAAAGTCTGGTTCCTGCCGACTTGCCTCCTGTCCTGTCACCGCCACCCTGCACCGCACCAACACTGTCCTGCTCC
The DNA here is from genome assembly GCA_026170595.1 of Plestiodon gilberti rubricaudatus. Taxonomy (NCBI): domain Eukaryota; kingdom Metazoa; phylum Chordata; class Lepidosauria; order Squamata; family Scincidae; genus Plestiodon; species Plestiodon gilberti. The sequence goes on from JANXHW010000004.1 coordinate 3,619,779, forward strand.
ATCCAGCAGCACTGGGCCCTTCTCTCCACCACCACCACCCCGCTTGCCCTGCGTGAGACTCTCAGCTGTGAGTGGGGCAGCAGAGTGATGGAATGAGGGGCTGCTGTGCTCTGAAGGAAAACAAGCCAGGCAGCCAGGAATTGCTCAGCAACCATGCCGTAAGGCGGCAGTGGGTTTTCCCCGTCAGCTTCCACACTACAGGACCCAAGTTGCTGTGTGGTGCTCTCACATGTGCACAACCCATTTGCAAGGGATTTCAGGTAAAGTTGGGTAGATAAAGTACTTTGTGATTGGCTGTACGCCTCCAGCTGGGAGACATTCACGCTACTCTGCTCTGAGCAGCGGGCTGGGGAGGCAATGAAGTGATGTGGGGCACCCCACATCCTGCACCTGCCCACTGTCTTCCCCCACCTGCCACCCACTCTGCCACTTTGCCCCACCCTCAAATTCTCCTCTCTTCATCGCTGAATGCAAGGATTGGGGCAGAAGCGACCCACTTCTTCCTCCAGCGTTGCTGCCAGCAGCAGTCGCCACTACGACCCTGGAGAAAGAAGCAGCAGGCATCAAAACGGGATTGCCTCCATCTGGCCTGCTTAGCTGCGCCTGCCAACAAACAGACTGGGCGGAGACTGTGGTGCTGCTGTGCTCTACCCAGACTGTTCGTTGGAAGAAATGACCGGGCAGCTAGGTGGAGGTGGGGTGACCCCGCCACCCCGTTTGCTATACCCTTCCCTCCTCTCAGCCTCCTTGCTTCCTCCCTGGCCACTTCTTGGAAACAACACAACAGGCCAGCTGGTGAAATGCATGAAAGCCAGTGTGTTTTGAAGAAATGCCTGGGCAGGGAAGAAGAGGCGGTCGTGAAGGAGGAGGGTGAGGGCACACTCATGTGCAAAGCACATTATGAAAAATGAGGACACTGCTTTGGTGGCCACATGATGTGGCCCACATCCGCTTGGCCAGGCCGGTGTCGAATGCAGAGATACTTGTGTTGTTTTGTTACTTCTGCATCCCACTTCTCTTCCCATGGAGTCATTCGACCTTCACTCTGTCAGGTGTGGCTCCTATTGAGTTGAAGATGGGGTAGAAGCTCCAAGGTTCCCCCTTCCTGTAGCAGGAAATCTTTCTAGAGCACCTCCAGCAGGTGCTTGTCGAGCCTCTGCTTGAAGATCTCCAGTGAGGGAGAATCCAGCACCTCCCTTGGCAATCTGTTCCACTGCCAAACCACACTCACCGTCAAGAATGTCTTCCTGATGTCCAGCCGGAATCTGCTCTCTTGCAGTTTGTACCCATTTCAAGTTCGTACCAATTCCAAGACAAGACAGCAGAGTGAGAAAAGAAAATGTTCCCACAGAGCTGGCACCAAAGGAATCTCAATGCCCGGTGCCATGCAGCAAATCTCTCCCCTCCCACTCCATGAATAAGGAGTTCTTGCTTGCCAAACGTTTCCATTCCTGTGGAAGTTTATCAGCTTTCAGCAGATGTGTTACTTGAGAGTTCATAATGCATTTCCAATGAAGCATAAAGAACATGTTGGGAGTGGGGAGACAGGCAAATACCCTCCATGTATTTATTAGACTTGCCATCAAACTTTGCAAAAACCAAATTCAAATTGCATAGTTCAGAAATCTAGTCGGTGGCGAGAGTGAAGGCGCCTGCCATGAAGGATCTCAGATAACAAAGCTAGAAAACCCTCGGCCTGGGATGCTGGAGAGCCACTGCCAGGCAGAGTCCTCAGCCCTGAGCTAGAAGGACTGACCCCCGCAGGCAGCAGCATGTGGCAGCAGTGTGTCTGAATGGATTTCTGCCCGTGCCTTCGGGAGCAGGGAGTTTTCGTGCCACATGTGGTTCAGGGGACTTCTGCGCTTTCCCCTGGCTACTAACCTGTGGTGCGCCACATCAAATAAGTGGAAAGTGTGGAAGGCCTGAATCGCTGTCTGGTGTTGGTGGAAGATTGGATGAAGGCTAAGACATTGAAATTAAACCCCGGTTGAAACAGGGGTCCTGTTGCAACTAGGGGTGCATTGTCACCCTGTTCTGAAAGGGGTAGTACTGCCTTTGCAGGAGCAGGCTTGCAGTTTGGGGTCCTCCAAACCAAACTGAGTGGGGGGCCACGAGGGGGTGGGGGCCACACTGGGTGATTCCCTCGGGGGGGCACTAATGGCCAAAATTGTGAAAACAATGTATTTATGAATAATACCATAATGTTATATATCATGTGATGCATAAATTATATGCAGAATGCAATGAAACTAACTGGATTGAAATATCGGTATTCTATCAAAAGTTATGGCCAAATAACCAGAAAAATAAAACACAACTGCCTTATGTAACAAAATGTGGCTTTCCTTAACTCAAAACAGACCAATGAGACTGATTGTTCCGAGAGCCGAGTTGGTTATTGATTTGGTGGGTGATCTGTACAGGGTGAGCATAAAAACACTTCTTGATTTCCTATGGTCATTCCTTGACCCTGTATATTAAAAGTTAATGGGGGTGACACCATGAGTTACCAGACCGGGTGACACAAACCCTAGTGACACCACTGACCAGGAGTCATTTGTAGAAATATATAGTCCTGCCTGATGGGCATCTTTTGTAGAACCCAACTCAGCCTAACCTGTTTCTTCCTATTCACCTCTGGGTAGGCTTACCATCCGTCCCAGAACGCCCAGGACCATCCCGGGTTCCATGCTCCGGTCGGTCCCGGTCCCGGGCTTTCTGGGCCCAGTGGAAGCCTCCTCCTCCGATTTCAAAGCACTTTTTTCCTGTTGGCAGCCATCTTGGATCTCGCGAAATCTCACGAGATTCAAGATGGAGGCGCCCAAATCTCATGAGGGTATGAGGCAGTACAGTACTGTTTACAACACTTTAGACTGGCAGAGTGCGCGCTCCGCAGGACTAAAGTTAGTGTGGATTGTGCTATAACTCTATTGCTTTTTAAGTTGGTATGGCCATTGAGTTTCTAAGTATCTAACTTGAATACATTGAGTTTCTAAGTATTAATGGGGAGATGGTGCCTCACACAAATGTCCCCACCACAGGAGATGGAGTCTGCCTGTTTTGGTCCCTCTCCTATCTCATGTATGTCACTCACGTCATGGCTAGGGAGGTGCGTGAGGTAATTGTGAGGCACATGGTAAACAACCGGGAGGAGTTTTCCATCATGTCCCACAACAGCGAGGGGGACAACTATCATTCAATGGAACCCTGACTTTTAATCATTGCAGGGTGTTGCCTGACATGGGGGAGTTGTGCTACATTTAAGTGGATCGTTGCAATCAAAGGAAAGTTTATTGCAGTACTTACATCCCGTAGCGAAGTGCAGGTATCACACTAGTTTCCCAATATTTCTAGGGTTATAGAAAAATTTGTACATGAGTTCCTTCCTGGGAAGGAAGCTGCTCATTCAACACTTAATCCTATTACTAATGCTGTTTGTTTTATCGTATTAATGCTTCAGCCTGTGCGCGCGCAAGCAATCTATCTGCACACTGATGTGGCTCATCCTGGTGCCATCTGGGCAGTGTTGCTCCGCCCCACGTGGGGGGGCCGACGACACGACGTCACCCCCATGTGACACGTTGCCACCCCCACGTGGGCGGGCGCGTGACGTCACGCCCTGCCTCCGAACACCCCCTCCGCTATTTTCACGTATTCGGAGCCGTTCAGAGCACGAAACACGGCCGTCCCAGCTGCGAAGAAGGTACGTTTGCACCCCCCTGAGCCTGCGATTCCACCCCTTCAGGGGTCTGTGCCTGGGGGTTCTGGGCATCACTTAGTGCCATGGGCACCAAGGCCCCCCCCCTTACGACGCTTCTGCATCTGGGTTTCAAAAAGTCCAGAAGTTTGAATACCTTTTGCTCCATCATTTGCACAACAGCATGAATTTCTGGTAGCAGACAGAAGTGTTGAAATCTCCCTCCCTCCTCTCCAGGTTCAGGACGAGGTCCTTTGAGATGACTTGTTTCAGGCTGAGTTCAAGATGGAGTTTTGTTCTGGAGTTCATATTCTTGTCCACTGATGCACAGGGGTGATGCAAGAAAAATCGTTCAAAAACGTGTTGGCGGTGATGTCACGGCTGCCGGTTTGCTTCTGGGTGCAATTCAGGATGCTGGTGTTGGTTGACCTTCCAAGTCCTATATATCATGGCTTAGGATTAGGGTGGCTGAGAGACTGCCTCCCCCGTTTGAGATGGCTTGCCCTTTGCAGTTGTCTGAGTGAGGCTCAATTGGCAGTGACTGGGTGTGTGTGTGTGTCTTTGTAGCAGCTGCAATGATGGAACTGACTCTGTCTTGAACTGAGAACTGCCCCCTCCCTCTCAGCGTTTTGGTGGGGTTCAAAGACCTTGCTTCTATCTACCTTTTTTGTTGTGACGTTTGTAGCTTGTGCTTTTGCTGCTGTTTTATTATGATTGATTGTTTAATCTGTAAATTGTATTTTAATAGTGATCTCACTGCCCAATCCTCCCCTCGCCCCCCACTATAGCATGCAGGTGTGCCAAAACAGGCATTGTTGTATGCTTGGGTGATCGGGAGGCTTGGGTGAGGCAAGGGAGAATATTTTCCCTTACCCTCCATAAACCCCTCAATTGTCTACGGGTCTCCTAGGACCTGCACCAGCGATATAGCTGGCACACGTCCGAGGACAGAAAGAGGGCATGTTGGGAGGCTCCAGAGGGGGTAGTGCCCAGCGGAAGTCACTTGTTAACCCCTTCCCTCCCCATCATGCCACCTTCCCTTCCCCCGATTCCACCCAGGAATGCCCCCTCCCTGCCCATGCAACATCCCCACCATAATTTTTACCTCGGCATGGTCTGGGCAATCCGTCAGCGAACGCTGGGAGCAACCAGCAGCTTCTGCTGCCAGTTCCCAGGGTCCTTGCAGCAGTGCATTTTTTGCAGCATCTCTGCTGCAGTTATGACAGCAGAAGGGGATGCCTGCTGTTGTAACGGGCCCATAGGATTGGGCCACGTAGGGCACCTTTTTTCAAAAAGGGAAAGGCATGATATAAATGTCTTTAAATAAATAAATACGTAACTAGAATGTTGTCTTAAATGTTCTCTTAGCCGTGTTGGCCCTGGGTATGCAATAGGCATCTGCACTACCTACCACCCTCATGTGAAAGAGGCCAGGAGCGTAACAAGGATGGGGCCTGAGGGGCAGCTGCCCCAGGTGCAACGCCAGGGTGCCCCCGCAACCCTCAGGCTTCACCACATAATCTCTGCCCTCATGTTCGGCTTGGAACACTCTGAGCCAAATGCGAGGGCAGCCATTTGCCCGCTCTGCTGCCTTCTCCCACTGCTCCTTCTTCTCACGATCGCGAAGAGAAGGGGTGGCGCGGAGTGGAGGCAGCCGGTAATCGGTACGGGAGCTTGTTCCGCTCCTGGAAAGAGCTAATTTCTGCTCAGCCATCCACTAGTATGATTTGCACTTCTCCAGACTTCTCCTCCCACGTCATGCGCCTTTCACTGATCAGTTTCCCATTCCCAGGTATGACCTGATTCATAATTTCTTCCAAAACGCTTTACGGGTGAAAGTGAACGGAAATGATATGACAAGATAAAAATGATTCCCAGCGAATGATGCAGCAGCCGTCAGCAAAGGAGATGGGTGGGTGAGAGAAGCGGGCCTGGTATATGTCTGGCGCTTAACCTTATGCCGAAAAATGTAAGCTGTGCTCCTCCATTTCAGCCAAGATAAAGAGCACACATGGTTTAATTCATGTCATGACATGGGATGTGGATCTCTTGTGAGTAGCTAGGGAGCAAAGAACATGAGGCTTTCAAAAGCTGGGATGCGAAAAGCCACAAAGTCTTTTTCTTTTATGACAAGTGTGTTCTGAGGTGGCACAACCAGCCGTGGCAGAGAAGGAGATGCCACTTGGCCCTGGTCCTCAAAGCATCCCATAGGAAAGAGGAGAGCTCCAGGGACCGGCTGAGGCCAGCTGATGCTAATTGCTATTGCTGGAGGCAAGTTCACTCAATCAGCAAACAACCCCCCCCCCCAATTTGTGGCTGTGTGATTACTTCTATTACAGATTTGACAACTGTACAACTGTAGTAAGTACAGAAGGGTTGCACCCAGTATGCTGTCTGCCTGTAATCTAAACATCCTTAAAGTGAGCACCGAGAGCCGGTGTCCATAGCTGTATGCCTGGCTATACAGATTTCGAAACAACTGGGGCAAATGGGGCTGGTCCAGCCATGAGGTTGGTTGACCCTCTCACCTCCGGCAGTGAGCTGGGGGTGCCCGCTGCCTGCCTGTCTGCACCACCCAGCTTCCCCCTTCTCTGCCACAATCTCTCTGAGCATGCAAGAGGAGAATGGGGATGGAAGGGGTCACTTCCAGCTCCACCACCACTTCCTGTAAAGTGGCCCGTGAAGGGAATGCTGGGAGTGGAGAGAATTCCCCAGGCTGAGTAACTTTACAGAAAGTGGCAGTAGAGCAGTAGCAGGATGACAAAGATGGTTCATTCTGGGGGAATCATACACATTGGGGGGGGGGGGCACAGTTCACACAGGGGTTCTATGTGCAATAGTGTGGCTGGAGCAGTTACGCACCTGATGGTGTGTGCTGAGGTGTGTATATGCACTGACTGGAGTAGGGGCAGAATCGGGGGGCATGGCAGAAGGGATTCGGGCAGCTGCCCCAGTGACAAATAATCAAGCCCCCTCTCGCTTCACCCCCATTTCTCCTCTCATCACCAAAATATCCTTCCCTCCATTTTTGCTGCCTTTGAATGGGTTGGCAAAAATTGGGAGAGGGGTGCAGGTTGGCTCAGCCGTAGCAATTGTATAGGTGTTTTTTTTTTAAAATTACTCTGCAATGAATTTAAGAATATTCTTCACGTACATGTACACACACACACACACACACACACACACACACACACACACACACACACACACACACACACCATTGTGAGGGAGTCCATTGTTATAATGACTCAGTACAACAGCAGTGGCACTCCTTGACACAAGGGACAAGGCCCAAAGGAAGGAGGCACCTGGCACCTCCCTCCTTCGCAGGCTCACACATTGCACCAGTAGACCCCACTGAAGCTGGTGTGAAATGGAGACAGCAAACCAGTGTAAGCTCAGCTTCCGCTCCCTTCATGTGTCCATGAAGCAGAGCCTCGGGGAACCACCAGACCCGCGGATCAGCTGAGCAGCTATTCACAGGACAGCTTCCTCATGGTCTTGCAATGGGTCAGGTCACCTCTTGTGGGTTGTCAGTGACCCCATAAAGCCTGACGTCTGCTGCGATTACTCGAAACACATCCTCAGCGCAGCTCAGTCCAGTCATGCAAATATGGCCGCTAATTGGGGGCTGTCTCCAACGGTCTGGTTCCTGGGCTTCAAGCTTCTCTCTCTCTAGCAATCCCTCTTCCCGCCCGCTAACGCAGAACTAATTAACATGCCAGCAAAAGCACCTGGGCTCTGACACAGGGAAAGGCAGGAGGAGGCAGGAATTAAACAGCGACAATTAATTATGTTTGCCTCTGTGAGCTGCCTGCCGGTGCCCCGGGACTGCCTTGCCAGTCTGTGCTCCTATTGTTCACCTTTCTCCCCAGGAGCAAGGCAAATGCTTGTAGAAATTAATTCAATGAAACTTGATTAAAGCTCTGCGTTTTTGCTACATAGACAACCCATTAGGATGCTGTGGCAGCCACAAGAAAAACCTGGCTTGCCAAACCTGCAACGCACATTTCCACCAAATGGCAAGTAAGTAACAGGGAGATACCCCCAGCTGGTGAGGGGTCAACTCCCTCTTGCTTGCCGCCTCGGTTGCCATCAGCTTTTTGAGATCTTTCCTTCGGAGTGCCTTAAAAAAATCAAGTCGTTCAAGTCCCCGCAAGGGATCATAGGAGGCCAGTGGATTCGAGGTGAGCCCCTCCCAGGGCTGGCCCACCCATGAGGCCAGCTGATGCCGGTTGCATTAGCAGCACACTGCGAGGGGTGTGAAGGGGTGGTGGACGCGGGGTGCCTTTCACTCCCAGACTGCCACTGTAGCCTCCCTCCGGCCCACAGCCAATGACGATGCAAGCCAGGACGATCGGCTTCCCGCTTGCTTGCGCAAGAAGCAGACCATTCCCCTACTTACCATGCTAGAGTTCCCTCTGTCTGTCCCCACAAATAAACTTCACTTCCAGGTGTGATGGCAGCGTGCCAGGGGCATGGTAAGGGCTTGGAGGCAGGGGCTAGTGCAGATCTGGCAGACAAAAGATGGCATCAGGTGGGGTTCCAAGTCACGGGGCGAAGACTGGGATGACAGGGGATGTGTCGAGGCCAGGAAGGGGTTGTGTTGGCCGCGGCAGCGCTGCAGATATCCTATCCCGCTCCTGGCCTTGGTCCACCTTCCTTGGTCGATTTGGATTTGCGCCAACAAAAATGCTGCTGGCTTGCAAAAATGATGATGTTTTAGAAAATGCCAGGAGGAAAAAGGCAAGTAAAGAAAGAGAGAGAGAGAAAGGAAGGAAGGAATGCTAGCATTAGCACCAAGATCACAAAGCAGTGTCGTCTCCAGCATCAAAGTGCGGTGCCGCATCAAACGCTGGCAATTTTCTATGGCAAAAACCAAGTTTTCAATAAAAGGGAGGGGAAGAGCAAATGAAAGAGCTGGAGAGGACCTCATGGTATGTAATGTGGCAGTTTCAGGGGATTCACAAACACACTCGGTGCCTCTCCCTCCGACACCATTACAGCGCCTTAATCTACCTTTCCTTTCCTTTCATCCTAAGAGATGCTGCATCTAAAGTCCTTTTTACAGCGTTGTCAGTTCACATGAATGATGGTTGCTGTGGTTTTCCTCCGAGTCCTGTGGTAATCCCTTCAGGTCACTGCAAACGTTTCCACGATCCCAGTTTTGCCTGGAAATGGAATAGGCCGGTTCCATAACCCTTCGGGCTGCTGGTGATGTAGCACCCAGGGTCAGGTTTCACTGAGATGAAGTCTGCTGAGGGCTCTGGGCAAAGCTTTCTCTGTTGGGGCTCCCAAATGTCGAAGCCCATCTGCACGCCACACCACACAACTGGCACCCCCACCTGGACTATACCAACTGAGCGTGCAAGGGGGGGGGGAGATGAGCGCAGGCACAATTCGCTTGTCCGAAAGCATGTTATATCTAGCTCAACTTTCTCCCTGACATGCTGTGGCCCCCCACCCCAGCCCCCCACTCAGGGCCCTCCGAAGAGGGCAGGTCTGCATCGTAGGGTAAGGGGAACAACATGCTGCAGGTCCCTTTGCAGGGAGATCCAAGTGTAAAGACCAGACGGTGGAGGCAGCAGGAGCTGTTCGAGGAGGGGGTTATGGAAGGTACACTTTGACCAGGAGTCATTTCTTTCTTCTGGGTGCTTAATCCAAAGGAGTTCCTGCGCGGAGGGGGGGAGAATACAGGGAAGGTAAAGGTAAAGGTGACCCCTGACCATTAAGTCCAGTCGTGTCCGAATCTAGGGTGTGGTGCTCATCCCCATTTCAAAGCCGAAGAGCCAGCGTTGTCCGAAGACGCCTCCGTGGTCATGTGGCCGGCATGACTCTCCTTGCCGCAGCGCGTAGCATGCAGCTGGAACACGGAGCGCTGTTTACCTTCCCGCAAGCGGTACCTATTTATCTACTCACATTAGCATGCTTTGGAATGGCTAGGTTGGCAGGAGCTGGCCAAGCAACGAGAGCTCACCGTCGCGGATTCGAACTGCCGACCTTTCGATCGACAGCTCATGGTTCAGCGGTTTAACCTACTGCGCCACCCGCTGGCTAATAAACGGAAAGACCTCCCCAAATGCTGCTAGTCTGTTTCTACCCCACCGAGTTGGAGGATCTTGTGGTTCTTGTGAAGCTTCAGCCAGCAGGTCTGAAGCCCCCCTCTGCTGGCCAGTGGAGGATGAAGGATCCCCTGTGGGGGCGACAACCTCCGGCTTGAGAGAGGGCTTCTTCAGCAGACCACCCCTCCCTTCTCCTTCCCGTTCTCTCCATCTCGCCGGCCTCCCTTGGCTGTCTCCATTTCTGGCTCTGACCTCCAAGGACTCCTTCCTCTCCACTCCTTTCACCACAAGCTTTCCTTCCCCCCTTCTGTCTTATCCGCGCTTCACCTGTCCCCACCCCCTCTGTATCTTCATGGTGTGGCGTGCCAGGGGGCTGACATCACCACGCACAGGCCCACCCACCTACAGCCAGCCCAGCCCCCAAAGCTCCCAGCATGCACAGGGATGGAATCCACACATGGCTCGTTTAACTATAAGGGAGTGTGCAAATGTCTGGAAACCCCCCCCCCCAAAAAAAAACACAACCTGAAGTGGTACAGTTCAGCAAGATTTTACATTGTAGTATAGTAGATGGTCCTGGCATTTCAAGATGTTCACACATGTCACAAAGTGGCAAAGAATTTCGTGTTTCTGCAAACTTTTTAGTGAAATCATGATATTGCTCATGATCTTAACAGATCGGATGGATGGATGACTTTTGGAATGATAAATCAGATCGTGGTTTTTAAAATGACTGTCAAAATATGTACTGCATGAATATAATCCATAAAAAAATAAGATGAACTTACTTTAAATATCAAACTCAATTACCAAACAAAAAAAATATACAGTACAGGTGGGCCCCCATATCCGCTGGGGATATGTTCCAGGCCCCTCCGTGAATACTTGAAACCGTGGATAAGAGCGAACACCCCCCCTCCATGGTTTCCTGAGGGCTCCCCACCCTGCCTCCCCTGCAAGCAGGCACGCTTGCCTCCCCAGCTCTTATTTTTCTTTCAGCAAGCTTTGTTTCTTCCTTAAAACTAACAGAGAAGCAGCCTCCATTGCAGGCAAGTAGAACGAGACTAAGTCCTAGAGAGGCTCTGCAAGGTTTCTGTTAACCTTGCAGAGCCTCTCTAGTACTTAGTCTCGTTCTACTTGCCTGTAATAAGCAGCCAGAGGCTGCTTCTCATGTTTCTTTAAGGAAGAAACGAAGCTTACTGGGAAAAAAGTAAAAGCCTGGGGGGGGGGGGGTCCCCACGATCAGTGGATAACTGAAACTGTGGATAGTGAATCAGTGGATATGGGGGCCCACCTGTACATCTCTCACAGCCCAATCCTGTCCCACACCAACACATAGCATGCAGCGCTGCTGCCAGATAAAACAGTCACGGTCACAGCTGCTTAGAAATTCTGGGAGATCCTTCCACACGTTTTTTCAGCCTTTCAAAAAGGACAACTTTCTGAAAACAATGGTCTTGTTTCTGTTTCACTGCAGACATGGCAAGTTGGGCTTTCAAAAGCATGCAATTGCCTCTCTTGGCTTCTGTTTGCATCCAAAGAGATGCTTTGATGGGATGTGAGGCGATATCTTCAGGCTGTGGGCAAAGTCTTTTGTAGCCGCAACTCTGTCAGGAAAGCGAGTTCCAGCAGGACCCGGCAACACAACGGCAATGTGTTCCCTTTTTCATGTGTAATTGTCTGGATGAAAAGGATGCAAATGTTACTCTCGTTTATTATCATTCATGCCAAGCTACAGCTGCAGCTCAAGTGCGGGAAATGAAATCCCTTTCAAATTCTCTCATGACCGGATCCTCTGTAGTCTTGCTGCCCAAAATAATACAAATGTATTTGGTGAGTTTGGGTTAAATATTGCAGGCCTTGGGGTGGTTCAAACATGCGAACGATCATTTCGCATTTGACGATGACAGAGCATTGGATGATTCTCAGTCAAATGTGTGAAATCCCCTGGAAATTAACAGGCATGATTCAGCCAGAGTTCAGCATTTTCTAAGGCAAACTAGATGTGAGGTGGGAGTTTGGGGACTGGAACTCACCATGTCCTTTTCTTTTGCAAAACAGTAATCGGGCAGACCCTTCGTGACCCCATGAACCACATCCCGCCAGGCCTTCCTGTCCTCCACTATCTTCCTAAGTTCGCTCATTTTCATGTTCGTTGCATCGGTGATGCTGTCTAACCATCTCATCCTTTGCCTCCCCCTTCTCTTTTTGCCTTCAATTTTTCCCAGCATCAGAGTCTTCTCCAGAGAGTCCTCTCTTCGCATTAGGTGGCGAAAATATTTGTGTTTCAGCCTCAGTACCGGTCCTTCCAGGGAACAGTCAGGCTTGATTTCATTTAGGATTGACTGATTTGATCTCCTAGCCGTCCAAGGGACTCTCAGGAGTCTTCTCCAGCACGAAGGGTAGGACACGACTTAACGACTGAACAACAACAACAACAACAACAAACCGGGCAGAAGGACAATTTCTATGGGGCAATGGTGCACACTACGGCACTGATACAAACTGGGAGTTCTGTTCACAGATCCTAAATTGGGTTTTCATGTCACATCTAGTTTGGTCCTAAGTTCACTGATTTCATTTAGAAATAAATTAACTGCGATCCCTATCCTGCGATTAACTGCCTCCCTCTCCTTTGGCCTTTGGCTTTCAAGTCCCCCTCCCTTTCCATTCAAGCAGGAGGTCCTGCTCTTCTCTTTGCCTAGCATGTCTGTGAGAGAACGGAGGGCAGGGATGGGAGCATTCAAGGGAAGGGGGGGTAGAGTGGGGGAGGCATGTGGGGAAGGGGTGGTGGTGGTGGTGGTGGTGCAGCTTTTGATAGGTGTCTTGATCTTGCACTGGCTTATTGGGTTGCTTATGCTCTGCTGTCGTCGGTTGTGTTGACTTTCTGCCTGCCGTGCAACTGCTAAAGGAAATGAAACAAAGAAGTGACCAACCTGTTCACATGCACAGGGCTGCAGGGCAAAGGAAATGGACCTGCTAATATCATGCCCTAGGAAGGAAAAACACACGTTTGCGAACACCTGGAAATTGCAACTGAACCATAAACTGGAGGCTGGAATAACCCTAAGCTCCATCCAAATCAACAGGACGTGCTCCCAAGAAAGTGGGGTTTAGGATGGGAACATTAATCTGAAATATCACATTGTTTCTCTTTCAGAAATCGTACGTGTAGGACAAAGTTCCTCAACTCTGAGATGCACTTTGCCCCTTCTATGCCCTCTTCAGTATTTAATTCCTACTTCCACCATAGCTTTTGATGGTGGGGTAGACAATACTTGTAAGAGCCGTTGTTCATCTGGGGTGAACGTGCACTGATTCAGTGACAGGGCCTGAGGCATAGCTGCCATGCTCTCTTCTCACAGCCCAGCTTGGCAATTCCGCTGGTAAAAGTGCCTTTTTGACACCTACCAATTATCAAGACATTCCTGTTTCATTTTTGTTGTAGATGGCGTCTATCAAGCCTTTGCAATGCTGCCGTTATGGCTTACGTGACAGCTGTCCATCACAACTGGGACATCTCAATATGAAATATGGTCATCATCAGACTTTGCAGCTCAGGTACTTCCACTTTATGGTATTTTATTACAAAGCAGATGGATCCAGAATCCGAACCAGTCCCTAATGATCTTTTTGACATAATGCTGCTTTCAGAAATCAAGAATGTCTGCTATTATTAGACAGAATTTTCAGCATGTTGAAAAATATTTTGAAATAAAAGAGAAGCACAACCCCAAATCTAAACAGCTCTCTTACTTTTTTTTATGGTCTCTCGCAATCAGGCAATATAAACATATATATTTTTTATCTTGTCAATTATCAGCAAAATGTAATAAAAGAATTGCTGTAGAACCAAATTAGGGTTGTAAAAAAAGATGGAAATGTGAGGTGATAAAAATAAACAAAATAAACACTCTGCTATAAAAAAATGGAAAGAGTGTCATAAAGACAAGGAGACTGAAATATAAAACACATTTAGTGAAAAAATGGAAACACAATCCCGTATCTATTTGTCACCTCCATCATATGTGGGCAGACACAGAAGGTGGAAAACTGGAGGCTGCAACCCATAAAAAGAGTCTCTGCCACAGAAGCCCCATTACTTTTGCCCCCAATGGTGGAGGGTCATAAGAACTGAAGAAGAGCCTTGTTGGAGCGGACTGAAGGTCTGTCTGGTTCGGAATCCTCATTCCCCAGTGGCCAATCACAGGTGCCCTTCTTTGGGCGGATGGAGCAGGTGCCTCTCTGCTGTCAGTCCTCAGCAGCTGAAATGCAATGGCTGCTTCCATAGAGCCCTTGTGGCCAGGATACTGTCAGTTTCAAGGGCAAGCGAGGGGCACAGGTGCGGAGAAGCCCTCCTGGGCTGCATTGTGTGCAGGACTCGGGCAGTGCAATCCTGCCTAAGTATCCAGCGGGCGGCCCAGACCACCCTCCGGATCCTATCCACATTCCGGGATCAGCCCAGAGGTCTACTTGGGGGAAGGGGACGTTCCTCCCCTTCCCCCGGGGTAACATGGGGAGGCCCCAATGGGTCTCCTTGGATTTCTGCCAGCTACTTAGCTGGCGCAAGTCTGAGGAGGCCGTGTAATGGCTGCACTGGCCAGGGAATGAGTCGGGGATATGGTGGCCACCATCCCCGCTCCCCGGGCCGGCTAGGCCAATGGCCCCCCTCCCTCGCTGCCTGGACCGCCCCTGCCGGTGCTGCACTTCTCCGGCGGCCGCAGGGACAATCTGGCGGTCGGCCTCTGTGCCGGCCGCCCTTATTCGAAAGTCGTTGCAAACATGCTTTACGGCATGTTTGTGACGGCTTGAAACGGCGGAGTGCTCCCTCCGCCGTTTTAAACTTAGGCGGGATGGCGCTCTCATAGTCAGCCCATGGCCAGGTTTCCTGCGTTGCACCTGTCCTGGGGTGACAATGATGCTGCACATGTAGATAGTCTGCACTTCTTGTCCCAGAAGGTCTCTGTGATTCATTTGCCCATTTGACAGCCTCTGGGTGACAATGTGTGAATTTGACTGTGCCCAGTGGGAGGTTTTCCCACTATTTCATCTGAAAGCAGAGTCCAAGCAGGAGTCCTGAGAGGCATGCATTCAAAAATGTTCATCATAGACCATTCAGACGGTATCCATGTACCCCCTGAATGTCCTTGACCACCCCACTTCCATCCCAACTCACTCGTTCTGTGTGTGTTTATAGCGTGCGATAGTTCAAATGCTGCCCCCACAGATCCACTACTGGAAATCGCTGTGGGAAGAACAGGTCGGCTGTGAAGATGCTGATCTGGAGTGAAGTGCCAGGCTCCTTCTCACAAGAGTGCAAACTGCCCCCAGCTCTTTCAGACACCGATTGGGTGCTGTGCCTGGTCCTGGTGGAACTGGGGAAAGGGGCCCTCTGCCCACATCCGTTGGTGAGGGGACAGCATTCCCAGCATTTTAGAAGACCCATCGTTATCGTGCTCTTCTTTCCCCTTGCAACATCCATACAATGCATTTCCACAAAAAGCAGATATACAAATCATGGATATCATAGGACCTTGTGAGGTCTTTGTTTTCACAGCTGAACCAGTGAGTCGATACCAACCCACTAAGAGGGTCACAGACAAGCTCTGAGAATTCTGCAGTGCATGGTGTGTGTGTGTGTGTGTGTGTGTGTGTGTGTGTGTGTGTGTGTGTGTGCGCGCGCATGCGCACTCGCTCGCGGATGCGGGTGCATCTTGAAAGAAATGAGACCTGTGCACCATTTGCCTCTCTGTCTTCACCTAAATGTGGCATTGAAGAGTCCTTCACATTGCTGAAGTGGGCACAAGGGGGAGTTTCGCCATCCTGCACGAACACCCAAGTGTCCTTATTAACCGCTTTCTGCTGCATCCATAATTATGGGTGGCTCCTTTCCAGGAAAGGAAATAGCAAGAGAAAGAAACTTTTTTCAGAGGTAATGAGACCTGTTGGGAGGAGTCGTTGCTCCAGATAGACCCAGAGTGCTCATAACCATGAGCTGCCAAATTAACTGGCCTCTGCTTCAGTGTTAGTGGTGTGCGTGTGTGTGTGTGTGTGTGTGTGTGTGTGTGTGTGTGTGTGTGTGTGTGTGTGTGTGTGTGTGTGTGAGAGAGAGAGAGAGAGAGAGAGAGAGAGAGAGAGAGAGAGAGAGAGAGAGATGTGTGTGTATGTGTGTCCAAGCACACATGTGTGTATTTGAAATGTATTTCAAAGCCAAGCGGGGAAATAATATGGACTTTGGAGTGGGGTTTTTTTTTTTTTAATAGTGACCAATAATGAAATGAGATGTATGTTTTTGTACCTCTACCTGCAATTTTGTACCTCTACCCCCTCATGGATCATTGCCTTGTCGTGGCGAAGGGGCTTGCGTAACTCAATGAAGCCATGAGCTATGCCGTGCAGGGACACCCAAGACGGACAGGTCGTAGCAGAGAGTTCTGACTAAAAGTGATCCACTGGAGAAGGAAATGGCAACCCACTCCAGTAACCTTGCCAAGAAAATCCCATGAACAGTTCCAAAAGGCTAAAAGATATGACGCCGGAAGATGAGCCCCTCAGGTCGGAAGGTGTCCAATATGCTACTGAGGAAGAGCGGAGGACTATTCCAAGTAGACCCAGAAAGAGTGAAGCGGCTGGGCCAAAGCCAATAGGACGTCCAGCTGTGGATGTGTCTGAGGTTGAAAGGAAAATCCAATGCTGCAAGGAGCAATACTGCTTAGGAACATGGAATGTGAGGTCTATGAACCAAGGCAAGCTGGATGTGGTCAAAAATGAGATGATAAGATTGAACATTGACATCTTGGGAATCAGCGAACTAAAATGGACGGGCATGGGCGAATTTAAGTCAGGTGACCATCATATCTACTACTGTGGGCATGAATCCCTTAGAAGAAATGGAGTAGCCCTCATAGTCAATAAAAGAGTGGGAAAGGCAGTACTGGGGTGCAACCTCAAAAACGACAGAATGATTTCAGTTCGAATCCAAGGCAAACCATTCAACATTACAGTAATCCAAGTGTATGCCCCAACCACTGATGCCGAAGAAGATGAAGTTGACCGGTTCTATGAAGACCTACAACACCTTCTAGAACTAGCACCCAAAAAAGATGTCCTTTACATCATAGGAGACTGGAATGCTAAAGTAGGAAATCAAGAAATAAACGGAACAACAGGCAAGTTTGGCCTTGGAGCGCAAAATGAAGCAGGGCAAAGGCTAACGGAGTTCTGTCAAGAGAACACGCTGGTCATAGCAAACACTCTTTTCCAACAACACAAGAGGCGACTCTACACATGGACATCACCAGATGGTCAATACCAAAACCAGATAGATTATGTGCTTTGCAGCCAAAGATGGAGAAGCTCTATACAATCAGTAAAAACAAGACCTGGAGCTGACTGTGGCTCAGATCATGAGCTTCTTATTGCAAAATTCAGACTTAAACTGAAGAATGTAGAGAACACCACTAGACCAGTCAGATATGACCTAAACCATATCCCTTATGAGTATACAGTGGAGGTGAAGAATAGATTTAGGGCATTAGACCTGGTAGACAGAGTGCCTGAAGAACTATGGACGGAAGTTCGTAACATTGTACAGGAGGCAGCAACTAAAACCATCCCAAAGAAAAAGAAATGCAAGAAAGCAAAGTGGCTGTCAGATGAGGCTTTACAAATAGCTGTGGAAAGAAGGAATGCAAAAAGCAAGGGTGAAAGGGAAAGATATAAACAACTGAATGCAGAGTTCCAGAGAATAGCAAGGAGAGATAAGAAGGCCTTCTTAAATGAACAATGCAAGGAAATCGAGGAAAACAACAGAATGGGGAGGACTAGAGATCTCTTCAAGAAAATTGGAGATATCAAGGGAACGTTTTGTGCAAAGATGGGCATGATAAAGGACAAAAAAGGCAAGGACCTAACAGAAGCAGACGAGATTAAGAAGAGATGGCAAGAATACACAGAAGAACTATACAAGAAAGATCTTAATGTTCATGATGACCACGCTGGTGTGGTCACTGACCCAGAGCCGGACATCCTAGAGAGTGAAGTCAAGTGGGCCTTAGGTAGCATTACTAACAACAAAGCTAGTGGAGATGATAATATCTCAGCTGAGCTACTTAAAATCCTAAATGATGATGCTGTGAAAGTGCTGCACTCAATATGCCAACAAATTTGGAAAACTCAGCAGTGGCCAAAGGATTGGAAAAGGTCAGTTTACGTTCCAATTCCAAAGAAGGGCAGTGCCAAAGAGTGTTCAAACTACCGCACAATTGCACTCATTTCACATGCTAGCAAGGTTATGCTCAAAATCCTACAAGCTAGGCTTCAACAGTACGTGGACCGAGAACTACCGGACGTACAAGCTGGGTTTCGAAGAGGCAGAGGAACTAGAGATCAAATTGCCAACATGCGGTGGATCATGGAGAAAGCACGAGAGTTCCAAAAAAACACCTACTTCTGCTTCATTGACTACGCAAAAGCCTTTGATTGTGTGGATCACAACAAACTCTGGCAAATTCTTAAAGAGATGGGGGTACCAGACCACCTTACCTGTCTCCTGAGAAACCTGTATGCGGGTCAAGAAGCAACAGTTCGAACCGGCCATGGAACAACTGATTGGTTCAAAATTGGGAAGGGAGTACGGCAAGGCTGTATATTGTCACCCTGCTTATTTAACTTATATGCAGAGTACATTATGAGAAATGCAGGGCTGAATGAATCACAAGCCGGAATCAAGATTGCCGGGAGAAATATCAACAACCTCAGATATGCAGACGATACCACCCTAATGGCAGAAAGTGAAGAAGAACTAAAGAGCCTCTTGATGAGAGTGAAAGAGGAGAGTGCAAAAGTTGGCTTGAAACTCAACATTAATAAAACTAAGATCATGGCATCGGGTCCCATCAATTCTTGGCAAATAGAAGGGGCAGAAATGGAAGCAGTAACAGATTTTACTTTTCTGGGTTCCAAGATCACTGCAGACGGAGACAGCAGCCATGAAATTAAAAGACGCTTACTCCTTGGAAGGAAAGCTATGGCAAACTTAGACAGCATAATAAAAAGCAGAGATATCACCATGCCAACAAAAGTTCGTATAGTCAGGGCGATGGTGTTCCCAGTAGCAATGTATGGTTGCGAGAGTTGGACCATAAGGAAGGCTGAGCGCCGAAGAATAGATGCTTTTGAACTGTGGTGCTGGAGAAGACTCCTGAGAGTCCCTTGGACTGCTAGGAGATCAAATCAGTCAATTCTAAATGAAATCAAGCCTGACTGTTCCCTGGAAGGACAGGTACTAAGGCTGAAACTCAAATATTTTGGCCACCTAATGCGAAGAGAGGACTCTCCGGAGAAGACTCTGATGCTGGGAAAGATTGAAGGCAAAAGGAGAAGGGGAAGGCCAAGGATGAGATGGTTAGACAGCATCACCGATGCAACAAACATGAAAATGAGCGAACTCAGGAAGATAGTGGAGGACAGGAAGGCCTGGCGGGATATGGTTCATGGGATCACGAAGGGTCGGACACGACTTAACGACTGAACAACAACAACAACAACAACAACCTGCAATAGTGTTACCAGGTTAGGCTACAGCAAAGCTGGTCTGGTCCAGCTAAAAAGCCCCTGGGTATGCACATGTTGCAAGTACAGGGGTCTCCAGAGCCTTGGGACTCCCGGGTAGGTTCGTGACCTGGGTCCTAGGCAGCCAAAAATCAGAGACCAAGTCCAAATTAGTTCAGACACAAGAATTTTATTGAGTACTATGTGCATAGGGTGCCAGCTCACTAGGAGCCAGCACGAAGCAAATGCAGAAAAGCTACAGCTTTTATACCCTTTACAGATGTCTCCCCCTCCTCACATGTACCTTTTGCTAACCACAAGCCTAACCGCAACTGTGTCAAAGGCTATTTTCGAAGACTCCCACTCCCCTGTTTTTCACAGGTGCAGCGCGGTGCTTTCCACTCCAAGTTCCTCTTTTTCTTAAAAGCATTAGATATTACAAATAGTTTTGCAAAGCTCTGCCAAGCAAACAAGCTGTATCTCTGGTCCTATCCTCCACCCCCCCCCCCAGTTTCCTGTGGGCGATGGGATGTTCTTTTGGGTGTTCTGACCAGCTGTTGTTTTGTTCTTGCGGTTTCTGCCAAGCAAGCTAGGTATGTGTCTGCTGGGGGTGTAACTTAGCAAGCGTAAGCTGAACTTCCTCTTTTTGACTTTGGTTCAGTGGCCTGTACTGATCTTTGGTTCACCTGCTCCGAGGAGCAGGGAAAGGCTCTGCACCAGGCCCAAATGAATAATCTCGGGCCTTATGTGTTCTGGGGGCCAATCACCTTTCCGGGGGTACCACACACAGGCTGTGGATAAGCAGAAATATGAGGTTCCACCTACTGGGATTTTATGCTGCCCTCTGTCAAAACGGGAGTGCATCTCAGGAGCTCGGCTGGCTTCCAAGACTTGTTCTAATTCAAGGGAAGGGGCAGGTAATAAAAAGACCACCCTTTCTGAATCCCACATGTACAGGACGTGTGAGAGAGTCTAGTACAGCTACAGCAGGGGTGAGCCAAACCTGGCCCAGTTGGTCCAACTGACACTGTTCTCAGGCAGAATGCCGATGACAGATCCCGAGAGGCCAAATGGCACTCTGGCCATTAAGCCTATTCAGGTAACAGTTCAATTTGTTTTTTGTACAGCAAGCTTAGCAGGGCAGAATGTTGAAAGGCCAGAATGTTTTTCCCAGAATGCCCCAGACCAACTCAACATCCAGGTGTTCTAGGAGAAAAAGATGGCGGCTTTGGGGCAGAACGGTGATGCCTCTTTCCCACATTATAAAGAGGGTAAAGAAAAGGTAGGTCCCTCCCCACTGCTGCCAAAAAACATACAAACTAGGGGAAGGCAAAAAAGGTTTTTTGTGTGATGAACTGAATGCAAGCTACGACACATAAACATACGCCTGGGCAAGAGTTGAAGTGCGAAGAAGTAATGCAGACAAGAAACAAACACTGTCCACACAACCCTTCTGATTCCCTCATGACACACAAAGTGCCTACACTGAGATGCAGAGCACCTTCCAGGTCCCACCACAGGAGGTTTGCATTCCAGCCAGAGAAGGACAAACACCTTCCCTTTGCCTGGTCCGGGCAGCTCAGTACGGTCCCCTGAACTGTCCAGCCCAATGCCCACCCTCTCCTGAAGATCCCATTTCATCCAAGTGGGTGTTTTTAACTTCCACTAGCTGGCTCTTAGGACTTTAATCCTGAGATGTAGATGCCAAGTGCAGGTATCATCTTGTGCAGCCTTGGCTTGCGTGCTCCAAGACTCCTAAGACAGAGAAGAGGAGGAGGAGGAGGCAGAAATACCTTCCCATCTCTGCCACAGAGATCATCTTGTATTTCTGGAATAGAACTAGAATCCACCAGGAAGCAAAGGGTCCTGTGTTTGCTTTGGAAACCCTAAAGTTGCCCCATTTCATCCCACCACTACCCCCAAATTCTCCAAAATTAGTTTTGGAGGAAAACAACGGTGGGTGGTTGTTTTAGTTTGGCATTGGAAGCATCAGTGAAATGTATGGCTGCACTGAATGATCAACTGGTATGACACTTGGAGCTGAAAACCCAAGCTTTTGGAGAGGGAGAAATATACCCTCCCTTGGTGGTCACCGTTTAAAATTATGTCTCACGTTGCTTGTATGAACATAAGAACATAAGAAGAGCCCTGCTGGATCAGGCCAAAGGCCCATCTAGTCCAGCTTTCTGTATCACACAGTGGCCCCACCAGATGCCTCAGGGAGCACAAGACAACAAGATAACCTGTTTCCTGCTGCCACTCCCCTGCACCTGGCACAGAAAAAACCTACTTCTAAAACATAAGAACATAAGAACATAAGAAGAGCCCTGCTGGATCAGGCCAAAGGCCCATCTAGTCCAGCTTCCTGTATCACACAGTGGCCCCACCAGATGCCTCAGGGAGCACAAGACAACAAGATACCTGTATCCTGTCACCACACCCTTGCACCTGGCACACTAAAACCAGGAGGTTGCTTATGGCTTGTAACCTGTGATGGTCTTTTCCTCCATGAATCTGTCCAAACCCCTTTTAAAGGCATCTAGGCCAGGTGCCATCACCACATCCTGTGGCAAGGAGTTCCACAGATGAATTACATGCTTGTGTCCTCTCTCTTTCCCTGTTCCAGCATCATCGTTTCTGGCTCGAGCTTCTATCTGCTCCCAGTAGAGCACCTGCCCGTAGCCTTCCGCTCGGATGGAAAGAAATGGTTTGGAATGGTGTTTTATGCATTTCTCCATGAACGTGTCATTCTCTCAATAAATGCAGCTTCTTCTGAAGCCAGCACTGACACCAGCAAGCTCCTTTTTGCATGCTTGTTTCCATGAAGTGTGAACCTCAAGGTGGAGGGTGAACGGCACACCGGTGGCAGGATGGCCATCCAGTTCCCAGCAAACTCCACCTAGGAAGAATTCCGCTGATTGCATTTCGTCCAGCATCTCACCAATCAGAGTCCTTTGGGGAAGCCAATAGGCAGGTGAGGGCGGTGCCCCCACCCCGGGTTGCTCTCCCGAAACTGCTCCGAACTTGGCATTTCCATGCAGCCCCACACGTCTTCTTTGCTTATTGACTCCATTTTCTGTGCTGGCGTCTTGGAACTTGTTTGTGGAGGAGGACGGTGCTGGATAATCCACAAATGTGTGCCACTGTTGTGCAGTGCCTGGGCTGGCGTTCGCCTGGGGTGGACAATCAGAGCCCCATTCAGGAAATGTAACTGAACTACCTGCATAAACTACCTGAAGGAAGGAGGGGGGAGAGAGAGAAGACGGAGCCTTTTGTGCAGTTCAAGGAGCAGATGGTAAAACTCAGGCAGCTCAACTGAAATGACACCCATAAAAAGCCAGCCAGATTATATGGGGCCATCAACTCACACGGCGAAACCTCGAGTGCTTGCTTTTTATTTACATGTCTCCTGCAGCAGCCCCTGTTGTTAAACCTTCCCTGGAATTTCAGGCTGATTCTTTTCATGCCTCGTCTTACGGAATCATCAGCAGAGCTCTTTACAAAGCAGCCCCTTGACAGCGCCATAGTCTCTTTCCCTGGTGTAAGCCAGTGATAAAATGCAAGAAATTGCAAAGATAAATCTTAATGGATTCAGGAAGAATTGGTGCCCTTCTCAGACAAAGGATTCAGAGGGGAAAATAGTGGATGATTTACCCCCCCCCCCTCTTTTATAAAGAACATCCGAGCAGAAATTATGGAAATGTGACATGTGTTTTACAACTCCCCATGTGCCCAAGTGAGATTTAGTGGGGAAGAAAGTAATTAAAAACACTGCGAAAAAAAGCTTTAATGGTGTTTTGTTAAAGGCCACCTAAGGTGGAGATCAGATTTTGTCATCCGCATTCCAATAATACAGGAATTAGAGGTACACAGTATATCTAAGCACATCGTCTAGCTATAATGTGCATACAAAATCATGTTTGATTGGTTGACTTTACTTTGTAGCCTGTTTGAAACAGAAGTCAGAATAACCTGCACAGACTTTATGCGGACAACCTTCTACTGAGCCTGTGGAGGTGGTTTGAAGAAGCACAGGCCACTCTGAGCCTGGTCTCTCCCAGGTGTGTTCTCTGACCTTGACAATATCATGTGAATTGGACTTGTTTGACTCCAGGGGAGGCTGAGCGCCACGGACTTGGGCCACCTCCAGAACAGCATCTGGGAACCGTTTTGAGCACGCTCAGCAGAGTCAAAGGACAAGAAAAACTGTAGTAGCCTAGTGATCCATTTGGGATTGTGTGTGTTCATGCCTGTAGCGCCCCCTTTGGGCAGAGGAAGGAACAGGCATGTGCAAGATCCGACCCTGTGATCGGCAGTGGTATGAAGCCTCTGGAGTGGACAAAACTAGTCTTGCTTCCAGGAGCACGTGGCGCTGCAGGTCTGTCCCACTCCCGGCTCCAGCCACTGACCTCAAGGACTAGGGTTGCCAGGACTCATGGGGCATGGGGTGTGTGTGTGCGGCCTGATAGCTAGAGGGTGGCACCTGGCAGATGATGATGATGATGATGATGATGATGATGATGATGATGATGATGATGATGATGATGAATATTTATAAACCACTTTAAAACAAAAACAAAAAAGGTCACAATGGTTTACAGAGAAAATCAAATAACTAAATGGCTTCAAAAAGACTCACCATGGGAAAAGATGCAGAAGAACCCCAGCAAACAGCCACACTGTACTGGGGTGAAAGCGAAGTTACTCTCCCCCCTGCTACTGCTACTGCTAATATTATTGCTTTTAACTTATTTTATGTATGCTTTAAAATTATGTATTTTTATCGTGTTGTAAATTGCCCTGGGCATTTGCCTTGGCATAGAATAAGGCGGGTATTTTTTTAAATAAATAAATACTGTAAATAGAAGAGGAGCACCACTTGGAAAATTACCTCTTTGCTCAGTTAGCAGGGATATAAACGATAAGGGGTGGAACTTAGTGGGATAAGACAGGATGGGTCCAGTGGTGTTGGGTGGGAACAGGGAGTGATGCTTGGTCTGTTAGGAAAAGATTCTGATGCAGGCTGGTGCTTCAGGGTGGAGTCTGATCGATCGATATGAGGAGTGTTGTTGCCTGCAGTCCAAATCTCACCTCACCTACTCAGCCCCACTCCTCTCAGCCCCATCCTTCTCCAATGATAATATGGGGGCAATAACCTACAGGCAAGGCTTCCAACAGGTACTTAGCCTACAGGTAAGATAAGGTCACATCAGGAGAATAGAAGTGGAGTGCTTTGCACACTCCAGAAGCACTGTACAGCCAGGGCAGGAGGTCTGGCTCAGTTGGTAGAGTTGCCGCCTTGTAAGCCTGATGATCGGCATGTTCGAGACACGCTGCTGACAAAAAGCTGTGAAAAAAGCCTCTGTGAAGAGAGATGCCAACTGCATCGGCTGAGTGTGGGAGGCGATGGCCAGGGAGAGGCCAGACTGCAAAGGACACCATCTGGAATGTAGTTGCTCATGAAAGATTGAACATTTATATATGATTGTAAAAAAACACACAACCCATTAGGAGCATTGAGAAAGCCTGCCCATGTAAACCGCCTTGGATTAAAGTCAGAGGAGAAATCCAATGACCAAGAAAGGCGGTATATAAATACTGTATATCAGTGGTTCTCAAATGTTTTAACACCGGGACTTTTTAAAATGACACTCTATCTATCAGGACCCACCTAGCTTTATGAGACTTAAAAAAAAGTGATCTAGAAATAAATAAATGTATTTATTTACAAGTAAAGAGCTCAGCTTCTTGCAGGGTAATTAGCAGTTATCTTGGAAACTGCAGGAGCTCAGCTCTTTGAAGGGCAATTAGTAGCTATCTGATTTTTGAATAGCCTCAGGGTATGTGGCAATTACTTATCTGATCCTTCCATCACCTGAGACCCACCAGAAATCAGCTCGCGACCCACCAAGTGGGTCCCAACCCACAGTTTGAGAAACACTGCTGTATATTATTATTATTATTATTATTATTATTATTATTATTATTATTATTATTATTATTATTATTATTATTATTATTGGGTGCGAGCTTCAGGGGCTCAAAACACAACAGTCTGATTACGGACAAGTCAGCGGCATTCTTATGCTGGTCCCCAATTTGCTGATGGGCCCGATTCAAAGAGCTCATCTTAACCCGCTAGCCTGTGACTGGCAGGGTTGGCATGGGGGGGGGGGGGTTTGGCATCGCAGACGGGCCCACGGCTGATTCCAGAGACCAATTCAGGATGTTTAGAATTTCTGAGGCCGGGGGGAAGCACCCCTTCCTGTCCCCTCTGTGGAACCAGGAACATATGATGGGAGCGCAGCCTAAAAAAAGATGGTTTGGTTTCAAATGGTTATTGAGCACAGCACCGCGATAAAACTAGCAAATTCTAATATAGAACATCTCTAAGTCTTTCCGAGCAAGAGGGACATATTGGGGGTGAGGAGCGAAAAGACGATGAAGAATCCAGAACAGATGCAGGCTTTAAAAAGAATTAATCTAACCAAGTATGAGGATAAAAATGACTTTCATTCTCACTCTCAGCGAGATGCGAGCAGAAACTTTAATTTGCCCCCTTTCCATGGAGTAACCTGTGAGCTCCCCTCCCCCCAATTATTCTGCCCAACGAGTCTACCTGCCTTGCTAACCTATAGTATCAATTTATATGCTAATAGTCCTTCATTTGTAATTCAAGGCAGATCCCGCCAATGCAGATTGCACACAGTGCGAGACGCACTTCATCTCGGAACAGAGGGGCTGGGGGACAGAGCCCAGGCTCAGGGAAACCAAAAAGGCATCAAATCCTAAATAATTGGATGGATCATTGATGAAGTTCATCCCTGCAGATTAAGCTGCTGTTTCATCTCAGCCCCTCACCTGTTCGGCAGGAGCCTTCCGAAAGCGTTTTATAATTAGTTAAGCTTGGGGGGGGGGAGCGGAATGGAGTCCACAAACTGCCCTTACTTTTTGTTCCATTTGAATGATCTTCAGCCCAATCATCAGACTTGGTGTGCTGGGGAGGGGAGAGATGCGCTCTGTGAGCGGGGAGCTCGGGACTCTCAGCTGTTCACAGGTGTTCTGAACAGCGACAGGTGAAGCCATCGAAGACCACCTTCCTCATGACAGGGCACATGTTGAACCATGTGGAGGGAGGGATGGGTGGAACCAAGTGAGCCAACGTTTTGCTTCCATCTACCAGTGTTTGCTGTTGTTACTAAAAGAGAAACGCGAGGACTGGAGTGTGTGCTGGTGTCAGGATAGGGACTGGTCACAGCAGAGGCGAAACAAGGGTGGAGCGAAGGCAAGTAGTTCTGCAAGACTCCCAGCAAGGGGGAGGGGCCGCTGACTCCAGTGTAACGGAGTCTTGCAAAACTACTTGCCTTCGCTCCACCCTTGTTTCGCCTCTGGGTCACAGTATCTTTTTGCACCGTTTTGCACCTACAACAGAGCTTGCTCTGGTCACCGTTGGCTGCATTTGCAAGCTCAGCCACCAAGAGCAAATGGCACCGTCCTCTTGGAAAGTGTGGATGACCCTGAGCAACCAGATGGGCTGCTTCACACAAGAACAGACATCACTTGCGGCCCATTTCTACCAGGGCCTGGAGCTGACAGATCTCACACTCAGGCAGAGCAAAGCCCTTCGCAGTGGCATGAAAGCTGGAACACCGTCTGGGCTGCTGCTGCAAATGGCCAGAGGTGTGGCATGTGCGCCAGCAGCTCCAGGAGATCCTGCTAGTGTTGGTAAGTTGGCAGTGGGGGCAGGGAGGAGGAGGTTCAGGAGCGTTCTGGAGTGGGTAGGGGGGAAAGCAGGGGGTGGGGAGTGGGCTGGAGGGGTAGATCTTGGTGGCAAAAACACACACTGAATGGCAAAAACACACACTTGTGCTGTGGATTTTAATGAGTTTCTGCCTGCTTGCATTGTCGGAGTAATTCGAAGAGCGCAAGTAGGATCGATCTTCATTTTTATTCTAGCTGGACTTTGTTTTTACATGGCTTTTGTACCCGTACTTCCTATTTCCCTAAAGACTGTGGCTGGCCATGATAGCTTGGAAAAGAAACTCTCCACACACACAAAGGACCAGAATTGCAGCAGAATTTCACCTAAAGCAAAATCTCAAGGCAAATTGGTGGAGCAGCAACAACAGAGGACTCCAAGGGAAGGAAAAGGCATTCAGTGATTCCCAGGAATGTTCCACACATCTACTTACAAAACGAATAACAGCTTGGAAATACAGCAATTGCCTAATTACAATTACACGACTGAAATTAACAGAGTTCATGGAAGGGTTGATGAAATGCACAATACAATGATCGGAGAGTAGGGAGGCCAGGCCCATCCTGAGATGGTTCTACCTTCCTGGCTTTTTGCTTTTCCTTTTCCCTGCTTTCAGCAGATGAGCTGATTTCTTGGGGGTCTAAAGTGTGGATCCCAATGTACTTCCTGCCTGTAGTTCCAGCCCCAAAAATAGCTGCTAACAAGCCCAGACACACCCCACTAAACTCAAGAAGCTTGAACACAAATGGCGCTGCCATGCGTTGATTGCCCTCCCACCCTGACCTACTTTTATCAAATGCACCTTGCTTGTCGAGCAGTTCTGATTTCTCAGCAGAACAAGTCTTTGAGCTCATGTCTCTTTCAGCTTCCCTGCAAAGTTTGGCTCTGGCGTTGATCAGCTCCATCCAGAAACCTTCATGCTCTACCAGCCACCTCAGAGCTCTCCTCACCAACTTCTTTTCCCGGAAAGAAAGGAGGGAGGGGGGGTGAGAAGTGCAACTAAAGATGCTTACAAAATTTCCCCCCTTCAAATTTATAGATATATAGAGGTTGCAAATTATTCTTGTTTGCAGAATGGGACGAATACATGCGCAATTCACCATTCGGGCAGCCCGATCCTGCCTAAATATAGGCCAGCGGAGCGAGTGCTCCACTGGCCTAGGGTGTCGTAAACAGCTTGGGAATAAGCGGCGCCGGCATGGAGGCCAGCGCCGCTCACTCCGCCATCTGGAACGACCTGCGCTGGCTGACGCAGGTCAGTGCTGCACTGGTCGGTGCAGGGGCATGGGGAGGGTGGACAGGGGTGGCGAGGGAAGGGGCCATTGGCCGGCCCGGCCTGGGAGGGGGTGGGGATATAAGCTCTGAGTTGCGCCGATATACTGAGCCCCTTCCCAGGCCCAGATGGCCTTACACGGCCTCCCCAGATGCAGACCAGCTAAAGAGCTGGCTGCATCCAAGGAGGCCCATTGGGGCCCGCGTGTGCCGCTTATACCGGGGGAAGGGGACAAATGTCCCCTTCCCCCAAGGTGAGCCCGGGCCGCGCTGGCACGGCCCACAATCCACACAGGATGCAGCAGCCGGCCATTTAGATTGTGCTGTTCCTTTACTATTCCTTTGTCTCCACCACTGTGCCTGTACAGGTGACCCCCAGCTTTCCATTTGTGTCTTTTTTGCATTGAAGCTTAGTGAAACATAGGTAAAGGTAAAGGTATCCCTTGACAATTAAGTCCAGTCGTGTCCGACTCTAGGGAGCGGTGCTCATCTCCGTTTCAAAGCCGAAGAGCCAGCGCTGTCCGAAGACGTTTCCATGGTCATGTGGCCGGCATGACTCAACACCGAGGTGCATGGAACGCTGTTACCATCCCGCTGACGTGGTACCTATTCATCTACTTGCAATTTCTTGCTTCCGAACTGCTAGGTTGGCAGGAGCCGTCGCGCGGAATCGAACTGCCGACCTTTCAATCGACAGCTCATGGTTCAGTGGTTTAACCCACTGCGCATACCAGCACATAATTTGTAATGATGCACAAAAAAGGAATTCTAACGCAACTGTGTGATTATGTTGCAATTCCTGTTTGCTCTGTCATTTCACTGGCGTGCAACTACACAGATGCAGATGTGTGCATTTCTTAAAACACTTTTAAAGGTGGCCCAGAAATGACTGTGTGAACATATCAAGATTCCTTTTTTCAGGATTTGAATTAATACGCACATGCACATTATAAGGAGTATTGGCAACCTGTACAAAAAAGAGGGAGACCTAAACTGAAAATGGTGACAAATTGCATATGCTAATTCCAACTTTAATTTTAGAAATTTCCCCAGTTAAAACTAGAAGGGTAGGCAGCGTGGAATAAACGTTCGAAGGGCCAGCCCATGGAAAAAGTAACAATATGGGGACTTTATCGGCCCAATTCTACCTAACTCCAGTGGCAGCGGCAGCGGCACAGCCTCCACTGTATCCTGCGGAGGAGTTTTGGCTTCTAGAGGTCTCCTTGGGGTAAGGGGACATTTGTCCCCTTGCCCCAGGATAAACCCCAGCAGCTGCTATGGGTTAACTTGGATCTGTGCCAGCTCTATAGCTGGCGCAAGTCTGAGTTGATCTGTGCAGGCAGATCAGGCCCGGGAAGAGGGTTTGGATGCAACATTGTCCACCATCGCTGAACCCGCCCCCTCCCAGGCCTGATCCACCTATCTCTTGCCCCATCACCACCCATCCCCCATTCCACCGCCACATTTTGCCCTCCTCCGCCCCATTCCATCCACTGTGCTGGGCTTACCAGCTCCAGTGGGCCTTCTGATATATGATTAGTGCTTTTTCAGAGGATATCAGATGGAGCTTCACACATTCAGATGATCTATCAAAGAAGGTTTGCTCATAATTTCTCCTCCAGCTTAGGGACACAAACGCAGAATTGGGCTTCCAACCTATCTGGCTCCCAGAGGGTTCATGATATCGTCATTTCATACTCTTCATGCTTCCCCCCCCCCCCCCGCTAAAATAACCTTTAAAAATCCAAGGCACAACTAATGTTTATGTATTTTTCTTTTATTAGAAATAAGACACAATCATGTGTGCTCTGAAAACTGTACAGAAATAATTGACAAACACAGAGATTGGAATGGGGAATACTGGGGAGGGGAGGGGAAACTGGATTGAACAGAATTAATCCAAGAAAACTGAGCAGAAAATAGG
This sequence comes from Plestiodon gilberti rubricaudatus, assembly GCA_026170595.1. Lineage (NCBI taxonomy): Eukaryota > Metazoa > Chordata > Lepidosauria > Squamata > Scincidae > Plestiodon > Plestiodon gilberti. The sequence goes on from JANXHW010000004.1 coordinate 3,650,045, forward strand.
AGAATATCAACAATTATTAAACAAACATTTATCCCCGCAAGTACATCACATCATCCTGCTACTGGAGTGGAATGAAAGCGCTGGTGGTAGTAGGAGACGTTGGGCGCAGAGGCAGAAGAAAAAAAGGGACTCAACAGGGCAGGGGGCAACTGAAATAGGGGGGGGGTCTTAAAACACAGCAGGAAAATAGTCATAGGCTGACATTCATTGGACACAACCCACCAAGACATTTCCTGCACAAACAGGAGGACTCTTGCCCAGCTTCCGTTCTTATCAGTGGGGCATCTGGACAAATTATCCTGGTGGATTGAGCCCACGATGTGTCATTAGAAGAGTTACAATATTATGCATCCCAGTTTCTGATGCTGTTGTGCTTTTGACTTACAAAGAAGAATCTAAAGATGACAATGACATTACAGTTTTTAATAAATCTCTTTTTTTCTCTTAAAAAACCAATTTCAGTTTTTATTGTTTTAAATTAACAAGGGGAGGGTAAGATTACATAGCTAATTACAACAGAAATGCCATTACGTTTTTGCTAATTTAAAAAAATAAAATCCATGTCACCCGAAAGAATATAATATACTAAAAACATCATTGAAGTGCTTGCAGATCAAGCAAGTCTTCATGGCATATAACAGGAGTGTGGTTTGATATTTGTAAGCTGTCGTTCCTTTCTCTTTCCTTATATTTTTCCCCTTAAAAAATTAGCCATGAAACTCAAACCCTGATCTGGACTCTTTCTGTGATTCAGCTTCATGCTTGCAGTCACTCACTCACTCTCTCTCTCTCTCTCTCTCTCTCTCTCACACACACACACACACACACACACACACACACACACACACACACACACACAAAGAGATGGTGTGTGAACATCGTCTTCTGGACATCCGATCTCTAGAACTGCAGCCCTGGTTCTAGCAATAAGGTCCACTGTTGTCAGCTGTGATAATGTTGATCACATGTTTTGGGGGTAGGAGGGACTAAATCCTGTCCCTTGTCTCCCCCCAAGCATGTGACCAGCATTGTCAGAATCAGCCATGACACCCTTCTGGATCAGTAGCTTGCTTTGCAGCCATGGTATGCACACCTATCTATGTACACAGCTGACTCAAGCCTAGAGACTCACAATCACAATCTGAGGGGATGGGGGAAAGAAGAAAGGGTGTGTTTTATGTCCCACACTGCACTAGAAATGGTTGATGGTTTGTATCTGAACAACTTATGGCCCAATCCTATTGCGCCACTGTGTCACCAGAACATGGGTTCCGGTGACTCCGTCTGCTTTATAGCCGTCACAAAAGGTGATGCGCCATAGCATGGCTGATGCCACAAATGGTCAGCAACCATGTCCACATGATGGTGGCCACAGTGAGAGCCCTTGCGCTGGTAAGTTGGCGCAGGAGGTGGGATGGGGGTGGGAGGAAGGGGGAGGGGAGGAATGGGGCAGAGACCAGGTTGGGGAGGGGTGTATGTCAAGGCTGGGAAGGGGGCAGTATTGGCAGCAGCAGCGCCGCCAATATCCTAACCCGCTTCCCGGCCTTGATTCACTTACTTGGGTCCACAAGCTCAAGTAGACCCCTCAGTGAAGACTTGCCCTGGAGCAAGGGAACAAACGTTCTCTTACCTCAAGGAGGCCTCCAGGACCCAAGACTCCCCTGCTGGATGCAGCGCATGCCCCCTTGGCACGGCTGCATTTGCGCCGGGGGAGACAGGTAGGATTGGGCTGTCCATCTACCTTTCGGCCAAATCCTCTGTCTTCAAAACCCTTTCCCACCATCTTTCCTGTTAACTATAGCAAAATCAACATGAGGTCGAGGCATGAAGGGGTCTTGCAAATGCTTCTATGCACATCAACATGGCCAGTGATCCAGTTTGTGACAGTGTTGCAGGATCTGGTGAGTTGCACCTTGCAATTTCAACTTGTGCAAACACATTCAGAAGACCAGTTTACAATGCCAAGAGTCTCCAGAAAATGACTTTGACTCACAAAACACATCCGCGACAATCAGTGCTCAATGCTCGTTGCAGATGAGACACAAGCACCCAGCCACAGTCCTGACTTCTTCTCTGGAAACCATCTGGGACACCTTTAATACTGGCACAGCTGGGTTAGAGTGGGGAAATTGGGCAAGGAAGCAGCTGCTTCTCCACCTCGGGTCACCTTGACAGATGACCTGGTGAAGAAGGGTTCTGTGCCCTCTTCCCAGCTCCTTCCACTATTTTAATCCCGTCAAGCAGCTGTAGGACACAACATGGCGCCCCCATGTCTACGCTCCACATTGTACAATGCAGAAATAGCAAGAAGATCAGATGGTTCCTGCAGAAACCACTGCATTCTCTTCTAACGAAAAACAAAAAACAAAAAACCAAGCACCTCCAAATCGATATGAATCTGAGTTGCCCTGGTACAAACTGAAACGTGTGTTGGTCTAAAGCCCTTGATGAATAGGTGTCACCTTCCATCTCTGGGCTTCACGACACATTTGCTGGAAGAATTCCTTTCCTGTCTCTCTCTCTCAAGTTTGAAAACAGAAACCACGTATGATCAGGTCAACAGCAAGTGATTCAAGAGCCCGAGATGGGACGGTGGCAACGTTTCACAGAATTACAGGGAAGGGCTGGTACCTATCACTCCTTCTCCAAAAGAAAGGAAATGCAGGCCACAACTATCCACAGCCAGGTGTGCTTCCTGGTACAGGTCCCACACGGCTCAGCCTAAATTAATCCCACTGGAGTTCCTGGACTGGCTTTTTATTCATGTTAAGCCTCTTGGAATTCAGGTTGCTGATCTTCTGTTTGCCCTGGTGCAACGCAGGCTGGGGGAAGACTTTACCCAATGGCATGTTACCAGGAATGCATCATTTGGCCTCATTTTTTCCTTTCAGTTTTTAAACGGTGCATGGAGTATGTTTGCTCAAAAGAGGGGGACTTCAATGCGGGAAGTAGGGACCTTAGAACGTTGTCCTTGCAACAGCTATGACCCTGACTGTGTGTGTTTTTGCACACTGTTTTTCAGAGGAAACCACCACCCATTGGCTGCCATTAGTGCACAGGATCAGAACTGTGGCAGGGACAAAGTGCTAAAGTCCCCCCCCCCCACCTACCGTCACAGCTCACTTTTCAGGCACCTGTGCTCTACTTATAAAGGAAAAAGCCCTGGGCCAAAATATGCATGTCCTGTGTGATGGCCCTTGCACAAAAAGGCCTAATCAATCCTCAGTGGGCTGTAATACTTTCTGCCTTCCTATATCCCAACACACACCATTTCCCTGGAGTTTTAGGGTTACTTGCTGCTGCCCCTTTTTATTTTGCCTTCAAAATAGCCAAGGAGCTCAGGGCAGCACAGATAGATGCCATGTTATCCTCACCACAACCTCTGAGGTAGGCAAGGCTGCAATACGGAGAAACAGATACGTGGTCAACCAAGTACGCTGTATGGCTGAGTCGGACTGTGGAGCTGTCCAACACCTACATTGCAGGGGCTCCAAGGAAATGGCTACTCATTGCTCTGCCTGCCCCATAACTCCACTTACGTCACAACCTCATACATACCAATATGCAGTGATTGATTCTAGCACTATTCGCAGGATTCGACCTGGGGCGATCGGGGACCTGCATTTCACTGAATCCCAAGTTGCAATAGTTCTGCAGAGAGGTGTTGTCCTGAGTGGAAGTTTGGGCTGCTTATCAGCAGCCTCCAAGGACCTCAAATTAAGTGTGTGTGCACACGCATGTGTGCGTGCGTGCATGCCTTTGTAGGACTGTCCCACATTTCTGATTCCAGAAATAGAGAGTACCATGGAACCAAAAGTGTGGCCAACTGTCCAAGAAGCGGGAATAGTATCCCGCATCGACATTGTTCATGGAGTCATGCAGACTGTAAAACCCACACTGACCAGACGTTATGGGCATTTACAATGCAAACATCACAGGCTGAACACCTGGTGCGAACTGGAGGGTTAGATGTGGCTTTGGGCCCAATCCTATGGGCCCAACTGGGCTGCTGGAACTCACGTTCTGGCAGTGACAACACAGTGTACTTTACGGCAGTCACAAAACGGGACCCACCATTGAAAAAGCCCCGGCGCTGATAATTTGGGGCGGGTGTGTGTGTGTGTGTGGGGGGGGGGTGCGGAACAAGGTAGAGACTGGGGCTGGGGTGTGTGTCGAGGCCAGGAAGGGGCTAGTGCAATCAGCAGCAACAGCGCTGTCAATATCCTATTCTCCTTCCTGGCCTTGATCCACCTACGCGGGACCACTCGGACCTGCGTCAGCAAAATTGCTGACTCAGGTCCAAGTAGACCCATCAGGGCAGCTGAGGCTTACCCCCCTGACAAGGGAATAAATGTTCCCTTACCTGGATGGGACCTCTGGATCTGTCCCCTCTTCCCGCACAATGCAGCGTGCACTCCGGTGGCGTGGCTGCAATGGTGGGGTGGGGTTGGGGGTTGGTTGGATAGGATTGGGCTGTTAGTTGCACCTCTAACCTCCATTCACACCTGCCTGTGTTATGTGTGAAGCCTCCCTAAGAATGCCCCATTTCTACAACCTGCCAGTATAATGTTCTTCAGCTATTGTCCCACCATAAGAAAAACAGATTCCCAATTCTTCCTAGCAAGAATTTACCAGTCATTGATGAGCATTTTAGATGAATGATTTCATTTCATGAGGCATTTCTGGATTTCTTTTTTCAAGAGTATCTGAAGACTGGACGGTCTTTGAACTTAAACACTGAAATGGGAGTTGCATGACAGCACATTAGTGCTCTTGCACATCTTCCATTTACTTCAAGGGGCTTGCACAGGAGCGTTCCCCGTGGCACTGGGATCTAGTTCCACTGAGCCTGAAGAAGGACAAGCTCACTTCTCTCTAGGGGGGCAGGGATTGGCGGGCTGGATTTGCCCACCACCCAAGTTCATCCAGCACGTCCTGAGCTCAGCTTGGGAGGCGAAGCCTTCTGCCCAATTTTCCATGCGCCGGACAGCGAACAGCGGCAGCTCTGGGTAGGCGGCTCTGCCGTTCCTTGTCCAGTGAGCAACAAATTGGGCAGGAGGCTTCGCCTCCCAAGCTGAGCTCAGCTTCTGTGATGACATCATCGCGACATCGCCGAACCTCCCGCCCCTTAGCTGGAAAGGTTGCTGATCCCTGGCCTAGAGTTGGATACCTGCTCCAATCTACACGTGACATTTGTTTGTGAGCTGCCCTGTTCACTGTAGCAGAGGGGGCAGCTATGGGCTTGCAATCTGACATATGCTCAGGACTACAATCTGCACTGATGGAAATGGAGCAGACTTTGTAAGCAAAGGGAGGCCAACCCACATTGCTGGAACACAGCCATTACATTAAATCCAGCCTTGACAAAAACCTGATCACCCATTTCATCCCCCCCCAAAAAAAACACAGTTTGACAAAATGAATTGTGGAGGGGGGAGACATCTAAAAACTATTTCCCACCTACAAAAGACAACTGTGGTTTGCAGGAAAACAAAAAATATAACAAAATGTATTTGGTCTCTATGGTGAAAGACGTTAAAACTATAAAGATATAGACATGGAGGGATAATTTGTGAGTATTTTTCTGTGTGGGGAAGGAAAGATACTGAACTTTTGCATTTACTAAAAATTGCTGATTTTTCTCTATAAAAAAACCCTGATTTTTTTTCTCTTGCTTAAATATTGCTGACCATTTTACAGTTAAAAAAAATGCCAGAAATATGTCTGAGGAAAGTTTACGATTCATGATTTCCTCACAAAAAAGCAATGCCATGAACATTTTTTTCTTAGGAAACTTCATAATTTCTTGATCAAGTCTTGCCTTGCCCTCCTGTAAAACCACTACCAGCTATCTTGCTGGAGTTGGGTGGGGAAAGTGGTGTTACTGATGTCTGCTGACTTCCTGACCCTAATTTACACAAGGTAGTTCTGATGTTAATGTCTGTGTGGGTCAGAGTTTTACCCAGGGTCATGAGAAGGGAGCAGATGGCATCAGGGAATTTCCTCAACACCGAACAACATTTCAACGCAATGGATGACAAAGACCTGAATGTTTGATGATGCTTCCCGATTTTTTTCCTGAGGGGAAAGTTGGAAGAGCAGCCTGGCATCCTTGCCCTGTTTGCATGGAACGAACGAATGGAAACAGTCATTTGGAATAACGCAAGTCAAAGAAAGGAACGTCCTTGGGTTTCAAGTTCTCTTTTTATTGAAGAAAAGAAAAAGAAGAAAAAAATATATATTTTTTCCCAAGTGGATGTTACTCATTTTTTTTTCAGTTTGTCTCTTAGTCCTAAGGCAATGTTCTCCATATTCTCAAATTCTCCAGGCCTGGTAACCGGGGATTGTCCGCTTTCAGAAAGCAGCGAGAGGGAAAGGTGTTGTCGAAGAAAAAGATGAGGCCATGTGAACCTTTGTACAAAAGGGCCACCATGAGCTTGTTGTCTATGATCTACTAACAGTCAATATAATGACCTACATTCTTTTTTTATTCTTTGTTTGTTTAAAAAAAAACCTCCCCTACCCAGCAGTCAAGTTATTTTGTCTGGAGACAGCTTGAGTGGATCTTCGTTGTCTTAAGAGGCGCTCTCTTTGTTGTCCATACATCCCACTTTTTATTTTGAAGAGTTCAGGAAATCCAGTATGGAAGAAGACATCTGGGAGTCTCCCAGCAGGGCTCCCATCCCATTGTCTCAACTCAGTATCCTCTGAGCTGGCTCATGGAGGGCTGCTGGAGAAATCCAACTCGTTGAGGAGGCCTCGTCTTGGTTGAGAATCTCAATTTCTGATTTCTTCCTGATGGAAGTAAGGAGATTGAAGGGAGACAGGATATTTCTCTCCCTCCCACCACCTAAACAGGAACCAAGTGGTAGTAGGGCTATGTCCAGTTGAGCAGTTGGCCATCTGCCACCTGGCCTGTTTTCTGTTCCAGTAGGATCTTTCTTTCTGGTTTGCCCGCTTTCTTCATTCCTGACCTTCATTGCCACAGCATGACCACCGGCATCCTCTTGGTGAAGATTCTCCAGTCATCCTCTTGCCACTAAGAGCATCAGGGTGATGTCATGTTTTCCCCAACTCTAGTCCTCCCCTTCCCCCATTTTGCTCCCTTGCCCACGGCCCGCTTCCTTACCTGGGAAAGACCACGTTTCGTTCTGCACCTACTGCTACTATGTTCTACAAAGTAATAGTTTCCCCAACTCTGTCTGCAGAGAACAATACAAAGGTTACTCCGTATTTTCTTCTTCCTTTTAAGGGAAAGGTTTCAAAAAGAAACCAACAGACTTTGCTCTCTCCATTTCGATTACATTTAATCGGTTCGTTTTCTTTTAAAAAATCTTATCTGCTTGTATTTTGTTTTTGTTTTGTTTTCCAGGGGGGGAAAGACACCCTAAGAGTCTCTTTTCCTCCTCAGACCTCTGTCTGGAGGTCAATAATGTCCTGTCCCACCAGAGGGATTGTGGCCCCTGCTTTCTCCCATTCGACAGTTTTGAGTTCCAAAGGAGACGGTACAACAGGCTCCATGTCCTTTTTAATCCATGCCGGGGGCGAGTGGACCTTTCGGATTCCTTCCCAGGGTCTCTTGTTTGGTGTCTGCTGTTTTTCTTGCTGCAAATAAATATAAATGGAGAAAGAAGGAAGAGATTAGATGTCAAATAGTTTGGCAAGAGGAGGGCTGCAAGGTTTTGCTGATTAACTGGTGAGATCAACCAATGGCAACATTTGTGACCCATCAAAAAGGGGCCTGGTTAAGTGGCACCACATTTCGTTAACGTGAAAGTATTCACAAAAGCGTCCGGTGGCACTGTGGCCAGGGGCCCTCCAAGAAGCAGCTGCATTCTGTCTTCTCTCTCGCTCTGGAGAAAACGCCTGCTCCATGATGGTGCCTTCCTCGATGCTTGTACACAAAGGATGTCTGTCTGCCCAGGGCCCATTCTCTGGAGGGTTGATGCAGATAAACTGCAGAAGAGCCTATATGTAGGGCATACAGGGCAGTTTGCAGCAGGGCAAATTGGGGAGGAGCAATTGGGATTGGGACAATAATACAGGGGAAAGAGGTCAACCACTTTTTTCCAGCACAGTGGCACCAATCAAACTTGCTTCCACTGGAGCTGCTATGAACCGTTTTTAAACGCACAGGAGATTGGACTTCAGATCTCCTCATATCACATCTAATTTGGTTCTTAGCCTCACCATCTTTCCCTGTGTTACATGCATGAGGCAGACTGCAATTACCGGCAGATTCTCCCTCACTTTTCCACCTAATTCTTACATTAGAGGTATGCTGGGAATTATGTAGAGATAAACTCAGCAGGTTCCTTTCATACAGCTACCAAATATCGCTTGTTCAGAAGCCCAGCAGGGATTGTTATAATTTCAAATTGTTCAGCATTGGTACATCACTCTCTTAAAAACAATCATGGAAAGCAAAACATTGTTAGCGATATTCACAAAGGGATCTTTTCATGTAAAATACCTGCTAGGAGAAAGAGTTGGGGTTACTGGAGAGGGAAACATAATGCAAAATACATATCATGTGACGGTCTCAGAAGTGGGGAAATGAGAGCGGATTCACATGCAGGGGGTCTGCATTCCATGTGAACAGAAACTATGAAAAAACCATGATGAAGGCCACCAGGAGAAAGAAAATCTTTGTAGAATAGAGCGAAAACTGTTATGACCAGCTATGAAGTAACAGGATTGGATCATCTTCCGCGGGATTATGGTCACAAAAACAAAACACAGTCTCAAAATGTTAAAAAATGTATAATTTAAAACGACTCCAAAAGTTTCTTTAAAATACAATGTATGCAAGAAAATGGCATGTTTTAACATTTTGAGACTGTGTTTTGTTTTTGTGACCATAATCCCGCGGAAGATGATCCAATCCTGTTACAAAAACTTGGTACTGTATTAAACAAAACCCACCCACAAAACCTAGCTAGGAGGGAATTTTCTATCCCTCGTCTAGTCCATGTCAAACGTTCCTGATCCTATTTTAGATATCCCATGGGTTGACTAGATGAAAATGGATCTTAAAAAAATAGTAGTAGTAGTAATAACATATTTTGCTAGGCATTCCTAGACTAGCAGCCCAATCCCATCTAACACACACACACGCCACCCAATGCAGCCGTGCCACTGGAACATGCACTGCATTCTCTGGGGGTGGGGGCAGTCCTGGAGATCTCCTCCAGGTAAGGGAATATTTGTTCCCTTACCCGGGGTAAGCTTTTGCTGCCTGAATGGGTCTACTCAGACCTACGTCAGTGATTTTGCTGGCACAAGTCCAAGTGGACCCAGGAAGGCGATCGAGGCCGGGAAGGGGGACAGGAAATGGGCAGTGCTGCTGCTACTGCTGGTACAGCCCCCTTCCTAACCTCTCAACATACCTCCTCTCCACCCTGTTCCTCCCTGTCCCCTCCCAATTCTGCCCACCTCCCCCCCCCCGACAACCCCTGCACTTACCACTGCCAGGACTCCTTAGCAGGCCACTTGTGTGTGGCTGTGGCCACTTGTCACCAGTAGCGTCACTGGACGCGCGTCACCCGGGAGCTGGAGGGGGGGGAGACACGCGTCACCCCCCCGCCCCCGGGCGGCGGCCAGCGACCCTCTTCTTCCGGCGTCCGGGGCCTTCTGAGAAGGACCACGGCGTCGCCATGCTATTTATTCTTTTTCGCGCATGCGCAGAACATTTCTGAGGCAAGGGCTGCCCATTTCCATTCTGCGCATGCGCGAAAAAAGAATAAATAGCGCGGCGACGCCGTGGACCTTCTCAGAAGGCCCTGGACGCCGCTGGTCATGGTGGACGCTCCGAGGCTTTCTCCGGCTCTGATGGGAGGCCCCGCTGGTAGGATCCCTGGAAGGGTGATGGATACGTGCTGAATAGCGGCAGGAGCGGACTGGCAGGTTGCTTATGGATAGGTTCTGTTAGGTCTGCTGGAAGAACGTATTGTGGCAGTGAATGCCATTCATGCCGCAACTTCCATCAATGGCCGTTTTTTGTTGTTGTTGTTTTTGCAGTTGCCAATTATCATTCCATCTAAGCTTTTTAGAACACAGTGAAGTGGAACAGAAGAAGGACCTGCCAAATGCCACTCTCACCCAAGAACCCCTACAAGGCCTGTGCAAAATTGATAGTGGTGACGAGTGGAAGTTGCCTTACTCCTTCGATGGGACTGCCACATTTCTGGAAGGGCCTTCAAAGACGGGAATGAGATCTGTGATGTGACACATGAAATATTTCATTGCTTGAATAAGACCTACGTCTCATTGATTTCAATAGAAACAACAGATTTCAATAGAAATAGGAATTCCAAGAAAATATGTAGAAGGTTTGGCCCATAAGCCAGTGCAGATAACAATGTGAGAACAGCTACACTGGGAGTTTATGCACTTTGATGCTTTGCAATGGCAATGCAAAGGCCATGGTGATGGGATGCGAGAGAAACAGAAGAGCCTGGGCAAGCTGGTTGAAGAGGCTCAATCAGGAAATGCCTCCTTTCAAGAGGAGTCCCTCCTCCTGCAGGATCCGTAGCAATGGGAGGCCATAGAATTTATCCACAAGATTGCGTCTATTCTAATCCAATGTGTTTGTGTGATTAAAAAAAGACAAATAAGCATAACGGACACATCTCCCTCTATATGTGCCGCTGCTCCTTTTGGCATCGGATCTGCTGATGAAAGGCTTCTGTTCAAAGCAAAAGGTTGACAGAGAGAGAACAGGCACTTGTGGGGCGCAGTCCCTCCTCTGACCATGGATCAAAAGTCCCCAAGGAAAAGAGACGGTGGGAGTGCTGTTGTTTTCACCTTCAAAGTCAGCACTGGGCACTGCAAGGACAAAGGCTTCCTTGTGTTTTTCTCCTGTGTCATTCATTGCAGGCCAAGATAAGGTGCCTTTGAGTACCACCCAGCCGGAGCATGGGGAACGCCGCCTTACTACCATCACAAAGTTCAGCAGCTGATTCTAAAGTATCATGTTCTAACTGGGTGAGTTCTGCATGAGGGGGCCTTTCTATCTGCAACGAAGTGACTTACACCTGTCCTCCTCTTTCATTTCCACAAGTCTTTGTTCACAAGGAAGCCAGTGATCGAAAGAGCTTAGGCAGGTTGCTCAAGGAAGGGGTGATGGATACTGTACTCTCAGCTATTTCCAAACATTGAAGTAGAATCCATCTTGTGCAACCCCCTCCAGTGTACTAGGCAAGGCTGGCCCAGCCACGAGGCGACTTGATGCACCCATGGTGGGTGGCGGGTGGGGCGAGGTGCGGTGGATTTAGGGTGCCCTGAACCCCAGGCCTGCTGCCACCTCCCTCCAGCCCACTGCAGATGTGAGCCGCATTGATCCACTTTGGATCATCCGCTTCACTCTTCCCTCCCCCCATTCCACCCTCGTGCAGTTGGATCATATGAGGGGAGGGAACTGGCTTGCAGCAGCCAGCAGCAGCAGGAAAAAAAGCAAAACAAAAAAAAACCCATGCCGGCAGCAGCAAGCCACTTCACTCTTCCTTGTTCCTTCCTTGCGCAGGAAGGAGTGACAGGAGTGAACCGGCTCGCCACTGCGGGCGGCAGAACACTGCCTTGCAGAGCTGCCTCGCTACACCTTCTCCTCATTGCTTCCTCACATAGTCAGTTTAGGGACTGTGCAAGGAAGAAACAACAGATAGGTCCAGCTGCAGGATGATATATTTGATTGTTTATTGCGATAAAGAAATGCTGTGCATTTTTATTCCAAAGTCTCATGTAATTTGTAGGAGTGCCAGAGCAAAAAATGACGTTACGCACTCCAATGACAAAAATGACGATGGCAATGATGATGGTAATACTACTACTACTACTACTACTACTAATAATAATAATAATAATTCATTTTATCCTAAATAAACTGACACGTACTTTACTATCTTTCAGACGAATCCTTTCCGCCAGCGGCGATGCCAGCATTCAGGCAGAAGTGGCTGGATCCTGGCGCACATCATGAAACACTGTTGCTCTCGCCAATGCTGCCAGCGAGTGCAACGAGGCCACCAATGCAGTCGCTGGTGACTGTGCACGCTTGCTGGCTGCAATGACATCATCTGCCAGCTCCAGGTGAGTTGGCAGTGGGGGGGCAGTAGCCGGGGAGGGAGAGGGAGTAGGAAGAATGTGGGCATTTCTGGAAGGGGAGAGGGGAGGAACCGGGGGAGGGAGGAGGCAGGAGAGGGCGGATCCAGCAGCAGTGGCACATACCAAACCTTATCCCTTCCTTTGTAAACCTCCCCACCCCCTCTTCTCCTTGGGCATACACCACCAGGTGGAGTATGTCTGAGAAGACCCATTGGAGATCGGGCAGCCTACCTAGAGGTAAGTACAAAATGTTTTTACTTATCTCCTGAAGGCTGTCCAACTCTCTCTCTCTCTCTCTCTCTCTCTCTCTCTCTCTCTCTCTCTCTCTCTCTCTCTCTCTCTCTATTTCCCCCACCCCCAAGATACCCAAGTTGGTGGCAGTGGCTGTTCTGTGTTTTTTTTAATGCTCTATCCTTGTAAATCTGATTGCTGTTGTTACTTAAACTATTGTGAGTTTTAGCACCACTGTTTTAATGGCTTGGTTTTTTTTTATATATAAAACCCTAATGTAAACTGCCTTGGAAACTCTTGGTTGAGAAGTAATGTAGAGGTATAATAAATCATTCCTCCATGATTATGGAGAGAAATCATGGGGGGGGGGGGCGGGAATCATAGAGACAAAATCATAAATGTTGCTGTTGGCCATGTCTGCAACGATGGAGGGCAGGGCCTAAATGCATCAGGCATATGTGGACTCAAGAACAAGCATTTTTGGTACCCAGCACCTCCTTTCCCCCCCTGTTTTGTTTTGGTGTTGCTGGTCACCCCTTGGCCTTCACAAATCCTTAATCACCCACAATCATACGCTATATCTGTCATTGGAAAATGGGACCAGGGAAGGCCAAAGGAATTTGTTTCATGCAATGAATCTTACCCTCACCTAAGAGAACAAAGCTGATTGTTTTCCTCCTTGAACACACTATGAGCTGCTTCTTCAAATCCATCAGTAATTCCATCAAAGGAGGCAAACTAGGTGCACGAGCCTTAAACTAGGTGCTATTTATTTTCTGCCTCTCGTTGGAACAGGGAGTAGGTTGTTATGATCAAATAAGGCAAAGGGATATCCAAAGAAACAACACCAAAATAATCTCCCACCAAGCAAGTCCTGATTGGGAATGTTTTTCAAAGCATTTGATTTCTTTTCACTAGTTGGAGCTGGTGAGCCAGCAGTAGGATTAGGATAAGCTCATAACAATAAAACATGCTATTGAGAAAAGGGGAAAATACCACTTTGGGAGACTGGCAAGGAAAGAATAGGGACTATCAAACAGGGATGGCTTTGGAGGAATGCAATCGAGACTCTAGCAATGTAGAGGGATGACCTAGAAGACCTGCCCTGGGTCCACTTTGTTGTGTGATGCCAGGTGTCAAAGGGTCAAGCAGGCATTCAAAGGGTGTTTGGTTTGTGGTCCAGACATTTCCACTGGTGAGCAATGCATTTGAAGGCATGCATCATGAACAGATTTGGAGGGAAGGGGGACCTATGAAGGTCTTTAAGGCAGCAGAGGCAGTAAGACTTACGCTAGCATTAGTTCTATCACTTCCACCCGAAGAAACACTCCATCGTTTTACAGCCTAAACATACAAGAAAGAACAGGGTGTGTTTTTGTTCCTCTTTGACCAATGTATTTGGGTTGGCACACAGGGGGAAACCACAATATAGCTGAGAAGCTCAGGAGCATAGTGAAATAACAAGAGAGGGGGGTGACCAGTCAAGTGGATTCTTCCATAAAAACATAGGGCTGGATGAAATCAATGCAAAACCCATCATCCACTGCTGAAGCAGAACCTCCAAAAGGACCCTTAATTAGATGGCATCCCCATGTTGAATTCCTGTGCTGGTTAGGTTATCACAATCAGAGATGCAGATAGAGGCAGAGAGGTTGCTCCAAGTCATATGCTACTCAGGGGAAAGAATGATGGGTATCTGTGATGATGGCTGTAAAAAGGTGGCATTTATTCCAGATTAACTGTGAGTCACAGCACAATCCTAACCAATTTTCCAGCACTGGTGTAGCCGTGCCAACTGCATTTTGCATTTGTTCCCTGACCTCGGGGCTGCATTGCGGCTGCACTGGCGCCGGAAAGTTGGTTAGGAGTCCAGAATAAAGGACGGTGATCTTGAAAACACAACCAGATTGACCTCAGGGAAAGTAATTCCTCACACTTAACTTCTAAGCCCCCCCCCCCCAATATTTTTATCAGTTGTGGGCAACTATTTTGACAAGAGTGCCACTAGTCCAGTCCGAAGCATGAGACAGTGTCACTGCAGAGCACACTGCTTTACATGTGCAGTCCCCCCTGGCCTTTGGCTTGGGATGCTTTTACATCTGACCTACTGAGCAGCGGTGTAAGGCTGACTATATCGTAGCTAGACCTGTGGTACTGCCTTCTTCTATTCAGGAGTACCACAAGCTTATATTGCCCATTCCACTTGCAGCAAGACATGGGGCAGGTTGGTCACCTATGGCCTGGGCCAGAAGCATATCTAGCTTCTGCTCAGGTTTCCACACCCTTATGCAAAAGGATCCTCTGCTCTGATTGAGTCAAGGCTTCTTCCACTCTGGCTTGTGACCATCCATCTGAAATTTTGTTGTTGTTGTTCAGTCGTTAAGTTGTGTCCGACCCTTCGTGATCCCATGAACCATATCCCGCCAGGCCTTCCTGTCCTCCACTATCTTCCTGAGTTCACTCATTTTCATGTTCGTTGCATCGGTGATGCTATCTAACCATCTCATCCTTTGCCTTCCCCTTCTCCTTTTGCCTTCAATCTCTTCGCATTAGGTGGCCAAAATATTTGAGCTTCAGCCTCAGTACCTATCCTTCCAGGGAACAGTCAGGGTTGATTTCATTTAGGATTGACTGATTTGATCTCCTAGCAGTCCAAGGGACTCTCAGGAGTCTTCTCCAGCACCACAGTTTGAAAGCATCTATTCTTCGGCGCTCAGCCTTCCTTATGGTCCAACTCTCGCAACCATACATTGCTACTGGGAACACCATCACCCTGACTATACGAACTTTTGTTGTCATAGTGATATCTCTGCTTTTTATCTGAAATTTCCCATGACCTAATCCTGACTGTCTCTCCTCCATTTGCTTAGTATTGTACCACCAAGCTCAGATTTAAGATGCAACGCATGATAACTACTAACTCCCCCCTGTGTTCAGCTCAGTCTTTCAATACCCCTTCTTCCAACTGGCCTGGCTGCTAGTTAGCTGATATGGATTCCATATAACCTGCAGGGCTGTACATGTCCTGAATGGGGAAAAAAAACCCTGCTCTGTGACTTAGTTGAGTTGAACAGGTCTTGTGGCCCTTCTATGCGCACTCCATGCTTTTTTCTGTCTCTATAATTTATCTCTTTATGTATAATTTGAAAAACAACACACACACACACACACACACACACACACACACACACACACACACACACACACACACACACGAGTCATTATAGAGTACCAGAGAAAAGGAGGACTTCAGACTCCTTTACACTTCTAAGAATTTAAATTTCTTTTTTTAGGCGGTTCAGGTTGTTTTCCCAAACCTAAACAGGAACATTCAACATGGAGGAACAAGATTTTCTACCCACACATATTCACAAGAAGTGCATTATTATTATTATTATTATTAATAATAATAAGTATTATTATTAATAATAATAATAAGTATTATTATTATTAATAATAATTATTATTATTAATAATTATTATTATTATTAAAGTCAGAGGAATGCTGCTCATGGGTGCCAAATCAGGGTTCAGGATCTCCTGGGGTCCTTCCTTTGGGGGCTCAGTATTTTAGCCCTGGAAGACCAAGTTTTCTGAAAGTGTCCTGACTCACCTTGCTGTCTGTTGTTGGAGATTCCTTCTCTTTCTCTGCATGCTGAAGCTTCCTGTTCAAGTCCTGGAACATGTCTTGGTGACGTTTTCTTGTGTGCATGATTTTCTGTAGCAGACAAGCAAGAGATAAACCAATTAGGTCTCCCTCAAGGCCTCAGGTAGGGATGTTTTTTATGAACTCCATAAGAGCCTGCTCACATATCATTGGAAACTTTCCCCCACCTCACCTCGTGGTTTTCTCCTTTAGGGTAGGAAACTTTAAGACACTTCACTTTCATTGTATAAATATGGAATAAGATGAAAAAATTACACCAGCCTATTGTTATGGGCTGGACAAAATCAGTATTATCTGCCAGTCACTGGTGAAATGATTGAGACAGGCTGGGGTCTGGTACTAAAGTACCATAGGTAGACAAGGATCAACAGGGAATCTTGTCTTGCAGATATGGCAAAAACAGTTTGTGGCAGCATGGCTAAATAGAGTAGTAGAGCCCATCGTTGTTGTTTTTCCTCAGCACAACTTATTTCCCCGAAATTCAAGACCAATTCAATTCACACAATCCAATTGGTGGGCTGAAAATATCAACTGAGTCAACAGGTGGAGGTATTCGTGGAAGGTATTTGTGGAAGGACCAGTTCACACAATAGCAGTAAGAGAGATGTTGCTCCCAAGGAATTTTCATTGGTACACAACACAACACATACCATGCAAGATCCCACGCCTGGGACTGAATACACTGGGGCACATCTCCAAATCCTATGATCCTATGATAGAGTCTCTTTATCTACTCTTTAGCTAACTCTTCCCCCAGCTCATGTGAACCATCCCCAGCTCTGCCTACAGTCATATGGGCTGGGGGAGAAGGGCTTACAGAAAGCATACAAAAGGATGCTGCCCAAACGGTGGCTTCGGCTGGTTGGGGACTTCAGGGTAGTTCCAGAAGTCCTCTCTTGTTTTGTATGTGTATCTTTAGAATCCAAAGTCCTCTCCAGGCTTGAGAGCTTCCTTCAGCATTGTCCTGTGATTTCTTTAGCAATTCAGTGAAAGGCTCCACCTCCTCAACCCTGAATATTTCATGACACTCATGACATTTGGCTTGGCTCTGTCTTAAAGTGTGTTCTTCAGTCATCTGGAGTGGCAGAAGCAATACTGTGTTGGGGAACAGGAAGCTTTATTCTCACCTCCACCTGCTCTTCGTTACGGAAACAGAAGAAGAAGGGGAAGCACTCACACTCACCTCAAAATCTAACTCTGCATATCGGGATTTCCGTCTCTAGGGGTTGAAAGAGAGACAGGTTACTACAAGTCAACAGTGGTGTGATCACACACCCTCGGGCCTGCGTGTCATTTTTACCCCTGAATTTTCACCGTGTGACTTCCATAGGCATGTTTGCATGGAAACAGTCCCATGAAACAAGACACCCCCAATGGATCTCTTTCATGGAATTTCGCATTAAGCAGTTGCAGAACCAGCTGCAGACAAGGGAACCACTGAACTGCCTGGTTCAAACTCCTGATTTTCAGAAAATATGAATGCATAATGCATTGTAGACTGGACACTCTCATGGCTCGGTACAATGTGCAACGAAATAGGACAGAGGTTCTGAACCTGTGGTACGGGTACCCCTAGGGGTACGCGGACCTCTTGCTGGGGGTACGCCAAGTCCTGCCCCTTATCTGCCCCATCAGCAGCTAATTAAGTGTTAATTAACATGGATTTTAAATTGTAATTATTTTCGGAGCCCTTCTGTCTCTCTGATTTTGGTTTTGGGCTTATTTTTGTACTTTGTACATATGTGTGTGTGTGTGTCACACACACACAAACACAAAGAGACAGTTAAATAAGACTTTTTCACATTTAAAATTGTTTTAGTACTTTTTTATTTAATGATTAATCACCTAAATAATTGATTGATTATTCCAATTAATTAGCAGTTAATTAGCAGGGGGTACTTCAGAAAATTGGACCGTGATAGGGGATACCCAGGCCTCCAAAGGTTGAGAAACCCTGAAATAGGATATATTAGTTTAACAGCCGTGTCCAAGAAAATTCTTTAAAATTAATGAAATGTTCCACATACGGTAAAACACACAAGACTTTTAATTCCTGTGTGTTTTAACGTACGTGGAACATTTCATTAGTTTTAAAGAATTTTCTTGGACACGGCTGTTAAACTCATATATCCTATTTCGTCGCTTAATGCATTTTTGAGGGGAAAGTGAACAAACCACTTTTCCCAAAGGGTTTGTGGATGGTGAAACGGACTCTATTGTTTGTCACACTGTAGAGATATAGAGTGTGGAGATGATTTTGACTTCCATGGCGCAGGCATCAAAAGCGTAGGGAATAAAATCCAGAAATACATTCGTGAAGATTGTCACTGAAGGACAGTTAGGTCATAAAAGTCTCTCCCTTATTTAAAGTCTTTCTTCAGTTTTAACCACTCTTCTCATTAAATGCTAACTATTTGAATGGTCACATTAACCACAGATACACCAGGTAGTGGCTCATCAGTCCACAATGCCCAGCAGCTGGGCAGCAGCAGAGAAAGGCAGAAAGGAAGGAACAAAACCACAAAGATGTAAAAAAAAAAAGAGGGTTTGTACAATATCATTTTATCTTATGTGCAACTTGTCTCAGCTGTTTGACTTCTTCAGGGGTGCCACAAGAATCTTTCCCGATGCTACGCATGTCACTTACCTCGAGGGAGCTCATGGAAAGGGTGGAGACTGTCTCACTCTTGGACACGATTCCAGAGTTTCCGGATTCACCCGTGTCTAACAAGCTGTTTGGCATCTGTGAGTCACCAGATTTATTGACCACTGGGGGTGACAACTGCTGCTGCTGCTGTTGCAACATTGGGGAGGCCTGAACTTCCCCACAGCTCATGACCACAGGTTCCCTTGGAGGGCTCTTGACCACAAAACCCGGGTCAGTGGCCATGCTGAGGTGGATGAGCCTTGTCTGTGGCATCTGGTCAATGTTGATGCTGTATTTTGTATCATCCTTAGGTGGTGGCGGCGGTGGGGGCGGCTTGGGGCGCAAGGTGGAGGTGTTGGAGGGCAGGATGACATAGCTGGCATCTATGGCTTGATCCTGTGCCCGGGAGAGCTCTGTGTCCAGTTTTTTAAAGATGTCCCCATCACAGATGTAGATGGACTTGGGGGGCTGGCTCTTGTCCTTTTTCAGCGTGAGGGTGTGGTTGCTGAAGTCATTGAGGTTGATGGCCCCCAGGTAATGTGGGGAGCCTTGGAGGTGCATCTTGGAGACGTTGGCTGGAAGACTGTTAAAGTTCGACGAACCCTTCTGAGGGTTCAGCTTCAGCTTCTCATCGTCCTGCAGCGACGGGCGCTTCAGCGTCCCGGTGATGGTCATTGTGCGGCAAGTGCTGATGTCTTTATTTAGCACTAATTAATTGGGGGGAAAGAGGCAGAATATCAGTGGCTGAGCCGGAAACCTCACTACAAAAACTCTTGAGAGCACTATGAGAGCACTACGACAACTCTCCCCAATCCCCACACACGCAAAGGCCCTCCTCACTCCTACGGGGTGACACTGTTTCGCCCTGCTCTTGTACTCTTCACCTCTTACAAAGCTCTCACCCTTATTCCTTATTCCAAAATTATGTCCGGAATAGTTTCTCATTGACGTCAAATATCAGGGAGTATCTCAAAAATCACCCCCTCTCATACAACCATGGAAGTGTTGAGGTCAGCATTGGTTCCTTTTGCTGTGAGAAATACAGTGGGTGAAGAGAAGGGACACTTTTGGGGGGCTCTGGAACCCCCTCTGGAACCCCCTGTCCAGCTTTTTGCATGATTTTTGGTGGCAGATAAGACACATCTCTTCCAATGTGCATTCTTATAATTATGAAGATTACTGGTGTTGCCTTTTAAAATGGTAGTATCTGATTGCTGTTTTTTAGTATGACTGATAGATTTCTAATTTGTTTTAAGATAAATGTACATTGTATCATCTCCAATGGAAAATAAAATGAAGTTTCTACACCTCTCCAATTTTGAATGAGACTTGTATGAGTGGCTACACTCTCTAGACCAGGGGCTGGCAACCTTTTCAGTTGGCAACCTTTTCAATCAGTCCCTTGTCTCCATTTTGCCAATATCACCCATGAACTTAGATAGCTGGAGCGATGCACTCTTGGGGGCATTCTTCCTTTTTTAAGCAATGTGATCCTTTCATTTGGCCCACATTGCTTAAAGAGAACATTTACCTGTCTGGTTGCCCAATTTATATATTTGGTGATTCAACATGAATCTTCCTTTCCTTCGGAATCTTCCTTTCCTAGGTTTGAGATTTAAAATTCTAAATACTATGGGGGATTGGGGGAGCTGGGCTGTTAGACCACATGGGTGAGCTAGAGAGATTGTTGATATGGGACTTTGGTATTGGGGTTTAGGTTTGTCTTGTCTTGTTATGTATTGTTTATTTGTTTATGCCACTAAAGGTTATGGTATGGTATGGCTTAAAAAGGACTACCAAAGCCAGGAAGCTTCTCTAGTTTCCAACAGGTCCAAGAAAAACTACTCTTGAATTGGAATCACCCTTGTCTAAATAAATTGCCTTTCTTCATAGAAGGCCGAGGTGAAATTGTTAAGAGAGCCTTGCATCATCAGGGCCACCAGAAGTTTTTGGAATCTGTGGTTTTCTTGAATGGACCAACTTTTGTTTATACAGGCTAGGAATCTCAGCAAAGATGTAACCACATACGATTGTTCATTACATTCAGTTACTTTGATGGAATTTTTATTCCATTCACCTCTGTACACCCAAAGGGGCTACAAGTCTGTAATTTAAGTATTAAAAGGAAATGGTGTGCCAAGACTACTACTTGCTGTAGTGAAAGAGGCAGCAGATTCTGAGTTGTCTGTGACGGATCAAGAGAGAGATCTTGTGGTACTGGTGGACAGGTCGATGAAAGTGTCGACCCAGTGTGCGGCGGCTGTGAAGAAGGCCAATTCCATGCTCGGGATCATTAAAAAAGGGATTGAGAATAAAACGGCCAATATCATTCTGCCTTTGTACAAATCGATGGTAAGGCCACATCTGGAGTATTGTGTCCGGTTCTGGTTAAAAAGGTAAAGGTATCCCCTGACAATTAAGTCCAGTCGTGTAAGGATATAGTTGAATTGGAAAAGGTGCAGAAAAGAGCGACCAGAATGATTCGTGGGCTGGAGCACCTCCCTTATGAGGAAAGGCTACAGCGTTTGGGGCTTTTCAGTCTAGAAAAAAGGCGCCTGAGGGGGGACATGATTGAGACGTATAAAATTATGCATGGGATGGAGAGAGTGGATAGAGGGAAATTCTTCTCCCTCTCGCACAACACCAGAACCAGGGGACATGCACTAAAATTGAGTGGAGGGAGAGTTAGAACGGATAAAAGAAAATGTTTCTTTACCCAGCGTGTAATTCATCTGTGGAACTCCTTGCCACAGGATGTGGTGATGGCACCTGGCCTAGATGCCTTTAAAAGGGGTTTGGACAGATTCATGGAGGAAAAGACCATCACAGATTCAACCTCCTGGCTTTAGAAGTAGGTTTTCTCTGTGCCAGGTGCAGGGGAGTGGCAGCAGGAAACAGGTTATCTTGTTGGCTGTGTGCTCCCTGAGGCATCTGGTGGAGCCACTGTGTGATACAGGAAGCTGGACTAGATGGGCCTTTGGCCTGATCCAGCAGGGCTCTTCTTATGTTCTTATGTTCTTAAATACAGTATTACATGTTCCAATAAGTCACACAATTAAAAGACAATCTGTACACAGGTGCAGAGACAGATATATTTCAACCTCAACAACAATCCAGTGTATTTTGGCCCACAGATGGGCTGGTAGTGTGGAGCACAACATATTTTTTTGCAATCTAAGATTGTACCTTCTAAATACACACAATTCATTTGATCAAAGGCCATCTACAGTCTGAAATAATAACTCTGCCACTGCACTTGCTTTGGGAGTCTCCCTTTTGCTTAAGAACCATGATAAAACAATTCCCAAAAAGGAAGCCAGGTCATTCTTTTGCTCGGAGTTACACTCAGACAGGCAACACAGGGACTTTTTCCCCAGGTATCAGTAGTATCTCCTTCTTGGTGGAATGCTGCACAGTCCAGATCGGCACAGTGGACATCATCCAGCCCAGGTTCTTTGCATGCTGGGATTGCTCTGTGTTATCCCTTATGCAATTCTTATCTTATGGCGCAGAGCTGCTGTACAGTATGGATGGCTTTTTTCAGCCAAAGGTGGTGGGAGTGAGGGAAGGTCTAGCAAAGGAAGCATAGCATAGTCTGTATAGGCTCAGTATTATATGCAGTGGTGATTTAAAACCACACTTGAAAGGAATGTGGAACGGGCCCTTTTTGAAAACGGGAACCAGAAACAAAGTTCTTGAAATTTCCTCTGTGGACAAACCTGATCAGTTAGTGTGGATTCTGTGAGGTATTTTTTTTTTAGAAAGAAGAACTCTCCATACACTCACACAGCTACAATTCCTAAGGTTCTTGAAGAGGGTCTGCTACACCAGTTTCAAAATGGCTCAAAGGATTCCAATAGCTGCTTCCCTCTGGGGACAAACAGCAGATTTGGAGAGAGAAGACCATGGCATGGAGATAAGGAATTAACGGCCCAATCGTATGGACTTCTGCGCTGCTGGAATTCAAGTTGCTTTAAGGCGTCGAGCACACAAAGCTGTTGCCATGAGTCAGAAGAGCCAGGGACAGCCCCGGTGCTGGTAAGTCAGCACAGGGGGTGGGCGGGGGTGGGTGGAACAAGGTGGGGAGGAAGAGGGCAGAGACTGGGGCAGGGACAGGGGCATGTTGAGGCTGGGAAGGGGACGATATTGGCAGCAGCGATGCCGCGGATATCCTACCCCCCTTCCTGGGTCCACTTGGACTTGCACCAGCAAAATCACTGGCGCAGGTCTGAGTAGACCCATTCAGGCAGGAGAGGCTTACTCCCAGGCAAGGGAACTTATGTTCCCTTATCCAGAAGAGAACTCCGGGACTGCCCCCAGCAGGGGGCTTTAGATAAGGTTGGGCCATTAGTCCCCCCCATCAGACCCAACCCCCCATCTGTAGTTCCACTCCCCATGGTTGCTGTCAAAAAAAGATGGAAAGATGATGACATGTTTACCATCATGTCTAATTTGACCCTTAGTTAATTACTCAGAAAAAAAAATGTGTGGAAATGAAGAATGTTTCCTTCAGTGCCTTCTGTTCTGATATATGTAGGGTCCCTGCATCAAAGAAGATGGAGCAAAAAGAGGAAAGAAAGAGAAAAACAGAGAGAAGGAAGACGGGGGGTGGGGGGTGGGGTGGAGAAGAAGCCAGGCAAGGGAGAGTAAAGTAGACTTCAGCAGATAGAGAGGACTATCACAGCTGAATGATGAGTGTCATATGGAGATGCAAAAGGAAGCAATGGGAAGTTGGCCTGGCCTAATGCACGTTTTCTGACACTCCCTCTTGAGATGTGGAAACACGATAGTTCTTAACTGAAGTAGGAATGAGGTGATGTGGTTAACTCCCCACCCAGCTCGTCCTGGAACATCTGAAGTTGCCTTGGTCTACCTAACGCAGGATGGTGTCCAGGCAGCAGCTCTCCAGCATTTCAGACAAGGGGTTTTCCCAGCCACTTGGCATGGCGCTGGGAAGGAGGAGTTGTAGGAAGCTGCTTCTACTGGGTCAGACCACTGATCCACTTAGCCCAGCACTGTCTTTCCTGACTGGCAACCGCTCTCCAGGGTTTCAGGCAGGGGGTCTTTCCCAGCCCTGCCTGGAGATTGAACCCGGGACCTTCTGCATACAAACCACCTGCTCTACCTTGGAGTCACAGCTCTACTTCTTGTGGATGGGCAGAGTCTGCTTTCCATCAGTGCTGCCTGTCAGACTGACTTTTGCAACACGGAGTAAATCAGAAGTGAATTTTCCATAGTAAGGACAGACCTTGGGACGGCCGCGAGATGAAGTCAATGGAGGGAGCAGCTGAAGTGCAAATTTGCAGAAACTTTTTAGCTCAGCCTTAGTTGTACTACCCAGCAGTGAGAAAACTCCCTGGGAAGCTGCCATATAGACAAGCAGATAACAAAAAGGAGGGAGATAACAAATAGCTAGAGATGGCTGGATAAGTGGATAGACAGATAAAAGGTGATGAACTTATAACGGATGTGCAGGGAAATAGACAACAAAGATTAAACACAGAGAGTGAGAACACTTCACACATTTCATTTAAAGTTTTGCTGCAAAATGCTTTGTGGGTGCACGTAAAAATATAATGCATTATTGCAGCAAACGTGTACGCTCACCAGAACTCTGGGATTGGGCCCCACCTGATGGTGAAGTGTACTGATGTTGGCAAAAAGGCTTTGCTATCACATATTGTCTGAAGCGTCTCTGATAAAGATACAAACAAGGAGCAGGACATAGATGAACAGAACAGAACAGAAACCAAGGACAGGCGCATACAGCAGTATGCTTCTCACAGCAGCCTTAAGAGAGATCCTGGTTTGGAAGATTGGAATTTTGTGTGGGGTCTGAGCGAGCCAGCGATGTTCCTATTGGAAGCAGGGGGAAGAATTGCTATAGATGAGCTCAAGAAAGCCTCAAAGCCTAAAGGTTTTCTTCAGCTGAGTCAGGGATGCAGGAGAGCAGAGCATTTAAGGAAGGGATGGAGAGCAGGACAGTCTAGACAGAGCTATTGCTAGCAGCAAGCACAGGGCTGACTCTACGTAAGCAGGAACAGGGGGAGAAGGCCGTCCAGTGGCCCATGCCACTCATCAGGGGCAAATGCCTGAGGGCACAAGGTTGCAAAAGGGCAAGGAGGCTGGATAGGGCAATGGACAAGACAGAGGGTGGTGGAGAAGCCAGTCACCCACCATGTCTCCAAGCACAGGCAAGATCTGGACTGGAGCAAGCAATGCAAGGAGATGGAAGCCCGACAAGTGCAAATTCCAACATCCAGTTCGTAGGAGGGAAGGTCAATATGAGTTGACCTTTTGCAGGGTGACCTGATCTTGTGAGCCGAAGGAGATGAGCCCCACTCGCACTGGTGCTCACACTCTGACGTATTTCCCAGTGCAGTTCACATCCTCCAAACAACAACAACAACAAAACAGGGTCAATTCACCTGGACCTTCCTGTGCAGCAAAAGGGTTGGGATCAGCATAAGGTGGCAGACTGACTTCTGTCACCCCAGTGGAGAGCAAAGACTTGAAAACTCTTCCTCTTGAGAACTGAGAGGAAGACACGCCACAGGCGACACCAGATGTAATCAGGGTCGCCCTGTTTGCTTATTCTTGCATCAGTTTCAATCACATATAAAGTGGGATGGAACGAAGGCCCTCAACTTTACATTAAGAGGGGTGCACAAACGAGGGGACCGGAACCTTCTCCCTCCGCCTCCCCATGCTCCTGGCTACAAAAGGGTCTGACGAAATGGAGCATGGAGATTATAGTAGTGCCCACTATATCCATGGATAGGCAAATGAATCCAAAGGCTGCCTCCTTCACAACTCGTTGGGCCCGAGTCAGTGTTCTCTCTCTTGGGCCTGTTCCACAAAATCTGCCCAGTGGAAGTTTTATTTGATCTCAGCTCACACCTCAAACATAAAGGAGAGCAGCAGAAGCTGGAAAAGGAAGTGGATAGAACCGGGAGTTCTTTCGGGGTGGGATGAGCAAGGAATCATTCAGGCAACCAGACCACAGACAGCACAATTTCGCACAAACAGAGAATAAGCATATTGTTTGTAAAAATAAAGGTCAAGTTCAATCCCCAAACCAGGTCACTTGTTGATTTCTCACCTGTGATGTGCTCACCTGATCTACACGCCATATCCACGTCCTTCTCAAAATCAGTCTGGAAGACAGAGAAAACAGAGGGGGGAGTGGTCAGTGGGGAGGAGGGGAAACGGGTGGGCATGGGGTGGAATAGGACTGGGAACACTCCAACCTTTTCAATTATTCAGATCTAAGATGCAAAGAATAACGTCAAAACTGTGATATGAATACAGTGAAAGGATCTCATGATAATCCAACAGGCTTGATTTCTATCTTGGCTAGATAGATGTGGAAAATTTTGTGTAAGCTAGCTGGGGATTTCAAAATCATTACAGAATGATTACATTCAAAATCATTACAGCCGCCTTGAGTGCTCTCGCTGGGAGAAAGGTGGGATATAAATTCTTTAAATAAATAAATAAATGTGCAATCAGATCTACAATCCATATATGCATGCCACTGGAAGCCATGGAATTGAAAGAGGGCCCCTGATTTATGCTAGTGCCTCCTAAAAAAGGGGGGGGGGGTGTCTGAGATTTTTACAGAGTTGAAACTTCCACAGAAATAAAGGGGCAGTTTTTCCACAGCCTTAATCTGAGCAGGAGGAGAACTCCTTCCTCCTTTGCACTTACCTGGCTGCGATCAAGACTGGAGAGGGAGGGGAAAGAGAGAAGAAAGGAGAAGAAAGAGAACTACTCCCTGCTCCTGCTGAAGAGGAGGTGGAAAGGAGGGAAAGGAGAACAGCAGGAACAGCAGCAACCTGCAGATAAAGGGGTTTCGGGGCTCATGAAATGAGACTGGCCATGACATCAGGTTTAGAGTGCTTGAAAAAAAATACTATTTTCCAAAACCTGTTGCCATTTTTTCTCATAACATCCAGCCCCAAACCGAATCAAGCCTGGGACCACCTGACTCACTGGAGCAACAAGACTTGGATATCACAGCAAGAGGCACTTGATCCTACCATCAGCTGAGCGTGTCCGTTCTGAAACGACCCTCCGGAATCCCCATTTCCTTCTTCTTGACGGTCCACCACTCGGCATTTCACAGCATCCTGCACCTAAACAAGGATGTTTGTTTATTTATCTATTTATCTATGTATTTATTTTGCTTAGCAATATTATGAAGCACCCCTCAGCATAAGGCTCCGAAGCTGCAGTAGCTACTAAAACAGCAGGGAGCAGCTGCAGCCCCAAAATCAGTAAAAACGGTGAGCTATAAAGCAGGCTGGAATGCATGCTGGGTGAATAACAAAGTCTTCATCTGGTGTGAAAAGACATTAAAACGAGCACCAGGCCAGTCTCTCGGAGGGTCACGTGAGGTGCCACAACCAAGAAGACCTTCTCCCAGCTTCCCTCTACCTAACTGCAAATGGCAGGCAGGGAGACATGGAGGAGGGTGGCTGATCGTGAGCACAAGGTTTGGGGAGGCTCCTGTCCCAGAAGGTGAGAACATAAGAACATAAGAAGAGCCCTGCTGGATCAGGCCAAAAGCCCATCTAGTCCAGCTTCCTGTATCACACAGTCAGTGGCCCCACCAGATGCCTCGGGGAGCACACAAGACAACAAGATAACCTGTTTCCCGTTGACACTCCCTTGCACCTGGCACAGAGAAAACCCACTTCTAAAACTAGGAGGTTGCTTATGGCTTGTAACCTGTGATGGTCTTTTCCTCCATGAATCTGTCCAAACCCCTTTTAAAGGCATCTAGGCCAGGTGCCATCACCACATCCTGTGGCAAGGAGTTCCACAGATGAATTACACGCTGGGTAAAGAAATATTTTCTTTTGTCTGTTTTAACTCTCCCTCCACTCAATTTTAGTGCATGTCCCCTGGTTCTGGTGGTTCATCATCAGGTACCCTGACGTTGCATCGGACAGAAGGGAGGCCAGCAGTTGCAACACTGGGCCAAATGTGCAATCAAAACCATGAATCATTCCAACACACCGGGACAAAGAGTATGGAAATGGACTCTCCCAAATGGAATGAGAAGGGATGAGAGCTACAAAAAAGAAAGTTTGAAATTGGTCCATTTATGGATGTATTTAAATTTAGGTGAATGCACTGCTTCTCTACTATCAAAACATCTTCCAGGAATAAAAGCACACACAAAAAAGAACAAGCAGCTCTACAGTCCTTCCCACCCACCCATTAAATAAATGTCTACTCAGAAGTAAGTCCCATTGTGTTCAATGGGGCTTACTCCCAGGAAAGTGGGCAAAGGACTGCAGCCTCAGTCACTCTTCCTCCAGAACAAGCAACTCTGGACTCCACCCAATGTGTCTAGAATATCATGGAGGCCCATGCCTTTCTGGGAAGAAAGTATGATTTCTTCTTTTTTAAATACAATCTTATTTTTTTAAATACAATTTTAAATACAATTTAAAGACTTACTTCTGAGTAGACATGCATAGGATTGTTAATAATAAATAAATACTTGATTGATTTTCATACTTTAAATCAAACCCCCCCCCCCAAATTTAGCTGCTAAGAGGAGGACATTTGGATCCCTGTGGCTCCGAGCTGCCTCCACCAAGACCACTCTCCTTGGCCGTCACAGGCAAGAGAGGTGAGGCAGCTCACCTTCCACTGGCCTGACCAGCCATCGCAGAGCCGTCTCCTGCAGTAAGCACTCGGTATGCAGTCATTACGTAACCATCTAAAAGAGCGGACACATGGATGTGCTTTTTTCCTCTTCCCTTCCTTTTGTATGGTGCCTCTGAGATTGTAAGGTACTGTTTTGAACTGCAAACCTCCTTGAGTGCTTTGGCAGAAAGGCCAAATAGAAATGTAGTAAATGAAGTTATAAATAAACAAATATTATGTAACTTAAGTCGAAACAGATGGAGCCAGAACGTTAACAGGAGGAAAGGTGGCGGCAAAAACAGGACAATGAAAACAGGAGTTCTCCATCTATTAGAACCTTATAACAAATGGATTCCAAAGTCACTCAGCTGATGCGCTGACCTCCCATCCAAGAACCGTTCTCCTGCAGGACGGGGAAATATCGTCTGTTCTTAAGCACAGCAAGATTCTAACTCGAGTGAGTCCGGCCATAACGCCCCTGGTGCCCACCTCTCTTCTCAGGATGCAATGGACCATCACAATGACAAAGCCCTCCAAGGAGTCAAAGACCGCAAAGAGGATCTGGAAGAGGGCTGAGCGGCGGTCTGTGATGGCTAGCACTGCAGACATCCAGGTCAGGGCCAGCAGAGGTAGGACCACACAAGAGCTCCAGAGGGATGCCCTGTGAGGAGGAAGAAGAGAAGAGACCATCATGTCGCTTCTGACAGTTCAAGTCTAACTGTAATGTTGCGACCTCAAGGGTGAAAAACCCATAAGACTCCTGATCCCAAAGAGTTATAGAAGAAGAAAAAAAAACAATTGGTACAGGCAAATTTATCTAAAATGGTTTCCGAGCCACCAGTAGGATGGCTGAAGCTTTGTAAATGATTTTTTGTTGAAAAGCAGGACACAAATATTCTTAAGAAGACTAATAACACATTCATCTTACCCAAGTAAGAAGCTGACAACATTTCTGACCAGTATAGCAGCCATACATACATATATGGGTGCATAGTAAGAAAACAGGTAGGACAGCTGTCTCTCGTTCACACCCCACCTTACCCACTTTGTGTCAAAGCTGTGGTTTGTAGGTTAAGCAGAGGGAAGAGAGGGGCTGTTCTTGTGGCATTTTGTACAAGAAAAATGCAGACTGGGTGGAGTTGGCATGGGAGAATCAGCTGCAAGGGGAAAGACCGTTTGACCCTGCATACAAATGTTCTTGAATTTCCAGGAAACCCCTAGTTTGCTTTTGCTGTCCCTTTCTAGGTGTTGGACAGCTCCTGAGAGTTGCAGCGGAAGCCACACTAGCGCCACTGCATCGCCGCATGGGGATTTAGGTAGGATTGGGCTGTAAGCCCTAGTCTCATGACACACCTGAGAAGACTGAATGCATACAGAGGGAAGACCTACCTGTGCTCTCTTGACTGTCTGCATGGACTCAATGTACCTAGAACCCTCTCCCTGGAACTGGGAACCTTCCTCTTCCAGGGTTCCAGACCATGAGGCGAGGGTCCTATGCAGGCACAGCTGTACCTGCATTGACTCTATGCAGACATTCCAGTGAACACATGCTGATTCCTGCTCATCCCTCTACATGCAATCACTTACCCTTGGTGTATCATGGAAAAAGGCTTGCTGGAATCAGTGGAACACGAGAGTCCCCCAGGACCTGTGCTGGGCTTCAGATGTCTAACAAAGAAGGGAACAGCCCAACACTAATAGAAGGTCTTTTTCCTCACTCCGTCTGAGGTGAAATCCATTTGAAGTGGGTCAGGTGAATTGTTGAAGGAATATTCTGCACCCACCCAAGCAACACTAGGCCCAGGCTGGTCAACGGTGTGGAGTCAAAAGTGTGTTAGAACCGCCACATGATTGACTTCCTTTGGGCTCTTTCCATGTGAGGACTGAACACAATCGGGGAGCTGCAATGGGTTCCATTGCAGAAGGGATGTGGGCATCATGTAATCAGCCCTAATATCCACAAATGGCCATACAGGGGAGTGGCATATGGCCCAAACCTACTGGGCATTTATGACAGGGGGACCTGCGTTCCTCCATTGTAAATGCCTCTGTGACACTGTAAATGGTGTGCCACTGCCGAGCACATCGGAGCCGCTGGCACAAATGGCCGGCAGCTTAGTGCACCTGCCACCAACAAACCCGGCCTGTGCCAGAGCAGGTAAGGTGGTGGCAGCGGTGGGTGGTTCGGGGGAGGTTCGGGGTGGGAATAGCAGGGGTGGTTGAGGTGGGAGAGGAGGATCTCAGCAGCAGTCATGAGCTCTCGCTGGCCATCTGATCGTCCCCCACCTTAGCATGCAGTGTGTGCTCTGTTGGCGTGGCTGCGTGTTATGGACTGGCGGGGGGGGGGAGGGAAGGATTGAGCTGCTGGTCATGTCAGCAGTATAATGCAGGAGCAGGGTGGCCATAGAAGAGGCAACAGCAAATCCCATAAGGAGAATACACTGGAAGTAAGGAAGGACCAGTTAATGGATGTCGCTTCTGTGTCTTCCAAGATTCATCTCATGCTTTGGGTAAATGAGGGACAATTCACAATATATGAACAGTCTCTTAGGGCCCTTCTACAAATAAACAGAGGGGTATTTTACACCCTGGGAAGCCTGAAGGTCCCTTGTATTCATGTCTGAACAAGCTAAACAGCAGGTATCCATAGAGAACTGTGAGAAGCAAGTGCTGTATTTCTCTACTGTTCACTTTATGGATTTTTCTCGCAAAGGTAGGTAGAGACAACCTGAAATGTACTGAGGGGTGTCCTACTCTGCTTAACAATCATGTTAGCAACCGGTTTAGAGGTGGGGAGAGGTAGAGCCTCTTGCCTGGACTGACAGAGAAGGATTTTAAATGATCTTACAGTTCTTACGTTGGAATATCAATCTGGTCAACATGTATAAAATCAAACCCTGTGCCCATCACCTTACCATCTTTCCAACCATGGCTTATCCTCCCTCCTACCCCCCCCCATTCAACATATTGCATGACATCCACTAACAGAAAGCCCCAACAAGTCACACACACCCCACCACCACATGACATTGATCAAACTGACTGAAGGACAAGCACAGTGTGGGGAGAACAGACCCCAACCCAACCAAAAAGTGACCAGAAATGGCACATGGAAATTAAAAAAGGAAAGAGATTAATGACACGATAGCACAGGTACGTTCCATGCAAGGAGTAGAAGAGTCCACATGTCATCTGTGTGGCTAGGGGATAATTAGGGCTAGGATTTGGTGGGTAAATAGGTGACATTCCTACTTGCTTACCCTTGAGCAATGAACTGAATTGCAAAAGTGAATTTGGGATCTTGTTGAGAGTTTTTCCAGTAGGTGACCACTCTCAGGCCCTGTTCCTCATTTCCCTGAAGTGGTCTTAATTGATGCCCATTCTAGCAATGCAAAGTCATGAGTCAGTCTGATGACATCACTGGTTTGCATTTGTTTCTTGTAGACGGCGCTCGTTCTTTCCTCAGCACCAGCAAAGACTAGTGGCAGGAAGATGATGGGTAGGGTTGTGTTGTCAATGTACATTAAAGAAGAACTCCTCTTGCCTTACCATAAATCACATCTTGTTATCAAGAAGCTGTAATCAATGCGGAGCCAAAGGAAAGTGACTTATTGAAAACCCGCATGAACACAGTTGCATACTGCTAGACTATGCAAGTTCACTAGGAATAGTTCAGAGATTCCTATAGAGGTCAGAGTCTTCAACGGGTCTTCTCCTGCTAGATTAGCAGGGTGCCCTTCCTTCTGCCTAGATCATAAGTACAGGTGTTAGGCTAGCAAGCTTTTGTGTTCATGTCTGTCCAAAACGTAACGAGTCATGAACTCCCCCCATGCTGGTCTCTCTTATTTGCTGGGATAGCAGGAAAAGACCCTTGAAGACTCCACCGCTTCTGTTGATGCGATTTTTAATAAGCCACTCTCCTTTGGATCCTGGCTTCTTGGTAACATATGTCTTATACCACATGCAAACTCATAGAGCAGTCCTCCAAGGAGTAAACAACAAATCTCCCAGCATGTATTACGGATCACTTTTGAGCAGCGGGTATACCTGGTAGGATGGCAATGGACGTGAGAGGAAGAGACCAAAGGAATCAAGAGAAAATGGGCGTGTGTGGGGCGGAATACATGAGAAGGGGTGGAAGATCCCTGGTGAGGATCAGGGGAGAGAGGAAAACTTTAAGAAACTTTGAAAGCGATATGCTTTGAAAGAAAATCACAAGGACGTGGTATAAAGGAGAAGGTGAACAGTAGGATAGAAAAAGACTGATGGGTTTAGCAGAGGCCTTCTGAATCACCGGAAGAAAGGAAATAGGAGGGATGCTCTAGACAAGCATTCAACAGTGCATTGGCAAGGTGATGCAGAGAAGGAACGACAGGGGTTGAAAGGGAAGCAGAGGCAGGAACTGGCAAAGAAATGTGAGAAGAGAAAGGAGGTGAAGAATCAAGGATGGCCCCAAGGCCATGTACTTCGGGGAAGGGGGGAAATGACAGCAGCTGCAACACTGCAACAGTGGTGTGTGGCGGCACGGTGTTGGTGGGACAGCTGGGAACTCTAGAGTCTCCCTATTCAACTGAAGAGGACACAGCAGAACTTTCTGGAGGAACGTTTAGCGAGGGTGTAGAATTGTACACCAGCTGTATTGCCACCTCTTTCTAACTTCCCTGTGCTTAATTTAACTGAAAGCAAAAACAAACAAAAACAATAACTGGAGACTCCATTGCAGTGTGAGATCCTCATAGACTGCTTTCATCTCTATTCTCTTAATCCACACCCTTACTTATTCAAACTGTTCTAAAATTCCATACTGACACCAGTAGCTGGGTCCCCATTGGGCCAGTGCCGTGCTGGGTGTTCTATTGAGCTGATGGAGCCATAGGGTTGTGTCCCCTATTCATAGCTTCTTGTTCCTCCTATGTCTAGCTGCTAGCAGATGCAGAAATATGCACATGTATATAAACCTATTCATTTGCAAAATCTCTATATAGACCAGGACTGATGGTAGGTGCCCCAGGTTGAGAATTCTGGCATGCATTACAGGCACCAAACTTGAATTCCAAACATTGTAATTATGAGACTCCACAATATCACTCGTTGCAATTTAAGATGAACCCAGAGCCTGATAAAATCAAGGCTGCTGATATGTCACTGCTCCAGTTGCAAAGGGTATTCCTAGCAATGTCACAGAATTCTGGAAATGGCTCTCAAATTTTCTGGCTTGGAAACAGGAACCTTTGTGGCTTGCAATGCTCACCTCAAATTGAGGTAATCATTATATCCCTGAAATGTCTTCTCTGGCTCAGATTTTCCAAACCTGGGAAGTCAAGTTTCCTTGTGCCATCCCTTAACTGCCTGCTAGCCATACACCAGGAACTACATTTCCCAGCACTCCTGGATCCATTGCAGCATGCCAAGCCTGGGGGCTGGGCTGGGGGAAAAGATCTCCCTCCCTTCCTCCACCTGATCGCCACTGCAGAAAGAAACCAGGTAAGCAGATAGGCTGGATGAGGTTCGAAAGGAGAGAGGGAGGAAGCCCAGCAAGCATGGGAGCGTAGGAGGGTTTGGAAACTGGGGAGGGATCAGATCCTGCTATGCTCCCAGTGATATTATTGGGGCAGAGAAGGGTCCAAAACTGAACTGTCTGGGGGGAATCATAAATTGGAATTTCTGAGCCCAATTCCCAGCCAGACTTCATCCAAACACTGCCTTTCTCTTGAAATGCATATAAATGGGGGATCCAATCCCATTCAAGAAAGGATCAAATTCCATTCAAGAAAGGGAAAGTAGTCACTACTGCTGTGTGTAGGCACCCTTCAGGATTATACCACCTGCATGTATTTTGTAGGGACCAGCATGATAATGTTTCCTAAGAAGAAGCAGAGGCTTCTGCTTGTGCAAGATAACAGGGGAAGGCGCTGTGAAAGAGAATGTCTCCAGGACACATGAGAGGAGTGAGTGTGTTCCAAGGCACTCAGAGCCTGATAATAAGTCAAAATGCACCACTGTCAGTGTCATTGTGCCGGAAAGACCATGGCAGGGCCTGGGACAAGGGCCCTCTGCTCCCAGGACCCTTGGGTCCTGCTGGAGTCTAGCTGGCAGAGCAGCACAGCCAACTGCTATGTGCTGGGGGAAGACGCTCACCCAGCCTCTAAGAATGGACTGCAAGGAACAAGCTCATGGATAAGATACCCCCCCCCCCAGCTGAGGATGAAGCGACTTGGCAATAAACCTTGGATGTGAACCAGAAATGACAGTGGCAGCCGCCGTGTTGGCTTGTTCACCTGTCGGAGCCCTTCACGTACAAGGCCAGGACAGGGTAGGCAGGTGAGGAGCCGAACCCCAACATATTACCTCCCCATGGTTCAATGCCCCAGACACCTGACTCTCAGTAAATGATCCTGGCAGTGAGCTCACTTTGGACAAGAGCACCTGGGACGATGCAGCACAGGGAAGCAAGGAGGGAGGGCAGTTCCTCTCGTCTGTGTCAGACTTTAACCCTCCACCCCACATTGGATACATGAATGGGACAGGCAATACAGTAACATGACAGACGCCATGACGTCTAGACTGACCATTAAAGCGTGCCGTTCATGTTAAGTCTCCTCTGAAAAGCCAATAAGCAAACTTGTTGCCCCTTGACGAGCCTCCAAGTGGCTTTCTAGACTTGACTTGTAGGACTGGGGGGTGCGGGAAGGTGTACAACTTTAACATGGCAGGACATGAGAGGAAGTCTAGCCATCTGGACGTGGCCCAAGTCGAGAACAGGGAAGGCAGAAGAGTCAGGCGGGGGGGGGGAAGAAATCAAAGTCGGTGTGGAAAGGGAGAATGAAAGAGGAGATTTGGTAACTAAGAGAAAGGAGAAATCAAACTAAATAAAAAGGAGAAAGAAAAGAAGTTGAAATTAGAGGAACTAACATGGCGTTACTGGTGGCTGTGGCCGAAACGTCAGCAGAAGAAACCACTCCACACTTGGAACATTTGAGCGTGATGCCGTAAAGGGGCACTGCCATCTGACTGCAATTAAAATTAAAAGACTGAAACGAAACAAAACACTTTGCTTGTGAACACAAATGAAAGGAAACCAAACCAAACCAAAAAAAAAAAAAAAGGAAGGAAGGAAGGAAGGAAAGGGAGAAGAATATCGAACATTTTTTTTTAAGGAAAAGGAAACAGGGAAGTCGAACAAAATGAAATCCCAACCAACAACACCCAGAGAGCGCGCGAGAAAAGAGAAAAACAAAATAACAGAACTGGGAGGGTTAACACTCTCATCTACATCATTCCAGATGTGGGAAACCACACACTGCTGCCCCCCCATCTTCCCCAAAAGGTCAGAGGTCATGTCAAAGTCACTGGGATCAGACAGAACTGTGTTGGAAACCATTGGCTAGCAAACGCCTGGACTGGGGGCTGCGATACACAATGCGGCACTTCACTGCCCCTCCCTCGTTTCGACTGCATGGTTCTTCTTACTGAGAAATATCAACAACAACAACAACCCCCCCCCCTTCTTCCACCCTGTTTGGCTTTCTTTCTTATGTGATGCTTGTGCACACAGATTACATCCCTGGGCTATAAATTATTATATTGATAAAATTATTATATTTGCAAAATTATCATTTTGCAAAAAGTAGGTAAGGTTCCTTCCTTCGGGTGATAGAATGGACACACGTGCACACGCGTGCATGCATGCACGCGCGCGCACACACACAGCTTGTGATTTATACTCCCATTTTTTTCAGTTATTGGTAAATAGAACCTCTATGTTCAGGGGCAGTAAGCCATGACATACCAGTTTCTGGGAAGCAAGAGGGGGAAGGAAAGGCTACTAATGTGAGAGGCTGACCGTGGGATCGTTTGCATGCAAAGCATGTGTTCTACCATGAGGACATGGCCCTTCTCAAGTGGAAGCCCAAGCCAGTGGCAGACTGGCCAGGGTGTCAGCTTGCCCGATGCCAAGTGGGCCCCTGATGAAGTGCGCCCCCTTAAACACTAGACAATATGTTAAAAATGTTAATGATCTTTGAGGTATGTATTAAATTAAAAGGGCATAGGGCCACACAGTATATACAATATTAATTATTATTATAGTTGTGGGTGGGCTCCCTTTGTCTCCTGGCAACCAATATTTTTAGACCCAGTCCGCCACTGGCCCATGCCTACTGGGCTGCTCCGCTGGCTGAACTCGTGTCCTGCTAGCGAAGGCTGCCGTAAGGCATGCTCTGGTATCATGTGCTGCTGGAGCACCAGCAGGGAGGCCGGAGGGGGTTGGGGAGGGTGGAAGCAGAGTGGCCAGGAGGGGGCGAAGCGGGGCGGGGTGGGGGGCAGGAACGGGGGTGGGGAGAGGCTGTGGGAGGGGTGAATCTGGCCCCGACGGTGTGCACAGGAG
The DNA here is from genome assembly GCA_026170595.1 of Plestiodon gilberti rubricaudatus. Classification (NCBI taxonomy): domain Eukaryota; kingdom Metazoa; phylum Chordata; class Lepidosauria; order Squamata; family Scincidae; genus Plestiodon; species Plestiodon gilberti. The sequence continues at coordinate 3,686,741 of JANXHW010000004.1, forward strand.
CCTGTCCTCCTTACCTTTACCCCCCCCCGCCCTCTTTCTCTCCTTTGACTTGTGTCAGCGAAATCGATGGCACAGGTCTGAGGAGGAGACCCACTGAGGGGTGGTTTGAGGCTTACAGAGGGGAAAGGGGATTTCAGAGAAGAGTGACATTTGAATCCCCTTTCCCTTCTGAAGCCTCTTGCTCCCCCCCCCCCCCCGTTGGATACAATGCACGCCTTTTTGGTGCGGCTGCACTGGCGGGGGTGTGTGTGAAGGACAGGATTGGGCCAAAAGTCAGGTTCATCAGAGGACTTCCAAACGGACTCCTGAGGATGCCTGGAAGGGAAACTGCTGGGGGGGGGGGGCTGCGGCAGTCATGATGGGTGCAGAAGAGGAGTCTAACCGAAGCAGAGCGGTTGAAGGCATCACACATCAGTGGCAAAGACGCTAGTCGTGTGTACCCTTGAGCCATCCAGTTTCTTGTTGTGTTAGGGCTGAGCTGAAATGGCCCCTCCACACACACACACTTTTGCCACCCTAGTAGAAGTCAGCAAAAAAGGGGACAATTTTGGCAATTTCAGGGTGTGCAAAAGGGAATGAAATGTACGGGTCTTCCTAGCAGCAGCAGTGGTGACCATTTTCATTACTCACAGGTTCCCTTGGACCGGCACATCATGCTGTAGCCTCATTCCTAGGGGAATTGCAGGGGAAAAAAAGGTGTCTGCCAGTCACCCAGCGATGTGCCACTGCTCTCGTCATGACTGAGAGCAGCCAGGGCCACCACCCATGTGGTGCTGCTAATTATGGTGAAAAGGGTGAAAAGTTAGGGGAGATTTCAAGGTTTTTTCACCCATTTCAGTGTCATGACGAAAGTTCTCCAGGGAAACCTTTCAGTTCAGTCCTAGTAATAAGCTCAGCTTCCGGCCATTCTCAAAGAAGAATGAGAATTCTTTCAAAGAAGAATGAGAATTCAAAGAAGAATTCTCATTGTCAGAATCCCGTCCCCCAAATTTGCGCCACTCATTTGTACCCAATTTCTTTCCAACACAGCTCGAAACCCCCAGGCTGAATTTAACCAGCTAGATGACCCAAACTGACCCAGCTCTTCCAGGCCTCTCAACAGGAACAGACAGCATTTCAAACAGGTAACACAATCGGCAGAAGAACCATTCAACATGGAGAACACTTTAAAAAAACATTTCACATGCAAGCAAAGAAATGAAAAGAAAACAAAAGGGGGAAGATACAGAAAAGCAAGGCCCCACTTTTTCTGCAATGTTTCATTTTCAGAGCACATTCAACACAATCGATAACCAGCTGGAGGAGGGCTGGATATAAGGCTCCGTCTTGTTTTAGCTCAAGATAATAACTCCCAATAAAGCAGTTCTATGGCTGTGTGGTTTGATGCGGGTCCAGTGTGCTCCATGCACAGCACCTTGTATGATGGACGAGAGAGTTTAGCCACTTGCATTCCATGGGTGGAGAAAATCCCATGGGTTGTTCCACCCTCCGTTCTGCTTTACCTCCTTCTGATTTAACATGGATAATTTCTAAAATCAATTTTGGAATTGGTGCATGCAGTTTGCCACAGAACTGAGTTATGTCAGCTCACATCTTCTTCCCCCTCCATGTTTCCAGGGTGCATTTGTGACGGTGCACATTGAGGAACCACTGTAAAAAAAAGGAATCTTGCTATGGTGACACACGCCATAGCATCAATATGTCCTTTCTGCATGGTGTTTCTCATCAATGCACACCATTGCTCATATCATGTATTATTGGTAATGTGGAGGGAAAGGGGCACAAATGAATGGAAGAAAATGAAGCCTGTGGCAAATTGAACACATGAAGACTGGGAATCAAAAATGGGACAATGTCAGATAGCTGGTCTTGCTTGTGGAGTGTCACTGCTAATTCAGAGCTAACTCAGAGTTCCAGCCTTGCGGAGAGTTTGTGAGGCATCCCTACCTTGCACGGATGACATCATGGCACTAAGTGAAAATCAAGCAGAGACCAGCAGAGTCAGGGTCATGGAGCCGGTGGGGCTGCTGGGGATAATTCCCCAGGGCCCCGACCCTAAATGGGGCTCTGGAGACAAGTAGGGTTGCCACCTGGCCTTCGACCTGTCCTATAGGAAACAAGCAGGAACAACTCATGCAGCTCAGCTCCCCAGTGCCCTGAAGCATGTTCCAGTTGCTGAGGCAACCAGGACGTTTCATCCAGGAACAGGATGGAGGACCAAGTGCACAGGGCACCCAAGCGCCCCTGTTGAAAATCGTTCCTGGGCCCTCCTAACTTCTCTGCAGCCCTAGGCACCGTTTCATGCCAACCGGAATCGGAAGAGTATTTCTGAGCTCTGGAATGTTTTCTCATTGATTCTGGGTACAACCAAGAAATACTGTGCAGGGGCGCACTGTTCACTTTGAGGACACACAAACCCCCGCCTCACATGCCGCAAGGCCTTTGGTGTGAGGTCAAGTCCATGATGTTACCAACACTTTGCTACAGTGAAGACTCTGGAGATGCACAGAGAGGATGAGGTGCAGGAAGGTGGCCAGAAGGATCTTTGGTTTTGCCCTGGTCTGGACTGACCAGACCCATGGAGTGGCTTGCGTAGCGAGCACAGGGCTGGGTACAGGCTGGGAGGGCCTGGAAAGGTCTCAGTGTGGCAGAGCATGGGCTATTGGCCAGTTGAATAGAGCATGCCCACCCACGTGGCAAGTATCTGCAGGAGCCTTCAGGCCACCAGATAAGGAGGGTGGAACCAGGAGGGGGGGGCACTGACCAGCCAAGGCCAGGAGTAGATAAGGAGTGGGTCAAGAGAAGGGGCTGGCTGAGGATTAGAGGCTGACTGGGAGGGAGGGAGGCTGGAGAGGAGGAATAGGGTGCTGTAAACCCCCTCCTCACGTTTGCTCAGGGGGGGGGGAGAGAGAAAAACAGCTGGAGAAGACAAGCCAGATGGGTGTGGCCCTGGAAGACCTATGTAGGCTACTGACCCTATACAAATGGGCTACTGGTGGGCAGGAGCCCAAGACCCCCCCCTCCATCTTGGGGCCCCTGACAGGTCAGACTGAACAGGGTTCTTCTTGTGTGCTTGAATGTGGAGGTTCTGTCTCATGTGAACCACCCAAGAATTGGAGTCGAGCTTTCTCAATCTGCAATCTGGCAACCAGGTTCCACTGTTGAGCACCTATGGTGTTCAGACACCACCCAGTGGGTCTGTGCTCAATGTTCCTTTCTCAGCCCTTTTGTTACTGAGCTGTTGGACTGAAGATTTCCAGCAGCTCATAGCATTTCCCTCCATCCCCTTCCAGCCCACTTTCTCTGAAGAGCAAAAGTAGAAAGCTAATTCATGCAACCGTTTTTCTACAGGCTGAAGTTGCTATCAGCCTCTGTTCCTGTGAATGGTGAGCTCCAAACATGGGTTGAGATTTGGCTCAATGGGTTCTCGCTGCTTCCCCCCCCCCCCGGTCTTTGCAAAGACTTTTTGGCATGGGACAAGCCACAGATCGGATACAGGGGACTGAATGACTCCACAGTGAGAAGGAGCTCACCAAGGGCTCAGCGGGGGTGTATAGCAGGCAGTCCATTTGCTGCCTTACTGGTGCAGTGGCTCTGTCTTACGACAACCTTCTTTTAGGAATTGTCGTTCTGGATGTCTTTCCCCATGTTCCCTTTCCACAGCAGGGCTCTGGGTATTTTTAGACATCAACCACAGCCGATCTGGTTTGCTTTGGGGTCAGACCAGCTGTTTTTGGACCACGTAAATAGAACACAATGGACCCTGCAATTACAGTGCCTGGCTGAAACTAGGGGCCAAAGTAGACATGATGGCAGTAGGTTTGTGTGTTTCAAAGTGATACGGTCCTTGATGTGTAGAAAGAAGAGGGGGAAGGGCTCATTTTAAGAACAAGGGGTGCTGACCTCTCCTTGTTCCTGCTGTGTAGCTCCTTGCAGGCCCTCTTTGGCACTGCTGGTTCAGCTGAGGAGCACATCGCTTAGGGGGAGGCTGCAGAAAGGTCCACCAAGGGCAGGGGACGAGTGCTGCACTCACGCGAATACCCTGTTTGCAGTGGAAATGATAGCTTCCCACTCCTCCTTGGCTGTGACTGGGGCAAATGCCACCTTTCAAGACATGAGCCTGTGATCCCCCTTTCTGTTGTCCCCTCGCTTGCCGCCAAACTAGAACTGCGATCAATTTACATTGCCGAGCCCGGCACGGCTGCCTTGGAAACAATCCAGATCAGCTGTGTCTGACAAGGACAAACTCGGACCCCACCTTCCCATCAGCCGCCACATCAGATCGAAGCAGAGCTGCTCCACCCCATTTTGCCCCAGGTCGTCATGATTTGGGGGTGCTGCGATTTCTCACGGCACGTCTTAGAAGTGCCCATTGCTTTTATCCTCGGCCAGCAAACCACATTGCCGTGAAAATATCTGTTCCTTCACCATCACAAATGGGAACAGGGGCTTAAACAGATTTGGCTTTCCTTTGGCAATCGCCGCTTTGGAGTGGTCATTATTTTGTTCCGCTGCTCCTGCCTGGTTATCGAGTGTGACTTTTTAATTTCCGGCTTCACTCTTTGCTTAGAGGTATTATTGATATAAGGCATACCCTGCCCGTTCCTTCAGTTTCTTATCTGTTATTCCATCTTTGGATACAAGTTTGTTAAACACCAGAATACCAATAACCATGTTCACCTGTTGGAAGAGAAACAACATTTGTTTGAAAGCCCGATCAGGTCACATTCAGAAAGACAGTCACATACGAATCGACCCCTTGAGCATAGTTCCCACCTCCTGGCCAGATTAGCATAGCAAGGAGAGGCTAATGGCCAATCTGAAGGGCCTACAGGACTTCCACCCAAGGTCAGAAAGAAACCTGGATTGCGACTACAGCAGCTTTTGAGTCCTGCTGTATTTTGCATGATGAACGTTTGGTGTCTGGGGAAGCAGACGCTGGAATCAAACCAATTTTTCAGGAGAGTTCTGAGGAATACAAATAGGAAAGGGGGACGTGGAGTGTTCATGAGGGATGGCATCTCTCTTGGGTCAAGGATGGTGCTGCCTGTGTTTCAGCATCCCAAACACAAGTCCCGGAAGCTAAGCAGGCACTAACAGGCATCTGAGCAAAGGGAGGCCATCGTGGCCTTGACGCTGGTTGCAGGTGGGCTCCGACAATTTTACACTTGTCAATTTTTTATTTGTGGTGGCACATCGGGGAGACGTAGTAAGCCGACAAGATCTGCAAAGGAGAACAAGGGCTGCCACGATCTTTCCCGTCATGAAGCCTGGCACACCTATCCGGGTAAATCCTACCAAAACAGTGTGCTACAATTATACTCCTTGCTGATCTTCCCTACAGCGATCTCTCTCTCTCTCTCTCTCTCTCTCTCTCTCTCTCTCTCTCTCTCCTCTTTCTAATAAGCAGAGGTATACTGCCCTTAGTCATGGAGGTTCTATTTAGAGACTTAGCTTTCCTTTGTCTAATCCTTTGAAAAAAAAATCTTAAAAGATCTAACTCAACAGTATAAGTGTCAGCCCCAATGGCCTGCAATGTGGGGAGGGAGTGATTTGAAGCAGAGCGCCACTGTGGGATGGGTGCTCAATGCTTCTTCACCTGCCACTTTGCTGTGAAAACTCAGCATTGCCCAAATCACTCATCCTGTGGGGTCCCAGACACATGTCTGCAAGGGCGATCCAAAGACGTATTTGGAACTCTGCAGCGGGGAAACGGATTCAAAGAGGGGTTTTCTTATTGGGAAAGTTGCAAGGGATGGCAGGGTTAAACACGTCCTCTCCCTGCCACTTCTCTGCTCTAAACCACCCTCTCCCAAAGCTGTTTTTCTACAAGGTGCTCTCAGGGTTCTGTTACACACATTGGCATGTGACATGCAGGCAGACCAGAAGCCTGTGGCTCTCATTCACGGCCTGTTAATTATGCCCTGCATGGTGCATGCATTATTCAAGTTAATTACGCATGGTACATATAACTATGCAAGTAAATTATACACTGCATGAAAGGTTTTGTTTTTGTCTGTTCTGACTCTACTGTCAACCAGCGTCACTGAACCAGAACCTGCACTTCTAGAACTAGGAGAGAGACAGAGACACAGAGAGAAATCTTAATTCCTTCTCTCTGCCCTCTTCATAATTTTTTAAACCTCTCTCATTTACTTCTTTCCCCCAACTTAATCTTTTAAATGGACTAAAAAGCTGCAAATATTTTGGGCGGTGGTCAAAGAGAAGGTGCTCCAAGTAGAGATGGGGTGAATGTTTGATGCGTGGGGGGGGGGGCGTGTCGTCAGCTATGTGAGCCTGACTTGCTGCAGGCCGGGTCAAGGAGGGCAAAGGCACCCTTGAGCAGACCTCTCACCTTGACAGCTCAATCCTAAGAACATCAGAACATCAGAAGAGCCTGGCTGCTGGATCAGGCCAAAGGCCCCTCTAGTCCAGCTTCCTGTATCACACAGTGGCCCCACCAGATGCCTCAGGGAGCACAAGACAACAAGATAACCTGCATAATCCTATGCATGTCTACTCTGAAGTAAGTCCCATTATAGGCAATGGGGCTTACTCCCAGGTGTGGATAGGATTGCAGCCTGAATCTGTTTGCATACCTAGCTCTGCCTTGGCTGCTACCTCCTCCTCCAGAGGGGGGAAAAAACATGGAAAAACGATACTCTAACCCTAACCCTAACCCTAACCCTTTCCTCAGGCGGAGAGGCCTCTCCAGGTTTCAGGAGACCTCAGCAAACTGCATTCAGTGGCCCCCTTCCCAATTGGGTGGGGTCCAAGGGGGTTGCTCCACCACTACTACACAAAGACCATGTGGACACAACGTCCTCAGGGACCCACAGTGGTTACTCTGATACACAGTGGTCCTCAGCTTGTGCCCAACAATGGTGACCCTAGCACCAGCCCTGGGCCTTCCCCAGGATTGCTGGAGGTCTGCTCAAGTAGCTACATCAGCCCCCTTTCCTAAGGTGTGGTCCTTGGGGAACTGGCAAAGAGCCCCCTGAAGGTTCTTCAAGTGTCCCACTTTACTTCACAGGAGAGACAAATGCTTCTCAAGGCAAGCACAAGCTTACTTGCTCATCTCTTGTTCTATCTTCTGTTTTAGAACTTCACAGGCCTTGCAAGGACCATGGAAGCTCCAGCATACCAGGTCACTTTGGCCCCACTTCCTCCAAATGTGTAGGTAAAGCACACCACATTACGTGCTTTCATCGTGCTGTGCATTGCCTCATCCCTGTTGACAGTGATATGAGGTGGGGTACAATGAACAGCAGGATTAAATAATGTCATGTTTACCTGACAGGTTTTGAGGATGAGGGAGAAAGAGCCATGGAGTGTTGGATTCCGCCCAGTGGATGGCTTGCCAGTCCCTTTTACACAAGGACACACCGTTCCAAGGATTTTGCAATGACGCAGATATGCTGCACAATCCCCTTTGCCCCATTGTGTAGGACACCAGAGCTGGGTGCCGGATCTTTTGACCAAACAGCAGCATCTGCACATTTTGGAAATGTCGTTCTGGTTCAGATGTTAATCTAAAAAGATTGCTCATGGACACCAGCCCTGCCCCTACACATGTTGCATAATGTCGGAAAGAGCCTATGCATGTGAGAACTGTACACATGTAGGCTCTGGACACATGAGCAGGGACGCCACCTCTGATCATATGACTAGAGCTACACATGTACAGTTTTATGGCTGAGATGAAATGACCCAATCCTGAATTTTTGCAATCCCATTTGCAAGTGGTGAAACAGGGGGCATTTTGATAATAATCAGAGGACAAAACCCTGTGGTGATGATGGCGGTGGCAGTGCTCCTCTCAATGGTTAATGCCCAACGTCCTCTCCATGCCCCAAATTTCCCCTGGAATGATGCCAACATGTAGCATCATTCTGTGACAAAATGGGGGGGGGGAGGAGGTGGACAACTAAACGAAGCTCCACCAGGAGAAGTTCTGTCACAAATCAGGTGGCTGTTCAATAAAGTGGGAGGCAGGAGAGGTCACCCGTCTCTTGCTCCCCGACTCTCTCAATCTCAAGCAGGAAGTTATCCATGGGGACTCTCAGCTCAGCCGTTGTTTCTATGTGCACCCGTCAGCTCTTTCGGAACTCGTTGAAAGAATGTTGGCGAAAGGGGAGGGGCAGAAGATGCAGGAAGTCCTGCCTGTGTCTCTTCAGATAACTCTAGAAAGTAGTTGATTTTCCCGTCTGACCTCTATCTGCAATTTTCATATCTGCATTTCAGCCCAATCCTATCCCCCACCAGTTCATGCGATACAGCGGCCCCAATGGAACACATGCTGCAGCCTATGGTGGGATTGGCGACCAGACGGCTCAGGAGTGGTCAGCAAAAATATGTTTTCCTTCCCTCTCCATAGAGGCTGTCAGTGTGTCTCCTTGGACCTATGTCAGTTCTTGTGCTGGCAAAGTCTGTGGAGAGTCGGGGGCGGGTCCAGGCTGGGAAGGGGACATACTGTCGGATCTCTGTGTGCGCTGCTGAGAGCCTCCCCCTCTCTCCCCCTGCCTGGCCCACAACCCAATCCTAACTAAATCTCCGTGCAGTGCTGCAGCGGTTCTGGCGCAGCTTCTGCTGTATCCTGTGGGGGATTTTTGGCTTCTGGAAGCCTCCTCAGGGCAAGTCCCAGTAGCCGCTATGGGTCAACTCGGACCTATGGCAGTTCAATCACTGGCGCAAATCTACGTTGACGCAGGAAGGCAGATCAGTCCCGGAATGGGGGTCAGGCTACGGCATGTGCTGCTGCCACCAAACCTGCCCTCCTCCCAGGCCCGATCCACCCTCCCCCCACTCCCATCACCACCCCATTCATCCCCTCCCCGCCTCCGCTGAACCCCCTGCACTGGTTTACCTGTAGCAGTGGGCACCTGGCATCTATCTTTGTGCAGACCCGGCCACTTGCTGCTTGCGCACTGGCCTAGTCGCACTTGTGACGGCCATAAAGCAGTTTATGTTGCTGGAATGTGCGTTGCAGCTGGTGTAAAGGCCCTTTAGGGTTGGGCCACCAATCCTTGCCCCAATCCCCCCCTGTCACTACACCTGCTCTGGTGGACATCCGGTGTTTGTGCCAGCGGTTTGTGCCAGCGGTTCCGGACTGCATGACGGCTGCAGGCCTTTTGCACTGTCATGATAGGACTTACAGCAGTGGGTAACAAGATCCACTGCTGTAGGCACTGCACAGGATTGGGCCACTCGTGACAAGAAATTTGTAAGATTTGTGTGTTTTCAAGGTAACAAAAAAAGTAAATAAACTGTCTAATTAGTGCTATTTTGTGCATGGATGTCAAGTAATAATTTATACAGTATGACTTTCACAAAGTAAGCATCAAGCCCCTGTTGCTGCTGTGGGAAACAAACTATTCATAATCTCCCATTTTAAAAACATGCCCTTTCTCAAATCAACCCATTGATGCGACATTCATGTTAAAGATTGACAAATGCCACGAATTCACCTCAAATGACTGTGTCATTGAGAACTCAGAGCATTGGCCAAGCCAATCTGCATTTTCAGAGAAGTTCTCCATGCCTTCCCAAGTAGATTCTCATCCTTTACGGACCAGTCTCAGTGGCAGCTGGCATGGGGGGGGGGAAACAGTTGTAGAACCACACAGAGAGGAGGGAGGCTGTAGCAGGAGAAAAGCAGTGACGCTTCTCTGCGCCAACCCTTGGGAAGACTCCAAATCCCAAGGGTTAGCTCAATTTTGCTCTAGAGCAACAATAGGGAGAAGAAAAATGCCTTAGAGGCCCCATCATGCAACACTATCACTCCTTTTCTCCTGGCACACAAGGGGGGGGGTCTCCCTCATCCTCGCTTAGGTCTGTTTCTGATTCTCTAGCTGCCCAACTGCCCCTCTTACCAGCCACCAAGACTGATAAGTGAAGGTGGGAGAGGGCCAGTGGGGAAACTGGTGGAGAACGTCTCTGAACTCTCCAAGCTCAGAGATGAACTCTTGGGGATCAAGAAGTTCAAACCCTGTGGGTCTGTGTGTGTGTGGGGGTGCTTTTCTGAGCCCCAAGAATTCCTCTCCAAGCATAAGTTCAGAGAACTTTGCCAACATCCACACTCTTCATGAAACCTTAACATAGGCACTTCCACTTTCGCTCAGGGACAGGACGATGCTTTTGCAAGTGGACCTTGGGGGGATTCAGGGCATGGGGAAGGCACTCATGGAAAAAGAATACTCAGAAGCAAGGTCAAATACCAAAACAACTGCAGCTGCTGGTCCCACGAAGGCATAAAGCAGACCTCCTTCCAAGGACAGCCAACAGCTAAGAAAGAAAGAGGGGGAGAAGAGACATCAGGACAGTTACAGTGGCCCCACCAGCTTCAAGGCACAGCACAACCATGGACTCCGCAACCATGGAGCCGCTCTCAAGGGACCTCTCCTGGGAACCAGCCAACTGTTGGATCTCTGTGTGCACTGATGAGACCGGCCTTGACTTGTTTTATGAATAAACCAGTAAATCTACATGACTAAAATAAGAATACACTTCTTGTGCTCTCTTCCAACTCATATCTGCAGCCAGTTTTCTGTGTGACTCTCAGATAGCAAGCTAGCTAGATATTTTATTTCTTTAAAATATTTTTATCCTGCCTTTACCATCTCAGCGGTAGGCACTCAAGGCGGCTAACAATCAAAAATATGAAGAACAATAATAATCAAATTAGATCAGAACAAAAGCAGCATAAGAACAAAAACAAACAATCAGCAAGAGAGCCATAAAGGCAACCCCAGGAGAGCAGAGCAAACATGCCAGGGAGAATCGGTGGGTTTTCGGGTGCCGTCAGAACGCTGGCCAATCTCTCAAGGCTACCCTGATCTCTAAAGGCGTGGAATGCCACGTTCAGCATGCCACCGAAGCAAAGCATGTCATCTCTCACAGCCATCAAATATGCAAAAGGACTCCCTTCTGACCTCAGGGGGTGGATGAACGGATAGATAATTATGCCCACAGAGTGAGCAATAGCAATTGAATAGCATATGTTTACATCTGGATAGCATCAGTCTAAATTCCTGGGTGCTTGCTGGGTGCTTGCTGTCTCTGATCATGGGGAAGATTTCTCTTGAGTACAACAGTTGTTGTTAGAATGGGAAGAAGAGCTTTAGAGCACGTCGGAATCAGGTAGGGCATTTGCCCGTGTACTCATGGACTTCTCTAACGTTGGATGTTCTCCCCTGTTAGAGAACATCTGAAAAGGATTGAAGTCTTCTATTAAACCGGTGGGGGGGGGAGGAGGAGGGGGTGTGGGATGTGGGTACACTTGAGCTTGTCACTTGTTCTTGATCCAACAAATCGTGGGTTGTTGAACCAAGAGCGTAAGAGGGTTGTTGAACCAAAATGATGGTGATGAAGGTGATGATGAATACAGTATATTACTGGTAAGGTTAGGAGGAAAAGAAGAATCTAGAGACTGGGGTTAAGTGAGTGTGAGGTAAAAGGCCAGGGAAGAGTAGCTACTGGAGGGAATAAGGCTGCTTATGGTACTGATGCTTATGGTACTTCCTTTGCATACTTCTGAATGCACTGATGAGACTGGCCTAGTTTTCTATCCCCACACTCCACAATATCGAAGTATCTGAGATTTCATCAGGCTTGATCATCCTGTGATGGATCTGTTGTTTCCAAGTTATTTCAAATCACATTATGTTGATTCCAAACAAGACATGTTTTGGGCAAAAAGCTTGAGAAAAATAACAATTCTGGAGATCAACTGAAGGTGAACTGGAATGTTTTTCCCCCTTCCAGATAACCAAATCAAATGCAACATTTGGTTGACTTCTCTCCACAGGGCAATCAGTTGATTCCCTTCCCTGTTTTCCTAAGAGCATTGAGAATCCACCATAAACTCTTCTAAGCAACAATATTGCTAGACTATTCTCTTTGGAATTCCCATTCTCTTCTTTCTTGAGATCATCTGCTCCAATTCACAACCATGCCAGTATTTCACTCCTGGGAGCTAGTGCACCATCAGGGTTCTGCTAGCTGGAGTTCCCAAGCAACATCAGGAGAGGCTCTAGAGTTCATGCAGCATATTGTTGGCTTGCGAAAGATCCCAGGCTCAAGGTTTTGAAGTGAACTCTGACTCAAATTAAATCTTATTCATAACCCAGAAGCCAACACTTTTGTCGTTCAAAATAAAAGCCTCCACACCTGAATTGGTGTTAGAACAGTGTGCCCCCCAAAACCCTGTTGAAAGGCAACAATCACAAGGTGTAGCTTGTTAAGTCCTAGAGCACAATCCTAGGCATGTCTACTCAGAAGCAAGCCCCATTGTGTTCAGTGGGGCTTGCTTCTGAGTAGACATGCCTAGGATTGTGCTCTAAGGTTTAACAAGCTACACCTGCCCACATTCCTTCTCCTAAAGGTCTAGCACTCTGTCCCGGTTGGAGATATGGTAAGCCTATGCAACTGCTGAATTTGGCCTGTCCAGAGAATTCCATTCTTGCCCCTCAAATGGGGTTTTCAGGCCTCCCTTTCACCCCTTCCCCCAACTTCATGCTCAAAATTCTCAGCTGAGAACTCTCAGCCCTATAAGAAGCATAAATAAGAGGGTGGTTGTCCTACCCTGTGCAATGGCCAACGGTGTGAGCAATTGGATATATTTGTGTGTGTTTCATGGGCCTGTAGTATGAACCAAGAGTAATGAAAGGCAGTTCTCCTCTTCTTCAGATCATTGGTTTTAGTCTCTGCTGGTAATTAAGGTCAAAAGTTAACCTACTCAACTCACTTGAAATGCTCCACACAGTAATTCAAGGAAGAATTGAGGTTAATCCTTGACAAGACAAGAACTCCCAATTGATGGCCGAACATGTTTGGGAGCCACATCGCAGCATTCAGGCCGTGCAAATCAATCCCAACCCTTCATCCACCTGCCAGCCAGGGACACGGTATCCAAGCAGGAAGCAAGGCACAGACTGAGCTCCTTTTAGGATGGTCCCATAACAAAGCGGAGAATCCAAGGGGCAAACCCCCAGTCTGCTGGTTGTAGGGACTCTTTGTAGTACAACCCCTTGTTGCCTTTTGCCAGACAGACTGACGCCTCATATGGGAACCAGCTACGGGCCAGGCTACACGTGTGGGGACAGAGCAGCGGCTTAAAGGGCGGGTTTCTGCCCAACAGTTGTGGAGCAGAGTGGGGTGACCTGGAGTGGGGGGCAGGAGCAGCTGCTGGCTGCTTGCCCCACAAATTCCAGCTATTAGTATAAGCGAGATCGGAAATCAGAAATGAGCCTGGAAATGGGGTGAGGAGTTCTCAATCACCTGGGGGGGGAGTATTGACTAAACAGTCCCACCCAGCTGCTTCCTTTTGCTTGAAACTGCCTCCCCCTACCTGACTGGGGGCAACCCACATTACATCGCTGTGGCATATCGTTTGGCTCTATATCTCTGGCCAGCACAGCTGTGTGATCTTTATAGACCAGGGGTGGCCAACCTTCCACCATTAGGGCTACTGTGTGCTTAAGAGTTGTGTAGAAGTCAGAACCTTGGCAGCTGCAAGCGCTGATGGTGCTGCTAAAGCAGCTGCACCTGCTGAAATGTCCTCACCTATGCAACCATTTAAAGGGCCAGGAGCATTCATGTTGAAAGGTTAGCCACCACTGTTATAGACAGTTCAATGGATATGAATTTTGAATGGGAGCTCCAGTGCTGAACACAGGGACACAATCAGCTCAATTCACCACAAGACTAAACAAACACATGGAAGAAAGAATGAAAGCAAGAGGAGAAAGATCAGACACGATTACTCACTAGGTTTCAGTGCCGTACCCCTTTGCTTTAGTGAATCCCACCGAGATGGCAACGACCAAGGCAGGCAGGCCTAAAACAGAAAGCAATATTTTTCAAATTATTTTCAAAGGGATCTTGCAACAAAGCATGCGACTATTTTCATTGGAACCGTCACTTCTCCCCTCACCCATTAATTGATAAAGATCTTTTCCCACCTCATTCTGGTCACAACGAATTACAGTACTTATCTCAAAGATTGTTTTGTCAAAGTGGCAGTTGCATTAAAGAACAATCTTCTTCTCATTCCATTCAGCTTCAGAACATGAGGGAGTTTAGGCTGAGAGGGGAACGATTCACTTAGGATGGCTGATCCCCCAAATTTATTTATTTTTATTTATTTTTCACATTTTTATACCACCCTTCCTCCAAGGAGCTCAGAGTGGTGTACATATTTCCTCCCCTCCTTTTTGTCCTCACAAAAACCCTGTGAGGTAGGTGGGGCTGAGAGATAGTGACTGGCCCAAGGTCACCCAGGAAGCTTCGTGGCTGAGTGGGGATTTGAACCTGGATCTTCCAGGTCTAAGTCCAACTCCCAAACCACTACACCAACCTACAGCATCACCCCACCTCTGGAAAATAACTAAAAGGGCCCCTGTTTCACTGCCTGCAAATGGAGCAGTGAAATGGGGAGGGGGTTGACTCCTTCCCACTCCCGCCTGCAGTGTGGAGTTGTACAATTGAGAGAGAAGCATACCACTTAAGTGAGAACCAGCCCTAAGATGCAAACACTAGCCAAAAGCCACCCAGTGAGCTTCATGGCGAAGCAGGGAATTGACCTTGAGCCATCCCTGCAGAAACCGAAGACATGACCCACATCCTCTCACGCACCCAAAGGGAAATGGACCATTTCCGAGGGAAAGGACAGCCTCCACTGGGCCAATGTGTCCAGCAGTCCTTGTTGGTCTTGTTTGGGAAGGGTCTCTCTGACCCCAGCGCCTGCGCATGTTGGCCTACGAAGAGGGAACTGCCCCTCTCATTCCTAGTCACCCGCTTGATCAGGACTAAGTATCGCATGCAAATGGCGCTTCTTCACCCTAGGAAACCTCAAGCAGCTCTTTAGAACTATCCTCTTGTGGCAACGTGAAGAAATCAATCTCACTGCTCAGGATGGGCAAATCCCATTAGGAGTTAGTGGGATCACTTGCCAAGCCGAGCTGAGCTTCCCAAGAACAAAAGTCCTCATTACTGATGGAAAGGCATTATGTTGGATTGGAGGGGAGGGGTCAGGCAGGCTCTGCTGGCACATCTTAAGGATGGCATTGCACATCCTTCTTAATGTGACCTGCCAGTTTAGAGGCCTGCAACATTAGTTGCTGAGATAAGAGGTGGTACAGTCTTACTAAAAACACAGGCTGAGCCCAAAGAGAGAGAACTGGTGAACTTTTGCTTGAAATTTAGGGTGCAGTGAGAATTTGAAGGTGTGGGAAATTGGGATTTCTCACACACACACACACACACACACACACACACACACACACACACTCGCTGGCTGAACAACCCTTAGGAGAATCCAGATGACTTTCCATCAAGAAATACTGGTGTTTCAGGAAAATCATTTTTTGTTCTTACAATTCCAAACAGGCTATTATTTTCTTACAGGGGTTGCACAGTCAGCACCAACTGCTCTCCTCTCAACGTGTGTGTTTGGAATCCAGGATGGGCAGAAGATAGACTGGGATCATCTACTGACAAATCCCTGGGCGATTTGCAGATGTTTGGCAAGGGGTTCCGCCTCTCAGTAGTTCAACAATGGATTTGTAGTAATTCAGATTTAGGTTTACACAGTACTTATATAGACAGGTTATTCCCATGTATGACTCACAGGGTTCCAGTAGGTGGATTGGCACAGCCCCAAGTCACCATTTCACACATGATTCTGATTGGTGGACCTTGAGATTTGAAGTACAAACCTCCCTGCAACAGATCTCACTTGCCTGAAGCCTGTTCACCCACCCATTTTGAACTACAGTTGCATAGGCACCTATGACCCAATAATCATGAAAACATGGCATCCCCCCCCATTTTATCCTCACAACAAGCCCATGAAGGAGGCCAGACTACATACAGTGACTAATCCATGCTCACCTAGAGCTTCATAGCTCAGGCAGGAAATTTGGGTCGCAGTCAGCCCCGTTCAAGCCTGACCACGTAGCCACCACTACAGCACACTGGCTCTCTTTCCCCTAGAGACTGAGTGCTCCCTTGCTCTGTGCCACGTGGAGAGGTAGGTAGAGCATGTGCAGAGGCATTTTCAGTCACTGCCCCAGAATTACAGAATCCCTGTTGGAAATTCTCCAAAGTCAGAAGCTGAGCATTTTCTGCTTTGCTTCTTATAACAGAATATTTTCCTTCTATTGGTGTAGATCTACTACTACTACTACTACTACTACTACTACTACTACTACTACTACTACTACTACTACTACTACTACACACATTTACAGTAAAGAACATATGTCAGACATTTTGAAGAGAGGGTGACCTCTACCCCCAACATGGTCCATTACAGAAATGCAAAGGGAACATGTGCTGGTTACTTGCATCAGCACATCTCTCGGCTATTGGGAGCTAGGAGCGCACAGTTTTTGCTTTGTTTTCTTATTCTGTCCACTTTCATTATTAAAAACTCTCCTGTTCCCCACCATGGTCCAAATCTGTGGGAGCAGGTCGGAGGGGCTTGGTCAGAGGGGGCAGGTCAGAGGGGCTCTGTGCCAGCAGCACGGAGGGGCTTAACATAATTTGTAGTTTGTCCCCCCCCCCGCGTCTTTCATAACGTCAGTTTCTAAATAATAAATAAATAGAATTTGTGTTGTGCCACTGCTTCAAAAAGACAGTGTCATTTTTCCAACATGTCTCGGATATACGGGTAAGGACGCCATGTAAAAAGCAAAAAAAGCTGTCAGCTATACCATCTTGATCGTATGATCTCCCATGAATAGGTTCCGAGTAGATTACGGAACGAAACGTTGGGGTGCTACTCTTCTTTGGATTTTAATGTTTCTGCCCGTGCGTGGCTGCCTGACAGGAAACCCACGCTCGGTTTGTAGGTTCGTTTGAACTTCAAAGAGATTTTTTCTGCTTTTTTTGCTTTTTACATGGCGTCCTTACCCGTATATCCGAGACATGTTGGAGTAACTGCTGGCCATGAAACATTTCGCAACAAAGTGTCATTTTTGTAACATTTCAGTTTGCTGAAATCTCTGCTTCCTGAAAACAATAATTTAGTCAGAGGTTGCAGCAAAAGATATCCATTCTGACTTACCAAATTTATAAATGAATTAAAAAATTTTTAACAGGCCTGATTCATTTCAATGTTCACTCACTGAACTCGCATTGATTTCGTTATTGCTTGCAGCCACTTTTGCTATTCCCAGTTTTTATCATTTCCGTGGTGGCTGCCTCATAGTTTGGGGACCCCTGGTTTGAAGCGTCATTAGCCCTCCTGAGCCCTTGGAAAGGGAGTGGAATAAAAATATCAATATCAATCCTTTATTCCCCCTGCTGGATGAGTGCCTGGTTCAGGGAATCTTTTATAAAGACTGAAAACTTCACTTGGGATAACGTGTTATCGAGGCAGATGCGCAGGACACAGTCTTTGCTGCCAGGTCTTAAAATGATATTAAATGACAAATTAAAGTAGGATTACATGAGGTAAGCCTAAATGCAAATAAATTAAAGTCACTCGAGTCAATAAACCGAAGGAATGGTAAACAGAGAACCTCTCAGGAGAGAAACCCTTGACTCTCTGCATCATTTCACATCACAGAGACGGCAGAATGCAGGACAGGACGGTTCCAACCTGCAGGTGGGCTGGAGGGGCACATTTCTGAATGGTCCTCCAGAGAAGAGACCTCCCAGCATGCAATAACTGAGCACAACAGGTATGTTCCAAGACAGGACATGACCCCAAATGTCCTCCCTTTAATCCTCGAAGACAGCTCCTTTTAAATTCTCAAGGGAGTGCCACTCAAATCAACACTGCCTCAGCGAAATCCCAAAGGGTCAAGGATTATCCAGGTCAGGCCACGCAAGCAGCAGGAGGCAGGGCAGAGCGAACGTGCTGACTTGGCTGCTACTGACCAGGAGGAACAATGCCCTTCACTTATGTACTTGTTGTGTGTATATATCAAATACTGTTCACTAGGAAATGAAGCGGGCAGTTTGCAAACAGCAATAACCATTCCTGGTAACAACTAGAACCCCTCCCCTCAGTCTGATTTAACTTTTGAGAGGACAGTGAAATCTCCACAGTCCATTGTAAGTGTGGGGCAGGGCTCTCCTGGGAACAAGTTTGGGCTTTTGCATGAGATCCTTGCTGTTCTCACAGTATATAAGTATATAAGGTTACCAACTGATCCATCTATCCCAGTACTGTCTACTCTTATTGGCTGTTGCTCTCACAGATGTAAGGCAAAGGCTTGCCCTGCTAGCTGAGATGCCTTCACTGTCACGGATCAAACCTGGGACCCACTGTGTTTGAAGTATGTGCGGGACCTGAACGATGGCTTCTGCAGTCACCCAGACAGCAGCCCTTTCCATTGTGCCTCTACCTGCTGATCTAAGTGCCACAAGAAGTGGGAGGAGGACTGAGGAAAGATGGGTATGGGGGTTCCTACATTTCCCATAGTTTAGAATGAGAGAATAATCTTGGACCCATAGTTACAGGCTCCCAGTGCTTGAGAAGACCAACCACATTCCCATGTGTTCTCACACACTATACCAGGCCATATTCTCTCTCCCCCCCCCCCCCCGGCTGAAGTTCTCTAAAGTTCTCTCAAAATAGTTTCAAACAGAGGTTGAATGACTGCAGGGGGGGGGGCATACAATCTCTTTCCAAAACATCAAACTTGGAGCCTTATCACAAGCTCCCCATTTCAAGATTGCGGTATAGGTTGAAGTACTTCTTGGGGGAGAGAGAGACTAGTTTTGTCAGATTCTTATCTATCAGCCAGAGCTTTAGTTTAGCTCCACATTTGCTGCCTTGTTAATTTAAAGGCTGTTTCTTTTCTGCTCCAGGTTGAAACAAAGACTCCTCCTCACCCCATCCAAGACACAGGAATCGTTTACGGATGATGCGGTTCCGTAGCCGGCCCGTCACAGCCATATAAGATTGCCAGGCTTCCGTCAGCACCCAACAGAAGGAGGAGAGGAAGAAAAAGTGTAGGAAGGCTGCCACCAAGGTGCAGATCACCTGGAAAAGGAGAGTGAAAGGGACATGTGTAAGGAGAAAGAGGAACAAACAGAAGAAGTAAAGAGCAGAAAAGCATATGTCGTTGAATCTCTTACTGCACCTTCCGAGGTTCGAGGACTGAACCCTGGTTTCCAGTCTTGCAAGACACTCATGCCCCAACGATAGGTTCTGACTGCGCATTCATTCTGTGGGAGCTCTATGATTGGGACTCCCAGCGTTACAACAGTTATGCAGCAGGCAACCTGGGCCAGTTCCCCCAGTTCAGAGGGACCCAACCCATATTGCCCTCTGCTTCTGGTCTCCTGTCTGCCCTTTCCCCAAACTTATCAAGTTGTGAATGGGTGATGGGAAACCAGCAGCAGAGGAGACTGGTGAAAAAAACTAAGGGATGATTCTAAATTCCCGTAGCTATTGTCTGCAGCGAGCGTGCCTGGAGCCTCCACTGCTGATGGGAAAACCATTGCGGATAGAGGTCGTTTCTCTGTATTCCTAAGGAACTACTGTTCCCCTTGCAGTGGAGGCCCCGAGCATGTGCAGAAGTCTCTGCAGCAAACAGGAAGCACAGAAACAGGAAAAGTCCTCTATTTTCACCCATGCTACCTCCTTACACAATTTGGGAAGTTTGGGAATGTGGGGGAGAAGGAAAACTAGCAGCAGGAAAGGCTTGTGTTGATGGGGGGCTGGGGGCACCAAGTCATTAGGAGCCAGAATTGGGGGGAGGTGGTTCAGCTCAGCTTGAAATGGCTTGGGATTCCCAAACTGGGAGATCATCCATTTCTGCAGTTCCCTTCCACCACTACGTCACACCTTAACTACAATTTAGTAGGACTGACAGAAGTAGATAAGATGTGACCTGGGGTGTGATTTGGCTTGTGAACTTCAAGTTGGATAACATGTCTACAGGATACAGAAACAAGGCCTATCCCAAACACTGATGGGGAAAGAGATGCTCCTGCTGTCCACCTTCTTCCCTGTACAGAAGAGGAGGAGGAGGAGGAAGAAGAAGAAGAAGAAGATGTGCCCTTCAAACCATGTCCCATTTGCTGAATGGGGCACCAGCCTTCAGAAGCACGTTCACTTCAGGCTAAACTGAAGGTAGCCCAGACAATAAATTAACAATGAGGACTGCAATACGGATAGCAGACTCCACACTGCTTATCTTGACTACTTGGTTTCAAACCAATTCAATCTCATGTGTGTCAAGACTAGTAAATCTGCTTCAATCCAAATATTCTGTCTAAGAAAGTCTGCGGCGGCAGTCATAATTACTCTTCTGGGATTCTAACCCATCAATGTTCGTTTCCTTCTTCTGCCTTCAGAAGTGAAACCTTTTTTTGTCCTTTGATGCTGGTGGTAATGCTTGGCCAAGCGTAATTTAATAACAGTTTTTAAAAGGCTGCCAAGAAACAGCGAGAGCAGCTATTGCAAAGCCCGTTCTCTTTGTCTAATGTGACCAGCAGCAATAAATATGCATCTTTTTTATGTAGCACTTTCATCTTCAAAGGGACTCACAAATGCAGAGAGTGCGCAGGTGGAAAGCGAGGGGAAGAAAGACATCGCCGACAAAGAGGCAAAGAGGGCGAAGCAAAAAGATCACCGCAAGCTCTTAAAGAAGACCCTATACCAACAGAAAAGGTATTCCTGATTGCAGTGGTATACCCATGACAGTCATGATGGCGGCACAAGAATAGGATGAACAGCAAGGAGACAGGAGGGGGCAAAATGAGAAGGGAGGGGTGGATCATCTCAGTGGCAGCAGCACATGCCGGATCCTGTCCTTGTTTTCCCAGACACACCCCTGTCTCTCCTTTGACTTACGCCAGCAAAATAGCTGGCATCAGTCTGAGGAGACCCACACAGACGATGGAGAGGTGAGTAAAAAAGACTTGCCTCTCCCAGGCCGTCTGGTTGCCCGCCCACCCCACCCACCCACCCCCATAGCATGTGGCACACACTCCATCAGCACAGCTGCATAGTAGACAATGGTGGAGGATAGGATTGGGCTGTGAATACATCGACCTCTAGTTCTGAAGATTGCGATTAACTGTTGTGCTAATTTCAGTGATCTGTCCCAAGTACTTGGTCATTCATTTGAAATGCGGTTATTAGTACTATTGACATGACTCATCACGATGGGACTGATCTGCTGTTTCGAATGTCCTCGAAATAAATGAATTGCATACTATAGCAGCAATGGTTTGGTATGCATTGCTGTTATTCTCTTGTGAGTTGTTTTGGCCCCCTTCATGTGAAAAGGGGGCATACAAACACGTTACTAATAACAAGAACAAGAATGGATTTCTATCGTATTTTAGAACGAAGCATTGTGACCAGTTAAAGAGCCACAGACGTGCTGTCCACTTGCCGTCTCCTCCTCTCTGGCCTGGTCTCCACCCTGTGCCTTCCTCCTGCTTGCTCAAGAGGTGGCCATACAGAAATCCCCACATCACAGCATGTGTGATTTGAAAGGGGGGGGGCACCTGAAGGCGGAGCAGCAATGACCACAGAGCAGAGGTCCGTACTTCCCCTCCCCTCTGCTTCCAGATGGAGAACTGAGTGGGGTTCTCCCTCTGCACACACTAGTCCTACCCTGAGAAACCCAAATCTTTCTTTTAACCCCCCCCGACAACCCTCAATGTTTTATTACAAGAATGAAGTTTTCGCATGAACAAAAACTTGCAGAGCAACTCAAGCAAAGGATGTACAGTATATACCCATCCAAAAGACTTTCCATTAGAACAATCCATAAAAGTCAAAATTAAAACAAACCCTCCCCTTGCCCCCTTCAACCGTATCTTTAAAATACGACATCACCTTCATTTTTATGTCTGCTTTCCTAAGCTGAAATGCCTCCCCAAGTTCACCACCCCATTTGTAGGAGGCAAAATTGGGGGGAGGCATTTCTGTGTGTTTTTTTTTGGGGGGGGGGAGCCAACTGCGCTTACTGGCAATAGTGGGGCTTCCAGCCATTATTTTTTCACCTGGCAGTTCAGGGTTCCAGAACACCAACAGAATGTCTCCCCAGGTTCAACAGGTGCTCCAGGAAACCATGCTGAATTTGGGGAGAGCAGCGATCTGGCCATGCACTGCGCCAGCCTTGGAAGGCAGGGTGGGGTTAGGGGAGGATACGATTGGGCTCTAAGAGTCCATCCTGTCCAATAGTCAGCTTCCAGTAGTGGCCAAACGATGCCACCAGGGATGCCACAGGTGGGGCTTGACAGCTGCCTTCTTTTTCGCCAACAGCTGGGGTTCGGAAGCACGCAAACGCTTCGGACCATGGCAATTCCATTTTAACATAAGAACATCAGAAGAGCCCTGCTGGATCAGGCCAAGGGCCCATCTAGTCCGGCTTCCTGTATCTCACAGTGGCCCCACCAGATGCCTCAGGGAGCACACAAGACAACAAGATACTCGTATCCTGTCGCCACTCCCTTGCACCTGGCACAAAGAAAACCTACTCCTACAACCAGGAGGTTGCTTATCTCCATCGTGGCTTGTAACCTGTGATGGTCTTTTCCTCCATGAATCTATCCAAACCCCGTTTAAAGGCATCTAGGTCAGGTGCCATCACCACATCCTATAGCAAGGAGTTCCACACAGATTGATTACACGCTGGGTAAAGAAATATTTTCTTTTGTCTGTTTTAATACTCCCTCCACTCAATTTTAGTGGATTTTAACACATGGCTAACAATAGCCACTTCTCCACGAAACTGGTTATTTTTCGGACTTCTAAATATTCAAGCTAGTGGCTCTCGCCACAGCTTTTGGAACAGACTCCATTTACCTACCTAGGTAGTGAGAGTGGGTTCGGATTCCTTAATTAGGGTCAGAAATTGGCTCCAGGGCTGGTTGATGAAAAAGGTGCTATGAAAGGACAGAACATTTATTAAGGGGAACATTCTTCCCTGGTTCCCTTTAGTCAATCTGTCCTTTTGAATTTGAGAGAGAAAAACCACTGAACCTCTCAAATGAATCCTGTTCTTCAACAGGGCCAGAGGCCAGTTAACTCCAGGCAGACACTCAGAAAGCATCACATCTGAAATCTTCTTTTTAATAGAGATTCTAGGAAGGCTTCCCAAGGTCTCAAAGGCAGAAAATGATAAATGTGCAATTTGCCATTTAGCTGCACTTTCAACAACCAAATAATTAGCAGAAGGAAAGCAAAGGATGTCAGAGTTCAGCCATTGTATCTAACCAAACGCAGGCCATGCTCCTACCTTATTCCGGGTCTGGGTTTGCCCAATCAGGATGAGAGCATTGGAAGATATGATGGACAGGCAAAAATTGATGAGGATGACAGAGCGTTCTGAGCGGATGTATCTGTAGAGAGGGAGGAGAACAAGGGGGAAGCCCCAGATTATCATCATCGTCTCTAAAGGATGTTGCAGCAGCAATCCAGCAGGTTTGAATTCTGACACGGATACTGTATTTCTGCTGGTGCGGATAACGTTCCAAAATCCAGCTTCAGTCTGATTCTGTCCAATTTATTCCGTCACCATCCACCTCTGAACGTGCATTCCAAGGTGTATCTGATTATCAATGATCCCAGCAGCATTTCTGGACGTTAAAATGGCCCCAATCAGCACTGAGAATACACCATGCAGTGTGTGTGTGTGTGTGGGGGGGGGGTTGTTAACCTCCATGCTTTGGTCTCAACAAAAATCTCTTCTGAAAGCTGTGGCATGACCCCAAGAGGGGAGCTTCCTTGGGGTTTATAGCAGCTTTGGGGATGGAGAGACATTTTTGTTGGGACCACTGTGCAAGGAAAAAGCCCCCCCCCTTCAGACCATAGTTCCAGTGCTCACTGTCTTTCTCCCCAGATGCTATTTTACCATTATAGAATGACCTTTCTAGCATCATATGTGTTTTTCTACTGAGACATTCTGAGAAGTTTCAGTGGATCTTCAACACTGTGGGGTGGAAAAGCCAAAAACGGTGAAAAGAAAGGAACCAGCTGTTCTCCCTGGAATGTGACCTTCTGGCTAAAAGGACAACTGTGCACAAAATTACCAGTGCGATCCTATGCCGCAGTTGTGTTGCTGTCACTGCTATGTTGGCATGATGCCTGACATTCCCTAAGCAGCCCACCCAGCACAAAGGGAGAGGGGGAAACACGAGCCCAGGCAACTCCCCATTCACATAGCCCTCCCAACGGTGCTGCCACAGAAACGCAGACCCAGCCTACCAAGCATGGAGTGGCGGTCGCCGGTCTGATGTCAGCATGATGCCTGCGTAATGACGGCCTGGTGGCAGCCCGACATTAGCCTGACATGCAAGGAGCCGATCGCTGCACCTACCCAGCCCCAACACCAGTGGCCAGAGCAATGCTGCCGGGGGGGGGGGAGCACAAGTCCAAGGAACAGCAACTGCTGGGTGATGCCCCCCCCGGCAGCCCTAGGAAAGAGTACTACAATGACAGTCACCACTGCTGACCATGGGGAGATGCCCCAATGACACACATGATGCAAAGATGCCACAGTCCCCCACACCCTACAGGAGCCGAGCTACTGTGGCACAGAGAGCAATGAGGCCAAAGCACGGAATGGCTAGAAATCCCAGTCAATCCCAGGGTTCAAGTCTGCTTATGTAACTCATAGGCAATGTATCTGCTAAAGGTGCGCAGTGGCGCTGCTGTGTACCTCCCAGCCAGGTTCCGCTCAGCACAGAGCTCGGCAACCCAGAGGTTCAGTGATGATGTCATTGCCAAAGAGCCCAAGCTAGTAGTGTTGCAACAAGTTGTAATGCCGTGCAGTTGCTGAAGAGGTTCGCGCACTGGCACAGACCTCCTAGACAGAACGGTGCTCATAGGAATACACACACATCCAAGAAATACCTTTTCGACTACACCAGAGCAAAGATGGAAGATCGCTCCCTTGGAAGAGGACAGCCATGTGAACTAAACACCCAAGTCTCTCTGTGGCAAGGGTTTAAGGCCTGCATGCGGGAGTTCAACATGGGCCAGTCCAGAAAACTGTTCTCCTACCACTCAGCCACAGCAAGAGACAGCCAAAGAGCATCTCATGGAACATGCAGCATCCTGCAGCATCACAAACAGGCACACCTGGATGGGAGGCTGTAGCACATGGACCTGTCTGAGGCAGCTCTGCCTGGGCCAGTCTCTGGGCTTGCATGCGACACGGGGCCCCTACTGCAGCAGCTGGCCCATTTAGCCCCCACCCCACCCTTTGCATAATTGCAGGCATCTGACACACAGCAGCACTGGTGTAGTAGTAGCTGTCATTATGCTGCCCCTCCACTCCCCCCAGATGGCAGCAGAAAACTGGTGACGCATAACCAACAAGGGGCTCCCCCCCCCCCGCCACTGGGGCCAAGGAGGCAGAGTGAGAATGACGAAGACTCTGAGCCCTGGGAGCAGACAACCTCTTCCTCCCTCTCCTGCAGAGTCCCACCCTGAGGCCAGCGGAGGTCAGAAGCAACGAGGTTGGGGAGAAGGGACCCCCATTTGCTATCCAAAAAGGGACAAGAACTGTGACCAGGTCCCAAGTTTTTATTGCACAGGCTCAAAGACGGAGCAGCAGCTGGAAGAAAAACGCACAAGTGAGGTTCCCAACCATCTCATCCCAGCAGGGCTCTTGTCCCTTTGCACGCTATTCGACGACAGACGGCTCAAGTCGCCGGTGTCAGTGAGATCTGCCAGCCCACCATTTGTCCGTTCACCCTCTGCCACAGAGATTGCAAGGAGGTCAGAAGCCCCACAGAGGAACCACTGGCATCACACTGGTCACTGCGGCCAGGCATGCTGCAGGCTTCTGTTGTGGTCTGCACAACTGGCCATGTGCAGGGTCGGTCCTGTGCCCCCTTCTCCTGTTGAACAGCTGCCTGTGGAGAGCAAAGAGAAACAGAGAGTGTCACAAGACAGCCGCCGCCGCCGCATATGCTCTCTTGATTGGAATACACATTCACTGCTTGGGAGGGAGAGTGAGGCTAAATCTGGGTATGCAGGCAGCAGGGCCCTGTTGGGGGGGAGCAAGGGGGCTCAGAGCAGTACCTTCCCCTCTCCTGAGGGGGTGGGGAGGCTGCAG
Organism: Plestiodon gilberti rubricaudatus; assembly: GCA_026170595.1. Classification (NCBI taxonomy): domain Eukaryota; kingdom Metazoa; phylum Chordata; class Lepidosauria; order Squamata; family Scincidae; genus Plestiodon; species Plestiodon gilberti. The sequence goes on from JANXHW010000004.1 coordinate 3,712,783, forward strand.
TGGCACTCTGTGAGCAAGGACTGTTCTGCCCCATGTGGCGATGCTGTCGTCATCCTGAAAAACAAAGAGTGCCAGCCCAGGGGAGTGTTTAGCCAGCAGTGGCAATGGTTGGCGTACCTGATGTTCAGCAAGAGAGAAAGAGAGAGCAGGCACTCACTGCTATGAACGGTTGCAAAAGGGGGGGGGGGCTGGGGAGGCAGCACAGTTCATTCAAAGGCACATTTGACAAAACTGAAGGGTCGTTATTTGGGGGTAGGGCCATGAGCGAGCGAGCGAGCGAGCGAGCGAGCGAGAGAGAGAGAGAGAGAGAGAGAGAGCATCAAAATGTTGTGGCACAAGGCTTTCTCCCCTCTGTTGCTTACCTGCAAGGGGTGCATTGTTCCTTGCTACCCCTGTGGGGGTGGTGGAATTTGGTGTTTGTGTGTGCAGTCCTCCTGGGGCAGAGTCCCTGCAATAAGAATTCTGAGGAGACAAGTATTAGCAAAGTATCTTGCCACACACGTTGTGAGTGCAGCGGGGTGTTTGTGCCAAGCCCTCCATTGGTGTGCAAAGTGCCCTTTCTCCATACTTCCCAGTACCACAGTTCCTGTGTGTGTGTGCTCCAAGTGTGTACATACAACATAAGGCCAGAGGGACATATACCTCCATTCCGCCCACCCCCTGCCTCCCTCCCACCCCTGCGCTGACTTACTGGCGCCAGGGGTCATTACAAGGCCTTTGGTGCATGGCTGTGGCCGCTCATGGCAGAGACTTGGTGCACAAAATGGCATGTCAACTTTTGCGACATCCACAAATGCACTGCTGGAACGCTAGTTCTGATAGCACAAGGCCCCAATAGAATTGGGGCCCAAGATGCTTTTATTCTGATTCCCCTTCCCTGCATTTGTAAACGTATCCCCACAATAACAGTCTTTTTGTTGCACCTTCACCCTCGCCTCCCTCTTCCCCGCCAAGCCACTGAGCTGTGCCGTGGACCACTACACAGGACCCCAGCAGTGCACACATGATTGAATCCCCCTGTGCACATGAATGTGAATGTGTGTTTCAAAACACACCCAGGAACAACCTTCAGCACTGAGGCAACTCAGCTGTGGCTCTCCAGTGATCCGCTCTAGTGCTCCTTGCAACGTGGTGGTGGAAATATCGCGTTCTTCCCTCTGCAGTCAGTGAGTCATCTGGGTTCCACCCAGCAGTGCCAACATGGGGGTCTGCTCCCAGCTAGGCAAGCAAAAGCTCTATTCCAGGGCTGTGCAACTTGGCAACTGCCAACTTCGTGTCTATCTGGGTATGTCAGAACAGACAGTAAGAGAGATGCTAAGCACCAGTAGGCCATAATGCACAGGCGGTGGGTGGTGTCATGCCTGGTCTACTCTCTACAGAACCGTTATCTGCCGTGAAAACATAAGAGACAGACAGCCCGATCCACCGCATCTCCCTGCACAGTGATGCAGCGGCACCAACGCAGCATCTGCTGAATCCTGAGGGAGAGTTTTGGCCTCCAGAAGCCTCCTCAGGGTAATGGAATATTTATTATGAAGGCAGAACAGGCCCAAAAAGGGGGGCAGGGTCAGGCACCATGGCCCTCCTCCCCACCCATGGCCCTCCTCCCCACCCCCTATGCCACCCTATGCTGGTGGAACACGCATAACCCGGCATAGCGCACCTTTAGGAGTGGCCCCCAAAACACACAGAGAGAGGGGATTTCCACTGGAATTGTGGCCTTTCTGCTGCCTCTTTGCCAGTTCTCACCACTGGAAGCATGCCTGAGTTCCCCGATGTCTGGACACAGGGTAACAAGTCGAAATGGGGTCGGCAGGACAAAGGTCCTTCTGGCCATGAGCCTAGAGAAGGCTGTGAAGTGGCAAAGGCTACAAAACCCCAGATTACAGATCTGAAGCTCTATCTCAGCAGGCCAGCAGCCAGTGGTCCCAAGGCAGTGACAGATGCCTGTGCTGCTCTTGAATGTTTTGCTCTCTTCGCCAGTTTAATTCCTCAGTTTGTGACGTAATGTGCTTCTCAAGGGCATTCTGGGAGAAAATGAATCACAGCTGGAAAGAGCTGGCTTCTGGGAAGACTTCCAGCGCTGCTGCCCACAGAAGCACGGTGTGAAGGGTGTGCTTCTTTTTGAAAGAGGACACCCTCCACCACCATCAGAGGTAAGTCCAGTCAAAGAATGCTGTGTCCCCCCCCCCATGTGCAAAATGGAGCTGGCCTAGTATGACTGCTTCATTGCTCACATCCTCATCCTCCAGCCAGAAAGTCCTGAAAACACCAGCAGGAAAGGGGGCAGTGAAACAACATGACTGTCTACTGCAGGGGTGGGCAACCTACGGCCCGCAGGCCAGATGCGAACCGCCACCCGAGGTGCGGGGCTTGGCTTGGGAGGCAAAGTCTCCCATCCAATTTGCTGCGTACTGCACAGGGAATGGCAGAGCCACCTGCCCAGGCTCGTGGAGTCCAAACACAGGGACTCAACAAGCCTGGGCAGGCAGCTCTGCCGTTCCCTGTCCGGCATGTGGCAAGGTGCGTGGGAGGCTTTGTCACCCAAGCCGAGCTCCGGGCAGCTGCTTCATTTCCCGGACACGTCCTACATTTTAGGCTCGTGTCCAGGAAAAGAGAAGAAACGTCCTCGAAACAGCCTCTGCCGGCAGCGCAAAGCCTTCTGGGCTCCTGTTGCCTGGCAACCCTGCTTAGGCTCCAATCGCAGCAAGCGCAAGCCCCGATAGTGAGTCACATGACGCAGATGCAGCTGGGAGCGGGAGAGAAGAAGCTGTGGCGCTAGCGTGGAGCCTGCTCGTTCGCTCGCTCTGCATTTGCAAAGGGGTGAAAAAGAAAGATGGAGGACTTGCTAAAATCAATCCCTGAGCTGAGGAACCAAAGGAAACAAAAGGGGAGGGAGAGCGGTCGTCTAAACTAAGGAGAGCCAAGGAGAGCCAGCCGTGTTAAAAGCAAGACAAGGCTGGAGGCTCGTGTGGCAGAGTGGAGAGCCCAGGAGAGCCCATATCCTCAAAAACAAGTACATCTTTGCTTCTAGCAACGATTAATATTCATTGTTTAATATTATTAATATTGTCAATATTCATTGTTTTATTGGGTCACTAATTTCATTTTACTATTTTACTGGGTCCTGCGCTGTCCTGAAAGATCTAAAAGGGAAGCAGCATGTCTACTCAGAAGTAATTCCTATTATAGTCAATGGGGCTTACTCCCACGTAAGTGTGGATAGGGTTGCTGCCCCCGGGCCTTAAACACCTTTTTAAATAACTAAAAAAAAATACGTATAGGTTAAAGAAATAGCTGTCCTTTGAAGAACTTGATGGATCCAGTGATATGAACAACTTCTTAAAAACTGGCTAAGTTTCTTATACATCTAAAAGCACTGGCTCTTTTGCTGAAAGATCTAAAAAGGAAGCAATTTGCAGGCAGCCCAACTGCCTGTCTGGATACTTGTCGTCTCTGATAGACTGCCTTGGTACAATGCTGCAAGTGCTTGTAGTCTGTGTGTGTGTGTGTGTGTGTGTGTGTGTGTGTGTGTGTGTGTGTGTGTGTGAGTGAGACACACACCCCCGGCACTTTTTTGCCCCTTTTGGGAGCCAAACGGCAGCCGACAACGGCTGCACAAAGAGGAGCCAGCGTGGGACAGAGCGATGGATCCGGAGGCAGGTACACCCCCCCCCCGAGACCTGCCGCTTGGGGCCCACCGCCCCAACTGCCCCCACCGTAACGACGCGGTCAGGGCACTCCCCCACTGCTGCAGGACTGTGTCGCCTCGTTCAGTTGCATGTGCAGACCAGGCCTGAGCCAGTGGGTGACGCCCACTAGTGCTGCTGGTCCTTTGGCTCTTTGCAAAATGGAAGCTCCAGTGAGACTCTCTTCCACTCCAGCAGAGCAGATTTCAGCAGTGTTTCCTCAGTCCTCGCCAGGGTCACCAAATGGCCTCCAGGGGATTTAGGCAGGATGCAGAAATGCATCTTGTTTTGATATCTAGCCTGGTTTCCCGTTTGTTCTCCGTGCAACTCCATTTCTCCCTCTCCCCTCCTCCTGTACTCTAGCTCAATAAAGCCCGGCCGGGAATGCTTCCAGATTAGCAGCTTCAGTGACTCTATTCATGGGGACAGGTTCATCTATAAGTGAAGTCCAAACACACAAGTTGCTGGTGGTGCCTTTGCCTGCGAGGGGGACGGAACAGAGGAGCTGTGACAAAGCTGGTGAAGGCGAGGGAGTGATTGTGACAATGCGGGGCTGCCAGTCCATGAATTAATCACCTGAACACATGGTACTCCAGAGTGAAGTTGAGTGGAAAGCCCTGGGGAGAAGGGAGGGCAGAGGCAGATGGGGGAAAGGGCAATTCCTGCAGTGCTGTGAACCTGGATGAATGGAATCAGAAATGGTTCAGAAGGTTCCTTGCCCTGGACTCAACGTGCAGGCAGGCCAGGCCCGATCATTCCACATGGTACAAGAGTCTTTGTCAAGTAGGAAAGCATTTGGCTGGGAGGATTCCTACTGGGCCAACAGAGGAGGACCAGTAAATGAATCCCCGTCTATCAGGAGCTGCTGGAGCTAAACCCTGGAACCTCTGGATCTGTACGGTGCAGAACACAGCGTTGCCATGGTTATATCATCCTCCCCCCTCTCCAGGGGAATTAAAGATGTGTGAACCTCCATCCAACCCCAATCAATTTTACTGTTCTTATTTAAGCATCTTCGCTTTCCTTGGAATTCCTCAGAGGTTTTGCCCAAGGAGGAACTTCTGAATTTGCTTTGAGGTTCACTGCAGGCAAAATGTGATGACGACTCTGCATAGGATCCATTCATTCTCTACTCCATTTCTGAACAGCACAAACTGCAAGGAGACATCTCAATGCCACGTACCTGGAGTCCCACTAACCCATGTCTCTGGTAAGAGCTTCACCCTCAGCCTAATTTCAGTCATATGGGCCAGGGGGAGGACTTTACAGACAGTATTGAGGGACTCTGCCTAAGGTTCAGCTCATCAATCAATGACCTTCCCAGAACATGGTTAGACAAGCTCAGGGGTCACACAGCTCTCTTGTTCCCGAGGCTTGAGCGCTTCTCTGCATTGTGCCCTCTGCCAATTGCACAGTTCTCCCTAGAGCAGCAGTTCGCAAATCACTTTCCCTGTTCACGGCACCCCTACAGTTCCCAGCAATTTTTTCATGGCACCTCTACAGGTCCGTCGCTGTCTTTCCCCTTTAACATTTAACCTATCCCACGGCACCTCTGTGAGTTTGCTGTGGCGCCCCGTGGTGCCGTAGCACACAGCTTGGGAACTGCAGCCCTACAGACTTAAAAGTCAGCATTTCGGGGGCTTTTGCCCAGCTCTGCCTGAGATGTGATTAGTGACTAGGACTTGGATGAAGGAAAGGTGCAATTTTGAGCAGGAGCTGACAACCTACTTATCCCGCCTTTGCAGAAATTCATTTTACATTCCCAGCTACAGAAGAACTTCCTGAGAATATACTGCGCAATTCATAGAGCAGCTGGTCAGCAGAGGCAGCCAAATTTGTATTTGGAAGCAGGCAGCTACAGATATCTGCAATATCCCTTGTTCTGTACATCTCTAGGTTCCACCTAAAGCAAAACTGTGACTCTGGGGGTTCCAACAAACATTTCTAGAATTTTGAAGGAAGCCAACTGGTGTTTTGATGAGGCTACCAACATTTTTTTATGGCGGTTCCCTACAATTCTCTTTTGATGAAGGATGGACCGGATGACTTTCAGATATTAACCAGAGTTTTTGAAAGGATGCATACTTAGGACCATAAAGTACTGGAGCAAAATGTGCTGTAGAAATCATGATTAATACTGATGGCTTCCAACAGAGATATGAAAAATTACTACTAGTAAGCAATGGTGAGTAGAATTTTTACCTCCAGACTGAGATGTAAATGATTATCAGGAGCAAGAGAGTCAAGGAAGACACTCCACAGCCAACTATCAAAGTGACGGAAGGGACGAGCACTTTTTCTGCGTTCTGAAAGAGAGGAAAGACACACAGGATGTCTGTCATTTGGATGCATAGTCCATGTCGGTGGTTCCTAGAAGCAAGGATTTCCAAGACACTCCCTCCACAGTTATCAGAGTCAATGGGACTGAAAAGCAGAAATGTCCACAGATACGGCCCGGTTTACAAATCTCTAATCTTACCTCTGCATCTCACTGAATGAATGTGTGGCAGTCAGCCCAACTGCCCTGTAAAATTCAATGCAAATATCAATTGCATATTATTGATCGTTTGCTAAATATCCGTAGGTAGTCAGGTGCTGTACAACAGCAAAGACAGAGTTCAGCAGCAGGACACCCACCCAGCCAGTTTCATGTTCCAGGGCTCTGCAACTGGACAACTGCTAACTGAGTGTCTGTCGCCAAACATTTTCTCTCCCTCCCACCTTTGCAGCCCCACCAGGTCCCTCCAACGGGACCACCTGCTCGTGGAGGCAGCTGCCACAGGGAGTCATTCTGCATGTGCCATTTCTTTGCATGTGTCTGTTCCATACTGGGAAAAACTGGACTGGCTGGGCTTTCGGAAGCAAAAGAGCACCCAGGCAGCCAGGCATGTGGTCTCAGCGCACAAGGAGGGGGGGGGGGAACCTGACATGCTTTGGCACATGGGCCCCTCAGTTCCTCTGCCACTCTGCACTGGCCCTGCCAGGGTGGACAAAGTGACATTGGCAGTGAGGGCCACCACAAGACAAGGTCTCCTTCCTACCCGATTCCTGTGGCTCTGTAGGGAGAAGGAGGGGCTTTTTGCAATCAATGCCATCAACTAGGGTGGAAGTAATGATGCCTGCTGCTGCCTGGGGCTCCGAGCCATCTCTGCTCTCCAATACCCTGCCTCGGAGCAGAGAAAGATGTGGTGTGTTGCTCTCCCTTTTCTTCTGCATTGCCCTCCTCCTTTGCTTGTCCTCCTTTCTTTCCAAAGCACTTCTATATTCCCAGATCAGGATTCTTCCCACCCTGCCTGCCTCAGACCCCTCCCTCTGCACCCTCCCCCCCCCACCATAACTGCATTATGCTTTCTCCGTCCTTGCAACTATTTCTTGTTACTTGGTCAATATTTCATTTCATTTCTGTTTAATGCAAGGCGTGCAGGAGACAGGCATTTAAACATGTGTACTTAGTGTTAAGCACCAGCCTGAAGAGCAAAGGGCCAGACCAACAGCATGTATATTAGGAGGACTCTTGGAATGAGGCTGCAAATCCTCTGGCCAGGAAGGTCACCTTTTAGATGAACAGGCCACGAAGTCCACATTTCTCATCAACCCCCCACACACACACACACATCTTAATTAGGCAATCTGGAGCATTAGATTTCCATGCTCCAAACTGAGATGGAGATTGTTTACAGCTTCAATGCTAATGTAGTTTCATGCCTCCAAAATGGAGATGAATCTGTTCAGCTCAAAATTCCGATGGAACTGGAAACTTAATGGCCCTAGTCGCTTCCCTAGATTCCTGAGTTGGGAAAAACACCTTTTGAAAAACCAATGATAGATAGGTTTCACGCCTCCAACAGTCCTCACCAACCTCATTCTGACACTTCAAATACGGCCTGGTCCTATTTGAGTCCAGCGCTGCTGGAATGTGCATTTGTGCCACACTAGGTGCTTTCTGGCTGTTTCAAAAAGTGACACACTGAAGTGAGTGGGTTGGCCACCGCTGCAAGTGGCGAGTGGCTAGCTCCATGCGCCAGCTGCCTCTGGATGCCCGCCAGTCCTGGTAAGTACATGCATGTAGGGGATGGGAGGGAGGAGGGGTGTGGGTGGAACAGGGTGGTGACAGGGGCAGGGTGGAAGAGGGCGAATCAGGATCAGGAAAGGAGCACGTTTGGTGGCAGGTGTTCACCGAATCCTAACTCCCTTCCTGGGCATGATCCACCTTCATGGGTCCATATGGACTTGCATCAGCGATATTGCTAGTGCAGGTCCGAGTTGACCCAATGGGCCAGCAGGGGCTAACCCTTGCCCTGAGGAGGCCTCCAGAGGCCCAAACTCCCCGGGGATGCAGCAGGTGCCACATTGGCACCACTGCACGGAGAGTTACAGTGAATCGGGCTCTTAGAAGATGATCCAACGGTCATTGAACCAGTCACCGCAACCTCAGCTGGGTGGGTGGGAATAAGGCAGAACTCATTGTGGGTCTTCTCCTATCAAAACAAACCCTATGGCTGTGTGTAAGCCCCATCCGAGCCCTGCAGAACCTTCCCTCTGCGAGTAGTAAGTCCGGACAGACTCCGACAGGTCCTACATTTAAGTCCCCACAAGACCGACGAGTCGTAAGTCTGGGCAGACGCTGGCAGGCCCCACTCGTAAGTCCCCACAAGATCCCCACCTAAGGGTTTGCGAGTTGGGTCAGGAACCAGACTCCCGCGCCGGCAAGCTCCAGCAGGATCACACCCCTGGATGGAACCAGGAGGGTCCAAGTACAGTATAAGAACCTTCAGGGGAGCCAGCTGGAGGCAGACTGGAAGAGGGAGCTCAGAGGAGCTGGCTGGAGGGTAAGTGCAAGAGAGACTACAGGATCCTGGGGAGCTGGAGAAATCCCTGAGGCTGAGAAATAGAGTAGGAGGGATAGAGTGCTGTCACCTGCCTCCCTGCCTTTATTCTGAGGCTCTGGGGAAGCTAGTTGCCTGGAGGTCTCAATGCCCTGCCTGGAAGTCCCATTAAGAGCCCACCGGCTGAGCTACTACATCCCTTGCCTCCTGCGAGCCTGTGGGCCTTCATCTAGAGGCACTCAGTGAAGGGAACTGAGAGATGGGGGATGACGTGGGTCTGGTCTTCTGTAAAGGGAATCAGAAATAATTCCATTCAACCTGCCACTCATATGCGTAGGCTAACCAGATCTCCAACCGGGACAGAGTGCTAGACCTTTAGGAGAAGGAATGTGGGCAGGTATAGCTTGTTAAACCTTAGAGCACAATCCTAGGCATGTCTACTCAGAAGCAAGCCCCATTGTGTTCAGTGCCTAGAGCACAACACATAGAGCCTAGGATTGTGCTCTAAGGTTTAACAAGCTACACCTGCCCACTTTCCTTCTCCTAAAGGTCTAGCACTCTGTCCCGATTGGAGATGTGGTAAGCCTACAGATGGGGAATATACATGTAACACAATGCACAGAAATGCAGATGAACCCTTGATGAAACATTGGCTAGAATCATTGCACAGCATCAGAGGTTGGGATTGGGGGGGGGGAGATTGGGCTATTGAGAAGGATTCCTTTAAAGTCCCCCCCCCCCATAACCCACCTTTTCAGTGATGGTTTTGATGAAGCCCCGTAGTCCTCATCCTGTATTGAAACTAAGCCTAAGTATGCTTATTCGTTCCCTGGTGACCAGAGGGGGGGGGGCTGTTGCATCCCACCTTGCAGGGTTGTTGGAAGAAGCAAGGCACAGTCTGCGTACCTGACGTTCCCACACACCCACAGGTTCCTCAAGGAGGAACCATCTGAAAAGGGACAGTTGCTGCTACACAGGGAGGGAGAAGAGAGGACCAAGAAAGGTATCCTTCCCTCCCACCTCCCATCTGGGCAAGCCCAATCACTGGGGTTTCCTCAGCGCAGACGTTGGTTGCCATAGGAGCAAGATGGGAAGCCCCTGACCTAGCCAACTGCGACTCCTTCGCACCCACACATGCTTTGCCTTGTGTGTGATGATCACTCTAGGAGCGAGGGGTGATTGCTCTTTGAAAGAGGCAAGGAAATGGCAAAAATCAAAAGAGTTTATGGAGGGGGAAATGAATAGGGGGCCAACTGGACAAAGACAGGTACAGTACTTGAATTTCCCAGCAAAATGAAAACAGTAAAAGCCTGATGCATCACTAGACATAGCCAGGAATGTGGATCTAGTCTTTGACTCCAAGCCTCGAGTCAAGTCCCAAGTCTCAAGTCAAGTCTCAAGTCTTTGCCCCCAAGTCCTGAGTCTTTGGTTGCGAGTCCCTGTCTCTTTAATGGGGAAAACAGGTTTAAACCTGAATAAAATTCAACTTGTTGTAAAAGGCTCCAAGTCTCAAGTTGAGTCTTTTGAGTCTTTTACAATCACCTAGTCAAGTCTGAGTCAAGTCATTGACACGACTTGAGTCCGACTCGAGTCCGAGTCAATAGACTCAAGTCTACATCACTGGACATAGCCCTGTCTAGGGAGCACTTATGTCATTGCAATTCCTTCTGTTCACCCCTGGCAATCACCAACACACAGGTAACGTTTGCTCCGGGTCTGGGACAGAACGGGCCACGGTTCAAGCTAGCTGGCTCCTCGTATTGCATTTTGACAATTCAGGTTTAACTTTCTGGTCTGCTAATCCTGAGGCCAGCCTCTCGAACCTCCCCTTGGCCATTGTTGGGGGACGGTCTTGACCAATAGCCCAGTGCTAGCTAACTCAGCTGGCCGTTTCCTACCTGCCCCTTCCTGTCTCTTACAGCAGGGCCAGAATCACTAGTGTGCTCAATACACATCCTAGCCAAGTTGCTCCCTGCGGAGATGCAGGTTACAGGGGTCAGGATAGCAAAGATGTACAGGCTGACTCAGCCCAACGAGCACCATGTTACATGCACATCCAGTTTTTCTATTAGGGCGAAGGATCCCCATTCAACCCACTGCTGTTGGGAGAGATTGCGCCCAAACCCACCTTTTCCGCAAAGTCTTTGACCCAGCCCTCTAGTCCACATATACTACTGAAACTAAGCCTAACTATATGGAGGGGAACTGAACGCATGTGGGGATAAGCCAAGCCATGATGGGGATAAGCAACCTCCTGGTTGTAGGAGTAGGTTTTCTTTGTGCCAGGTGCAAGGGAGGGTCGACAGGATACAAGTATCTTGTTGTCTTGTGCTCCCTGAGGCATCTGGTGGGGCCACTGTGTGATACAGGAAGCTGGACTAGATGGGCCTTTGGCCTGATCCAGCAGGGCTCTTCTTATGTTCTTATGTTCTCCCCCCGTTTGCCTTGCCCTCTGTTATCTTCCACCCCCACCCCTCATTGCTGAATTTTTTATCCAACTTAGACTGTAAATTCCTCAGGATAGGGACCCATCTTCCTGTTATGTCAAGAGCCACACACGTTAATGGAACCACATTAATGCATTGCTAAGAAGGAGGCAACATAGAAAACATCAAAATCCGAAGTCCTTGGGCTTCCTTGCTTATGCGCCGAATAAAAAGTGACTCCAGAGGGTTTCTTCTGTGGGAAAAAGCCTGAAAGCCCTTCTGCTAAGCATTCCCCACCCCAAGAGGAGGAGACGGAGCTGGGTGAATGTTTTCTCCTGGGCAGGCCCTCAGCTGGAGCTACCGCAGCCCGGAACACAATCTGCAGCACTGGGGGCCCCCAAGGGATTGGGGGTTTGCTGCTGACAGCAGAGGGAGCAGCTGCCAGTTCTGGCTGTAACAGAGGAGCCGCTCTGCCAAAGAGACAGGTCTCCTTCTTTGCCGATTGCTCCGCCTATCAGCACTCAGTGTTTAATGTAACAAGAGCTGACACTTGGCTCTTCTGTTCCACTTCCATGTGCCAGGCAGGCACCACAGCCAGCACTGAGTGGGAATCTGGGCACAGATGGCGCATTCCAGGGCAAAGGGCTCAGCATGCTCCTCTCCTGAAAGAGCAACGCGGTGAGGCTCTTGTTTTGGAGATGTACGGACCCAGCGGGTTGGGAGAAGGCTTGCTTGCTGGGCTAGTGCAGGAGAAAAGAGACCTTCACGGACGGACTCCATGCAACAGAAGTGATGGGGAGCCCCAGAAAGATGAGCTGGAAGTTCTCAACTGAAAACTTTCAGCCTGCAACTTTGTGGGGCTGTGGAGGCAAAATGGGCCTCACCAGCTTGCTACCTTGCACCTGTTTTGCGGCTATGGTGGGGGCCCTCCTCGCAGCTGTCAACTGCCCCCCCCGAATGACGCTACATCATAATATACTGTAGTCATACTGAGGGGACGTTCTTGGGGAAGAAACTGTGGCTGCCACTGCTACCAATAAATTTCACACACCCCACCCCAATTCTGCCCCACTCCACCCCTCAAAACTTCCCGTAGCAGCAATTTGCTGGGTGCCTGTGTCATTTCCATTCGACTCTTCCATCTCCTCTCCTGACATGACAGCATTTCACTAAGAGGCACAACCACATCTTACAAGGCATAAGCACCCTGGGAACTGGGCAAAGAGGCACTTTCTCAAGAGGCGCTCGCTTCTCTTCTATTTAGCAGGGGGAGAGGAACTGTCCCTCTTTGCCCCAGCACAGTGTCTTTTCTAGTGGCTGTTTGCTGGGGTTCTCACAGTGGCCCCACCAGATGCCTCAGGGAGCACACAAGACAACAAAAGACCTGTATCCTGTTGCCACTCCCTTGCATCTGGCATTCAGAGAGAGCCTATTACTAAGACCAGGAGGTTACTTATCCCCATCATGGCTTGTAACCTGTGATGGACGTTTCCTCCATCAATCTGTCCAATCCCCTTTTAAAGGCATCTAGGCCAGGTGTCATCACCACATCCTGTGGCAAGGAGTTCCACAGATGAATTACCTTGCTGGGTAAAGAAATATTTTCTTTTGTCTGTTCTAACTCTCCCTCCACTCAATTTTAGTGCATGTCCCCTGGTTCTGGTGTTGTGCGAGAGGGAGAAGAATTTCCCTCTATCCACTCTCTCCATCCCATGCATAATTTTATACGTCTCAATCATGTCCCCCCTCAGGAGCCTCTTTTCTAGACTGAAGAGCCCCACACGCTGTAGCCTTTCCTCATAAGGGAGGTGCTCCAGCCCACGAATCATTCTGGTCGCTCGTTTCTGCACCTTTTCCAGTTCCACGATATCCTTTTTTGAGATGCGGCAACCAGAACTGGACACAATACTCCAGCTGTGGCTTTACCATCTCCTGGCCACAAAAGGTCTCCGACTGAGAGAGGCACACAGAGCAGGATTCCCCTGCTGGGACCACTGCCAGCTTTGGGACAGGGCAAGAGAGGCAGCAGCAGAGGCAGCAGCAGAGGCAGCAGCAGAGGCAGCAGAGGCAGCAGCAGAGGCAGCAGCAGGACTCCGGTGCCTTCAGACCCACAGACCAGAGCTTCACATGTGTTCCTGGGAACGTGCACACTCCTCAAATTGAGGGGGTCGAGATATGCGGGGGTTCATGCATCGGAAGCCATTTGTTCTCTTAAGTGGCTCCACCATTTCTTCCTTGCTGCCTGTTATGCCAGGAACTCCCCCCCCAAGGAGACCCACACAATACCTTTTTTTGCCCCTTTAAGCCCCTCTTTTGACCAATGGCCTCAATGGAAACAACATCTAGTCGTTTGCTTACATTTATCACTAGTTCTGCTTACTCCCCCCATTCCAATCTTCCTCCTGTTTCATTTATCTCTTCTCGTCACTTTTCTCCTTCTATTGCCTTCTCAGGTGTTGAAATAAAGATTGTAAGCTCTCTGGGGCAGGGAAGCATCTTATCTAGCCCATATGAAAAGCCTGAAATGCACCATGTACACTGGTAGCACTAAATTTATGAATAATGATTAATACCACCCTGCTTTGCATTGCAACAAAATAATTTGAAGACCTCCTGTGTTCTAATCATCATCTTCTTTTTCTCTCTGCTTGTGATAACTGCAGATGGCTCAACAGATAATAGATGCCTCTTAGTGGAAACACGTTTGGAGAAGTTAACGTCCCTTTTCTGCACATTTTTGCCACTCTGAACAGGCCATTCCACATAATTATAGTAAATAAAAAGGACCCAGAGAGCCATCTTAATGTGGCACTATTCATTAACAATTACTACCTCCTCACTCTCTATTAAGCAACCTCCATGGGAATAGTGGGGCAATTTATGCTCGGTAAACTGTTCTGCTTACTCTCCAGACTTAAAGAGCAACAACATGGCTAGCTGCTGATCAGTAGGAAGACTCAGAAGAGGGTGTGACCAGAATACCCAATAAAGACCAACGGCCCAATCTTGGAGCGCATTTTCCAGGAAGGTCAGAGCCCACACACACTGGCAGAGTGACTGAGACCAGCAGGAGCAGGTAAACCTGGTACAGGGGGCGGAAACGGGCGGGGTGAGGGCAGGGAGGAGATTGAACGGGGAGGGCGGAACAGGATGGGGGGCGGATTGGGCCCAAGAGGGGGGGCAGGATCGACAGTGGCAGTGCAGGTCAATCCCTGAGCCCCTTCCCGGGCCTGATCCACCTTTGCAGAGCAATGCGGACTTGCGCCAGTGATATCGCTGGCACAGGTCCGAGTTGACCCTTTGCAGCTGCTGGGGCTTATCCAGGGGAAAGGGGATATATGTCCCCCTTACCCCAAGTAGACCTCTAGCAGCTGAAAATCACCCATGGGGTGCAGTGTAGTGCACGCCAGCGTTGCTGCATTGCCCCGCAGGGAATGAGTTAGGATTGGGCTGTTACAAATCCTTTGCGAGAAGGTGTAGAAATCATGCGAGAACAAAAAATGAGTTGCCCACAGTTCCTGCTTGGGAAGGCCAAACAAGACAAGATGATGATAGAGACCTGTGAATACCATGAGGGGTGGGGAATGCAGATCAGGGCTGCAGCAAGTGGGAGGGGTGGATTTAAAACCCTTTCCCCGCAGCATTTGTCCAATACAAAATTACACCACCACCACCACCACCACCACCCATGCTATTATTTGCCCATCAGGAGGAAAAAAAAATGAACAGATTATCCCTCTCCATGGCTGCTATTTGCAAAAGTTCAAAGAAAATTGAGATATAGCCATGTATACATTTTAAGATATATATCCTGCTTTTCCATCTCATGACGAGGCACTCAAGGATGGTTAACATAAACAGGGAAAAAAACCCTAAAAGCATTATACATTTAAAAACCATATACCATTCTTGTAAAAAAAAAAGTGAGCAACCAAAGTACAGTAGAATGAGAAAAATTATTTATATCCTAAGTTATCTTCCTATTCTTGCTTTCATTTGTGTCTTAACACTGTAGCATCAATCAAATACCAGGTTATTAAAAAAAAAAAAACACCCAACCACAAACAAGTGAGGGCAGCAGAAACTTATAAAACTACAAAAACAGTTTCTGGAGGGAGAAAACATACACACAAACACAATCCTAGGCATGTCTACTCAGAAGTAAGTTCCATTGTGCTCAATGAAGCTTACATCCAGGAACGTATGTGAAGGAATGCAGCCAAAATCACAGGGAAAGTCAGATTCATAAACAGATTGAGTTGATTTTAAAGATTAAGGTTCAAATGAAACCGGAAACATTTTTGTTGGGTATGTGGGAGGATCATGTAGGCAAAAAATTTCAAACTTTGTTTTTATATATGATAGCTGCGGCAAGAATTTTATATGCACAATATTGGAAGAATTCGGAGATACCTTCGTTGGAAGATTGGTGGCTGAAAGTTTTGGACTATGCTGAAATGGATAAACTTACAATTTTAATTAAGGAAAAGTCAGTTAACTTTTTTGTGAATAATTGGAAACCATTTATTGACTTTTTAAGAGAGAGAGAGAGGAATGATGTGATGATATGCGGATTTAATGAATAAAACGTGGGTGTTGTTTTGGCTTAGTTGGAAATTATATGTAGAAAATAGTGAATAGTATGCTAGTAGGATGTATTGCTTCGCGCTTGCTATAACTTTATGAAATATGTATTGTTTTTATGTTTTAATATATCAATAAAATATAAATATATATGAAAAAAAATCACAGGGAAAGTCAGGCAAAAGCCTCCACTTCAGGACCGCCACATCCTTTCCCCCGTTTCCGCCCCCTGAACCTCTGACAGTGGTAGGGCAGGCAAAATGGTCCTCTCCACCAGAGTGTCGCAGGCTGCTTCATGTGCCGATGGAGGTGGGGGAACAACGCTTCTTCTTTAAGTACAGTATCCTAGTTCCAAAATGTCACGGTGCTTATCTTGAATAATTTAAGCTTGTTACAAGATCAGTCTTGTTTCATTTCCTCTTGCAAATTCATTCTGCTGTTTTCATTTTTTCCTCTGTGCCCGTGTGTGTTTGTGTGTGCGTGTGTGCGCGCGGGCACCTGCCCACTGAAGATTTTGCTTCATGCAGCTGATGAAATGGACTGTAGTCCACAAAAGCTCATTATGAAATAAGGTTGCTACTCTTGAAGGTGCTACCGGCGCTGTTACAGACAGGCAGCCCGATCCTAACCTGTGCAGTGAATGCAGTGGTGCCAACGCCTGCGGGAGAGAATTGGCATGTTGAGGACTCTTTGAAGTAAGGGAACATTTCTTCCCTTGCCCTGGGGTAACCCCCAGCAGCCGCCAGCAGCTCTATAGCATTGACCTGTGAAGGTGGATCAGGCCCAGGAAGGGGGGTTAGGATTTGGTGGGTGCCGCTGCCGCCAAACCTGCCCCCTTCCCAGGCCCAATCTCCTCATCTTCATCTCTTCCCCATCCCACCCCCTCCACGCCAATAGGATTAGAACATAATATGGCTGCCCCTGTGGTACTTACATAAGAACATAAGAAGAGCCCTGCTGGATCAGGCCAAAAGCCCATCTAGTCCAGCTTCCTGTGTCACACAGTGGCCCCACCAGATGCCTCAGGGAGCACACGAGACAACAAGATACCTGTGTCCAGTCGCCACTCCCTTGCACCTGGCACAGAGAAAACCCACTTCTAAAAAAAAAATAAAAAAAATCAGGAGGTTGCTTATGGCTTGTAACCTGTGATGGTCTTTTCCTCCATGAATTTGTCCAAACCCCTTTTAAAGGCATCTAGGCCAGGTGCCATCACCACATCCTGTGGCAAGGAGTTCCACAGATGAATCACACGCTGGGTAAAGAAATATTTTCTTTTGTCTGTTCTAACTCTCCCTCCACTCAATTTTAGTGCGTGTCCCCTGGTTCTGGTGTTGTGCGAGAGGGAGAAGAATTTCCCTCTATCCACTCTCTCCATCCCATGCATAATTTTATAAGTCTCAATCATGTCCCCCCTCAGGCGCCTTTTTTCTAGGCTGAAAAGCCCCAGACGCTGTAGCCTTTCCTCGTAAGGGAGGTGCTCCAGCCCACAAATCATTCTGGTCGCTCTTTTCTGCACCTTTTCCAATTCAACTATATCCTTTTTGAGGTATGGTGACCAGAACTTCTACAGCAAAGCTTATGAATGCCCTGTTTTCTGTTGGGTGGCCTGATCATTTGTCAAGGGTACAGTGTGCCCAACCTCAAAGACCCTGACTCCCCCCCCATTCTGTTCTCCCCCCCCGAGTGCTGTCGTCATCTGATGGCAGAAAGAGAGGTAGGAGAAGAGATCCCAGCTTGTGTTGATCCTGAAAGAAATGTCAGCCTTGTAAGGGTCCAGCTGCCAATAAAGTGCGGAATAGAACCCAAATAACAGACTGTACGCTTGCCCTTTATTTAGAAATAAAAATTGAGTAGGGCTATAAAATGCCAAATGGAATGGGCAGCTCTAGGGAAAGGGAGCTCCCTCCAAGGAGGGCTGAATCACAGCCAGAATCTCCGAGACTTGGAACCAGAAATGGGGAAGTCAATTCTAAATATGCTTCCACGGAAATGTCTGAAGGCAGGGGTGGCCAAACTTCAGCATATTCAGGAGCCACTCAGTTCTGAAAAGCGAGACCTGAAGTGTATTTTGACATGCAGAGGCCCTAGTCAAGCATTCTCTGACCAGGAGGGGAGGGGGAAGAGTTTCTTCCTGTGATTTCATTACATCACCTGCGAGGAGAGGAAAGCATCTAATTGGCTGGCTGTGAAATTATGGGGGTATTTGGGCAGTTTTCAGAGCAATTTGCAGAGTGAAATTACAGGGGCAAAACTGACTCGTGATCCTCCTGGCAGAAGCTGGCCATAATTTTTCTCAGAAGCACCCAGCGGAACAACGTCATGTCAAAATTTAGCATCATTCTAGAGGCCTCCAGGAGGAAAAAGAAGAAAAGACAAGATGTGTAACCATGAAACAGCAATTACAACCACAAAAAGGTAGCTGGAAAGGCGGGTTTCAGCCTCCATTGTGCTCTCCCCACACACACCGTGCAAACTCTGAGCCAAAAGTTCTCCGAAGAGCCAGTGCAGCCCCATCTGCTGATTCAGGATGTCCATGCCCATGTTCCGAATGCATCCAGACAGGAACCCCATCACCGGACCCCTCATTGCGCTAATGCCCCTCCCGCCATCCCCACGCCCTGCCAAGGCAATCTCACTTCTCCATCTTTCACAGGGAAATGCCACTTGCAGAGTGAGCGAACTCTATTTCCCACCTCTCTGCTGCCAAGTTGTCATGACCAAAGGTGCCTGCTAAGGTGAAATTGCCACAGGGAGGAATGAATGAAATCAATGTGGTCTGACAAGCTGACAGCCTAGTAAGCTAATTACTACCGGGGTGCATTAGCCAATGCAGGGGGAAGTACAGAGCAAGCCCAAAGCAGCCAAGTTCTTTTCAAAGATGAAGATGCTGGGAGGGAAGGGGGGGGGGGAGGGAATGTTCACCAACTCACTGGTCTGGAAAAAAACAGAACAGCACAAAGCTGAAAGCAAAGGGTCTGCAGCTTCAAACGCAGCGAGGAAGTCGAGGGAACCCCCTCGGACGGCACGGCAGACAGAGAAGAATTGGACTGGAGCCCGTCCTGAGTTCACACCGCTTTGCTATTATTACTATGATTACAAGCTTATTTCTATTACTATGTATGTACATGCTGCTATTCCACCCCCAAAGGCTCTCAGTATGTTGCACAACAGGTCAAAGAACAAGATACAATCCAAAATTAACCAAAGAAAAGCAGCAACAGTGCAACACACTTAAGCAACGAACTATTTGAGCAGCAGAGAGACTACAGTATAATTAAAAGTACAAACAGAACAAGCAGCAAAACCCAAATGCCTGGAAACGGGCATCAAGCGATATAGGTTCGAATGAGATGGTCTTCACCAGCCAATGAGGGGTTAATAAGAACGGGGCCAAGGGAGGGAGTTCCTCAGCCTAAGCGCTGCAACCAAGAAAGCTCCGGTCCCCGGACCAAACAGACTGACTCCGGCTGGCTCTGAGACATGGAGTGTGTGACCTCTCTGGAAGAGGATCACTTGGGAGACACTGATCCCAAACCATTTAGAGCTTTAATGGTGTCAACCAGCACTTTGGATTCTACTCAGAAACAACCTGGAGTCAATGCAGATCAAACAGTGCCTTCAAAGGCAGGCCCACCGGAAGGGGGCTGCAGTAGTCTAACCAGGATTAATGATTATTTATCTATTAACATAATTTCTATCCTACCTTTCTAAAAAACGGAATCAAGGCAGCTCACACTTGTTAGAACAGCAACAAAGAACTATAAATGCACCAACAAAACAAACAGAAAACCCATCACAACATGAATCAATTTCAAAGAGCTCCAGTACCATAGCCTCTAAAAAGAAGCAATGGAGAAAGCTTCTGATTGAAATAAGGCAACTGTTACTGTCCCCCTAAAAGTGAGCAAAGGGACCAGGCAGATCTTTTTGGAGGAGGGTGTCCTCAATGCACCACTACCCGAAAGGCCCCATCTTCAATATCCGCCTGCTATAGACTCAATGGCAGGGGACATGGAGAAGTTCTTCAGCAGGGAAGCAGGGTTCTCCGGCAGGTTCATATGGGGAAAGGCAACTCCTGAGATACTCTAGACACCGGTTATTGAGGGACTAACAGGTCATAAGGAAGGCTGAGCGCCGAAGAATAGATGCTTTCGAACTGTGGTGCTGGAGAAGACTCCTGAGAGTCCCTTGGACTGCTAGGAGATCAAATCAGTCAATCCTAAATGAAATCAACCCTGACTGTTCCCTGGAAGGACAGGTACTGAGGCTGAAGCTCAAATATTTTGGCCACCTAATGCGAAGAGAGGAGTCTCTGGAGAAGACTCTGACGCTGGGAAAGATTGAAGGCAAAAGGAGAAGGAGAAGGCAAAGGATGAGATGGTTAGACAGCATCACCGATGCAATGAACATGAAAATGAGCGAACTCAGGAAGATAGTGGAGGACAGGAAGGCCTGGCGGGATGTGGTTCATGGGATCACGAAGGGTCGGACACGACTTAACAACTGAACAACAACAAACAGGTCACAGTCAGCACCTTGAATTGAGCCCAGACAAATTGGTTACTCATGTAGTGGGCAAACGATTGGTGTCTTGTGGTCCACTCTTCCCGTTCCAGTCAACGCTTTCTTAACCAACTCAAGATTCGAGGGCAGACTTGCGCATCAACAACTGAGACCAAACCTGGTTTCTGCAGGAAGGGGTGCTGCAGCCTGGGGCATATGGTTGAAAAGAAAAAGACTATTGGCAGAGGCATCGCTGGAGGGGGAGGCGGTACTGTACGTTCCGCACCATTCTAATCCCCGTTTACTCCCTGGTACGAGGTGGCCCTGCCCCCTCGCTGTCGGAGCCAGCCACCTCGTACCGGGGGGTAACGTATAGTACCAACCCCCCCTCCAGCGACGCCTCTGACTATCGGTAGCAGGAGGTGACACACCGGTACTCCTCCTGATGCCAACACCCCCCACCGTGCCACACACAAGTTTGTTGTGATGAAGAAACGGTAGAACCTTGATTACATTTCCCTGAGCTCCTTGGAGGAAGCGCACCACATAATCCTGGTGCATTACACACCTGCAGCAAAATAAACTTTTGTACAGCACTTCACAAGCAGCAAGGGTGTACATGCAGTCCCCCCAAAATATATATATATATATATATATATATATATATATATATATATATATATATATATATATATATATATATATATATATATATATATATATATATATATATTTTAGTGCGATTGTTTCCAATGAGTTTCATTAACTTCCTTTTAAATCACATTCATTGACAAACTATTATGTGGAGCCAAGAATAGTCTTTTTGGCCATCTATTGCAGCTCACAGCCATCTCCAAAGAATGAAAACGGAACAAGAAATTGACTGATGATGAATTCAGTGACAATAAAGAAGATGAGGATGAAAGTTTTGATGGTAGATAAAGGTGGCTGAAGCCGCTGGCAATAACGCTTGGAAGTCGGCCCTGCTGCCGACTTAGCACAACTGTATTTAGAACATGTCTTTTAGCAGCAGTATTTAGGGATGTGGCAGTAATCTGGCAGGTGTGATTTTCAATTCAGATAGTGTACTGTGTGGCTAGCACAGATGATTACCCTGAACCCGCCTTCCTTCTGATCTGCTTTCCGCCAGCAAAACAGAAAAGGAGCTGGATGTACAATCCCTTCTGTGAGCTAGTGAAGACTAAGGATGGGAATGCGCATCTCACTGAACGCCAAGGGAGGCATCCACATTTGGGCGCGCACCCACATGCGCACTCAATTTATCGTTGCAGTTCCTTAAAGCAAGGTTTGTTCCAGACATGCAGTGACGTTTCTATGTACATTCAAGACAATGAGCAGAAAAGCAGAAGTTTGCAAATCCATACTATTTCATGCCCTATGGGTTGATTCTGCACAATGACTTACATAGCTTTATGCTATACATTCTGTGTGCAGCATCATTTTAAATTATGATTTATTTTAAAACAAAACACCTGTTCACGCTTTTTCTGGGCTCCCTCTGAATACTGGTTGCATTGATACTGAATAACTTACAGCCCGATCCCGCCTAACTTTAGGCCGGTGGAGCTCTTGCTCCGCCGGCCTAAGGAGTCACAAAAGTGCCATAAATCACTTTTGCGGCACCTCTGGAGTAAGTGACGCCGGTGCGGAGGCTGGCACTGCTTACTCCACCACCTACTTGGACTTGCGCAGGCTGACTTGGTCAGCGCAGGGGGTGTGGGGGGGCAGGGGTGGTGAGGGAGGGGACCATTGGACAGTCCGGCCTGGGAGGAGGCGGGGATATTGGCACTGGGCTGCGCCGATATTTGACACCCCTTCCCAGGCCAGGTCAGCCTTACATGGCCTCCCCGGAACATGCCAGCTAAAGAGCTGGTGCGCATTCAAGGAGGCCCATTGGGGCCTCTGGCACTTACACCAGGGGAAGGGCACAAACGTCTCCTTCCCCCAAGGTGAGCTCCGGGCCGTGACAGCGCGGTCCGCATCCTGCACAGGATGCAGCAGCCGGCCAATTTAGGCTGGCCGCTGCAAGTTGCACGGGATTGCGCTGTTAGAGTGTTTCTTTCTAAACTACAATCTCAGATCCATCCTACCCAAAATCTTAAAAGCAAAAAAAAGCGAAAAGTTAGGTCTTCAACAAATAATATTGTATGACTACTCTTATTTGCAATCACTGTATGAACACTCCTCTTGCAACCGGGACAATTTATATCGATGACTGCTTACAGTGCATTTCATGAAAATGACAAACCGTGAGAAAAAAAAAAATCTCAAGTTCATCAAATATAATGCATCAGCTGTCATTAAAGCTATCTTGGTGAAGAATGCCAAATGCCTGTCAACCAAAACCTTCCAAGCACAGTTCAACCATTGTGGTGTGTTGAGCAGAGATGCCCTGGAAAGATGCCGACTCAGGGTCCCTACTCAACAATGGTGGTCTTGGACCAGCCATGATCTCACAGCCTGGCCTGCCACGGTGACACAGGGTTGCTCTGAGGCTAAAATAGGATAAACCCTCTGTACGTTGCCCAGAGCACCATCAGCTTCTGCTTCCCAGTTGCAAAGTTTCACCAATCCAGGCAGACACCCTGAGTGCAGCTACTCTGGCCATACAGATTGCAACAGGGCAGGTTTACCAGTGGAGGGCCTTGCCAGAGGCATCGCTGGAGCGTGGCGGAGGGGCGGGCCGCCAGGGGGTCGCACCCCCGCGCGCGTCACCTCCGTGGCGTGCATCACCACCACCCTTCAGATGCTCCGAGGTCGGCCCGGGAGCCGGCCTAGGAACGTCCCACCCCGTCGGCGCTCCAGGGCCTTCTGAAAGAAGGCCCATACAGCGCGTTCATCCGGGTATTTTTTTGAATTTTCGCGCACACGCAGAGACCATTTTGAGGGTCTTCTGCCCTCAAAACTGACTTTTAATGGGCTGACTTTTAACTTTTAACTTTGAACAAATGGCTTTTAACAACTGTAAATAGAGGTGACCCACTGGGGTTGTTTGTTTTAATTGTTTTAATTTTTTAATTTTTTAATTGTTTTAAATTGTTAATTATTTTAATGTATATGTTATTTTCAATGTATATGTTATGTTATGAGATCAAATCAGTCAATCCTAAATGAAATCAACCCTGACTGTTCCCTGGAAGGACAGGTACTGAGGCTGAAGCTCAAATATTTTGGCCACCTAATGCGAAGAGAGGACTCTCTGGAGAAGACTCTGATGCTGGGAAAGATTGAAGGCAAAAGGAGAAGGGGAAGGCAAAGGATGAGATGGTTAGACAGCATCACCGATGCAACGAACATGAAAATGAGCGAACTCAGGAAGATAGTGGAGGACAGGAAGGCCTGGCGGGATATGGTTCATGGGATCACGAAGGGTCGGACACGACTTAATGACTGAACAACAACAACATATGTTATTTTAATGTTGTAAGCCGCCTTGAGTGCCCTTGCCGGGAGAAAGGCGGCATATAAATTCTTTAAATAAATAAAATGGTCTGCGCACGCGCAAAAATTCAAAAAATACCCGGATGAACGCGCCGACGGGGTCGGATGCTCCGAGGCCAGCTCCCGGGCCGGCCTCGGAGCGTCCGGAGGGCGACGCGGGGGGGGGAGCCGGGTCGCCCCCCGCGCCGCGATGTCAGAGCGTCACTAGGGTGACGCGCGTCCCCGCCCCAGGGTGACGCATGTCCTAGTGACGCTACTGGGCCTTGCATTAGTAAGAAGTGAGGGGGGGCAGGAATGGGGGATCACACCCTAAACACAATCCGATTTGCTTTAACAGGACCCGGGGAAGCTCACCCATCCCCTGTGCAAGACTAAACCGTAGGTCATGAGTGGTGCACAACATTTTGAATATCAAGGTTCAAATCAAACCCCATAGCCTAAACAAGAAATAAATGAGGACTATAATACTGACTTGCTTGTTCTCACACAAACACAGAGGACTGAGTTGTTAGTTCATTATGTCCTAGTTCCTCAAAAGCAGCTAATAAACATTCTCCGTGTTTAACAACATATCTAAGGTATGAAATAGTAGCATCTCTATCTTGCTGTTTTGTTGCTTGAAAACTGTTGTCATGCTCCCCAAGAATGACCGCTCACACTAAACTCTCAATGTACCCCCACTACAGAGTTCGCTGTCCCATTACCCACCCAGTTGTTGCCTACCATAACCCCAAACATCCAGTACATCCAACGCCCAGTATTTGAACAATGTCTGATTAAAAACTGAACACATAGGCATAACCCCCACCAAGATAAGAAGAAGCACATTGAGATTCATTGCAAATAGGGCAGAGCTCAATAGCAGCACAGAAAAGCCTCATGGACTCCACCAGGGATGCACACATGTGGGAATGCTGCACTGCCAGCCAGCCAGCCAGCCAGCCAGCCAGCCAGCCAGCCAGGGTTCCCTCTCCCTTACACAGAGTCTGCACACAGAGCCTGTTCAGATCTTCCAAGAACGCACGGAGGGTTGGAGTGGGACTTGTGGGTGCAACTGCACCGCCAGTGAATTCCTAACCAAAGGCGAGAGAGAGAAGGAGGCTGGCTGACAGTCCCTTTGAGTAGTGGTGCTTTGTGTTCTTACTTTCCATCTAAAATAAAATGCTTTATTAAAACAACTTTTTGTTTTTATTTTATTTATTTTTCGTTAATTTAGGTGTTTTTTCATTTTGTTCTTATTTTAATTCATTTTACTTCTCTCTCTTTTTCTTCTTAATAAGAATGTCTCTCTGGCTGGACTTACTTTACTTACAATGCTGCACTCAGAGGCATAATGTAAAGGTAAAGGTAAAGGTGACCCCTGACAATTAAGTCCAGTCGTGTCCGACTCTAGGGTGTGGTGCTCATCCCCATTTCAAAGCCGAAGAGCCAGCGTTGTCTGAAGATGCCTCCGTGGTCATGTGGCCGGCATGACTCTCCTTGCCGCAGCGCGTAGCATGCGGCTGGAACACGGAGCGCTGTTTATCTTCCCGCAAGCGGTACCTATTTATCCACTCGCATTAACGTGCTTTGGAACTACTAGGTTGGCAGGAGCTGGCCAAGCAACGAGAGCTCACCCCGTCGCGGATTCGAACTGCCGATCTTTCGATCGACAGCTCATGGTTCAGCGGTTTAACCCACTGCGCCACCCACTGGCCTACTCAGAGGCATAGATACGTGCAATTAAAATGGTCGCCAAAAGGAGGCAGTTGGGTGGGGGAGTTCGGGCTGAGAGTGGCAAGTTAAAGAAGGACAATTTTGTTTTGCCTTGGGTTCCTTTGTGGAGAAAGGCGGGATAAAAATACTGTAAATACAATAAATAAATAAATAAATAAATAAATAAATAAAAAGAATGGCAATGAATGGAGGTTCAGAACCACACACACACACACACACACACACACACACACACACACACACACACACACACCTCATTCCATTTGTTGCATGGCATATTCGTTTTGGGATAAATGATATTGGGTACAAATGGACCCCATTTGAATCCAGTTCAATTCATTTTGACAACGAGCGCCATGCCTATGCATGGGTATACGTTTGTGACAGAGGTGCTGGGAAGCACAACTTTGTCCACACGCCTTGTTTACACTTTACATGTTCAAGTGTACACCAAAGATTTTTTTTAAGTAAGCTCGTACACATGTCATGTGACTAGAGCAGTGGTTCCCAAACTGGGAGGCGCG
This sequence comes from Plestiodon gilberti rubricaudatus, assembly GCA_026170595.1. Classification (NCBI taxonomy): domain Eukaryota; kingdom Metazoa; phylum Chordata; class Lepidosauria; order Squamata; family Scincidae; genus Plestiodon; species Plestiodon gilberti. Next base: position 3,738,516 of record JANXHW010000004.1, read on the forward strand.
GCTCCCAGGGGAGCCGCAGAAACCAGCCAAGGGAGCCGCGGAGTGCCACGGAATCCTCTCGGAATGCAGTGCATTGCCAATTGGCAGGCATCAACATAATGTAATGGGGAGCCGCGGCCAATGGTCAACCATGGTCGAGGGAGCCACAGGTTGAAAAAGTTTGGGAACCTCTGGACTAGAGGCAGGTGACTTCCTATGGGTACCTTGAGATACCGAGTGTTGCAAGTCCTTGGATAGTGGTTAGAGGACGTTTGGGCGGGAGAAGACATGCCCAGCACCATTGAGACTGTGCTGGGTGTTTGGGGTCATGGAAGACAACACCTGGAGGAGTGTTATGGGGCAGCAAATTCTGCAATGGGGGTATATTGAGGGGTTTTCTGTGGTCATGGGGTAACATGAACACTTCTGAGTGGAAATATGTGTGTGTGCTTTATTATAAGATGTATAGGACAAGTGATTCACGTCAGGGTGGGTTACACTGTAAGACTGAACAGGGGAAATGGAGAGGGTGGGGAGGTTACTGTTTAAGTTACTGTGATACGGAGAAGTTAGAAACAGTTCTGCCAACCGGCAACTTGCCCTGAATTTTCACCACAGGACGGACGTTTCACTATGTCAGGGCATCACTGTTCTCTCATGCACAACTCAAAAGGCGTTTTCCTCCCCCTCCTCAGCTCCTTCCCCCTTTAAAAATGCTGCTTCTCGCAAGATTCACATTCCAAGCGCACCTTTCCCTTCTTGGAAGGCCAGCGATTTCAGAAGGGTGTGAGGATTTGGGCCTGCCTTAGGCTTAGGCAAGCGTAGACAACGCTGCATCTTTACAGCCACTTCAGTGCTGATGTTTCCATGGCAACTAGTGGACCAAATACATTAGTGTTTCTAATAATAAACTGAACCTTCATCTTGGGAAACCTGCTGTCCCCCCCCCCCGGCCCTTCCCCCACTTTCTTCTTTCCCTCCCTTTCCTGGGATGAACCACTCTTTGTCAAGGGAGGGAGGTGGAACTAGGCAATGACTGGAAGGCCTTGCTAGACCTAAAGCCTGAGATGATGGGCACCAAGCCTGGAGTGAACTAAGTGCGCCTAGTTCATCATGCAGGAATCTAGAAGAGCAACAAAGGCTGTTGGAAAACCTTGACAAATGGTTTCAAGCGGCAGGCTTAAACAAAACCAAATACGTTCTTTTTTTCCACAAAAGTCCAACCCAAATCCATTAAATGTCAATATTGTACATCATGAGCAGGCTGCCCTCACCCTGACTTTGATGACCAAACCACCAAAGGCTGCAATCTGACTTTTTCTAGGAATCCATTGACTTTTGCAGAAGTACCCGAGGCGATTCTTTTACAAACACAAATTGGGACTCTTTTGACCCCATTTTGAAGCCTGACTGAAGAGGCATCAAAGTGGCCTGAGACAAAGCAATGCAAGGGTCAGGAATGATAAAAGGTGCCCAGAGAGCAGCCCGGGGGGGGGGGGGTTAGGAAACAGCAGGCCAGCGATCCGCACCAGCAGCTGCTACAGAAGAGTTAAAGCACCAACAACATTCCTTAAAGAGATCCGCTAGGTAACTGACCCCCCCTCCCAGACCCCCTCCCTCCCTCCACGTTGCCAGGATTGCTATTCAAATTCACAGTGCAAGGCCTGAGCCCCAACACAATCAAAGCGACAGACCCCCCCCCTCCCCCAGCTCCTCCATCGCCCCGAATACAGGCTACCAGCCAAAGCTGCATTTGACATAAATGAGGAAGGGGGTCAGATAGGAGTACACAGTGGTCAGCATGGATGAAAAAAAGGCACCTTTTCAGACCGACCTCAATTAAAGACACAACGGTGACATTTCAATGCAGCAGCAATCTGGGGCTGGTTGGGTTGTTTATTATTATTATTATTATTATTATTATTATTATTATTATTATTATTATTATTATTAAGGTCACAGTTTCTCAAAGACACAAATAAATTGCCTATGATGCTTATTGTAATGCACAGATATATAAAGACACACATCTATATCTATATATCTATACGTGTGCAGCGGATGCCCACACAGTATCCCTGCCGTACACAGACACACATGCAGGCGCGCACACCCAGCCTGGCAATCGCCTGTCACACTGAAATGTCACGCGCTGGACAATTTCCTTTCCTTCTCTCTGTCTTTCTCCACCTCCTCAGCAGACGCCAAGGCTTCGCTCCTTCGGTGGTTTGGATGCTCTGTTGGCAGCACTTACCATTTCGGCACTGAGCTGGGCTAAGATGGCGAAGGTAGAGATTCTGTCACAGAGGCATTTAGTTCGGAAAGGATCAACCGGGACTGTTCGGCAGCCACGCCAGGACCAGGCACCAAGCTGAGAGGAGGAGAAGGAGGAGGAAGAGGAGGAGGGGGGAGAGGAGGAGGAGGAGGGTCTGTGAAGAGAGGGAGGAGGGGTAGCACAGAGCAGAGGGAGAGAGAGAGACAGAGAGAGACAGAGGGAGAAAGAGACACACACAGGGAGGGAGAGAAGAAAACAAGCATCACCAACACATTGCCAGAGAAAAAACAGCACGGCAACAGCCAACCCTCTGTGTCCACCGAACACATGGCCTGACTCCCCCCACCATGCACAACACTCCTTCAGTGACACACGATGAAACATACACACATGCAGCCTTCCCACGCATCTGGAGCATCACCCCTGGCACCCTGCAATAGAGCAGACACAAATGCCACACTTTTCCCCCACTGAGAAGCAACTTGTGGCCCATGAAGACCCCCTCTGACACCCTCGCTCTTCTTCTCTTCCAAAACACCCCTAATTTGTGAACTTCTGACCCACAGGGCCATGTCTTTCCCATACTCTTGCAAAGCTCTCCCTGACAGGCTCAGAACATCCTCCCCCAATGACAAATGTCCCACAGCGCTCTCTCTCTCTCTCTCTCTCTCTCTCTCTCTCTCTCTCTCTCTCTCTCTCTCTCTCTCTCAATCTCAATCTCAACTCTCTCTCTCTCTCTCTCTCTCTCTCTCTCTCTCTCTCTCTCTCTCTCACACACACACACACACACACACACACACACACACACACACACACACACACACACACACACACACACACAAGAGCCCCCATTTCAGAAGATGAGGCTAAGAAGACAGATGCTGCTCTCCCACTGATTCACAGATGACACAAACAGTCCCCACATACATCTGGAGCAAGCATCACCCCCATGGCACACTCCCTTTTTCTTCACCAAGGGATGTGTCCTTATTGAATGACACACTTTTCTCCCCACAAGTGCAATGCGCGCAACCCATCCAGCTAAAGACCTTCACTGACACACACATTCCACTTCCTCCCTCTTGCTCCCTCCCAGCAACATCACACACAGACACACAGACACACACACAAATTATCTCAGTATTATTTGCATGAAGACACTCACTCTTAACGTCAAAACGCCCAAACACTGACGCCTCACCCTTGCCACAAACAATGCCAGGCAGAGGCTGCTCTCCCACCCCCTCACTGACACTTACCCTGAGCCTTCCCACGCTCAGAATGAAATGTTGATGCTCTCACACCCACACCCACACCACAGCCATAGGATACCGCCAAGGGCCGTTCCACATGGCAGGAGGCGGGGCCTGAGTTTACTACTGGGATGCGGCAGCCAATACTGATTCTCGGATGAGGCACTTGCATGACGCATGATTTAACTCATCACCCTCATATTATGTTTTAGGCACATACTTAAATGCCACAGGTATACACTGAATTAATGTACTATGCATATGTAACCTCTCCTCCCCCCCCCCCACAACATGGCCTTATCACAGCCAACCCTGAAGTGAGAGAGAAATTTTGTAGGTGGGAGTTCTCTCTTACTCTCACTCTTATGTGAGCACACAAACATATACCCAGAGCCTCAAATAAATAAATGCTCCATTTGCACTTTTTTGCAACCAGCTTATCTCAGAGCAACACACGTTCAGTTACAAACAACCCCCCCCCAGCCATTTAGCCCCAAACTTCTATCTGACTCACTTCCCTTTCCAGACCCCACCATCCACACATGAAAACATCGTACTGCCCCCACATCTGCACACTGCACCTCAATACTCTCAAACAACGCATAACAATTCCACCTTTTGCCTCGGCACTTAGCATTCCTGCCCCCATTAATTCTGCCCCAGCCATGCAATGTTGGCTCATAAGACCAATACACAGCTGTCACTTTCTCACTTTCGTATGGTGAGGTGGTCCGCCTTTAAGAACCGGTTGATATGCAGAAGAGGAGGAGGAGGAGGCTGATACCCCCGCTTCCTACTGGACAGATACAGCAACGAGGAAAGCTGAACCTATTGAATTTCTGGCTGCTATGTCCCCTTCCAAGATTTTCTCCTACCTGTCAGAAAACGAGGCATTTCCATATTTTCATTCTTTCAAAATATTTAGAATTCACCCTTCAGTTACATGCTTTCAGGGCAGTTTGTTGAGTATGATACAAATATAACACTTACTAAAAATATGTATAAATAAGTATGAAAGCCTGAAAGTGCAATGCAGCATTAAAACGGATGAAAAGGCCTAAACAAATCAAGAGGTCTTGGATTCAGCACCAGGGGAGTTTCAAATTCTACAGCTAGCAGTTGCCACCAAGAAAGCTCCTTCTCCAGCCTGGCCACCATCTGCCTCACCTGTGAAGTCAACCTCAGCATTCAGCCAGGTCCATTTGGGAACCTTTCTACTCTTCCACCTATAGTATTTTCTCAATCCCACAGTCCTACACACACAAGCCCTGCTCACTCAACATGTTCAATGAACGGGTAGCGGGAACACACCTGCTGCCCCTACGACTTCTCCATGCAACTGGGAACCTTGAGTGATCAAAGTTACGAATGAGCCGAACATGCATCGGCTCCTTGCGCACTGGCACATATGTAGCCGTTAGGGGGCGTGGCCAGTAGGCATGGTCCCACTTTCCCCCCACACATTCACTGGAGATGTGTGTGTATGTGTGTGTGGGGGGGGGGGTTCATAAGTGAACAGAGCTATATACAAAGACTCCTTCCAGTATATCGCTGTCCCTCCTTCTTGCTTTTTGCACATTAGGTCCATGATGGCATCCCCTGTGGATTTTCTCAAAGTTAAGTGTAGCTGCTCGGTTCTCCAGTTCAAACTGAAGCCCTGGTGCTGCTGCGAGGGGAAGGTGAGTTACTTTCCCTTCATGCCGTTTTCCTGTTCTGAGTTGCCCCCTTCCCAAGCCACTAGTTGCCTTACAGGGCAAAACATGCAGGTATCATATGGATAAATTCTCCCTCACCAAAGCACAGGGCCCCAATTCAAATTGAGAGGGCCCCAGTGGCTGCATTTAAAACAAAACTCAAAGGATCCAAGCAAAGACACACAACACACACACACACACACACACACACACGCATGCACGCACGCACACATGCAGGCGCGCACCCCGTCTCATCTAATTTTGTTCTGAGAATGAATTCAAAACACACCCGATACTGCCATACAGTTGCACACCTCAAGAACTAAGGGGGAGCAAGATGCCTTTCAGGGAAGCTTCCTTCTACGGCTGAACTCCTGAGGAGTGTGCTAAAAGGAACCCCAGAATTCCCTGGCAAACAATCTGAGAAGAGCAACTGGTATATGTAAAGGTGATACATGAGTTTGGGAAGGTATTGTACAGATGTGTGTGTGTGTGTGTGTGTGTGTGTGTGTGTGTGTGTGTGTGTGTGTGTGTGTAAAGGGACTTGTTTACATGATCTTCCAATAAAGAGGCTGAGAAAGAAGAAAGACTTGTTGCCATAGGGGGCATAGACAGCCTGACTTGTTGCATGGACAGCCTGACCTGCAACACCTCCTGATGCTCTCTTGGCTCTGCTGCCTCTGCACTAGTACAAATATATATTTTTTCAGGGACAGCATGAATGTGCTGTCCTTCTAAATGAAACCAGAAGTCCTGCACTTCTGGGTTTCATGGCAGCAGCATGTGAGGAGTATGGTAAGGAGGGGAATGACCTGCTTCTTGCTTAAGGTAGTAGGAAGAAAATCCTTGCGGCTTGCGTTGGCTGCAGGTTGGAAGGAGGTGGTGGTGGCGGGGGCGGGGGCAGACCCCTTGCAATCTGCCACGGATGCAACCCGCGTCAGGGGGCTGCATGGATGGACCAGCAGTGCAGGTGGGATCCAGACACCTCCATGAACAATCCAGAGAAGGGACGTGCTCATCCCCTCCAATGCAGAACACCTACCCTGCAGGCTGAGAGCATAAAATGAGAGACATGGCTAATGGGGAGCGAGAGACCATGTTCAGTTCTTGAGTAATGCAGAAGGAAGGGACAAGAGCTGCTTGGGGGCAGCAGGGGCGGGGAGGGGGTGATTAGTTAAAGCTGATCCTTAAAGCCTTGTTGTCAGGCCTAATCACCTCGCTAATGCTGTAAAGAGGCCAGCTAGAGGGAGTAGACAAATGAGGTGAGAGAGCAATACTCAGCCACCACTCACTGTGGAGAAGACAAGGTAGCAGGGATCTGAACATGCATACAAGCTTTGAAGGAGGTGGGGGAGAATGTCAGAAAGGAAGAGAGGGCCATGAATTGTCCCCTACATTGCTTCAGGATAAATGACAAGAAGGTAGATTTGGCATATCGATGGAAGTTGGGAGCAGAATGTCACAAGTATAACAACTTTTCAGCCCCCATGGTTTTCCATACAAGAGTCCAGGATATTATCATATCATACGTGGTTTCATGATACAATTGACAAAGTTCTATGGGTTCCCACAGACAAAAAGCAAATGTGGTTGAGGAAAAAGAGGACGTGAGAAAATGGCAAATCTCCCCCATCCCAGCCAGCCAGCCAGCGCCAAAGCTTCTCTCTACCACCCCGTTTCTCAGGTCTACCAAAGCCTGGGAAGCTGCCCTGCAGTGTACCAGCTGCTAAAGGGAGAGCCGCATCCTTCCCTTCCTCCTGCTGCCTGGTCTCCTATTTGTTAGTGCCACCAGAGCAATGGGAGCCAGGGAAGGAGGCAGCAGGGATAGGGGAGAGCAGGGATGTGGATCAAGTCTCTGACTCCAAGTCTCGAGTCAAGTCTCAAGTCTTCGCCCCCAAGTCCCATGTCATTGGTTGTGAGTTGCAAGTCCCTATCTATTTAATGGGGAAAATGGGTTTAAACCTGAATAAAATTCGACTTGGCCGTAAAAGGCTCCAAGACTCGAGTCGAGTCTTTCCAGTCTTTTACAATCGCCGAGTCAAGTCCGAGTCGAGTCATTGACACGACTTGAGTCCAACTTGAGTCTGAGGGAGAGAATTGGAAGATCATGTGCAAGAAGGAGGCGGTTTCGATGCTGTTTGAGTAGTGGGGGGGGGCAGGGATTAGATGCTGTTGCAATCCCAGTTGGGATCCACATTCAGTCAGATTGCCTCTGATTAAGTTTGGGGATTCCCTTCCTGAAACAGCAAAGCTCATTTTTCGAAGGAGAAGTAGTTCAGCTTAATATGCTAAATTCAGGGCCTGGAGGAGCTCATCGATCATGAAACAGAAGATTTTTTTTCAACATTCATGCACACAGGCGCATCCTCATACACATGTTCACTCTGAATAAGCAAAAGGAGATCAAGAGCATGACCGTCACAAAACATCATGAACAGCCCAATCCTATCCCTTGCCAGCCCAGAACATGCAGCACCACTGATGGAGCATGCACTACATGCTATGTGGGGGCAACCAGATGGCCCAGGAGAGGTAAGCAAACATCTTTTTTTACTTACTTCCCCTCTAGGCCACCTGGCTTCAGATGGGTCTCGTTGGCCTTTTGTCAGTTTTGTAGTTGTCCTAAGTACAAGGAGACTCAGGGGAAGGGTCAGGGCAGGGAAACGGGGATTGGATCTTGGTGTGCACAGCTGCTGCTGAAATCCTCCCCCCCCCTGCCTGGCCCAATCTCCATCCTGATCCACCCTCGAACTGCCCCTACTGCCCCCTTACCTGCTCCAGCGGGCAATATGCAGCACGCCACTGGCAGCACGGACCTTCCCACCTGCCATGCCATTGCTAGCGGCCAGCAGAATAGCAGTGAGGCCAGGGCGGTGAAGGATTGCGAGATTCATCACCATTATCACACCCATAGGACTGGGCCATTCTTTCACCAAAAGGGCAAATATATTCTCCACAGCAGACTCTCCTTCCCCTCCCCCCACAAAAAACACACACCTCTGAGTTAAATGTTCTGTGAAAACCATTTCAAATATTGGATTTCTCCTCTCTTTCCACCTACCGTATTGTCCCGAGTATAAGACGCACCTGATTATAAGACGCACCCTTAAAGTTTGGTGCTATTAAAAAATTTAATTAAATCACTGGCATTAAATTGCAACAGCCTGATTATAAGACGCACCCCTAGTTTAAAAACTTAAATTAGGAGAAAAAAGTGAGTCTTATACTGTATTATAAGTGAGTCTTATACTGTATAAATACGGTATTTCTCAGAATAGAACTGTTGTTTTTATTTACAGGAAACCCATCCGTAGTCACTCAAAATGAAAGCTATTGAAATGCAAACACGGCTGAAATATCCTTCAAGTTATACACTTTCTCCCTCACTCCCACCCTCTTTGCAGGCTTGCTATTTTAATAACAGTGGCCAACTTTCACCCTTATAAGAATCTCCCAGTGCCTCTTGCTAGTCAATATTATCAAAGCAAATGGAAACACCGTTAACAGTTTTTGAAGCAAATTATCCAGAGTCAAAGTTCACAGAGGCTGTTTGAGTCAAACATCACTGATGAAAAGGAAAAAATAAAAAGATTGCGTGTGTTTGATCCACAGATCTGAAAAGATGCTGTAGGCCTGTTCCAGCTCTAGTAACAACACTCTCCTAATGCCTTTAACACCACTCAGTCACCTCAATCCTGCTAGGGGAAGCAGCCTTCCACAGGTGGAATTCCTAGCTGGATGATGAACTTAGCGAGCAAAGCAAACAAGTGCCATGGATGCGGTCGCTCCAGGACTATGCTTGTGCAACCACACATATACATGTGTGCATTCTATTTCAAGATACACCCCTGTTCTGTTCCCCACACCTCTTGAACTCTGGTTTAACTAGGAGAATCTGTCAAATTAATTGCAGGAATGAAGCACATGCAGTTTGCCACAACTTTCAGTTCTTTCAGCTTCTTTGCACCTTTTACACCCCATCCCTCGACCCCATGATGCACATGGAAAAAAAAAATCAATCTTGGGGCTGGTCCAATACTCTCTCCCCCCCCCTCTTTCAAAAGAACAGCAAACTTTTCCAAAAATTCAAGTGTGTGTGGGGGGGGGGGGTGTTTGCCATGGGTGGTGCTGTGGCAATGGTTGGAAACTTTTTACTATCTTTCTTTTAAGGTAATTTTTCACTGTAGTCTCAGCAATGTCAGTTGCAAAGCTCCTCTCAGCAGCTGTCGCTGCCATGTTTGTTTCTCCCCATTAGGTTTCGGATCTGGCATCATGATTCATGCCCCTGTTCATTGGGCAAAGGGGCACTTTTTCAAGTGGTGCTCCTCTTAAATTTTTAGCAGGGGGAGAACAGCTGTCCCTATTCATCCCAGCATAGAAAATCTTCCAGTGGCTGTTGGCTGGTGTTCTTTTTTTTGGGGGGGGGGGGGGAAACGACAGGGAACCATTTAATTATTTGATTTTCTCTGTAAACCATTTTGGGAACATTTTTGTTGACATGAAGCATATACTGTAAATGTTCTTCTTCATCATCATCATCACCATCCCAACAAATTATGGGAAAAAAACGTGACAGCTGCTACCTGATGGGCTGCTGTGACAGCATCAGTGGCCATGAAATAATATTTTCAGGAAATGCCAAGTACCAAGAATGAAAAGTTTAGTCCTTTCAAACGTTCATTAGTCCCTCTGACATGGCTCCCAATTTCACCCCCTCCCCAATCAAAGGCAGATTTTGGGCTTGCTTCGCTTCTAATCTTGATGTGATTGTAGAAATGATTGCATCAAGCTTTGAATCTTGCCTTTCCCATGAGATCTTATGAACCATGTGTGTCTTCTCAGCTTCAGCTCCCAGACTGCAATATGGGGATATAAAATACTTGTCTTGCAGGTCGGTTGACAGGAGCACAACAAGATAATACACTTGGAGCACTGCATTCTCAAGAAGGGCTATCAGCATGAAAAACACAACCTAGTACACTGTTCTGTCTAAAATTCAGAATAATAATACTTTTTAAAAAAGAAAATGGAACACTGGAGGATTTCTAACGCATGGTTTCCACTTCATAAATAGGACCAGGCAATTTGGAATGGGAACGTTTGTGGAGAAATGTGGATGAGGAGACTTCTGAAAGTAGCGGCAAATGCAGCTCCTGCAGCTGCACACCACAGGGGAGGCCTGATCACATCGGTGGAGAAGCTGCCTGTCTTCCAGGGAATCGCATCAAATTGTTCCTCTTCTCACTGACTGAGGAATCCATGATAAGCTTCCAAGGAACTCCACATTTCTCTGGAACACAGTTTGAAAACCACTGAGATCCTAACTAGGAAAGAGGGGTTAGTGGGAAGCCCTTCGACCAGCAAGTCTGTCCTCTTTGACTGCTGATGATGGAGGTGCCTCTGCAGATGTTTCTGGGTTGACTTGCCATGTTAAGAAAGAGCTTCTCTTGCACACTGGGAAGATGACATGTAATTCAGGGCATCTCTCCGCTTCAGAATAAGTGGAACCACCACTCAGGAGAGAAAGAAATAGCTCTGTGCTGCTGGGGTCCTGCCTCTTCTCCTTGCTCTGAGGTCAGCAGCTGGCTGGGCTCCATCTGCCAAGATGATTATTCTTTCAGAGATGAAGCCAACGTTAATTCTTGTCTTAAGAATTCCTCAAAGCAATTTTTATTTGCAGCCCTGGCAGCTTCAAACCTCATTTTGCACCTTTTTTGCAGGAGAACCAAGCTGCCCAGTTTGATGGAGAAGCAAGAGCCTGCATGAAAACGGACAGGATCTGCAATTTGAGACTCTGGCGTGGTTTGACTGCACACCTCAGAGAGGTTGCTAAGCATTCAGAAAGGCTCTGAATGCTCTAATGGCCCAATCCCATCCCATGCTGGTGTGCACGGTGCAGGACCGCCAACGCAGCATCCACTGCATCCTGTGCACCAGCCAGGATGAGGCCGGTTGGTAAGTAAAGAAAAACACATTTGTGTCGAGGTCCAGATGTTCCCCTATGGGACTCCTCAGATCTATGCCAGCTCTTTTGCAGGCATAGGTCTGAACCACCACGGGGGGCAGGGCAGGTCCACGGTGGGGGCTCAGGGTACAGCAGCTGCTGATAAAATCCACCCCCATCCTGGCCTGAGCCCTTCCCTGATCCTCCCCAACCACCATCAAAAACCTGCTAAATCAGAAAGATTTGGGAAAGAACCAAGTTATTTCCCCCCAAATCAGAAACCAAGTCAACCCAAGGCTCAAAAAGGTGCCTGTTTTCATGGGCCAGCTTCCGGGAAAGGTGGAGAAGGAGGAAAAACAATGGTGGTCTCTTTCACCCTTTCCCCCCCCCCAGGGGTGCCCATTAAAAAGAGCATAGGATCAGCCACCCAACATTAGGGGAGAAAGACCATCCCCCCCATGGTGGGACCTTCTGTATCAGAGAGTACCCTGTGGGGTGGTCTTCTGCCTCCTCCTATTTTGGGGGTTGCAGCCCTTTTAAAAGAGCATTAAAAGACGGTACCAGAGATTTCTCTGCTAGTGGAAGTTCTCCATTTTAACTGGCACCATTCTGAGCTGATTTCACCCATCAGGACACAAAAATTTAAATGTTGCTTTCACTCCATGTTGCAATGCTATTTCCTCTGAGATCATAAGATCATAACTTGCAATATTATTTTAATTTTTAAAGCTATTACAACCCATTGCAATGAACTACATCTTTAAATGAAGTATAATAAACCTCAAAGTACAAACAAATGGCAGGAGAAGGAAACACTCTAATAAAGAATTTGAAAGGTTTTTTTTTGGGGGGGGGGGTTGAGGGCATCATCTTAGTGGGGTTTGGCTACAGGGCAGGAGGTCCTAAATGTGCTCAAGCACTTGAAAATTCACCACAACACCCCTGCACTACACTCAATGCAATGGACTTTGCAGAGCAGTGGAGAGATCAAAACTGGAATAAATATATTGGTAAGTAAGGAAACAAACATTTTGTTTTGCTAATTTCCTGTGTTCCTGGAGGCGCATATTTAACCATAGGCTGGTAGGTGGGAGGAGGTGTGGCAAGCTGGATGCTGGTTGGAGGGAATCTTTAATCAGATTAGCAGCTATGATTCAATTATCTCTTTCAAGACCAAAGAGATGGTTATTGATCCAGTTAGCTGCTAGGGCAGGAAAACAAATGGAGATGATAGGTTGTTGTTGATCTGTCTGCCAAGGGACTTCTAAATTTCAAATCATCCTCATTCCGCAATCACACCCAAAGGCATCACTGCCCTGAGGAGGAGGGAATATGGGAACTGGTTGCTTTGCAGGAAGAAATGTGTAAATAAGGAGCAGAGGCCAGGAAAAGGGATGAGGCCTTGCTCCATCTGTGCTTCCAGAGCTAATGATATCTCACTGAATGAAAGCTCTGCACAGAGGACAAGATTAGTGAACCATCCACTAATTAGCCAAGGGGTGGGTGAAAGAGAACCAGGAGAGAACTCACATTGCAGCTTTCAGTCTGAAGCCTTAATTAACAGCACGGACATCCATTCACATCAAGAAGTACAGATCACCATCAAATTAAAGCATATGCTACACTAAATACCCGGAAGATTATCTGGGCTGTGAGGGCAGGATTATTTGTTTGTGGGCACCACAAATGCAGCTGTAATGGAGGTCGCCTAATACACGCAGGAGGCCAGTGACAATCCAAGAGGGCTTGAAACTTCCTGTACCGCCGATACATGGATGTCAGGGTTAGCTCACCAAAACCAAGAAATTTCCTGTCTGAATAGTGCAGGGCCCTGATGTTTGGGCAAGCATGACTACCATGGACTCTGTATATGTAAATATCTCTATGTAATGTAATGTGAAAAAATGCTGAATCACTGTGACTAAGCACCTGTGAACAAAGGCTGATGCAATACATAATAAGATGCATCAAGCTGCACTATGATTGGTGGAAAGCACTATATAAGGAGGCTGGCAGAGCCTACCTGTGTGGGTTGTTGTGTGGAGTTGGAGAGAGCTGGAGTCTATGCTGTGGAGTTTTGTATATAAGAAGTTGCTTATCTGTAAATATGTAAATACAGTCTTGGTGGTGGACATCTGCCTTGTCTGTTTTACTTTCGTCGGCGGAGGAACGACCTTGGAGCAAGCGTGCCGTTGCACTCTGCTAGAAGCAAGCACATTAGGCTCAGCATTTCTTAATAATGGAGCTGGTGTGATAGTCACAGACAGCTGGGAAGTATAGCTCTGTTGTTGTGTCAATGGGGATGCAACTGTCCGGACCTGGAGACCCAGATGTTTCGTGGGGGGAGGGAAGGGGAAGGCCTGGTGGTTCCTATTGAATGGACAGGTGAGGCGGGGCTGAGGAAGATCAACCGCAGAGTTCTCCTGACTGTCAGAGGGAGAGTGGCTGTGAGGACACAGGGGAGAAGAATGTGGAGAGAAGGATGAAGGGAGGCACAATTCTCTCAAGGCTGAAGCCCCAACAGCAGAGAAGGTCCAGAAGATGGTTCATGCAATGGCTCCATGTCACCGAGTGTGTTCCTAAACCACCCTTACAGCAACCCTGCATGGTACGAACGTTAGTGTTATTATCCCCATATTGTAGATATTGCACTCTCATATTGCATAGAGGCCAGCGGGTGGTGCAGTGGGTTAAACCACTGAACCATGAGCTGTCGATCGAAAGGTCGGCAGTTCGAATCCGTGACGGGGTGAGCTCTCGTTGCTTGGCCAGCTCCTGCCAACCTAGCAGTTCCAAAGCGTGTTAATGCGAGTAGATAAATAGGTACCACTTGCGGGAAGGTAAACAGCGCAAGGAGAGTCATGCCGGCCACATGACCACGGAGGTGTCTTCAGACAACGCTGGCTCTTCGGCTTTGAAATGGGGATGAGCACCACACCCTAGAGTCGGACACTACTGGACTTAATTGTCAGGGGTCACTTTTACCTTTACCTTATTGCATAGTCCAGCCATGGTTGAGCCTGGACATACTGCATATTGCACTCTCCTAAGGTCATTCAGCAAATTCCAGGTTGAACTGAGAAGACTAGAGAATTCCCAGACTCCTATTCACTAGTGCACCAGCGCTCTCTCTCTCTCTCTCTCTCAAAGCAACTAGCAGAAGAACGGCTTGTAGCATACTTTGTTCTAGACTTGAGGCTATTAAATGGAACAACTTAACAAGGATACTGTGTTTCTGGCTTGAGGCAAGTTGTTCTAGAAAGGATATGAATGTGCTGTAACTGTGTCACTCCACAAAAATCAAAGAGCAGCATGTTCTTGTTTTGCACTAAACTCAAGCAGGACAGGGGCAGCAATATTGCTAGTACCCTATCTACAGGAAATACCTACCTCAATACCCATGAGTTACGAAGACACCCCTTCCTCCCTCCAGAGAAAGGGAAAGTGCAGGCTGAAGTCTGAAGTGCATGCATGATCTGCCAGGCTCAGATAAGGGGAGCACAACCTGTGACCCACTTTGAAGCCACCACATCTGTACTTGAAAATCAAGACATTGGATTAAGGATTAAGTTATAATAAGAGTGAGAAGGCTAGAAGGACTGCTGTACATTCGGCAAAAGCAGCAGAAATCCCCCTAAGAATTATGAAATTTACAGATGTGCCTGCATCTGGTCCTAAGAGCTCTCCCTTTTCTGCATGGCCCACTTTCCCCTGGTTGAGAGAGAGAGAGAGAGAGAGAGAGAGAGAGAGAGAGAGAGAGAGAGAGAGAGAGAGAGACTTAAAAGTGGAGCAGGGAAACTTGTCATTAAGAGAAATGCTTTGTCGGCTGATTCGTGCAGTCAGCTGAGAAGGAAGGGGGATCTGGGAGAGCATGAAATGGGCAGACCATGTGGTTTTCCCTGAGGGAAGGCTGGTCTCACTGTCTTCCATCACTCATCAGAAAGAGCAAAGGAGAAAATTCTGGATGAAGCGCTCAGTGAAGTGCATCTCCTAAACATGAACTAGACCACCTTTCCAGAGTAATTTATTTTAAATACGGCACTCTCATTCTCTGCATCTGTGCTTGGTGTTCCCTTGGTGGTTTGTTTTATACTCATGTTTACAGAGGAAAGTGTTTGCTTCCATCTGGCTGAGTCACATGAGAACAGAATAATTTGTTTGTGTACTATGTTCTTGGCTTGAGGCAAGCTATTACTGCTCTAGAAAGGGCATGCATGTAACTAAAGCTGGCTTCCAGTGTGCTGCAAGTATATGTGACCAGGTTTCACATGCCAAGAACTGACTAGATGTGTCAATATAGGCATATATCGTAATCTTGACCTCAAACCACTTGAAACATCCTTTTGTAGATCTAATGGGGGCAGGTGGGAAAGGCAATGCCCAATGAGGCTTTAAAAAATATTCACCTTGAGCTATACCTCACTTTTGGTGACAATTGCCTTTGGTTCTTCTTTGTACTTGGCACCATAATATTTTATTATTGAATTTTACAGAGCAATCCTAACCAACTTTCCAGCGCGGATGCAGCCGTGCCAACAGGATGCGCACTGCTTTTTGCAGTGTGGGGGCAATCATGGAGACCTCTTCAGGGTGAGGGAACATTTGTTCCCTTACCTCGGGGCTGAATTGCAGCTGCACCGGCGCTGAAAAGTTGGTTAGGATTGAGCAGTTAGTCTTTTCTTGAGATTGGTTTACACTGTGAACTCCTTTTCGTGGAAATGTGGCGTACAGGGTTTTGTGTATATAAAGGAATGATATGAACATCAAAATATGCCTTTTGGATAAGAAGAGATATTGACCCAGTCTAACATCCTGCTTCCTACAGTGAGCAACCAGATGCCGTGGGAAGCGCAGAAGCAGGGCACGAAGCAGCCATCCACTGCTGTGACTCCCCAGCAGCTACTGGGGAAGAGTCCAGCTTAAGAGTCCACCTAGTCCAGCTTACTGTATCACACAGTGGCCCCACCAGGTGCCTCCGAGAGCACACAGCCAACAAGATGACCCGTTTCCTGACGTCACTCCCTTGCACCTGGCACAGAGAAAACCTACTTCTAAAACCTACTTCTACAACCAGGAGGCTGCTTATGGCTTGTAACCTGTGATGGTCTTTTCCTCCATAATTCTATCCAAACTCCTTTTAAAGGCATCTAGGCCAGGTGCCATCACCACATCCTGTGGCAAGGAGTTCCACAGATGAATTACATGCTGGGTGAAGAAATATTTTATTTTGTCCGTTCTACCTCTCCCTCCACTCAATTTTAGTGCATGTCCCCTGGTTCTGGTGTTGTGCGAGAGGGAGAAGAATTTCCCTCTATCCACTCTCTCCATCTGTCCCTCAGCACAGAGCTTTCACATAGACCCCACCACTTTCAACTGTTGACGGACCATCCTCTCCTTCATGAGTTGGTCCGATCTTCTTTCAAAGCCATCTGAGCTGGTGGCCATCACCACATCTGGTGGCAGTACATTCCATGAACTACTGAGACGTTGCATAAACCTTGCCCTGCCTGCCCTCTCTACCCTAGCATTGCGGCAGACGACCACAACTTTTGCAAGATATATTTCATGCTTTGTTTCCCCATCTCTGTACCATTCCACAGTGCACATATTCAAATGTTAGCAGCCATAAATCCTTAGGAATGCTATCCTCACATGACCTCGTGTCAGACAGGAGTCAAACATCCAGGACGACATCCCAGATGCCGTGTTGCTCTAGCATAAATGTCAGTTGGTAATCAGTGTTGCATGCCTTCTTCACAGTGGGGATAGTTCAGATGAGATCGTAAAGACCAAAGGAATGACTCTCCTTCCTCCTTTGCTGCTTTTTGACCCACATCTAAGTTAGTTCCCCACTCTATTTGCTGGGACTACTCCCCCCCCCCCATTGAAGACTGCCTTGCAGTATAAGAATCTTTTTTTCATCTTGCAGAGATGCTACCTAAAGGAGCTTTCTCTCTCGTGCAACTGGGGTGGGGCATGACCAATGAAAAAAAAAAAGACCTCCCTCCCATGCTTTGATGTTTCCCTTGCCATGAATAGGACTAATGCAGACGACATCAGTGCCCTCTACCCAGGCCTGCCAATGGAGGGAGGGCAGCATCCCAACCCCACCCTGTGCACTCCTGGCTTAGCTGCTGCTCAGCATAAGTAGGCGTACCAGATTTTCTGGTACCCCAAGGGGGGTGGAAGTGACATCACGGGAAGGCAGGTCAAAAACTGTGATGTAAATTCCGCTGTAAGTGGGCGTGTCCATCGGAAGTGGGACACACAGGGGGCGTGTCCACAGATGTGGGGCAGGTGCCATCACAGGGGGCGTGTCCAGCCGACTCAACATTATTAAATAAAGACTGTATTTTACCTTTTTCCCCATGCCTCTGAGCACGTGCCCACTGCACCACACTGCCATTCAACTAGGCAATAAGTGTAATTTGAACCCACAATCTACAAAGAATCAGAGGCCTCACAACCCTTGCTATGTGCAGCTAAGACAGCTGTCACCGCACTCCTATGCAACCAAGTCACTACAATTAAAACTTGAATTCTCAGGACTTTATTTCCTGTGCATCTCACCCTTCCCTTAGCACTGCTAAGTTAGCAGAGAATGGTGACTGGCAGCTGGATCCTGATAAAATACTTAGCCAAGACAGTAACTTGCCTGACACTTACCCAAGCACCTCCAAATTACTTGCCTAGTGTTGCCAACTGATGTCCTGGGGGGATCAGACAACTAATGACATTGCGGCTGGAAAAAAGCGCCCGAAAGCGGCGTTTTTAACATGCCAGGGCTTTGTCCCAGCTGGGACTCTTCCTGCGCCCGAAAGCAGTGTTTTTTTTTTCCTTGCTGGGGCTTCAGGGGCGTGCGGGGAGGCCTGCGTGACCCTCCACAGGCCTCCCCGATGTTTAAAACGCCGAAAAATAGCGAGACTAGGCCACTTCCGGTTTTCGCGAAAACCGAAAGTGGCCTAAACTAGCCGTTTTTTGGCGTTTTAAACATTGGGGAGGCCTGCGGAGGGTTGTGCAGGCATCCCCGCACGCCTCTGAAGCCCCGGCAAGGTAAAAAAAACCGCTGCTTTCGGGCGCTTTCCGGTACATGGAGTCCCAGCACATTAGCGCTGCAGGGGGGGTAGTCCTGGCCAACCGGGACAAAGACAAGGCTGACCGGGAGCCCGGGATAGCAGTGCTGCTACCGGGACAATCCCGGTCAGATCCGGGACTATGGTAAGGCTAAGCATAAGCATGGAAAATCCACTTTAGGGCTCGTTTTGGGAATATACACATACATATAAGAAAGGGTGCCTCTGAGCATGTAAAGAGTGCCTGTCTCTTCAGTGCACTGTAATGGAGAGCCATGGCTAACGGCGAGGGAGGTCAAGGGAGTCGCTAGTTTGGGAACCACTGTCCTAGAGGAAACCCTGGCCTCTGGCTGCTGACTGGCAGTTTGCATCCATCTCTGCTAGCTCCACTAGCTCCTGCTTGCTGGGCTGGAAACTAGAAAAGAGAGAGGCATTCTGAAATTAAAGCCATCTTCTTCCTTTCTACCTAGTGGACCGGCCCCGAGGAATCGTTCAAGGGCACATGTTTCACATGCCTAGAACCTCTTGAGCTCCTTCATCTTTTACCTCTATGTAAAGTCATAACAGATAAATCTACAGGGTGACAAGATTTCCTGCATTCCGTGTCTTCGTTGACCTTTGGTTTGCTCTTTTGCCACACTTTCCACTCTTCCTGAACTCTGCTTTAACAAGAAGAGTTTCTACAATTAATTCCAGAATTGGGGGACGTGTAGGTTTCAGTTCATTTTCATCTTTTCCCTATTAATGCTTCTGAGTGTATTGATAAAACTTGGTTTTAAAAGAGCAATGTTGAAGTGCTTGCATCAAGATTCCTTTTGTGTAGTGTTTTACCAAGTGTGCATAGATGTTTCTGCACATTGCAAAAATGCCACAGAAGAGATCTTGATACAATCGCACATACAGTGGACCCTTTCTATCTGCGGATTTGACTTACCGCGGGTCCCAGATCCGTGGGAATCAGGATGCATTCTGGGACAAGGCTTCTGGGAAGAGCCTTCGCGCAACCCAGAAGTAGGTCAATAAGCTTGCAGAAGCCTTGCAGAGGCTTGAAAACGGCACAGTTTGGCTACTTAAAGGTAGAAACAAGGACTGGAGGGCTTTTTTCCCCTTTTTACAGCGTTTTGAAAGTGGACTCGTATCCGCGGATCCTTGCTATACGCAGGGTGAGTCCGGAATGGATCCCCCACGGATAGCAAGGTCCAACTTTACTGTCACATCAAGTTTGCTTTTTTGCAGTGTTTAATGCTGGGAAATATTATTATTGTACAGTAAATGCTTTTCCCTCTCTCTCTCAGCTCAACGTTTGCTCCTGGATCTGTGAAGGAAACTTCTGTAACGGTTGGATGGTTGGACCTATATTCCCAACCTCCTTCAAATCCGCATTCGACTCTAGCTGTCTTTTTCTATTTGCATTGCAGGAAAGCACCACTGCCCCATTCTGATGTCGGCTGAGAAACTGCTGAATCGCTTACTGCTCTCATCATTATGCTGTAAGTTGCTGTAGTTGCCCTGAACGCATGCCACTTTGCATTAGACTGTGAAGTTACATAATAATTACACCATGATATGTAGCACTATCTGCATTCCATGGATGAATAACTATTGTGCTTTACATATCGCAGTTGCTCCACATGATCTCAAAGCCCAGATCTGAGAGCATTTCTTGTCCACGTTTTCTTGTGGGCACCTAGCTAGAAAGATGGGAAGCAAGGATGCTAGATTAGATGGGGGCTCGGTCTGGTCCAGCAGGGCTGTTCTATTCCTAAAGAACTCAGCCTGAGACTGGGGAGGTGTGAACAAAGCCATGTTGACTTCTGGTTCCAGAGTCTAGCTGGAGAGGGGAGGGGCAATGGGCTAAAAATGGACAAGGGCCTCGCTCCATTTTGAGGCATGGCTTTGGTCCTGTGTTGCTTCCGGCCTTCTGGTTCAACTTGGGCAATTTTAAAAATGGATTTTGTATTTGGGGCATAAGTTTACTACAGCTCTCAATTTGTGTATTTTTTCCTTACTGGTTACAGAAACACACCAATGCGCGCGCGTGCACGCACGCACGCACACACACACACACACTTAAAGCAGCATCCAACAGGGAATTATGATGTGCTGTGATTTACAGTGCAATCCTATCCAACTTACGACACCGGTGTAACCCAGCGGTGCAGCGAGAACGGGAGGCCCCAGAATGGAAAAGGGATTCAAATCCTCTCCAAAGGGGGATTCAAAGGGGATTTGAATCTCCTTTCCATTCTGGGTCCTCCCGTTCTCGCTGCACCGCTGGTTTACATTAGTGGCATAAGTTGGATAGGATTGCGCTGTTAATCAATGTAGTTCTGCACACTGGTAACAGGAAAGGAAAAAGATTCATGATCTGAAAATTGTGACCCATTCAGAAAGTCCAGGACTCAGATTTTTTTTTTTTTAATGAAGAACGGTAGATGGTTAATGCATTGGTGCTACAAAACAACAAAAGCACAAAAGTTCTTTTCTTTTGGCAGCCCCAACTATGGGGGAAAATTGGATGGGAAGAATTGCAAAAGCATCTCTGGAAACCAATCAGACAAAACAGTCCTGGGCTAGATGGGATGACCCAGCATCCAGGTCAAATGAGATGAGATGTGGGAGATCCATGGCTGGGGCTCCTGACTCTTTTCAAAAAACAAACCATCAGATGAGGGGGTTCATTGGAAAGAGGGTGTGGCGCCAGGGAAGGGACTCCATAGTTCCTATTCACTGCAAAGTAGGAAACTTACAGGCACGACATTTCACCCATAATTTTTCCAGTGCACAGCCAAGGGTAGCAGTAGTGGGGCAAATGATTTAAATTGGAGAATTGGTGGGAGTGCAAAAGGCTTAGACTCCCTCCCCTGATGGTTGCTCTGTGATGAAGAAAAAAAAAAACATAGACGGCGTTCCAATCATAAAAAAACCCAGTCTGTCCCTAAAGCAGATTCATATATTCAAATGTTCAGCTGGAATGTATGGACCGAATTTTAGCCTCATTGATCATTATATTCATGTCATCATGATTATTACCACTAGTTTCCCACTTATATATTTGTAATATGCTCTGGAAAATAAGCTAAAGCTGCAAGCAGCATAGATCACATGAGCATTATCCAATTCTCACTGTGTTTTTTTTTTCTCTCTCATTCATCTCACTCTTAATTCTCACTGTTCCAGAGCAGAAACAAGGTGCTGAATGCATTTTCTTTGACTAATTCATAACCATCATCACGGCCCAGGTATTACTGCACGCCACATTTCCCATCATGCTGTGCCCTCCTCACTTCGCAAAATTCATGCAAGATTTGAAAGCTACAAAATTTAAAGTGTGCATGATTGCACATGCACATGCGTGCGCACGCGCACACACACCCACACACACTTAGGTGATGAGTCAAACAGATTGAGACAATCAATGCTAGAAAAAAAAGTCAGAGCATTTTCAACACAGCCTGAAGACAATTATAACGGGGCAAAACAGGGCCCTGCACTCCGCGTTTGCATCAAGAACCATCATATGTTGTTTCTCCCCTACAAATAACCCTGTCCATTTTTAGCCCATTACCCCTCCCCTCTCCAGCTAGACTCTGGGACCATGTGTGCATGGCCTGGTGGTTTGTTTGTTTGTGTGTGTGTGTGTGTGTGTGTGTGTGTGTGTGTGTGTGTGTGTGTTTGCAGTGGATCAGTAGGAAAGGTCCGGTACCCCTCTTCCTCTTCCCCACTGATTCTCCTGTAGACAAATGCAGTTTTGGAAACATGTTTATACCAAGGTGGCATGCAGCACATGTTTCCACATTCATTAGCAACACAACACCTGTTTGTGATTCGTGGCAGTAATCTCTATCTTTTGACTACCTACGTTTTGTTCTTTGTTTTGTTCTTTTCTAAAAGATCGCAGCGTCTGGATGATGAAAATTCATTCAGCAGAGAATCGTTAGAATTTGGCAGTCTGCTCAACAAGATGTTTGAGGAGGGGAATGGTGAACATTTTATTGCATTCCATCATGCAACTGGCAGTGACGCTGCTTAGGAGATGTTTTCACCTGCCTTTATTGTTCGACTTTGTGAGTTTCCATTATGCTTCTGAGTGTTTAGGAACCATTTAATGATTTTATTGCGGTTTTATATATTGGGAGCTACTCTGCAAATTTCACTGAATGGAAAGGAGTGATAGAAATATTAAAAATAACATTTTTACAATTTTTTAAAAAAACTTAAATGTTTGCATCAAGACCCCTTTTATTTGCACAGGAGTCTAGGGAAGTGGGAGCAGCACTAGTGGCGCAGTGGGTTAAACCACTGAACCATGAGCTGTCGATCGAAAGGTTGGCAGTTTGAATTCGTGCGACGGCTCCTGCCAACCTAGCAGTTCGAAAGCAAGAAATTGCAAGTAGATTGATAGGTACCACGTCAGCGGGACGGTAACAGCGTTCCATGCGCCTCGGTGTTGAGTCATGCCGGCCACATGACCATGGAAATGTCTTCGGACAGCGCTGGCTCTTTGGCTTTGAAATGGGGATAAGCACCACACCCTAGAGGTGGATACGACTGGACTTAATTGTCAGGGGTCACCTTTACCTTACTAGGGATGTGATCCTTGCACCTTTGTTTCATTTATGACGAGGAGGGGAGAAACAGGGGTAAAGAATGAAAGCAAGCAATTCATTATCCGTTCATGCAGCCAATCAATGTGCTCCAAAATGAGACAGATGTTGAAACATCTGTGCAAAACTGTCAGCTGCTTTTCACACTGGAGGTAATCTCAGCTCTAGCAATGAGTAGCAAAGGGATTGGGAAGATTTCCCCCCCTAAGGGGAGCTTCCTACTGTTCTCTGGCAGGAGGACATGAGGGTGTTATTTTGCTAATTAAATACCTGCTAATGTGGAAGCAGCTGAAAGAGGGAGGCTTCTAATTAAAGCGGGGGGGGGGAAATCAATCAGTTTTGCTGAGGGCTCAGCTGGAGAAAGTCTCCCTCCCTGGATGGACCACACACAGGCAGATCAGAACTCAGTGGGATTTCAACACGTGTAAATCCCATCAGTGACTGCGGTATAATTTTCAAATATAACTGGGCAGATGACTGCTTTTAAAACTGGTAGTAGCTCTCTTTTCAGACTCCTGTTTGTCCCAGCAACATATTATTTATTTATTTTTATTTTTCACATTTTTATACCGCCCTTCCTCCAAGGAGCTCAGAGTGGTGTACATATTTCCTCCCCTCCTTTTTGTCCTCACAACAACCCTGTGAGGTAGGTGGGGCTGAGAGATAGTGACTGGCCCAAGGTCACCCAGGAAGCTTCGTGGCTGAGCGGGGATTTGAAACTGGATCTTCCAGGTCTAAGTCCGACTCCCAAACCACTACACCATCCTGGCTCATATCTCTCCCAGAAGCTGTTTGCTGGTGTCTTCCTTTGCTTTAGTTCTGTCTTTTGTCCTTTTTTTTTTCTTTTTAGGCTCTGAGTCCCCCTCACAAGGGGTAGAAAACTATCTCCTTATAACTTTACCTATGATTTCCACTGTGGTTTTTCTTGTTGCTATTCTTGAAGAGCAGTATATGAATACTCTCATAGCAATCAATTAATTAAGAATATTTATAGACCACTTTTCAACAAAAAGTAGTTCACACTGCAGTTTGCATCCCCACATATATACATGGTTTCCTGTCCCCAAATGGCTCACAATCTAACCAAAAATGAGCAACAGAGACACAAGCAACAGCCACTGGAAAAGACACCAGGCTGGGGTGAAGGTCAGTAGCTCTTCCTCGGCTAAATCTCTGAAGTGCGCTGGCCTAGCTGAATGGAAAGCACTGGGAAGGGCCTGTGGTAAGCCTGGGGACCAATCCTCCTTGCTTGCTCCAGCTTGGCAGTGGTGGGTTTCTCCTGCCTTGAGCTGCACCTGACCAAAGGTCACCGCACATTCTTATAAATCCCTTTAAAACCTTAGGAAATTGGAGCTGTCCTTTCAGCACCACCCCTCTCTGTCTCTAGCAGGGATGGTTCCCTCATCTCCAGGAGGCTGAGCGCCGCCTACCGCCATGCAGCCCGACACGCCATCCATCACAATTCCCTGGCAGTAGGTCAGTTGTGCGACAGCTATTTCTCTGCCTGTGCTCCCAAGAAGCTGCCAGGAGTAAGTATTGATCCAGCTGTCAGCTCTGGCTCACACCGAGGAGTGACTGTGTGCTCTAATCCACTTTGCCAGTCAGCTAAGAAGCCAATGCTTCTTAGCAGTCTGAAGACTCACTAGAGCAAGGAAGAGGCTGGGTGGGCTGTGCCAGTGCTCTAGGGTGGAGAAAAGATGAAGCAAGAACAGCACCTTGGGGTGACTCGCTCTGGAGAGCAAGAGTGACTCGCTCTTGGGGTGACTTGCAGAAAATGGACAAGGGCCCCCCTGACTCTCAGAAGCTTAATGTTAGGAAACAAAATTCCAAGTACTGTACAAGAAAATGGCCTTGTTGTACTAATGGCTTAACTCACTGCCTCAGTTTTCCTTGTGTGCTGAATATGATATAATATTAACTGGTTGTCTTTGACAAAGTCATTGTGTAGCTCCTCTCTCCTCTTCCAGAGATTTGTTCTAGAAGTCGGGGTAAGTAGTAACTGATAGATTCATCAAATAAGCACAAATTCTCATGGCCCATTCGTTCAAAAAAGAAATTCCTGGGCTTTCTGCCATGTTAAAAATATTTTTAAAAATTAAAAAGATGTTACTAGCACTGACGTTTCGTCTGCACCTATGGCAAACCTTTTCAAGGACAAGAAAACCCCTCCCAACAAGAGGGAAGATCTCACCAGCGTACTCAGGAAGTTGGAGAAGAGCTTATATGTACACCACCCAACTGCAGCTGCTAATCATTGAGCTCTACCAAATTAAGATTCATCCTTCAGATGTTATTCCTTGTGAGGCCAGTCAACAAAACAACAGCAGGAATGCAACAGCTACCCCCACCCCCATGCTGCCATACTTGCAGATCATGTCTCTGGGTCTCCAGGTAGTTGGTGCTTGCTTGGCAAAAAAACATAGGAGCTCTCACAAGCCTCCTGGTCCTTCTAGGGCAAGTTGTCCTCAACCACTGTCAGCATGAGCCAACTATATCAAGAAGCTTTTTGTCTCCCCCCCCCACACACACACATAAAAGGAGATTTCCAATTTCAGGTACCAGGGGAACAAACCCAGAGCCCAGCATGGCCAATTACCAGTTCCCTGCTCTCTGAACCACTGGGACTGCTGCTGGGCAGGGGTTGAGAACTGGTGGCAGTTCAAGCAAGGTCACAGTCCAGAGACCTCCTTGGTCTTGGGAATCTGGGGATGATTGACTGGGACCAAGTCCATGGGACACACCACCAGTTTGACAACAGTTACACTTGCTGCCAGTCACAATTCAGAATGCTGCACCACATCTCGAAACGTTGAATGACTGAAGGGCAAGATACGTTTACTTCTCCCACTTGCAGTCTGCTCTACCATTTTACCTGGTCATTATATTTTCTTCTTTTTTTAAATGTAAGGCTCCTGAGAGTCCCTTGGACTGCTAGGAGATCAAATCGGTCAATCCTAAATGAAATCAACCCTGACTGTTCCCTGGAAGGACAGGTACTGAGGCTGAAGCTCAAATATTTTGGCCACCTAATGCGAAGAGAGGACTCTCTGGAGAAGACTCTGATGCTGGGAAAGACTGAAAGCAAAAGGAGAAGGGGAAGGCAAAGGATGAGATGGTTAGACAGCATCACCGATGCAACGAACATGAAAATGAGTGAACTCAGGAAGATAGTGGAGGACAGGAAGGCCTGGCGAGATGTGGTTCATGGGATCACGAAGGGTCGGACACGACTTAACGACTGAACAACAACAACAACATCACTCTGAAGTCATTTTGGGCTGAAGAGCAAGATACAGATATTCCAAAGAAATGACAGACTGGCCCATGTGTCCTCCTGCTGCTGTCCATATCTCACCCAGCCATCTCTTTGTAGCTATGGCCATTGCTGAGGCCTTAGAAGAAACCAACCAGTGGAATAGTTTTTAATCTTTAATCAGATTGGATGCTACCATACAGCCTCTGTTCCTTCAATCGTTACATACGAGTGATGCTTCCCCCTAGTGGCAGGTCCACAGAGACAGCGCAGCTCCAAATCTATGTGGTGTACAGGTGGACCTTTAGGAGCAGGGAGAATGGTTTTTATACAGCCTTTGTGGATCAAGCAACAGCAGTAGCCAGATAGCTTCCTTTGGGACGCCCAGAAAGCAAAGCACGAGGACCTTTTTTGGTCTCAGCAGCTCATATTCAAGGCTATAGTAAAGGTAACGGTGACCCCTGACAATTAAGTCCAGTTGTGTCCGACTCTAGGGTGTGGTGCTCATCCCCATTTCAAAGCCAAAGAGCCAGCGTTGTCCGGTCGCCTCCGTGGTCATGTGGCCAGCATGACTCTCCTTGCCTCAGCGCATAGCATGCCGCTGGAACACGGAGCGCTGTTTACCTTCCCGCAAGCGGTACCTATTTATCTACTTGCATTAACATGCTTTGGAACTGCTAGGTTGGCAGGAGCTGGCCAAGCAACGAGAGCTCACCCCGTCGTGGATTCGAACTGCCGACCTTTCGATCGACAGCTCATGGTTCAGCGGTTTAACCCACAGCGCCACCCGCTGGCCTATTCAAGGCTATACTGCCTCCCAACATGGCTGTTGTTGAGGGCAGCATGGAGCCATCAAAATCCCCTTGGAGACATTGGGATGGGTCTCTATGCGCTCACTAGTCATTTGCAGAGTGGAGCAGTGGGGTGCCGTTGCAGCAGGCTCCACCCTCCCGCATGCACATTTGGAGGCATGCTCACACAGCCTGCCTAGGTGTCCATGCATAGGTACCTCTCAGCATGACTGGAACCCTACCTTTGCGATCCCTACCTCAGAGAAAGGCATACGAAAACATAGGCAAGTTACAGACATACCTATGAACACAGAGACAGCAGGGGTCAGAGCCTGCCAGCCCCACCCTCCAAAGGTTCAGGAGGAGCAACTAAACACCTGCACAGTCATCTAAGCCAGTGAACGTCATGGGCAGCCCGATCCTGCGTATGTCCTAGAGCGGCAGAGCGCCTGCTCCGCCACTCTAGGCCATCGCCAACATGCCAGAAAGCACGTTTGCAATTACTCTGGAGTAAGGGCCACTGGTGCAGAGGCCGGCAGCCCTCACTCCGCCGCCCTCTGGGCCCGGAACTCACCGGTGGAGGTACGTCTTGCACCGGTCAGTGCAGGGGGAGGGAGGGGAGGGCGGGGCTACTGTACAGGTGGCTACTGTAGCTCAGAGCAATTTTGCCCAACTCAGCCTGGTGTGCCAACTGTGTCCCTTCTCGGTTCTGTCCGATACACTGGCTGCTGTTCCATGTCTGGGTGTAATTCAAGGTGTTGGCTGTTACCTTGACAGCCCGAAATGGTCTAAGCCACACGGGGCGTCTGCAGGACCGTCTCCCCTCCTATGACATGGCAGAGGTCCTCTGGAGCATTCTGCCCCCAGGAGATACTTGGCTGGTGGTGATGTCAAAGAAGAGGGCCTCCTTTTCCACAGTAGCATCTTGTATAAGACGAGACTCCAGCTTTGGAGAGCAAGATGGGCCCTTCCTTCTCTGCTCATCTTCCAACAGGAGCTGAAGGCTCATTGGTTCTCCATCATGTTTGGGGTTTCATTTTTGTCATAATCAAGTTGTTTCACTGTCTTCTTGCTGTTTGATTTTATGGTTATATTGCAATTGTGATTTTTATGGAGAGGCCCTGTTTCAAGTGGTGCTCCTCTTCTATTTTGCAAGGGGAGAATAACCGTCCCTCTTCACCCCAGCACAGTGACATTTTGAGTGGCTGTTTGCTGGGGTTCTTCTGCATCTTTTTAGCTGATGAGCCCTGATGGGACAGGGAGCCCTTTAGTTCTTATTTCTCTGTACACTGCTTTGTGAGCTTTTTTGTTGAAAAGGTGTATATAAATATTCTTAATAATACCTGCTTCACTGTTTATTGCTATTGTTTTTAAGGAATTGTAAGCTGTGTTGGGTGCTTCCCACTGGGAGGGGAAATGCAGGCTAAAAAAAGTTTAAATACATAAATAAAGCACTTAACTATGGCTGTCCCCAAAACAGCTCTCCAATTTTCATGGCCAGTTTGGCAGGTTACAAAGGGGGACATTTAAAGGATTTTTTAAGGAGTGGGAGTGAAATTTGGAGATGTTGAGGCAGATACTCCTTACCAATGTCAGGTTTCTCCCATCAGCCCACTGATGAGATCACTTTTTTCCTCAGAATTACTTTTTTCACAGAAGGAGATCTCTCTCCCTCTCCCTCCCTCCCTCCCTCCCCCCCCCTCTCTCTCTCTCTCACACACACACACACAGAGCTGCATCTCCTTTTTGACCTTTCAGTCTGGTCATCTCTCCCTCCCTCTCCAACCAGCGGCTCTTGTGTGCAGCCCGTACCGCGGCCTGCTGACCATTTATCCTGGCCCTGTGTTGCCTGCCCTGGCCAAGCCCTGCAAGAACATTCAACAAGAGGTCAGAGGGAGGTTGCTGTTGTCGTCCCCGGCGAAGGGCTCTGCAGGGCTGACGTGGTCGGTCTGGAGCAACTCCTGCTGCATTAGCAATTCCTGGCACATCCACCTGACCCTAAGCCACCCAGGCAACCATGAACATGACGCCACGGGCTGAGCAGCCTGCACTGAAGGAGGGGAGGAGGCAGGACTGCCCCCCCATCTCTACGTGAGCATTTGCCCCAGTCCCAAATGTTGGGGTTCTGTGCAAGGGGGGGGAGCAATACTATCACATCCCACTGAGTGGAACAAATCAACCACCTTCTGATGAAACAGGAGAAAGGGGTAGGGGGCTGAGAGAGAGAGAGAGAGAGAGAGAGAGAGAGAGAGAGAGAGAGAGGAAGGTCACACAGAGCATGTGGAGGAAAGGACGCGTTGCATTCAATACCAATGCTTGGGAAGGTGTCTCACGCATGAGCCTCAGCGAGCCACAGACAGGGAGACACACATACACAAGGCAGAGACGGACCCACACGCTGC
Source organism: Plestiodon gilberti rubricaudatus (assembly GCA_026170595.1). Taxonomy (NCBI): domain Eukaryota; kingdom Metazoa; phylum Chordata; class Lepidosauria; order Squamata; family Scincidae; genus Plestiodon; species Plestiodon gilberti. The sequence continues at coordinate 3,767,787 of JANXHW010000004.1, forward strand.
ATATTCATTCGAGTGAGTGCGTGCACGCGTGCATCATCACTCTGCCCTGAACGCTTCCTTGCAAACAGAAAGGTGGGACATAAATGCCTCAGGCTCAAACCAATAAATAAATAAGGCTCACAAAAATCCTACCACACAAAAGAGCTATTGTGATTAACATCGGGATTTACTTACAAGTGCTGCTCCCCACCCCCAGAGACATTTGGATCAACTGGACCATAGTCCCGACACATGGTTTTGCTTCAGTACACATGCTACAGAAAGAAAAGCCTGACACATTCAAACCAAACACAAGAGAGAACTTTGCCAGTCACGTCAACAATGGCTCTTGGCTGCTGTCTTTCTATTCATGGGGAGGGGGGGAAACGGGGGGAGGTATTGATAGTAATATCATACCAGGCAGCTCAGCTGAGGCCTGTCCAAGGCTGATGCCAATCACCTTCTTTGCTCCCTCCCTTGGCGAGGATGTCTTATTATCTGGCTCTTGGGATCTGTGGCCGCCTCGAGTTTAATTACAGGAACTAATTTATTCCCTCCCACAGCCTGCCATGGACACTTCCCTCCCTTCCTCCCTCTCTAACTCTACAGCCCCCCCCCCAGCCAACTAACTCTCAGGACTGAGTATTTGCGAGAACCATGTGACTTGTAAGCATGGAAACCCATAATAAGGCCTGCTTAGCCAGGACACAACAGGAGGCACCCAGGAGCCTGAAAACTGGACACCTCCCAATAAGTTGGTGGAAAAAATCTCCTCCCACCCCCAAGAAAGGGAGAGATGGTGAAAGGATGTGGGGATAAGGGGGGGTTGTAGAGGACCAATGCAGAGAATGGGGGGAAGCCCCTCCTAAAGAGTGGGGCCTGCCTGGCACTCAGGAACCTGCGCCATCAACATGTAGGCCAAGTCGGTGCATTGAATGCCGTAGGGCAGCCAGCTAACCCTGGGCATTCATTGTTAGGCATCCAGAGAAGGGAGGGGGCAGGGAAGAATGTTTGGAAAGGAGAAAATGGGAACATGCTGATCTGTGCTCAAACACACACACACACACCCCACACACACGCACGCACATGAATACACACCGCTCACAGTTTTTTCCCCTGTTTCCTCGATGTCCAATCAAAAATTCTCATACATCAACTCTTGAAATTTGAGGGAAGTGAATGGGGGAATCATATAACAGCTCTGAAAAATTGGCAAGGGTGGGGGGGGAGGGTGGTCACCTCTCTTGTCAATTCGAGTGACTCTTTGGCAGGGCAATTTCCTGGACGTTTGTGTCCAAGGAATCAAATTTGCGAGACGACAGGCTGACCTCTGGCATCCTGAGAATCAAAATATTTGGGATCTGGATTTGCATAAGAAGTTCCCTCTATTTGCATAAGATTTGCATAAGAAGCTGCCCCCTTTCACCTGGCCACTCAATGGCCAGGTGAAACCCTCAGACTCTTCTGCTCCCCCGCCCGTCCTTCGCCCAGGAGGAGAGATGAAAAGCTTCCTCTCCTGAATTTGAAGAAGTGGCCATAATGTCCCATTATGTCTGAATATGGGGAACTGTGTTTTGTTCAGGTCAACACAGAAATATAATGTTTCTGCCCTTCGGTGAGAAAGGCGGGATATAAATCGATCAATCAATAAATATCAAACCAGGCTATCCAATCAGAATCGCCAATCAAGGCGTTCCTCTCCACACACATGGAGTGAAGGCATGCAGGAGGAAGAAGCATTGTGCCCACTGCTGGCTGGCTGTGGATTTGGCATTTGTGTGCCAGGGTCCTGTAGGCAGGCAGTTTGGAACACTGACCAGCCTGAAGCCCAAACTGCATGGAGGGATCTTCTTCCACAATTAAAAATCCGCATGTTGCTGGGAAACTCCGTCGTTATAGATATAAAAAATTATTTCACAAATAAATTTCTTTTTCAGAGATGTTAAAACATACTTTTGACATTTCGCACACGTAACATTTGTGGCATCATCAGAAATCCCCTATAGTGTTCCTAAGACAGCTTAAAAGACTAGTGCAAGAGAAAACAGGAAGTGGGCACTCCCTATCTGACAAGAGAAGCAATCAGTAACAGCTGATTGTAACCTCTAATCGGAGAAGGTGAAGCCACTCAAAGCCAAACATAAAGAAAATAACACTATAAATGCCAGTACAATTTAAAAACTCACTTCTAAATGAAACACAGAACACATGAAAGCACAACGAAAAATCCAACTTAACAGAAGCAAACAGAAAACTGTCAAATAAAGAGGGAAACAGGAGAGAAAACAGCATTAAAATAAGGAATGTTAAAAGATTAATTAAGAGAACAGCAGCAACAACAACCAGGAAACCACCACTAATACTGAAAAAACATTGATCCCAGGAATTGTGTGCCACACTTCCTGTGTGCCACACTCCTTCCTGTCTTTCTGTTTGCTTCTGTTAAGTTGGATTTTTATAGTGTTATTTTCTTTATGTTTGGCTTTGAGTGGCTTCACCTTCTCCGATTAGAGGTTACAATCAGCTGTTACTGATTGCTTCTCTTGTCAGATAGGGAGTGCCCACTTCCTGTTTTCTCTTGCACTAGTCTTTTAAGCTGTTTTAGGAACACTATAGGGGATTTCTGATGATGCCACAAATGTTACATGTGCGAAACGTCAAAAGTATGTTTTAACATCTCTGAAAAAGAAATTTATTTGTGAAATAAATTTTTATATCTATAACGACGGAGTTTCCCGGCAACATGCGGATTTTTAATTCAAGGATATGGTCGCGTCGTGAAAATCTACAAAAACTTCTTCCACAAGTTCAGGCCAACCCCTTGCAGACAAATGACACACAAGGGGGCATTGAGGGACGTGGCCAGTGGAAGCATCTGTGGGCGTGTCTAGTGGGCACAATCCCTCTCCCCCCCTTACATAATTGTTGCATGTTGCTGTCTGGTCACAGTAAATATTAATCCACTGAATCACACAAACCTGTCTTTGCAGTCCACCAAAGTCAACTCAACCCAACATTTTATGCTAGAGGAGGCCCAGCCTTAGGAGTGAGACAAGGAAAGTCACCTGCTGAGATATCAGTTCAAACTGTGTGGCTAAGCAGTTAATAATTACTTCCCACAAACTCCCCTGGAAAAGCACCAGCATAACCCAAATCATTCCAGGCTTGCAGCCTTCAATTTTACCAGCTCCTGCCAAGCTCATTAATCACACACCCTGGTCCAAACAAAAACACAAATAGGCTCCTCAGCTTGTCCCTTCACAAATGTAAAAAGGGGGGGCAGAACCGGCGGGGAGGGGAGGGTTAGCTCACCCTCCTGACATGCAGTCACCCAGGCAGACCAGATTGATTAAATCAAAGAGCCATTGCGAACAATGCAGCTTAAATATCTATCTAAATGCAAATTAGTACATGATGGATTGTGGGATTCTCGTCTTTTCTATTCCACTTTTAAAAATAAATAAATAAATCCAAACACTTCATGGGACAACTTCATCTTGGGGAGACTTTACTCAGTGGGACGCAAACCCACCTATGGAAACTGTACCCCGTCACAAGCTGCATATGTCAGTAACCTTTAAAAGGGTTTTTTTTTTAATGATGGGCCAAACCAGACATCACGCAAAAGGTGAGTGAGGGTGATGCCAAAAGCAACAGCTGTATGTTGAGCTCCCCCCTCCTCCTCCACAATGCCGACAAGAACTCACTAGTGACCTTCCATCGCAACGTTCTCCGTGTACCAGCCCCCTCTTCACATCATTGGCAGCTGCTGGCCCAGAACAGCATGATGTGAGGAGGTGAGGAGGAAACTGGCAGTTGCACAGTTTTAAAATGGATCTGCCTGGCTCCGCATTTCAATCCTGGTTTCCTGATTTTGCCTGTGTCCCAATCCGATTTGCCTTCATTGCAGGTTCTCCAATGCCGAGCATCCCCTCGGGCGATGCTCGGGGTTTACCCGGTCGCCCGGGAGACACATGAGAGATAGGGGCGATGACGCCCCCTATTAGGTTTCTAGGGGAGGAGTGGATACCTTTAGGTTGGCTCCGTGCCACACTCCTTCCTGTCTTACCTGAGCGCAGCAACAGTTAACCCACCCGCCCTCTCGAGGTTACAGTCTGGGCTATGCTGGCCGCCCGGTTCGGGGGCCGGGTAGGATTTTTTCTGCACACCCGATTGGCCTGGGTGTGTAGTTTTTTCGCCTACCTCTGACTGTATTGGGGGTCATGTATCTCTTTTCTAACCGGTCACTAACTGGCTGGGGGTCATGGGTACGAAGGCTCGAAGCTGGGCTGAGGGAGTGAACCCGAGGGCAGCAAGGTCAAGGGATGCACCCCCCCACCATTCATCCCCCAGTGCCCTCCGGCACGGGGACCGGTGGGCGGGGGCCCTGGGCTGGGATCACATGAGCTTCCCTAGGGCCTGCTGGCTCAGGGCGGTGCAGCGGTTCCTGCTCCCCTGGCCCACTAGGGGTTGGCGTGGATGAGTCGGCTTCCTCAGGCGAGGGGCGACGACTCGGAGTCTGGGTTGTAACTCCACCAGGGCAGTCCTTAGGATGCCCCGTGTCAGCGCTTCTCACGTGCGCGTGTTACACCCTGACCTGTAGATCTCCTCTTTACCTATGATCTTGCTTTCCTGTATTTCAATAAAGTGACCTTTTGATCCATATCAGGTCTCATGTGTTTAATGGGGCGTACCCGGGTAAATAAATTAAGCTTATAGACATCAGCTTTCTCCCTTGAACAGAAATTAAAGTGCAGGAGCATGTGGTGAAATGGAAATGAGCAGAAGTCATTTCACAGAGAATGGGCAAATTCACCTGCTGGTAAACCAGCGATTTTCAACTGGTGTGCTGTGGCACATTGGTGTGCCATGAAAGGTCCACAGGTGTGCCACAGGAGTTTGGAGCGCAGTAGCTGAAAATTGCTAAAAAACTCTTCTGAATTCTGTGGCTGTGTTTTTAGGGTAACTATCTGTATTTTTAGGCTGTGTTTTTAGGGTAACTATCTGTAGTAACAAATTGTCTTCCTCTGCCAGCTGTAAGGAAGAGGAACAGACAATTCGTTACCACAGACAGTTGCCCTAAAAACAGAGCCACAGAACCCAGAAGAGTCTCCAAGAAGCCAGAAGTGACATTACATGGGGCGAAGAAGACCATAGAGAAGACCATAGAGGTCGTTGTGCTGTGAGAAGAAAAACTCTGAAAATCATTGCGACAATCATTGCGACAGTGACAATCACTGTCAAAGAGAAAGGGCTTCTTGATTAGCGACATGGCTGCAAATATGTTTAGTACTGTGTCTGCGGGATGCAGGCAGTCAATTGCAGCTCCTCAGTTTGTGTGCCTGTATTATGACAAGTACATGCTACACTTGTGTGTGAAATCATAAAACATGCTATGAGCACACACTGAAATGCTACTTGTGGATAGTCTTTTCCACAGACTGAGCATTTTTTGAGAGAAGTGTTGAATTGTATTACAGCTACTACTCATTATGATATTTTTAGGAACTCACATATTATTTTTCTTGACCATCTTCTTGGTCATGTGAGGAAAGACTATCCTTCAGTGGTTGACCATATGGTAGTAGATGCCAGGATCTTGATTGCCCAGTATCAGAAACAGCAACAAGGGTGGGGGGCCGATCGGGAGGTTTGGGAGAGGTAAAGGAAAATACCACCTCCCCCAAACCTCTTCCAAATATTTTCCCTTATCCCTCTGTAAGCCCCTCAATTGCCAATGGGTCTCCTCAGACCTGCATCAACTCTACAGCTGACACATGACTGAGGAGAAAAAGGGGGCATGTCGGGAGGCTCTGGAGGGGATAGCATCTCGCGCAAGTTGTTTGTGCCAGGATACCCCCTCCCACTTCTGATACACCCCATCCCTTCCCTGATCCATCCTGTTCTGCCCACCACGCCAACTTACTGATGTATGCATCACTTTACACTTACTTACATTGAAGCGCATCTGCCATTTTGCTGCCCATTCTCCCAGTTTGGAGAGATCCTTCTGGAGCTCTTCACAATCCCTGCTAGTCTTCACCACCCGGAAAAGTTTAGTGTCATCCACAAACTTGGCCACCTCGCTGCTTATCCCCAACTCCAGGTCATTTATGAATAAGTTGAAAAGCACCAGTCCCAAGACCGATCCTTGGGGCACACTGCTTTTCACCTCTCGCCATTGTGAAAATTGCCCATTGACTCCCACTCGCTGTTTCCTAGTCTTCAACCAGTTCCTAATCCACAAGAGGACCTGCCTGCTTATTCCCTGACTCTGGAGTTTTCTCAGGAGCCTTTCATGAGGGACCGTGTCAAACGCCTTCTGAAAATCCAGATATGTATTATTCACAGGTTCAGCGGGGCTTCTCCTCACCACTGCATGCAAGATGCTCCTCGACGACTCCTGGGCCGGCACGGCCAATGGCCCCCCTCCCTCACCGCCCAGACCGCCCATGCGGCCACGGCGGGAATCCCTTACCTTCCTCTGGCAGCCACATGGAAGTTCCGGTGCTGGAGTAAGGGCTGCCGGCCTAGTGCCAGCGGCCCTTATTCGCAAGTCATCAGAAATGTGCTTTACGGCACGTTTGCGACGGCTTCGGCTGGCAGAGTTCTTGCTCCACCGCCCAGAACTTCTACAGGATTGCACCACTAATCAAAGTACATGTGCACATGCACGCACTGATTAGAATCACAGTACAACTCTTGAGAGGATTGTGCTATCACATCAAGATTCCTGTTTGCACAATGTTTTAATTGATGTGCATATGCACTTCTGCACATTGGTCAGCGGAAAGGAAAACCGCAGCAAACTAAGCATGCAGAGCCATGTAAACCAAGTTTGGAAATGAAAACAAAGGAAGAATGGTGAATTGCTAGCCCATAAGTGCTCCTTCACAAACAAGGTAAGGAACTTTAAAAATCAGGTTACAAGCTTGGATGGAGAGAGAATTTTAGAAGCATCCCTTTCCCAACACAGACACAGAAAAGAGCGAGGAAAGTGGAAGAAGGTGGATATGACTACCGGGAATGAGAGGAAATAATGTATTTTGCCAGCCCTCACCTGTCCCTGAAACACCCCACTATGATCACACAACTAAACGTCCATGAAAGGCTAATTGCGCAAACAACAACCCCCCACCCACACACACACACACTGGACTTACATATCAGCTTCATCCCAGAGGATGCAGGTCTGGTTGGTAGTTCCCTGCCAAGATGAAAGAAAAGAGGAGAGAAGAAATGGCTGAGAGACTGGCTCTAATACAAGGGCCTGGCTTGAAATCATCCCTAGGGAGAATGAAGGCTGCCAATCAGGTAAACATTTAGCTTGTCTTCAATTTCCTCAGATGTCTTGCCAACAAATAAGCCTCGAATGTCTCCTTAAGTAAAATTGGGTGGCAATGCTAACGAGCCCTGCGAAAATGATGTATCATTTGTTATTAGTGATCATCATGCTTCATTTTCAGAAACGTGGATCAAAAGCACACTCCTGGACAATCAAAATCCTCCCCCTACTACATGAAGCCTGAGTAACTTTCTCTGGAAATCCTCTACTTTGGATGAAATTCAGAGGGTTCTTCTGCCCAGGTAACCTGTTCCTTTCTCTTTTCTCACAGTTAGGCACAAATGTCCCAATACATTGATTTTCTGAATGTCCAATCCAACTCATTGCTTGGCGCAGCACATACAAAACCCTCTTAAAATGATATTCAAGGTACAGACTAAACAGGGGGGTGGGGAGATACAACTGCAATAGCCTCATGCCACTGAAAATATGCTTAAACAAGAAGAAGCAACTTTCCCGAGATGGGAAATGGAGAACATCTTCCTAATTTTCAAGATGCTTATTTGATCAGATGGATGGCCTATAATGTCATCCACAGCTGGAACGCTGGGGAGGCAGATGTTAAGGATAGGGGGATCTCTCTGTTTCCGTGAGGTCTGAATTTCTCACAATTCAGTCCTCTTTCCTTCCACTAAAACCCCGTCAATTCTTTGCCACCCCAACTGCCTCAACATATTTTTCACATTTTTATTTCAAACATTTGACTTATTTCCTACCTAAACAGCTGGGGCAACAATACCTTACAACGTACACACACTAGTTTTTCAGGACTGAGCAGAGCTCCATTCTCACCAGAATATGGGCAACCAGGGCATCTTGTGTGCTTCCCGCCCAGCCAGCGTTGTTTGTGAAAACCAGAAAATGAAAACAGGGTCAAGAGCAGACATTTGCATGTTCAGCTAACCTGGCCCTGAACTGTGTCAGTCTGGGGCAAAGATGAGAGCCCTTTGCATCAGTGAAAGTTTTATTTAAGAGAAACTGGTGAACATTAAGAGAAAACCTGTGATTTTCCCTTCCGGGGGTGGTGGTGGGGGGAAATCTCCCTGGTGATTACTTACAAAGCAGCAGACACTTACATTGTACAAGTGGGAGAACTCAATCTCTAGCGGGGTCAGCAGCGACCGAGGAGCTGGTTTCACAGTCACCGAGATAACTCTGGAGTTCAGCACTGTGGTGTTCCTGGGGAGGAGGAAAAGAGCTGAATATTATTAATGGGCAGAGAAGACGGTGAAATCTGAGGTCAGGGATGAAGAGAAGGTTCAGCTGCGTTATTATTTTGTGGAAATATTGTTATGCCACCTTTGAACACAATGCACCTTCATGTACCTCCTTCTTGTACCTCCTTAGGGTTAGGGCAGCTTACATTCCATATGAACATTTGAAAACCAATGAATTAAAAGCAACATGGGGAACCCAATTCTGTCTAGCTAGACTGCAGCACAGGACCCAGCACTGGTGTGGCTCAAGCACTCCTCAGGAAAAGGGGACATTTGTCCCCTTATTCCAAGTCAAGCCCCAGTTACCCCGATGGGTATTCTCGAATGTGTAGAGTAGTCTACTCGAATGTGCGCCAGCTTCCCTTCTTCTCTAAAAATGGAGAATCTCCCATTTCTGTTGACTCTCCTTTGGAGGCTTGGAGCATCAGTTTAAGAGCGGCAGAGATTGGCTCCCCCACCACGAGTGGGCAAAGTGCATTCACGGTCTGTTCCTAGGGCTCACCGCTTGCCTGCAGTCCTTGGTTCGGGTTACAGAGAGCCACTCCAGCCGCAGTTTTTTGTCATGATAAAAACTGCCTAAATCCTTCCCTCTTCATCCCCAGTGACCTTCCCCTCAATTCCCCCTTTCTCTCCAATTTTCTGAACCTCCAAACCTCCCCCCCCAGGTTCCTTTGGGAAGTCCAGCTAACCTCCCTATGCCCCATCTCCCACCACATTTCTCTGCTTTGCTCTGCCCCGTCTCTCTTCTCCTTTCTCTCCTCCTTTTCTTTCTTTAGGGTTCCATAGTTGTGTGAATGGTAGCTGTAGATTCCCTCCGTCTAGAATAGATGTAAGTGAGCTAATTCAGCTAGACCCAGCTTGAACTCCCTGTTTTGTTTTTTGAGTCTTTAGTCAATTCTGTGCACCTTTGCCCCCATCTCCATTTTCCTTTCACCACCAAATTATACAGCCATTACACTGGGTCCCTGCACAAAACTGGTTTTCCCCCATGTATACATGTTACTTGAGTGTTCCCAAATAATTGTCATGAGTGATTGGTGATGAGCCATATGCTGGGATTCACATCCCCAGGCAGCCAAACAGTTGACTGGAGACGTTGTGTCCCAGAGTGGGGACACCAAGAATGAAATAAGTGTCAGCCTAGCCGACGAACTCCCTGGGTTTTCTTGAGGCTAAAACTCCTCTCTGAGCTTCTTGGATGGAGATTGGGATGTGAATTTTAACCAATACAGATTTACAAAATTTGTATTGCAGGTAAGTTGGGAGAAGAGACAAAGACCTGCCCAAGGCTATTCAGTTTGCTTTATGGCTGAGTGGGAATTTGAATTTGGGGTTCCCACATCCATAAGCAACACTCTTCTAGCCACTACACCACACTGGCTCTAGTACCTGCTAGTAAGGGGGGAAGTAGCAACCAAGAACATAGGAATCTGCTGCCTACTGAGTCAGACCCTTGGTCCATCTAGCTCAGCATTGTCAACACTGACTGGCAGCGGCTCTCTCCAGAGTTGCAGATGGAAATGTTTCCTCTGCCCTACCTGGAGATGCTGCTGGGGATTGAACCCGGAACCTCCTGCATGCAAAGCAGGGACTCGTCCACTCCTTTGGGTCATTTACAGATAACTGTCTTTTTAGAGCAGTTTCAGTCCCACCTTCCAGCTGAGCAAGGGGCTGAGGTTGAGGGAAAAGTGGCTTCCCTAAGTCCAGCCACAACTCATGGCTGTGGTGAGGCTGGGAACAGAAATGTACCCAGCTCACACCATGGCAGTCCTCACAACAATCTCTGCTGTTCTCTGCTAATTTCTGAAATGGAATTGCATTGTATTAATTCGGACACCGCTCTGGGACCATTGTGTTTATATGTTTCGTAAATAAAAAACTTAGCGTGATGTTAAACCCCTTTTTATCAGAGACAAGAGCTGCAGCTGTGGCTTGCTGCATTTAATTCATCCGCTCATTTGGGATCACTAGAGCCGCCTTCTCAACCTAATCTCTTGGTGGGCAATATCAGAGGGCAGACCCTGTTGGCTCACTAATCCGTGCGCAAGCTCCAGCCTGGCCTCCTCGCTCCTGCCAGCTCTAAATCGGGAGTTGCTTAAAATGATAACCAGCTAGGATAGAACGAAGGCCCAGCATTTATAGGAAAGACTCTCAAGCTAATCAGTGCGGAACGGATTTCAAGGTGCCGGAGGGAGGCTTAATTTGCTGCCTCAGTACCAGCCTTACGCCTCAGACAGAGGCAGGGAAAGTGAGATGTAGAAAACAAACCTGTTTGTTATCCGCACAGAGCCTCACCAGCCCAACGGCGGTCCAGAGGCACATAAGAACTCAAGACAAGCCCTGCTGGATCAGGTCAAACAAAGACCCCGTAGTCCAGTCCTTTAGCTGCCTTTTTTCCAAGCCGAACATTGTAACCTTTCCTTGGAAGGAAGGTGCTCCAGTCTTCCCGTCATTTTGCTTGCCCTTTTTTTTTTTCCAGCCCTACAATATCCTTCTTGACGAGTAGTGACCAAAACAGGACACAGTATTCCAAACACGGCTGCACCACTGATTTGTATAGGGGTGTTAGAATATTAGCAGTCTTATTGTCAATCTGTTTCCTCAGGGCCCCAGCATGGAGTTTGCCTTCTCCACAGCTGCCACCCAGGGTTGACATTGTCATCTGCCCGGCAAAACTCCCAGATCTTTTTCCTAGTTAATCACTGACAGCTCAGACCCCATCAATGGATACAAAGTTGGGTTTGTTTGTTTGCTCTAATGCACATCACTTCACACTTGTCGACACTGAAATGCATTTGCCATTTGGTTGCCTGCTCACCCAGTGTGGAGAGGTCCATTTGGGGCACTTCACAATCCGCTTTGGTGTTTACCACCCTGAATCGTTTAGTGTCATCTGCAAACTTGGCCCCTGACTGTGCACTCCTAACTCCAGGTCATTTATGAACAAATTAAAATGCAACAGTCCCAAAAGCAGATCCTTGGAGTGGAGGAGTCTACTTCTCTGTGAAAATGGTCCATTTATTCCTACTCTCTGTTTCCTCTTCTTTAACCAGTTACCAGTCCATAAATGCCATGCCTCCCCCCCCATGGATGTGAACAGGGGCATCCTTCGCGCAGTCCCACCCTGCCCGGGCCACGCACCCATCGAGATAGTCTGGGGTTAGCTGGCTGTCATTAGGGGCCAGGAACGGATGCTTTTGCTTTACACCAGAATGGATGTTGGTTGGTAGATCCCATGGAGAGGAAACTGGGGAGAAACGTCCAGCCTCAGGACATACGATACAAAATCTGCCCCTTGTTTCTCAAACATTTCGGTTTTCCCACACCCTAGTATCACATGTTCAGGATATTTATCTAAACAAGTGCATAAAATTTTCACAAGGCAGTTCCAAGTCATTCCTGCACATCATGTGTGCATTATTATCCACAACTACACATCATGTTCCCCGGTCAACAGCAATACTGAACAGAAGAACCATTGCTGCCTGCTGCAAGTGCAACTGACAATTGTGCATCGTACTCCCCCTCCTCAAACACAGGTAGCAATACTGATCTGAAGCTTGGTTGTGTTCAGTTAGCTTCACTTTCCCACTGAAATGCCCTGGAAGCAGCACAAAGTGATGTAGATCCAAAGTGCAATTAACAGCCCAGTCCTATCCCCCGGCACACTACAGCATGCAGCCACACCACTGAAGCGCCTGCTGCATGCTATGGTGGTGGTAGGGGGAACAGTAAGCCAACAAGAAGTAAAAAAAACTTAGTAGGTCTTCTGACCCCCTATGGGTCTCCTAGGTCCTACACCAGCTATATTTATTTATTTATTTATTTATTTATTTATTTATAGAATTTTTACCCCGCCTTTCTCCCACCAGGGCAACCAAGGCGGCTTACAATAAAAACATTAAAATACATGAATACATTTAAAATCAAGAATTAAAATAATTAAAAACAATTAAAACAATTAAAACAAACAGCCCCAGTGGGTCATCCACATTTACATTTGTTAAAAGCGATTTGTTAAAAAGCCAGCCCGCCATGTCAGACATCAAACGCTGATCTAAATAAAAAACGTCTTAAGGCTCCCCCGAAAGGTCTCTAAGGAGGGAGCCGTTCTTAATTCCAGGGGGAGGGAATTCCATAATTGGGGCGCCACTGCCGAGAAGGCCCTATTCCGCGCCGCCATCCCCCTCACCTCCGTCAGTGGCGGCACGGTCAACAGGGCCCCCCCTGATGACCTCAGAGTACGGGTCGGATTATAAGGAAGGAGGCGGTCCCTCAAATACCCTGGACCCGAGCCGTAAAGGGCTTTAAAAGTCAAAACTAGCACCAGTATATAGCTGGTGTACGTTTGAGGAGAGGAAGGGTTGGCTGGAAAATGGGAGATAGGATGTGGTGTGCAGCTTTGCTGCTGAGATGCACCCTTTCCAGACCACTTGCTACCCCCTGCCCTGCCCTCTCCCCACCCCTTGAACCGACCAAGACCCACCCCTGCCACCACTTTACCTGGGCGGGTAGAGCATCTGGGTGAGTCGGGCGCACATGTGGTACCACTGGCCATTTCTGCCAGCAGCTCCATTGCACATGATGGCTATGCAGCTTCTAGACCGCCACAACAGGGCCTATGGTAGTAGATTGTGAGGGCTGCTGCCGTAGGCCCTTGAGAGGATTGGGTTGTTCATTGCTGAGTTTGTCCCAAGCATCAGACTTACAGGAGAAGTATGCATTGCTGACCCTGAACGTGTCATTGAGTTTCAGATCTATCCAGTAAGACATTTTGACAGTTCAGGGCTGAATTATTATTAAAAACCATCCTATGCACACCTTTCTGGTAAGGAACCCCCCCCCATACCAACACTTCCCAAACTCGAGCAGGAGGAAGAGTAGCGGGGGGGGGGAGTGAAGCAAGCTTTGCTTCTCTCCTGCAAATCGTCGCTCTTTACATTTTGTCGCTGGGGCAGTCCAGGACCCCAGATCAGGTCTGCTGTCAAATGCGTCTGCTGAACCTTCCTCCAAGATGCGGGCAATCAGAAAGAAGTATTCTGCCTGCCCTGCAACGACACCCTGCTCCCGAAACATCATTGAGAGCCAAAATGCATCACACTGGGCAGCAGGGAAATAGGCATGACGCCTACGCACAGCTTAGGACACCGCAGAGCCCTCCGTGGGCCATCCATGTTCAACCCTCAGCACAGACAGACATATCAGCCTTACCTCTGAAGGGAGAGGATCCCACCCAGGTTGCGGTACAGAACTGTCCCCACCACAAAGACAGCAGAGTCGTCCGTCTCTGTGAAGAAGCAAAGCAAAAGGCAGCATAAGAATAGAAGCGGACAAAGCAACATGTGGAGGTATCAAAAGGCTCTGGGTGCAAAGCAAGGAGGGAGGAGAGAAGTCCGAAATCCTCCGAGGGTCCAATCCTATCTCACCAATACACAGTATGCAGAGCTACCTGCATGCTATGTTGGAGGGGGGCGGAGACCAGACGGCCCAAGAGAGAAAAAAAATCATGTTTCCTTATCTCCCCATAGGCCGCCTGGCCTTCAGTGGGTCTCTTTGGACCTGCACCAGCTCTTTAGCTGGCATAAGTCCGAGCGAGGAGACTCCTGGGGGTGGCTCCGGGCTGGGAAAGGTGGATAATAAATCGATGACTGGTGATTGACATGACTGAGAACTATAAAAGTAGGCTTGGGATAGACAGAGTGGAGAGAGGGAAGTTCTTTTCCCTCTCTCACAACACCAGAACCAGTTTTAGAAATCCCGTTTGCAGTTCACCCTCTCTCTGTCCAAGGGCCTCAGGACACTGTACACCCTGGGAGTAAGCTTTGCCAGTGGCAAGGCTGGCACTGCTCCAACCAACCTGGGTCCGGCCCCTGCACCATGCTGATGATGAGGTCAGTCCCCACCAGTCCCTTGGCCCCAAGGAGGCCTCTGCCTGCGCTGGTGCAGGCGCGATCCCGACTAGGATCCACCACCGCAGTGTGTTTGTGCATGCTGCTGCGGCAGACCTAGACAGGCCTGAGCTGCCCATGAGGTCAGCTGGGCGAAAAGAGAAAGATGTGCCCAAAGTCACCCAGAAAGCTATAGGGCTGAGAACAGTTTCAGCTTGCAGCTCTGGGGTTGAAGTTCAACATTAACCTCAAGTAGTCGCTGGACATTTTGAACGTACAGGAAAAAAATGAGATGGTTCCGATATTCCGAGAAGGTAAAAAGGAAAACAGATTGGTCCGCTTGAAGTGGTGACTTTCAGCAATTACGGCCCATTTATTTTTTTAATTTAACAGGGGGTGCAAAGGTCAGAGTTAGTTTTAAAAAACACCGATTTGACCTCCATGTTCCAAAGGATACACACACACACACACACACACACACACACACACACACACACACACACACACACACACACACACACACACACCGAATTATCAGTGGTGCCCTTCAGAAAAGGATCAGCCTTCCCCCAGTTGCCTCCACACCCTTACCTGAAACCCCAGTGGAGAGAACGTTCTTGGAGACTGTGACCTTGTCCTCTGCAACACGGGCCCAATCCACCATGCCCCGCCAGCCCTTCATAGGAAAGCTGATGTCTTTGGCTGCATTGGCAGGGAGTTTCTGAACGCTGAGGACTTGAGCAGAGAGAGAGAGGGAGAGAGAGAGAAAAAGAAAAAGGAAGGAAATCAAGCCAACTCCTCTTACCCAGCAAGCTTTCATCACTAATTGGGTGAAATAACGACCACTCCCTAAGCCAGCGATTTTCAACCGCTGTGCCACAGCACAATGATGTGCTGCGAATGGTCCAGAGGTGTGCTGCAGAAGTTTGGAGCACAGCAGTTGAAAATCGCTAAAAAAAAACACACCTCTCCTTGGTTCTGCATCTCTGTTTCTAGGGCAACTGTCTGTAGCAGTGGCGAAGCTCGTCACTGTGGTACCCGGGGGCAAAAGTCAAAATGTCACCCACAGAAGTGACGTGCCGTGACGTCACACCCCCACGTTTTTAATTTTTTTAAAAAAATAAAAATGCTCCGCTGCCTGCTGCCCCCCACCCAGCCCCCAGCCCAGCCTGTCGCCCCCCACTCTACTCACCATGCTGCTGCCTTTTTCATCGCCGCCGCCTGGACCTCCAACAAACAAATACGGCAAAAGCGGTGTTTGTTCGCTGGAGATCCAGGTGGCAGTGGCGAGAAAGGTAGGTTGCTCACTGCCGCCCCTTGCCCCCCCACCTGCTGCCTGCCCTCCTGCCCAGCCCCCAGCCCAGTCTGTCACTCCCCCACTGCACTCACCATGCCACGGCCTTTTTTGTGGCAAAAGCCACGTTTGTTTGCTGGAGACCCAGGTGGCAGAGGCAAAAAAGGCAGGTCGTTCGCCACCACCACCTGCCTGCTGCCCCCAAGCCCACACTTCCACCACCCCCTCAGCCCCCCTCACCCCAGCCCAGTCTTCCCCCACCCCACTTACCTTTGCTGGCTGCTACCTTTTTCGCCGCCGCAACCAGTCGCCAGTGAAAAAAGCAGCTTTTGCCACTTTTTTCGCAGGAGACTCAAATGGCGGTGAACAAGGCAGGTCGTTCGCCACAGCCCCTTGCCACTCATGTCACTCCACTGGGTCTGTTTGGTGTGGCACCCAGGGGCACAGCACCCCTGGTCCCACCTTAGCTACGCCGTTGGTCTGTTGTAGTGAATTGTCTGTCCCTCTTCCTCCGATGGCAGAGGAAGAGGGGCAGACAATTCGTTAGTGCAGACAGTTGCCCTAGAAACAGAGCCGCAGAACCCAGAAGAGAACCCGGAAGAGTCTCCCGGAAGTCGGAAATGACATCACAAGAGGCAAAGACCATAGAGAAGACCATAGAGGTTGGTGTGCTGTGAGATGAAAAATGCTGCCCTAAGCAAACAAAATGGCACTTCAGCCCACCTTTGTTGACGCCACCACCGATTATGCCATGTGGCAAGAAGCACCTTCTTACACTTGGACAGTTTTAGGTAGAAAAGACCAGGGAATAGGGTAGCCCAGTCTACTCACCTAGATTTTCAGTCACTTGGTAGGAATCCTGGAAGTCTTTCATGCGAAATCCGACAACATCAATGAAGTCCTCCACCAGTCGAAAGAGCTCTTTGGCATTAGGCCCCATCTAAAAAGGGAATGTTTGTCTTAATCATGACAAGTGGCCATAAGGTAGCTGCAGACAACCCAAGACACCAAGACACCCAAGAGTCAACCAGGTCAGACTGCAGATACATGCTGGAAGAAAAGTCAAGCTGCACAGTCATGATAGGTCCTGAAAACGTTCTTGTATTTGCTAGTTTCATTCAATTTGCTAGTTTCATGTATTTCTCTCCTGGATTTATATTACTGGTACAGTAAAAATGTGACATCTGTCAGAACTAGTTCGAACTAGCAAAAACACAAAGCTCTTGAGTGCGTTGGGAGTTTCCGGTCCCAACTACAGTAGTCCGAGCGCATAGTAACAGATGACGGGTCATATCAAAGAACTTTTTAGCAAAGAACATAAGCAGCACTGCTGGCAGCAGAACGATGACCAGGAGAACCCATGGACAACAGGTAGGGAAGAGGAGGCAAACAGCTGAGACCTGGCACAGAACGATCAGAAAGGAGAGGCAGGAGCAATTGAGGAGGAGGAGAACAAAAGAACAAGGCAGAGGGTGAAATGCAGCCAAGGCACACAAAATGTGAACAACTAGCCTGACTGCCAGCAGCCTCTTCCTTGCCTCTTTCTTTCATCGTGTGCTGAGGCTCTCTGCTCAGTACTATTCTGGTTCCTGGGATAACGTCAGACGCTGCCTGCCCATTTTCTTTTCAGCCTTAAGGACTAGAACTAGAAATGTACTTTTCCAACAACATCTATGATGTACAGGAGGCACATCTGTACTGCTTGTATATCCTTTGTCTAGCACAGGAATTCTTAACCAGGGATATCCTTACCCCTTGGAAACCAAATGATGGGGGTGTGGGACTCAGAGCGCAATCCCGATGATTGACGGAACGAGCATTCCGTCGCCGGAAGACGTCGCAAACGTGCCATAAAGCACGTTCGCGATGACTTGGGAGCAAGGGAGGCCGGCGCAGAGGCTGGCCTCCCTCACTCCATTGCTGGAGCACGCGTGTGTCCACCTGATGAGGTGAGTCGGGATCTGGCAGGTGTGGGGGCAGTTCGGCGGGCGAGGGAGGGGGACCATTGGCCTAGCCAGCCCGGGAGGGGTGGGGGATGGACTCGGCCATATCCCTGTCCCCGCCGGGCTGGCTAGGCCGTTATATGGCCTCCTCTACTTCCGCCAGCTATTTAGCTGGCGGAAATCCGAGGAGGCCGATTGGGCCGGCCTGGATTTACACCCAGGGAAGGGGACGAGCATCCCCTTCCCTGAGTAGACCTCCTGCCTCCGATGCAGCACTTTCAGTGGCACGTTTCACTCCCGAGAGGCTCCTGCCTTTGGCTGAGCCTCTTGGGAACGATGAGAAGAGGCCTCCCACCCGCCCAGAGCCTCCTACCTGTGTTTTCTGGCCTCCAAAAACCTGAAAACCTGGAAGTAACTGACAATGATGTCATCGCCAGTCAATTCCAGTGGTACGCAGCAGGAGAGTGGCGCCACAGGTGGTACTCGACCGGGAAGGGGTAGAGAACCCCTGGATTAGATGATTAACTATCACCATTATCAATATGGACTGTTCTGTTCCTAGCTATCCATATGTAAAATAAAACTAAGCTACTGACATCTTTTGAAGTCATAGTGGTACCTAATATAGGACTGACGAGGATGAGGATTTCGACAGTCTGGCAAAAGGGGTCTGGGTGGGGACATATTGGGCAATCCATGGAGGGGTCTGTAATTGTAAAAAGGTTAAGAATTCCTGGTCTAGCAATTTCTTATGCTGCACTGGAATACAATTGGCATGCAGAGTAGTAAATGTGCTGTCCTTGGGCTTTCTGACCGACGCCATCTAGAGCCTGTGTGCAGGAGTGCAGGAAACTAGGATGGAAAACAGGTTCTAGGGATGTTGCAGCTCTTTCCCCTATGGCTTCCATCTGAGGCCACACTGGTGTTATCCCTGGAACAGCCGCAGCAGATGCTGCTATGGATGTTTGATTTGATAACAGCCTTGGACAAAAGCAGTTTGAATGCAAAGTTTGAGAGTTGCCTGACCATCCCTAGAACACTTTTTCCTTGTTTACAAGGGACAGTCCCTATTTCCTAATTTCTGTCCTTATGCTGTTGCATTTTATTTTATTTTATTTGCCTTTTGGAAATTCCTCATTAAAATACTATTAGCTTAAACTGCTAGAGTTGTCACCTTTCAGGGTTCAATTCCCTTCCCTGGTCTCTAGCAGTTAAATATGTGGGTCATGGGATGGGGGAATTATCTATTTATTATCTTGTCTCTCAAGCACATGAATACCAAGGCAGCATGCAGTGCAAATCCTGCTATTCCACACACTACAACTGCTGAAATATATTTTAAACTGCTGATAATGATCCATTGTGCAAGAGAGTCAATGAATACAGCATATCTAAGAGACAGAGCAAAGCCTTCAGCGATGTAGAGTGATGATGGAGGCCTTGTCACTGACCCCTGGTATGATAGTCAGGGTGTGTTATAAATGTGTCCCAATTTTCATCAGGTATCGGAAGGTGTGACACAGGTCTGTCCAATTTCAACAGGCAACAAATGGTATCAAACAGAATTCAAACCTCTCTCTCTCTCTCTCTCTCTCTCTCTCTCTCTCTCTCTCTCTCTCTCTCTCTCTCTCTCTCTGCTATCCTTTCCTTTGATTTCCTTATCCCTTGAATGAGACAGAGGGGTGGGATAGGAATGTTTTAAAATAAATACACGCTTGCTTAGGCAGGCTGTCTGCTTTGATAGCGGAACTTAGAGGGGCCAGAAAAGCAAGAACTGTGCAGGGGTTGTTAATACAGGCAGTCGCCAGTTCAAAACTGACCTTAGCTATGAATTCAGTAGGTGGCCTTAGGCAAGCCACATTCATCCAGCATTCCCATTTTACAAAATGGAGTGATAATTATTACTGGCCTACATCACAAGACTGTTGCAAGGATTACATAGAGCGTGCATGTCAATTGCTTTGAGTACTTTTAGCAAAGATTATATAAACACTGGGGCTCTGGGTTTGGTTTCAGAAGAACTCAAACTGAATGGGGCTCAGTTGGTTTGTGGTCTATTTCTTCTGAAACAAACAGGCTGGGGACTGAATAGGTATTTGTTCTGGGATACTCATTCATTACCCATTTGGGATGGTTTTGATATACTGGTAACATTATTTTAAACACAGTCCTCACCTCCCTCCCTACGATGTCATCAACAACACTAATAAATACTGAGCATTGTTTAAATAGGCATGCCTCCTTTTACATACATACACACACACACACACACACACACACACACACACACACACACACACACACACACACACTTCCAATGGCTGTTTCCATTTGGAATAAAACATAAATGTTGTCAACATTCTCGTACCAGCTGAGCCTCTTCCCATTTGTCTCGGTTGTCCTCTGTCAATATGTTGCTCATTATCTGGACAAAGTTCTATGAAGAGAGACAGAAACAAATCTTGTGATTCTGAGCAGAGCTTGGCTTCATCTCTCAGACCCTGATCACCCTCCTTTGACCAGCCATTTGTCTGATGCTGAACAGGGAAACCTTGCAGTTCCCTGGTAGCCATGTTATTCACTCCATCCACTTCTGGGCTCACCCAGAAGAGCATGGAAATACTGTATTTGTGGTTGGTGGTTACTAAGTGCAGTCCCACATCATGCTTGATCCCAGATTCCCAAATGGACATTTGAGGCCGTTTCCTGCTTCTACAAACCACCGCAGCTGAAGCAGCATACTGCACCAAGATCAACTGAGGACATTTCCATGTCCTGCCTTTGCCTCCAACGATACATTTATTGTTGCTGGCCCCATTCATGAGTCTCATTGAGACAGTTGCCAAAGTCAGCAGATTGAGGGGGGGGGGTGCCTACCTCAGTCTGTTCACTTGCCTCCACTGCTTGTCCTCCCTAGTGTGCCCTCCCCCACTCCCTGGATTAGAAAAGGAAGAGAGGGATGGAGCAGAGGAGGAAATGTGGAGGAGAGGAGAATGATGGGCAATGGCTACGTTAGAGGTTATCAAGGTGCACGAGCCTATATAGCTATAAAGGAGGACCAAGCCAAGGAAGGGAGGTAAATGTTACCGAGCCATTGGGGAACAGTGACCATGCTGCGATCTGTTTCGCCATGTATGTCGGGGGGAGAGTGCCAAGCATCCGATACGAAATTCCTTGATTTCCAAAGGGCGGATTTCCCTAAAATGAGGAGGCTAGTTAGAAAGAAGCTGAAAGGGAAGGTAAAAAGAGTCCCATCTCTCCAGAGTGCACGGAGGCTGTTTCAAACAATAGTAACAGAGGCTTAACTGGAGTGTATCCCACAAAGGAGGAAGGGCTCGACTAAGTCCAAGAGGGTACTGGCATGGCTGACATGCACAGTTAAGGTTATAAAGGGCAAGGAAGCTTCTTTTCGCAAGTGGAAGTCTTGTCCTAATGAGGAAAATAAACAGGAACACTAACAATGGCAAAAGAAATGTAAAAAGATGATACAGGAGGCCAAGAAAGATTTCAAGGAGCGTATGGCCAGAAACATTAAAGGGAATAATAAAAGCTTCTTCAAATATGTTAGAAGCAGGAAAACTGCCAGAAAAGCGGTTGGCCCACTGGACAGTGAGGGAAGGAAAAGGGTGATAAAAGAGGACTTGGAGACTGCAGAGAAATTAAATGAGTTCTTTGCATCTGTCTTCACAGCAGAAGACCTCGGGCAGATACCGCTGCCCGAACGGCCACTCCTGACTAAAGCATTAAGTGAAATAGAGATTAAAAGAGAAGACATCTTAGACTTAATTGATAAATTAAAGATCAATAAGTCACTGGGCCCAGATAGCATTCACCCAAGAGTTCTGAAGGAACTCAAGAATGAAGTTGCTGATATCTTGACAAAAATATGCAACTTGTCCCTTAAAACAGCCACTGTGCCAGAGGATTGGAGGATAGCTAATATCACGCCAATCTTTAAAAAATGAATGAGAGGGGACCCAGGAAACTACAGGCCGGTCAGCCTAACATCTGTTCCAGGGAAGATGGTGGAAAGTCTCATCAAGGATAAAATCTTAAAACATATAGAAGAACAAGCTTTGCTGAGGGAGACTCAGCATGGCTTCTTCAAACCTTCAAACCTTGCCTCACAAACCTTTTAGAATTCTCTGAAAAGGTCAACAGGCATGTGGATGTGGGGGAACCCGTGGATATTATATATCTGGATTTTCAGAAGGCGTTTGACACGGTCCCTCATGAAAGGCTCCTGAAAAAACTCCATAGTCAGGGAATAAGGGGGCAGGTCCTCCTATGGATGGACCAGGAAACAGCGAGTGGGAGTTAATGGGCAATTTTCACAATGGCGAGAGGTGAAAAGCGGTGTGCCCCAAGGATCAGTCTTGGGACCGGTGCTTTTCAACTTTTTCATAAATGACCTGGAGTTGGGGATAAGCAGCGAGGTGGCCAAGTTTGCGGATGACACTAAACTTTTCCGGGTGGTGAAGACCAGCAGGGATTGTGAAGAGCTCCAGAAGAATCTCTCCAAACTGGGAGAATGGGCAGCAAAATGGCAGATGCGCTTCAATGTAAGCAAGTGTAAAGTGATGCATATTGGGGCAAGAAATCAAAACTTCACATATATGCTCACGGGTTCTGAGTTGTCTGTGACGGATCAGGAGAGAGATCTTGGGGTACTGGAGGACAGGTCGATGAAAGTGTCGACCCAGTGTGCAGCGGCTGTGAAGAAGGCCAATTCCATGCTTGGGATCATTAAAAAAGGGATTAAGAATAAAACCGCCAATATTCTCCCAAGGAAGGAAGGGAGATACAAGGGAGGAGGGTGGAGGATGATCAGGGAAAGCAGTAGATAGATGGCATCAGCAATATGCCAGCAATATAGCAATATATATGGCAATATTAAAGGCCTAGATGCCTTGAAAAGGGGGTTGGATAGATTCATGGAGGAAAAGACCATCACAGGTTATAAGCCATAAGCAACCTCCTGGTTTTAGAAGTGGGTTTTCTCTGTGCCAGGTGCAGGGGAGTGGCAGCAGGAAACAGGTTATCTGTGCCAGGTGCAAGGGAGTGGAAACAGGATACAGGTATCTTGTTGGCTGTGTGCTCCCTGGGGCATCTGGTGGGGCCACTGTGTGATACAGGAAGCTGGACTAGATGGGCCTTTGGCCTGATCCAGCAGGGCTCTTCTTATGTTCTTAAGGGGGTCAGGATTCGGCAGGCGCTGTGGCCGCCAAACCTGCCCCCTTTCCTGGGCCCAATCTGCCCTCCTCCCGTCCCTGTCGCCTCCCCATTCCACCCACCCCTTGCTCTGTTCCACTGCTCCCCACCTCCCTCCCACCCTCCCTTACCTGCACCGTCAGGCATCCCTGGTCTCTCGGCACAAGGATCCGAACACTCGCTGCTTCTGGCAGTGACTAGGCCATGCGTTTTCGACAACCGGAAAGTGCGTTAAGTCACCAGAATGCATGTTCCGGCAGCGTGCTTAGAATCTGGCCATAAAAGTCCAAGTCTATGCATGTCTACTCGTAAGTAAGTCCCATTATAGTCAATGGGGCTTACTCAGGTAAGTGTGCATAGGATTGCAGACTAACCATGCACAATGCTCTGTACAGAATTTGGAAATTAAAAAAAAAATCCTATCACACGGGTTCTGCTTCAGAACCAACCACAGGTAATTTGGAATTCCAAGGTCAGGGAAGAAATTTGAATGAACATCCCTAAAGTTGGTGTTTTTCCTCTTTCTAGTTGTAAATCCCACCTGCCAGCTCACCTGTATATCACTTGTGGTGGGGCTATAATAAGCCCTGCGGAAGATCTCGGTCATATTCCTGAGTACATCAATGGTTGATAGCAGGTCCCCACTGTAGCTGGTCCCATCCTGAGAGATCTCCACCAGGTTTTGCAACACTTCTGACACCCCTTCCCCTATCAGTCCTCGCTGGGCTTTTGCAAGGTGCTCCCTTGTCTGGAAAGACAGAAAGGAGGCAGCATGTTAATTTGCTGTTGTGATTTTAATCCAGTGTCTGTCTTAAGGACTTACACTACAGTCAAAACACTTGGATGAACAGATGTTCAAAATAAGTCAGAGTCAAAATAAACCATTTAATTAAATAATTAGAGGGCTATGCAAAAATGGATTAAAACCTTTGGATAGCTTTAGCCGCTAAGAGACCATTCCAAAGAACAAAACAGTTTTACACCACTTCCAGAAAACAGCTTGCATGTTGAAGACACTTCTTCACAGAAAGGGAATCAACTAGGCAGCAATACAGAATGTCTTTCTACAGGTCCTTAGCGTACATGCATGGGACTAGATATAGGGTCAACCCTATATCTAGGTGAGACTAGACTAATGGTCATGCGGGGATTTAGGCTGGATTGGGCTGCTAATGGAACCCCAGGCAAGGAACATTATTTGTGCCCCATCCATGTATTCAACTTTTGAATACCTGGCTTTTATTGCATTTCTAACCTCTTCCATGCCCAATCTGCCTGCATGATTTATCTCTGTCATATAAAAAGATAAATTTGCATTCATGGATCTGTAAATCTGTATTTATTTCATGCCTTATATAATAAAAATAAGTACCTTTAAATGTGTTTCCTCTAATAGTATCGAAGCTATCTAATTTTATGGTCTCCTATGGAGACCAGCTTCTGACCTGAGAGTTTTATTATTGTATTGTTTAAAATATTGCACATGTATTTTATGAATGTTCATAGCTGTTTGGGGCATTCACTTGGTGAAGGATAGGAGGGATAAAAATTCATTAAATAAATACAGAAATCATTTTAAGCATTACTGAGTTATGTTTGAACTTCTTGAGCAAATATGGGCACAGACATCCACAGATTTGGCCTGGACTTAAGAGCCCATGGTATGTGGTACTCAGAGGTATACTGCCTCTGAACGTGGAGGATTCACACCCTTGAACTTTGATATTCTTGTACGGAGAATCCCCTTTCCGCTTCAGGCTTCTTCATTTAGGCCTTTCCTGGCTTGGCAACTCTCTTTGCTGCTATTCTGAGTTATCGCTACCTGTTACTTTAGTAAGCCTATGTTTTGAAAGACAGAATACACACCTTTAAAATAAACATTAAGACCCTGCCCTGTGTTTAGGGGGCCTTGATTCCATGACACAACTCACACCCCAACCAGACTGGCCAGGTGGTGTATGGCTGTTGTCAGGGGCAAGCATCGCTGCTGGGCAAATGCCAAAGGTCCAGGTATCTCGGAAGGGCTGGCTGCCAATCCTCGAAGTTGCATCTGTGCCTGTCGTATGCAGTGATGTGGAGCAATTCTATCAGTTGAGAGTTGCCCCTTTATTGCCTCTTCCCTCACCCCACCCACAAAAGTTTCCCCTCAGAAGCTCCATCAGTGACAAAAGGACGGCTGTGTACAGTGGACCCTTTCTATCCACGGGTTCGGGATCCGAGGATTTGACTCACCGCAGATTCTGGACTTGCGAAGCCTACCTTAAAAATGCTGGGGGGGGAGGTTAAAACCGTGGAGGTTTTTTTTAACCGTTTAGCCGCAAACCATGCCGTTTCCTAGCCTCCATGGGGCTTCTGCAAGCTTAACAACCCACTTCCGGGTCGCGCAAAGGCTCTTCCCCACTCCCAGCCTTGTTCCAGAATGCATCCAGAAATGGGTCGTTAAGCTTGCTGAAGCTGTGCAGAGGCTTGGAAATGGCGCTTTTGCTGCTAAAAGTTTTTTTAAAAAAACCGCAGTTTTTAACTTTTTTTTTCTTTTTCAGATTTTTTTACATGGACTCCAGTATCCGTGGATCCACACTATCCATGGGGGGAGGGGGGAAATGGATCCTTTGTGGATAGCGAGGTCCGACTGTAGATGCAAGGACCAGCATGAGACAGCACCTTTGGAACTCTTTTCCATGTCCCACAAGTTCCAGAAACACACACACACACACACTCTCACATACGCTACCACTCACACACACTCACTATACCACACACACACACACACACACACACACACACACACACACACACACACACACACACAGAGAGAGAGAGAGAGAGAGAGAGAGAGAGAGAGAGAGAGAGAGAGAGAGAGAGAGAGAGAGAGAGAGAGAGAGAGAGAGAGAGAGAGAGAACTTTAGAGTGGAGCCCAAGTGGGAGGAAGCCCACAGAGGGTGGTTTGTCAAGGTCTCCCTCAAATCTGGAGCCAGGTCTAGTGGAACGGAAGAGGGTGGGTGCATCAGGAGGAAGACTTCTCTTCTTGTCGGAGTGTCCAGGACTTGAACCAGGAGCCATGGTTTGCACCCTTACCTAGAGAGCTCTCAGGCTTCTGGAGCCCTCTGCAGGCACAATAGGGAATAGCACTGCACAGCATCAGTCCCTTAGACTGGCAGGCAGTATGAAGTCTCTGGTACAAATCCTCAGGGCCTGGGCATCTGTCCTCAGCTGGTCAGTGGAGCTGGACCACCTCCTGCCTGCTGCACTTCATACCCCAGCCAGTGTGCCAGGCACTGACCTCAGGAAAGCTGGGCTGGGAACTGTAGCTGCATGGTGAGATTCAGAGAGGGAGGGGGGCTGCTCCAACACTCACCATCATCTGTATATTCCGGTAGTCAATGGAGACACACTTGACGTACGTCGGAGGAATCCAGTAGGCGATGCCCTCTTCATCCAGCACGCACCGCCGTAGGATCAGCCCTAAAGGAAAGCAGTAAGGGCACAGCCAATCACACGACCGGCTGCCTGGTGAACAGCAGCCTTCCTACAGAGTCTGCTCCCAGTGACAGGCTCAAGCCACAAGAGAGCAGGAGTCCAAAGAACCAGGGAACCAGGTCCACAAACCCTTGGAACTTGTGTGTCTCCAAGAGGAGCGAGGCCACTGTGTGTCCCTCCCAGCCACCACACCACACCACACAGCAAACTGCTCTTTTCCAAATCCAGGGCCAGTGTGATGTAGTGGGTAGAATGCTGAGCGAGGACCAAAGAGCTGGGTTCAAATCATCACTCAGTCATGGAGTTCACCTTGGACCAATGGCCCTCTCAGTCCAAACTACCTAACAGGGTTGTTATTAGGAGAAAAGATAGAGAGCCCAATCCTATGCATGTCTACTCAGAAGTAAGTCTCATTATAGTCAATGGGGCTTACTCCCAGGTAAGTGTGTATAGGATTGTGGCCTAAATGAGCTGGGGGGGGAGCCTTGCTGAGCTCCTTGGAGGAGGAAGGTGAGTGAAAAAAATGCCACCAAAAATGACAGTGGTCCTGTCCCTCCTGATGTTCTGGAGTTGACGAGTTCAGGGGGGAGAAAACAGACAACGCCATCCCACCTGGCCCCCTTCCTCACATGGCAGTGGCCAACGCCCCTCCCCGAGGTCCTAGACTAGGGCGTCTCTTCCTCTTCTTACCTGTGGCATTACGGGGACAACGGACTGCCGCAGCGTCTCCAGCAGGGGTTTCCTTCCAAATCACAGAGCCAAAGTTGTCTTCATCACAGATTTCATGAGGCTCTGTAAAGAAAAGAGGCGATTGAGTTTCTCCCCAGGAAGGAAGGGAGATACAAGGGAGGAGGGTGGAGGATGATCAGGGAAAGCAGTAGATAGATGGCATCAGCAATATAGCAATATAGATGGCAATATTAAAGGCCTAGATGCCTTGAAAAGGGGGTTGGATAGGTTCATGGAGGAAAAGACCATCACAGGTTACAAGCCATAAGCAACCTCCTGGTTTTAGAAGTGGGTTTTCTCTGTGCCAGGTGCAAGGGAGTGGCGACTGGACACAGGTATCTTGTTGTCTTGTGCTCCCTGAGGCATCTGGTGGGGCCACTGTGAGATACAGGAAGCTGGACTAGATGGGCTTTTGGCCTGATCCAGCAGACAGGCTCTTCTTATGTTCTTACATTATCAGGTCCATTCCCCAAATTGGGGAGGGAAGACTAGCCACACTGCACTGTTGATGTTCTCAAGGGGGGCACTGTGGAGCATGGGGCAAGGATGCTCCTGCCTCGAGGAGTATCAGAGCTTGCAGGTTCTGGAGGTGCTGGCTCCTGGATGCTGGGCACAGCCCCGGTGTTGAGGCTCCAGTCTGTGTCGCTGGACCCCCTTGTCATTGCTGGCCCTTCTCAGTCGGCCTCCGTGATCACATTACTGTTTGGGGTTGGAGTTGTGATGCCGGTTTGCCATTTTCTATGCAATATGATCAATCACCTTGAGCTGCTCTTTTAAATAAGGCTATGAAGCTTTTGGTGGTTTATGGACAAATTACCGGTAATCAATCAAAACCTTAGCTGATAAATCAGTAAAGGGTAAGTTTTGATTGATGATGGCAAATTTTAATCAAGATATATATATACAGTATTAATGATTCTTGGGCTAGCATATTACTGTAATAGAGAAAATGTAAGGAAATGTTAAAGATGGCCTTTCCTCCTAATCATGAATGGTGGCTTTTGTTTAGAAAACTGTACATGCTCATATTTCCTTCAGTCTTTTGAGGCACCACCAGTGTCGCTTTCGGATTATACATAGGTGCACTGGGGCCATGCACCAACAACTAATGATTTTACACTGTGGCTTCTGCAGGTTTGTATAGATCAAGGTTCTATTAGTGTAATTTAGCCCTCTTACTAAAATAGTAGACTGCTGCTATTTATCCAATTAGTGTTTTTTTAAAAAAAAAAAATCTGTAATTACTTTCCTGTTTGCTGTTACCTCACGTTAACTTGTATAACTGCTTTGCATTTTTCAAGTTATATGAAAGGTGCCTATTTTCAGGTTTGGGTACTATGTACATTTAATCAAGTTACAGCACAAGCCTATATTTATTGATTCAGAAGGAAGTTCTACCGTGTTCAATGGCGCTTACTCTCAGGTAAGAGTGCATAGAAATGCACAACTCGCTGCCTAATCTTATTTCCCACCAAGCTGAAGCATGCAGGCATGCCTGGAGGAACCTGGCCTAGATGCCTTTAAAAGTGGTTTGGACAGATTCATGGAGGAAAAGACCATCACAGGTTACAAGCCATAAGCAACCTCCTGGTTTTAGAAGTGGGTTTTCTCTGTGCCAGGTGCAGGGGAGTGGCAGCAGGAAACAGGTTGTCTTGTTGTCTTGTGCTCCCTGAGGCATCTGGTGGGGCCACTGTGTGATACAGGAAGCTGGACTAGATGGGCCTTTGGCCTGATCCATCAGGGCTCTTCTTATGTTCTTATGTTCATGCCACACTACACGCTATGGTTGGGGGAGGGGATCAGAAGGCCTGAGAGAGGCCTTTGGTGTGGGTCTCCTGATGGTCTATGGGTCTCCTCAGACCTACACCAGCTACAGTAGCAGGAATGTCTCAGGAGAGCCAGGGGCCAGGGTGGGCAGAAAAACAGGGGATAAGACTGCCACCACATTTACCCACTCCCTTACCTGACATGCCCCCAGTTCCTCTCCCAAATACCCCATTACTCTCCGTCCCCTTCCACTGCCCTGCCACCAATATCCCTCCTCTGGTGGTGGCTGGGAGTTCTGGTGGCACATGTGTGTGTGTTCCAACCATTTGCGCTGGCGTCGCTGTTGCACATGTTGTCGCTGTATCTGCAGCGCCAACGGAGAGCGCCTTCTGCTGATGGAACACTAGTTCTGTCAGCAGAAGGCTCCCATAGGATTGGGCCCTTAGGTTGCAATCCTGTATACACTTACTTGGGAGTAAGTCCTGTTTTATTCAATGGAATTTACTTCTGAGTGCACGTCCATAGGATTGTGCTGTTAAATGGTCAGCAGTTCATCAACTAAACTTTATTAACGGCACGATCCACCCTAAGTTAGGCCGGCACCGCACCTGCCTGCCTGTTGTAAACATGCTGTAATGCACGTTTCCGACACCTTGTGAGTAAGCGGCGCTGGCAAAGAGGCCAGCGCCGCTCCTTTGCCAGCGCCGCTCACTCTGCCACTGGATTGACCCCACGCCAACCGCCACCTGCCCCGCTTACATCCCCTTCTCCCACAGTGAAGCCTGGGAACTGCGCCGGATGCAGCAGCTGGTCCCTGTAGGTTGGCATGATCACGTCGCCCATCTGGGCAATGTGTAATTCACCTTTGGAACTTGCTGCCACAAGATGTGGTGATGCGCTCTCTCTCTCTCTCTCTCTCTCTCTCTCTCTCTCTCTCTCTCTCTCTCTCTCTCTGCTTTTAGAAAACCATTTAACTAATTCATGAAAGAAGGTAGGTCTATCATAGGCTGCCTGTTTGCCATGATAGCTAAATAGCTGCCTTGAGCATTCCAATTATTTGGAAGGAAAGGTGGAATATAAATCACTTCAATACAGAAATAAATAAATGACACTTCCTTGTTTAGAGACAATCTGAGAACCAGGTTGGCGAGGGAGCAACAACTGGCTAGGGGGCCTGGTCACTGCTGGAGACAGAACCATGGACTACGGGGGGCTCAGGGCCTCTGACCCAACAGAGTTCGTCTTATGGTCACAGCCCAGAAACAGTGTCATAGGCAGGAGAGTGTTAATGAAAAACGCGGATAGATTGTTTGCCAGTTCCAAAGGTGGCAGAGAGGCTTGGAGCGTACAATGGCCGAGAATCAACCTGGCTGCCTCTTTACGTGGAGGAGACGTTATTTACGAGATATAAACCAGTGGAACCTGTCATTGGGGCATTAAAGCTATTTCTCATATCGAAGAATGGGGAGGAGGAAAACATATATTTCACAGCTTTCAATTACAGTCCTCTTTTATTGGGCATGTAAAGCAACTTGTAAACAGGGTGGGTGGGTGCGCGCACGTACGCGCGCGCACACACACACACACACACACACACACACACAGGAATGGCACCGCATGAGCAGAGCAGAGCTTGGGAAGAGCCAGGCACAGAGGCGGACTGGAGACTGGCGCAGGGGTTCCACAGTGCCAGGTGCATGGAAGAGACGGCCAGCCCAAGGGTGCAGGGGGAGCGGGGAGCAGCTCCTGGGAGCCTGACATCAATTCTCTCTTGACCATCACTGCCATTTTTCAGTGCCAGGCCAGTGAGGCTGACTGGGAAAGGTCACAGAGCACGTTTTCAATGCTGGGGCTGCGGCTACTACAGGCAATTAGTCAGGCAGAGCATCCACCCTCCTTGCACGCTGGCTGTCCAGCATCACACTACATCGGAGCTCCAGTTAGGAACATATAGAAGACTCCAGACCTGAAGGAGATACAGGGTTATTCCAAAAGGACGGTGCAAAAATAAAGCTGGTTTATTCTTAAATGAACTGACATACCACAGCCGTCATGACATGAAAAGACAGAAAAACTCACGAGGAGACTGCGGCTGTCACCCAGGGCATTTCCCCACCCCCACCCCATTGTAGTGCACAAATCGAAAATTTGTAATGTGCATGTGAAACTTGGAAGTTTTTTTCTGTCTTTTCATGTCATGACGGTTGTGGCATGTCTGATCATTTAAGAATAAATCAGCTTTACTTCTGCACCATCCTTTTTGAATAACCCTGTATTTATAGTAGAGGACATAGGTATTATGGGTTTGAAAGCCATGTATTATTTGTTAGAGACCGACGTTTCATTAGCATAATTGGTACAAGCTTGATTTGTGGGTAAAAATAATAGCCCTTGGAACTGGGAGACTAGTGGTCATGTCTGCCCAAAGCTAAAACAGGTGGGAATGTTTCCCAGGTGAACGTGAGTCTGCTAGCCCTTTTCAAACCATACAATGTCTGATGTTTAGAGCAAAAGGGGTGCACATGGAGTGCTCGATGGTCACCCATGGGAGAGTCATTGGGTCATTTTCTCACTCAAAAACACAACATTCAAGTGGCTAAAAAAATTACAGGTCCCCCATAAAGCAGCTGTGAGGACAAATAGTATGAATGACAGTGTTAAGTACACTCACTCACTCACACACACACACACACACACACACACACACACACACACACACACCCATAGCTGCCTGTGCTGTGCTAAAGCTCCCAGTCCCTCATTTTTGAGACAGTGTGCAGGCTGAACATGACCGGTAAGAAAGTGACACGTGCGGCGTGCACTTCTTTCGTGCGGTGGACCCTCAGTCCAGAGCCCTGGTCTTGGTCAATCTCCTGCATTCCTCTTGAGCAATTCTGCTCTGGGAAGGAAGGATTTCCTCCTCACACCCTCACTTGATGCGGAGTGGGCTTGAAGCGATGATTCCTATCCATAAATGCAAGAGCAAGGGCAGCAAAACCTCACCTGGCGTCCTTTGAACTACTCTGTATGGCTTGCGACCTGCATGCTGAAGTGATCCTCGGCTCAGGGCTGGATCCCAAGAGTCCATGCCCACCACACAAGGGCCCACTTGAGACCACAAAGCCCAGCCATGCGAGTCACAGCCAGACAGAATACCACGTGACTCTCTGTTTCTCCACATTCATTCAGCGTTGCTGAGACTCATAAGAACATAAGAACATAAGAAGAGCCCTGCTGGATCAGGCCAAAGGCCCATCTAGTCCAGCTTCCTGTATCACCCCACCAGATGCCTCAGGGAGCACACAGCCAACAAGATAAATCCTGTTTTCTGCTGCCACTCCCCTGCACCTGGCACAGAGAAAACCTACTTTTAAAACCTCACGTGGCAGCCAGTGGGCTTTTGCCAAGGCCAGGACTCTTCCACTTGTCAAGAGCCTCATCCATCCACCTGCAATGTGGGACTCATGGTCAAGAGCCCAGCAAGCAGGAAAGGTGGGTGGGTGAGTGGTCGCAGATCCTCTTCTTCCAGTGGCGGCCCATCAGCATTCACGACTGCTGGCTTGTTCTGCCCTATGTTTCCTTCCAGGCCAATTGCAAGAAGAGGGGCAGCTCAGAGCAGGATGATAGCAGCAAGCGCTCCATTTTAAAAGGAAGAGGACGGCACAGAGTGTAGAGGGAGTGTCACTGCAAGGGAGAGCAGGTGGGTGGGTGGAAGAATGAGGGGAGCGATTCCTCCAAAGCCTGACTCTCCAATGGGATTGACCTCATCCTCGAGGATGTCTAGCTCTGGGTACTGTTTAACCTGCACAGGCCTGAGCCTCAAAGCAAAATGGGGGCGGCAGCACTGCCACCACACACCGGAAGTGAGGTCACCGATGGATGTCTGGTTCCCAGCCCACCTGTTCAAGGCCCCTGTCCAAGGCCACAGCACTATTGCAGGGGCCGGAGAGCGCAGCCCAGTGGTTAGTAGAAGAGGGATCAGCTACTCCTCTCCACCAGCCCATTGGGTTTTCTCCCAGGCAGGTCTCTACGAATGACGTAAGGATGTGGGAGGAAGGTTTATTGGCTAGTGGGCAGGGCAAGAGAATGAGGAAATGCCACACAACATGAGACTCACACACTGACAAGCACACAGGGAGCAGGAAGAGGTGCATAAGCACTGACCACTAAGCCACACTCCCTTTGGTCTGCATGCCTTTTCCTGGCATGATCCCTGACATGCAGCTTCATAAAGCTCAGCTGCCTGGTAAGTGGGCATCCCATAGAAGTTTGCCCATCCACTAAGATCATCTTCAGAGGCATTCTGCAGGTGTTCCTACTGACAGAGGGGGGGGGGAGTCCAGAAATGGAGCCTTTTCTAGGGTGGAGTCTTTGTGGTGGAACATCCACTCCAGAGACGTTCAGCAGGCAAAAGGACACAAGGCTGTTGTAGGATGTTCCATCAACTCTTAGACTGCTGAACCTGCACAGGAGCTTCAGGGGAGTTAGGAGTGGCCAAAAATGAGGGGAAATAGGCAAAAATGGTGTGTGTGGGGGGGGGGGGGGAAGAGGACATCACACGGTAGATGCCAGATTAAAATTGATCATTTGCCCAGGATTTTAGTGAACAATACTACTGGCGCTTTATTGCTGCTGCTGCTGCTGCTGCTGCATTTAAAATATCTGGATTTTTTTTACTTAATTGAAACACTTACTGGTTTGACTGATGCTTATCTTTGTTCAAGTCTAATGATTATGTCTACAGAGCTGAGTTGAAATGGCCTGCCCTGTTTATTCGCAAAGTTGAGAGCTTTTTTTTTTTTCAGCGGGGGAAGGGGGCTGTCCTTGGAGCCTTGCCAGCTGCTGGGTGCCATTTGTCACATCAAGGGTGCAGCATATAGGACTCAAAGAGGGTCAGGGCAGCCGGTACCGGTCCTGGCACCCCCACCTGAAAAGCAGCAAACCCACCACCACCACCACCAGTCAGAGCCAGCCGTTTTCATGGAGGAGCCAATGATCTGAACTCCAATGCCAGCCCAAGATCTGCCAACACAGGAGGCAGTGGGCGGGTCAAACGCTGCCCTTCCTGACCTGTTGGCGTGGCAGCCTCTGCTTCTCCTAGTCCCTGGACTGGAAAAGGACTGAGGGTTGGTGTAGAAAAGCCGGGGGGGGGTCAGGCCTTCTCCCCTCCATTCTTCCTCTTCCCCACCCACCCCTGTTCCTTTTCCAGTCCAGGGAGAGGGAGGAGGCGACTGGACAGATGCAGGTGGGCGCCCTCCCCCACTCCGCTGACCCTCTCGCACTCCATTCCCTGGGCTGTGTAGGTGGCATCAGTTCATCGCCCATCTCCAGCAGCAGGGCAGCCTCTTCCGGTCATACAGGATGGGCAGGGGCCGTCCCTGGGACATGTCCTTAATCTCACCTTTTCAACTTTTCATCTTGAGCTAAAGTACATTCCCAGGAAGCCAAGTGTGACACTCTGAATTAGGGATGCTTGTTAGAAATGCATTTCATCGTCTTGCCTGAGAGTGTGGGAGTGTTCGCTTGCTCAGGAGGGAACATCATGATCCCTGCAATTTTTAATACTCCTTTGTAACAAAACCCTTTTTACAAAAGGAAGCAGGCAGCACTGGGAGAATTTAACATCTAACCCAATTATATTCAATTCCTCCTAAGAAAAATAAAAAAATCAAATTACAGTGGTGTTTGATTTTCTTGTTTTTCCTCCCTCCTCTCTAGAAGAAAACAGAAATGTGCTTATTTTTAGCCACGGAATCGATGGTTAGAAGAGGACCATATTTGTACAGTACATCCAAGTCTTCAGGTCTGAGGATGGGCAGAGTTCCCGGAAGTGGGCAGGTTGAAGGTTGAGCGCAGGAGAGATGAGAGGCACAGGGCAGGCTGACTGCAGGTTCCAGACACAGAAGCAGAACCGCGGGGTCCTTCCCACCCACTCAGTGATGAATCAGAGAGTCAGCAGTTCCGGGTGCCTTTCCAGTCGCGGATGCACTGACTGGCCTTCCAGCATCACCTGACTTTTCAAACTAGGAGGATCACGGAATTGTCCCCTTCACGGAACTCCCAACAATTGCAAGGAGACAGTCCAGAACAACAGATCTCCCCCCCCCAACGTAGCATGCAGCTTGTCCCTCAGCCACTTACCAGGACACCTCTTTTCATTGCATTGCTTGTACTCCTCTTTGGGGCCTTGGCACACTTCCCCTCCAAAGAACGGGCCGTAGCACACCCGATCACGTTTTTGCGTCCCACCTCCGCAAGTGGCAGAGCAGCTCCCCCAGAGGCCCCAGACTTGCCACTTCCCGTCCACTGCAAAGACAGAAATTAGAGGCATGAGCTGCAACAACAGGCCTAAGGAGAGGAAGGCCACATCCCATGGTGGGCAGGTGCTTAGAATGCATCAGCCAGGCAGGATCCTCTCACTGGCATGCTCAGGTCCCCTTCTTCTGGTCCAAGCTGGCTCCCAGAAAGCCAGTCTGGCCCAACCCTCACAGGAAATTAGGGTATCCGGAGTAAGTTATTTGCCTCAGGAATGTGATCATGAAACAAGAGGCCAGAATATAGCTTGTGCTCCATTCCAATGGAATTGTTTACCTCCTATTTCCTAACCAAGAACATATTTTGGGGAGGGAGACCAAGACTCAACCCAGACGCCAAAAGGAATAATTTGAACGAAACAGCAGTCTCCTGGGGCCAGTTTCCATGAACTCTAATTCACAGGCGACATCCTTGAACTCACTTCACTCACTAATTGGAAGAAAGAGGAAGGGGGGGCAGGAGGAAGAGAGCTTCATTTAAGAGCAGGAACATCATGTACTCATTTTAAAAGAAAACGCATGCTCTGGCCCTCTCAAAAAATGAACAGGACATATTGTCCGTACTGCTGTATGTCTGCTGAACATACCATGTGAACAACTGTATGCACATACAGAACATGTGAGTGCTGGACAACGAAGCCCTCTTCACAAGAAATCCTTCCTGCATTCAGTAAACATGGGGAGGGAAGCATGACTTGTACCTGTTAGCCTGTATCTGTTAGGGTTCCAATTTTGCATGGAGAAACCTTCTGCACATTCAGTTATGCCTCTTGCAGACAAATGCCAAACAGGAGGGCAGCAGACGTTTCAGCACCATGGACAGTATCAGCAGGTATGATTCCACTCCCCCTACCCACATTTACTGAATGGAGGGCAGTGGTGTGTGTGTGTGTGTGTGTGTGTGTGTGTGTGTGTGTGTGTGTGTGTGTGTGTGTGTGTATGGGTGGGTGGGACTTCCCGACTAGTGCAAGGAGACAGCCGACTCCTTCCCTATGACCGCCCCCCCCCGTGCCGGAAGTGACGTAATGGCAGCAGCCATTATTATGCACTCAGAGGCAGAGGGTGGGCAGGTGGGCCAAACCCGCCACGGCTCTCCTTGCTCGTCCTGGCGAACGGGACGATCTGCACTGCCGCCGTCCGCCATTGCAACCCCCACCCACCTGCTGCCTGGGGCCCGATCCTGATGCTCGGGGGCCCACCGCCCCAAGGCCCCCACCGCTGACGATGCCACTGTTTCCGACTCCCACACCATCAGTAGTGAGCCGCCTGCTTTTGGAGAACCTTGCAGGATGGCAGGCCTGGCCTTATGCTGATGGATCATGATGAGTTCCTTCAGCATAAGGACCTGATACGATTGGGTCATTACACCCTGTTACCATAGCTGATATCATGCATGGGAGGAACAAGAAGGGAAACGTCATCATCAAACAGACACCCCATTTCTTATCAACCTCACTCTTTAAAGGCCAGTGATGTCTCAGCGATACTGACCTGGGCATTGTCTAAGGAAGCAATCTCGAGTCTCCACCCAGTGTCCCTGGCATTCTGCTCCCCCGTAGGACGGCCCGTTGCACTCTCTGGTCCGCTGCTGGGTGCCGTTGGAGCAGGTGGTGGAACAGGAGCTCCAGCTCGACCATTCATTCCAGTTCCCATCCACTGAGTGGCCCAAAGAAGGGAAGGAAGAAAGGCAGAATGTGAGAACCGCTTTTGCACAGCATATATCCAGCCCAGCCCCTTTCTGTCTTACCAAGTGCCTTGCTGGGCCATGCTAGAGCCACGAAGGGCACAAAAGGTAAATCCAACCAAAGTTCCCTCAGGTGGAGAGTCAGCCTGGGCCCAGGGGCCCTTGGGGGCCTGGGCTGCCTTCTCCTGTGTGGGCCCCTCCAGCAGTTAGGGTCATCAAGGAAAGTTATTCTTCACCTTTCAACAGAGAGGTCACTGAGGACCTGGAGACCTGGAGTCATCTCCTTGGTGGTGGTGCAGTTATGGAGCAGCCTATCAGGGAGTTTCCTTCCAAAGGTTTGGATTAAAACAATGGATTAAAACTGCTTGCTTATTCTGCCGTGTCTTTGTTAGCAACTGATTCTGATGTTTCTCCTTGTTACTGTCATAACATTTATTGTTATTGTAATGTGGCATTTTGTTTTGCATTTTAAGATGTTCTAGACGTGCAGAATTAGCTCTGGGCATCCGAGGAAGAAATTTAAAGTTTCCACATAGCAAATAGGCAGTATCTTTTTTACAGAAATAAAGGGCAGACATTAGGCAAAGGACTAGAGCAGGTCTTATTCCAAAAAGCTTGCTATGGGGACTGCCTTCCACATCTGACCCCTCCCCCCACGTTAGGCCAGCAGCCAGACATAAAAACTGGGGAAATACTGGAAGGAAGGACAGAAGCCGTTGGTTCACTTACAGCCCAACCCTATTCTCTCACACACAGCCCGTTCATGCAGCGGTGGCAAAATGGCTACTGCTGCATCCTATGAGGGGAGGTGCAGAGGTCTCTTTTGGGTAAGGGAAGAAGGGAGTAAGCCTCTGCGGCATGGGGGGGGCATTACTCGGACTTACGCTAGCTAAATAGCTGGTGCACATCCACGTCGACCCACGCCATGGAATCAGGTCCGGGAAGTGCGCTAGGATTCGGCAGCCACTGCTGCTGAATCCACCCCCTTCCCGGACCAAATCCGCCCATCCCCCGCCCCTGTTGCCACTATGTTCTACCCTCCCCCCCAACTGCCCCCTTCGCCACCTTGTTTTGCCCTCCCTCGCCCCCATTCTGCCCTTTCGCTACCCAGAGGCGTCGCTCCGGTGGGGGCCCTACCGTA
Source organism: Plestiodon gilberti rubricaudatus (assembly GCA_026170595.1). Lineage (NCBI taxonomy): Eukaryota > Metazoa > Chordata > Lepidosauria > Squamata > Scincidae > Plestiodon > Plestiodon gilberti. Next base: position 3,805,776 of record JANXHW010000004.1, read on the forward strand.
AGCTGCGCCCCGTCCTAGTCCCGTTTACAAGCCGGCAGGAGGCAGCCCCGCCCCCTTGCTGCCGGAGCCATTCTGTGCGGACAAGGCAGCAGGCAGGAGACTCCCCGCCCATTGCTTTCTCCGCACGGGAATGGCTCTGACGGCATGGGGGCGGGGCTGCCTCCTGCCAGCTTGTAAACAGGACTAGGACAGGGCACAACTTACGGTAGGGCCCCCACCGGAGCGACGCCTCTGCCGCTACCCCCTCCCACCTCCCCCGCCATTTTACCTGCTCCGGTGAGCGGCGGGAGAAGTGACAACGCAGGCAGAAAGGTGCAGGTCTTCCCGCCAGCGTCCCCGGCAGTGCACTTAGCACACTGTCAGAGCGCCTTTTCTGACTGGCGCTGACTACTTTATGGCGCTGACTGCTTTACAGCAGTCAGGGCCAGCAGAGGAGCCTTACCGATGACGGCCAGTAAGTATAGGATTGGGCTCTTAGACCTAGATGCCAGAAATGAATTGACTGAAGAGGCACTTTTGCAACATACGGAGATAGAAGAGATAAACATTCAATGGATTTAGAGCGGTGCTTTCATATCAAAATGCACACAGGCAGGAGAGAGAAAAACCCGTTAACAGGAAAGCAATTTGCTGGCTCTCCAGAGCTGCTTCTTATTCTGTTTTGGAAGTTCACGGCTGCCTCAATTTTGACAAGATGGCTTTCTTGCTGACAGTTCAGCATTACCTACTTCTGTAATCTGCAGATAACTCATTGATGATTGGCATTGCTGGAGCTAATATCTAAATACTGTCAGGTTGTTTCTGGGTAGTAAACAGAAGGAAACCAAGGTATGCCTATTTGGGGGGGAAGAGTGAGCGTCCAGTTCCTAGTTCTCACCTATTCCTGACCCAGAGCAAACTCTCAGATCTACTGGACATTTGCACCACTCCAAAGAATTCAACGAGCTCAAGCTGAACTCTGGATGCACAACTGCGAGCGTTGTTTAATTAACATGGGTAGGCCATGGAGTTCTCCAGTCAGAAATACCAGCCATAATTTATCACTCAACTGGCAAAGTCGCCTTATGCAAAGTGCAGGCTAGCAATGAAATATGAATACTTTTTTATTAGAGCAATATATCTTGAAATACTCCCCAATGTGACAGACCCACTTGAATTATTTCTGGAAGGCTTCAGCTCATTAGCCCAGGGCTCATTATCTCTCTACCAGAGTGCAAGGAAAGTCCGAGCGACACTCTCAAACACCCTAAGGCTGGAAAAACCCAGGAGGCCATCGAGCCCACCCCCAGTCCCCAGACAAGCTTTTCATAGTACTGAACCGATACAGATGAACCCCAGAATTCAGTTCCCAATGTGCTATGAGCAAAGCAATGGAGAAAACCTGGTTTTCAGCAGGACAAGACGCATGGCATGCATGGGAGCATCTCCATTGCTAGCCAGTGCCTTTTGCTCCACACACATCCTGGCCATACCAATGATCAGCATTTCACCAGATCTTTATTCTGAAAGTCCAGCAGTTTAGTTATTATCAGAGTTGCACTGCACCAGTTCAAATAGCAATCAGCAAGTCACCAGCTAGAGTTTCAACCGCAATTAGACAATCTTTCTCGGCTCCTCATCCCCTCTCTGCTCTTCTCCTAAAGAGCAATGCATTCTCCTAGAACCTTACCACACAACAAACACTGCATTGCCCCTGCAAAAGTGCACTATCATTGTTTGCAGTTATAAATCCCGGGAGCAATAACTGATGCAACTGGCGAGGCATGAAAGCACGGAATGGCTCCCATTGTTGCTTTCCAATGTTCCTCTCCCAGTTGGGGCTTTTGTTTGGGCCGTTGATTACCTGGTGCTCACCAGGGGAAATCTTAAGCCCTTTTTCCTTTGGGACCTCAGGGGTACTTCACCATCTTAGGCAAGATGCCGTCTCTCACATATCCATACCCCATACAATTTCCTCTGGGGAAACTCAGTGGGTGTTCACAACATACGATCAGCCATCACAATATACTGGGCTGTCCTGCAAGGTTTTAGGAGGGAGTCTCAAAACAGAGACTCTCTGCGCCATTCTGGTCACTTGTCGGAGCTGCTGGTCTGATCACCGAATCAATTCTGCACATCAGCACTGCCCATGTCAGGGGCCAGCGGTAGGACTGCAGTTATCAGCTCAGAAGTGCCAAAAGAGGCCCATGGGATTCCAGCAGGACTCTCATAACCAGGATGAGTGAAAGCGCCTAGAAGGGAGAAGTACACATGCTCCCATCTGCGAGGAGTCAATGTATGGCCAAGTGGAATCATAGAATGCTCTCTCCCTGTGATGGGAGCCTTGGTTTTCCTATGTGCGGTCTCCATGCAGACATTTGAGTGAAAGCCTGAAGATCAGGGGGGGAGGGCCTGACCCCATGATCCTGCTCCCCCACCCCATCCACATGTGTTAACTCACCCTGGATGTGTCATGAGAACTGAGCTAACAACTCTCACCTGGCTCCTCAGCAACGACTCAGCTGCTGTTAAATAACATACTCCCATTAACCAACTGCACCGCTTACCCTGCCTGCCTGATGAAAAGCTTCACCCCTAACCCTGACCTCTCCTTCAGGTCAGATTGGTAAATGACTCTGGGTTCTATTCACTTGTTTGGTTTGCTTCCCTTTGCATTGTGTGGCTTGGCTCACTTGGTTGAGACATCTGGTTTTTTTTTCTGGTGCATTTGCTGTTTGTCACAGCACACTTTTGATTATATGGGCTATGAAAGACAGGTGCATGAATGGTCCAGGACAGGAAAATGTGACACCACTTCCTTAAACTGTTCAAGCACAGACTTTGGAGCATCTCAGAGGAGAGTTTCGCAAGTTGCAGTAGGGGGGCCACTGTGAACCCTTTTCTATGTGTTGGTTCAACGATTGCACCTAAGCCTTCCCTACTGGGGACTGGACTACATTCAATTCTATTATTGTTTCTGTGGTTCACTTTGTCCTACATTCCACTTCTCCTGAATTCCAGTTTTATTTTTTAAAAAGTCCTAAAAATAATTCCAAAATTGAAGCATATGCAATTTGCCAGTTTTTTATTACCTTCAGTGCCTTTGCATCTCTTACCAATGCACACACGTATGCTGATAAAACACAGCAAGAAAGCAATCTTGAATCATACTTGACTGCATCAAGATTCTTTTGTACAGTGCTTCACTATGCTGATCCAGATTGGTAAAACACTGCACAAAAATATTGCTGCAGCCACAATTGTTCAATCACACCAAGATTGCTGTTTTGCAGTGTTTTTTTCAAATCATACGTGCACTGGTGATGTAGTGGGGAAGAAATGCAAATGAACTGAATGTTGTGGCAAACTGTGCAGGCACAGCAGTTAATACAAAATTAAAAAGAAAAGAAAACAAGAGCATTGGAGAATTCTTACTGCATCAGTTCTGCTTCAGAAGGAAGACTGAGCAATTCTGAACTACATAACCCAGGGAAAAGGTTGGATGAAGAGAACTTCAAAAGCATCTTGATTCACTGCCATGCTACACAGACCATGTCTTCTGGCTTCCATTCAATGAAAAATGCTGCCCACTGAGAAACCAGTGGGAAAGTTTCTTTGCCAACTTACCTGGGCAAAGTGCAATGTTGCAGAACTTGGTTTGCTTCTCAGGTCCCTCACAAGGGTTGCCACCAAACTGAGGAGGTTTGCAGGTCCGGGTGCGATCCCTGTACCCCCGCCCACAGGTTGACGAGCACAGGCTCCACGGAGACCACTCATCCCACGTCCCGTGTACTGAAACCAAAGCAGAGGATGTCAACAGCCTTTCTGACGGATAGAACAATTCTCACATGGGCCACTGTGGCTCGGTGTCAGGGCAAGAGGGGGATTAAGTGGGTTCTTCAGAATTCTGAGTGAAAGGGGTTCACATCATCTCCCTTGCATCCCTTTGATACAATTCACATCTGACAGACTTTTCTCTTCGCTTTTCAGAAACCGGAGTGTCAAAGGTTTCTCTACAGTATCCAAGGTTAAGTAGATTTGGCTCTCCTCCACCAGTCATTCTAGTGTGCCGGCTGGGCATGTTTGGAGTGAGTGAATAAAAGCCAGAACACAGCACTGGGGAGAATGACTTGATTTCCCTGAGGGGTGTGTGTGTGTGGGGGGGGGTATTAGCAGGAGTTGGGCTGTTTGTTTCAGGACTTGAAACACACAACAACAATGACCCAAACAATAAAGCAAATATCAGAATTGGCAGTCACAATATGTTTCTCTAAGAATGCTCTAGTCCAGGGGTTTTCAACCTGTGGTACGGGTACCCCTAGGGCAGAGGTTCTCTAAGTGTGAGGTGTGACTCCCAAGTGCGTCATCAAAAGCAGCCAGGGGCTTTGTGTTAGTCTTTTAATAAACACATATTCTTGCTTGCAAGAGAGAGAGAGCAAAAACAAAGACCTGGGAAAAGCTGCCTCTTCACATCGGGTCACTCAAAGTTAATTTCAAAACACTTCAGGTTTGTAGGCAGTTTCCACTCTTGTTTTTAACCACAGGGTGAGGGAAGCCCTTGCTTATCTTATGTTAATTGTTCTTTAACAACTCAATTGATAGCTAAGTACTCAAGCTGAGCTCCTGGAGACAGTGAGCTCCTGGAGACAAGACAGCATCCCGTTTCTCTCATTGTAGGTTTGCAGATGAGGTATTTTCATTCAGGTTTCATTCAGACATTGCAGGTTTGCAAATAAAGTATTTTCTTTCTGTTGAATGTTTTAAATAAAGCAAACACAAAACAAACGCAAGAACTGCAATTGAAAATGGTGCAGAGCAGGTTCTGCTTTACATACAGTCTTTGATTTCTATGTTTAGTTTGGTTGATTAATTATTAGGATTTCTCTCCTTCTTCCTTTCTGACCCACCTCTAAGTTAGTTCCCCACTCTATTTGCTGGGACAAACCCCCCCCCCCCTGGAAACTGCAAGGCAGTATAAGAATCTGTTTTTCATCTTGCAAAGATGCTACCAAAAGGAGCTAGCTTTCTCTCTCGTGCAACTGGGGTGGGGCATGACCAATGCTTCCCTCCCATGCTTTGATGTTTCTCTTGCCATGAATAGGACTAACACAGACAACATCAGTGCCCTCTACCCAGGCCTGCCAATGGAGGGAGGGCAGCATCCCAACCCCACCCTGCACACTCCTGGCTTAGCTGCTGCTCAGCATAAGCATGGAAAATCCACTTTAGGGCTCGTTTTGGGAATATACACATACATATAAGAAAGGGTGCCTCTGAGCATGTAAAGAGTGCCTGTTTCTTCCATGCACTGTAATGGGGAGTCACAGCTAACGGCGAGGGAGGCCAAGGGAGCCGCGAGTCAAAAAAGTTTGGGAACCACTGCCCTAGGGGTACGCAGACCTCTTGCTGGGGGTACGCCAAGCCCTGCCCCATATCTGCCCCTTATCTGCCCCTTCAGCAGCTAATTAAGCCCTAATGTCCCTCTGATTTTGGTTTTGGGCTTATTTTTGTACTTTGGAAAATGTAATTTGGTGAGGTGGGGGAGGGAGGAGCTGATTTTGGGAAGTGTGACTTGGAGAAAAGAAGAGATTCTTGCATATCTCTCTCTCTCTCTCTCTCTCTCTCTCTCTCTCTCTCTCTCTCTCTCTCTCACACACACACACACACACACACACACAGAATTAAATAAGACATTTTTTCAATTTAAAATTGTTTTAGTACTTTTTTATTTAATGATTAATTACCCAATTAATTAATTGATTAATCCAATTAATTAGCAGGGGGTACTTCAGAAAATTGGACCAGGATAGGGGATACCCGGGCCTCCAAAGGTTGAGAACCCCTGCTCTAGTCTAAAACCAATCTGATTAACATCACATATTCCTTGACATAGCCACAAAAAGGTCACACAGCATGTTTGAAAAACGTTCCAAATAGGTTTACAGGGGTTCTCCACAGAAAGAGAAAACTCTGCAGTTGGGGAGCATACTTCTTCCTTGAGGAAAACTAAAATGTGACCTTCTGCTCATCTAGGACAATACCAGTCATTGCAAATGCCAAATCAGTTGTAGACTGCAACACTTCCCAAGCATATACAGCATGTACAATGAACATGTGCGGGGGGGGGGGGGGTTATATAGCATTGTGGAAGGGGACCCTGCTCTCAATCTACATGCAACACCATAAGTACACAGGGTCTATCAGACCATCCATGGAAATTCCAAGCATGCAGAATCGCAAGCGGTGAAGGGACTCATAATTAGTCTTCAACTGTTCACCCCGATATCTACTCTGAATCAAAAGAACTTCCCCATGTATTTTCATAAAAATACACCACTGTATGGCCTTTCTCAGGTAAACAGCCATTCTGGTCTTCTATACTGATAAAATGCCCTAGCGCTAACAGTGGCAAAATGATCAAGACTCTGCTTGAAAAATATAAGAGCAACAGTTTATATAATATAAGAAAAATATAAGAGGAAAAATATAAGAGGATTCAGTGACTTGAAAAATGTATGAAATTATTCAGCAGGTCTTAGAGTTAGAAAGACGCATGTATTAAATGCAAGGAGGAGGATTATAAACTGTGAGTACAACAACCCAACTGATCATAACCTACTCTACTACTTCCAAGTAAATCTGTGTGGGGTCACACTAGAAGCAGCGGTACGGGACATGGCCACAACTCAGTAAAAATCCCAGTGCTCTCAAAGAGCCTCTGCCATGACATGATCACGATTTTCTGTCTATATATTTATATAGCGTCATCCACACACACGGCACTTTGCAAAACAGGAGGGGACCAATTCTTGTCGGTTCACAGTCCTGGACACTGACCCAAGGGAGACAACAGAGAAAAAGGAAGAAAATGGAGCCGGGCTAAACAGGGAAAAAATGTGTGATTATTTCAGTCACTTGTGCTTAGGCTTAGATACAGTTAGAGACGGGGACCAAGGAGTTGTGCCAGAGGAGTCGTGGCAAAGATGGATTTTAAGGAGGAATTTGAAGGAAGCAAAAGAGGATGAAAATGGGAGTCTGTGTGCGAAATCTTTAGACATTTATTTATTTATTTTAAAAAATTATATCCCGCCTTATCCTATGCCAAAGGCAAATGCCCAAGGCGGCTCAGCTCAGCTCAGACTTAAGTAACTCATGCTGACACGTTTCTGTATATTTCACAAATGAAATGGAAGAAGAAAGAGGCCTGCTGAATTAGACCAGCGGTCCAACACACAACATCCAGGGCTGCACCAGACCCTTCTGGGAAGCCCCACAAGTAGAGCACAAAGGCAACAATCCTGCCCTGCTGTGCATCCCCTCAGCAACTGGTATTTAAAGGTAGACTTCCTCCCAACATGGAGATTTTGCCCAGCCATCATGAGTACTAGCCAGCAATAAACTTCTCCTCTGTGAGTTCCCTTTTAAACATCTCCATCTCAAGGGCAGGACTTCTGTGAATATGCTAAGATTCTGGAGGCATGCAGAATAGCCACAAGATCCACTATTGGCTAAGAATTCAACTTCCTCAGAATCTCCACTTCCATTTCTTTTTAAAATCAAGTTTCTAGCTCTTATAGATGCAAAGAATGTGGGTGAAATCACAGATGATGACTGGATAAGAATGTTAGTGGTCTAGGAATGGGACCCCACCCCATAACGTTTGAATAATAAACCATGCAAAAATATTCAACAAAATACGTAGAAAATATCATCCATAGTTTTCATCAAGCAGACAGGCTGCAAAACCGAGCTTGATGCCTTGCAAAATGGGCTTCGTTCTCCGCACAGCACGTTCGACACGGCGCTGCTCTACTGCCAGGGGAAGATGGGGGGTTAGGGTGGGATTCGTCACCTGGACAGACGGCGGAATTGTTGCATTGCCGCTGCTCTCGGAGGGGCCCGCTGCATTGGGTGCTGTAGGAATACGACACACAGAATCTTGTCCTAGTCTGCCAGCCCTCCCCGCAGGTGGTCGAACACACGCTCCAGGGGGACCACTCCTCGGCAGCTGGATCACCTGTCGGGGTTTAGAACGCACAAAGCAGCTGCCTTATACTGAGTGAGACGGCCGGTCCTTCTGGCTCTGTGCTGTCTAGGCCAGCTAGCTGGGGGGGGGGGCTCTCCCAGCCCTGCTACCCAGGATCCTTTTCACTGGGGCCTTCCTTCTGCATAGGCAAAGCATGTGCTCCATCACTGGGCTATAGTCACTACCATTAAGGTACAATCTTTCCCCCACCCTCAAAGAAGTTTGTCCTCAAACTGCACGTTAGCATGAGCTGGCTGTCTCCTCTTCTTCCCACCAAAACTAGTTTCATGACCACTATTCGTCATGACTGTGTACCCTTCAATGGCCAAAGACCCAGGAATTGGCAGGACTGTCGCTCCTTTGGCAAGTCAGAGAGAAATGAACTAAGCCTTGAGGGCTGTGATCCAGCGACACTCCTGGGCTCTTCTTATAGGAAGTGTGTGTGTGTGTGTGTGTGTGTGTGTGTGTGTGTGTGTGTGTGTGTGTGAATGGTCCATCACCTTAAGAGAAGTGTGTGAACCAGTCACATTTCAGCATGTTTAATGTCCATTGACTGTAATGGGGGAGCCAAACGTGTGTTTATCTTCATTCTGAAATGAGGAACTTATAGGCATTTGGCAGGATCACGCTGCGCAATGTCTGGAGTAGGCCGTAGAGCTACATTCAAAGTTGGGAGTGGTGGAGGGGGGAAAGGGTGCCAAAATGCTCCCCATCTTTTCTCTTTTTCCTTGACCCCTCACTGTCTGGGCTTTGGAAGGGTAGAAGCGTCAGCAATACTCCTCCACTGCCTGCTGTGGCCTGCCACTTTTTCCCCTTGTGCGTGATGTTACATCACATTGGAGCATTGTAGGGGGGGGGGGATTTGGTGGGAAAAATTGCAGATGCTGAAAGAAATGATGCTGCTACTGCTGTTGCCTAGAGTAGGTTTCACATCAAGTCACTCCCCTCCCCCCATACCACTGAAGCATTCCTCCCATTTTTACCACTTGCAAATGGGGCGGTGGAAAGGGGGGGGAGACATTTCATCTCTGCCCTAAGAGCTACTTAGACCCCAGATCACTCAGTATAAGGCAGCTGCTTATATCTTTCTTTGCAGTCAGCATTTCCTCCGTACTGACTTCCAGGATCAAACCGGGTAGTTTTACTGGTCTTATAAATAAAAAGCTGCTTTATACTGCTAGTAAATGAAGTTGCATTCTGTACACATAGACCCCCCCCCTTCTTAGCTGCCCCCTGAAAATCCTCCCAAAGCCAATACAAGTTTGCAAAAGGCTATAGTAGAACTTCTACAGCGCAACATGGCACCCCAGGGCTGACGGTGCTTGTTCTGTGGCTGACTCCTAACCTGTAAATCATGGGAAATGTCATGTTCTGACTTTTACCTGTTAAGTGTAAGAAGCTATTCTAGTTATCAGCCTATATTGGGCTATATTTGGTGCCGAATTTCAGCTCCCCAACTAGTGCGGCAGTAGCTTTGCCATATTAATTCTCCTTGTGACGGAGATATGTATAACTTCCCTGCTTTCCCATTTGTCTAGCACTCAGAGAGTCTTGGGCGACACATGTGCCAACATTTTAAGGCTCTCACTCACTGGCTGAACCCAAGCAATGTTTATCCCCCCCCCCCATAAGTGATTGAGAAGGCGCTAACAATTTTAAAAAAGAAATCTGTATGTACTACTGTATGTATATAATCCAATTGACGATCTTTCTTCCTTTCTTTCTTTGCTCCAGGACAAAAAAACAAACAAACAAATCGAACAAGTGGCTCTTGACACTCACTATGGCTGACTGTTTACCTCTTACCTATTTGAGGTGCTGGATACCCGTATTGTTGCATCTCATCTACATCATCCCGCTTCCGGTTATCGGTGGACCTCAGTGACTGGCTTCGGGAACTGTAGTGTCCATTGGCTAGAAGAAAAGAAGTGATAATGAAGTTAAGATGTGATAAAGTAAAGCTGAGCTAAACATTCTGATTTTAACTGGAAAAATCTTCTCTTTTTTCCATTAAAAAGAGCACATGGGAGGCCACATTCAGGACTGAAACTGTGGCTGGGACAATGTACTAAAGGCCTTTCTTCCCCTCACCATGGTTTTGGCCAATTTCATCTCTCTCTCTCTCTCTCTCTCTCTCTCTCTCTCTCTCTCTCTCTCTCTCTCTCTCTCTCACACACACACACACACACACACACACACACACACACACACACGTTATTTAATAAACAAATTGGAAAGCTAGGTCCAAGATCCTAACTGCCTGTTAAGAGTCAGAGGATCAGGAAAAGAAGACACAGAGAGAGAGAGAGAGAGAGAGAGAGAGAGAGAGAGAGAGAGAGAGAGAGAGAGAGAGAGAGAGAGAGAGAGACTCCGGGTGGGGAGAAGAGCAGGAATTGAACCAAAAGATGAAGCAACAAACCCCATAATATCTTTTCCAAGGACTCCAAGAGCTCACTGCCGGCCCAACCATGAAGCGAGGTGAAGTGGATCGCATCAGCTGCCGATTGCAAGGGGTCTGAGGGGGGGGCGGCTGGATTTGGAGTGCTCTTCCCCCCAGGCCCACCACTGTCTCCCTCCAGCTCACCACTAACACAAGCCACAATAACCTGCTCCTGCTCACCCAAGGGAGAAGCAGATCACCCGCCTCCTTACTGTGCTACTTGTGCAGTTTCTTTAAAGCCAGAAGTGCAGGACTTCTGGTTTTATTGACAATGACATGGGCAACACATACTATCCCTTTAAGCAAAACTGGAAGTCTTGAACTTTCGGGTAGGTCAAAACTGCATGAAAATCGGGGTAAGGAGTTTTTTTTTCTTCCTTTTAGAGGCAGCAACTGCAGCGTGGGTGTGAGGTGGACCTCCAGGTTGCACCACCCCTGCAACAGCTGCTGAGGTTGGACAGCAGCAGCTGAGAAAGTATTAACAACTATACAGAATCATTCAGGTTCAGTCGACTCCTGGGGCCATTGCCCTGCAGTAGAGGCACATGCAAATACGTATCCGAGTATTTGTGTTCCAGACCTGAAGCCATAATTGGCTCCACAAACCACTGTCCTTGGTCTAAGCTCTGCCATTTCGAAGGCATCAGGAAAAACAGCCCCAGCTCCATTAAAGCCTCGGAACTTCCTGGAATTTTATCAGGGGTTCCTCAACGAGAAGATTAGCAGTGGTGCATAAGCCTCTTTAAATAACAACTTGTTTGCCGTTATCGATCTTCTGCCATTTGCAGTCACAGGAGATGGTTGGGCATATTGACAGGCTAATGGTACAGCCAAACAACCCTGGCCGGGACCCCATCAAAACCTCTGCAACAAGCAGGGGACCTGTGGCAAACGTGCACATGTGGAAAGAGTTCCTCAAGGGCCTTTGAAAACCTAGATCAGGGGTGGCCAACCTTCCACCATTAGGGCTTCTGTGTACTTAAGAGTCATGTAGAAGACAGAACCTTGGCAGCTGCCAGTGCTGATGGTGCTGCTAAAGCAGCTGCACCTGCTGAAATGCCCTCACCTATACAACTGTTAAAGGGCCAGGAGCAGTCATGTTGAAAGGTTGGCCACCCCCAACCTAGATAAACAATCCAGGTAGGGGACACAGGTAGAGTGACACAATCACCAGGTAGAGTGACTTGGCCAGGAATCTTCCTGACATTCCGGATACCAATGTCTTTGTCATTGCTGGGTCGTGGCCACTTCTTAGCTTGTCCCATTATCAATTACATAGGGCTGCATCCTTTGCATCAGATAGAAACTGGAGATAGTTGTCTTTTTAAGATAATAGGAAGTGGTTTGCGAGCTTCCCCCACTTGTTCTTCCTCCCATTGGGTCAAACAGGCTTCTTGGATTTCAGAAAATACAAGCACCCACAACACCCATTTACCAACAGTGAAAGTCTGTACACACCATGAACAGCAACCTCTCTTTCAAAACACTTTCCACTCTGTGAAAAATCTACTGTATTGTCAGAAAGCTATGAGCAGTTCAAAACTATTGAGCACCTATATATCTTTTTGTTCATAGAACTTCCTGCGGGACCTTGGGTTTTTTTTTTTATGGAGGGGGGATTTGTGCTGGTGATAAGGAAGCAAATTTCCTGACAGATCCCGGCATGATAGCACAGTGGGAGATAATCCCATCTGCCTGTTCTCACTCCCCACTTGGATTCCACCTGATGAGACACTCCGAATAACTGATCTTGGCTTCTAATGAGTTGTGTGATTGCTTTTCCCCTCCCCCGCTGACATCATCAGGCCTCAGCTGCTCTGCCTTATTAAAGCTGATCGGTCGGGGCACAAACGTGAATGTTAAGAAGGCCTCCTTCTCCCAAAACAAACTTTCCTAGGGCCACCGAAATGTCCCAGACACGGATCCATCCACCAGTGCCTGTTCCTTAATTGCCATCCAGACTTGTCACTGACTTGTCGCCAGCAAGGCTCTCTGCAGTCACAAAGGGGCTCCCAGACGTTGGGCTCTCTCTGGTCATCGTTTCCCTTTCTTGGCAACAGGGCTCCTGTGTCTTCAATGGCTTAGTTGGCCCCAAGGCGTCTCAGGGCAAAATGACACATGGCACGAACGATGTGCTTGCCCTGAATCGCTTGGTCTTTCTGGGCTCAATGGCCACTGTGGGGGAGGAGCTTGATCTGGATCAGACCCACGGGTGGTGAGGAGGGAGGCTGTTGCCTTTTAACTTGGCCACAATTCCAGTTACAAGAAGGCTGGCTACCTGCAGCTGCTCTCTGGCTCAGGAGGAAGGCTCCTAGTGCTGCCACTGAGAGTTCTCTTCCTGGGTTGAAGAGCAGTTGAGGAGGGAATCAGGACCTTGGGCAAGGCAGAGGGTTGAACCTTGGCCCCTGATCAGATGGCCCCTTCCAACCTCTATGGTGGTACAGAAAAACGAAGCACACTAAGGCCAAGCATGTTACTCATGTCACATAGTCTGGCCCAGGCTCAAGGGCCAACTTCTCCTCTACAATCCTGCCCAGTCTTGGAGGTCACGTGGGGAACCCTCAGGTGATGTTGCTGCCATTTTTTAGCCTACCTCAGGCATACTTGTACTGATAAGACAGGCTGAAGATGTGTTCAATAAAGACAGAATTCTGTCTGGGAAAAGCTTCACTTGCTGAATGTCCATCTGTGTAAGGAACCAGGAATAACACCTCACCAGCACAACGTTTTTTGTGTGGCATCTGATCTATGTGAACCAGGAAGCCTCCAGGTTGAACCTCTGTCTGTCAAGAATTCATTAAAAGGCCGAAGCGGCAAGTCACTTTCGGTCGGCTTCAGCCCTACCTCTACACTGTGGAGGTTATAATAGACAGTGGACTATTTTACAGGGTTGTTGCAAGAGTTACAACAACAACAACAACACGAACCAAAGGGTCCATCTAATCTAGCACCCTGCTTTACACACAGTCAAGCAGGGCAGAAATAGGACAACTCTCCAATCCTCAGCAATGGGCCATCAGGTTGCATGAGATTCCATCCAGCCATGCTTGCTGTGCAAATCATTATCACGGCCATAAACATATCGAATCCCCTTTTAAGGGGCTGTCACCACATACTGCATGTTGTATGAAGAATGTACTTTGCCTTTCTTGAATCTACTATGAATTTCCTGCCACCGTCAGTCCCAGTATTATGGGGGGGGGGGGAAGGTTCTCCCTATCCATTTTCACCACAGCATGCCTGATGCCACAGACCTCTGGCAGGTCACCTGTCAGTTTGTCTTTCCCCTAAATTCACCAACAGCACAATCCTAACCAACTTTCCAGCGCTGGTACAGCCAGGCCAACAGGGTGCACATTCATTTTGCATTTTGCAGTGCAGGGGCAGTCATGGAGGCCTCTTCAAAGTGAGGGAACATTTGTTCCTTTACCTCGGGGCTGCATTGCGGCTGCACTGGTGCTGGAAAGTTGGTTAGGATTGCGTTGTAAATAGCCCACACACTTCAGCCTTTAGGGCAGGTACTTACTTAAGAAGACACCCTGCTGCTGGATCAGGCCAAAGGCCCACCTAGTCCAGCTTCCTGTACCACACAGTGGCCCCACCAGATGCCTCAGGGAGCACTCAAGACAACAAGATACCTGTATCCTGTCGCCACTCCCTTGTACCTGGCACTGGAACGTTGGTTAGGACCCTGCTGATCATTGTCAACTATACTGGACACTCTAAAGCAATGCGACAGAAATCCTTATGACGCAGATCTTTTGAAAGGTCATCTGTCAGCAATGGCACATCAAAGCCTGACTGACAGCAGACGTTTCCCACACACATCAAGAAGCCACCCAGTTCTTCACGAGCTCAGGCTGTGCTGTGGAGGAGCTCGTCACACACCCGTGTGTGCAAGGAGGAGGTTGCATCTGCCTTTGTGGGTTCCTGCAAAGGGGCGATATTTCAGGAGTCCTGGGGGCGGCACACAGTGGGAACCCTTTGAATGTCAGAAGGAACATATGGATTTCTCAATTGTTTCTGGAAGAAGTACACTAACAGACCCGGTTTCTGATTTGCATTTATTCGGAGTCACTACGGATGAATACTGTTGTGGGGTGTGGGGGAGAAATGCGCCTTCAGAATGAGGGGGAAGCCACTGCCACACCACGCCAGATCTGCATATTCTGAAATGTCAGGCTCCACTTTTGCCATACTGCGTGGCGTCTTTTCAGCTGGCTCCCTCACCAGTGTCGTTTTCAGAGAATAAACAGGAGCTGATGGTGATATTCTCAGTAGTTCTGTGGCACAAACCTCCTCTCCCCCCCCCCCCCCAGTGTTGGTACTTTGCACCACTGTGCCAGAAATGTTGACATCTTTCTGTTCTGCCTTAAAATATTTCTTAATTTTCTTTAAAGAAAGAGAACAGATCGGACTTTATCCCAAATTCAGAGTGGCTTACAACCAGTCCGTAAAACATGGTTGGCTACTCCTCTTTCTGCATGAACCTGCCCATCAAGTTCATGTTAGCGAGAAAGACCTTCTGCTATGTGTGATCCAGGGTTTAGAGTGTCAGACTAAGATTAGGAAGACCTGGTCAAATCTCCACTCGGCCATGAAACCAAGTGGATGACCTTGGTCCAGTCTCTAGCAGTTTGCAGCAAGGCCCTTTCAACAAATGGGGACTACATTGCCCAGAATACCAAGCATCTGAAAGCAGTAACATCCCAGGGGCCTCTGAGCAGACATCTGCAGACATCTCAGTCATCTGAGGACAGAGTAGCCGGGAAGTTCTTATCCCCATTGTTCAGGTCTGGGCCTGCTCAAAAGTGTATAGGCACTGGAACATGCTAGTGACATCATCACTGTGTGACAGGCAGGCCCTAGATACTCATTATATCTAGCCCTACCAGCGTCCTGGAATCAAGGCTGACTTTGGCCTAGAGCGGACACGAGCCGCTCCCAAGTGTGCATCGTGGCTGCCCAATGGGGTTCTGGCTTCTGTCGCGTCGCTGACCGGAAGTTCCGGAAGCCGGAACCCCATTGGGCAGCCACGATGCACACTTGGGAACAGCTCGGGTCCACTCTAGGCCGAAGCCAGCCTCGATTCCAGGACGCTAGTAGTGCTAGATATATCCATTTCAGATTGCTGAATCTGGAAGGCTCTCTAATGCCATCTCCAGTAATCATGGATTTCATTATTTCAAACAATATTTGCAAGGACAAGGCACTCGGACCCCCACCCCACCCCCGAGACGACATTATCTCATTTCCCACTTGCTCACTCCAAACTCCAAACTCCTTGTTCACTGGCCATAGTACACCTATTTTTCCTCTGTCAGATGCTGGATGGATGATGACAGTTCCTGGCCGCAGCTTGGCCGAGATGTGCCTGGCCTGTGAAATTGCTAGCTTGGTCCAAATCCAATCGATGGCAGAGGTCTCCTTGTCTGAATTAGCAAGGAAGAGATCACTGGGTTCTTTGCCTCTAGCAAGCAATAAACAGATATTACAACAAACACTGGAAGCTGTCCTACAGATCAGATTTTGAAAACTGGCTGGCTGGAGTAAAGACACCAGCTTGATAAAAATAAATAAAAATGATGCCGTTAACTGTGAAGTAATTCTGTTTTCAATCCACAATAAACAGTAATTCTTACTAAGACCCTGAAGGCAACTGACTTTTGCCTTTGAAGATGTTTGGAAGCCTACATTTATATGCAATAGCAAAGACTACCGATCAGCATGTTGATTCCCTTATCGCCTTCCTTGGTTAGAATTTGAGATGGAGCACAGTGGGTTGGGTTGGTATGGGTTTGTTTAATCCCTGTAAAAATTGTTAGCATGCTCCTTGGGGCAGAGACCTGTCAGTGTGGTGGCTGCTTTTGCCCTTTAAAAACACTGATAGGAGAGGCGATTGCTAATCTCCTCCGTCTCATCTACTTTGGCCCTCAGACTGACAGCGTAATCGTGTGTAACTTTGCACCGGTGTAACAGTAGATGCACCAGTGTAAGTGCACTTATGCCGGTGTAAGTGCACTTACGCCGGTGCATTTACTGTTACACTGGTGCATTTACTGTTACACCGGTGCAAAGTTACACAGGATTGCGCTGTATGTCTATTTGGGGTACTGACAGTGTGTGAGGCAACAAGGGAGAACTTTTGGCAAGAGTTGTCCTATAAGTCTAGACAAATTAGTCAAAGGGGATGAGAAGATGAAAGCCTAATGCTCTGGAAAGTTTCTGTTTAAAGATTCCAGCTACAATATGATTTAACTTTATGGAAATGCTAAACAATGTGTGAAATCATTTTAGGCCTTACGATAGGCATCTGGTTTGAACGGTGAGCCTTTTGCATCTCTCCCTAGTCAAAGAACCCACTTCTTCCAAGTGTTGGCTCAAAAAGGCTTCCCCAATTTTGTAGCCCCATTTGCAAATTGCAAAAGTGGGAGGGGGTGGCATTTGTCATTGTTCAGAGGTGGAGGGCAAAACTCACCTAGGTCAGCAGCAGCACCACCACTGCCAGTGGTTGCTGGCTGGTATCTATTATTGTATTCCCAGTGTGCCTCTTAGAATGTCCCTATATCATCATCACATAGCATCATTTTGAGGAACATTCCAGGCCGGGGGGGGGGGGGAATTAGACCAGTCAGACAGTGGCTGCCTTGGAGGAAGAGCACCACCACTACGAAACACGCCACAGTGACAAAGGAAAGGTAACCAGAGCCAGGATGGTGTAGTGGTTTGGGAGTCAGACTTAGACCTGGAAGATCCAGGTTCAAATCCCCGCTCAACCACGAAGCTTCCTGGGTGACCTTGGGCCAGTCACTATCTCTCAGCCCCACCTACCTCACAGGGTTGTTGTGAGGACAAAAAGGAGGGGAGGAAATATGTACACCACTCTGAGCTCCTTGGAGGAAGGGCGGTATAAATATGAGAAAAATAAATAAATAAATAAATAAAAATAACCCCGGAGGACTGATTTTGTCCTCCCTTCCTCACATGCACAGACACAGATTTTGAGCCAAAAAGAACAACTGGCACAGCCTTTCCCTGCTTCGTCAAAATGTTTGAATTATTTTTCATGTTCTTTGCCTAGCCAGAGGGCCTAATCAAAAATATTTGACACTGAAAATCAGAGGGGTGGGGGAGACAGGGAAGTAAAGGGTATAATTATAATCAGAGAAGCCCACTTGTATTAGAATGGCTATCACTAGTTGCCTAAAATGGGGAAAGTGGTGGGAATGAAAGAGGCAGGCACAGAAGGCTGAGACGGACAGTCCTTTCACAGTGGCAAAAGACAGTTGGGAACCCACACTAAATCCCACCAAATGCTCCAAAGTCTCAGATGAATATAGAGGCTCCAGGTGAAGCATTGAAGGGATTTGGGGGGGGGGAGCAAAAGGACGTTTGACAACATCAGTGAAAGCTGGCGGAGAAAACGACAGCTCATTTCCCTTGTAAGTTGACTAAAACAACTGTACTAAATCAGAGCTGCTGGACAGCTGAAATCTAGAGTCATGCAAAGTTCTGCTTTCTATTCTGTTCCAGGACAAAACATGCAGGGGTATACAGTACTGTACTGGCCAAGCCGGGCACATGTCTGGTAGAGGTCGCAGGTGGGCAGTCAGGACCATGGACAGCTCGGACTGCTTGATATAAAGGAAACCAAGAAGCAGAAAGCATGGAATGTTGCTCCAACACTAGTCTGAAGCCAACTAAGAGCTTAATTAAGTACTGCAGTTCTGCAGTAAGGTGGGTGTCTCAGGTCCCCCCTCCTCAAGGGAAACTGTTTGGGCTCTATGCTGCAGGTGCTGGTGCTGGCAGAGCTGCAAAGCACCCTACTCTGCCTACTACTGCCTTTGGTGATGAGGTGATAGCAGAGGGGTGCACTCAAAGAAGACAAATTGTTCTGAGGACGAGTCAGAGGAACTGCTGCCACTTGAAGATCCATTTCCATGGGAGTCTCTCTCTCTGGCAGGGTGCTTGCTTCTAGGAACGCCTAAACTCTTCACAGCTTGCCATGGACTCACTCGCCTGAACATTGTCCAACTTCTTCCCCTTACAAGCAGGAAGAACTAAAATAACTGGCTGAGTCAAGCTGCAGCAGCTCCAAGAGTGATCCCTTCCCTCCTCACCAGCTTCCACACTTTGCGCTTACTGGTCTCTTTGGGAATGGGGTGATGGGAGAAGCTGCAGTGGTGGCCCTGTGCAAGGACGGAAGCTGGTGTGCATGTCGCCCACACTCCAAACGTGGATGCGGCCACGGTGACAGTGGCAGCAGTACTCAGCATGCCAAGCAAAGGCACGGTGGCTCTAGGGAGCTGGAGGAGCACAAGGGCTCCTGCCATGTTGTAGTAACTTTTGGGAAGACCCCAAAAGTTCACATACCGCAGAGAAAGACAGCAGAAGAACATGGAGGGGGGGAAGAAAAGCTTCTCAGACCCCACACAGCAGCACTGCTGCCACTTTTATCACGGTGCGCTCCCCTGCAGGAAAAAGTGGTGTGGTGAAAAAGAAAGCCTCTTGGTGCCTGCCAGCCAGGAGCCACCCACGCATTCACTCTGCAGTCGAATGTAGGGGGGAGGGGACTTCCTCAACTCCTGTCCGTCATTGTTCCCGGCACAGGCAAGACCCCCAGGTCCCTCTCCCTTTGAATGCTGACAGGAATGGTGGACTTTGGAACATCAATGAGAGGTTGCGTACGCGCACACACTCTCACAATTATTATTTCAAAAGCAAAACATTTCCCTCCAAGTAGATGCCTGTGGATAAGCATTTCTTTAGAATGGTAACCACTCCAAGAGAGCCTCACTCCTGATTCTTACAAGTAGGAAAAGGTGTTTTAAACGCATGCAAGAGGCCCGTTGCAGCCAAGGTGCAGCTTTCTAGATGCCCCCTCAGGCCGAACGCAGGGCGGCTACTCACGGGTGCATGCTTTCCTGTTGCACAGCCTGCCTTCTTGTAAGACTCCCTCACAGATGAGGCCATCATCGGGAAGGGGCTTGCAGGTGCGGGTGCGGGTCTGGAGGCCTCCCCCACAGTCCCGGGTGCACTCTCCCCACGTCGACCAAGAGTTCCAGCCACCTGCAGATCAGCCAAAACAAGACAAAGCAAAAAAAAAAAAAAAGACACACAAAAGTGAACACAATTGCCTGGAAAGGTAGACAAACAGGAACAGTTGTCCCCTTGCTTAGAAAAAGGTGGCCAATCAGATGCATTTGGCTGCTTTTGCCAGGTGAGTTGATTCAGCACCAGACACAATATTGCAGAACCAGTAAGGGGACATACCAAGGAGCTTCCTTCTCTGTGGAGCCTTCTCAGGCTTTGCTTTTGCAACTTTCCTGTCATGGTAGCAGGCACATCATGGTAGCACATCATGGTAGCAGGCACATCCCCGAGGCATCTGGTGGGGCCACTGTGTGATACAGGAAGCTCGACTAGATGGGCCTTTGGCCTGATCCAGCAGCCAGGCTCTTCTGATCTTCTTATCCTCCAGGTTCCTATGCTTCAGGTTTCAAGGGTCCCTTGGCAAACTGCCTTCCAGGGCTAATAGTGTCCTACTTGGGTGGGCCCTGAGTCTCAATCACACATGAATTCTGTGGACACAGAGGCTGTCTCTGAGGGGAGGGGCTGTAGCTCAGTGGTAGAGGCCTGGCCTGCAGAAGGGCCCAGAAGGGCCCGGAGAGGGCAGAAAAAAATTCCTGTCTGAAACCCTTGAGCTTCATACGTCCCTATGCTTCAGGGATCCAGAGCAGGCCTTTCTGAGGTGCCCAGTGACGCCAGCTCTGATCTTGCATACATGCCTCTGTCATTCAGGAACAAACATCCATTTCCATAGACCCCCAATGCTGGACTGATAGGAGCCAAGAGTGTCATAAATGCCTTCAATGCCATCCTTATCCTTCACCCCAGCTAAATGCTACTAGAAATGCTGTGGGTGCTCATTGATGTACTCTGCACATGCTCAGCAGTGCTCTTTTGGCTATTGTTTCACACATCCAGGACGGCATAAGACCCCACTCACCCTGAGACATATACTGTATTGTCCCGAGTATAAGACACACCTAATTATAAGACGCACCCTTAAAGTTTGGTGCTATTAATTTTTTTTAATTAAATCACTGGCATTATTGCAACAGCCTGATTATAAGACGCACCCCTAGTTTAAAAACTTAAATTAGGAGAAAAAAGTGAGTCTTATACTCAGACCAATACGGTATGTGGCGTCCAGATACCAACAGTCCCAGCTACAAATGGTTTGTTTTATTGTGGTTGCAGAAGAGTGGCACAGAACTTCCACAAAGACATTTTTAAAAAATAATACGGGGTTTTAATTGTCTGACTGCCCTACTTGTGCTCTTTCCTGAAGAACTGGGTGGACACTATTGCAGACAGACTGCTCTGCCAGATGGAGCCTTGGCCTGACTGAGGCTGGAAACATCAAACGTCAGAGCAGGAACTCATGAGGAATGCCATCGTCTGCTCTCCAAGAGGTAAACTGCAAGACTGCATGTTCTGGATGAACCAGGGCAGTCTCAAGGTGAGGAGGGCATTCACAAGACCGCCTTTGATGAGCTCAGGTAGATGTAGCATGAGTAGGGCAGCAAAACAGCCTTTGTTTGTCATCTGCTTTGCAGCCAGGAAAAAAGACACCTCCCCAATCCCTCTGCTTCATGGGAACCATTTATGTAGTCATTCACTGTCTAAATTATTCATGTCCCACCACTCCGTTTCAACTTTGGGGGTGTGTGACAACATTAGGACAAGAACAGCACACATATCATGCCACAAAAAAAACCCAGAAAAGGACAAGCTGCAGCAAAGCAAACAGGCTAAAAACAATAATGAGCAGAAATGAAAACAGATTTTAACATAAACTCAAGGGACACTAAACCCTATGAAACATCTGTGCAAATAATGCGTCTCTAGCCAATATCTGAAAGCTACCCAAGAGGGCTAACTGATATGTTAGCAGAGAGAGAGAGAGAGAGAGAGAGAGAGAGAGAGAGAGAGAGAGAGAGAGAGAGAGAGAGAGAGAGAGAGAGAGAGAGAGAGAGAGAGTTCCACCAATGAGAAGCCACAACCAAAAAGGTCCTGTCCCTCATTGACAGAGGTGGGTTGCACTCTGAGCAAGGCCTCTGGGGAAGACCTGAAGAGGCAGGCAGGCTCACATGGCAGCAGGCAGATCCCAGGTTTTTTACATCCAACCCAGCACTTTGAATTGTGCCCAGAAACAAATAAGAAGCCAGTGTCCCTATTCAGGGTGTTCCTTCCTGTTGTGTTTTGATTGAACGACAGTCAGAATGACTCCCCACAGTTCACTGCCCCATTTTCAGGTGGCAAAGTTGGGGGGGGGGTATTTGGGGTTGGGGGAAAGTCGGGCAAACTTCCCAGCAGCTGTAGTGCTCTTCCTGGCTGCTGCCGACAGCCACCCTCCCCCTCAAGTCTCCTCTCCTCCCCATGATGATATTAAAAAGTGCAGTGTCATGGGGGGGGGGGGCTTCTGGGAAGAAAAGGGGCAGCTGTCAGGAGGAGAGCTGAAATACTAGGAGGAGCCTCTCCAAACAATAGTGAAAAAGTCAGGGTAATCTTGGGGGATCTCCCCCCTCCCTATTTCAAGCCAAAAGTTATTTCATAAGGACTTTAGGTTCCGCCCTAATTTCCAAACAGTCTTCAGAGGCAGCCCCACATAAGAGGCACTGGAGTAACCGAATCCTGTGACCTCGATGTGTCTGGCTGTCTCTCGAGGTTGTGAGAAAAGCCCTTGAGAAGCATTGAAACACTTTTGGCTTCCCTGAAAATGCCTCCGAAGATGTTTCACCTGAGTGAGACCCTCCCAATTCACCTTGATTTTCGCTCTAAGTAAATCTGGTGGAAATTTGAATCCTGTCCACTTTCCTTATCAGCCCAAAGATGATGAGGGTCACACAGGCCAAGAATGATCGGATGCAAAAAAGGAAGAAGAGCCTTCATGAATAGCCAGGACAGGCCAACTGTTGTGTTCCCTTTAGAATCTCTGTAATCAGAGATGGGAAGTCGTTATTACGGAGCACAACGTTTGTTTTCCTGGAGGTGCAAGAATCCAAGGACCGAGCAAACTGCCTCCCCAATGCCTCATTCACGGAGCACTTTCTCCCAGCTGCCAATGCAGAATTCTCCCCGTTTTGTTCTCATATATTTTGGCCTTCAAAGAAAGGATGGAGATGGGGTGCTGACTGCACAACACGGCAACAGGGACTGTAGGAGCAAAAACGCCAGTCCCTGAAATGGAGCATTTCTTCATCCATACATACCCGGCATGCAGTCTTTAATTAACAACCAGTTTGATTAATTGGCAAAAAGTAGCATTGACTTTGATACCCCCCCCCCCCAATCTGGCCAGCTCACAGACAGTGCTATTTGGCAACATTTTGGGACTATCTGGGGGGGGGGGTTAGGGATAAATGGATGAGTGAAACTGGAAATGGGGAAGAACTCCCCATTGTTTGCAACAGTTGTCCCCCAACGGCCACAAGCTCATTTTCCACCAGAAGACTCAAAGATGATGTGACAATGTAGCATGGCTGAGATGCACGTCCCCAGCATTTCCCCATTTCTGCCCATTTCCCCCAGAAGCCCCCATCATAGCAAGGTGATATGATGAGGCAGGATCATTCCCACAGGATTCAGAGGAAAAACATGGCACCTCTTGGGGATGGAATGGGTGGAACTGGGCAGTGATGGGGGCAGGGAGGAGGGCAGATCAGGTCTAGAAGCAGTGGCGCATGCCAATTCCCAACTCCCTCCCTGGCCCTGATCCGCCTTCCCGGGTCAACATGGACTTATGCTAGCGATTGAGCTGGCGCAGGTCCAAGTAGACCCATAGCGGCTGCCGGGGCTTACCCCGGGGCAAGGGGACAAATGTCCCCTTACCCCAAGGAGACTTCCAACAGTCGAACAACCCCTGCGGGATACAGCGGTAGCCGCAGCAGCACTGCTGCAAGGGGATTTCAGTAGTCTTGGGCTGCTTGTTCAGCTCTGTTCTCTGGCCAACCCAATGCCTAACCGTTTGATGGCTCTGTTTCAAGCGCTATCCAAAGCCGCAAACTCTGTCAATCTTATACATCATAGATTACTTGACCTTCAATGTTTCTGAAGGCAGATTGTTGCTTCTCCTTGAAGGTCGGGTTTTTCTGCATGAACAATGACTTCTCTAATGGCACACACAAGTAGGATGAGATGTCTCTTCCATTTCCCGACAGGAGATGGATTGTGTTTCAAGGCCATCAACGTCTATTGACATAATGGCATCCCCTTAATGTCTCACTCAGCCTGATCAATAGCATATCCGTAACCAGACCCATTTAACTGGGTAAGGGCTAATAAACTCTTCACTTCATGCCATTATCAGTGTTTTCTTGCCACCTCCTATGGCGAGCTGAGGAGAGTGGTCCAGACCCCGCACAGCTGTTTGGACAGGTAAATGATTTCTCTATCTGAGCCCTCTTTTTCTCAACTGGCAGTTAAGCAAAACGCTTAATTGTTGTAATGCATTAAAAGGCCATTTCATATTGCAGCATTAAGCAAAATGCATTCCTGCAGCAAAAGCTGGCTGCCAATCAGAAAGGGGCCCTTCTGCTTAATGAAGGGTTATTTAAACAGGCCTGTGTTTTATGATACAATCCATTATGATATCATTAAAAACCATAAAGAGAGGCTGGGTTAGGTGCTCCGGCTTCCTTTCATTAATTAACAGATCTTCCAGAGTCACTGGATGCAGGAAGGCGGCCTGGCACAGGTTTCTCCAAACAGTCCTCTCCTTCTCTCTTCTGCCGCATGCCTTCACCAGCGGTGTAGCGTACAGGGGCAAGCAAAGAAGTTTTCTTTTGTTTTTAAATCAAAAAGGCTCCTATAATGGAAAGCATGTGATAATACGGATCTGGATTCATTTCAACACAAATGAAAAAAAAAAAAAGGAACAAACTGGAGTCCTTTTGGTTAATGTTTCATTCGTTCTAAACTGAATCAATTGTGAAATGAAGAAGTCACAAAGAACATCAGCTTTTATTACTCTTTTTTTTTTTGCACGGCGGGGGGCAGTCGGACCTGATCCTTACAGCATTTTCTCGGCTGTCCGTTGTCTTCCCCAGAATGCTTGGAAGACAAGGTGCATCATTCTGGGGCATTGTGGGAAAGGTGGCTGCCGGTGTTGGGTGTTTTGTTTTCTTTATGGCAGCCACGTTTATTCTTTCCCAGAATGCCCTGGAATGATGCATTCCAGGGCATTGTGGGGAAAACAGTGGCTGCTGTGAGACAGCCACTGAAATGAGCATTGGCTCATTGGCTACCACCGTCACCTCCACCGTGGCAAAAAAATCCACACAAAATGAGATAACCAAGTACATGAAGAAACAATATGATGATAATGGATAAATAATGCAAGAAATAAGGCACATAGTAACAAAAAGAAAAGGAATAAGCAAACCAAAAATGGTATTGCACACCGTAACGTAGCACTGATCAGTAAAGATAGGAATTCGAACTCTAGTGTGGATGCCCAACTGAATGGATACCCAGTTGTTATGTTCTCACCTACACACCCTTCTTTGAGAGGGGAAAACCATAAGAACAGGAGGCGCATGGACCCAGCCTCAGACAACTGCATGGACCACCCCCGTAGGAGATGACATTATCTACCTAGTGGAAGAAAGGGGGGTCTCCTCCTCCTCCTCTACCACCACCTCCCCCTCCTCCTCCTCCTCCTCCACCACCACCACCTCCCCCTCCTCCTCCTCATAATGCAGATTGCTGCTGCCGTGAGTTAGCATTTGAATCAGGCCCAAGTTTTCCAGCATCTCTGGAAATGAGTCTGGCTGGGTGCAAAAACTAGGCTTACCAGATCTCCAACCGGGACAGAGTGCTAGACCTTTAGGAGAAGGAATGTGGGCAGGTGTAGCTTGTTAAACCTTAGAGCACAATCCTAGGCATGTCTACTCAGGATTGTGCTCTAAGGTTTAACAAGCTACACCTGCCCACATTCCTTCTCCTAAAGGTCTAGCACTCTGTCCGGGTTGGAGATCTGGAAAGCCTAGCAAAAACCAGCAAGTGATTACACACTTGCTATCCAAGTGTCATCAGGCACAGCAAACCAGTAAGGAGAGTAATAATCCTCCCATATGGACCACCCTGTGGAAGCCACATCCTATCTGGAGTCATCATTCAATCATAAAGCTGCTGGAGGAACTTCCCAAGGGCCATCAAGTTCTTCACAGAAGCTGAAATTTGACCTTGAGCTTTGTCAAAGGAACAATGAAGGTGCCTTCTACTCAGTTAGACCATTGGTTCATCTAGCTCAAGATTGTTGAGTACTCAGCTCTCCACAGTCTCTGACAGACAGAGGTCCTTCCGAGCCCTACCCAGAGATGCTGCCAGGGATTGCAATAGGGACCTTCTATGTGCAAAGCAAATGGAATGAAATCCAAGGAATATTCGAACATCAGAATAATGAAAGAGCAGAATTCACTCCTCCCCAGTTATTTCTCCTCCACTAGAGCTGTTCCTTCAGCCTGCCTTTTCCTGCACCGTCTTATCAAGTCACGCAATTCTGCTCAAAAACCTTTCTGTTTCTCTCACACAGCATCCCCATCGACACATTCATGTTCTGCATAAAGTATTCTTACACGTCTATTTTCTGGGTTTGCATCCGTCTGTAAAAGGGTTCTTGCAGATGCTCTGCTCCAGTTAAAATGGCATGTTTCTTCTTATCGCTTATGACAAGCAGAACAGCTAGAACTGGCCATGCATTTCCTTTGGCTTCCAACGTGTTTTGCAGCCTCATCATAAGGTCCATGGCATTGCTCATCTTGCCTACGCAAAGGTGCTGGAAAGAAGATGAAGTCGCTCAGGAGCTAGCCAGAACCTAGCTCAATCTACATCGAGGACCTGCATCACCATCGATGCAAAGGCAATTCAGACAACCAGGTTGACCACATGACCACAACCATATAGTGAGTCAGACCATATTCTATCCAATCCAGGGAAGACTCACAGCAGCTGCTAGTCATACAGTGAAAGCAATCACAAACCCTGCACAGACTTCAGAAACCAACTCTTCCTACAACGTACAATTGACCCACTCCAAACGGCTTCCCTTACTCTCAGCTCCTATTCCCTGTCATTTATACCCCAGCTGTCCCTGTTTACTAGGGACAATTCCTATTTTCTGGTTCCTGTCTCTGGTAAATTGCTTGCCCTTATTTCTCCTGTCTCTGGGGGATGCCAGTTAATTTGTGTGTTGCATGAATTGCTAAAGTCATCACTCTCCAGCCTTCATCTCCCCATCTGTAGAAGCTTCAGCTTGGAGTGGGGAATAGATACATTTCTCCTGAAGTGCAGATGCAAGATGGACACAAAAGCACCATATAGTGTACAGTCTTCCATTTCACACGCTGTAGCTATTGTTGAACGTATTATAAAGCAATTATGGTTCTTGGTGGGTTTGGGATGGGAGGGGGAGTTGTGCACCTTTAGTCAAAAGAACACCCAGCCTCCTGGCTTTTAAATGGCTAGCAGGCCAGCGAAGGTCAATACATTCGGACCTTTTTATCCACTGGGGTTCTGTTCCTGGAACCACAGTGGATAAGAAAATCAGTGTTATATGAAATTGGGGTGGGGTGGGTGGGAGCGGTGCCACATTACCTTTTTTCCAGCATCTTTGCCGCTTCCCTCCTCCTGAGTTTGTTTAAATTGACTGAAAAAACAAAAGCCACTACTGGAAGCAACCTGTAGATGGTGCCAGAGACTCCCGGCTGCATTTTTCAGTGGTTTGAACACGCGCAGGAGGCTGGAAGTGGCTGGCAGCCCCCCAACAACGCTGAAAAAAGAGGTAACCCTCCCCCACAGGATGCAGTGTAGTCCATCCCGGTGCCATTGCGTCACCGCACAGGGATTATTTCATTAGGATTGGGCTGCCCGACCCAGGGCTAGCTGGCAATGTGCCTCCTCTGAAGGCAAGCAATTCTCTTTACTTTAACGCAGGTTAGCTGTAGCATGCTTTGCAATCATATTGATTAGGGTTATGCATTCATTTCACAATGAACAAAAAATTGAACCCAAAGGGGACCCATTCAGTTCAATTTTTCTTCATACCAAAATTTTTATCTTGTCTTGAAACAAATGAGATAAAAACGGTACCGCCGCAGCTCATTCATACCCATTTGTGGAGGGAGGGTTTTGCCATTTCTGGTGGTCAGGGAACTCGTCTGCACCACTGCCGGCCACCATTGTGACTTTCTCACAATGCCGGGGACACAGTGTCATTCAGGCATTGTGTGTGTGTGGGGGGGGGGGGGAAATGGCATCTGCCAGTGGGGGGGGGCATAGTTTTTTTTGTGGTGGCTGCAATTCCCCCCCCCCACAATGTCCTGGATGGGCATTGTGGGAAGATAAAGGTGAACGTAGAGCTCACAGAGAGAGCTGCTGTTGCCACCACACGTACAAGCAAGAAAAAATGAAGACAAATCGCATGTATGAACACAAAGAAAGTACAGACAAATAAGGAAGAAAGGGACTTCAGAACACATGAAAGAATAACTAAGGGTGGCTTAAATCATTTAAAAAACCAAGGGGAGGAATGAAAAAAAACACAGAACCCTGTTGCACACCCTTAATAATGATTCTCAAAATGGGGAACAAATAAAGTTCACAATACAGATACGATCATATAAGAACAATAAAACAGAAGAACAAGATGAAGCCAAGAGCTGGCACAAACATAAAACAAGTCTGCAGCTGAAATCCTGTACACATTTATCTGCGAGTGGTGCAGTGGGTTAAACCACTGAACCATGAGCTGTCGATCGAAAGGTCGGCAGTTCGAATCCGTGCGACGGCTCCTGCCAACCTAGCAGTTCGAAAGCAAGAAATTGCAAGTAGATGAATAGGTACCGCGTTAGCGGGACGGTAACAGCGTTCCATGCGCCTCGGTGTTGAGTCATACTGGCCACATGACCATGGAAACGTCTTTGGACAGCGCTGGCTCTTCGGCTTTGAAATGGAGATGAGCACTGCTCCCTAGAGTTGGACACGACTGGACTTAATTGTCAAGGGATACCTTTACCTAAGTCCCATGGAACACAGTGGGACCTACAGTACTTCCAAACAGACATGCATAGGATTGAGCAGTAGTTGTTGAAAGCCCACCTGAGAGAGACTATGACAGCCGCCCACTTAAGAAGGGCAAACTTCCACATCAGTCACACTGTGTGGGTGAGCAGATTCCAAACTTGAAGGACCGCTGCTGAAAAGACTCTACTGGTGTTGGCCACCAGTCTTAACTATCAGGAAATAACACAGAGAAGGACTCATTTCCTTAAAGGTCTTTAGCCCAGAGTCTGGGCCCCAGACTGCAAAGAGTGTGAAAGGGGACCACCAACACCTTGATCTTAACCCAGACACCAGAACTAGATTGGGGAGGGAGTACAGCTCTGTGGCAGAGACCTGTGTTGCATGCAGAGGATTGCCAGTTCATTCCCGGGTAACTCCACGTGGGGGGCAGAAAGTGTAGAGTCAGACAATACTGTACTAACTTCAGTGGAACCATAGTCTGACGAAGTGGAGGCTGGTTGGAAGGAGGCAAGGTGACGGTGTCAAAGCATGCAGAGATGCAAAAAGCAGCCTCCTCTTAATTTCTCTGACACACTAGCAGTTCTCCTTCACCAGTGGGTCTTGACATACAATTTCGGAACTATGGGGGTGATGTTCAAATGGTCCTTGCTACCTGCACTGCCCCATATTTAGAGGTGTTGGAACACAAGCACTGTATACCCAGGGACTGTGCCTAATGCTTCATTCAGCAACTGGGGCAGGAGACTTCACTTCAGGGGAGCAATGTGGTGATGGAGCAATGATACAAGTGTGTACACTTAGGGTAGGTGGGGGCCGTGAGGTTTCACTCCCGGCCTGCAGATGCACAAACAACACAGGCCAAAACCCTTCCCCATGTTCCCTTGTTATCAGTGGGGCCCACTTCCATACTGATCTGCATGCCATGACATTATATGAGGCTACTGTGGGATATCACTGACCTCTACTGGACAGAACCGGATCTGCTCCATTATGTTATTATGATTGCAGTTGCTACGAGGTCTAGAAGCTGCTGGAATCAACTCCCAGTACTTCTGTTTTCTATGTTGCCAGACCAGTAGGATACAAGGCACACTGTACAGTTTACAGACATGACTGGATCTCTGTGACTTCTCTGTTGACCAAGACTGCATAGTGGACACTGAAGCTGGACAAACCTTGTGGGCAGGAGAGTGAGATTCTCCAGAAAGCAACCTAGCTTGAGAATGCTTGCAGATGATGGCTAGATTTGAACTTGTTACTGGCTCTACATTCCAGTCGTGCAAAGTTCCAGCTGCAGCGAGGATATGAACCTATCTGACTTCTGTGGAGTCTTAGACTTCTCCGTCTCTGATATTTGCTATTCTTGGAAACGTAAGAAGAGCCACATGCTGGATCAAGCCCAAGGTTGAAATGCAGGCTCAGCCTCAAGTATCAGCATCAGTAGCCAATCAGGCGCCTCTGGCAAGCCGACAAGCAGGGCTTGAACCCAGGGAGCAAAGTCAGCTCAACCCCAGCAACTGCGATTCCAGTACATGCTGCCTCTGAAGAAAAGGCCACCGTGACTAATAGCCACCGACAGCCATGAGTTTGGCGAATCCCCTGCCCTATCTGAGCTGCTTTGTGAATGACTTTTTGTTGAAAAGCAGTACATACGTCTCCTTATTCATAATATTATGACTATTGCTGTTATTATTAGTGCCCCTCGTTGCATCTTGTAGCAGTGAACTCCATCATTCCATTATGTTGCCCCTGCTCAGTGGGCAAGAGGTACTTTTTCATAAGAACATAAGAACATAAGAAGAGCCCTGCTGGATCAGGCCAAAAGCCCATCTAGTCCAGCTTCCTGTGTCACACAGTGGCCCCACCAGATGCCTCAGGGAGCACACGAGACAACAAGATACCTGTGTCCAGTCGCCACTCCCTTGCACCTGGCACAGAGAAAACCCACTTCTTAAAAAAAAAAAAAAAAAAAAAAACCAGGAGGTTGCTTATGGCTTGTAACCTGTGATGGTCTTTTCCTCCATGAATTTGTCCAAACCCCTTTTAAAGGCATCTAGGCCAGGTGCCATCACCACATCCTGTGGCAAGGAGTTCCACAGATGAATCACACGCTGGGTAAAGAAATATTTTCTTTTGTCTGTTCTAACTCTCCCTCCACTCAATTTTAGTGCATGTCCCCTAGTTCTGGTGTTGTGTGAGAGGGAGAAGAATTTCCCTCTATCCACTCTCTCCATCCCATGCATAATTTTATAAGTCTCAATCATGTCCCCCCTCAGGCGCCTTTTTTCTAGGCTGAAAAGCCCCAGACGCTGTAGCCTTTCCTCGTAAGGGAGGTGCTCCAGCCCACAAATCATTCTGGTCGCTCTTTTCTGCACCTTTTCCAATTCAACTATATCCTTTTTGAGGTATGGTGACCAGAACTGGACACAATACTCCAGATGTGGCCTTACCATCGATTTGTACAAAGGCATAATGATATTGGCCGTTTTATTCTCAATCCCCTTTTTAATGATCCCGAGCATGGAATTGGCCTTCTTCACAGCCGCCGCACACTGGGTCGACACTTTCATCGACCTGTCCACCAGCACCCCAAGATCCCTCTCTTGATCCGTCACAGACAACTCAGAACCCATTAGCGTATATGTGAAATTTTGGTTTCTTGCCCCAATGTGCATCACTTTGCACTTACTTACATTGAAGCGCATCTGCCATTTTGCTGCCCATTCTCCCAGTTTGGAGAGATCCTTCTGGAGCTCTTCACAATCCCTGCTGGTCTTTACCACCCGGAAAAGTTTAGTGTCATCCGCAAACTTGGCCACCTCACTGCCTATCCCCAACTCCAGGTCATTTATGAATAAGTTGAAAAGCACCGGTCCCAAGACTGATCCTTGGGGCACACCGCTTTTCACCTCTCGCCATTGTGAAAATTGCCCATTGACTCCCACTCGCTGTTTCCTGGTCTTCAACCAGTTCCTAATCCACAAGAGGACCTGCCCTCTTATTCCCTGACTGTGGAGTTTTCGCAGGAGCCTTTCATGAGGGACCGTGTCAAACGCCTTCTGAAAATCCAGATATATAATATCCACGGGTTCGCTCGCATCCACATGCCTGTTGACCTTTTCAAAAAATTCTAACAGGTTTGTGAGGCAAGACTTCCCCTTGCAGAAGCCATGCTGACTCTCCCTCAGCAGAGCTTGTTCTTCTATGTATTTTAAGATTTTATCCTTAATGAGACTTTCCACCATCTTCCCTGGAACAGATGTTAGGCTGACCGGCCTGTAGTTTCCCGGGTCTCCCCTCCTTCCTTTTTTAAAGATTGGCGTGACATTAGCTATCCTCCAATCCTCTGGCACAGTGGCTGTTTTAAGGGACAAGTTGCATATTTGGGTCAAGAGGTCAGCAACTTCATTCTTGAGTTCCTTCAGAACTCTTGGGTGGATGCCATCCGGACCTGGTGATTTATTGATCTTTATTTTGTCAATTAAGTCTGAGACGTCTTCTCTTTTAACCTCTATTTGACTTAATTCTTTAGTCAGGGGAGACCGTTCTGGCAGCGGTATTTGCCCGAGGTCTTCTGCCGTGAAGACAGATGCAAAGAACTCATTTAATTTCTCTGCAGTCTCCAAGTCCCCTTTATCACCCCTTTCTCTCCCTCACCATCCAGCGGACCCACCGTTTCCCTGGCAGGTTTCCTGCTTCTAACATATTTGAAGAAGCTTTTATTATTCCCTTTTATGTTGCCTGCCATACGTTCCTCAAAGTCTTTCTTGGCCTCCCGTATCATCTTTTTACATTTCTTTTGCCACAGTTTGTGCTCCTGTTTATTTTCCTCATTAGGGCTAGACTTCCATTTACGGAAGGAAGCTTCCTTGCCTTTTATAGCCTCCTTAACTGTGCTTGTTAGCCATGCCGGCATCCTCCTGGACTTGGTCGAGCCCTTCCTCCTTTGTGGGATACACTCCCGCTGGGCCTCTATGACTGTTGTTTTAAACAGCCTCCATGCACTCTGGAGCGATTGGACTCTTTTTACCTTCCCTTTCAGCTTTTTCTTAACTAGTCTTCTCATTTTGGGGAAGTCTGCCCTTCGGAAGTCAAGGGTTTTCGTGTCAGATTTGCTCGGCACTCTCCCTCCGACATGCATGGCGAAACAGATCGCAGCATGGTCACTATTCCCCAACGGTTCGGTAACATTTACCTCCCTGACCAGATCTTGAGTGCCACACAATATCAAGTCCAGAGTCACCTGTCCTCTGGTCGGTTCCGTGACAAGCTGCTCTAAGGCACAGTCATTTAACATATCCAGAAATCCAGTCTCTCTTTCATGACCTGAGCATGAATTGACCCAGTCGATGTGAGGATAATTGAAGTCCCCCATGACTACAACCCTGTCTCTCGTTGACACCTCCCTGATTTGCTTCCTTATTTCAAGATCCCCTTCAGGTTTTTGATCTGGAGGACGGTAGCATGCCCCTACTATTACATCACTCTTTGAGCCTGGTAATCTAACCCACAGTGATTCTACGGAGGAGTCAGAGCCCCCCTCCAGCTCTACTCTGGTGGATTCTACCCCCTCTTTGACATAGATGGCCACCCCACCTCCAACACGCCCCTCTCTGTCCCTCCTATAGAGTTTATATCCTGGAATTGCAGTATCCCACTGGTTCTCCGCATTCCACCAGGTTTCTGTTATACCTACTATGTCAATGTTTTCCCTAGCCACCAAACATTCCAGTTCTCCCATCTTTGCCCAAAGACTTCGGGCATTTGCATAAAAGCACTTATATACCTGGTCTCCCAAGAAGGGCTGCATGTTTGCCCCTTTATTCCTGCAGCCTTCTGTCTTGCTAGACTGGCTGTCATGTCCCATCACGCTACCACTCCCAATTCTTACTCTGTTATTACTTGACTGTTCCCCATCCTCTGCACCCTCATTCCCGAGGGATGAGGAGTCCCGAACCGGATGCCCCTCGGCTCCTGTCGGCTTTCCCCCAGGAGTCAGTTTAAAAGCTGCTCTGCCACCTTCTTAATGTTACGCGCCAGCAGTCTGGTTCCGTTTTGGTTCAAGTGAAGCCCGTCCCTCTTGTACAGGCCTGGCTTGTCCCAAAACGTTCCCCAGTGCCTAACAAACTTAAACCCCTCCTCCTGACACCAGTGTCTCATCCACGCATTGAGACCCCTGAGCTCCGCCTGCCTAGCTGGCCCTGCGCGTGGAACAGGTAGCACTTCTGAGAACGCTACCTTTGGGGTCCTGGATTTGAGCTTCCTACCTAGCAACCTAAATTTGGCCTCCAGGACCGCCCGGCTACATTTCCCCACGTCGTTGGTGCCAACATGCACCACAACCGCTACCTCCTCCCCAGCACTCTCTACCAGCCTATCTAGACGAGAGGTGATGTCCGCAACCTTCGCACCAGGTAGGCAAGTCACCGTGCGGTCCTCACATCCGTCACAGACCCCCCTTTCTATGTTCCTGACTATAGAGTCACCCACAACAAGAAGCCCCCTTCCCCAGAGGAGTATCCATAGTGCGACTGGATACGGGCCCATCACCTGAAGAAGGGGTCCCCACTGTGGGATTGTTTCCCTCTTTTCCAGAGCAATGTCCTCCAGCCCTGAGACTCCCTTTCCTGGCAGCTGAGGCGCTGGCCAACTGAGGGTAGGACGATGCCTCCACGTCCCTAGAAGTCTCACCCTGGTTCCTCTCTACCTGTCTCTGCTTCTCCAGGTCAGCAACCGTGGCTTCAAGGGAGCGAACCCGTTCCCTGAGAGCCTGGAGCTCTTTGCACCGAGCACACACCCATGACTTGTGCCCAAGAGGCAGATAGTCATACATGTGACACTCAGTGCAAAACACTGGATAGCCCCCACCCTTCTGCTGGCTGTCTGACTGCATAGCTTTTTTTGTAAGTTATGGGTTTAAAACAGTTTGGGTACCTTAATGTTATTGGAGCTCTCCTCTCTTCAAGGGACGTGCCGGGCAGTGTGTGGGGCCTGGCTTCCTCGCCCCGCTGCTGAACTCGCCCAGCTGCTTAACTCGCTGTGTCTTTTTTTATCTTGCCACTTTGTCCCCGTGAGCCACTCGGGTAGCTTAAGGTAGCTTAAGGTAGCTTTAACCAAGTCCTTTACAGTTAATGGTAAATTAAAGTTAGACAAAGCTGCACAATTGAGAGAGTTCACTTACCTTCTCCTTGCTTACCCTCTCCTCGCCCAGCTGCTTAACTCGCTGTGTCTTTTTTTATCTTGCCACTTTGTCCCCGTGAGCCACTTGGTCCCGTGAGGCCACTCGCAAACCAGCCCCAGATTTAAACTGTTGTGTAGCTCCTCCCCCTGCCTACCTGAAAGTTTGAAAAGACTGGCCTCTAAGGGGGGCAGGGCCTGATGTGGTTTACTGGCAGGAAATTCCTGTTGCTATTGTTCCTGCTGCTGCCTCAATTTACATCTGACCTACTCAGCTGGCAGGAATGTGTGTTGCTATGGTTTCTGAGTCACCCTAATTTACCATGTGGCCTTCTATACCATGCGGTCTGTATGTTTTAAACTGTAGGTTTTAAATTCTGCTTAAGTTGAACTCTGCTTAAGGTGCAGTTTAGCTTGCTTTCTCCCCTTCTTTTAGCCTCCTCTTGTTTTGTTTTAGGCTCCTACTCTAAAGTAGACTCAGGTCTCTGCCCTGGGCTTTTTACTCTCGAGTAAACACTGGTTTTACTCAGAGTAGACCTGTTTAGATTTGGACTGCAATTCTCTTTAGAATCAGCTGTAGAATCTACTCAGAGTAGACCTGTTTAGATTTGGACTGCAATTTTCTTTAGAACCAGCTCCCAGGCTTGTCCAGTTTCTGCCCCTGTCTTTTAGATAGGTGCTTGTTTGTGTTTTGAATCTATTTAATTTCCCACCTAGCTTCTGTGCCTGTGTCCTAGCTACTGGACCTTACAATCCCCCTCCTCAGGTTATATTTAGTTCTACTTAGCTAGGCTTAGTTCTATCTTAAGTTTAAGGTAGCTTAAGGTAGCTTTAGCCAAGTCCTTAACAGTTAATGGTAAATTAAAGTTAGACAAAGCTGCACAACTGAGAGAGTTCACTTACCTTCTCCTTGCTTACCTTCTCCTCGCCCAGCTGCTTAACTCGCTGTGTCTTTTTTATCTTGCCACTTTGTCCCCGTGAGCCACTTGGTCCCCGTGAGGCCACTCGCTGCTCCTGAAAAGGGCTCACTCGCAAACCAGCCCCAGATTTAAACTGTTGTGTGGTTTAAACCCATTGTGTTTTTCAATGGGTGCTCCTCTTATATTTAGCAGGGGGAGAGTAACTGCCCCCCTTTCACCCCCAGCACGGTCTCTTTTCTGGTGGCTGTTTGCTGGTGGTGTTCTGCATCTTTTTAGATTGTGAGCCCTTTTGGGACAGGGGGCCATTTAATCATTTGATTTTGTCTGTAAACCGCTTTGTGAATTTTTTTGTTGAAAAGCAGTATATAAATACTGTTCATAAATTAATAATGATAATGATAATGATAATGATAATGATAATGATAATGATAATGATAATGATAATGATAATAATGTATGAACTGCACAGAAAAGAACTGTTGTTTGATATCAGTCAACTTTGTTGGATGACCCCAAGTTCTAGGGCTGTAAGAGAAGAAGAAAAACTTCTCTACCTACCGTGCAGAAATGCATCATCTTCTAACATGGCCTTATTTCCTTAGTCGTCCTTTTCCATTCTATTTGCTAGAGCTGAACTGACATTTCTCTGGGGAAAACTTTCACATGGAGTTTGGGAATCAGGGGGGTGAAAGAACATAAGAACATAAGAAGAGCCCTGCTGGATCAGGCCAAAAGCCCATCTAGTCCAGCTTCCTGTATCACACAGTGGCCCCACCAGATGCCTCAGGGAGCACAAGACAACAAGATAACCTGTTTCCCGTTGACACTCCCTTGCACCTGGCACAGAGAAAACCCACTTCTAAACCAGGAGGTTGCTTATGGCTTGTAGCCTGTAATGGTCTTTTCCTCCATGAATCTGTCCAACCCCCTTTTAAAGGCATCCAGGCCAGGTGCCATCACCACATCCTGTGGCAAGGAGTTCCACAGATGAATTACAGATGAAAGGTACCTCAAGTTCCCGCCTGCCAGTCTTGCAGTGACTGGTGGGCACCACTGTCATTCCCCATCACTCCCCTGGGAGCAATGCTAGCGACGGCATCACCATCATTTCCAGGGGACTTATGGGTAGAGGTGAGCAACACAGAATGCGAAATAATGCTAATTTTGACTCAATACGCTATATAAAACTATTTTTAGCTCTAAGCACGAAATAATGTGAAAACCCCTTCATTCCATGAAATATCATAGTTTTTTTCTTACTTTTGATTAATCTGCTGGTACTTTTAAGTAAGGGATCTTCCTTGGAACAGTTGCAGAGCCTCTCCAACAGCTCCAAAGGCTGTCCTGTTGCTTCTGGTGGCAGCAGAGGGTCTATAGCTCTACAGTGGTAGAGCACTTGCTTCGCATACAGAAGATCCGGGTTACTTCCAGGTAGGTAGCGTAAGAGTCGTGTTTGGAAACCCTGGAGAGCTGCTGCCAGGCAGTGTCAACCGCACTGAGGGTGATGGGGAAAGGGGCTGACTCAGCAGAAGGCTCTCCCAGTCACCACCCAGAAGAAAAGGGGTCAGTGTAAGGCAGCCTGCCAAAACCTGGAGACAGTCCTGATTGGAGGCTCGACTCTGGAACCCCCATGCCCTGAAATGAGGTGGGCCTTCTCAGAAGCGGCAGGCAGCCCTCCCCAAGGAGGCCCGCCTTGCCCCACACTGCTCGGCTTGAGATGCCAAGAAATTGCCCTTCTGTAATTTTCCTAGACTTATTAACACTTGTAGCTGCTGTTCACATTTTGCTTCCCCCCCCCCCGTACTGCTGGTTTTATTTTGCCCTTCTAATCATTTTTAGATGTTATGTTCTCCTGCACTATTTATTGTACTAGTTATTTCTTTAAAATTGTCAGCTAGTCTAAGAGCTCTTTGAGCAAGACAGAATTTTTTAAAAACCAAACAAACCAACAAAACACAACGGCTGTGACAATATATGTGTGACATAATTAGATCACCATAGAGAAAATGTGCATAATTCAGGATCACGTGAGGATCAGGAAAGTACAGAGCTAGAAGCCCAATTGGAAAACAAAAACCACCTTGTTGATAAATGGAGGAGAGGCTATCGGCACAGTCCACAGTCGTCATGCTGGCTTCCCATTTTTGCCTGTCCTGGTTACATGTGTATTTCTCATTCTCCGATGACTGTATAATTGCATGACTGCAACAGCAAATATGTTGTGTGGTGTTTTTTTAAGGCACTAACAAACACAAGTCAATTGCGGGAAATATCATGCAAATTGTCATATTGTTTGTCATCACCACTCTAAATGGAAGGTGCTGCGTGGGCTCAATGGGGGCTATAACGACCATCAGGCATTTTACAATTAAGATGATATGACTCAATATCCATGATGATAACTAGGCTGCAATGTCCCCCATGATACCATACTCACGGAAGAACCTGGGCTCTCCACAACTTGCCATGCTAAAGTGTGGTTACAATAAGGTAAGGTCTCCCCTGCTTGAAAGCCAGTCGAGTCTGACTCTAGGGTGTGGTGCTCATCTCCGTTTCTAAGGCCGAAGAGCCAGCACAGTCCAAAGACGCTTCCGTGGTCATGTGGTCATCATGACTAACAGAACGCTGTTACCTTCCCGCCTCAGCGGTACCTATTTATCTACTTGCTTTCAAACTGCTAGGTTGGAAGGAGCTGGGACAGGAGACGGGAGCTCACTCTGTCACGCGGCACTGAGGTCTCGAACTGCTGCGATACTACCGACCTTCCGGTCTGCAGTTCAGCGTCTTAACCACTAAGTCACCCTGGCCCTGTGTTTACAATAAGGGAGGTGCAAACACAGGGGCAGCCCTCTGGGACCTCCCACGCACTCCTTTCTGGCTATGCTTAAATTGCCTTTGAAAACTGACAAAGCAAGAAAGCTTTCCCCATTGATCTGATTACTCACCCCAGTCCACAGCCACCAAGAATGTTTTCCTGAGCTCATTTGTCAGAAGAACGTCTGGGAATGATTTCTGTTTCAGTGCCTGTGGAATGAATTCTGCCCGTACACACCAGCAGCTGCTGCTGAAAATGGGGAAATGGAGCCTGGATAGCACTACAGGATCAACTTCCAAAATGCCCCAAAGCCAGATGTCCGCTTGGTCCCAACACTCCACAGTGCTCCACCCAGTAGCCACCATTTCTTTCCAGAATCACACATTATCATGATGTCACGTTATTCCAGTGGAAAAACAAAAGTGTGGTTGCCAGCCAGAGGAACACCACTACCATCACAAAGGCATTTGTGATGCCTTTCGCCCCCATTTCAACTCCCCTCCCCACAACTGCTGAAATCCCGCCCCCACAATTTGAGCCTTGACATTTGCCTCAGCCCTAGTTAAAACCCAAAGACAAGTACACGATCAATTAAAATGTCTGTCCAATGTTCATAAAGTCACAGACAGTGGCCTTCAGCTGAGCCAGACCCTTTGTCCATTCAGATCAGGGTTGCCTGCTTGCCTGGCAGCAGCTCTCCAGGGTCTCAAGTGGGGGTCTTTCCCAGTCCTACCCGGACATGCAGCCAGGATTTGAACCTGGGGCCTTCTGTATGCGAAGCAGGTGCGCCTTATTACAGCAGAGCTATGGCACCTCCTTTAGTGGACCACCCCTGTGAGAGCCTTCGTACTAAGCTGCATCAAACGTCCCTCGTCTTCTGCCCCCAAAGGCTCACTTTCTGTGCTACCCAGAACCCTTGACGCACTCAGCAGAAAGCGGCGCCTGGGATAACGACGTGCATTCGTGGTTATTAAATGAATTATTTAATGGCATTTTGGAATGTGAGGCCAAATCTGTTCCACGCAGGGAAACCTCGAACAAAGTCTTTTGCCTGCAAGGGGAACTAAAGAGCTTGAAAAGCACATGAAAGTGCTCGCTTGGCGTTCATGTTGGAAGACCAAGCGGGCTGTCAGCCAGCATCTCTCTCCTCACCGCCTTCTGCCTCCTAGACCTGCCAGTTACGTTACATCCTGCCAGGCTCAGTTACTAATCATGGCCACCTTGCAGAGAACCGCAGCAGCTCCTTTGAAGGGAAAAAAAAGAGGTACATCTGAAAGCGATAATCAAAGGGGAGATCAAGTTCCATAAAATCCACCTATTCCAAAAGTCTCAATTCATCTCTCTCTTGCTAGATTCAGCTGGAATCTGAATGGTCAGCTCCAAAAGGGGGCTGGTGAAACATCTGCAATGAGAAGAGCCAGGCAGGACCAGATCACCTACCGGTAGTTCATTCTGCTTCCAACAGGGGCAGCCAGATGCCTCTGGAAGCCATATGAAGAGCAGAATGGCAACAGCTCTCCCCTGTTCTTTGATATTCAGAGGTGGACTGCCCCTGAACATGGAGGTTCCATTATGCTATCATGGATAACAACTGGTGATATACCTTGCCTTGTTACTTCACTTTATTACTACATTTATATCCTGCCCTTCCTCCAAGGAGTTCCGGGCGGGTACATGGTTTTCCCTTTCCCTTTTGTCCTCTCAATAGCCCTGTGAGGTAGGGTAGGTTGGGAAAGAGGGGCACCCTGAAGGTCACTCAGTGAGCTTCGTGACTGTAGGGATTTGTACACAGGTCTTCCCACTTCTAGTCCAACACATTACCCATGGATGCCTTGATTTGATTTCATTCTATATCTAACGGCCCAATCCTATTAGGGCCTGACGTCGCTGGAATGAGCATTCTAGCGGCGTACGGCATTTTATGGCTGTTGCAAAACGAGCATCCGGCGCCACGTGCCACAATCCAGAAGATGCCTGCCGGCGCCAGTAAGTCAGCACAGTGGGTGGGAGAGAGGCAGGGAGGGGCAGGAGGGAGGTTGGATTGGAGCCAGGGAGGAGGTGGTATTGGCGGCGGAGGCGGCAGCACAGGTCCAAATAGACCAGTGGGCCAGCAAGCCCTTACCCTGGGGCAAGGGAACAAATGTCCCTTTACCCCCAGGAGCCTTCCAGGGCCTGAAACTCCCCTGCAGGACTCAGCGCATCATGCCACGTTGGCGCTGCTGCATCGCCATGCAGGGAGTTGTGTTGGATTGGGCTGTAAGGCATTCATTTCTACCCCCCCTTTCTGTAACTTCAAGGCAGCTCATAATGTTAAAACCATGAAAACTCAGGAACTTATCACCTTCTAAAATATAAGAGTAGATCCTACAATACGTCTCAGTGCATCGTTCCTCATGACTGGCCTTCAGGCCAATCGTTCCAGCCACCCAAAGATCTTCCTCCCACCCACATCTCTGCCCGTTCTCCCTGCTACCCCTTATGCTTAGGAACACCATCCAGGAAACCTCACTCATCCTTCTTACGTCCCTCAAATCCATCCTCAAAGCCCACCTTTACTATGAAGCCAGTCTCCGTACCCCACTATACCCGGCATGTCACTGACAGAAATGCACAAATAATACATTCTCCCCTGTTGACATCGGTCTACCCCCCTCTCCCTTCCTTTGCTCTGCTATTTCCCTTCTGGCAATTTTTAGACTTTGGGGGAGAGAGCGGTCCTTTTCAAGCACAGCCCTGCTATGTATTTGCACATTTATTATTTTGATTTCTAGACCACCTTTTGCTTTTTAAAGTCCCAAAGCGATAACAAAGGGTAAAAACAATATACAGTACAACAAATTTTAAATGATGAAAAGAATAAAAGCCAATATCAATTCAAAACTCCACAGCAAAGACTGCACAAATAAAATGAGAGCCATCCTTCCATCAACTGACGCCAAAAATACATCGCTCTGGAGAACCTCAGAGTATTTGAGGGACCGCCTCCTTCCTTATAATCTGACCTGTACTCTGAGGTCATCAGGGGGGCCCCTGTTAACCGCGCTGCCATTGACGGAGGTGAGGGGGATGGCGGCGCAGAATAGGGCCTTCTCGGCAGTGGCGCCCCAATTATGGAATTCCCTCCCCCCTGGAATTAAGAATGACTCCCTCCTTAGAGACCTTTCGGCGGGGCCTTAAGACATTTTTATTCAGGTTGGCATTTGATGTCTGACATGGTGGGCTGGCTACTTTTAACAAATGGCTTTTAACAAATGTAAATATAGGTGACCCACTGGGGCTGTTTGTTTTAATTGTTTTAATTCTTGATTTTAAATGTATATACCGGGGTATGTATTTTAATGTTTTTATTGTAAGCCGCCTTCATTGCCCTTGTTGGGAGAAAGGCGGGGTATAAATTCTTTAAATAAATTAAATAAATTAATTGTTAGTCACAGGAAGGCCAAAAGGGTTGGGCTCCACAGATCTCCCAAAGGACAGAATAACAGCCCCCCCCCCCGCCGCCACGAGGAAGGCTCTGCTGTGCAAGTACTGCAAGCAGGTCTCCAGTAACACAGGCAGAGCCTTATGGGAGGAGGGATCCTCCTCCAGATACTCATACAGGGCTCTAAAGGTAGCAACAAGCTCCTTGATCAGTACCTGGCAATAGGCAGGAACACAGTGAAGAGGGTACAGATATTTGGGACTTATGTGCTCCATATGTGTGAGGCCCTGGATACCAATCTGGCCACAGTATTTGCACCCATGGAAATTTCAAGGGCAGCTCCATGGAGAACACATTGCAGTACATAATACCGTATTGGTCTGAGTATAAGACTCACTTTTTTCTCCTAATTTAAGTTTTTAAACTAGGGGTGCCTCTTATAATCAGGCTGTTGCAATTTAATGCCAGTGATGTCATTATTTTTTGATTAATTTTTTTTAATGGCACCAAACTTTAAGGGTGCGTCTTATAATCAGGTGCGTCTTATACTCGGGACAATAAGGTAAATACTACGATAAAATAAATCCGAATTCCATTATTCGGCAATCCAAGAGAGCTTCTACAAAGCGGTGATGTGACACGGTTTCTTTCTGACCAGTTCGAAGCGAAGTCTGCTTCTGCTGCTGGGGCTCTCCCTCCTCCGGGAGGTCCGTCCCATAGCCCCCGAACTACAGCAGCAGGGCTGCCCTTGCTCTGATTCTCTTTAACTGGGGAGATTATTCAGGGCAGGCCTCAGTGTGCAGGAGGTCCACACAGATGTGGAGATCATCAGTCTTCCGAGCAAGGCAAGACTCAGGCCACAAAAGCCTGACTCTCTTTCTACTGGGGGCCAGACTCACACAATCAAGGCACAGGACTGCAGCAGAGCAGCCTGCAGGTCAGGGCTCCAGAAACGGAATACTCCCAAGGAAAAACTATCCCTACAGATAGAACATGATTTTGCAGATATTTCCCGATTAAAAAGCCAGCAGCCACTGCAATATCCTGCAACAATGCAGTGGTCATGAGGTTATATGGTCATGAGGGATGCTCTGCACTGAGAAGTGTTCCTCTGTGGATCTTGATACCTATCAGGTACAGGGGATGCGCCAGAAGCACTGCGTTTTGAGAGAGTGAGTAAACATTTCCCTATCCTAGTCTGCCCCCACTGCTAGGGAACCTTATCAATCTCTTGCAATCATCACCCCCTGCTTACAATGCCCCCTCCCTTTTGTATGCTAAAAAGCCTCCCACATCTTTCCTCTGGAAAGGAAATTAAAGCAAGCGAAGAGTTAAGTCCTTCTGAACTGCTGCTCCTGAACCAGCTGTGTGATCCTGTCCCCCAAGTCTGTCACACTCTGAATGACAGAACCGCAAGGAACTGATGGATGGCATTTGCTCCTAGCAGTGAAGGGGGAGCAGTTCGAATGAATGAGAAACACCACATAGCAGAGCCCAATCCCAGCCGGGGAGAAAGCAGGCTTTCTGTCTGACAACGGGAGGTTAGGAAGGTCAAAACAAGTCCTTGTTATGGGTCTGCCACTTGGAAACCAAGCAAGCAAAGTAGGCTGGTTGGCTGCTGGGGGGGGGGGGATGTGCATTTTGATCACTGGACAAGGTTTAGAATCAGAACGTCCAGGGTCGGGAAGAAATTTTCAAGAGGCAAAAGGATGGAAATATTGGGATAACAACCTCAGCTCTGGCTTGAAGTGGTGAGATGGTGCCACTATGATGAAAGCGACTTGATATGCCCAATATCGTATTGTGTATATGAACCAGCAGGTGCCATTACCAGTCCCTGGCAGCTGCTG
Organism: Plestiodon gilberti rubricaudatus; assembly: GCA_026170595.1. NCBI lineage: Eukaryota > Metazoa > Chordata > Lepidosauria > Squamata > Scincidae > Plestiodon > Plestiodon gilberti. Next base: position 3,849,494 of record JANXHW010000004.1, read on the forward strand.
AGAGCCCCTCTACTGTCAGTGGTGGTGAAAAATGTTTTGTTTTGCATTAGAAATTAAGAAAAACCTATACTGTATCTGCTGCCACCATTCTAAGGATAAGTGCTGCAACGACTTCTTGACCCACTCACACACACATGCTTTGGGGCCCCCAAAGCTGCCCCATCCACAATTTCAAGATGAAAGTTGCCAAATGAGGTTGACTAAGAATCAGTCTTTTTTTTTTTTCTCTTCCCCAGAAGTCTTCAACGTCTCGCTAAGTTACCAGAAGAACTCGCTGGAACTGAAATCTGAATTTTGGAGGTTTCTCCTCACGTAGTACATCTCAGGAACGTCAAGAGGAAAATCCACAGTGTTTCACCAAGAAGACTAATGACATTTCTGGGAAGTGGTCACACAAATCTGGGAGGTGTGTGTGTGTCCCCGCCCCAAATGACATTCATGTCCCAAGTCACAAAAGGCCGAGTTTTGATTGCTGGCCACATCCATACAGTCATCATCTCAGTTCACATATACTGTACTGGGACTGACCTCTTCTCCTTGACATCTTGTTTTCTAGGTGGAAGGAATTTTGTAGAACTGCACAGAGCACCCTGTTACCTATCTCTGCCTTTGAGTCTTTCTGATCTGCATAGCTAAGGCTGGGATGCTTCCACCTGTGTCTAGGAAACACCACCACCACAAACATTCAAGGTATTGAAAGCACACATTAAGACAGAGCAGAGTCTGCAGCTCCCCCCCCCCCGAATGTGCCCCTATTTCCCTCTCCCTCCTCTCACTCAACTACGGCCCCTAAGCCCCAGAAGCACTGCAGATTGCAAAGTCCAGGTTACTTTACCATCTTAATTGCATCCATTTCTGAAATTGAGCCGAGGCCTTGCTGACACGATTGTAGAGTTCGATTTGCCATGGCAGGAGATGGGAGTTGATCTGGGCAGTTCAACAAAACTTGACATTTGAGCCAAGTTATTCATCTTCTGTCAGCACATCCCAGCTGTGCAGGATCAATGGCAGCTCTTGTTTCTCCATCCTGTTAATTAACGTGCTCCCAGGGGCACCGGAAAATGAACTCTTGTGAGTTCGAGACCTTGTGCACACTTTATAGAATCATAGAGTTGAAGGGGGCTTTCAAGGCCATCTAGTCTAGCCCATGCCTGAAGCAGGAAAAGCTTCTCCAAAAGGTGCCTGTGGAGCTTCTGCTTCAGTGAGGAAGAACCTACTGGAAACCCTCAGTAATTGGTTCCATTGCTGAACCATTCTTACAGTTAAGAAATTCCTCCTGATATTTAACCGAATTCTCCTCCCCTCCTGCAGCTTCTGCCCATTAGAACTAGTCCTACTCTCTGGGGCGGCAGAGAATAAATCCTTGCTTGCTTCCATCCATGTAACAGCCCTTCAGGTATTCGAAGAGCACTATCCTATTCCGACTCAGCCTTCCCTTCTCCAGGTTAAACATGCCAAATTCCATCAGCCTTTCCTCAGAGGACTTATTCACGAGATGCCTGGCCATCTTCATGGCCCTTCTCTGAACCTGTTCATTTGGATGCGTCCTTCTGAAAGTGTGGCACTTAGAACTGGACACAGTTGTTGTTGTTCAGTCGTTAAGTCATGTCCGAACCTTCATGATCCCATGAACCATATCCCGCCAGGCCTTCCTGTCCTCCACTATCTTCCTGAGTTTGCTCATTTTCATGTTCGTTGCATTGGTGATGCTGTCTAACTATCTCATCCTTTGCCTTCCCCTTCTCCTTTTGCCTTCAATCTTTCCCAGCATCAGAGTCTTCTCCAGAGAGTCCTCTCTTCGCATTAGGTGGCCAAAATATTTGAGCTTCAGCCTCAGTACCTGTCCTTCCAGGGAACAGTCATAGTTGATTTCATTTAGGATTGACTGATTTGATCTCCTAGCAGTCCAAGGGACTCTCAGTACTCTAGATGAAGTCTGACCAGGACAGAGTAAAGTGGAGTCACCACTTCTTGAAACTATGGGTCTATTCATGCAACCTAAAATTGCAATTGCTGCCTTTGCAGCTCTACCAGAATGACGTCACATGTTCACCTTGTGACCCAAGGCAACATCAAGATCCCTTTCACACGTAGACTGTCAGGTATCGCCTGTCACATAAATCCCACCAGGATTCTCCCATCCTATATCTGCAGCTTTAATTTTTCTTTGTTCTTTGCCAAAAGCGCAAAGATGCACATTTTTGTGAGACAATGCAGAGGTCGCTGTCTGCCCCCACACTGCACTGATTGCAGAGTTTCCCCTGGACCAGGTCTGCATAGCTTGTGTCCTACCCAGCCACACGCCTCCTCGCAAGTGCTTGACAATTCCCCCTTTTGCAGACCCAGGTAGACAGCAATACCAACAGTCTTATCAAGTCCCAAATGTTCAGTTAGATGGGTCGCCTTTTTTGCAGGGAGGATCCACAGCACCTACTTTGCATTGCAGAAGGTCCCGGATACAATCCCTGTTGTCATCACCATTTACAGCTAGGAAAGTTATCTGCTTGAAACTCTGAGGAGTTGCTGCCGGTCAGAGTAGACAACCAAGAGCTAGATAGACTAATGGTCTGACTCAGTATAAGGCAGCTCCATATGCATGCCCATATTTCCAGGACTACCCTGGGTGATTCTCTCGCTTAACTCTAATCATCAGAGTCTAACGAATGACCTCAATGAGCGTGACACTGATTTGCCTTATCCACATCTAGTTTTCAAGACATGCTCAGCTAAATGGAGAAGCCAATGCAGAAGTCAACTGGAGTCTTTGTAACACCAGGTAATAGTCAGGGGTGAGCCCCTGCTTGAGCGAAGCCTTGTTATGAATCCTTTTAAAAATCCATCAAGATAACTAACGTCATGCTGAGCCTGGAGAAGTAATCCTCAGCAGAGTCATTCTGAAATGGAGAGCAGGTCCTCATTCCATTATCTTTCACAGCAACTACAGACTCCAGTCATGAGTCAGAATGCACAGATACCAGAAGCAAATTATCTTTTGCTGTGCCATTTCCACATCGGCAGGGATCATGGGAGATCACAGACGGGCCCCTTTAGAGTGCCATGTTTAAGTGGCTCCGTCCAGAGCTCAGCGGCAGCTTCGCCTTGAGTCAACTTCAACCAAGCTGCTGCGTTCATGCCAGTTTCTAAAAGTTCCCCACCCTTCCCTGCTGTCAATGTCCTTCTTTGCTCAGAAGAGAACAGATCAACTTAGAACTTGCTGAGTCACAATTTCTAACATGAATTAGGAGGGTCTAATCTACACGACTTAATGATTGAACAACAACAAAATCTAAGAAATGTTGAAGAAAACAAATACGAGAGGAAAATGGAACGAACACGATTCCCCAAGGGGAAATGGCTTCCTGAGATCCATTACTAGTCAAATGGCCCAGTCTGAGCTGAGCCTTGCATTGCTGGAACACAAGGCCCTTTGCAGTGGCCCAAAAGCCAGGCTGCTGTTGCATGCTTCCAGGCCACAACCACAAACGGGCACACTAGCCCATATGGGGCGCACACTAGCAGCTTCTGGAGGCTCTGCCGCTCTTGGTATGTCGGTGGTGGCGATGTGTCATGGGTGGGGTGAGGAAGGGCAGGGGGAGTTTTGGGGTTGGGAGGGCAGGGGACAGGGAGGAGAAATGAGGAGGAGGATCCCAGTGGCATCAGGATTCTACCCCCTCTTTTTGAAGCCACCCCACCCTTTTTCTCAGACTTACGCCAGGTCTGAGAAGACGACCCGTAGAGTAGACCACTAGGAAGCCTATGCAAAGGTAAGCAGAAAATATTTTTTCTTACCTCTGTCAGGCCTCCTGATGGCCCACCACCACCACCACTGGATGCAGCGCACGCTCCATCAGCATCATTGTCAATGGTGGGGGGCAGGATCGGGGCCAAGGTCTGCTGACGCTTTTCACCCAGCTCAGGATGTCCTTTGGGGAGTCTACACATGGTGGGCAGCCTGAAGCAGACATTTAAGACCGGTTTGGAGGTTTCTGCTTGTGAGAAATGTCAAAGGAGTTTCAATCAATGAAAGCCCAGAGCTGTGGCAAGAGAAAAGATAGTTCGTATGCATGGGGGTGAGCCACACATCTCTGAATGCTTTCATTTCCCTACCCATGCATTAGAATTAAGGCACATGGCAACAATTCATTTAGATGCTGCTGCTGCTGCTGAAGGCCAGGAGAGGGTGCTTGAAGTGCAAAATCTTCCTTCTCAAAAAAGGAGTACCCCATTTTGAGTTGACATTCAGACCCCACTGAGTCTCAGGTTGGCTCAAAATGGGGCTCTCTCACCATCCCCGCTGTGAGCCTCTTCTCCTCACCCCCAGCTACAAACCCGTTGTGTTGCGAGTAACCAACAGTGAGGAGGGCTCAGAGGCAGGGACCTGACTGACACGAAGATGAAAATTATGCTTCAGGACATAATTTCTGAAGCAAACAGGGGGTGGGGTGGGAGGTAGCATGGAGTGAGGTTCCCATATCACTAATATGGTTTCTTGTGTTTCAATTCTTAGGATTCCAGAGTGGATGTTCCTAGGAGCATGAGATTACATCTTGAGAGTCATGCTTCTGCGTGCAATAATGTCCACCCCTCTACAGATACAGCAGATAGTCCATTTTATTTATTTATTTCATCGGATAGGAATCTTTCTCTCAGGTGCCTGACAGTGACCACACAACTACAGAAGAAGTTCTTGGTTTGTAGCAAAAGATCCATGTAAATACAAATGTTGACTTTTTCACCTGCCACTGGAGCTTTCTAATCATATCACAACCCATCCTTTTTCATTGGAATGGTCTCCAAGCGAGACAGGCCTTGGGTTTTCCAAAATTCCAGCTCAAGTCCTACTTCAATTGGAAGTGGTCAGAAGGGAAGCCCAGGGCAAGAAGGGGAAGCTTCAGGCAGAACAGAACAAAGAGGCAGGTCAGGGGAGGAGATTGCAGGCTCCTTCTTGAGTAAACACAAGACAGTCTTTGCTTACGACACTCATATTCCGCAGGCAGCTAGAGAAGCGCTGGTCAGTGCAAGCGTCAACGGCAGCAGAACCGGAGAGGTGGAGTGGGGTCTGTGTCAGAAGTGCCGGCGGCCACATCGAAACTAGAAAATATTAGATTTCCTACACTATTGCTGCTGTTGCAGAAACTCTCCCAGACGTTGGCTGATGTCAAGGTCTAGCCGTCTGATCCGCTGGGAACCTAATCTATACTCCGCCGCCGGCACTATTCCTGGACATTCCACTGGTGACCTGCAGTCAGAAACTAACAGCCCAATCCTATCTTTTTCCCCACTATAACATGCAGCCAAAACAGGCTGTGCTGCATGCTAGGATAGGGAGGACCGATCGGGAGGGGCAAGGGAAACGTTTTTCCCTTACCCCTCCATAAGCTCCTCGATTGCCAATGGGTCTCCTTGGACCTGTGCCAGCTCTTTAGCTCTTTTCAAGTGCAAGTCTGAGGTGCAAGTCTGAGGAGCCAAAGAGGATGTCCGGGTCTGGACTTGCCTGGCCTTGGCGAGGGTGGGCTGCCCAGTGAGTCGGTCGGCAGCCTCTGGTGAACCACACACTGGCTTCAGTGAGGCCGGATCACCGTTGAGCCACACGTCAGGGGGACAGGGGCCAGCAGGCCTGGGCAGGGGTTTCCGGCGTCTGTCACGATCGCTGACGTGCCCCATGGAGCAGCACAGCAGACAGAGGCCTCGTCGGGGGACACCCTGGAAGAGGCAAGGGGCGGGAGGCGGGCAAGGACTGACTCAGGCAGCCCCACAGCCGCCCTGCAGGAGACGAGCCGCTGGCTGGCAATGGGGCTCTTTACAACAAGGAGTTGGGGGCAGGGAACAGGAAGGGGAGGGGCCCAGGCAAACATTCAAAGGCAAGCCACGGCCGATGAAGAGGGGCCAGTCCTGAAGGACCTGAGGGCCAGGCAAGAGGGCAGGTGCTGCTGGCTCTTCTATAAACCCTCTGTCCAAGGACGGATCCTGAAGGCGGAGTGGTGGAGGACTCAGGTGACAAACCTCCTCCCCGCTCAGGACCCTGAGGCCTCTTTGGGCTACTAGCCAGACCCCGACAACGGCCGCCTGGCAACCTCCTTTCTCCAGTCTCTTCGGAAGGCACCTGGACAGACCCTCTCACGACAAGGGGGCTGACCCTGGTGGCATGGGGAAACCTCACAGGGGGGCTGTCAGCAGGCTCCAGAGGGGATCACATCCAGCACAAGTAGCTTGCACCAGGTGCCACCCCTCCCACTTCTGACATGCCCCACCCCTCCCCCTGATTCACCCCAATCCTCCCACCCCCTGCCCCATTCCGCCCATCCCACTGACTTATTTATTTATTTATTTTTCACATTTTTATACCGCCCTTCCTCCAAAGAGCTCAGAGTGGTGTACATATTTCCTCCCCTCCTTTTGTCCTCACAACAACCCTGTGAGGTAGGTGGGGCTGAGAGATAGTGACTGGCCCAAGGTCACCCAGGAAGCTTCATGGCTGAGCGGGGATTTGAAGGTGCATTTGCATGAAAGCTGGAGGCAAATTAAAATGGTACATGGTGTGGAAAAGAAGAAGCTCTAAGAACATATGAACATAAGAAGAGCCCTGCTGGATCAGGCCAAGGGCCCATCTAGTCCAGCTTCCTATATCACACAGTGGCCCTACCAGACACCTCAGGGAGGAGTACACAGCCAACAAGATAACCTGTTTCCTGTCGCCACCCTCTTGTACCTGGCACAGAGAAAACCTACTCCTTCAACCAGGAGGTTGCTTATCCCCATCATGGCTTGTAAGCTGTGATGGACTTTTCCTCCACCACATCTGTCCAATCCCCTTGTAAAGGCATCCAGGCCAGACGCCATCACCACATCCATGTATACCTCTGATTGCCAGTGACTACTGGAAGAGGGAGGCAAACAGCAGAGAAAGGCTCTTGCCTTCGTGTCCTGCTTGTGTGCTCCAGGAATCATCTGGGTGGTTACTGTTGGACACAGGATGATGCAGCGCATGGATGTGTGATTTGATCCAGCAGGCCTCACGTTCTTAGCCCTCAAGTCTTGTAGCACTTCTAAAGAACCCTAGCAAATGCATCCAGCCTCCGTAGCCTTTGTCCATGTGAACCCATCCCTAGACCTGCATGTCTGATACAGACAGACTTACCCAGGAACATTGGAAGAAAATTCTCCTCTTGCATTACATTCCCAGCATTTTCATTTCCCATGTTTGTGCATCACTCAGAAGCTGCCGACTCTTCTGGTATTTTTCCTAGCCTCTCCTCGCCAGTCTAGAACTGGTTCCTTGCCTGTTTTAAACTTAATTTTGTTACCATGGAGACAATGATTTTGTGAAGGTGGAGCTTGCGAACATTCATTTAAAAAAAATCAAGCAATTCTCTCAGCCCACACAACCATCAAATCTGACTATTGGCAACCCAATACCTGCCAGATTTCTGCTCCTGAAAAAGAAACATGTGTTAATGTCAATTACTGATACGTTGCAAGATGGAAGGACTTCTCTTTGGGAGTGATATTTTATTTATAAAACGTTACGGCCTCCTTTTAATCAACGGATACTCAAAGTCTTCCAATTAAAACTGGTTTTTAATAGTGCAAACAAAACACAGCATAAACTAAACCACCAGCCCAAACCTATCCAACACCCCGCACTGCAGGGCAGCAGCGCCGCCGCCAGGGCAGGCTCCGCTGTAGCCAGCGTGGAATTGGAGGCTACTGGAGGCCTCCTTGAGGTAAGGGGCATTCGTTCCCTTACCCCGTGTCAAGCCCCAGCAGCCTCCATGGGGATACTCGGATGTGCGCCAGTGACATGGCTGGTGCAAATCCGATAAGCTCCATGTTAGGCTTCCAAGCCTGGGAAGGGGGATAGGATTTGGTGGTGGAGGACTCCTCTGCCGAGGCTGCCCTCCTCCCTGCCCTACCAGGACTGGCCTCCATGCTCTGCGCAACGTGCTTTACGGCACATTTGCGACAGCACGGGGCCTAGTTACGCTGGCGGAGGCCGGCATAGGATTG